>OX392515.1:13099555-14579257 GCA_947623375.1 Apotomis capreana
CCAAAATGTAAGGATGTAAAATGGTCTACATTAATATGTAAGAAAAAGTTATCAACTAAATTATTATAGGTAATTGCCAGTGATTGGCACGGACGGACGGTGCAACACCACGGTATGTCGCGTAAAAAATACGTAGGTACATAATACTTTTACGATACTTAATATGTTTTTCGATCAAATCATAAATCTGTTACAAATAAGCAAATAACAATCTAAAATAAATTTATATTATATTTTATTTCGTGAAATAAATTATCTTATCTTATCAAACGTACGCTATATGTATTTAAACAACATTGCGGGATTGGTATTTAAACTTGATACACCTGTTCGTATACATATGTACCTACCTATTAAAAATGCTACAACTATGAAAAAATAGTAGTAGACCTGACTGGCCGTGCCGCGACTTCGTTTGTCGCGCGACTCATTCAACTTGTAAAGAAAGAGATATTAGAATAAGAATGTTTGTCACGTGACAGAGACTCGTGTTTCACAGTTGTGCTAGAGATGCTACTGAATCCATTAAGCCACACTGAGTAATTAGCCCAATATGGATGTTCATGGCTGAACTCTAAAAGAAAAGTCAAGTGTAAACCGTTACACAAGCTGTTCTTTAATATCCGTCTAAGAAAAAAAAACAATAAATAAATAATTCACAAAGCCTTTATATAATCTACGGCGACACAATGTTTGCGCGATGTTGCTTTTGCGTATTTCGTAACAACAACATCTACTATAGGAGCGCGAATAGTCAAAATGACTGACATAACCTTCTCAAACAATGGATATATCAAACACGAACTCTGTGAACCTATTTTTTCGCCAATTTTGATGGGAGGCGAGTCAGGCAAGGTAATCACGTACAGCACTGCACATCCACCAAAATATAAATAAACTAAATAAATATTAAAGGACAATCTTACACAAATCGACCTAGTCCCAAACCAAGCAATGCTTGTACTACTGTATTTACGTAGACGACGATATACATATCGTATATAAATAACATCCATGACCCAGGAACAAATATTCGTGTTCATCACACAAATATTTGTCCTTGCCGGGATTTCAACCGAGAACCGGCGGCTCATTAGGGAGATGCACTGCAAACTGCGCCAACCGCGTCGTCTTATATATGAATGCACAGATTCAGACAGACACAAAGTCTGCCGTTACAATTAATAAAAGCAAACTACGAAAAATAAACACACATATAATGCCTTATGACCAAGTTGACCACTGTACTTTGGCAGAGGAGTTTGCTCGTGAATGGCATCCCCATATAGTAGAGTTGCTAAGCCGCGAAATTGTGCGCATCGGGTTACAAGCATGAAATTTCTACCACACATAGAGCGTTCCACGGTGATTATTTTCAGATGTGGAGGGAAGTCAGATTCGTCCCCTGTGTGGAGAGGACCAAGTACTGTTCTTTTTCTTTTTTTTTATTACTGATCAGTTAAGGCTATTAGGGCTTGCGCGACATCGTTTTTGTGTAAAATAGATATCAGGAATTCATTTTTCATGTTATTTACTCATAGTACCATATAAAAATATGGTTGTATTTCCGAAATTGTAAAAATCACAACAAGTTTTTTTTATTCAGGGAGATAAATTAGTTATATTTCCTGAATATTTATAACAAAGAAAAATATTGAAAACTAGCAAATTTAATCTAGTTTCTAAAAATATATAAATATTGGGCACTCTTTATACAAACAGTAACTTAAATAAATTGTTGATATTGAGATTAGCCCGTGTGCTCGTGATACATTAGCAAAAAAATATTATGTTTCAATTACATTATTTATTTTTTCTAGGACGTATATAGTAAATATTATATGTAAAAGCATGTTAACAATCATTATTTAATGTATTTAATGAAGCGAAATAGGATGCGTTCGGAGATTTACGTTGGTTACGCCGATGTAAAGATATATTTTAAGCTACTGTTTGAATGAGAAGTGCCCAACATGCATATATTTTTAGAGACCAGATTAAATGAACTTTTTGAAATAATAATAATAATTTGAAAATGTTCACGAAATTGAACTAATTTACCTCACTGAATAAAAAAACTTGTTGTGATTTTTACCTTTTCGGCCATTACACCCATATTTTTATATAGAACTATACAAAATAACATAAAAAATGAATTTCTGATATTTGTTTTACACGGAAACGATACCAAACACGTCCTGGTAGACTTAACTGACCAGCAATAAAGAAAGAAAAGAGGGATACTTGGCCGTATTCACTCCGCTCTCCCGCCTGACAGGGGACGAATCTGACTTCCCTCCACATCTGAAAATAATCACCGTGGAACACTCTGTGGTAGAAATTTCATGCTTGTAACCCGATGCGCACAATTATGTTAGAAAACAGCGGACTAACAACTCTACTAATAAGCGAAATAGTCCATTACCTTTACATTTCACTGCCTCATTTTTATTGACCTCTGTACAATTTGCGTTTTTAATCGGTCTTTTGGCAAAGGTCGCTATACGATATTTTATGACAGCTCAAATCAGCTACTCTTTATGAAATGTCAAAAGCGTTCTGTTAGTATGTAGTCAGATACTGGCTTGTGACGTCATAAAAATCAGTAGTCAAAGCACTTCTTCTTTTTAGTTGTTGTTCAATTAAAAATAGTATGATGTCCAAAAGTTAGCGGTAAATTATTTGGTTCCGTGTATCTTTGAATGTGTGTTTAGTGATTTCAAATTTTTATATTTTTTTTAATTTTCACTATAGTCAAATACCGTATAGTAAGACATCATGGTTACATAAGCAACCGTTTATAATTATACTCGTACAGTTTAATATTCATAGAGATAAACGCTTAAGCCGAGGTTTACTATTAGGTATAAATCGATTTTCATTAAACGTTAGTAGCTGACTAGTGAACGCCTGTCGGGTAACCTTAAAGTCGTTGAATATTAATGCGCAAGTTTGTATTTATAGTCTAGTCTTGTCCCTTAGCCGAGTGTACTGCAGACTGCAGTTGAGATGAGAAAAGGTTGACACTCCTTCAACATTGGATTTAAGAGTTCAAAGTGAAACAATATTGTTATCGCAATAGGTATTTTTATTGACATGTAATTTTATATTATTAATAAATTATAATTATGATTTTTATGATTATTTCTACATGTGAGTAAAATTCGCGCTAATTCGAGTTTACTCTGAGATATCCGGAGATCTCTCCGAGATGTCAGAGTGTATCTCATGGAATTAGGACTTAAATTTCACGTAGGTAATGCCATTTTATAAATACCGGTGCATGTAAATATCATAAGTTGGTACTATAAGTATCGCTAAAGTATCTTCTTTTAAATTTAATTTTCTCTGTGTCACATATTTTAGATTATTTCACCCCGATAATGCCCAGATATTGCTCAATTGAAGATATCACAATAATGCTCCGTCGAAATGGAGCATTTGATGTGTATATACTTACATATACCACTGTGCAAAATATCTTAACAAAAAAACTAAACTTTGGCTTTATTGATCGAATATCAATTACGTGTTAACAAATAATCCCGTAAATTCCACGAACTTCGAAACATCTCGTCTTCTTCGTTGAAGTCTCAAGTTTTGTACTTACATGACCTGTTTAAATACAACAATTTAAACGGATTATATCGCGTATATTAATCAGTCAACCTTTGACAACGGTATCTGTAAAGGTACTGAAACGTCAGGGAGACTCAAATAATTAATATACGCGATATAATCCGTTTAAATTGTTTTATTTAAATGTGTGACAGTCGCGGAAACCGAAGAAAATATTACATGACCTGACTTTACACGCTTTTACTGCTTAATTTTGATTTGTGTGAGGTTGTCCGATATTTATTATTTATTTATTGTGTGATTTTGTTTATTTCTTAAGGGCCATAAATTAGAATAGGCCCAGAATTTGTGTTGTTGTTGTGAGTTATTGTTTCGTTCTTACTTATTTACGGCTTACTTGTTGAAAAATCAAATCAATTAGGTAATTATATTGTTAAAGAAATATAAGTAAAATAACTAAACCCAATTGATCAGTAAACACGCTTTCTCTTTTTTTTTATTCTACATATCCTGTACTATACCTGAATCACCTGAAGTTAAGTGACAATAAGGCCTACGATGAAGCATGCTTGCCTAGGAGATGCCTATCATCCTCGACTTCAAAAGATCCAAGTTATATTTTACAGGAAAAAGGTGCGCAGGAAGAGAATTCCACTCTTGTCCGTCCTTATAAAAGAAGTAGACGCAAAACGTTCCCCACAACGTTTTATACAAGTCTACATTCACTTTGAGTTAATATAAAAGTATGTTTGTACGCCACTCGATGGAAAAATGTATACTTTTCGACTCGACAACTGCCAGCCCCATGCCTGTATTTGCATAAGGAAATAAGCAGATTTCCTCCCGATTTACATCGAAGATTGTTTATTATTTGCCGTTTTATTAGTAAATCTATTCAACAAAACTGTTTATATGAAAATATGTGGTGCTTATTGAGGAGTTTCTGGATTATGAGACCACAATGACACAATATTCATATAAAAACCGGCCAAGTGCGAGTCGGACTCGCGCACCGAGGGTTCCGTACAAACACTTTCCATCTTAACTGATTAGGTTAACTTAAGTTTGCACCTGCAATGTGTATACAACGCCTCGCATACAAATAGGGTGCAAAGTTAACGCATCCGATCACGTTTTTTGTTTGGGAGCCCCACTTAAATATTTATTTTATTCTGTTTTTAGCGTTCCGTACAATTTCCGTACCCAGAACGGTGATAGCTAGACAGTTGAAATTTTCACAGATGCCCAATTTTTAGGGTTCCGTACCCAAAGGGTAAAAACGGTACCCTATTACTGAGACTTCGCTGTCCGTCCGTCCGTCCGTCACCAGGCTGTATCTCAAGAACGGTGATAGCTAGACAGTTGAAATTTTCACAGATGATGTATTTCTATTGCCGCTATAACAGCAAATACTAAAAATAAAATAAAATAAATATTTAAGGCGGGCTCCCATACAACAAACGGGTTGGTTGCGTTAACTTTGCATCTCATTTGTATGGGGCGCTATACATACCAGGTGCAAACTTAACTTAACCACTTAAGGATGAAGTGTTTGTACGGAACCCTCGGTGCGCGAGTCCGACTCGCACTTGCCCATTTTTTAGTAATCGTGGTTATAGCGGCAACATAAATACATAATCTGTATAATTTCATCTATCACGGTTCATGAGATACAGCCTGAGCCTGGTGACAGAAGGACAGACAGACAGGTCCTGTTTTTACCCCTTGGGTACGGAACCCTAAAACATGGAAAACATAAAAAAAAAACATTATCTAACCATGATTTAATGTACATACAAACATTTCATTGTTATAGTATTATTTAGTAATATTTATGTCACGTCTGTGTGTTTATTTCTCATGACCTGTGTGAATTGTGTTTTTCATATGATCCTTATAAAAATCTGGATTTGTATTGAAAATCATTTTCTATGGAATAGGGTCATAATCTTAATATGCAGGTGCGATGCAGGATCTTCATTTGTTTTGTATGGCTCGGCTCCGTGCCAACTTAGCGCCATCTGTTTTCATAATTTCCTTTATCCTCGCATCACGCTGAAACAACATAATTTAACCAACTTTGGTACAGACATAGCTGGACGTCCAAAGATGGTTAAAGGATACTTTTTATCCGTCTATGGCAAAGAAAAAAAATACGCGCACGGAGTTACGGGTACCACCTAGTGTGTATTAACCCATTCATTGCCGACGACGAGAATTCGCGTCATCGCTGAATAGACATTTGAAGCGTCGGCAACCAATGTGTTAAAGTTGAATACATAACAAAACATGTTGTGGCAACATGATACCGTCGGCCAGACCACGCCAGACTAATGCCTCACCTACAACACCCTCAGTACCTATTACCTCGCGACAGCTTTTGTCTGGTAATGCCGGGATTTGTGACTTTTACGGCGTAATCTTATACTAATGCCGCCATAATGAATAACGGAGACTGGGATCCCATTTGATGACCTAGCTGAGTATGTAGATTGAGAGGATTGGGAAAATAATAGGTGGATAAGTTACATGTAGCTTTGGTCCTAATTCGATTAATAATGAGACATAAGACATATAGGCATCTACGCGATATATCGGACATATTATGGCCAGAGGCCGGAATTCTCGTGGCCCTTTGAGTGGCATTTATCGAATCGACTTCCGATATACATAATTATGTATATCGGTAAAATACAGAATACAATATCCATACTAAATATAATCCATACTTCCATACTAATATTATAAATGCGAAAGTGTGTCTGTCTGTCTGTCTGTCTGTCTGTTACCTCTTCACGCTTAAACCGCTGAATCGATTTTGATGAAATTTGGCATGGAGATAGTTTAAGATCTGAGGAAGGACATAGGATAGTTTTCATCGTGGAAATTATCCCTAAAAAGATTGAAAAGTGAGTAAGTAATTCATGATGACATTGATGACCCTGTTGGAAATGTAATGGTTAGACCAAAAGCACAATTGCTCTTACATTTGCTTAGGCGCTTTAAATAATCCCTTTTATTAATTAAGGTGATTAGGTGGATATTTATCGTGTTGTACGAGGTTGCTTCCATACTTCCAAGTTCCACGCGGACGTAGTCGCGGGCAAAAGCTAGTATTATAAATGCGAAAGTGTGTCTGTCTGTCTGTTACCTCTTCACGCTTAAACCGCTGAATCGATTTTGATGAAATTTGGCATGGAGATAGTTTAAGATCTGAGGAAGGACATAGGATAGTTTTCATCCTGGAAATTATCCCTAAAAAGATTGAAAAGTGAGTAAGTAATTCATGATGACATTGATGACCCTGTAGGAAATGTAATGATTAGACCAAAAGCACAATTGCTCTTACATTTGCTTAGGCGCTTTTAATAATCCCTTTTATTAATTATGGTGATTAGGTGGATATCTATCGTGTTGTACGAGGTTGCTTCCATACTTCTAAGTTCCACGCGGGCGTAGTCGCGGGCAAAAGCTAGTTTAAACTATAATTATACAAGTAATTGTATAAGTAAACAAGACAGTCTCATCGCGAAATAACGATCTCTTCGAGATAACCTTTGGATACCAACTTTTTGGAAATTTTCAATACGTTATAATAATGCTAATATTTTATTGTCCCGTATAAATAATTTGTAGCTTTAAATTTTCTTTAACTACATATCTTTATTTCACATCTCACTTTTACTTACTTACTTCAAATGTTATCACAAAGAAATCACTCTAGCTAAAATACCGTCTCTGGTTTACCTCTACTTTTAATTTTCTTTAATATGTTGTGTTCTAGAATGTATCGATATCATATATATATGTCGGAAATCGATAAATGTGAGATCTCTATGACAGCTCAAAACTGCCACGAGAATTCCGGCCTCTGATAATGACCATAATATGGCTTATACATAGATCCGTCAGAGTTGGAAGCCGGAAAAATAAAGTTCACTGTAACGGACCTTAATATTAAAAGTTGCAATTGCCCCTCAGCAGGAGAAATACTATATTTACCTTTTTATATAAGAAACATATTTTACAGCATATAGAGACAATATTATTGAATACAAGTGCGAAGAAATAAAACCTAAGATAACCAATCTATAGTATCAGTGTAATGAATTGTTAGTAAAAGTACTGTAGCTAGTATTTTCAGTACTCAAAGTTATACTTATTAATATAAATTACCAGTCGAAAGTGTGCCGCTGCCTCCATTATTTGTAAAAAAACAACCTGAAAACCCTGAAGGGCAATTAGTTAGTTTGCCTCTTTTGCTCTATGCCTCGGAGACCTGGTGTCTGTACAAAAGGGACATCGAACGTCTTGACAACTTTCACTTAAAGTGTCTTCGGGCAATTCAACGTCTGAAATGGCAAGTTCGTGTACCAAACTCAGAGATTCTACGTCGTACTAATTTTGCGGGTATGGAGTGTTCTCCTGAAGGGTCAACTGCGTTGGTGTGGGCACCTTGTCGTAAGGAGCCCACCAGGCTGCCCAAAGCTATTTTATACCTGAACTAGCCTCAGTTAAAAGCAAAGCTGGAGGCCAATACCTGCGCTACAGGGACGTCCTGAACTTTGAGCACACGCGTCATGAAGATCTTGACGCCAAACGTCAACTCCAAAAATCTCAGCCCAAGCTCTCCTACCACTACACGTAGGTATAACACAGATGGGGAACTATACTATGGCACATGCTGCCGTACATTACAACCAAATTCGGGTTTGCTTAGTCATGCCCGCGCTAACGCACGTACGAGGCAAACGTAAATGTATACGTTCTAGTCAGGGTGTCGTCGTCGACGGATACGTCTGGGAGGAGGAGAACATCATCATCATCATCATTATTAATTATGATGGGCGGTGTTCGCTTAAATATACGGCATTTGATAATCATAAGGTTTCCTTTGATATGATGGACCTTCTGAATCCTAAGAACATTGTAGTAGGAGAGCCATCTTGAATTTTAGTGCAGAAAGGATTTATGACGCCATCTATTTTAGACATTTTGTGTTCTGAATCCTATGATGTGGCGTATCTATTGAAAAGGTTTTATGAGCTGGGTTCAAATATATACTGTTGTTACATTACTGCCACTTATTTGGGAAAAAAATCGAAGCGTTTCTTTTTATTGCTCAGAAGCTTCATGCTGCCAAAGTATACCTTCTGATCATCAAATGCCGCAAAATAGTTAATGTTTCAACTTTTTCATGTCATATCTAGATGCGTAGACAACAAAAAATCGAAACAAGTATTGTTTAGTTAAGGAAAACTGCCACTAAATACCAATACCGATTTATTAAAATATTAAAACAAAAACCACTCTTTCTTGTACCAGTAGGTATCGTAGTGTTCCATAAATTATATTATACACAAAATTTCCAAGTTAATAAAGCTGTTAATATATTCATCAAAAATTGTTTCGCTTTTTTACCCGTTAAAGAGTATTTAAGGGACGCAAGTTCCACGGCAAAAGAATTTGGGTCAAGCGTCAAACTTCTGGTGTCGAGGGAGGATCAATTTCAGGTTATGAAATACCTACTGAAGCAAAATTCGACATTTTAATTACAGCTGTCATCTCCCCGCTTTGTACATGTCTATTTTAGCGATGTAAGTAAGCTTATTGCATATAATATAAATGCATACAGACTCATCTATAATATTAACTACCATTCAATAAAGAACCTACTGTTCTGTACAAAAATATTTAGTTTATAATAAATTTAATCTCATGTAGTTGCTGATATCGCTTATCTTTATACTCTTACACTGGATCTTACACTAGGTACAGTCTGTCGCGTACCGTATAGGTATGTAGGTTTATACCTACAAAAACACTTGTGTCTTGGTTATCCAAGACACAAGTGATTTTACCAAAAAGTACGAGTGTGTAATGTTTAGCTAAGTTTGCGCCATACACGCCATATCTAGAATCGCTATATCGTCGGAGATAGTGCAATACCGCGTAAGTAACAAGTGTAGATACGAATCAATATTCAAACAAATGCTAAGCATTTTTTTGAATTGAGAACTTTATCGACAGCTGTTATTTACGGGGTATTGCATTATCCCCGACGATATAGAACCTTTGCATTCGACGGGTTACTCAAATACGGCGAAGAAAAAGGCGTTTTTTTATGTTCTTCTCCACCAACGTAGTCGGTTTTCAACTCTCACTAAAACGATCCGACAATATAAAAAATATAAAATGAAAATGTTTTTTATTAGATACGCGCAAAATTTTATAACCAGGTGCAATAAAACAGATAGGAGCTGTGTGTATCATTTGAAATTCAATTGCAATAGCACAGGAACAGATGCACCTAAATTGCAATGATACCGCTATCTATGTATATCTATGACGTCAAGTGTCAACGCTACTTTACTTATTGAATCCAAATTTCGTAAACGTGTTTATCATATAACGCGTCAGGTCATCCGTCATTATGAATCACAAATTTAGACATTTGATACAAGTTACAGCAAAACTTACTTAGCGTTGCATTTAGAGATAATCTTGACGGATCATTTTGCTGACTGTAATAGAAAAAATGTGAGGCATACTCGGAGGAACCTACAACTTCGTTGACGCTGGAGAAAAAAGGCGTAACCCTCTTTTTGGCCCTATCGCAGTCGGGTTAAAATTATCCTATAACCATAATATGAACACTCAACTGTACACTAAGCAAAAATGTTAAATTCGTCCTACTGTTTAACCGTGTTGAAGTCGCAAGAACACATAGAAAAAATACTAAAAATATACATTGCTATCCGGTGAAATTACTTACAAATAGCGTATTTTAACACTAAAAGTTAAGTATTGTTAGCCTTATATGTTTTCCTTTCCAGTTTTCCAATTTTCACTATTTTTTTTTTATCCGTGGCACCGACTTTATCGACGCATAAATTACGTCAAACCGATGGTCAAATTACAGCAAATTCATTCATTTTCGCTCCATCGCTTCTCATTACTTAAATTAATTATATTCGTCGTATAGGTATTTACTTAATACGACCACCGCCACCTTGGTTGACGGGTCTTCCTCACTTCACCTGCAGTTGGCGGTCACATACAACATTTACAAGATTAAACCAACAAATCAGTCAGGAATACACTCATATTGCATCTTCCGATAGGGTCTTTTTAGCGACATGCCCCACCAGACCATGCCAGACTCCCACTTAATGCTCCTAATCCGTTCAAAAATGCTGATTCTTTCAGTCATTTTTCTCTATGATCAAACATTTGGCTTAACATACTCGTATTATCAATGTTACTAGTTACTACTTAGAAATTGCGATTTATTGGTATATATTTGAAATCAACAGTCTGAATTTTTCATTGATAATTTTTGTTTTAAAAACGACTCGAAATTGACAAAATTTACAAAAAAAATGGCTTTTTCAACTTATTTTAGACTATACGCCATGAAAGCATGAAATAGCTATGTTACTTTCTAGAACTCGGGAAAAAGTATTATTCACTTCAAAAACTTGATTGAAATTATTTTTTTATTTGTCATAATATGAAGAAAAAAATTAAAAGGAATAAGGCCCCCTAAATGGCCGCATGCGTTCAAGTTTTGCTGTTCATTATTTATTCATTTTTGTTGTTCAATGTGTAGTATTGATAGCGTATTGTGCAGTGAACTAACGTATGAGTGAATGGTTAATGAAGAATTCAACTTGAAGCGTACATAGCCCTTCTTGGGTCAAGGCCCGGTAGACCGCGTGGTTTTTTGTAAATCGCTATCAATTTACAAAAAGCAAAACCTCACCGAACAACGGCATGCTCTACGAGCAAACTTGAAATTGGCGAAATCATCATTAACCTGATGGAAGCCATATTTTAAAATTAGAAGGCCCCTTAAGCTTAGCAAAAACAGGCAATAACAAATCAGCGACTACGCTATTCTAATAAACCACTTTTTACTTAAACCTATAATTTTTACTTGACAACTTCTTAACTTGAAAGACAAGCACTTACCTACTTATCAACCCCTAGCATCCTTAAAACGTTTCTTTACGCATTTTCCGATGTCACGTTTTATTAAATCGTCAACTCGCCTGAGGCACACGGACGAACGAACTGAAGGGCCTTATCGTATTTCTTATGTATTGCCCGAGGCGCTACTCTGGACCAAGGCTTGTGACGCTTTAGGGACCTGGGAATTGTAGGGTTCCGCGTCAAAGAAGTGGAAACCTGTAAGCAAGTTAAGTAGACAAAATGTCTTATTTTTATCGTGGCCCTATATCGGACTTACAGATATTATTTCTGATATACGAGCTATATATTAAATGACATTAAGAATTGAGATTTGCACGCCTCGGTGCCAAGGTTCAAAAGATAGCCTATTCCTAAAGTTTACATCCTATATTTATATTTTAAAGATGGTAAGTGGGTTCCACTTAAACGCTAAAACTACGCATCTTATCAGAATAAGACTACAATTTATGAGGATGTTCATTCATAAGAGGGCTAAATTTGAAATTGTAAGTTTGTAAGGGCACATTTTTTTAAAGTAAGTAATTTTGAATTTGAACTCATTGTGAAATATATTCGGTACCTTTTCATTTTTGAGTTACCAATCTATTTTAATAATGGTTTAAAATATATATATTAAACCTATTTCACTCTTTTGACCAAGATTTATTTTTTTATACAGTACCTAATGTTTATTTTAAACAATAATAGCAAACAGTAATTTATAGTGGTATATCTCCTCTGTATTAAATACATATGTCATGTCATAACCCACCATCAAAGTCACGGTGACAACTATACGTATTTGTGCGGGATGGAAAAAACTACCCCACATTAACTTATTTCAACAATTAGTTACAAAGAAGAGAGTAATCCCAACGCAATTTTTTCATCCTTGTGTGCGAGCAAAGTCGGAAAAGAATGGTAGTTATATAAATTTAAAAGCACAAGGGTATCAAAGTAGTAAATTAAAGCGATTTTTCTCAAAAAAACAAAACTTGTTTATCGTTTTTTTATTTTACTTATTATTACCATGATACGATAAATATACTATAATAGATGAAATTAACACTTTTTAAAGCTTGATACATAACAGTAGACGCTATTCTGTCATATGGAACCCTCTAACTTAAAAGTTATTTAGGTCCAACATTTTTGGGATATAGTTGGGACTGAGTGCTCACTAACTTCAGAAACTAACTCAAACAAGCGTACTTTATTACAAATAGAGCCACTAAAAGGTCGCAGCTAAACTCGTTGGAGGGTCCTTGTTCGAGTACATTTAAAACATAATTAATGTTCTGTTATGACCAGTTGCCCTAGCACAACTATGCTTGGCGACTCTTGTCGCGCGAGATTGCGCTACCCGTCACTCTCTCACATTACTGCACAGAAAGAGACGGGTAATTATCTCACGTGAGAAATAGTCGCGTATGACAGTTATGCTAGAGGTGCAGACATGCATCGTCGGTAGTATAGTTTTTGTTAGTTGGCACTTCCATCCTTGGTCCTGGGTTTGAATCCCGGCAAGGACAAATAATGTGATGAACTTAAATACTTGTTTCTAGGTCATGAATATTATCTGGGAGCATTTCACTTCCCCGAATTTCATTTGTCATAAATGTATCACTTGCCATAATTTTCATTTGCAAAAAACTTTTTATTTTATAGATCATAAATTCTTCGGGATTTCTTTAATACTACTCATGGAGAAATCATTAGGTTTTAGGTTAGGTTTGTTTTATGAAAATCCCGAAAATTTTCAGCTTACAGAGAAAAATAGATTTAAGGCAAATGAATATTATGGCAAGTGATAGATTATGGCATATGAAATTCGGGCAAACAGTAGAGAACCGCTTAGTTTGAGACTAGGTCGATTTGTGTAAGATTGTCTCGTAATATTTATTATTATTTATTTATTTAATATTTTTGAGCAAGTGAGCGCCAAGCGCGATCAAAACGTCTACCTACGTTGCAGCTTGAACAAAAATGCATCGTATGTCCAGATTTTAGGCTGCTGTTCTCTTCTACAGGACGCATTTTTCAACCAATTTTCGTGAAATTTAGTGAGCAGGTCCCATAATTGCTGCTTACGTTTTTTTTCCTAAATGATAGAGGGATGGCGGTTGAAAATGTTAAATCACCTTCTGCTAAAATAATAGGTACCATCGCTCGGACTAATCATACATCGCAAAACAAGAATTAAGACACATTTAATTTAACCAACTTGTGGTACCTATAAGTTTTAGAAAATTATATTTATAAACGCAACCTAAAATTGGCCAACAGTTTGTGAGTATTTCCTTTTTTTTTAGGGTTCCGTACCCAAAGGGTAAAAACGGGACCCTATTACTGAGACTTCGCTGTCCGTCCGTCCGTCTGTCACCAGGCTGTATCTCAAGAACGGTGATAGCTAGACAGTTGAAATTTTCACAGATGATGTATTTCTATTGCCGCTATAACAACAAATACTAAAAATAAAATAAAATAAATATTTAAGGGGGCCTCCCATACAACAAACGGTATTGGTTGCGTTAACTTTGCACTTCATTTGTATCGAGCGCTATACATACCAGGTGCAAACTTAACTTAACCACTTAAGGATGGAAAGCGTTTGTACGGAACCCTCGGTGGGCGAGTCCGACTCGCACTTGACTGGTTTTCTTATTTCTTGTTTAGCGATGATTAGTCCGAGCTATGATAATTAGAATAACGCATATTGGTTTCTTGAAGCCACCATTAAGTATTAGAATTGCCAAGATTTAATAATGAGTGAATCACTTTGTCATTACCAACGCACGAATATTGTATGAAGTAATTTGGCCATGTAGTATTCGAAACCCTTGAACAAAGCATTCATCAACGGGAACCAAGTAAAGGGGGCATTACCGGTTTAATTAAGAGGCTATGGGACGATTATTAAGGGGCTTGGGGTACAAAGAGCGGTCGCATCGGTTGATTACAGCGCAGCGCAGTTGGTATATTAAAGTAATGGCGCCAAATGATGGACAGACTGACGACTTAGGTATTCAACTTCTAGCTAGATCTCGTCTATTTTTCAACAATAAGGAGATAGATATAATAAAAATTGGACAAGTGCGAGTTCGACTCGCGCATGAAGGGTTCCGTACATATACATATATATATAATCTTTAACAAGTTTGTTGTATGGGAGCCCCCCTTAAATATTTATTTTATTTTATTTTTAGTATTTGTTGTTATAGCGGCAATAGAAATACATCATCTGTGAAAATTTCAACTGTCTAGCTATCACCGTTCTTGAGATACAGCCTGGTCACAGACGGACGGACGGACGGACAGCGAAGTCTTAGTAATAGGGTCCCGTTTTTACCCTTTGGGTACGGAACCCTAATAAACTCTGAATAATCACTAGGTAGTTAATACAATTAATAGCACCTACCTCAATGGGCGTAAAAACTTCAGTTTGCGATTTGATTTCCAAATAAATTACATACACTGACCTTAATTATTAAAATAGACAGTTCGATTTCCTTAATTGCTTTGTAAATTGCTTAGAGAAGCAAGTTTTAGTCAAGCAACTAGCTTAAACCACATTGAAGTTTATGTCAATGACAAATAATCCATGGACAGTAAACAGTGATCGTGTTTAATTAAATTTTGTAACAAAAACAAAACCAGGAAAAATACGCAGTCTTGAATAAGGCGCAATTTCAATACAAGAGGTGCAACTTCTGAAACTCCTCCATAAAAAACAGGATAAACGGAATAATGTTTTTCCATCGTTTTTTTTTTTTGGGGGAAAATTTCATATGAGCTTGCTTTCTCTCAACGTCGGCCGCCGAGCAGCTGGTTCGTTAGTAAATGGCGTCATAAAAAGAGAAACAGTTTACATGGAAATAAAAAAAATCTAGTTTGCCCGACAAAATACGACGGCAAAACATTATACACTATATTTTCTACGGTGTGTGTATATACATCACTATCACTATCACTACATAGTATAAAACAAAGTCGCTTCCTGTTGTCTGTCTGTCTGTTCCTATGTATGCTTAGACCTTTAAAACTAGGTACGCAACGGATGTTGATGCGGTTTTTTAATGGATAGACTGATTTACTGCTGCTGTGATTTGCTGCTATCCGGCCCATGTGGAAGTCTATTGAGGAGTTCTGTGTCCAGCAGTGGACGTCCTATGGCTGAAATGAGAGTGATTTAAGAGGGAGGTTTCTATGTACAATACTTGCATAGTATATTTAGTATCAGCATTGGTGCGAAGCCCACTCATTGTAGTACCTATATATTAAAAATCGTGATAAGTAAATATATAGAGAACTCATAGAGAAATAAACATTTGTGTACGAGTTGAAAAAAGCGGATGAAATGGGAATGTAGACGACGTGCACCTGAGGCACATTTTGACAGTTGACTCCTTGGTAGTTTGAAATTAATTAATATTACCAAGCATTAAACTAATGTGGCATTTTCGTAACGCCTAGCTCACAACTTTGTAAGCTACCACAGCATTACGTACGCTAACTCGTTTAAAATTTGCCAACACAAACCAACTTCAGGTTCTTTATTATATATTCAAAAATATGCAACACCTAAATTACTTATAGTAAATGAACTTATTAATATATGCACAACACAAAAAAAGACACTAACTTATAAATTAAATATTTACTTCCCAAAAAATGTTCCGTCGCGGCTTGGTCCCGAAGACGCTGGCAGCATTTCATTTCAGATTAATTTTGTAAAATGTTATCCTGTATAGTTACTGGATAATATCAGAAGAAGCATCTTTCGGGCCATCATGGCAGTGTGTCAACAGACATGGCACCGTTGGTTTCTCGTCAGTTGCCATTGTGACTTCGGCTCCTCTTTTTGCTTACCATCAGGCGAAGTGGAGCCGCTATGTTGTGCCGTTATAAAAAAAAATCAAGATAGTGATCAAAAAATAAATATCACAATACAAAATTAAAGGGGCCGCGACATTTGTGTCAAATATCACAGTTCCGATATTGGTAAATTGGAAGGCAAGAATTCTACATAGATCTCTCTATATTATGAATTATGATAGGACATTTAAAAGTTTTTTTTTCAACGTTGCCGTAATAAAAACTATGCAAAAGTGACGAGAAACTTGTATTTCTTTACAAAAAATAAATATTAAGGGACAATCTTACACAAATTGACCTAGTGTCCCAAACTAAGCTAAGCTTGTACTATAGGTACTAGACGACGCGACGATACACATAATAATATATAAATACATGTAGGTATACATAACATCCATGACCCAGGAAAAAATATTCGAGTTCATCACACGAGTATTTATCCTGGCCGGGATTCGAACCCAGGACCGCCGGCTCAGTAGGCAGGTGCAATACAAACTGCGAAAATGATGATGGAATGAAGCATTCGGCGGAGTATTTTTCTAAAAGAAGAGGATCCCCAGATGTACTCACATGTTATCAACCTTTCCTCATTTGCATAGAAAATAATTGAACAGAAATCACCTGAAAGCAACGATCAAAACAATTTCCGACTCTATACATTCTGACTGAGATCGCATTTAAGCCTCATATTGAATTGAAATAGACTTCCATTTTGTTTTCATTATTTTTTGCTCTCGTACAAGGGATTTGAATGTTTATTACCTTGTATCAATGTATAATTCAGAGCACGTATCATATTGTGAACGTTTTACTCTGGTTTGAGAATTGCACAGTTCGTATACAGTATACAGGGTGGAATAAAATAAAACTTATTCATTGTGCTATGATACTAAAATTTTATAAACGTATTCATATTATTATTTTTTCCTGATAATAAACGTTATTCATGTATCTACGAAAACGTAGTTTCCTTTTACGTCGTATGTTTTTTTAGATATTCCTATTTAAATCATCCGACATACTACATATTGAAACTATCTATAACAAAACTTATATATACGAGTATTATAGCTTACGCACTAACGTGCACCAGAGTGCATGCGTGGCTCTGTCTTCCACCTTCGTTCGAGCAAAATCAGCTCGCTTTTGCAGCCACTGCTCGATCACCACTTCCAATGTCCGATTGCGTCCCATTTTACAAAGATAACCAAGAAACTTCTCAGGACTCTCAGGAGCCTTTTACGAAGATCTAAAGAGAAAACTTTTTGTACTGCTTATACGTAGATAACTTTCCGATTTCTCCGCATGATAATCAAATAATACAGACGATTGCTAAAACGTTCCGCGAAATCAAATATTACCAATGGCATTATCGGTAAAATCAATAGGTACGACAGACCTATGCAGAGCCGAACACCCGGTTCGTTAGTAAATAGCGTCTAGATTACACACACACGTCACGGAAAACCACTATATGTCTTGTCTACTTTAGCGATGTGCATGTGTGAACATGCATAAAAAAAACTCCCGACGAACTGAGAACCTGCTCCGTTTTATTGAAGTCGCTTGAAAATTGTTACATCACTTAAATGGTTATATGTAAATGTATTTTTTTTTACAAATATTTACGTATATTTACGAACGAAACTCGTATGGAGGAGCAGCGATCGGATCTCTCGCTCAACCGCTCGCCGCGCCGCTGGTCGCGCAAAGTCGCGGCATCTTGGTAAGGGATCACGTACCAGCAAACATCGCGTGGGTAGGACCTCACAAGGCAAACTGATTACGTATTAAAGGTCGCTGGAGGCCGTTGACGTTCTTTGGGGGCGTTCTATGTCTAGCAGTGCTCAAGTAACAAACAAGCTGCATAAGTGCTTATACAGCCCCTATAGAGCAAGCCAGCCAATGTACTACTTGGGTGGATATTTTTTATCATCATTGTCATCATCAGTCTCTTTTGGAGGATAAATATCGCTAAATATCAGTCCAAATATTACCAGTGGCAATATCACTAGAATCAATACGTCGTCGGCCGCCGAGCCGAGGAGCCGGTTCGTTAGTAAATGGCGTCTAGATACAAGTCACGACAAACGCACCTCAATATAATGCATAAAAGGAGGACTGTGGACCTAACTATACTGGAAGTACAAGTTTCTTAGTAAAAGTTGAGATGACGAGATACTCGTATATAGGTACAAATTGCGGCGTGAGAAACATATATAATATGATGTGCCGACACCAAAATATCTTCGAATTTTTCTAATGACATCAGGGGTCCTATGATGGTCACGTTTGTCACGTAATAAATAAGTGACAAAAGCATCTGTCACTCACGCTCGCATTTTGTCAAAACGTGATCATCGCATGATAAAAGCAACCGTTATAGGCCCGCAGTTCCAAAAATCATTATATGTTCACTTTATTATGTGCTCTATTTATATTTACGTGTATGTCAATGTCACTTAATGCAGGTCTAATAGCAAGAGCCAATATCGCTTAATGGCAATTTGGAAATGTCAATAGAATTAGGCCGAAGGCCAAGTAGGTATATATGAATGAAGCTCTAGTACTGGAACCAAAAATTTAAACCGCTGATGTTGTGAAATTAGTGCCTTCTAGATCTACCTAAATAAAAAACGAAAATCGTGTTCCGAGTAATGTCCCTGGGTCGTCTTGTTCTGCTAAACCTAGATTATGTTCATGTGTATTATAAATTTTAACTAAATAAACCGAGTCGTCCGTTTTGTATATAATAATTAGATGGCTTTGACAAAAACACAATAAAAGCGCATTGTGTCCTAAAAAAAGGAAATGTAAACCGGGATTTATATGTTTGTAAGCAAATACAAAGTTATTAGTTTTTCTGAACAAACAACTGCGTGGGAAAACCATATGAATTTACTACTCTAACTCAAATAGCGTTTGCGGCCCGAAAATCCCTATTATTCGCAAAGTATGAACTACAAAATTAACAAATATCTACAAAATATGAAGCAAAAAGTAAGAGATGTTTATTCGACAGTTCCAAATAAAAGAGCAAAGCTGCGAAATCAGAAATGCTGAGATTTTGAACCAACATCACATTCCTGTCATGCCGATTATGCATAATAATGTAGCAAATGTCGCAGTCAAGATGGCGCTTCCAGCACATATCACTTCACAGACGTACGCTCGTCCTACATTCACCCCCCTTCTTCGATCAACTGTCTCAACCTGACGACCATTACCTAACCGTCCGCTCTACAAACTCCTCGCTATAACAACCAACTTATCAATAGCCAGACTAACACACGGCTCTAAATATGTAACTACTAAGGTCAAAATACCCGCGGAAACCATTTTAGAAACGGCAATTATAAAATTGTCTTGTCAACCGCTGTTTACATTCGCTTGACTATCGTCTTTCAATTAATTCAATATTCGAACGCAGTAATGGGCTGTCACGTTGAAGTTCTGTTTATAAAAGTTTTTTTTTTTTTGCGCGCAATTTTATACTTCACAGCCAACGCTAATATTTATCTGTGATATTTTAACGGAGTTGTTCAGGAGTTCTAAGTATCGATAGAATAGAGTAGAACAAAATATTATTAATGCTTCCTCAACAGGAAATGAATACAAACAAACACAGACTATACGTAACATTGAATAGAGTTTGTGAGAACTTATTGAAACAGTGAATAATTAGAAAGTGAAACTTATGAAGTGATATGTGAATGGAAGATGCTGGCTGGTGAGGAGACCAGCATTGACATAGTGCAGCGATGGCTGATGCGGAGGCGAAGCAGCGATGATACGACGGATACAGGTTTTTTTTTTATTTTTTTTATCTTGCCTAAAAGTGCGGATATAAAGGACCATTAAAATAAGAACAGAATAGTAAATTTAGTTACACATGTTCAAAAGTTTTGAGAGTTCAGTAGGTATTGTTTTTTATTTACAACATTTTTGTGTTTTAAAATATTTTATGGGATAAAAATTAAGTACTTATATATTAGTATCTGGTAAGTATGACAAAGACTGTCGATCATCAACAATATCGGCCTAAAGTGTTCTACAAATATATTGTCTTACAACTAAATATACTACATTTTAATAGATATCTACTTTTGGATTAATTATATTCGAACGATCTTAAAATAACAATACAAACGCTAGCTTACTCGATGGAAAATGATGAAAAATTTATTCCACTTAATTCACAAACTGAACTTTAACTTACTTCGCAATTTTATAAGCTGTTAACAATTAATCATTCAGTATTGAAAGCCGAAGCGATCGCCCGCGCCTCCATTCATACTTGCCGACTCAATATTACAGGGTTCTATGTGACATTTTCAAGGTACTTCAAATTAGACTTCGTGTCACTATGGCAATGATTAAATTTTAACTCAGCTGTAGTGAAACATATAATCCTATGATATTGAGCCAGTGACTCGCCGACCAAGTTTAAGACGGGGTATTTCGTCTACTTAATGTATTCAAATACAAAGTTTGGATAGCAGTTTGCTTGAGGATTTGGGTATTGTTGTGAGGATGAAAATACCTCTCACCTGGACTAAGGATCTCCCTTTTAGAGTTGGGGTTTTGATGGTTTACCTCTTGTTCAGTCGAGTTCATTTACATCTACACACTTACGAGAACAAAAATATCTGAACACGATTTTATGCTCCTGACAATAGGCTCGTGTTCGTGTTCAGATATTTTTCTTCTCGTAAGTGTGTAGATGTACTAAATGAACTCGACTGTTCATAAAATTCATAAGATAAAAGTTTCAGGAATGTTTTGTTCCGTTAAAGTAACATTTCATAGAAAACCTTGAGATTGTTTTAAGGCAAAACTAAGAAATGAAATAATTATGGCTTCAGGGGAATAGGTTTTACGAAGTTAAAATTCTGTGAAATGATAAATTGTATGAAATTTGATGGATAAGAAATACGACCGTCTATTATACCTAGAGCTCGAAACTAATGCTGTAGCAAAAGTGAAACCACCCAAAAGCAAAGAAAATAAATTTGTTCAAACCTTAGAACCTACCTAACAAAACAAACAAAAGCATAATTGCCAAAAACTCAAGATAAAGTTATGTAAGCTTTGTAAAAGTTTATGCTTTTCGATTATTTATGTCGTCCGTCGTCCAGCATTTTCAAGGTATTACTAGTTACATCATTATAATAATAATATAATAAGCCTCATTTTATTCCTTAATAAACGTTACACCTTAGATATATAGAATTTTCATTTTTTATTTTTTTTTATTTAATATTATATGAAACATAATAATATATATAACATAATAGATTGAATATAAATTATTATGATAATAATATATAAATTTTAATTTAATTCTTATTCTATTGAATATTCGATTACTATACATGCAATATATATATATACTTTTTTTTCATTAAGGACCTCTTTACTGGGTAAAGGCCTCCTCCATTTTCCTCCACATGCTTCTGTCTGAAGCCTTTTCTTCCCAGTTATTCCCTGCTGCTTTCAGTATCTCATCGAGCCATCTCTCCATCGGTCTACCTTTATTTCCCTTGCCTAATGGGCCTTTCCATGTGGTTATCGTTTTGTCCATTTCTCACCGTCCATACGTGCGATATGTCCGTTATGCAAATTAGCTGTCATATCTAATAGTCTATTACGTACGTATTAACGGGCACTAATCAAGCATTTTGACAAATTAACACTGGAAAGACAAATTCAGTTTTGAATGACGCTATAATGATATGGACGCTATGAATGGTATACCTACATACGAGGTATCGTGTACATATTACTATTACTCGTATTTTAAATAATATTATTCAAATTTCGAGAAGATAGCGTCAACGAACAAACGCTAGACGTCAAATGTAAAATAAGTAAGCAAACTATAAATACATTAATAAGATCACAGTGTTCTTAATTAATACAAATTATAACGGATCTATCACGATATTTCTTATTTTCCTACATTATTTAAAGTTCCCGTTATAGTTTGTGCTAATTATGTGTATATACAAACCCTGAGAGTATAACGTGATGTTCAAAGTATTTATTGTAGCATTATCCATTCACTTCAATTCAATCATTTATAAATCAAATTAAATTTTACAAAGACGTAATACGAACTATAATTTATAAGCACATACAACTGTCATATTGTATTTATGATTTATTCTTATTTTACGTCTTAGATTAGGTATTATTTCCCTTTTTTGCTATAGATTAGCTTACTGGTTAAGGAATCGAGGATTGTGCCAATCCAATCACGCACGACATAATCTTTCAACCGAAGAAAACGACGAAAGGGCCTAGATATGGCCGCATTTTCAATAATCCTTCTTGATTTGTATTCATTAGGAAATATTCTTGGGATGTAACTGGGCTTTTTTCTTTGTGTTTCCGAGTTTCTTTCATTATCATCATTATCATTTGATATTACCACTAATAACCCGATGTATATTTATATGACATTAATATCGTATTGAGTTGAGTAAACTTCGATTTTGGCGCCAAATTGTTTTAATAATTAGAGATTTATTAATGTCCAAAAATTTTTAAAACAGTAAAAAAAACTATAGGAATAGAAAGTACGGAATTGAGAAGAATTATTTTATGTATTAAGTATTATCGTGAAATTTAAACAATATTAATAGTTCATTAACCTAATTAGCTACATTTGCTCATTGATTTTGATACCATTAGTATTATTTCAATTAATTGATCATTTGTTTAATCATATAACTAGTTAGGTAATGTTATTGTTGTGCTATAGCTAATTGAGCTCTTAATTAATGGGAAAGTTATGCAATTATTTGCGCTGTGGGTGTCCACATTATACCTACAGGTGAATACTAAAAGAATGTATTATTTCTTAATTTCGCGATCAAATTAATACAGGGTGTAACCGACGGTGTACCGAAAACTGAAACCATGGCTTCAGACCATTATTCTGGGCTGGAAAATCGTGGAAATTTCTTTGAGAAAATTCACAAATTTTCCTCGCGAGTTTTCATTTTTTCTTTATTTTTCCGTTAATCGAACTCTACCGGTAACAATTTTTCATGAAAAATCGCATGAAAATAGCATTTTCCGCAAAACACGCAATGTATCACAAACAGTATTATGTAAGCTTTACGGTACAACACAGGCGCATGGAGTGGGAAAGATAACGGTACTGGCCGGTCATTGATCCGCCAGGCCAGTGCGCTCGCACTGTTTTAATTACTTACCCGCATTAATGTTTACCTACCCACACATTTTATTTGCTTTACTTGCTTGAATGAAAATAATCTTGTTATACTGTTTTAATTTATCGGTCAGTTGTTATTGGTGTTAGGTAGTACACTATAGTTGTGATCTGTGGTTGCGTTGTTTTTGTGGTTGCATTTATTCATGTCATTCGATGAGCATTGGCGTAACGGTATGTTTTGCGCTGACGCGTGAGTGGAGTGGGGAGCGCGTGGACCGGTCGATGCTTGCCGCGTGCTCCCCGCGCGTCTGCACCCGAGAGAATTGGACGCAATACATTGCGCGTCGAGTTTTATAATTTATTTTGGAAAATCTTATCCTTGAGTTTTCCGAGAAAATGAACACTCGTTTTCAATTCGTGATTATGGTCTAAAACTACAGTTTTCGTTTTCGGTACGCTGTCGGTTACACCCTGTATATTAATATAGTTATGCATTTATATTTTGGGCCTTGTATTTGAATATAATATTGATATACCTAACCTTGCACAAGAGTTTTATACATGTCTGACGCAATAAAATTTAATAAGCAAATGGGACGAGTATTTTCATGTAAAACCGGTGCATATAATAATAATTTCGTTCACTCACGTGACTGATATGTGGCACTTAAACTATATTGAGATATAATTAAATTGTTTCACTTTTAATATATTAAATCTATAAATCAGTATTACTTTGATAAAATAAATTAATAACCGAACTAACTTGTAGTAATGGTATACTCACAACTTGAGGGAGAGCGGTGTTCTCTTAGCACAAGTATCTCGTATACTTAAAAAGAGGCACCAGTGCAGAATTGTAACCCTACATATATGATACCAATAAACATTTTTGATTTTTTGATTTTTTTTTTGAATTAATCTATTTTAAATGTGATATTATTATTTAAAAATATCCAGGACAGTATACATATATATACGTACATATAAACGACAACATAATGATGATTTATCCAGATCCTATGTTATCAACTTTTTATGTTATCAACTTAGCTATTATTCATGTGGATTTGTAAGCCAAGGTTGCAAAACATAGAGTTTCATTAAGTTAAATGTAACACCTACTCACCTATGTTTAAACAAATAAATGATCTCTGTCTCTCTCTTTCTCTCTCTCTCTCTCAATCCTAGAAGTGGTCATATCGGAAAAAATGTATTTTACTCTTGCAGAAAAAATATTAAATATTTAATTTATCAAGATACCTATTCTAGAAATTATTATATACATCGCATTTATAATTCATTCGTTAAATTCTGTTTTTTTTTTTTATATAAAGCTTGTTCACAAATACATACTTTTTTATCTTCAATGTACAAACTTTAAACCTGATGTTGCTTTGTTTTGCTAACTAAGTAGATAATGGTATCCTAGAACGCAACGCCTACATAAAAGCATTTAGGTATTATGATGTTATAACACATTGCCTGTATTCGCATCTAGGTGCTCCTTTACCTTATTATATCGTGATATATTGTTATATATTTCAGTGTATATTTTGTATTAACATACAAAAGCTTTACGTGCTAACATAATAAGGTAATAAGCTGACGGCTTGTAATAAGCTATACCCCGGTTTGCGAATAGAGATTCTTGGGACACTTTACAAAGTAATATTGCTTGATATGTGATACATTTCTAGTAAAATTGCTGCTATGCGCAGTTGTTAAACGAAAATAGTTACATCTTTTTACCAAACTAACAAAATAGTGATGTGACATTGGGGCAAATTTTTATTTTGTTGTCGATTTCATTTTTCTCTCAGATTTCAATAAAATTTGGTAAGTTGGTAAAGTTGCTTATTCTGAACAAAAAAAAACCCAATTTCACGATATGTCCTACAAAATTTTCCATTGAGTTACAAAAAATGTACCTATGGATTTTTTTAAACTAAATATTGTATATTGTACTAACATTCAGTACAAAATGAGGAGCTCGAAATAAAAATAAATAATTCGACAACAAAATAAAAATTGGCCCATGGGCCAATTACTGTAATACATTTTGTGTAAGTCAATGGTTTCTTTTTTTAACCCAAAAGAAATATTAATACTATTTTTATAATCCTCATAATTTAACAAAACAATAACTGAACAATAACCATGGACTTAAACGCACTTTTTCACGGTGAAAATTGCAATTTACTTATTTCCTCCATACAAATACTGGTACCCAATCCACAGATGGCGTCATATATAGGTAGGCCTTTTGTTTTTGGAGGGTTTTTTACCTCAGGAATGCTAAACTTTGACGGTCATTTCTGACTTTTAAAGCAGTCTAAGTGTAGGTAGTCTCATATAGACATTAGATCCCAATAAAAAATAGAATCGATTGACATCCTCAAAAAAATTTGTCCGCACTCCTATTGAATATGTGTTGTGTTGTTGCAGGCAGCTCGAGCGGCTCGCCGGGCGCGCGCGCGGGCCGCCGCTCCTCGCTGGCGCTCACTCCCGAAGACGAGCCCCTCGCTGACGTCACCGTAAGTACGCGTCTTATTCACAGAATAAATACATGCGGTGGTAGCCTAGTGGTTAGGGCATGCGACTTTCAATCCGGAGGTCGCGGGTTCGAACCAGGCCCGTACCAATGAGTTTTTCGGAACTTATGTACGGAATGTCATTTGATATTTACCACTCGCTTTTCGCTGAAGGAAAACATCGTGAGGAAACCGCCTTAAGCCCAATAAGGTCCAGTTTCCCCTCTGGGTTGGAAGGTCAGATGGCAGTCGCTTGCGTAAAAAACTAGTGCCTACGCCAAATCTTGGGATTTAGGTAGCCGACCTCGATTGAGAATTCAATCTCTACAAAGGGACAAAGGCTAGGAGGATGATGATGACATGGATCGTTATCGTTAGCAGTAGCCTTTTGCGTAAAAGATACATACATGGCTCCGTAGGCCGAATATATATATATATATATATATATCGTCCTCCTTGACGTATCCGTCAATGGCGAAACTAGGCCGAATACGGAAGCGTCGGCTTCATAATGTGCGATTACACGTTTGCCCTATGTGTCATGTGTCAAGCAATTATTTACTTCGCTTCGTCACATCGTAACGGTAAACATTAATGCCAGAAGAAACGTAGACTTAGCTCCTGACAAGACAGGCTCATACGTGCTTGAACCCACACTATTATAAATAATAATAATAAATATCAAACAACCTCACACAAATCGATCTAGTCCTAAATTAAGCTCAAGATGGCTTGTGTTATGGGTAGGTACTAGACGACGATATATATACTTATACCTATAGATAAATATATACTTAAATACATAGAACACCCATGACCCAAGCTCAAATATTCGAGTTCGTGACACAAATATTAGCCCTGGCCGGGATTCGAACCCGGGACCGCTGGCTAAGTAGGTAGGTGCTTACAAACTGAGCCAACCGCTTCGTCAAAAACTATTACCCTACGCATCTGCGCATACGCACAACTGGATGTACCACTACACCCTTCGCCTTTGTTGGGACGAAATCAGCGCGGGTTCGTAGCCAATTCACAACATATATAATTTTTTTTAACCAGTTATTTTTCCGACATAATCAAATAAAACAATTAATATTGCCACGTGTTTTAATTTTCCAATTTATCCCAATTTATGATTTAAAAATCCATTTGAAAAGTTCTTTATTCTAAAACAGCGTAACCGACAAGTTATTGGTCACAGCGCAGAAAATCTTACAGCCGGACTATTACTAAGACGGATTTAGTATGGAAATTGTACCACTGTTCTTTTTGAAGTTTGCGACTGTGATTTTTTTACCTTTGCTGAAGCTGCTTTCACTTTTTTTTTTTTTTCAAAAACTTGTCCGTATAACCAAATAAAAAATAATCGTTTTGGGTTATGTGATAGTAATAAAGTAGTGTTTTATTATTGTTTTATGTAATTTTCCCACTTTTTCTCTCGTTGACCTATCATTAGGCTGTTACGCGACTAGCGCATTTCCTATTAACCTTCAAGCAGATTAGTTCAGCAATTTTGTAGTAGCTACATGGCCGGATGTTTTGCCGGAACCCGTACATTGTAAGCTACGAGTTTCAATATGGAAAGCTGGTTTATTCACGGATCAAAACATGTTATTGAAATACTATTCAAATATACTTACGAGTGTTTTATTGACCGAGCGAGCGAAGCATCTCCGTTTCTTCTTAGCCAAAAATTCTTTGGTATGTCGTAAAAGTTTGGTTGTCCAGATTTCCGTCTATTCCTTGCCTGAGGACGTCGTATGTTCTTTTTTAACAGACTTCAAAAAAAGAGGAGGGTTCCCAATTCGACTGTATATTTCTTTTTATGTTTGTTACCTACCAGAACGTTTGACTGGGTGAACCGATTTTGATGATTCTTTTTTTATTTGAAAGATGGTGCTTCCCGCGTAGTCCCATTTAAATCTGGCCCAGTTCTGACAAAGACATTCATGAGAAAATCATATAAGTGTTATTGTATGTTCCATTTCGCTCATTGAAGTCGGTTATTTTTTTGGGAAGAAGTGATTATTGTCGATTCAGTTTTTTTTAATGTTTAATTTGGTAGAGATATGGGGGTTAAAAACGTAAACAATGACATATTATTTCAGTCATTTCAAAAATAAAAGACGAGGTCTACAGCTACAGCTCACAGAGCCACTATCAATATTGAAATACTATTGAAATAAATGAATAAAAATTCGTTTATTGAAAGGACAGAAATATAAATTGTACTTTTAATCAGTGATCCCACACTAGGCTAGGCCTGTATCGTGGTGACCGTTAAGCAAACATTGACATTTCGCATTTTGAAATATACTTATGTATGTGTGTTTTATGTGGTCGATGGCATTCTATTCGAACTCAAAGGATCAAAGATTCTACTATTACATACTTATGTTAAGAGGTCTTATGCCTTTTATTTTTTTTTTCATATTATGACAAATACATTAATAATTTCAACCAACTTTTCAAGTGAATAATACTTTTCCCCGAGTTCTAGGTATTATCATAGCTATTTCATGCTTTCATTGCGTGCAGTCGAAAATGCGTTGAAAGTAACATTAATAATATGTTAATAAACATGTTTAATCATAGAGAAAAAGTCTAAAACAATCACTATTTTAAAAGGAACAAGGCCTCTTAACAAAACAGCTTACATTCGTTTCGAATGTGATTACTGTCATCTAACTAACCTATACGCGAAGTCATCCGTTTTTGTAAAACATGCTGTAATCATATTAATAATGTAATAGTCGTATAAATTTAAATGCAAACTGGCTTTAAGCCAAATCGCTTGTCAGCGACTTTTGTATTATCAAGTAAACCTAAACGGTTTTATATTATGACATTTAATTCGAGTATTTAGGCTTAACTTTTATGCTATAACCAACATGAATATGAGACATATATATGTTAAAGTCTAATGAACACCTTGTATAAACTGTACATTTGTAAAATATGATACATTATAAAAATAATTTAGTACATCGTACCTTGTATCATTTTTGATAATCTATTCGATAGAAATAATAGAATTATTAAAGGTAGCCGTAGAAGGCCCCTCGTCTATTATCTAGTTTAACGACGGTGATTGCGATAAACTGATTCTGAATACATCGGCACATTGATTTTCATCAATGATTAATAATAAGGCGTTGATAAATAAATTCTTATCACGACTATCCGACATTAAGACAATCGTTATTATGAATCGCTGAATTAGTCCTCCTGCGAACTTCGTCATACGCGAGTGTTTGTCGGTGTTTTAATAGATATTCCATTCATTTATTAATCCTTTGTCTAAAATCATTAAGTGCAACTTAAAATGTGAAGTATGTGAATAAATACTTATACAAGTGATGGTGCTCAAAAAGTAAATACTAGAAGTGAAATCAGTTATGTCTTCTAGTGCACGAAATAAAGATTGAAATCTCAAAAACAATGACGTTAGTTCAATAGTAGTAGATGTTAATCAAATAACGTACGTAATGACGTTTGTTTCCTTTAAATTGCATCATCGGAATTGATTTACAGTCTGTCGATAGATATCTATGGTTCACGCTATCGAAATTGTAGTAAATACCTCAATCAATCGTGAAATCACTGTTCTATCGGATTATGGACAGACTAAAATAATAGCTCCGCAAGATAATCCTGGTGACGTTGAGAACGCTGCATCATATGAACTCAACATGGCTATCAATGTGGGTAAAATACGTGTCCACAATGGTGGAGGTGAAGTTGAAAATCAAGAGGAAGAAGTAAAAAAATTAGGTTGTTGGGCGAAATTCAAGACGTTATTTGAAGGCAGAGGCTTCGATTTGGAATATGAATACCGCTCTCCCGCAGTGCATGTTTTCGAGACTGATCGACACTCACATAGTATCGGGCAAATCACGGAAAGAAGACTCTCCACTGAAGAGAAGCGAAAATCTTTTCAGGAAAAAGTATCACATTTTGAAGAAGAAGAGAGCGCGAGTAAATTTTACGAGCAATTTGCAAAAAATGAGAATGCTCTAGAAATCGAGGATACTCTGAAGAGACAATCGAAATTCCGAAATCGGGTGTCTATGAGACCAAGTATTTTTTTGACTAATATCCAGGAAGAAACAAGTAGCATGAAAGAATCTGAAATAGACGAATTGGAAGATGAATTAGAAGTGGTAAGTGAAAATAGTACATAAGGTGTAGGCATACGGGTGCGGGATATGCCTAATGGCAACTTATAAGGCATTATACATATAACATCCGGCTGACTGAGACTGAAGTTTTGGCAACGTAATAGTACATTACATACATAGGACGGTGAATTCCTGAATGTCCCTAATGATGTGCATAAATATGCGATCTGCCAATTAAATGATTTTTGTAAGGAAGGTCCCTAAAGCATGTACAAAAAAACAACTACTAAAAAAGGCTACAGTATATTACATCAATTACATAGATCGACTGTATGTATGGCGCGGAGCATAGGTACAATTTTGAAATATTTCCCATTAGTGTAAAACTTTTAAACTCTCGGATAAATGTTCTACCGCAACCGTGGACTTTAATTGAAACAAGGTAATTGCCTCAATTGAGGAAATAGTAATCTTCCTTTCCCAAGACCGCATAATAATCTTGATCAAATGCCAATCATCTTTTTGGTAAACAGCAAGGCAAAATAAATGAAGAGAAGTCAGGTCGCCTGCGGGACACGGCACCACTAATTGGATTAAGATTCTGACCTCGAATTGTGACTTGTCCAATAGGGAGACGAGGAAGTTGTACGGTGCGGAAATGCGGCAGATTCGCTGATTTCATTCTGTTGATTGAAGTTTGATCGTCGTCATTTTAATTTAGCTCATTACGGTGTTATTGTTCGGAAATTACAGGCATCAAAGGCCTATAATAGATAAATTCTTTAGAATCTAAGATATATAAACAATAAAATATATTATACTTTACAACTAGTTCACATTGTTACTGCGATTTGTTTACCCTGTTAAAGGTATCAGGTAGCCGACCGCGGAAGCACCAGAACATGACACTTTTCGACCAAAAATATTTTTTGGTAATAGCATCGAACAGAGGTCATATGGTGTCCGTAGAACGCGGTTTCCACCAGCTTGCCTACTGCAAGGTTTTTGAGTACATTTGTACTTATTTGACGACGCGGTTGGCGCAGTTTTTAGACACCTGCCTACTGAGCCGGCGGTCCCGGCTTCGAATCCTGGCCGGGGCAAATATTTGTTCTTGGGTCATGGATGTTATCTTTATATGTATTTATTTATTAAGTATATCGTCGTCTAGCACCCATAGTACAAGCTTTGCTTAGTTTCGGACTAGGTCGATTTGTGTATGATTGTCCTATAATATTTATTTATTTCTCTCTAAGAATAACCATACAAAATTATTGATACTTGTGACACCACATCATTGCTATAAAGTTATGTTTTGTAACCAAGTATGTAACTAGATACTTAAATACCATGCCAGGTTGTAATTTATTATGTTATCGTATAGGTAACTTCAGTTTAGATTAGGCCATGACACAATTTTTAAATGAAAATTCCCTTTTCACAATTCATCCACCACACATAAGTATTTGAAGGGCTAAGTGGCGAGATCCCGGATAGGTACTATATAAAATCAGATATCTCTGAGATAGTCTGAGTCAGAGTATCAGGCCAAAAAGGGGCAGTCGAGGCTCCAAATGAAAGGGTAATGGGTAACAGGAAAAACTCAATTAACCGAAAAAACGTTTGAATATGATAGATTTTGTGCCACTACTGTATAGAAAATCAAAGATAGCCGAATGCATCACATACGTAAAGTTCCCTATTGTCGAGGAATAGCCGGACAAAGCCTCCCGATTGACCCGACACGGCCCCACACAATACCAGTCCCTGAATGAATTAATCTATTGTACTTACAGAATTGCCGCTGTATGTAAATAGCTGGTATTGAAAGAAAATGGAACGATTGAGACGCCTCACCGGAACATAAATAGATAATCGAAATTAATGTACAGTCAGTCGGAATAATACGGTATTTGTTAACAGCTCAAATCAGCCTCTTTATGAAATGTCACAAACGATCTGTTACTATGAATTTTCTATGAAGATATTGGCTTGACAATATCATAGAAACCAGAAGATAGGCTGACTATTAGTCGGAAAAACCGACTATTTTCAATTTTTTGCGGATTAATCGCCGACAAACCGGCAAAAAAACCCGGATACTTGTCTACTAATTTCCAACTAGTTGGCAACAAAATTCTGAATAGTTGACGTTCCCGAGTCGGTCCACCTCTTTCAGAAATGCAACACTTTAAAGTGAACCCCACACTCCCTGAGCATTTGTATAGAAAAGAGAGTAGGTGTAGACACAATAAGGTATCCCAAAGGACCTTACACTCTTTTCAACAGCATGAAAACACGTTAAGGTACGTTACGTCATGCAACGTTACATGATGTTGTAACAACGGAACGTCATGAATGTTGACGTTGACGTATTTTGCAACTTCACGGCAATACGTCACATTGTCGGCATCTCATTGCGCGTAACGATGATAACGTGAATTTTATTTTGAACTTTACAGCTTGATCAAAACCAACTCGATCGACGATTCGACTCTATCGATACATACGGGTTGTATGCCAGTATCCTTACCCTGAGTTAACATGACCGTACTAGCTAGCGTCTGCGTAAACGATTTGTATATAATAGCACATCGCCCCAATAGCGGTTACTTTGTAGAACTAAATGGTTTACGCAGTCGCGAGCGAGTACAGTCTCTGTAAACTCATGGTAAGAGTACAGTTACAATTACAGGAACTGCACGCTGACTGCACGCCGAATGCAGTTTCTAATTATTTAAGTTTCAGTGGGGTTGCAACTATAACATACGTACTTATAGTGTGCACAAAATTATGAACCCTGGAGGGAAGCTGTCTAAATCCTTAAGTTAGCTCATTTTATGTAACGGAAACATTATTTTATTTTTAAAAAGCAACAAACTGACAGACGTCACTCACTTACGTCAAAGCTGAGCTAATCCACTCACGCCACATTGATTTAAAATGCGGATTCCCCATCTCGCGGATCAGGCCTAAGTCGCATTAAGCCATCGCCATACTCGTACGTGACTGGAATGGGATCCTCTAAACAAATCCGTCTGTTTGTGCGCTAAATTGAAATTTATTTGCACAGATTGTTGGGGATGTGCTTAACATAAGGAGAGAGGTATTTTTGAATATATACATACATAGTTATGTTAAAATTTATGCGTCAAATTGTTTAACGCGTGGTCACAAAGTAAAAGACAACTAAAGTTTATCTCGTTCGATCTCCGCAAAAGCAGCCTGAGAACTGTAATTTATTGGTGATTTGCAAAAACCGCCTGATATCTGTATTCAATTGGTTGTTTTTTGTAAAATGCGACCCAATTGGTAGCGTGGCGACATGTCTAGATTTCCGACTTAGCTTCTCTTAAAGGTCGCATTTCTCAACCAATTCCATTTTTGTGCCGACTCAGTTTTTTTTTCAATTTGTGGATTGAATACGTAAAAAATATAATTTATCAGACATTTTCAACAGACTCGCGAAGTTTACTGCTCATAAAACCAATAGTTTGTTACCATTTTATTCTCTCTAAGAAATGAACCGTCCGACTGTACATTGATACAAAGATCAAAGCATTAAAAAAAATTAGAGACCGGGAATAGAACCCGATACCTGTGGATTAACGGTCCAGGCTTTACGCCTTAGCCAGTCCGACTGTAATTTACGTTTTTAAACAAAGGGTAAGATTATTTATACGCGTGTTACAGTTTTATTCCGCTTATTTATGGTTAGTAAATCAAGTCTGAGGCTTGCCAGCTGTCGACGACCGTTAAATATACGAGACAGGCGCCGAGAGATAGGTATACAGGCAGATAGACAGGATAATCCTAAAACTGCCAAACTTTATTTGAGTGATTATTTGAGCGTTTAATCTTCTCATCAATGTGTTCACAATATTTATGAACTCTGTACGATTTGAGGCGCACTTTTCGGTTGTCTTGTAGAAGTGGCGGATCTTTACAATCCTTATCAAAAAGATGTTGCATGCTTCTACAAATTGACCAATATTGCGAACACAATACATGAGATGGTTAAAACGCTCAAATATTCACAAATTGATTGAGCAAATCGGATTCCAATGTGTCAGTAATTTTTGCGGAAAATTCATGTACACTTGTGACAATATTTAGGAAAAGATTCGACGTTTCTTAATAAAGTCTGTCAGTAATATTACCACTATAATACCCACTAAACTAACTTTAACAATGTGCTGTTTTTACTTTTAAATGGCAACTTGCCAATGCCACTTAAGTAATGTAGTACATAGCTCGGACTAATCATCGCAAAACAAGATTTTGTTTTAAAAGATGGCACAAGCTTTGTCCAATTTTGCCAGCTAATTATAATTTATATTTATAAACGCAACCCATAATTGGCCAAAAGTTTGTGAGTGTTTCCATTATTTTCATTTTTATTCTTATTTTGCTATTAGTCCGAGCTATGGTAATGAGTAGTAGGGATTCGCCGATACTACGATACGGGGCGGACGGGCCTGATGGGCGGCATCCAGGGCGGATTTGGCGGACCACCAAACCTAAAAAAAAAAAAAAAAAAAAAAAAAAAAAAAAAAAAAAAAAAAAAAAAAAAAAAAACAAATAGCCCCCTACTTAGAGCGTTTGGAATAGGTCCCAGTACGCTCAGACAGCTCTGTCAGGACTTACAGAACGCCCTACGCTAACAATGCAACACCTTCCCCGACCCATCGACCCTTTTCTATTGTCTACCCGAGCTCGGGTTTTATTGCCCTCTCGGACGCCGAGCTCACTTTTATTACGGTCTACTATTGTTTCCCTCTTTTATATTTCTCTTTGGCTTCAACTGCCTACAACTTCCTTTGCAAACGGTATACATCTTTTAAGAACAGTCTTTAGGTAAAGCTGGACAAATACCTAAACATCTCATACCTAAACTATCAGACTAGGTCCGCCACCTTGGTTCTTATTGGAATCGCTGTTTCAACCCAGCCTGTCTCACATCGTCTCTTTACTCCAAGGTTTCTTACTACGTGATGTGTGCTACGGTGTACGTATCACTAATCTAAGCTAACCTATGCTAGATCACAATTCTAACCTAACCTAACCTAAGCTACAGGACTACGCCCAGCTAACGCAGGATACGTTACCTGACTACTTAACTTCAGGTAGCCTTACTTCAAAGTATGTATTTTGTTACTCACTACATATGCTGCATTTCGAACGTTGTTCTATTTATATATTTTATCTTGTTCAACTTAACATTACTTCTAACTTAACTATCACCTAACTTCGAAAACTTAATTTTGAAGAACTGCTTTATTTACTTACCTACTTAAAACTAGCTACGAGCACAGTACAGTTGTTTTGGTCTTAAGAACGCTGTTCTAACCTAACCTAACCTTGCATAAATTTGAGTACGTACTCAATGTTACTTTCATTTCTTTTTTGTAATAACCGACTTCAAAAAGGAGAAAGTTCTATGTAAAAATATTGCCTGTAGCATAAGGATAATACGAATCTAATCTTACAATAGTAATGCGGTATTTTATACAGTAATAACTGCTTCAAAACTATACTAACTTATTTAAGCTGTAAGTTAAAAATACGAGTTCTAGTTTTGCATATTTATTTATTTCGTCAAATATTATGTTCTTGAATAGATGCTTAAGAAAATACCTGAATAAACTTTGTAACTTGTACTAACGTGTATTTGTAGTGGGCTGAACTAAACTCGTTGATTTTTTAATTTGTTTGTTGGGTCCATATTGTTTGTAAAGATTTATGACAGGTTTCTTCTCCGAATCATCAAAAGATTCGAAAGTCTATTATAAATTTTATTACTGTTTGTTGGTGGCTGTTGGGCGCGGTACAAACTAGTCGAAACGTGATTTTAACGGTAATCTATTGTCACATCCTTATAAAAGCCGATGGACAGTGACGATCTATAAGTATTCAGAACCGAGTCGTGCTTGTTACCAGAGCTCTCTCAGTGTACAGTGACATAGTGTTGAATCGTGCTACAGTGCTTATAAAAAATGGCAAATGTAAGTATGTACTATTTTTTATAGAATATGTATGTAGTATTTTTATGTACTATTTGTTTAACAGTGTTTTTTTTCTGTAACTTGTGTTCATCGTGTTACTTGTTAAGTGTGTTAATCGGATGTATAACTTATTGTTGAATATTGTTACAGTTCACGGAAAACACTTTCAAGAATTTTTATTACCCTGAACCTGAACATGATGATTCAGGGAGTGATGAAGAAGGCACACTCGGTTTTAAAGTGAAACAAGCCATAGCGAAGAAACGTCCTGCAAATAGTATCGAGAGTTTCTTTGAAAAACCGCAGAAAAAAGTGAAACCAGTGAAGAGATCTTCCAGTGTGTCGCAAAGTTCCCATACCGGTGTTGCTTACCTATCTTCGGGTAAAGACGATGCTGCGTATGCATCACACCTTATTAAAATAGAAATATACGATCTTGAAAAAGTTAGGAACATCGCACCAGAAGAGCACTGGAAGCACGCCGATGTGAGATTAAAATCTTACATCTCAACTGAGCAAGATCCACAGCTTGAGACTGTCCGTGATGTTATATACAACATGACGAAAGACATAGCTTCGAAGGACACGTGCGTGAAATATTTTATAAACAATACGAAAAAGTAAACTAAGTGTTTGTGTAGTTTTAATACTAGGTTAAAACTGTATTTATTATATAAGACATTAGATAATATTTTATAACATACCCTTGTGTACTACTAGTATTATATATTTCTTACTGCTTAAACAACAACTTTTTGTTATTCAAAATTGTTAAGACTCGTTTTATAACCACATGTTGTAATTTGTTTTGTAGCCTAATCATATTGATCTATTTCCCTTTGCAAATGTATAAAAGTCTCCACCCTTTAATATAAAATCACTAAGCTACGTTTGTTATTTTAAGGAAAAAATTTGTTGTAATGTAAACACTATTTTCTTAGACACATCTCACGATGGACTGTTTAAGCTGTGATGTTTACGATTCCGAGCTCGTCAGGCTATGCGAAGAAATTGAAAGTGATCAAGAAATGTATGAGATCGGGGAATTACTAAGCCAGCTGCATAGTCAAGGGTGAGTACTCTTGTTCCAACCTGTTATATTGTTTATTGATATTGTACTTGTATATTTAGACATGCAATTTAAACAGTTTATTCTTGTTCAAACTTGTACAAAACCATTGACCAGTGTCATTGAGTTGTTGCCTTTTTATGGCTCAGTTTCATTGTTCTCTGTTGGGTGGGGATCCTGGAAGGTTCTTTATAAGCGACGTCTCTGGTGTAGAAATCATTCATTATTCCAGTTACTGTGTTTGTGCTAGTACTGTGTCTGTGTATTGTACAAAATACTGTTTTAAAAATGGTGCTTGGATACTTTCATATGGGAACTAGTTTAACCCACGACAAAATTGCAGTTTTAAGCAAAGGATTCATTTTAAAAATATTTCATAGAAACATAAGATTGTGGTATATTGACAATCAATTACCTCAGGCGCTTTTGGAAGATGAAGATATTATACCCTATTACACACCATGTGATGGGCATATCAATAAGTCGATGCATAACTTGTCATCAGATGTCATTGATGGGGTTTTAACAATGCAGGCATATTGCCAGCAATGTCGAAAAAACTTAAGTTAGTATAATGATAATAATTTAATCATTGTTTTGAAGTTTTAAATCTTGTATTAAATACTAACGTTTCACTTTTTCTATTACAGATCTAACCAAGTGGGACGGGGGAGAAAAAGGACAGCTACAAGTACGGGTGCAGAAGTACCAGTGAAGAGAAACTACCCTTCCAACAGTCGTGATATGTCTACATCCTCAAGCGAAGAACCATTATCCGATGTCAATGTAAGTACAAAAAATAATTCTGAAATTGAATGTTCGGTGTGTAAAAAGTTCGTGTCAAAAAGATATTTTGGTAACCATTTAAATAGTAATATTCACAAAAATAATGTGTTGAGATCCGATAGTGAATATGTTAATGTCCAATTAATTGAAAATGCATTCAAAAACAGAGTCGCTACTTACAGAATATTATTTAATGAAATGGATCACCAACCTCTTGATCCCGAAACTATTTTACAAAAACACAAGGATAAGATCTTTACATTATTAGATCGTTCACTTAACAAACATCACGCTTTAAAAGTAAATTTTATTCTTAATGCAAATTTTACACAAGATACCAAACAATTAAATAATACATTTGATTTCCAATTAAGTAATAGTATTGTTGATATCAGCACTGATAAAGCTACTGTTTTTACGTCCCTAGTAAATGAAATTGTGATAAGGTTGTCAAACTTTGAAAGAAAAGATAGTGGGTGGAGTTTAGTAACATTTAATCATATCGATCTCAATATTAACAAATATAATCCATTACGCGGCTCTTCTTTTATCGAATTACCTCGTGATATAAAGAATAAAAAAGCGGTTATTAATGTAAAAAACAATGACCATGAGTGTTTTCGATGGGCTGTATTGTCTGGTTTATACGAACCCAAAAGTCATTCAAATATGGTCAGTTCATACATATTACATAAGAATAAATTGAACTTTGAAAATTTAACTTTTCCATTTAAATTGGGAGATATCCATAAATTTGAAAAAAATAATGATATTAGCATTAATGTATTTGGTCTCGAGTACAACTCTCAAAACAAGAAACACGATGTTATAGGCCCACTACATTTAACTAAATTAAAAAAGTCTAATCACTTAAACTTGTTGTACATAACTAAAGATAACCAAGGACATTATTGTTTTATCAAAAATTTATCGAGGTTAGTGTCTAAGCAATTGTCAAATGCACAACATGCTGTTCATATTTGCGATGGTTGCTTAATTAAATTTACATCACACGAGAGACTAAACCAACATCAAAAAAACGACTGCTTCCACGTATGCACAAACTTACCATCCGAAAAAGAAGACACAAGAAATTGGTTTAACGAATATGTTCCATCGAATCAAGTTACTTTTAATAATTATGAACGACAATTAAGAGTACCTTTTGTTGTATACGCTGATTTTGAGGCATTTTTAAATCCAATTCAATCCTGTTCTAACAACCCCAGTACATCTTCTACTACCAATATTCAAAAACATGAAGTTTATAGCTTCGGTTACTATATTAAGTGTTCTTATAATGACAAGTTATCTGTGTACAGAACATATACAGGTGAAGACTGTGCAAAAACATTTATGAAAGTCATAAAAGAAGATTTAGAAACTATTTGTAAAAGTAATGCGTTTGCTAAAACTTCTTTCCCTCTAACAGATGCTAATAAGGTAGACATTATGCAAAGCCATGCTTGTTATATTTGTGATAGAAATTTGAATGATGACTCAACCGTTTCTTATAATTATCATACTGGACTTTACGAAGGCGTTGCACATAAATTTTGTTCTGAAAAATACAAACCACCCAATTTTGTACCTGTATTTTTCCATAATTTGAGCAATTACGATAGTCATTTTATTGTACATGGACTTGGTCTTGAAGATGGTGACATAGAACTAATCCCACAAAATAAAGAAAAGTATATTTCGTTTTCTAAGTCTTTACAAGTGAATAATCGTGTTGTAAAATTGAGATTTGTCGATTCTCTTAAATTTATGTCGAGTAGCTTGGATAAATTAGCTAAAAACTTGACTACTGACCAATTTTACGAATTGAAATTGAACTTTCCTCGTGAAGAAGACTTTAAACGTCTAATACGGAAGGGTGTCTATCCATATGAGTACATGACTTCGTATGATTCACTGAAATTAACTTCGCTTCCTACACAGGATCAATTCTATAGTTCTCTTACTGACAGTCACATTTCCGAAAACGATTTCCTACATGCTCAAGATATTTGGTCTCATTTCCAATGCAAAAATATGGGGGATTATTCCAATCTTTATCTGAAAACAGATGTTTTATTACTAACTGACATATTTGAAAATTTTAGAAATGTGTGTCTTAAGACATATGGTTTAGATCCCGCCCATTATTATACCGCGCCTGGAATTTCCTTTGATTCGATGTTGAGGACTACCAAAATAAGTTTAGAACTTTTAACAGATGTCGACAAAATAGCTTTTATAGCGAAAAACATTCGAGGAGGGATTTCCCAATGTAGCAACAGACATGCAAAAGCAAATAATACATTTATGGAAGACTATGATCCAAATATTCCTTCATCTTTTCTCATGTACTTAGACGCAAATAATCTCTATGGGTGGGCTATGTCACAATGTCTTCCGTCTGGCAAATTTGAATGGGTAAATAAAGATACCGATTTCAATGTTTCAGACGATGCTGAATATGGGTTTATATTAGAAGTTGATCTAGAGTACCCCAAGGAATTACATGACTCTCATTCAGATTTGCCGTTCTGTCCAGAAAATGTATGTCTAGGTGATTCTAAAGAAAAAAAATTGATTCCCAATTTAAACAATAAATATAATTATGTATTACATTACAGAAATCTTAAACAATGTTTAAAAAATGGGTTGCGTTTAGTGAAAATCCATCGTGTGTTGAAGTTCAAACAATCTACTTGGTTAAAAAGTTACATAGATTTGAATACCCGAATGCGTTCGCTGGCGACATCTGATTTTGAAAAAGATTTCTTTAAACTTATGAATAATTCTGTTTTTGGTAAAACAATGGAAAATGTCACGAAACGTGTGAATGTTAAATTATTAAGTCACTGGGAAAATCGTGGAAAATCCCAAGGGGTACAGTCCTTAATATCTAAACCTGAATTTCATAGTTTATCAATATTTTCTGAGAATTTAGCTGCTGTGCAATTGAAAAAAACAAAAATCTTTTATAACAAACCAATTTACCTTGGATTCTGCATTTTAGATCTATCGAAAACTTTAATGTACGAATTCCACTACAATTATATGAAATACAAATATACGGAAAATCTCAAGCTCCTTTACACGGATACTGATAGCTTAATATATGAAATAAACACTGCTAACTTTTATGAGGACATTAAATCTGACCTGAACTTGTATTATGATACATCTGATTACCCACCCAACAATGCATATGGTTTACCATTACTAAATAAAAAGAGGTTAGGTTTTTTTAAAGACGAAAATAATGGCAAAATTTTGAAAGAGTTTGTTGGTCTTAGATCAAAAATGTATGCCTTAGATGTTCAAAATAGTGGTATTATATCCAAAGCTAAAGGAATAAACAAGTGTGTTACCAAGAAATTAACCCTTAACGACTATAAAAGTTGTTTATTTGATAGAAATATACAACATGCTCAAATGTTACGATTCCGATCAATAAAGCATGTTTTATTTACGCAAAATGTCAATAAAATATCATTATCTTACAACGACACAAAACGATATTTATTGAAAAACACTTCGGATACTCTTGCGTGGGGTCATTATAAAATACCTCATAATTCTTAAAAAAAAAATACACGGAACATTCAATTTTCATATTTATTTTTTGTACATAATATTGTATTTTAGGATGTTTTTTTTTTTTTTTATTTTTTAAGTTTTGGCAATAAAATGATTGGCAAAAAATATGTTTTTGTAAATTTTTATGTGATTTATCTAGAATAATATAAATATTAAAAAATAATTAGCAAAATTTTTGTTTTTTTTTTTTTTATTTGTTACCCCATTTTTTTTTACCAAATTTATTTAAAAAGCTATGGTCTAGAAATTTTCTCATTTGAAGTCAATCCGTTAACATATGAACACACATATTTAAAAATTTATAATGATTCATTTTAACCACCCTTTCACTACAATAGTAGCGGGTCCAAGTGGGTGTGGTAAAACTCAGTTTGTTACCAATTTTTTAAACAATGCAAAAGAAGTATGTAATGTTGAATTTGATGAAATTATTTGGTGTTATGATGAAATGCAACCTTTGTACAATCTGGAAAATGTAAATTATAGCCAAGGAATACCAGATTTTTCTTTATTTGATGGAAAAAAGCCCAAGCTTCTCATAATTGATGACTTGATGAGAGAATCGGATGGACGAATCGTTGATATTTTTACAAAAGGAAGTCACCATAGAAACTTAAGTGTTTTTTATATTACTCAAAACATATTTCATCAAGGCAAAGGACAACGTGATATTTCATTGAATACCAGCTATATTGTATACTTCAAAAACCCGAGGGATAAAACACAAATTCGCTACTTGTCACGACAAGTTTATCCGGAGAACCCAAAATTTGTAGATGAAGCCTACAAAGATGCCACTAAAGATGCTCATGGTTACCTTATGATTGATCTGAAGCAAAATACCGATGACATATGTCGTTTTAAAACTAAAATATTTCCTTTTGATGGGCATTGTACCGTATATGTTCCCAAGAAAGGGTTTAAATACGACAAGAATCAACACGTTTTAATCAGTTCCAAATAATGCATCCAAGAGTACACACATATAAACATTTACTTGAAGCACTGCAGTTACTTAAACCAAAGTATCGCACAGCGTTGCTAAAATCTTGTGACGATGAAGAAATTAATATTATTTGTGAGTGTATTTATAACGTTTTAAAAGGAAAAATACCACTGGAATCAAAAGATAAATCAAAACTAAACAAATATAAAGACACATTACGAAAACTAGTTTCGAAAGGGAAACACAAATTGAGGAAAACTGTTATTATTCAAAAAGGAGGTGCATTTCTACCTATTATATTAGGTGCAGTTTTAAGTGCCTTAGTAAGCTCCGTAACATAAAATAAAATGGAAAACACAAAAAAAATGTTGTTAGTTGAACCAGACTTTATTGAAAGACTCAAACGAAATGATAGCCAACCCGAAAATGTATCATCTCGCCTAGACGGAGAGATGCAAAAAATCCTGAAGAGTAAAATTAATGATCGTGAAAAGTGGGCATTATATTCTCAAGCACTACAACGATTTTTGCACTTTATTGAATCAGATCGAAAACCATTTAAAATACCAATAGTGATGGAGGGGTTTGATCAACTCAACGATGAAAGTAAGGATTTAAACTTAAAAGTAAACAAAAAGGAGGAGGATGAAAATTATGAATCAGTTGCAAATAAAACACTACCAGATGGTGATGTTTCTGCAGTTACTGCAGCTACACCGTCTGATACAAAAAATCCAGAAACTGTACTATTCAGTCCATCTCGTATTATAGATAATTTACCAAAATCATATGAGAAAAAAACCAGAACATTATTGACTTGTATTGTGTCAAGCAGACCAAAAATATGGTGGAAAACAAATGGTGAAGTTGTAATAAACAATCGAACTATTCCAAACAGCAATATTCTCGATCTGGTAAGCGATACGGTTAGATCTCTTAAACGCCCTAAGCCAACAGGATGGGAAGAGTTTGCTTTATTTTTAAGAGATATAAAAGTTCCTACGTCTTGTATAGGTAATCCTACTAATCTAGAATTTATAAATAAACCTCAATCGAGTGAACCTCACGCATCATCTGCTCCATCAAGTGCTCGATCGTCATCGTCATTTAAAGACACAAGCGCCAGTACACCTCTTTCAAGTGTACTGCTCAAGGCAAACAAAAAGAAACTAGATTGGGAAAGATGGAGCCCTTATTAGACATTCATGCAATATACTACGATGTATCTAATCCAGCAGGCTACAGTAGTTTAAATAAATTAAGTAAACAAATGAAAGGACGAATGAACAAAGACGAAGTAAAGAACTGGTTACAATCTCAAGAAACGTACACACTGCATAAACCGGTTCAAAGGCGATTCACAAGAAATAAATACGTCTTATCTAACTTTAATGAACTCTGGCAAGCTGATCTGAGTGATATGGGTACTTACAGTCAATATAATGATGGATACAAATATATTCTGTGTGTTATTGATGTGTTCAGTAAATATGCTTTTGCGAGAGCTATGAAAAAGAAAGATGCCACAACCGTTATAAATTGTTTTGAAAGCATATTTACTGAAGCCAATTCTACTCCTCGTCACATCCAATCTGATAAAGGCACCGAATTTGTTTCAAAGGCAGCAAGGGATTACTTTAGGAGCAAAAACATTAACTACTATACTACTAACAATCCTGACATTAAAGCAAGTATAGTAGAAAGGTTTCAAAGAACTCTTAAAATGAAAATGTGGCGTTACTTTACTCATAAGAATACATACAAATATATAGATATTTTGCAAGAACTTCTTTATTCTTATAATCACAGTTATCATTCTAGTATTAAAATGCGCCCTATCGATGTAAATTTTGATAATATCATGACTGTTTGGTGTAATTTGTATAACAGAAAAAAGGATAGACAACTTACTTTGGAAATCACAAAACTAAATGTTGGTGATCATGTTAGAATTACTAAATATAAACATATATTTCAAAAGGGTTACGAAACTAATTGGAGTGACGAAATATTTAGAATTGATTCAATAATAAACCGCTTTCCACGAGTTGTGTATACGTTAAGAGATTTAGAAGGTGAGCCTATCGTTGGTACATTTTATTCTAAGGAATTACAAAAAGTGACTTATCTCCCCTCCATTGATTATAAAATTGATAAAATAATACGCTCACGTGGGGTTGGTGCCAGAAAAGAAGTACTAGTGAAGTGGCGAGGTTATCCTAACAAATTTAATTCTTGGATACTCGCTTCAAGCTTAAAAAAAATATGAGTGAAAACAGCTTTTATATTACATTGTTAAGTAACAGTTCCTCGGACTACTATACCGATAATACGACTGCACACTTCTTAACCAAATTACCCAGGAGTATAAAGTTGGAAGGAGAATGGGTAGTTGGCTTAGTAGAATTTCAATACCCTTGTTCAATGTACAATGTTCAAGATCATGAAAATATGATTTATTTAAAAAAGAAAGTAGTGTCACCCACTGACAAGATAGCCAAAATTGTAGATATAAAAACTCATATACCAGCAACTACATATGACAACGTTGACCATTTTATTCAAGCTTTTAATGACAACCCACAACTGAAAAATAATGTAAAGTTTAGATATGATAATCTAACCAAAATGGTTGGGGTAGCAACAATTAATAACGATATAACTTCTCTTATAACAACCCCAATACTAAGTCTACAGTTAGGTTTTAAACCGAAAACAAATTTACGGCAAGTTTCATTTGGTAAAAATCCTGTTAATTTGTATTTGGGCTTACCATCACAATTATTTGTTTATACAGACATCATACAACCACAGGTAGTTGGTGATGTTATAACTACGTTGCTTAGAATAATACCATTAGATCCAACAGAATTCCATTATGGAGCATATAAAACACACATTTTCTCACCCGCTCATTATGTACCTGTTTTACGTAGAGAATTTGATACTATGGAAATAGATATAAGAACAACTACCGGTGCAAGAGTGCCATTTCAATTCGGAATTTCCTGTGTGAAACTACACTTTCAACGGCTAAGATGAATTATAAAAGATCATCTCACTCTTGTCCCTACGATCATTATTATACCCATCAAGCTGGTTCTGGTATAGGAATTGTCTATAAAGGTGTTCCGTTTCAGCGAGGGCATGGGATTGGAAGTTTTTTGGGGGGACTGTTTAGGTCAGTAATTCCTTTGTTGTCTAGTGGTTTTAAAACTGTTGGAAAAGAAGCGTTAGATGCGGGGGTTGGTTTGTTATCTGATATGGTAAATTCACGCCCTATAGATAGTTCAGTTAGGTCTCGATTTAAAGAAGCTAGTGCTAACTTAAAAAGAAAAGCTGATGAAAAGATCGATTCTCTGATGTCGGGATCTGGGTATAAAATGTCAACTAAGAGACGGGAACCTCTCATTACCTTGAAAGCATCGCGCCGAAGAGGAGCTAAGAGAAATAAATATAGTGACGATATATTTTCAAAGTAAATCATGTCATTCCTACACAATCATTCGTGTGAATGTGCAAAATCTGAGTTAGATATATTTGCCCTGCCTTCGACACAGACAAGTATTGAGAGTGGACAGTGGGTTCATTATAAACCAATCTCATCTTTAAGTGATGATGGTCCTATTGAGTTTCAAGTCCCCGGTTCAGGTGATGACTACATTGACTTATCACATACATTATTACATATAAACGCCAAAATATTAAACCAGGATGGTACAAAGTTAAAGCCTGATACTCAAGTTGCCCCCGTTAATAATTGGTTGCACTCCCTTTTTAATCAACTTGACGTATATTTAAATCAAAAACTAATCTCGCCACCAAACAACACATATGCTTACCGTGCTTACATGGAAAATCTACTTAACTATGGACCAGCCGCTAAAAAAACTCACCTTACTTGTGGGTTATGGTATGAAGATACAGCACATTATATGGACACCGTTGACGCAAATAACAAAGGATTTCACAAAAGGATGGAATTTGTTACAGATAGTAAACAAGTTGAAATGATTGGACATTTACATGGTGATATGTTTAACCAAGAGAAGTTTCTAGTGAATGGTGTAGAAATGCGTGTTAAGTTAGTGCGATCAAAAGAATCGTTTAATCTTATTTGTCACCAAGATAAGAAATTTAAGGTACAAATAATGGACGCTAGTCTCATAATAAGAAGAGCTAGAATCAGTCCAAGTGTTTTGTTAGCTCATCAGAAAGTGCTAGCATCAACAACTGCAAAATACCCTATCACAAGAGCAGAAGTAAAGGTACTTACAATACCGTCAGGAATACAGGGTAAAACTTTAGATAACATATTTCTTGGACAAGTACCTAAAAGATGTATAATTGGTTTTGTATCAAATTCATCGTTTAATGGTAATTTTGCATTGAACCCTTTCAATTTTCAAAATTATAATATGAACTCTTTTAGTTTATTTGTAGATGGTCATGAAATTCCTTCTAGAACATTACAACCATCATTTAGTTCTGGTTTAATAGCATCAACATATCATACTCTATTTTCTGGGACTGGTATTCACTTCCACAATGAAGGTAATGCAATAAGCAGAACCGATTACGGGGAAGGTTACTGTTTGTTATGTTTCGATTTGACGCCTGACCTGTCAGCCAGTTCTACCTCACACTGGAACCTTGTAAGACACGGAAGTGTTCGGATAGAAGTTCGTTTTGATAATGCCTTGAGCACTACTATTAACTGTATTGTGTACGCTGAATTTGATAATGTTATTGAAATAAACAAAAATCGTGATGTATCTGTAGATTACAACAGTTAAAATAAATATAAATACAGTGAAATTAACAATTAATCTCATTTCTTCTTAATCTGTGTTTGTAACATCATCGATGAATGTATACATATTTTATTTATTATGGATACTAATGAAATTCAATATTGTATGAAAAAAATTAACCCTAGATTTAAATCAAATGTTTTTGCTGCTAACCGAATCCCTATTTGGGTTGCTCGTCCAGTTTTTATTGTAAGCAATTTGGACCCTGATTCGAAACCAGGTTCCCATTGGGTTGCAATGCATATTGATGCTAAAGGTGTAGGGGAATACTTTGACTCATTTGGTCGGAAACCTACTGGTTATCATAAGTTATTTTTGAATAGAAATGCAAAACGGTGGTTTTATAACCAAAGACCACTTCAAAATCATTTTACTTCAGTTTGTGGCGAATATTGTTTAGTTTATTTATATTTTAAGTATCAAGGAAAAACTATGAGCGATTTATTGAGTTTGTTTTCTGAAAATTCTCTTTGTAACGATTTAATTTTAAGAAATATGTTTAAGTCAATTTTTGTGAAATAAAACAATATATATATACTAAACTGATTTTTTTTATTTATAAATAATACCTTAATTAAACCTTATTTACCTAAAAATAGTGATTACATTACAACAAATTTTTTCCTTAAAATAACAAACGTAGCTTAGTGATTTTATATTAAAGGGTGGAGAGTTTTATACATTTGCAAAGGGAAATAGATCAATATGATTAGGCTACAAAACAAATTACAACATGTGGTTATAAAACGAGTTAACAATTTTGAATAACAAAAAGTTGTTGTTTAAGCAGTAAGAAATATATAATACTAGTAGTACACAAGGGTATGTTATAAAATATTATCTAATGTCTTATATAATAAATACAGTTTTAACCTAGTATTAAAACTACACAAACACTTAGTTTACTTTTTCGTATTGTTTATAAAATATTTCACGCACGTGTCCTTCGAAGCTATGTCTTTCGTCATGTTGTATATAACATCACGGACAGTCTCAAGCTGTGGATCTTGCTCAGTTGAGATGTAAGATTTTAATCTCACATCGGCGTGCTTCCAGTGCTCTTCTGGTGCGATGTTCCTAACTTTTTCAAGATCGTATATTTCTATTTTAATAAGGTGTGATGCATACGCAGCATCGTCTTTACCCGAAGATAGGTAAGCAACACCGGTATGGGAACTTTGCGACACACTGGAAGATCTCTTCACTGGTTTCACTTTTTTCTGCGGTTTTTCAAAGAAACTCTCGATACTATTTGCAGGACGTTTCTTCGCTATGGCTTGTTTCACTTTAAAACCGAGTGTGCCTTCTTCATCACTCCCTGAATCATCATGTTCAGGTTCAGGGTAATAAAAATTCTTGAAAGTGTTTTCCGTGAACTGTAACAATATTCAACAATAAGTTATACATCCGATTAACACACTTAACAAGTAACACGATGAACACAAGTTACAGAAAAAAAACACTGTTAAACAAATAGTACATAAAAATACTACATACATATTCTATAAAAAATAGTACATACTTACATTTGCCATTTTTTATAAGCACTGTAGCACGATTCAACACTATGTCACTGTACACTGAGAGAGCTCTGGTAACAAGCACGACTCGGTTCTGAATACTTATAGATCGTCACTGTCCATCGGCTTTTATAAGGATGTGACAATAGATTACCGTTAAAATCACGTTTCGACTAGTTTGTACCGCGCCCAACAGCCACCAACAAACAGTAATAAAATTTATAATAGACTTTCGAATCTTTTGATGATTCGGAGAAGAAACCTGTCATAAATCTTTACAAACAATATGGACCCAACAAACAAATTAAAAAATCAACGAGTTTAGTTCAGCCCACTACAAATACACGTTAGTACAAGTTACAAAGTTTATTCAGGTATTTTCTTAAGCATCTATTCAAGAACATAATATTTGACGAAATAAATAAATATGCAAAACTAGAACTCGTATTTTTAACTTACAGCTTAAATAAGTTAGTATAGTTTTGAAGCAGTTATTACTGTATAAAATACCGCATTACTATTGTAAGATTAGATTCGTATTATCCTTATGCTACAGGCAATATTTTTACATAGAACTTTCTCCTTTTTGAAGTCGGTTATTACAAAAAAGAAATGAAAGTAACATTGAGTACGTACTCAAATTTATGCAAGGTTAGGTTAGGTTAGAACAGCGTTCTTAAGACCAAAACAACTGTACTGTGCTCGTAGCTAGTTTTAAGTAGGTAAGTAAATAAAGCAGTTCTTCAAAATTAAGTTTTCGAAGTTAGGTGATAGTTAAGTTAGAAGTAATGTTAAGTTGAACAAGATAAAATATATAAATAGAACAACGTTCGAAATGCAGCATATGTAGTGAGTAACAAAATACATACTTTGAAGTAAGGCTACCTGAAGTTAAGTAGTCAGGTAACGTATCCTGCGTTAGCTGGGCGTAGTCCTGTAGCTTAGGTTAGGTTAGGTTAGAATTGTGATCTAGCATAGGTTAGCTTAGATTAGTGATACGTACACCGTAGCACACATCACGTAGTAAGAAACCTTGGAGTAAAGAGACGATGTGAGACAGGCTGGGTTGAAACAGCGATTCCAATAAGAACCAAGGTGGCGGACCTAGTCTGATAGTTTAGGTATGAGATGTTTAGGTATTTGTCCAGCTTTACCTAAAGACTGTTCTTAAAAGATGTATACCGTTTGCAAAGGAAGTTGTAGGCAGTTGAAGCCAAAGAGAAATATAAAAGAGGGAAACAATAGTAGACCGTAATAAAAGTGAGCTCGGCGTCCGAGAGGGCAATAAAACCCGAGCTCGGGTAGACAATAGAAAAGGGTCGATGGGTCGGGGAAGGTGTTGCATTGTTAGCGTAGGGCGTTCTGTAAGTCCTGACAGAGCTGTCTGAGCGTACTGGGACCTATTCCAAACGCTCTAAGTAGGGGGCTATTTGTTTTTTTTTTTTTTTTTTTTTTTTTTTTTTTTTTTTTTTTTTTTTTTTTTTTTAGGTTTGGTGGTCCGCCAAATCCGCCCTGGATGCCGCCCATCAGGCCCGTCCGCCCCGTATCGTAGTATCGGCGAATCCCTACTACTGTAATGTAAGATAGGTAAAGAGCAAAAAATTGCAGCAAAAAATAATTTGTTTTTCTCAGTTTAACAGAAACTTATCAATTTAGTAGGTACCTATCTAAATGAGTGGCAATCGCAGAAACCGAAGACAATAAATATTTATTTAAGCCTTAAATACAAAGAAGAAATTGTGGTGTACCTACCCACATTAAAAAAAATGAGACATTACATGTTTCATAAATTTAATAAATATATATTTTACAGCACCTGACCTTATAATAATAGTTTCAGAATTTACCTTATCTTAATAAGCCATTAACAAATTAGACGCTTTAATTCTGACATTACTAAGATTGTAGAATAAAAACCACCACCGCTCACTAAAAAAACACCGATTAGTGTCGCATTACCTAAGTTTCAATAGAGATAAAACAATAAGCAAGTTTATCGCTAAAAAGTGATATAATGTTCCAAAGAACTTTTGGTAACAGAATAGATGGTGCGTAATAAATGTAACAATAGTATACCTACTAATTTCCGATTCTAACGCCAGTTTTCAAATTACCTAATTACCGATTACACCACAGTTCTATCGCTTACTCAGCTTACTCTCGCCCTGAACTCCTGAGACTGATACGAATCAACTTGCAACTACCATAGACATTCATTAGCAACTTGTCACTCTCCCTATTAGTTAGAGGGTACCCTAGGTTTCAATGTAGCCGCACCAAAGACGACCAAGCGACGTTGACAACACGACATCAAAGCAATTAGTAAACAAAGGTATGACTAGGGTTGCCAATAACAACCTTAGTGCACAAATTTGCGGCACATTTGCGATCCATGTGCGGGATTTGGCTAGAAAATGTGCGGTAATCCTTCACCCGGCCTAACTGGGTAAGGTATATGGGTCGTCAGCCGTACCGTGAATGTACCAAAACAAACAAATTAAAAGTTTGTCATGTCATGAATGATATACTCGTACTTGTTTTTGTTATTATAGTTTGTGTATTGAGCCATTTGCATAATAATAAATTGTTTATGAAATTATTTATTTATTAGTAAACAAAGGTATGACTAGGGTTGCCAATACCAACCTTAGTGCACAAATTTGCGGCACATTTGCGATCCAATTGCGGGATTTGGCTAGAAAATGTGCGGTAATCCTTCACCCGGCCTAACTGGGTAAGGTATATGGGTCGTCAGCCGTACCGTGAATGTACCAAAACAAACAAATTAAAAGTTTGTCATGTCATGAATGATATACTCGTACTATTTTTTGTTATTATAGTTTGTGTATTGAGCTATGTGCAAAATAATAAATTGTTTATGAAATGACTTACTTATTTTAATCATAACTTTGAAAAACGCTTTTTGTGAAATATTAGTTTCACAAAAAGTGTTTTTTTTTAAATAATAATAAAAAAATAAATATAAATTTGTGAAACGTTTCTTGTGAAATAATTAGGTAGGTACCATTCAAATCAATATACGACTTCTTAGTACTTATAATTCAGTCTAGCCTGAAAACGGGACAGTCGACGTACTACGCCGACGCTTTGCGGGACGCAAAAATGGGCGGGTGACAACCCTAGATATGACAGCTTTTGCTTCAACATATATGGCGTCTAACCGACGCATATGGAGATGCACCATCATAATATTTAACTAGAAACGATAGCCTTTGTATTCAAAGGCAGTTATTCAAATGTATTTAGGTACTAGTTGAGTTTTGAATGTTACGCTACAATGTGGCTAGATCATGTCGTGTCGTGCTCGTGCTACGCCCACCCACTATCCACTATTGATGGAATCAGGTTATGTTTTCCGGTTTATTGTCTCCATTATGTCCTATCTACCATCTTCGAACACACTATCACCGCTTCGGTAAGCTTACTTAAGAGATATGTCGTTAAATTTCGTTCTACAGTTTTAGTAATTCAGCTTGTTGCGGAATCCTTTAGGAGATACTTGTGTTTAGTAATATAACGATATTATGATATGATGATGCTATTTATAGTGTTCAATGGTATTCATTTTTATAAAGCCTAATTCATAGATCTGCATTAATTAAAACAGATTCAGCGAGATGTTACTGAAAAGGTAGCCAATCATTTCACAAAAATCATTTATCATATTTTAGCTAGGCTATATGATAATATTTCAAATATCTAATACAATTCATCATATCTCTTAATCATTATACTGACCAATGATATACCAAAGTTCTTGTATCAACCGTTACGCACCCGTTCTCAGTTAGAAAGCACCTTTATAGGCTAAATACATAGTTCCGACTGTACTATTTAAGTCGATGAAGTCTAGTAAAATATAAAGCACGTTAATTTATTTAAAAATAAACAGACTATATTACGAGTTTAGATGGTTGCGTTGTCATCAATCGCTAACTGTCATGTCATCTCAATAATACTGGCGCGTGCTATCCTGAATGCAAACTTTGATGTAAATTACGAATATAGCTCAACTTGAAAGGGCTTATGTTCAATATAACCCTTGTACTCTTAAGTCATTATAGCCGGGACAGCGGTGTAGCACGTAGCTACTAAACTTAGTTAGGGTAATTAGTATTCAGTGCCTACTGTAATCCTTAGACGTTCGCTGCTGTGGCCGAATTTTAGTATCATAAACTAAAACAAGTGAGAATACTTTAACGCCCACTAACGTATCAGTTTTAATTTTACTTTTATTTTATGTGAAATTTTCGTGTCCGAAATATTTAGGCAATGATATGAAACCAATTTCTCTAATGTAATGTATTTGTTCTAAACCTTATCAACTTTCAATCATCCCCTTTACTCCGTTTAACGGCTTAAAATGAGACTGTCAATGACACGGTGTAATAGAAAGAATTAAGAACAAAATAATCCTTATTGATTGCTCATACACATTGTTTGCGCAATCAGTAAACTAGTCCAAATATTTTACATTATTTGTTTACAATAGTTAGATATTATAAAACTCTTTCTCGGAGTGGAGTAGAATAGATAATAGTACAAGTACAGAAGGCACACTACTTTGATCTTTACAAAAGCCGCTTTTTTTAGCCGAAAAAAAATGATTAATGGCCTTCTAAAGTCGTCGTCCCCAGCGCAAGCCAAACGGAACGTTAAAGCTGCGTGCTAACGGTGAAAATGAATTGGCTCGCTTGCCGCGTCGCCGAGAGCGAGGGCTGTCAACGACTAAAAATAAAAATGTATTTCCCATTTATTTCTCACATTCAATATAGAGAGCAATATATTTATATTCTTCATACGTTATATTTATTATTTCATTATTTAACTATAAAATAAACAATCTCAGAATTTGGACGAATTGAATCCATCACCAGGCCGCAAAACATTTTAGCTTTATTTTTAAACATTTTAATACGTATAATATAATAAAATAATGCAACGAATGTGTTACCTTAACATGCAATTAAATTCTTGAGATTCATTTTGTTTTTGCTTAGTTGTCCGATATTTATTTATTTATTTGTCCCTTAATATTATTTATTTATTCATATAAATATTCATCACTACATAGCTAGTATAAAACAAAGTCGTTTCCTGCTGTCTGTCTGTCGGCCCTATGTATGCTTAGATCTTTAAAAATACGCACGGACGCACGCAGTAACAAATAAAACATGTACAAAGGCGAACTTATCCCTATTAGGGATCTCTTCCAATACATTTTTTTAACTCATTATTTATATATTTTATATACTTACCTATCAAACTATCACTCAATCGTTTATTCATTACTAGTAATTTAACAAACGTGATATCAAATAAATATTATTATAAAAACCTCTATGATTGTTGATTTAGTAGTAGACATTCTTATTTTACTAGAATTCAAATTGACAAATATCAGCAAATAATCAATTCAAAATTACATAAGTACTTAACAATTAAAATTGTCCTGAGCATTACCAGTGTTAAATATGGAAGTAGATACACCTGCAATATGTTTTTTATTATTATTCAGTAACTACTTATTATATATTATGCTCATTTTCTTACCTTTCAGCATCCTTCCGGACATTGTTCCTAAAACCTGCTGCGATACAATATCTTTTCGCGGTCTTTTTACTAAAATACTAAATTGGAAGAGCGTACGCGCGAATTTCGTGTACGTGCGTTCCGAAACAGAGCGTGGCAGCCACTGAATAGACCCCATACATGGGGCGACCGGCGGCAAAACTATACTTGTAGCGGGAAACGTTAATCGCGGAGTGCGCCCCGCCTGGTAGAAGGTAAAACTCTTAAATTGTATTAAAAACGGGGAGAGAACATGATTTCGGGAAAAATCTCAACACAGATATACATCTTAGGCGATGATTAAAGGATACCTTTTACCCATTCACGTTTAAGTAAAAAGGAAGGTTGCGCAGACGATTGCGACCACCTACCAGTTATTTATATAACGGTATTCCTAATGTCTTGTCACTAAATAGTATACAAAACAAAGTCGCTTCTCCTGTCTGTCTGTCCCTATGTAACTTAGATCTTTAAAACTACGCAACGGATTTTGATGCGGTTTTTTGTAATAGACAGAGTGATTCCACGTGTGTATAATATATGCATAGTATATTTAGTAACAGCATTGCACCCGTGCGAAGCCGGGGCGGGTCGCTAGTTTTCTTTAATAAATAAATAAATAAATATCAGACAACCTCACACAAAACGATCTAGTCCCAAATTAAGCTCAAGAAGGCTTGTGTTGTGGGTACTAGACGACGATATACATATTTATATAGATAAATATATACTTAAATACATGGAACAACCATGACCCAAGCACAAATATTCGAGTTCATCACACAAATATTTGCCCTGGCCGGGATTCGAACCCGGGACCGCCGGCTCAGTAGGTAGGTCTCTACAAACCGAGCCAACCGCGTCGTTAATAAATCAAAACAGTAATAATTTGTGCTGGTCTGCCATGAGGGCTCTAAATTATAATCTGAAGAGTTTCCGCAGTATTCCCCGTCTCGGTTACCCTCTCGCCATGTTCAGGAAATTATTAAGCACGCTTGCTTAAAACCCACTTAATGCCCTGCGCAAACACAACCCTGGGATAAAACGGGTATGTAATTAATAAAACAATCATGCCTTTTAACCTATGTCAAAGAAGACAAGTGTGCGTGTTTAGAATAGTCTATGTATATTGTATAGTTTGTATTAAAGTTTATTTTATGTCAAAGGGTAAGTATAACATTGTTGGAATGAAATGCCCGTAGACACATAGTACACATACATTGATGATAATAATTTGTACTAATAGTTTTTTGGATATGTAGACTGGTAACAAACGTGATAACGGCTGATTGCATTTTGGGTATTATGGGTATACAAGGACATCTGTATATGTAATTATGCAAGGGCGTTTATCGGGTACTTTTTGCCCGACTGTGGCAAAAAGAGATTATGCTTTTTCCCGCGGACGAAGTTGCGAACCTTCTAAAGAGGTTATGATAAACATACATTACAATTATTGACTAATATCCTTTTATTACCAAACTTGTTAACGAGTCCCTACAAGGAAAGGCACAAGGGTGTTTATCCGGCTATTTTTACCTAACTACAACTATATGTTTTTCCGTGCGAACGAAGTTATAGAGAGCCGAAACTATCACCTAATATGCTCCTTTCTTATATTACTTCTACAGTATACGAGTGTAACTGAAACTCGGAAAATTCCGTCGCGACGGCTACAATATCTCCGGATTAATGCGCATGATAAAATATCCATTTAGGGAGCGAAATTGACGTGTCCAGGGGCGACGGGGCGGGAGTTCTTCGGAATTTTCATTAAGTCAGATCAAGGGATTTCATTAATAACGTGATTAGAGCCGCCCACGAACATATTCGATGAGCGCCGATTCATAACTAAAGGTGGGTTTCTTTCGTTTCATTACGTAATAAATAAGTCTGAGGTTCTTGTGTACCTAAGTTCGTTTTTAAAACAAATGTCGTCTCGAACGCGTTTGTGACAATCTTATTAACTTCTACGGAAAACGTATGCGATACGGGATAAGTGAATGCCAAAAGTTGTCTTGCGTTGCAAACTTACACAGGCGTCTCTATTAGACACGCTCCTATGATATTCACAACGACTTTATAGCGCCCTCGTCAATTTAAATATACGTATAAGAGCGGAAAACAGGACAAGTTCATTGCAACTTTACTTTGATGCATAGTAACTTAAGGCTATATATTTTTGATATCCGTTTCACAGGTGATTTCTTTTTTTTGTAGCATGGGCGTTTTATTGACAGTTAAGGCCGATATACCTGATTATGTCGCTTATTACGCGATATCTCAAAGCACACTCGAGTTAGTGCTCAGGGCCTCAATTCGACGTTTGATACTGAAATCCTATACATGACTATATTTCTGCTCCATTTCATCATCATTTCTCATTAAGATGTCCAATAGTCTATTGGCGTGTCATATCGGTAAAGTACCAATGACAGGAGTGAGCGATATGCCTAATTGCATCTTTAAATGTCAACTTGCCAATGTCGCTCAAATAGCGAAAGTGGATATATACATATTTATATTTAAGATATTTCCTATATATTTTATGCCGTAATTAATCAGATATATTAAATTGAAGATATCGCAAAGCTCCGTGGTATTATTGCCCAGATAAATAATTCATTAAGTACCTAGTAGATATTACTACAATAAATTAATATTTTGATGCATCATAAATAATTAACAAGAGCTAGAAATACTCTTTACCAATAGCACTTTATATTAATACCGTTTCAATTTCGAGTTGACTAACAATTTAATAAATTGGAATGTTCCCATATCAAATATGGCTGAAACACGAAAACATTTCAACATAACCAATTGGATTAACTAAAAGCCTGAAAATAGCATTGAAAAACTGAACGGAGCACAGAAACATTTGTCAATTCAGGTCACATTTTAATTATTCATTATATATACAAGTATATATATTAACTTCGTAGGTACACGTATTTTTTTTTGATAACGTAGTCGGGTAAAAATTATCCTATATCCATCTTTGGATGTCCAGCTATCCCTGTACCAAAACTGGTTAAAATTTAAACCATTAATACAAAGATCAAAGCTTAAAGAAAAAAATAAAAAGGAACTACCTGGTGGAAGATACCGGGAATCGAACCCGGTTCCGCTGGAATGCCGGTCCAGCGCGTTAACCACTTCGCTACCCTAGCTCTAAGTAACCTGACGAATTTTTCCTTATGCTTTGTGTGTCGATCTTTGCATTGTTTATTTGAAATTTTTAATTAAAAATTTACACCTTGGTTAAAATTTGTCCAGCCGTTTTGGCGTTTTGGCGTGATGGGAGGACAATGAAAATTATGCGCCAGACTGCCGCGCGCGCTTACATAACAAATGACGACCCTGCACGCTATTGCTTTTTTTCCTAAAATCATGACCCCTCTCCATAGTATACTCAATACAAATCTAGAGTTTTATAGTAGTATAGATGCATGTAAAAACCAACAGATTCCCGCAGAGGGTTTTTTCAGTTAACCTTTGAGCCAATGAGAGAGATAGTGAGGTATCCAAGAATATAGTTAAATGAACTAATTTTGCCTAAAGTATAACACGTGTTATTCCAAAACGATACATCGTGGTGGATATACAGAAAGATATCGAATAAATACATCGTGGTGGATATACAGAAAGATATCGAATAAATACATCGTGGTGGATATACAGAAAAATATCGAATAAATACATCGTGGTGGATATACAGAAAGATTTCGAATAAATACATCGTGGTGGATATACAGAAAGATATCGAATAAATACATCGTGGTGGATATACAGAAAGATATCGAATAAATAGCCGTCAACGTTTATTGTGAATGGATCAAATAACACCACAGTGTGGTTACTTGCACTGATATTTATATTACACTTTTATTTTTACAGTGAATTTTGGACTTTATGTGAATTGTATTTACGTGCAAAGTTTAATTTCGATATAACAATTAGAAGTATAACCACAGAATAGATAATAGGTATAACGTACAAATCGTGTTCTAAAGATTTAAAATTAAGGGTATATATATTAAGGGCAGCAAAGTCCTGGAGCGGCGACCACGTATAGAAAAGCGCAGCGTGGGTCGGCCCCCGGCTAGATGGACGGATGACCTCGTGAGGATAGCGGGGAATCAATGGATGCGGTCTGCACGGGATCGCACTTTGTGGCGAGTCATGCCTATGTTCAGCAGTGTACGTCTGTGGCTGATAGATAGACTTAGCTGTTTGCAAGATGGAGACTAATGGAGACCCAGTTGGGTGTGTATATTGATTTTATTTCCACGTCACTTCACGACCGTGTTTTTTTTACGTTACACTTGATGAAGAACCAATCTTACACGTCAATGACTTTTGTTTTCATCATAACTTATACCGGGTGTTGCCAGTAACAGGCTTCAAACTAAACTACCTTTGTACTATAACTTTAACTAAAAACTGTTTTCAGATGTTCATTATTTCAAACAAATTGAGTAATGTTTTCATTGTGCGTTGTCCAACATTGATATCTCCTTTGGACATAGCTGTCTACTAAAAATCAACCTATAATCCGATTAAATTGTTTCATTTACTTACACTTGTGACAGACGCGAAGAAGAACTGAAGAAAATATGATAAATGTCAGTACATTGCTTCTTCGAATACTTAACAAATAGAGAATAGAATAGAATAGAATAGAATAGAATAGAATACTCTTTATTGCACACCTCAAGAAGAACGAAATACAAATACAGATAACACTTAACATTACAATAGAGGCAAATAATAGGCGATCTTATCGCTAAAAAGCGATCTCTTCCAGACAACCTTTGGGTAGCGGATATATTTAACAAATATTTTTTTTTATAATACTAGTTATTTTTTAAAGTTCCAACACAATTGTTGTTTAGTTTGTAGGGAGGAATTTATGTATGAATGTATTGCTCCTGTTACAGTCGAGTTCATTTACATCTACACACTTACGAGAACAAAAATATCTGAGCACGACTTTATGCTCCTGACAATAGGGTCGTCTTCAGATATTTTTGTTCTCGTAAGTGTGTAGATGTAAATGAACTCGACTGTACAACCAACGCGCGGTATACTAAAGGGCAACTATCCAATGGCGTAGGTATAGGTGGGTATATCCACTTGGTAAAGGGGTTGTAATTATAGAGCCAAGTGATCAAGTATCCGGCGAAATTGCAGTGATTTCAGTCAGACGATTGCCGTTGGGATGGGGTTGTTCGCACCTTGAGGTAAAACTTGACGTTAATAACATTACACTTCAACCAGTCTATGGTCTCATAAATCGGGTCCTCCAATTAGTGAAGATCTGTATACAATAGCGGCAAAAATCTATCATGTCTGTATATTTTGTATAAATGATGCCAGACTTTTAACATCGCAAAAGGTTTAAAACAAAATACTAACCTGCTATTTCACTTTTTTAGCAAGTGAAACGTCTATTTTACTACCCATATAGTTTTACAATATATGTATCTATTACAATTTTAATAATTTTCCTTTGGATCTTTGTATCTCCTTGGATCCAATTAATCTTAAATATTTTATTTACCGCTACTGTAAATCATCTCTTATTCATGCTTTACAAAGAGTATGTTAACGCATCCGTGCTGCACATGCATATGTGCGTACAAATTCGGTGTGACTTTGCCTTTATTATTCTATACTCGTATAAGGATTAGGTAATGTTATTTCTCTATGACATATGGTGACATATCCTCCGAATAAACCTTACCAGCACGGGAACACTACATTTTTTGGGATAGAAAGTAGCCTAAGTTATAATCCAGGGTGTCAGCTACCTTCATATCAATATATCGTCTGTGACAACCAAAAGTCACTAAAATTCCTGTCACTGATCTTCAAAACCTCGTATCTTGTTAGTAAATTGATACTGAGATACGAGCTTTGTTTCAAGTAGGTATTTGTTACTTAGTGTGTTTTTGTAGTCAATCGACGATATATGAAAATTGTCCAGCCGTTTCAGCGTGAAGAAGTAACAAACATACACACAAACATACACACAAACACACACAAACTTTTGCCTTTATAATATTAGTGTGATTCCACAGTTTGTTTGAATCCAGTTAAACATTCTACCGTAGCTATGCAAGTCTAGGTACATACGTACGAAGTCGCTTAACCTTTCAGCATCCTAAGAGCTTGCAATTTTCCATCCTTTTAAATTCCGATGCATAGCCATGGAGCACTATAAATAACCGGATCATATTGCCCTGGCGAGGCGATCTCAAGATCTCACAGCTGTTCCTTATCGAGACCTAGTAAGAGATTTTTTAATAGAAGATTGTTTTGACAAGGGCTGAAAAAGCTATTATGATTATGACATGAAGTGATTATTTGGACGAGCGAACGCAGTGAGCAATGAACAATATATTAGTGTTTTATAATGGCTTTTAGCCATTTCACTTCGACCGCGAGTGTTAAACACTTTTCACTTCGACTACGAGAAAATAAAACGTATAATATTTACCTATTTATATATTTTTATTTTTTCTTTTACACAATAAATAAATGTCATAAATCATCTGTGACTCACGGACTCACGTGCGTGTCAGATTGTAGCAGAGTGCTGTATCATAAATTTATCAACATACGAACTCATTTTAGGTTGATACGCTTTCCGAATGATCGCTTTTCGCTGTCCAATAAGAAATGTTCTCAAGCACATAGCACATACTAGGTTCTGATATCAGACAGCCACCGATCTCACACACCCACTCTCGGGAATCCCGCCCCCTCCTTCTGGGATCCCCGGATCCGTAATACGATCATTCCCACAAAGCGTGGTGTGAACATTATTTCTCAAGGGAAACTTTAGAGACGAACATCTGGGCTTGGTAATGACTGCAATCATCTATCTGGGTTGCAATCTGAGGAAAATAGGACACCTTTTTCCCTAGTCGGGTAAGTAGACTAATCAACGGAGATTGCTCTCGATAATATATGTCCCAACTGGGAATGTTGGCCGGGTTAAATTGGGTTGAAAACGGTATAAGTACCTCAACTGTTGAAGATCAGATGAAATAAGATGAAATCATATAATTTATTCAGTATGAGTGGGCATTATTACGAGTTCGCTGTTGAGTAGAAAGCCGAAAGAAACTCGGCATGATATCTGAATAATTCGGATATCATGATATTATATATAATATTGACCTATTATACAGTAAGTAATTTCAAAATTATGATCTCAAATTAGGATGATTCATACGACTCCTATAGGGATTTAAATCGACGTTTGTAATGATATCTCTCCATAATATCACTACTTCTTGTATCTTTTCAGATCTAAATGACAACTTGCCAATTTCACTACTAGCACCAATGGAAATGTGTCATTGCGGATATATCCGTCAAATGGCTATATGTCAATGGCAGTCGAATTAAGCCCCTGAAAGTTAAATCTGCTGATAAAGATTGAGATATTTGAGATATACTTATTTAGTAAGGTATTATAATTTTAGACATTTACATGTCTTCGCTCATGTCTAGAGAATAAAACTTGGCAATAAACATTCAATGTAGCTATTTAATTATAATGTAGCTATGTAATATGTTATTATCTAATTAAATAAATAAATGACATATTTAGCAAACATATTTACGATTCCCTCGTGGAAAGTGCTCTGGAGGCTGACTTGGCACGCCTTAAGGCACTCGTACAGCCAGAGTCAGGGGCATGGTTGCACGCCTTGCCATCGCCTCAACTTGGCACCCTGTTAGACAACGATACTTTAAGAATAGCAGCGGCGCTCAGGTTAGGCGCAAAAGTATGCGAAGCTCATCGTTGTCGCTGTGGAGTAACTGTAGAGGAAAACGGCCATCACGGCCTCAGCTGTCAAAGGTGCGCCGGTCGGTTCCCAAGGCACCACTCAATTAACGAAATCATCCGACGCGCCATGGTTTCAGTTAATGTGCCTTGTATCTTGGAGCCACCAGGTTTAAGCCGCACAGACGGTAAGAGACCGGATGGGCTAACTCTTATACCTTGGCGCAGGGGACGCTGCCTCCTATGGGATGCCACATGTGTCAGTACATTTGCTGCATCCCATTTGAGACAAACTTGTCGGTATGCAGGCTCCGCGGCGAAAAATGCTGCGAAATTAAAACACACCAAGTACTCCACTCTAGAGTCAGCATACGAGTTTGTGCCAGTCGCTGTGGAGACAGCAGGACCATGGAGTGTTGAAGGCCGCAATTTGTTTAGGGAACTTGGACGACGACTAAGGGACAGGGGCTGCGATCCCCGCTCTGGCTCCTATCTGGTTCAGCAGGTCTCCATAGCTATTCAGCGGGGCAACGCTGCTGGTATTATGGGGACCTTTGAGCCAGGTATAAATGCAGGGCGGGCTCTTTTAGGTTAGATTAGTTTAAGTTAGGTTATTCTTTATCAGACTTGTACATATTTATTACTTAGTTTAAGTATTTTTTTTAATATTCTGGTGTATTTAGTTACCTTATTTTATATTTTTATATAATACCTCAAATTATTCAATAAATAATAATTTAAATTGCCCAATTAATTACCGATATACATGTTTTTATTTTCATGTATTATACTTTTGGTTCAACCCAATTATAATGGACTTATAGAAATCCTCTTAGAAGATAATTTTAAGTCCAGAGCAACTTCTCTGATAAAGTTACAGAGCAGCTCTGTAAAGCTAAAGTGGTTTCCACGGCTCCACCCACGTTGCAAACGTATTGTGTTTAACAATAAACTACGGCCACAAAACAGGACTTAAGAGGCCATATTCCTTTTAAAAATTATTCTTTTCATATATTATGACAAATATATTAGTAATATCAACCAACTTTTTAAAATGAATAATACTTTTACCTGAGTTCTGGAAAGAAGTGTAGTCAAAAATAAGTTAAAAAAAACAAGTTTTCTGCGTGAAATTTGTGAATTTCGTGATTTCGAGTAGTTTTTGAAACAAAAATTATCAATGAAAAATTCAAACTGTAGGTTTCAAATATATACCAATAAATAAGTATTAACATTGATTATATTATGTTAAGAATCAGAGAAATATGTCTAAAACAATCAGTATTTTTAAACGGATAAGGAGCCTTCAAAAATAGCGTTCAAAGGTGTTTTTTAATTACCTCCACGTTTCGGACGTGATGTTACGTGAGAAGAGACGTCAACATCTTCGCCTTTCATATCAGTACACACCTATTTGAACGTGATTAAGTTCCGTTTTGCTATAATAATGATATGTTTCACTCTTTTAATGAACATTTTAGCAATCGACTGAAAATGATTTGGCTCTTATCGTGGCGCTGTACAACTTGCACGCTTAGCCTAAGAACTGTCGGTCCGGCCCAGGGATAGTGGCGCTACAAACAGCTTTCATATGGGATTAATGGGCATACGTCATATATTTGCATTATTAAACGTCAATAACGATTTGTCATTAACCACATTTAAAACATTGTTTACCGGAATGCTGCTCAATCTTTCGTTCTTCTTGCGAAATAAATAATGAATCCTATTGAAAAAACTTAACTTTCATCACTGGATAATTTTGGCTTTATTATGCAAACATTGCTTGAAATTTGTGGAATATTTAGTCCAGTTTCATCTTTGTATACATCAGTTACATTCAGCGACTTTCCACGTCAGTTACCAAATTTTCGTTATCAGTCAAATAAATTAGTACCACTAAAAATCCGCAATATGGCGAAAGAAAGAAAGAAAGAAGAAAAGAAAAGAACATTTATTCAAATCGGATCACAAGCATCACATTTGCATCGTCAAAAGTTAAACTAAACAATATAACACAAGTAATAATTAGGTATATAGGTATTTGTCAAAAGTTACCATAGTAAATTATAAATTAAAATATTATTATTGCAACACATTATAATCATATAAATTGTGACAAAATTAACATAAAAAGGAGCAAAACATAAAAAAAAACAGAAAAAAAAACACCAAATAAAACAGAATACTAAATCAAATCACATCAAATAAAATAAAACAGAATGAATGGATTGAGTGGTAAGCACGCATCATCTCAAATGGCAACACCACTGCAAAACTGCCATTGCCGAAGCTTCAAACCATTCATATGTCCGCGGGTTGGAAAACCCCGTGTTGGGATATACCTACGGGTATATTTAGCAAAATATTAGGGCAGTACATTTCAAAGATACGTTTCTAAATAGTATTTTATGCAACCGTTGTATAAGAGGGGGCAAAAAACGCGAGTGGCATGGGTTACGATGTGAGCGTAGCGAACATCGTAAGAAAGATGCCACGAGCGTTTTTTGACCTACTTATACAACGTTGCATACAATACTTTTTCTACGACTCGACATTTTATAAATAAAATGCAAATAAACAACAAAGAAAATAATTACATGTTCCCGCTCGGAATCAACAAAATTAAAAAAAAAAACAATTGTCTCTGATAAACTTTTTTTTTATTGACGTCCATCTGTCAAAAAATATGAACTTATATATAAAGGTATACGTTCACTATACTAAACATCTGTCAAAAATATGAACTTATACATAAAGGTATACGTTCACTATACTAAACATCCATGCACTGAAGATAAAACTTTTTTTTTTAAGTTGGCAGCAATGCCTTAGTACAATAAGTTGTTTTTTAATTGCAAATTTTGTGAATGCAGCTGTTTATCTTGTAATCTGTGGCACTAAGTGATGCTTTTTTGGCGACATTATAACATCGTTTAGCAGTGTTTTTTTGGGCAATAGTGTATAGACCTTTACAGACTTTCATAATCAAGCTTCTTTTCAACTCAGCCAAGTGTTGCGTTTGTAGTTTCAGTCGAGCGCGTACTCCAATACTTGCGCAATATGTTTTAGGGTCTGAGCTCATAAGCCGTGTGTCTTCAGTTAAGGATCTTGGTGTGGTCTTCGATACGCGTCTCACATTTCATGAGCACATATCGATACTTGCAGCTGACTGCTATCGAAGACTAGGCTTTGTCATTCGTAACTTGCGTGACTTTAATGACCCTTTAGCGATCAAGCTAGTCTATAACGCCCTGGTCAGAAGCAAGCTGGAAACTTCGTCGATTGTGTGGCTCCCATACGAATCAACATATGCTTTACTACTGGAAAAAGTACAAAAAGCCTTTCTCAGGTTTTTATATAAAAAAATGTATGGGTACTACCCGTTCATGTACCCAACCAAATATCTTCTGGGAACACTCGGCTACAACTCACTAGAGGTTAGGCGAAAGTTTTGTTTGCTGACTACCGCATGTCGAATCCTGCGCGGCAAGTCCGACTGTCCTGAGCTTGTAGGCCGCCTCGTGCGACTGTTTGTTCCTGACGTCCCTAGGATAGCTCTCAGACCGCGGCAGCGCGATCTCTTGATGGCGCCGGCGGCGCGTACTGTGTCTCGCAAAAATTCCCCACTTGTTCGTGCTCTTGTGCTACTCAATGCGTTCCTGACATCAGCACCGGAGTGTGATTTGTTTGCGTGGCGATGGGCGGTTGTGTGCACTGAATGTTTGAGATTTTGTGAGGAATTGGATGATCGATGATAATTGTTATTATTATTATTTGTTTGTCTTGCTGTTTTTTTTATGTTTATGTTGGTTTTTCTATGATAATGTTGTACTAATAATGTAAGTTTCATGGCGCATTAGTTAAGAAACTGTAATGTCATGTAAACGTGTTTTTAATAAAAATAAATAAAATAAATAAATAAAATAAATAATTTATGTCTTTATATTAGAGTTAGTAACTATATAAATGACAGAAAAAAGTACTGGAGTAGAAAAATACCTTTATTGATTAGGGTAACGCATGAGATATTTGGACTGTCGCGAATGACGACGCAATTTAAGACGCTCCCTTTTATATCCCCGTTTCGCTATGTTTAGTACTTACTAAATATGTTCACGATATAAGTACGAGGCACTCAGTTCTTTTGATGGACTAAAAAGGAAATATTGCAATTGTATAACGTAGGTACATGTTTTACTGAAAGCAAAATTCTGTAAGTACATTTGAGACTTGATGTATTGCGCTGGGTTAGGTACGACCGTACGACCACAAGCTACGACCTTTGTACACAAAGATCTAAAGAATAAAGGTTGGCGCTCGTATTTGTTGGGAAAACTCGTTTTTATATTTCTATCTCAAATTATTCACCGAAGGTAATGGAGAAATCATGCTAACAAGATTTATTCCGACTAAATGTCATTATGCACCACATCAATACGTCTTTACACATTATGGACTATTGAACTTTAAATTTCAACTCATTACTAAATACAAGTCCAATAGCAATATATCTGTGACTTCAGGTGGCCGCAACTCCTTCCCGGCAAGGGTTTTTAGGGTTCCGTACTCAAAGGGTAAAAAACGGGACGGGTCTATATTGGAATCCATAATTTCCTTTGTCCTATTTGTAAATTCCATAATAACGGTGGTCATAATGATCTTTTGCCATAATAACGTTTATCCTAATGTAAATGCCATAATATTGATCATCCTAATATTGAATATCCTAATGATTATTTGCACTATTATCTTAAGTACTAATGATCAAGTGTCCTATCAGTTACATATCCTAATACTAGTTGCCATAATCATCATATGTCTTAATAGTTACTTATCCTAATTATTATCACCGATTTTTATAACCTAACCTATAGTTTTCGGGGTTCAGCAAGTCTGACGCTCCGCTATACGTGGTCACAATACAAACCTAACCTAACCTACAGTTTTCGGGGTTCAGCCAATAACCTAACCTATAGTTTTCGGGGTTCAGCAAGTCTGACGCTCCGCTCGCTTCGCTCGCTCCGCTGTACGTGGTCACAATACAAACCTAACGTAACCTACAGTTTTCGGGGTTCAGCCAATAATCCAACCTACAGTTTTCGGGGTTCAGCAAGTCTTATGACGCTCCGCTCGCTTCGCTCGCTCCGCTATAGGTGGTCACAATACAAACCTAACCTAACCTGCAGTTTTCGGAGTTCAGCCAATAACCTAACCTATAGTTTTCAGGGTTCAGCAAGTCTGACGCTCCGCTACACGTGGTCACAATTACAAACCTAACCTAACCTACAGTTTTCGGGGTTCAGCCAATAACCCAACCTACAGTTTTCAGGGTTTAGCCAATTCGATATTTGTCCAAGTCGGACCTGCCTTAAGGTGAAATAGGTAATGTCAGGAATCGTAAGCCAAGTCGGACCTGCGCGGCTCGCTCGCTTCGCTCGCTCGTTAGGGTCATAGTTCAACCTAACACTCCTCCTCGCTTCGCTCGTCGTCGTACCTAACCTAACCCAAGTCTGACCTGCGTTAAAGTAGGATATTAGGTAATGTTATTATAGCTTATGATATGATCATTATGGCAAGTAATCATCATGGCATTTGACTTTAGGACATGTGATTTAGGGTTTTGTATATTATGACTCGTAAGTTTTATGTGTTAATAGATTAGTACAAAACATATTAGGTATTTAGAGCATTAGGTAATGTAATATTATGGTTTATGATCATTAGGATGTAAGATCAGTATGGCAAATAATCATTATGACAAATGATTGATATGTCAAAAGTGTTTAGAGTAAATGTGGTATGGCATTTGACTTTAGGACATACGATATTATGGATTGCGAAGGAGACCCAAACGGGACCCTATTTCTAAGACTCCGCTGTCCATCCGTCTGTCTGTCTGTCTGTCCGTCTGCCCGTCTGTCCGTCCGTCCGTCTGTCCGTCTGTCCGTCTGTCCGTCTGTCCGTCTGTCCGTCTGTCCGTCTGTCCGTCTGTCCGTCTGTCAGCAGGCTGTATCTCATGAACCGTGATAGCTCTAGAGAGTTGAAATTTTCACAGACGATGTATTTCTGTTGCCACTATATAACGACAAATAGGTATTTAAGTGGGGCTCTCATACTACAAACGTGATCGGTTGCGTTAACTTTGCACCTTATGTGTGCGGCGCCATACATACCAGGTGCAAACTTAACTTAACCCGGCCAGTTAGATGGGAAGTGTTTGTACGGAACCCTCGGTGCGCGAGTCCGACTCGCACTTGGCCGTTTTTTCCTTTACCGTAGTCGGGTAAGAAGTACGAATAGAGCTGCCACCTCTCCGGGTTTGACCCGGAGTCTACGGGCTTGCATGGTGCATGTCCGGGCTACTGTACGAATCATAATCATTTATGGATGTCCAGCTATCCCAGGGCCAAAATTGTTTAATATCCGCCCAGCTGTTTCGGAGTGTTGAGCGGACAAAGACATTTTTATCAACAGATGGTGCTGTACGGCTAGCGCTACGCGCCCGTACAAATCCTGCATCGCGCTGTTAAGATATCACGGCCGTATCTTATTCCCAGTTTGCTTTTATTTACTTTATTCCGATTTTGTATAATTTTACTTGATAAATGCCTACTTATACACGAGTATTAGGCAAACTTGTGTCACATCCTTATTTCTTACTTCCAGTGTTTTTATTTCTGGAAAAAGCTTATTATTATTTCCGTGCTATAATTGGTTGTTTCGGATGCCGTAACTTCCTTATTTAAGGCCAAACCAAGAACCCTCTTATCGGTAATATCTTTGGGTATTTTCGTTTAATATTGATAACAACTTTACCGGTTACGTATACTGACTTAATAAATAAATAATAATAAATATCGGACAACCTCACACAAATCGATCTAGTCCCAAATTAAGCTCAAAAAGGCTTGTGTTATGGGTACTAGACGACGATATACATACTTATATAGATAAATACATAGAACAAGCATGACCCAAGCACAAATATTCGAGTACATTAGACAAATATTTGCCCTGGTCAGGATTCGAACCCGGGACCGCCGGCTCAGTAGGCAAGTGCTTACCAACTGAGCCAACCGCGTCGTCAAACGACAATACGAGGATGCATTGTAGCTATAAGTGTGTGTGTGGACTTTGTCAAATAGTACACAATAAGTGTCTATCGTAAGATACCTCGCTATATTATACCTCCGTGTCTGACAGGCTACATTGTGTTTCGAGGGTGAAAAATGTTAGTTTTAAGCCCTGCTGTTGTATATTTGTGTATGTAATAACACGGCGTTGTCTCTTTGCAGAACAGATCGCCGCCACCCGCACACATCCCGGCAGCCCTGCTGTACGCGCCGCCGGAGCCCCTCGAGGTAATGTAATGTATTTTACGTCACCCTAGGCCGTAAGTGGGATTTACTGCCCGCTACGCGGGAAGAGAATCTCACGTCCTTGCCAAGGCAAGACGTAAAGCTTTAGACACACCACGGGCGGTAATTAGAAGCACCAGCCCGTCTAGCACGACTTGGCTTCGCGAATCTTGTCGCGCGAAATAGCATCGCCCGTCACTCTCTCACAGTACTGTGACGAAATAGACAGGTTCACGATACCTCTACATCTATCTCTCTATCATCACATCAGGTGTGCTAGAGATGCTGATCGCGTATTTATGGCCCTCACCGTTTCGCACCACAAACACCTGCGATTATCCAGACAATAGGGGTTGTGGGGATCTTGTCAAGCGTGTTATAATACTTATCTACTTTTGCTACTGACTGTATGCAAGTGTATCCGTTCGTATAAGCGCTTTTCATAGCAATCGTGCGCTGTGCGGCGATAAGATCTGTGTGAAGACCGTCTAATACAGAGTTATATTTGGGGCCACCGACAAATTTATCAAATAATTCTAATAGGATTCAGGACACAAATTGTCAAAATCCCATACCAAAAAATAAGTGACGTTTTATCTCCTGCCTGCACTAAAATTCAAGATGGCTCTCCTTCTTAAAATGTTTTTGGCGTTCAGAAGGTTTATCCTGCTAAAGAAAACCTTCTGATCATCAAGTGCCGTATAACTATTCAAACGAACACCGCCCACTATTACTTTTAAACTAAAAAAAAAACAAAAACAATTTGAACATCAGTGATTATTTCACAAATTACGATATTTTATTGTTTCGTTAGGTTGCTATTAGTGTAAATTTAATAAAATTAAATAATATTCAATCTCAACTATTTGTACTCGACTGTCCTTAACTCCTACAATGTAGGTAGTAGAGGATCCCACCGGAATAGCAAATTGTTTAGGGGATCAGACCGGAAAGAAAATGTAATAGTAATTAACGAGATATCACATGTAAGGATAAGACCGGAATAACTCACCCAGTTCACTAACTAGTCGTCACTCGTATTAAAAAAGGATACAATGCCCTATTATTAAAAAAAAATAGCCAACAGCTACAAAAATAAACTTGTATGGATAATTCTTATGAAAGCTAGCGGGTCATTCTTGAGAATCTAATTCTTCATGTGATTCCCTTGGCGATTTTTATTTTTATATTTTTTTACCTATTTGCTAGAAAATATGAAATTGTATTTAATTTTACGCAGATTTATCAAATAGGCACCACTTTTGGTCATTTTGATACAGAAATATACCACTTTATGTTTTCGCCGCCAGGGGAATAAGAAAAGATGACATGGGAATAAGAAAAACGCCAAAGGAATCATAAAAAAAAAGTGCAGGGGAATAATATTCAGATCAGTTTTTCTTGAATACATAAAAAGTTTTACAAAGTGTAAGGATACAAAAAATCACAGTGTTTTATTCGCATTAATTGGCAATTTTCTTAATAATCGAATCACCGTCGTAGTATAAAAATTGCTGGGAATAAGCATCTTCTCTTGAATTCAGCTCAAAATTATTTGAGACCTGCTGTACCTAAATGGAATAAAATTCTTAATCAATGATTCAGTCATCTGCAACGCGAATTAAAAAGAAATTTATTTTCTTTTCATGAAAACGCAAGAAAACTGTGATTCCCTTGTTCGAAATTAGAACCAGAGGAATAAGAAAAAAGTATGTTTCTTGTCGATTCTGCCGAAACTAAAATAATTATAAGAACAACTATTAAGTCAACACATGCAGGCATTCATGTAGTTTTCTTTTTACTAAACACTATGTACCTATTGCAGATATAAAATTTTATATAAAAATTCAAGGGAATCAAAATGATAGTGAACCAAAGCCAAGTGAATCATATATTAGCCTTCATAGCTAAGAATTCCAGCAACTAGTCGCGACCATTCCCCGCATATCTGAAAGCGTTACTGACGTTTGCCAAGCCCGGCCATTGCAACTGGCCAGATGACGTTTAAGTAGGGATGTGCGCCGTGTTGAATGAGGCACCAGAGGAATCATAGCTTAGCTCCGTACAAACCTTTAACATAGATTTTTTTTTTAATTACGATACACACAGCAACCATATTTTTTCTTCTAAATAAATAACTTATATTTTAATAATTTAACTCAATTCTATACTTTATTTCAATTCACAACATGTACTTTTTGGGGTAGTTTGTTAAAAAAATGGCGAATGGACGCACCAAGGGAATAAAGTTTTATGTGTTTAATATTTTTTTACAGTTAATTATACTTAACTTAAACAAAAAATAAATCGTGCTCCAGTTAGATTAGGTGCTAATGTAATATTTAAAAAATACTATGGTCAATTATTTCAATTGTGCGGGTACTTTATCCTTCTGGACGCTGTAAATTGAGCCTTTCAAAAGCGCTGATGTCGCTTATACTCTTTTCCAAGAACAGGAACTTTAGGTACCTAGATATGCGCATAGTATACAAACGGTTAGGCATAGCTTTGGTAATCTAGTTGGTTAAAGCCAAATATTGATTATGATGACCGACGTAATGTCAAACCTTTGGCAATCTACAAAATTAAAATTGCCAGTACTCTTAATTTTCGAGAGAAAATAACGAGGAAAAAGTCTATTTTTTATTATTTAAAAAAATGTTTTTTATTAGTATTTCCTTAATATATAATTAACCAATCAAATCACGTACACGTATAGATAAAGGAACACTATAGCGGAAAAGCAGAATTTACCTAATCCCTCAATTACTACCTGTTTTGCCTTACGAAATAATCAGTTCTTAGAATAATCATGTTTACTCACTAATCTTCAGATATTACGCGTGATTTGTTCTGTCTACCCGTTTAAATACTCACGGCCTTTGATTTCGTGATAAGAGTATATGTGTATCAAAACATGATTATGAATAGAATATTTGTAGGTCAATGCCTAATTTTGAAAAGATCAACAATTTTCTAAAATAATAAAAAAATATCTAATTTGTAATATTAATTGTAATACTTACGAATAACGAGCACATTTTATCTGAATATTCTTTTACTACCGTTCGGTATAAACAGAGTACTTATATAATTAATTATATAAACAGTATGTATTAAGCGGTTTACACTCACGTGAAATTGTCAGGAACGGCCCGACACGTTTCGAACTCGTACGGTTCCTCAATAATTAAATATGTCTCACGAAAGTTTTAATAAGTTTAGAGTCTATAATTCTTATTGTAAATAGACAGATAAGTATTTTGCTAAGCAAGATGAATCAGGGCGGAAATGATTCAAATATGATAAGTTGGCTTGACAGTTATACGGATAATCATCACTAATCTTTTAAGTGCTACCTAAATGCCACGAGTTACCGATGTGTGCGGATAATCTCGTTAATAAAATGAAATAAATGAAGGTCCTTACATTACTGCAGATTTAAACATCTTAAAAGGTAAATTCTAGATTCCAGTGTTTCCCTCCTTCAGGTTTCTCTAGCCATAGCGGAGAGTCATAATGCGATATAAAACTATATGTCAACTTTTAAATACCAACCTTCGGTGTGTGGTGTAGACTGGCCTCACGTATTTTGATAACCACGATGGACTTTAGTTACAAATAATTTCGATGTCTGCTTGATAATGACTTATGCTCGCCTGCTAATTGTTTAAAAACTTAAATAAACATAAAATTAAAGATATTGTGACTATAGAATCTTGAAAGGACGTAAACCATGCGCCTTATAACGAAGCGGCAACGTTGTTATTATAAATATTTTCCATTCAGTAGATTAGATTAGATTAGATTATTTATTTCACGATAAAAATTACATTACACAAATTTGCTTAATGTCAAAATTATACGAATTAATATCATGATCGTCAAAAACAAGGCAAGATTAATAATAAAATAAAATGTTTACAATAACAGCCGCAAAACCAACCAGTACCAGTAACAGCCGCAAAAACAGACGGAAATCATATAAATTATCAATTATCTGACTTTACCTAGGTTTCACGTTCCAAATAGAGTATGCTGCGATGCCCCCAATAAACACAGGCATATTGACACTTTCAGTGAATCTTTTTCCATTTTTAGGGTTCCGTACCTTAAGGGTAAAAACGGGACCCTATTACTGAGACTTCGCTGTCCGTCCGTCCGTCTGTCACCAGGCTGTATCTCAACAACGGTGATAGCTAGACAGTTGAAATTTTCACAGATAATGTATTTCTATTGCCGCTATAACAACAAATACTAAAAATAAAATAAAATAAATATTTAGGGGGGCTCCCATACAACAAACTTGTTATAGATATATATGTATAGGTACGGAACCCTTCATGCGCGAGTCGGGCTCGCACTTGCCCCATTTTTATTATAATCAGTCGGATGTCACTCTAATTTAGTGTAGCAATGCAGGATACTTTACTCATAAGAATATTTCTCCGCAGCTGCTATGCGTATTCCCGGACCGCGCATCCCGCGTGTGCGCATCAGCCTGCGGGGCCGCTGCGCGCGCCGGCGGCGAGTCCCGCTGCGTGCGCTCGGCGCGCGAGGCGGTCGACGCGCTGCGGCGGGACGGCGACGCGCGGCCGCCGCACGTTGCTGTTGTAGACGCGCGGCAGCCGCAGGCACTCGACGCCAGAACCCTGGCCAGGTCAGTCATATTGAACAGAATTCAATGTTGATCCTATTTTATGTGGAGATACCACATTTCTTATTTATATATAAAATTAAAGGATAAATAAAGAGCCAAAATTTTACGCCATCCACTGAGGTGCTAGTGGGAATCAAACCCACCTCTGCTTATCCGGAGCAGTGCTTGACTGGAGCTCTCACCACTGAGCTATAGGACCGCTGCACGGATAGCGTGAAAGAATGTCTTCTTATTCACTTTTTTTAAGCGCCCTCTGTTGATTTCGGTTTTGTTTTCAATCGTATTTATTAAGCATCTTTCTGAAGCAAGAAGACTAACGGGCCAGTCACTACATCGACAACCGGCAGCCATAGGTGGGGGGAGCGAAATGTCCGATATAGGAATAGTTACATAGGCGGCAAGTAGAGAAGTTACTTACGCTCGCCGCCAATGTCGTGGCCGTGCCGTTATAAGCTGTGGTATTATAAATAATCCTATAGAATTATTACCACAGCTTATACACATTCGCGTCGCGCGCACCAATATATATACTTTGTTTCGCATTCCGCCTATATTGGGTCCCCGTCACGACGATTTGCATCGCATTTTTCACAACCGATAAAATACAACACTTAGACAGCCTTTGCGGATATCAAAAGATAGAACTTCCTGTAGTATTCTGTGGACAGGATCACTATGACGCCATACACTCTGTCGCTAAGCCATGGCAGCCACGGCAGTAACGTCACAGTTGGCGCGGGCGGTAAATTGTACAACACCGATCGGGAGCACTTTATTACGTCGGTTGCCGGTGCGACACTATATCACACGTAATGGGGCTCCATGTTGGCCTTTAAAACGAGCACGGCGGTTCAATGAAATATTTATAATTGGGAAAAAAGTATGGCATGTGTGGTGTTTTCTACTACGACATTCCTATATTGCGAGAATGTCTGCTACTTGCTTTCATTCCGATACAGGCGTTGAGGTTTACACACAGGCATTCGAGTGTCTGACTGCAGTACATACACCAGAACTTTCGGAGTCTAATCCTAGTAAAACTTATTTTATACGTAAATAAAGCAATGGGGTTAAAATCAATTTTCAAAAATACGAAGCTTTACCGATGGTTTGATGTCACACCTACGAACGAGGCAGATTTAATCCTGTAATAACACACCATAGTGCGTTACACAATGACGTCAATATCCACACGTTCGCTAGCGGTAAATTGAACAGCGTTGAAAGGCAACACCATATCGCTCCAATATATGCGAGGCTATTTCACACGAAATGGGCTTCCGTGCAGTCCTTGCGGGGACGCATTTAACGCACCTGGTGCATAGGAAATGTTTCTATTAATTTACAAGCGTTTCCACGTATTGGTGTTTTTTTAGCGTTTTTCAATTTGGTTCCGCAACTGCAGTCTGCAGTGTGGCGCCATTTTCGATCGGCTTGTCCAAGCGGCTTTTTACAATGCTTATCAAAATAATGTTGATTGCTTTGTGAATTAGTCATATTTTCGGACACGGTTATAAAACGGTTAAAACGCTCAAATAATGACCCATTATTTCAGTATTTTCAATGGCTAAACAAGGAGAATATCAATAGTGTAATAGTGTCAATAGTGTAATAGAATGTAATGGGACCCTGCGTTTGCAAATAGGTACTCGTAGCTTTACGTAAAATACATATGAAAGTGTAAAAATACAAAACACTCAAACTGCGACACTCGATTTTTTGTCGCGCGAGAAATACTACCTGTCACTTTTTTGTCAATACCTTGCGATCGAGACAGGTGACACTGAGTCGCGCGACAAGTGAAGTGGTGGCAAGATATCGCTGCCCCAATATTATAAATATGGGTCTATGTCACATGAACCTCGAACGGAGATAATAAGCTTTGAGAAGAAGTACTCTACATGGGTATACTTATTTTCAATGCTAGCCCCGCTGGTGTCAAATCTCAAATTGAGGCCCAGTAGAAATCAGCACTTCATGCCTTCAAGTATTTTCTCCCAGTTACCAGTATTCAGCTGGAAGTACTCCCCGTGTTATCCTCAATTATCATCAGTTTTAAGAGCCGCGTCATTATTCCATCGGGGATAATCGTCAACAGTCGCCGGGCGGTAATGGCTCGTTAGGAGTCTCTTTAATGCGGAATGTAACCGATAAATGGGTTTACTAAGTATTCTAAGGAGAATATTCTCAAAAAGATACTATATTAGCGAACTCCTAGTCAGTAAAATTACTAGCCAAATGTTTATAAACGGAGATAAAAACCACCAAAGCTGTTGAATTTAAAGCAAATACCAATTAGGCTTATGAATAGTCGCCACGCCCCACGACCAATAACATCACATTTTAGCTAACCAACCAATCAAATACAGCTCTTAGACAACCTTGATCAAAAGCGAGAGGTGTTCCTTTTTTAGTGTTTTGCAATCATATTGTTCAGTACAAACACGTTGAGTTTCGTTAATTACTCTAAAAAACAAATATGCCCAATACGCACCTATATGTATTCATCCATGTATGCATATTATTTACCTAACCCATATCGACTCATAATATTACGGCTATTCAGTCATTCTTTGTACGACGTCAATGCAGTTTAATTAAATTTACATGATGCTCCGAATAACTGAAATATCGGATTACCTTTGAAGTCTCCAGCTTTAATACACGCATATAATTCACAACGCTAGTATTAAATGTTATAACGCTGGCACACTATTTAAGCATCAATATATTACTAACATATAATTTCAATATTGTATTAAAAAACAATCTACTATCAGGTTTCATGATTTCGGTAAAAAATATTAGCGCGATGCACTTCGTCTTTTGTTTCGTAAGAGAGTTAGTAACAACGCCATCTCTTACCTTATCAGCTTTGTTATCAAAATTCGAACTGAACATAGGACAGCGCCTGTCCTCCATAGTGAATCCTGACCTTTTTCGGACACGTATCAAGACGTCCATTGAGCGCCTGGTGCTTCAGGGCAAACTAGCCGGTACTAGACTACGCGGTAGGTCTCCCAGAGGTGGACTGACCGAATCAAATTGGCCACAAACTTCCCTCTGCACGAGAGCACCAGACAAGGAATGACAGCCACGACCACTCTGCCAAGAGTGTAACGATAAAGAAGATCAAAATTCGATAGGCAGGTTTTAACCAATTTTGCCATTTTCTTCATCAAACCTCTTCTACTTGCGTTTATAATGTATCAATATAAGTACGAGAGTGATGGATGGATCATTGACCGAGCGAACAAAGCATTTCCATTTCAGCCTGGCCAAAAGTTCTTTTGTATGTCCGGATATCCGACTGCTCTCGCCTAGAGGTTGCATCCCTTAACCCATTCTAATGACATTTTGTGACTAGTTATGTGATTTATTTTTTGAGGGTCAGCTTACTGGATTTTTTTAAATTGGCAGTTATATGGGGGTTGGGTAGTTACGTAAAAAAATACTAATTTCAACCATTTCTAACCAAACTACAGCTCACAGAGACCTAGTCATTTATTTATCGCTCGATACACGCAGCGATCTTAAGACACGATTTCTAGCTTAGCGAGGACTCACTCGTAAAGCACCACACACATTTTTACGGCATATTTTATATGCAGGTGGATGGGATCTAATAGAATTCCAATGAGGACGGAAATGGGACAAGGTAATATTACTTTTGATAATATTCTTCATCCGGATATATATGCGTTATCCGCATGAAAGGAAGTATGAAAGCAAAAATAATAACATAGAGATTCTTTAATGCTGCTGAGGATAGAGAGAAAAAAAATGTTGCATCTATTAAACCTTTTATCAATTAAATAGGCCTATAAAATCCATTCTGGCGTACAAAAGGCTTCTTAATCAATCAGTGATAATTTCCTACCTTTTCTTAATACATAGGTATTACGTGGTATTAGATGAAATATGCATTTTCAGGATACTTACACACAGGATACAGTTTTCAAGATATTATAAGATTACATTTTATTTTCCTTTACTTGACATATTCTTCAGTAACTTTCATAGCTTAAAATTATTTTAGATTCAACTCATTCCAACATAACCATCCACATTTATCAATGCCATTAAGAAGCGAAATATCATCACGTGCACATAAATTGCTGCGTACTATACCAACACATTTCCATGTATTTCGCTTCCTTATAAATTATTCGGTGACGGCAAAAATCACGAATACCTATGGGTCCCTTTTACGCGAGCAAAAACCGGTCAGGTGGTAAATGTTCCCAGACAAAGGGTTGTACTTTGAATACATGTTTTAACATGACAATGAAATAGATTGCTATTCGTTTTTTATTCTTTAGACCGATCCACGTTTATGTTTGTACAAAAACGATAATCCTTTCGCTTCGCCCCAACGCAGTCCGATAGCTCGCAGCTCGATTTCAATTGTGCGCCGCTAAGAGTGTACACAGGACGTCCACGGCTCATGTAAGCCACTCTTTAAAATAGTAAAATTACTTATACTGCCGTGCCTTTATATTAAGCAGCTAGCAATATTTGTAAAACAATATCCAGATTTGTTTACAAAAATTACTGATGTAAGTAGCAGAACACAAAGGAAATGTAATGACGGTAAATTATTCCTTCCTAAACTGAAATTGCAAATTTATAAGAGAAAATGCCTATATTATGGCTATCAGAGTATTTAACAAGTTGCCCAGAGACCTGTGTAATCTGCCTCTAAATAGATTCAAGACAAATCTACATACATGGTTGTTGGACCGACCCTTTACTCTATTAATGAGTTTTTAGTTATTAAGTAATATGCTTGCAAGTATTCTTGTTTGCAAAATATTCGCACGCCAGAAATGGCGTAATATGCTGTTCTCATTTAAATTTAAGAAGACCCCTGTAACCATATTACTGCGAATAAATGATTATGATTATGATTATGATTACGCCTTCCATCCGTCGGCTGCTACTCAAAAGCGATACCTTGCACTGTTAGTTTCTCTTCTCCTCTACGAATGGTGCGACCTATCCATTTCCATTTGCGTGTCGCTTTGTCCACATTTATGGGGGACTGAACTCCACTGGTCTTTGGCCAGACCAGAATACGCGGAGACTAGACTTCAGGAACGTGTTGACGATTTACAATTACAGACAGGCTCACATATCAAGAATAACACTTGGTAATTACAATGAGAGTTAATCCACGGATAAAAGTACTAAAAGTAGACAATATAAAAGCTCAGTGAAACTCGTTTCACTACATAAATTCATTCGCTTGTTTCCCTTTTAAAACATGGCAATATTATATTCTGGAATAACTGTTCCGCCTCATTTAATTTCGCCGCACAATGGCGGTCAAATTTCATTACTGTCTGCTTCACTCAGGACATTAACTCGTTAACTCTAGCTTCGTCTGTTAGGCGAAAATTAAATGGCTAGTTGTCATGGTGATTCTGTTTATCTAGTAAGAATATTATAGTACGGTCAGCATCAAAAGTAGCTGACAATTTCACTACTGGCTTATGTCATGCATCATCATAAATTTAAGAGCTACGCTCTTCTCGGTGGAGCAATTTCCATGCGTCTCGTTCTTGCGCTTTCTCCTTGAAAGCCTGTCGTACGACACGACGTTCACCTTAGGTTCACCCCGTCCATGTAATCTCTTCTTGGTGTTCCTTTCTTTCTCCTCCCTTCTATTATAGTCTTTATATATTCGTCGTGCCGCAGCGGGTGTCCTATATTTTTTCCTCTTCAGTTCTCCATTGTTTTTAGAAAACACCTGTCTTCCTTTATCATATCGAGCACTTCCTCGTTTGACTGTTTTTCAGTGCAGCTGATTTTCTCCATTCGTCGCCAGCCCCAGGCTTATGACAAATGCATACTGAAAGTATTAGCTACTTTTGATGCAGATTGTAATTTCTGTGAAAAAATATTCACAAGATCAAAATCTTGTTAATATTTTTTCACAGAAATTTCGGAGAACCTGTATTATTCTCATTGTGTAGTAAAGAATACCTGTATAAGGATACATAGTATTGTAGTTATGCACGTAGTTACGCATGTAGTTATGCATGTATTACAGGAGTTATGCTAGCGAGGTATGCTGTCGGGTGCGTTTCAGTTTTCTAAGTCTAAGAGGGTGAAATCTGAATGAGTGTATCAAATGCTGAAATGTAAATCTAAGATGGTTTTGTTCTTTGGATCGATATGATCTGTGAGTGTAAAGTGTCATAGACATCTTTTTGTCCTATAAAAGCACACAGTTCTTTAAAATGTAATCCTACAAATATTATAAAAGCGAAAGTTTGTGTACGATTTAATAATCATAAAAATAGAACAGAGATAGATTATAGCCTAACTTGTGATAAGTTATTATAGTATAGGCTAGGTACTTTTGATCCCGAAACAAAGCATGATTCCTGTACGATAGTGTATATTTTAACGCGAGCAAAGCCGCGGGCAACAGCCAGTTATAACATATTTGCTCTTCGGCAAATATATTATAAATATTTTTATATTAAAAATTAGAACCGACCCATATGCAAAATTAAGGAAATGTGTGTTTTTAAGAGGATGTTTCTCAATCTCACAGATCCTCAAAAGTACTTACTGAGACGACAAGAAAAACAGTATCACCTCAAAAAGTTTTTTACAATTCGTCAACGCAGAATGACAACTCGTATTTACTCTCCCAAAAGTTTAATAATTGAAGTTGTAAAAATGCAATAACTCATTGTTACCGTTTCTGTTCATTGGTGGTTTAAAGAGAGCTTAATTTAAAGAAAAGTTTTTACGTCATCTTGTCGTTGACGCACAGAACATGGAATCCATTAAGCAGCGCAAACTTAGAAAGACACATATTTTAAAATTGCTTTCATGTTATTATTTATAGCACTATTCATAGGCATGTATAAGCAATTGTAGCGATATTATGATTATGAACATGTGTGTTGAACTGTTGATGAAGTCTCATGGTACAGGTCAGCATGGTACTACTATGTAAGTACAGCTGACAATTTTAATATGCAATTTAACGTATTGTATGCGCTTTTGGTGCTGACCGTACTTATTACGAATTATTTGAAACAATTTGTATGGTAAACGTGTCTACATATAAAAGTATGAAAGGTTTGTGCAGGGTATCGTAACGTAACTATATTTAAGTTGCAATTGGATCTGTGAGCGAGATATTAACGCCATAGGTTTGGCTTATTAATAAGCCGAAACTATGTCAATAATGAGCTTTCACGAGAGACATGTTGCGGTTGTGTTAATTCGTGTGCCATTTCGCGTTAATGCGATTAAATTATCAGTTAATTTAAAATAACTGCCTCTTGCATTGGATTTAAAATTATAATTTAAATGATGAACAGCATTTTTTTATAATATATGTATTCGGAAAAATATGATTAGCGTCACGCTGAGTGCGATTTAATTTTATGTCATACCTGAAGGTGATCCAAGACCAAAGAAATGAAATGAAATAATTTATTCAGTAAGTAGGCCACAGGGGCACTTTTACAAGTCAAATTGTGAATCTACCGGAATTTCGCAAGAGGAGACCGCTGTTGAGAAGAAAGCCGAAAGAAACTCAACAGTAAGTCATTTTTTAAATAATACTTAAAACAATTACATGATACATTTGTGTTATAACTAATTACACTGGTACACGTAAAGGAGATGTAAGATACTCCAAATCAATGTTAAGTAGGAACATAAAATAAAATTTTAACGATAAATTTAAAATATTAAATATACCCAGAGATGTATTAAAGTCTCTGGGTGTCACAACATGCAATAAAATAAAAATTACTTAATTAATTTAATTTCACAGAGATGTAGAAGGTCTCTAGGCGTCAACGTGAATAATTTACAATTGAAAATAATAATTAAACCTAAATTTCTTAGTGATGTATATGGTCTCTAGGCGTCATAACATGCAATAAAATCATAAACCCTCCATGATGCGTTCAAGAACCGCACATTATGACCAACATAAAAATAAACTGTTTTGTTAGAACAAATTTCTTATCATTGAAAATGTTATTATTCCTAATTAATAACATCGATTTCGATAATATTATATCATTCAAATTTCGAACATCTCTGAAAACCAAAGAAATTTGGTTTGACCTGTATTCTAATATCAGTCGAGATGACGTTTAGTTCGAAATGAATTGTCAATTTGCAGACAAATTGACAAATGTCGCACGCAAGTAAGATATCGAACGATATGGTAGTTCGGGCCCACTCTAGTTTGTCTCTGAATTAAAAAAAAACTATGACAGCTGCCAGAAAAGAAAAGTTTTCATTGCCGCCATTACCGGTTAGAATTTGTTTTAATGCATAAATTTGATCGATTTGTTGAATATAAACCATAAATTGAGCTAACAAAGCACCTAACATCATTAATTACTTATTACCAGCTAAGTCAAAGAAACAGTAGGTATGGTGGTCATAATATGCGGCTCCTGAATGCATCATTAGGAGGCTTATGATATGTGAGTAGATAAAGTAGTGTATGTAACTATACATAATTAGGCATTAAACACTCGTGTGATGTTATTATGACACTCGCCTTCAGCTCGTGTCATAAACCCACACTCGTGATTAATGCCCTTCATTATGTATAGTCACATAAACTACTATTAAAATTATTAAATTTCCTCAGAGATGTATAAAGTCTCTGAGTGTCATACTACACTAAGCTGATTCTTAGAGATGTATACAGTCTCTAAGAGTTCAAAAAGTAAAAATCAACATAGAATAACTTCAATCGAGTACAGGATGAAGTTTCTCACGTTTACTTAATTTAACACTAGTATGCGGTTGCTACATATTTAATTTGGCCCTTGCTAGCATGAACAGACCGGACCCCACAAACGGCACCCGTTCACGAGTATGACGCATATCTCAGCCATCGCCTCCCTCAACCATATTATAGGGAAGGCTGCGACCCGATCAACGACCGTGCAAAAATCAATATCACAAAATCAAGCTATATTAAATTATCCTTTATTATCAGAGTGAAGCTTGAAGGATCATTATTTAGACAATTGAAATCAAGATCAGCCATGTCGTCAGGCATTAAATAAAGTTATGAGGCAAGAACCATCACAATAACTTTCAGTAATTCTTATCATAGTATGCTTGAAATCTGTACTAGAAGGTCTTGGGGCGAAAGTAAACTTTTATTCAGTCGCATGCGACTCAGAGAAAGCTATTACTTAGGTACCATTGTCTAGCGTTCGAGCGAGATTGTCAAATCCTATTATTGCTTTCAACTTCTATGAAATAAAATCATTGAACATGAGGTCGGTTTGAGTAGGTACCTACTAGATATTTCATAAAGTCTGAAAGCATTATCCGTCATGCTCTCATTTTCTGCCAATAAAATTTTAAATATAGGTATGTGAGTGTCACATGTGGTTTAGTGTAAGGGCCCATTGTGCGGCTCACCATAAGTACGTGTTGACAGGTTATTGGTACCTATACATAAATATGCAAACTTTCGTCCTTATGAAAAATCGCACAGTGGGATCTTTTACTAAACACTCTCCCATTTGTAAATATCAAGGATTTAGGGCAAAATAAACGAGGATTGTATAATTAAATAGGGATTTTTTTGTTTAAATCCTCAATAACGACATTGAAAAGACAAGTAATAGGCGACCAAGAAGAGGGAACAAAGATAGCGGCACCAACTAGCGGCAAGATTTGATATTAAAATGACATTTATAACTGTTTGGTTTATACACTTATTCTAAGAAATATTTAGCCAACATAGCTACTACCCTACGATTAATGATGGGTTGAAGTTACTCGTCCTTGTGTTTCATGTATAGGTAGGTATATGCCTCTCTAGGTGTACCTATTATATTTTTTGTAGGTTTTCTTCTACGGTACTATTTTATATCTTAAAAAATGCTGAGCATTATCCAAATATTTTAATGTCGTATGTGAAGTCTACAATATAGAATGTCGAGGATATGTAGGTATGCTGTGATGTACACAGCAATAGAATGTTGAATATATGTTTGTCCAATCCTGATATATGGAGCGCAGACTTGGTTTTTGACAAAAATTCAGAAAACTATCCTCAAGGATTGTCAAAGAGCAATGGAACGTAGTATTCTATTCTTAAAACGAACTGACAGAATCAAGAATACTGTAAAAAACATCCATATCCATATCCATATCCATTTATTCAGTATTAGTCATACATTGTCAACAAGTATAATACAATCAGCAATTATATTAAAGTAACTTAATTTATATTAATCGGCGTCTTAGTAGACCTCGAAGGTGATGGCGAGATGAACTTGATGCCTTTTACCAAGACTGGTGGGTGTTCAGGACCGGGGCACGTGGAAGAATGACTAGGGAGGCTTTTGCCTAGCAGTGGAACACTGTAGGGCTTTGCAAATTTTTTTAAAACAAACATTTCTTTCATTTAAATGAATGGATATTTGAATGATAAAAAAATAGGTTGAACTCGAGTTGTATTCAAATTGAGTCGCAGTTGTGCCCACCTGATTACCTACCGTCAATTTGCGAGCTGGCTGACCCACTGTCACAAGAGTTCGGTAATAGGCCGGTAATTTGTGTTTCGCCCATTCATTTGAATTCCCTTGAGTCTCCCTACCTATACATACTGAAATATTTAGAGGTTAAGTAAATAGGGTGATTCTACGGTCGTTTTAACCGCCGTCAGTCCGCTCTTCTAAATATCAAAGCAATGGGCCATAATATGCTTTAAAGTCGATCAATTATGGTAAGAAGTATGGTTACAGTATTATCATTGTAGCCTATATTTTCAATACTTTTGACAGCAGCAGACTAACGGCGGTTGAAACACCTGTAGAATCGCCCATAAAGCATTTCCACATTGTTGACAGGAACTCGTACTAGCAAACACATGTTTTTAGGAAAATTCCACGTCGCGTCGCCCCGCAATAACATGAAGAGTTAAAAGGTTAGCTAAGTAATTTTCGCGGTTCTTATCGATACTTCTATATACAGATAGGTACTTCTATATACACAGTGGCTGGTGAGGAATCTGATGCTATGCTTAGATCTTTAAAACTACGCAACGGATTGGATCTGGTTTTTTATACATTTTAGAGTAATTCAAGAGGAAGGGTTATATGTATAATACATGCATAATTTATCAGCATTGCACCCATGCGAAGCCGGGGCGGGTCGCTAGTAATGTAATATAATTACAGATGTCACTCGTGAAATTGAGCTGCACTCGAAATAAATCTTTAACTTTACATTTTAAGGTCTTGCTTATCGATAGGTTCATCATCATCATCATCATCATCATTTCAGCCATAGGACTTCCACTGCTGGACACAGGCCTCCTCAATAGACTTCCACATGGGCCGGATAGCAGCGACCCGCGTCCAGCAGCGAGTCCCCGCAACTCTAACCAGGTCTCTCAAATCTGTCGGGTTACTCATTCCCACCCTGTATAGAAAGTGCCCTCTATATAGTTCCGAGTTGTGGTGCGCTGTTTCAAAGTTGACGAAACGCTCCAGTAAAGTTGTGCATCTGCCCGCATACCGGAGTTGAGGCCTCATATCATCGCTAACTCAAACTCGCACAACTCGTCCATACAAGAGCATTAGAGCACTCACTGGCGATGGCGGCGGAAAGATAAAGCGAACTGTAGTTTTCAACCACAATTCCCGAACCAAAATGGTCTATCGTATTCACATATTCCAGGATCCAAAGATAGGTTCCAAATGAAAACTGCCAATATTGGATAAGCAATATAAAAATATGTAGTTTTGAGTTTACTTCCAGTTTTTATTATATTCGGAACTTCCAAATACTGAACTTAAAATGTTTTTTTTTATGAGACGCAAAATGTCTACGTCGTTTTATTTCCTAAAGTGAAATGGCAGGTCAGTAATTCAGTATATTGATCTAAATTTTTTTGCGATTGTAAAAGTGTGCCATCTTTCAGATGTGATGAATTTTTGCCGCCTCTGTGTTACTTACATTCCGACTATGATATGGAACACAAACAACCACAGAAAGTACATAAACTAGACGCTTTTCTCTGAACTATTATCGTCTTAACCCGCAAAGAACGACATATACTCGAATTTATTGAGCTGCGTTATTTCCGCAACCTCCAGTTTGTTCAAACCTTTGTTCCCTATATTTATATTCTACGGTCTTTCACAAACTTTCAATAGGATTTCAACTGCGTTCATTGTACGTAAGAAGCTTTCCTACTTCATTCTATAAAGTATCGATGTATTTTCACGCAAACAATCCACCTCCGTTATATTTTCAAAGAAAGTGTTTGGTTGGTCCCAGAGTGGCACGTTTCAGTGAAATGTGGTTTTCCGGGTAACAATTTGGAAGGTACAAACCCTTTGGGGAAAATTTTTGAGCAAATTAATACCTCTTCAAATGCACTCATTGGTTTAGACACTTTAGACTGTTTTCCTTTTACCGTTTAAGATGGTAAATAGCGCAATTAAAAACCGTATTTAACCGTGTTATTTAAACGCTTTTTATAATTTCACGGACCGAGTAAGTACTTTTATAATTTGATATGGTAAGGTCGGCAAGACTAACATAGTTTAAGAGTATTATCTAATGTGATAACACCAACAGTTAGTTAGATATTGGACTGTGGTTGTCTTCCCCCGGTGACAGTTTTTACCCCACCTTACCCTTATACCAAGTAATTAGACAGATGAATAAATATGTTATTCCTTTACGTGAAATGTGACTGAGTAAATGAAATCAAAATAAGCGACTCTGCAGGAATTCAGAAACAAAGCAACATAAATGTGAAACCTGAAGTTACGAGACTAAAAAGCAAATATTAAATTCATCGTTCCAACTGAAAACTGTTAAATCTGATCCACCGGAAATTTTCCGCGTTAATTAATAAGACATCAAGATAACACAGGCGCTGTATTAAGGCGAATATAGCAGTGAGCACACAAGGTCATAATGCTTTCTCAACTTTTTCATTATATTAGAAAAGGATGACTTCGTTTTCACTAACGGTAAGCTACATCTGTTATAAAAGGCCGGAATTCTCGTAAAATGGAAAAAAGTCATAAGTAATTGGATAATTTATTTTTGTCTGTAGATAATTTTTATAGAACCTCTTCATACTCATTTTCAAAATTACTACTGCTTAATGGCTCAGCGACCCAAAGCGAATCTTGTTTGCGCCGCTTGTCCCGATCTAGCACCGTTTCGGCGATACCTGACTTAAGACTTAGGGAGGAAAAGCTGCCTTAGAGCTTAGGGATGAAAACGCGTAGCTCTTTAACCGCAAAAGTAATAAGATCAGTTTTTATTTTTAGTTCGTCGTCGTCACTACATAGTATAAAACAAAGTCGCTTCCTGCTGTTTGTCTGTCTGTCTGTCCCTATGTATGCTTAGATCTTTAAAACTACGCAACGGATTTTGGTGCGGTTTTTTTAATAGATATAGTGATTCAAGAGGAAGTTTTATATGTATAATACATGCATAATTTATCAGTATTTCACCCGTGCGAAGCCGGGGCGGGTCGCTAGTAAATAATAAAAAAAAGTTAAAAAAAATTAAAAAGACGCTGTCATGCTTGCTGCTAACTATACCCCTTAAATATACGGTGGTTTGGAAGGTTTCTATTAAAGGCGCCGCGGAAGAAGCAGCTAATTACGCAACTGAGTGTACTTTGCAAGCCGCCTGAAAGCAACCATAATATGCCGACATGATTATAGTTATAGGTGCGATGTAAAATATTCATTTCATCTTATGACGTGACACAAAAGAGCTACGTAAAACCAAATATTGAAAGAGAAATAACCTAGACGTTTGGATAAAATAATCTACTAAGAGTAAGTAGACAATAAACGACTTCTTAAGTTGATCACATAATAATTACCTTCTTCAATTTGTCAATTTTCGAAATACTGAATCGACAAAGAAATTCTATTTAATTAACGAATTTACGAGCAATGTGTGCCCTGCCCACTGCTAAGGGGGACCAACGACCTGGTTAGGATCACGGGAATCTATTGGATGAGAGCGGCGCACAACTGATCATTATTGTGGAGAACTTTGAGAGGCCTTTTCCAGCAGTGGACGTGTATCGTCTGTAATGACGATGATAATAAATGAAGCTACTTACAAAATTTCATGAAAATCGGTTGTGAAATGAGATTTGTTGGCGAGAAGAGCCGAACATCCTGACATCCGGATGTCAGGAATATGATATGAAAGAATTTTTGGCCAAGTTCAAATGGCTCAAAGGGTCTCCATTTGATTCGCTCGCTTAGCTCGCTCGGTCAAAAATGTAATAAGGTATGTATAAATCTTCTCACTAATATAAGTAGAAAAATACTATCTATCTATCAGCCACAGACGTCCACTGCTGAACATAGATCTCTCCCACTATACTACTCTGAAGGAAAATTGATACTACTCCAGTTTTATTTAACCAAACTCAATGCCTTTTTGCAACGCAACTGCAGACCAGGAATATTAGCCTAGTGCAAAAATTAACAGGAACAACTTGGGGAGCCTCTGCCTCATGTCTCCGAACCACAGCGCTTGCACTGGTTTACTCGACTGCTGAGTACTGCGCTCCAGTCTGGATGAATAGTGTTCATACCTCAGCCATTGATACGCAGCTTAACCAGACTCTCCGTCTAATAACAGGATGCCTTAAGCCAACACCCACCCACTGGCTCCCCGCTCTTAGCAACATAGCTCCTGCGAACCTGCGAAGAGAAAAATGCCTCCAACGCGAACTAGCGAAAGCGCACTGTAGTCCTGACTTACCAATCCACCAAGACCTCGAGGGCTTCGGAAGAAAACGCCTCAAATCCCGAAACCCCCCTGCATTACTGATGAGAAATTCCCCGATCACCCGTACCCTGGAGGAAGCATGGACCGAAGAATGCGAAGCCCTCAGAGACCAAGCGAACCCTTTCGCTGCTCTATCCCTGCGAGTGCCCCCAGCGGGCTTCAAGGAACCCCGCCGGGTGTGGTCAGCTCTTAACCGAATAAGAACAGGAGTTGGCAACTGCGGACACCACTGGTACAAATGGGGCTGGAGCTCCTCTCCTGCCTGTAACTGTGGGCATCCAGACCAGACCATCAACCACATCATTCTGGAATGCCCCTTTACTAAATACGCAGGCCATGTAGACGATTTTAAGATCCTATCAGAAGAAGCAGTCGCGTACCTGGGAAGGGCAAAATTCTAACAATAAATTGTTTTTATATATATGTTATCCAGTGACTTTATACATGCCATATGATAAATAATAATGCATTTTTAAAGCAGTAATAAGACTATGGAACATCAAGGGAAAGTACCTTAAACATCGTAAGATAGGATATTTTGCTGAAAGAAGACTTTATGTTATTTTTAAAAGTTAGTAATTCTGCATTTAAAGATTTTTTAAGAATTATTTGTTTAATTATTCATCGTCGGCAATAAAATAATTTTCTTAAACATTTTACGTTGTTCCTTTCTTTTAAGATACTATGTTACTTAGGAAGAATTATTATTTTTTGTCAATTCCTGCGATTGGCATCATAAAAATAGGGGTTATTTTTTTCACATTAAGTCGGTTCGATTCCCAGACGAAGCAAGTAATTCTTAGAAAATCTTCAAATGCAGAATTATAACTTCTAAAAATAACATAAAGTCTTCTTTCAAAATATCCTATCTACGATATTTAAGGTACTTTCCCTTGATGTCCCATAGTCTTTGAGACGCCCTGTATAGAAGCGAAAACTTGAAAACAAAATTGATTAGTTTGGATGTAGAACATTGTTATTTACTAATCGATTTCTCAACATAATTAGAGGATGGTGCCGAACATAAAATCTTAGTCTTAACGGTAGATGGCGCTACGATGCCGCTCTAAGTTATATATAAATGAAGGAACTTGTTGAAAAAATCGATGCTTTGGCTTGTGGCTTTGACAGCATAATTGGTAATGCACCCAACTGGCCCGGAACGCCGTGGGGACGTGGGTTCAAATCCCGCTCAAAGCATACAATTCTTCTCTTTTATATTCGTATAAACAAACTCAATGCGTTTGTAAAACACGGAGGGACGATATATACAAAAATACCCGTACATACATTAGCAAAGAGGCGGCCGAGAATCTGTGGATTACAGCGAGACCAACTGAAATTAATATCTCCTAAGCTCCAAGCAAACCGACACTCCTGCCAAGTAATTAATCATTTCATAAACTCCTCGTTAAAATGTATGCTAAAACACCCGGTCATTAATTATAAAGTATAATAAACTGAAAAAAAATCTAGCACGAGGGTCTTTCGGGTTCAAGGATACATTTTTATTTACAAAAAGGGTTTCACGGAGTTTTGCCGTTGCTTCAATTAAGGGCAAAAAATGCCATCAAAGATTCGAGTGAGTTTCGCGAGCTTTACATTACATCAATTTGACGCACGGAAAAGGGAATAGGTTGGACTGGAAACAATGTCGCCCGTTTCTTATGCGTAGGCTTATTTCCTAATTCCTGTTGATTTTTGTTAATGGGGTCCTTAATGGCTTCCGGGGGTGATATGGGATTTAGAAAGGTGTCCAATTAGTGATATTTCATTCGCACAATTTGAATAATTGAATAATTGGGTATTGAAACGATATTTTTTCTTATATTTACATAAATATCAATATTCAAATATGATTTGCTGTGGTAAGAGAAACTCCAAATTATTCAATAACTTATACAATAAATATTAAATAACAGACGCCTCATAATCACAGATGAATAATATTATGTAGCTGCATAATGCCACGGCACGGCGCTGGTTTTCTGCTTACTTACAACTACTTGATTATAAACAATACACACCAATTAGAATAAATACCAGCATATTGGCAGAATCCACTTTGGTATTCAGATAAAAGTCTCTCCAGATTATTTCAAATAATAATAATGAAATAATAAACTTTATTCTGCAAGTAGGCCACAAGGGCACTTTTAACTACATGTCTGAATCTACCGGCATTTCACAAGAGGAGACCACTCAATTTCATTCTCAATATTGTATTTTCAAGTGCCAATTAAAATGTAATATTAGCTTGTAATGGTGAAGTATAATGATCAATATTTGCTGTGTTAATATCATGTGGTTCAGAAATTTTACCTTAATTCTTTGATATACGATAGCTATATTTAATAAAGAAAGTCGATACAGTATTACCATTTCATACAATGGACTATTTGGTAGAGTGGACATTTTGATAGAGTGGTTGAAATGGTGAATAGGACATAAATGGTAAAATAGACGTTTTAAAGTGGACATTCTGATACAGTGGATGTTTTGAAACAGTGGATGTTCTGACACAGTGGGTGTTTTGATACAGTGGATGTCTTGAAACAGTTGATGTTCTGACACAGTGGGTGTTCTGATACGGTGGACGTTTTGATACGGAGGACGTTTTGATACGGAGCACGTTTTGATACGGTGGATGTATCAATACGGTGGTCGTCTTGACACAGTGGACAGTTTGGACCTAAAGGAAGCCGCCGTCGGCACTGCCTGCTGCTAAACTACATACTTTGGGTTAACTTTTTTCATATTACTTAATACTTACTAATCAGTTTGCAACACCGGGAAATTTTAATATGAAAGAATGGGAATTCCTAGTGTTCCCTGCTACTGTAAAATCTTACACCATTAATAACCCTTATCTTACTACTAATAAACAAGCATCGGAATTATGAGAGGGATTTCAATATGGATAAACTGACTTATCTTTGCTTTACCTGTACTAGTGGTAGCTCCAAGTTTTGTTGGTAAAAATATAATTTTATTGAAAGTATGAAAATGAAATAAAATAATAACTTAAATCTGTTCTTCTTTATTTTAAAAGGATCTTTGGAACTTTATTTTATTGAATAATTATTTTCAGTCGTTAAACGACAAACGTCTCCGTTTTGACTGATGAATCCTGTTTAGGTGACTAAAAGACTTTCAACATGTATATGTATAGGTATGTGTAACCTACTTCATCGTCTCCAAACCACTAGTTACAAAAGAAACACAACACTTACAAACGAAGCTGGGATTGGCTTTCGTATTCTTCACCAAACTACAAACTTGAGCACATTTACCTTAATGTATTTGCAATCCAATTTCTCGCCCTTACTGGATTATGTTTTCGCGCAAGCCGCACACAGCCATAATCCCTCTGTTGCTTGCTCTTGAGCGCATTACACACAAAGATTTTGACTTCTACCTATGGTTTTACCACCTATAAGATACCTTTTTGCTCCATATCGACCTTTTCTTATATACGCATATCCTTATTTGATAACGACTTGTGTTTTAAGACAGCGACAGCTATAGCTCTATGTGGTAGTGGAAGATTTTATCATGGATTTACGTGTAACAATTGCCATGCCATTTTGATGATAAGCTAAACTTATCAATGAGCAATCGGCATTCGTAATAAAGCATACATTTGAAAATTAACAGGTACAGCATTCCAATATTACCCAGTATAGCGTCCATACCCAAGTAGCATACAGGGACTTAATTTGAGAAAGCCGTTTGAGAGATCGCAAAACGTCAAAACTCTATTAGCTAACAGTGATATCGCCTTTGAACCTTATTTTAGTAAGGTATAAAATTTGTACGCCAAAAGGTAAAACACAGAGCACTGTATGTTTTTAAAATATAAAATCTTACTGTACTTGTACTACTTACCTGTGGCTTACAAATATATGAATGCTATTCTATTATTATTCTTCAACTGTCATTAAAATGCGATGAGATTCAAGTGACATATCTCATCTCAATTTTGGAATTACGAAGACGATAATGTTTGTCAAAAATGCTATTCATGCATATGAATTTCTGTTTTGAACGAAACCTAACTGACTAATTTCACGCACTACACGGTCAAGTTTAAGTATGCGCCTGTTATTTATGCCGTCACATACAAAGAAAATGCAAATTAAGCACAACCGGATTGACGAAGGCGCGATTTTCTAGGGATATCGCCACTTGTCAAGTAGTGACACGTCAAAAGTGACGGATGGCGAAATGGAGAGATCTCCATCATCTCTCTAAAATTGGTCGAATTACCCCCAAGGCTGCATAAGCACTTATACAGCCTTTATTCATATTATTATTAAATTAGTTGTAATGGTTATATAAATAAATAAATAAATATGGGACAACCTCACACATATCGATCTAGTCCCAAATTAAGCTCAAGAAGGCTTGTGTTATGGGTACTAGACCACGATATACGTACTTATATAGATAAATATATATGTACTTAAATACATAGAACAACCATGACCCAAGCACAAATATTCGAATTCATCACACAAATATTTTCCCTGGCCGGCATTCAAACCCGGGACCGCCGGCTCAGTAGGCAGGTGTCTACAAACTGCGCCAAACTCGTCGTCATAATAAGCTCTTATACAGCCTGTCTGCTATCTGGGTATGCCTAAAGCCGTGTACGGACGAACGGACAGTTAGCGGTACCCACGTGCGAACTAAATGTTCGATGGATGTTTTTATTCGTTCGTCCGTAAACGGCTTAATAGTCACATATCTAAAGAAGCATTATACTTAGCTTTAGACAAACTCGGCCCTATCAGGTGTGCTCAACTGACAGTTCGATCTATTGTGGTGTAATTAACTTGTTCTCTAGTGTAATTATATCGTTAATATCTACATTATCCGCAACGGTATGTCAATGGCAATACAATAACAATGTTTACAGTGCTTTAATTAAAGCTACTCAGTATATCAGTAGTATACACGTAAGACGGAATCGCACATGGTTACTAATTAGAGTAAGATTACTTAGTGATAAAGATGGACAGCTATTATCGTATTACATATCCGTTAAAGGTACTATAAATATATATATTACTAGTTATTAAAAGCAAACGTTATTATTAGGTACTTAATAATAGAATAAGACGTGTGCGATGACATGTGCATGTATGTAAATGTGACAGACTTATGTTGACTTTACTTTTGATTAAGTCGAAGTATTCCCATTTCATTATTGGTCCAATTTCGAGAAGTATTTCTAATCCTCGATGTGTATTAATTATCTATACATACAGCGTGTATATTTGATTTGATATAACCGCAAACTTTACGGGGTCTTAGTATAGGCATTTATTTAATATATTGCACCGTAAATTATTAAAAAAAATCTCACTTTTTCCTTATAAAATAATTCAGCACGCAATGTATTTGTTTGTTGTTATTTGTTGACACTTAAACATCGTGATGTGACAACTGTCACTAGTAATAACGCCATACATTGCTGCTCAGAAAATTTTCAAAAATTAATTATGTATGGCAGTTAACGCTAAATTAATAATTGTTAAAAATATCAGATTATAGCACTAAAATCTCCGTCTGGCTTCAATTTGCGGTTATATCAAATATACACGCTGTATAAATGGAAAAGTTCTGACTGACTGACTGACTGACTCACTCATCAACGTAGAGCCGAAACTACTAAACCTAGGAACTTCGAATTTCTAGAATAGATTAAGCATACGATGCAAGCTCGCACTAAGAAGGGATATTAAAAAAATCATCCCTCAAGGTCAAGGGTGTGAAATCGAGGTTCAAAGTTTGTCTGGAAGTTTTATAATTTTTGTGCGAGGAGACTGATCATTTAAAACTGAGAACATATATTTCAGAGAACTTATGGATCATTTTTATGTACATTTGCCATCAGATATATCGCAGCATATAAGGCGTTCATAAACATCTTTACACAACTCTTATTGACTGGGCGTTACAGTACATGTTCAGATATTTATGAACGCCTTATATGCTGCGATATATCTGATGGTGACTGTAGTGTTATAACGATTAGTTAACCACTTATTTCCAAGATCGACTATACCCTATATTCTCATACAATTTATTTATTAAATGTATTTATTAAAAAAAAAATTATTGAATAAATACGTTTTCTTTGTTTCAGAACGATACGACAAGCCAAGAACACTCAACACATAATTCTCATAGCAGTTGTCAAGAAAAGGTGAGTTATCCTCAAAATTAATTATAATAAAAGGGGAAATGTTCTCACTTTCCCGAATAAATAGAGCCCATAAAATTTTACAACCTCGTTATAGGGCTTGTATTATATTTCAGAAGTTTTAAGCTTTCGTTAAATATTATTTTTCAACATTGAGTGTTGTCAAAAGCAGAATTATGAATTTAGCGCTAAGGCAAATAAATACGGTATTTGATGACCGCATATTAGGTTACTCTTTATGAAATGTCAAAAACGATCTATTAGTATCATTAGTATGAAGTTTCTATAAAGATACTGGCTAGTGACATGACGTCATAAATTTTTTTTTAGTTTTTTCCAATTAAAAATAGTATAATACCCAAAACTTTGTGGTAGTTTATTTGGTTCCGTATATTTTTGAGTGTATATTTAGTGGTTTTAATGATACAATTTATATTCATTATAATCAAATACCGTAGGTATTACATTCAAAAATGCCTCTTGGACGTCATAGGCGGGGCTAGACGAAAATATGATTTATGAAATTTGTATACATACATCTACATTTGGTTTTATAATTACTATTAGTATCTACTATAATATATTGAATATAATATTTGGGGTTTAACCTTGTTATTTTATGAACTAGGATTAAAAAAAGGATAATATTGTCGATGTTTGACAATTGTCGATATCAAAATCTCAATGGTTTGACATAGCCATGTATCAAAATATCATTGACAAATGCCGACCATCGCTTAGTTTTTTTATTGGGTTCTAAAGGCAAAGAGCCCTTCAGACAATAAAATTGCAAACTATCATGGACGAAAATTTAAGAAACGATTTTGGTAAAACCATGGCATGGAAAAATTAGCTACTAAGTATCGGAAGAAATACGTAGGTACCGAATTCGATAGTCGTCAGTAAACTTTTTACCAATTACAGGAGATTGGATACAGATATAACTCAACATAATATTTATACGGAGGTAAATATTTTGATAATGACAGTAATCTCATATTTTCATACGGGCTTCTTCGTAAGCAAATCTCTAGAATTTTCTTCTGAAACTGGAAGTTACTTAACAACTTAGCCCGTATATCCCCTGGAAATTGGCAAAGGAAGTTTGTAACTTTGCGAGGTATACAGCCAAAGACATTTTATAAAGAAAATCAATAATCCTGCGCAGAGATTTGAAGAAAAATATTAAGTTGCCATGTTACATTTCACAGACGATTTATCTTCGAACTACTTTGTTGACGTGACAATATCCTGCATGTCAATCGCAATGGAAAATGAATATTTTGACCATGAAAAGTCACGTCAAACGAATTGGGTTTGACGTTTAATCTTCTTCGGTACACTCTTTGCAGAGTAGTCGTGGCTAGCGCCCCGCGGTGTCGCCTGTTCAGCCCACGGGAACGCCACATTTTTGTGTGTGTGTGTGTGTGTGCAATTAAACTAAGGTAGCTGTACTTTCATACTGAGTTTTATCAAAATTTATTAAGCCGTATGAGAATGACAAACATACACACACACACACACACACACACACACAAACTTTCGCCTTTATAATATTAACCTTTACCCTTTTGTATATCTGTCTTCTTCACGCTCAAACGGATGGCCCAATTATGATAAAATCTGGTATGGACGTAGCTGACACCCTGAATTAACACATAGGCTACTTTTTATCCCAAAAAAATACTTTTTTCGTAGAAGTCGTATCACTATAATATTCTTTTTAAGTCGTGTATTGTAATCTGTCAAATTATAATTTCACAGACAAAGATCGGCAAGCCTCGTGGCCTAATCGCGGTACTCGACTTTAAGAACCTTCATTATGCGATGATTGCATAAAATACTATAATTTGGAATATTGTATTCAGCGTATGAGTACCCTCATGGTAAGATTGCATCCCTTGTACAGAGCCGTCGCGTCGCTGAGATCATGCAAAAGCAGCACTCTTTGAATATAAATTCACCGCGTGAGCCTAGCTCTAATAAGTTTTATAGTTGGACGTATTTATGCAAAAGGGAACCAACTTTATGCTATAGTTAGAGAGTTTATAATGTAAACGGTTTTATTTCGTGAGCTGGTTCCGTTTTGCATAAATACGTCCAGTTTAAACGACGCTAATGCCCGTTAACTTAGCAATTTACTTTCATACAAATTTTATGATTTTACTACGTCATTTTGTAGTAACTAACTGCTTATTGACCGAGCGAGCGAAGCGATTTCGTTTCCGCTTGGCCAAAAATTACGTAGGTATGTCCGGATGTTTGGAAGTTCGGATGTCCAGGTGGAAGGCATCTGGAGAGAGCTGGCTTAGAGAGATAAGTTTTCGACGACGCGGTTGGCGCAGTTTGTAGAAACCTGCCTACTGAACCGACGGTCCCAGGTTCGAATCCCGGCCAGGCTAAATATTTGTGTGATGAACTCGAGTATTTGTGCTTGGGTCATGGTTGTTCTATGTATTTAATAAGTATATATTTATCTTTATAAGTATGTATATCGTCGTCTAGTACCCATAATACAAGTTTTCTTGAACTTAATTTGGAACTAGATCGAATTGTGTAGTAGAGCAAAGCAATCTTAAACAAAAGCAAATACAGATGACCTAACTATGATACGCAACACTTTCTCAAACGAGATATTTATGTATCTCTTTCTGTGCAGTACTTACTGTGGGAGAGTGACAGGTGGCGACAATCGTAGCGAAGCATAGTTGTTCTAGACAGGCTGGTCAGCACACTGTCGTCCTTCATAGTATGCTCGGAATATAATATAAGTTACCAACTCGACACCACTAACAAACCCGCAAACTCCGAAGTGGTAACATAATACCGAGAACAACTTATTAGCTACATAAATGGCGGTCCATTTATCTGTTAATTTTATTTCTCCGGCGTCTCGTGGAAGTAAGAAAAAGAAATTATGACTTTTTCGAGTCTCGGGTTTCCCTCGGGCTTGTTCAGTTATGAGACTGAGGTATTAAATAATAGATCACTAGAGCAATGCAATGGAAATTAAAGGTAACTTTGTTTGAAATATTAATTTCAGCTCCCGAATAAATAAAACGCCACTCAAGTGCGAGTTGAACTGACGCACTGAGGGGAGGGTTGTAATCACAAAAATATATAAGCTAATGTTTATTCCGTATAGTATTTAGCAAAGGAGACCTAAATATATATTTTTCAATTCATAAAAGTGAAAGATGGCTGAAAAAAATTGTTTGAAAATATGGTTTTTAATCTGTATTTTGAAATGCTTAAAACGCTGTCCGCCATGTTCGCTTATGATAGTGACGTCATCGGTCATGTAAACAAAGCTGAAAGTCTACTTTGATGACTTCGAATAGTGCCGTCCCTCACGATCTCCTGTCAAATTATATTGGAGTGAGCGGAATAGCACTATACGACGGTCGAATTTCGAATATTTAAGTACAGGTAATTCTACGTCACGTCACAGATTAGCAAAAGGCAAAAATGGCGGACGGCGTTTTTGACTGCTCATGAAATTTCTACTTTTCAATTGATAAAATTTAGCTTTCTAGCTTTCATAAAAATACAAGACATTTTTTTTAGAGCTAGTAGATCATTATTAACCATTTCAAATATATTTCAAAACTGTGGGTCTACTAGCCTATTGTTCCAATCCTTTGAGCGTGAAGAAGTAACAACCAATAAACACACTCACAAACTTTTGGATTTATAATATTAGTGTATATTACGCTGTCATCATCACTGGATCCTCTTTTACTTACCTTTGACCATAACCTTCCCTTGCCCTCACAACGTGACAGCCCGTACTACTTATAATAAATATTATAACACTGACAATAAAGACAACAACCTCATTGTTCCACGCTTTATTACATAGCTGCGGCTTACTTTGCTAGACATTATTGTGAAGTATACGGGAGTAGTGTAACTTAACTCCATTTAGCTCGCACGTCAACCCTAATGGTGTAGTCATTGTTTTTAACGAGGACTGACATAATGTCACAAATATATTATGGTTATGCTCTGTAGTCTAGTGTGAGTGTGTATCTTTATACTAGAATTTGCTTTTATGTGACACGGTAGGAACTTCATACCTGTCAGTGGAAAAAAGAAATCGCTCTTTTGCGATAAAACGGTCTTATTATGTGGAAGTAAGTCGCACATGGAGCCTTTTATATAAAAAAAACTCCCGTAAGTCTTAGACATATTAAAAAATTAAAATACATACGAATACGGGTTTACTCACGTCGTAGAAGTCGAATATCGCTTTTCGGGTTGCGAATCGGTACGCGATTCATCATCAGGAGCTACGATCAGTCGAACACTGCGCGCTAACGCTTTCTTCGCGCGGCTGCTAGATGCGGTCGTCACTAACGGGGGCGAAAATCTACCATCATCAACACACACAATTTCAATTGCCGGGTTACACACACCACTCACTACGTCACTTACTGAGGTCTCGTCTGCACTAACCACCGACGTAATATTCAAAACCGTTCTCCAAGTGGGGGCACTGATCATCCACAGTCTCGATTAAAATTCGGATGACGACTAATTTCGATAGCCTCCCGTACTTTCCGCGGATCACCAAAAACCATTCAAAAATGTAATAGCCGATCGCCGCCAAGTGAATTAGCTTCCATACATTTGAATGTGTTTTGTATGCATAGCTGGCGATGTCGCTATGACATCCCCGTGAAGCAGGGGACATTGAAATATATAGAGACTCACCTTACCTACGAATGAACCGCCAATCATATTGACGGATGATCGCGTCGCTCTCGTATCAACTATCAACCGCAGGTGTAAACATCAGTATACAAGTAGGTATGAACTACAAACGCAATATTGATAACATTTTGTATACTTAGGTAGAGCAGAGTTCATATGAAAAGGGTACAGTACACGGGAAGAATATTAGGCACCTTAGTAACTTTTTGCGTTATCGCGATTTGAAAGTTTTGAACGATGTCATTATTATACATACATATTTTTTAAAGTGCCAAAAATACAAGTTACTTACATAAATATTTGCATCTGTACTGAGTAGTAAGTTAAAGTCTATTGAATGCTCTTTATTTTGAGCTTAAAATAGCGTTAAAAAAAGCAACTAGACATGTTCCTTCCGTGTACCCTTCATATACCTACTTGTAAACATTTGGTCAAAAATATCTGAAGACGCCTCTACGCCGGTAACAATAGTCGTTTTCACATATTTTTAAACAACTTTTTGCTCACAAGCCTATGAACTCGGCCGTACAGATTAGATGTTTTATTAGGTTAGCATTTCTCAAAAAGTTTGTACAAAATTAAGACTACAATTACAGTTCCATATAGTTTTCCTATTTAGTTACCAATTACTTTAGTTATTTTATTCCAATGTTATGGCTAAGTTTGATAATTAAGGTTCTGCTATGCTTATATTTGTTTAATTATTATATAATCAGAAATCAATGTATTGGAAATCACAACGAAAATTGGTAACAAAATAGGAAAATATAATTGACCATTCATTGATTCGTCTTAATTTTGTACAAAATGTTTGAGAAATGCTCAGGTAAGAATGAAGTAGGTAACTATTCTATTCCATACTAATGGGGATGTGTAGTGGATGATGAAAGAATGCCTGGAATGAATGATGGTTGCTTTTATCATGCGATAAATAAGTGACTAAGCATCCGTCACGTTTTTACAAGATGCGAGTGTGACTGACAGATGCTTTGTCACTTATTTATCACGTGATAAACGCAAGGTTTCCGCGACCTCGTCCGCGTCTTTACTTTATCGGTAACCCAAAAAAATGCAAATTTGATTAGCCACATAACGAAATTTATCAAATAACAATCGTCCCAGCCCGGCTGCTACGGAAAATAAGATATTCTAATTACACTCTATTTTCTTTAAATTACACTCTATTCAAATAATTACAACCCTATTTCGGTATATATTATGTTGAAGATTTCGTGTTACGTCTTGATAATGCCATTCATTAATGTCAAGTACCTAATAGACATTCCTTGCGTTTCTATAAATACTTAAGTACAAGCATCGGTGATCCGGTGGGTCTGTATTTCCTGAATTTGATTAGCTCTTCGTTTTATATTCGTAAATAAGCATTTTTCAAAAAATTTGTACACAATTTGATGACGCGGTTGGCTCAGTTTGTAAGCACTTGCCTACTCAGCCGGCGCGCGGCGGTCCTGAGTTTGAATCCCGGCCAGGGCAAATATTTGTGTGATGGACTCGAATATTTGGACTTGGGTCATGGATGTTATCTATATATGTATTTATATATTATGTATATATCGTCATCTAGTACCCATAGTACAAGCTTTGCTTAGTTTGGGACTAGGTCGATCTGTGTAAGATTGTCCCTTAATATTTATTTATTTATTATTTCTTTCCTTCTTATTTTGTTACCAATTTTCTTTGTGATATCCAATTTCGGATTAAATATACATAATTAAATAGTATAAGCTTAAGAGAACCTTAATTATCAAACATAGCCGTAACATTGATATAAAATTACTAAAATAATAAATAACGAAATAGGAAAATTACGTTTAATTTAAATTGAAGTCTTAATTTTGCACAAACTTATTGAGAAATGCTCAAATAAAGTGGTCCTCCAAACATTAACGGTACTTACGGTACGTTATGTATGTCGAAAGACTAGAAAAAGATAAAAGTGACCGTTTGGCCACGATATCGACGGCCAACGGCGGCGAGGCGACGAGCGGCGGGAGCAAGAGACCGCACTCCGACCTCTCGCTCCCTCCATTTTTTTTGTGAAGCCAACACTGAAAAAAAAATACCTCAACTAGTTTAACTACTTGAGAAATAGCCAAATTGTGCTTAGTGGTAACCAAAACTATGCTAATTTTACATAAATTATTTTGTTTACTTAGTAGCCCTGAACTGACTGAAGAGTTCACGGTGATGGCCGGCCTAAAGCAAGGAGATGCCCTGTCACCTATGCTTTTCAACTTGGCTCTAGAACACGTGGTGAGGAAAGTTCTAGCCCAAGACATAGGATTAGAGTTGGGTGGAAAACATAAGGTGATAGGGTACGCGGATGACCTAGCTTTATTAGGGGAAAGCCGTGAAGAAGTGGTGAAGGCAGCTAGTGTCCTGGAACGAGAGGCGTCAAGGGTGGGCCTCAGGATTAATCAGACGAAAACCGAATACCTCCACATGAAACGCTACAAAAACACACGTGCCCGACGTGATAGCCTTCATGTTGGGGCCACTGTATATCCAGGAGTTGACAAGTTCCGGTACCTTGGTTGCACTATTACCGACACCAACACCAGGGAGGAAGAGATCCAAATGCACATCCAAAATTGTCTGCGGTGTAGTGCAGCCCTCCATAAGGTCTTGGTGTCCAAGCTTCTCAGCAAGAATACAAAAATACGGATTTATAAGACTGTCATAAGACCCATCCTCATGTATGGCTGTGAAGCTTGGACACTGACCCTTAAGGAGGAAAGTCAGCTCCGGGTAGCAGAACGCAAAGTGCTTCGGAAGATCCTGGGGCCTACTAAGAGGAATGATGGTACGTGGCGGATCCGAACGAATGCCGAGATTGAGGAGCTGGTGGCCGAGCCGAACATTATCGGAGAGACAAAGTCCCATAGACTTCGCTGGCTCGGTCACCTACAAAGAATGGAAGAGGATCGCGCGGCAAAAAAAGCACACTTGGGGCAACCAACCGGTCGACGTCCGGTTGGTCGTCCCAGGTATCGCTGGGGAGACGTGGTGGAGGTGGATCTGCGTAAGCTCCAAGCCGAAAACTGGCAGGAAACTGCGCAGGATCGGGACAAGTGGCGTACTCTCGTTTCGGAGGCTAAGATCCTGTTGGGTCACTGAGCCAACATAGTTAGTTAGTTAGTTAGTAGCCCTCAGTTTGTCAGTCCTCCGATTCATATTGTAACTAGCAGCTAACATTTGGGCTACTGTTAACTAATCTTTTTTTTAGTGCATTATATATTGCAAAGAAGTTTCACAATGCATTGCGTGGCGTGCCTCGAAAAAAACCGATCGTATTGCGTGCGCCATACCATGGTGCATTGCTGTCTTCCACTTTTTTAGTAATTAGGTGTCGTTTGCGTCGCCATATCTCACGATCAATAGCGTCGCTTCTAAACAAACAACCAATAAAATACAGTCAGGCAGATTTTTTTCAAACATTAAAAGAGAGTATCTTCTGTAGTGTTTTATTATGTGTCAATAATTTTCTACGAAGTCATTTATACTCGTATGATCTAGTTATTGTATATTTGTCGCACCCTCCACATTCAATATTGCTTTTCTGCCAATTTATTTGGTTTCAGATAAACATGGTAAATTTGATTTAGGAATACCTAAAATGTATTTTACATGTTTATTGCATTCGTATTGGATATTTTCCAGTACCCAATATTTGAAGATATTTACATGTAAATTTCTCTCACAAAACAAATTTTAGATACAATTTCGATTCTAATGTAACGTGGATTAAATGTATCTCATACGTCAAATTCAAATTAACTTCACTGGTGCAAATAAACGCACAAACAATAATATAAACAAGATAATTGTTGCACAAACAATAATTATAAACAAGATAATTGTTGTAGAGCAAAGCATTATAGGTACTTACAAAAAAAAAACCAGCCTAGTGCGAGTCGTACTCGCGCAACAAGGGTTCCGTACAAACACTTATCCCATCTTAACTGGCCGGGTTAAGTTAAGTTTGCACCTGGTATGTATGGCACTGCATACGAATAAGGTTCATAGTTCACATTTGTTGTATGGGAGCCCCACTTAAATATTTTATTATTTTATTTGGGTTTTTAGTATATGTTGTTATATCGGCAACAGAAATACATCATCTGTGAAAATTTCAACTGTCTAGCTATCACGGTTCATGAGATACAGCCTGGTGACAGACGGACGGACAGCGGAGGCTCAGTAATAAGGTCCCGTTTTTACCCTTTGGGTAGAGAACCCTAAAAAAGTGTGAATTACTATGGGTACCGACAATCTTGGTCAAAGTTGTGTGGTGTGGTCGTTGTAAAATGGTACTGGATGCTAATTCGAGTGTAGTTTTAAGATATCCCCAAGTAAGTGATGTCGCAAGTAGGTACACATGTGACGTTTTCAGGCAAAAGGGCCCACTTTTTCGCTTGTTTAAGAGTCGAAAGTTGTTTGCATCTTCATACCAATAACCTGTCAATACGTCCTTATAGTGCGCGACCAAGTGGGCCCTTTTGATTGAAAACGTCACATATAATCCTTTAACTGTCAGTATACTCATTAAAAGTGATGTTTGCGACATCTCACGTTACTACTACTACCTGGTAAAATTAAGATGCTCCGAGTATTTATGGCGTCGCATATAAATGAGGCGCAAACTTAACGCGACAGACATTGTTATCACACTTACAATACGATTAAAATCAGTTAACGATTCGGATTGTATATCTATCTTGCTCGTACTTATGCGATTTTAATAAGAGCGTGCGAGAGAGGGGTAAAAGCCGAATCGTTAACTGATTTTAATCGTACTGTATCATAGTCCATATTTTCCTCTTTCTGAATCCTGCGACGATGCGATCTCATTCACTACATAAACATGATATACGAGTATCAGCAGCTCTACCACTTTATTTATATTGTATATTACACTGAAAAAAAGTATTATTAACAGTACCCCAAATGTTAGCTGCTCGTTACATAAATCGCAGGACAAACTGAGTGCTACTAGTAACTAAAATAAGTTATGATAAATTAGCATAATTTTGGTTACTACTAAGCACAATTTCTCAAGTAACTAATTAACTTGTTGAACTAATTTTTTTTTTCAGTGTATCGCCGGTGGTCCGGCCGTAAACTAATCCACGTCTTGTAAATAACCCCTAAAATGGAAAAATCATCCTTGCAAGCAACATCGAGCCTTCACGAGTTTCGTAAACACACTCGAGTTAAAAAGATCCCTAAGTGCTCAATCTCTTTTGTCTCGAGCCTGATATTCGATACTGATTGTACTTATCGGGCCACGTTACGGCCATATTGCTTTATGATCAGATTTAATGCGGCTCAAGACATAAAACACCCCTGAAAGCTGGATTTGCTCTCCAGTGCGCCATTTCGCTTGGACTTTTGCTATATAAAACCTAAACCAAAAACTCCAAAAACGGATCACATAATATCTATAAACGTATGAAAACTTGTCTTCTTGCATTTTACTTACATTTAAGTATATCAAAAATCAATAATAACGAATAGAGCAGACGCAGGTAATGTCTAGATAATATACTTACCTGCGTTGTGGATGTTACAGTTTTTTTTTTATTATGGGGTTTTCTAAAACCCTAGGATACTGGATCTTTTCAGTGGGAGATCTAAAACCACACGGACAAAATGTGCTGCTGTCGGACATAAGTTGAGGTAATGTTTCCGAAAACGACGTCAAGGGTATGGCGAAGATGACGAGGGCAATGAGGAAGGCTGACAGCACTACCACCTTTTGGTTATGGGTCACATAGCCAGGAAGAGAGAGAGAGAGATTATGGGGCTTTATAAAAAGATTAAGATAGTGAATGTCGAGGGCCGAGGGATATCCACCACGGATCAGTATTAAGAGCTCAACTAGCTGAAGAGCTCTCCAGTTGGCTTGTTAGTCCTCTCTCTTATTAACTTCGCTTCATGAGATTTCACGGATTTCTAATCTTACAGCACTTAAAAGTCTTAAAACTCTTACTGTAGATGGAGCATCGACCTATGTCAGAGAGTGCTGGAAAATGATGCACATACCTTTTTTGCTCCTATCACAACACAAATGAATAATGTTGATATCGGCTCCATAGGTTCTAAAGTCCTTCCATGCTATCAGATGTCCGATGCCTAGTTATGACAGTATTTTCGAAAATGCAAGATTATTCTATCTAAATAAGCTATTGACTATTCAGGGAAAATAACATTGAATGTTTGGAAATATCGCTCGGAATATTGTTTGGAGCGTTTTTTTTTTAATAGTTGTATTAATAAAAGCACTATCATTCAATTATAATATCTCAACTGAAATCTGACACTAAAAATATTCACGAGAGTTGGTTGACAAAATGCGACCAGTAGATGAGAACAGTCGGAATTCCGGACATCCGGACAGCTGCGAAAGCATTGACCAAACTGAAACGGACACGCTTTGCTCGCGTATTTAGTTTGGCGCATCGCTTTTTGGTGCATAGTTGTCGACATAATATTAATTTATCATTGAATTGTAGGTTTCACGTGGAACAAACTGGAATCTGACATTAAAAAGATGTTATTTTATCGCATAAAACTCCTGACGCAAAACAAGTAGGAGCGCGTTTTGGCACTTTGACGGCGTCGTAAAAACGCATTTACTTCTCAGACGTGCGATGGCCGCGCTTCCGTCGTGTGACGAACCGCGGCTGATATGAATTAATAGTACTACTGATTTCCGCAACGAAATTGTCTGTAAATTTTATTCCAATATGTATTGTTAGAGGTAGAAACCGATCTTCGTGGAACAACACTAGTTGTCGCGCGCTAGTGGCACATCTCTACCGCGTTTGACAGTTCGCTTCGAGTAATTTTCGAATGTTGAAAATATAAGCTATTTTCTTAAGTGAATAAATGTTTAATTAAATAGTTTGTGCTGTTTTGTGTTTAATAGTTTATAGGTTATCGCGGGCTACTTTTCCGCTACTCTACGTCTTACAACGCGCCTATTTTGCGCGAAATTTAAGATTTCCAATATGTATTTAGTTAACAAACTTCGGAAGTTCTTAAATTTTGCGTTCGTCTGGTTGTAAATGTTCTTGTATCTACACTGCGTTTATTTTAGACATACCTAGTAGACAGTCAAGTCTCTACTTTACCTGATATGTTTCATTAAACTAAGGAAGAAGAAATAACTTAAATACTCGTGTTCTGTTTTGGCTTGTAACAGATCTGTACGGTCATCGTCAAAATCAACAGTTTTTTTTTACTGGCTTATATCAAATCGCATTCTACAATTGTCAGCTACTTTTGATGCTGACTGTACTAGAACATATGAGGAATCCAATACGGTTTTCAAGTGTTATCAAATAAATATATGATCGACTCCATTAACAACCATCCAATTCACCACAGTGCAACATGCTTGGAACAACACCACACCACCCACCCTAGACTCAATAAATCGTATGTACAATGAAAATGAGTACGATATTTAACTTGTCGGCTCGGTTCATTCGTTGATAAACACCGTAATATTAATTGCAGAACCATTTGGGTGAAATGGCGATTATCAAATATTTGGACATGAGCTATTAATGTTATGACTGCGCTATTCAAACAATTGAAACTTTAGTTTGTTTTACGAATAATTTATCGGTTCCATTAATATTATTGTTCAATTTTGAATACTATGATTTTTAATAAGCGATTTTCTAGCTCTGTGTTTTTCTAATTGATGAGGATAAGATATAATCTAAATAGAGAAAACAATACCAACAATATTGCTGAATTATGGATTATGCGATGTTTATGCCATGATTGTTTCTACCTAGATTGAGTATTAAATTAACGGGTATAGGTATTATTATCAGCCTTGGCTCACCGCGCGTAGGTCAGTCTTACATTTACCAAGCCTATGGTCGCGTGTGCCGTTCTCGTATTGGCTTGACACTACATAACACTGATTTGTATACTTAGCCTGTAAAAGACTGAAAGGCCTTTGATTGATATTATTGGGTATTAACGGGTACATAGATGTATACCCCGGGCGGGTAGATGCTATATATTTACACATTAGCATCTCTATTCATGTCATGTAGTTATGGTAAAAAGTCTGATAAACATACATATATCTTGTACAATTAAATACTCGTACTATTATTATACCTACCACTAACGCCATCTTACTTTTGCCAACTAACTATATAGTGTATATAGTTAGTTGGCAGTGTATATAGTAGTATATCTGTACTTTTCGATATTTCGATTATTCATTAAAGCATCCCAAAAACCGTTACATTATAAGTTTGTAAGTAATATTTGTATTATGTGATAAAATTCTAAAATAAAGACACTATCAGTAGAATCTTATCGGATGCTAACTGATTTACTGTTTATGGACTAAAATAAATGCTACTTGAGTCTGTCGGAATCTTAGTAGTCTTCGTAATCTCATGATAAGACATTATTATGTATTATGCGTAGTAGGGCTATAAATTGATTAAAGCCAAGAATAAAGATCAAGACACACCGTAATGCGTGTAGCACTCTGCGATCTGCATCACGCGCGCCGTTGACAGAGGTGCTGCATGGTCAGGGTTGCCATATGGAAAAATTAAATGTCGTGATAAAAATCCGGACAGCACCCTAAACATCCTGACATTTCTTGGAACCGAGATAGCTTGAACGACGCACTTGTGACGCGCTGCGGTGTGCTGTATTCTCTTCCCTTTCCCGTCGCCCGACCCCATATCCCGCTCCACACCCCCACGCCCGCGCATTTGATACGGATCACAAACAGCTCGCGTTTAGTTTAGTTCATTAAATGAATTCCTAAAAACCGGACACTTGCCAAGTCCGACCGCAATCCTGACAAAGGGTCAAAAATCCGGACGTATGGCAACCCTGTGCACGGTGCACACGTCTACGCATGCGTGCTACAGACGTGCGGCACACGCAGCCGGAGTAGCTTGTGCCTTTCCACTTAAGAAGAGCGTAGCGGATGATTGCGGAATCGCTAAATCACAAAAATTAAGTGTAGTGTAACGTTCTTGAGGCGAATTATTAGGGAAAACCCGCTAAGATTGTACCGTAAAAGAGTTTCTTAGTCTCTCTATTAGGAGGTAGATATTCCAAAAGCCTTAAAAATTATATACATATTCAAAATCTCTCTACTAGCCATCAATAAAGTAGTTAAGTCATATTAAAATACATAAAACGATTTGCTCACGTCGTAGAAGTGGAATATCGCTCGACGATGACGATTCGTCATCAGGAGAGCTGATCATTTTCGACTGCGGCCAACCGAGCACCTGATGATGATCGCGTATCGATTCAAAATACGTCAAGCGATATTCGACTTCTACGACGTGAGTGAACCCGTTTATGTATTTTATTATGTCTAAGACTCACAGTAGTCAAGTCGTTAAAACTGCGTTCATTATTTACATGTTGTAGGACTTTTAGGTAGTGTCTACTTCTCTAGACAGCAGCAATATCTCTAAATAATTTACTTAACTCATCAATACATTGTTTTAAAACGTTGAAAGCTTCGATATTTAAACTAAAATGCAGTTACTTTCTACGTCGAACTTCAAAACTGCATTAGCTGAGTGCCATCTGGCGTTGAATGAGTCTGTCTTAAATACTCGGACTCTTGCAGACAGATGAAAGGGTACGAACGGCCTTGAAATTACCTACTACATCGACAGGAGTGAACAACCTTTGGGAGAGCTTACAAAGGCCTTTTCAGGGCTGCTTGACTTTCAATTGATTTTACCTTAATTCTCTTATTATTTCCGGTGAAGTTGGAAATTACTGATGTTATTGTATTAAGCGGTTTACACTCACGTGAAATTTTCGGAACGGCCCGACATGTTTCGGACTCGTACCGAGCTCTTCATCAGGGACTGCTACTCGTACACCGGCGCGGCAACTTTGTCACTGGTGACAAAGCGGTTTGGTGTGGTGGTTTGTACGGGTAGAGCCCTGACGTAGAGCTCCGTACGAGTTCGAAACGTGTCGGGCCGTTCCAGACAATTTCACGTGAGTTTAAACCGCTTAATACAATAATAAAATATGTCTCACGAAAGTTTTAATAAGATAATTACTGATGTGTTTAATTTTTCTGATAACGCGTACTATTAAATTTAATAAGTATTTTGTTAATGCTCTATTTATATTATATTTTTGTGTGACTTTAAGCTTGAATTTTATAAAATAATAGAATTGTTCAAAAATTGAGAAGCTGAGTGCTAAATGCTATCTGCACGTCTAGCATAACTGTGGCTCTTTGTCGCGCGACAAACACTACCTGTCACTTTCCATTGAATACCGTACGAGCACGGCCTACCTGGTACCAGGTAGTACTATGGGCTGCACAAATGCATGGCCCATTTATGAATGAATTCATTCAGACATTTTCAAAGGACTTCAGGGACGGGGTAAATTATGAAAGAAAAATGTTATGTTATCTACAATGTAATTATAAAAATAGCAGAAATGTTTTGTCCCATATTAATATCTAAATTCTAAATAAATAATAGCCACTCGTGGGCGTAGGCAACCCTAGCGGCTTCAGCCAGGCGCTGGACCCTTTATAGCCAGTAAAAGGGATTGCTTCATTAAATTTGGGAGTCTTGATGAGCCAAAGGATATTGCATCGTATTTTTTCGCTTAAGACGTCTTGGGTTTATCACTGTACTTAGTTAAGTATGTTCGGTTAACACTTTTCCTACCCGTGTTAAACTTTTTAGGGTTCTATTTTATCTTCGCCTAAATTAAATATTCACGAGTCGTTTATGTATCTACCACGAAGAATTAAAATAGGTGATGTCTCACTAATATTATAAAAGCGTTTTAGTTTGCGAATGTTTATTTTCCACGCTAAAATGGCCGGGCGAATTTGCATGAAATGTGGCACAGAGACGTGTGTTTTTTTTTATACCTTAGTCGGGTAAAAAGTACCTATAACCATCTTTGGATGTCCTACCCCTGTATTGGTTAATTTTTTTCCTGCCGTTTCGGCGTGATGAGAGGACAACGGAAATTATGAAAACAGATGGCGCCAGGCTGGCACACGCTGGCCACGCGCCCGTACAAAACAAATGACGATCCTGTATCACGCTATTAAGATTTTTCCTGAAATCATGACCCCTCCATAGAAAACTGATTTACTCTATTTAATTGGAATTATGGAGAGTACTATCTTCTATGGGAATGGAATGGGAGTACGAGTATATTTGAAAAAGTCTTCAGTAAGCAGTAGGTAAAGAATACTAACGCTATTGTAGCGAGATAATATGAAAAAACCACCACCAATGTTAACGCCTTTAAACTGACACTTTCTGATATATAAAGATAGTCTGTTCTACATTCCATAGAATATTTCATGCAGATCTTTTGAGTAACTCTGTCGTTCGAATACTGTACTGTGAGATGGAGAAAAAAAATATAGCGGCAGATCCAGCCGCGTAGGCACCGTAGGTGTTTTACATCGGCCTAAAACGAAATTCAAATATGGGAGTCCATTACACGAAAGGGTCGTATCTACCGGTATTTATGGGACACTTTTATTGACGGTCAACCGCTTCATAAACAAGTACCCATGTTTATTGCAGCTCATGTCTGGTTTTTACGATTTTGTGCATAAGCGAGTGGTGAGGTCATGAGAAGATCCCCATAAAAAACTGAAAAATTACATTTTTAATGATATTGGAAAATGCGCTCTTACTTACAGTTATTTGTAAGGAGCGGTCTGCAATGTTTCGAATTTGTATAGAGTTCATCTTCAAGGACTAATACAATCAGCTTCGCGAGTGAAACCCTAATGTCTTACGAATGTTTTAATGAGGGATAATGATGTATTATCCTAAAACACAAAGAATTTAACAAATACGTTTCTTAGCGTTTCGTTGCTAAATAAAGTGTTGCATACTAATTTGAACAAATACATAATTAAAAGCACATGTACAGTCCGAGAGCTCTCAGATTGCGATTCGGGTTTGTGTGAAATCTAAGAGGTTCTTCTGGATCGCATAGGAGCGAGCGAGACAGGTAAAGCCTGGCCAGAAATATATGAGGATGCGCCATATTGCGGAATTTCACTGGAACTAATTTCTTACACTGGCAATGATTTTATGATAGTTTGTCAACAATGTCAGTGTCATAAGCGGTGGTTTCTTTAAAAGACAAATATTTAAAATCATCCGAAGAAAATGCTAAAAACTATTCACAGTCGTGAACGTAAGATTATAAATAAAGTGTACTTACACGTGTTTACTACACGAAAACAGTCAGGAAAAGAGTGCATAACATTAAATGATATTACGAGGTTAACATAGTGGAACTGACAGGTATTTAAACTAATGTCATTATAGTGGGTTGCGATTGGTTGTAAAATTGTTGCCATATAAATCTTGTAAAGAACGCCCTCCTGACAATCCTTATATATTTCTGGTCAGGCTTTACAAAAAGCGAATGGCGTTCTGACAGCACTCTACATAGTTATAGTTATAAACATTTTTATTTATTACTTGTCTTATATTGTAAGATTGCTGGCCGCAAAAAAATGTTTTCACTCAGGACTATTCCTGTAGCATACCAACGAAATAATTTACGAGCGGCCGCTGTAGGGCATAAAGTAAATGCGAATTAGTGGTTTACCTCATAAACTGTAAAACATTCAAATTATGTGAAATTATTTTTTCAATTCGCTCATAAAAAGCCCGGTTGGCCGCTTCCGCTGACTTACGACTTAATATCAGCAAATTGCTCTTCGGGGTCAGGCGGTACCATTCTCTTTCTGCGCTGAAAAATGGTTTCCATTGACAATTTTATCGAAAACTCTTCCGTAATTTTTCGTTTTCGTGTACACATGGGGCCTATGATGGTTGCGTTTATCACGTGATAAATAAGTGACAAAGCATCTGTCACCCACACCCGCATTTTGTGAAAACGTGACTGATGCTTTGTCACTTATTTATCGCGTGATAAAAGTAGTAGGTATGCCTTTGTTATTAAATAATGAACCTGGAAATCACAAAGGAAATATCTCCAAACAGCCCTCTCAGATTTCATTTTCAGCTGAACATGCATGATATTCAACTGGTATTTCCACGTACGTAGGTACAATGGAAATATAAAACTTTGATAATTAATATGTGGAATTCAATTCAAATAAAAATCGAACTATACCTATAATATAAAGTGCTGTATTGTATCCTTTCAACTTGAGAAATTGTAAGCAACAAAGGAATGGTTTTTATTTATTGCAACCTAACTTGACCCTTCACAGGTTGTTGCCTCCTTGCCCTAAGCCAAATAAAGTATAATTATATATAAAGTGTATTTATACTCGTACTTTATACCAGTGGCGACAACTTATAATAGGTACCGTCCACCCACGGGTTTAAAATCCGTTTAAAACATTCTTATTCAAATAAGTACAGTCACCGTGAAATAACTGTTTAATATTTTGCGTAAACAAGTAAGTAATAACTTGACGCGGGCACAAAAGCGTTAGTGCCCCGCGGAGGTCAAACATTCTGCAAACTTCAGAAGAAAAAGAGAACAACTACATCTGAAATCCCTACTGACATATGGCCTTTTATATTTTGGTGGTACATGAGTCCTTTGTACCTGAGGGTTGCCATTGATTACATATTCAGGGTAAAGAACAAATAGGTATAGTCGGTGTCGGACGGAGCACTCACCTTATTGCTACGAGTGAAGCTCCGCTGACTGTGTACTCTGACAATGGAGGTTTTTGCCAGAGGCAAAAAAGGCTTTGATTTTGATTGTTCGGTGAACAATCAATCAAAACCTGGATTTGTTGAATGAAGAGTATTATTTTACCCGATGTAAGCGTATCCGTAATAATTATAATCAGAATTAATACGCATGTACTAGAGTTTTCCCACGACTATAATCGCACAAAATAACAATAAAAGCTTATGTTTTATCGCTTATGTTATATATATTATATTATCTATATGCATTGCAAGTATTATAATTATGGTATTGTTAAATACTTATGTGTAAGTTAGTTGAACCGCACAATTTTTTTCTGCTTTGTCCTATGGTAGAGAATGCCTAATGAAATTTGTGTGATAAAGATTAAATAGACAAAATACAGTTCTCAGACTCCATTTACGAAGATCAAACAAAAGAACTTTCTTTAGACTCTTATTCTGTGTACGTAACCAACCATGCCATAACAAAAAGCCTTTCATAATCATTAAAATTATACACCCTCATGTCATGTCGCCTTACATTTACTTTTAATTATAATAATCCTGCCCCGTTCAATTAATATCCATGGCTTCCAACCCATTTCACTCCATAGTCAAAAAGCCGTAAAGGCATTATAATACTTGCCATACATACGCTCTTTTGACTTGCAGTATAGATAGTTCAATATATCAGGAATAATGGAAAGCAAGCAAGCACTCAACGACACGCGTCCGACACGACGTGTGTAAACAAAAGGCTTCCGGGAACCTTTTCAGGATTAACCGGACCCTCACGTTGTACTTGTCTTGTTTGGTCCATATTGAACGAAGTAATGCGTATTTTTTGTTGAAAAGCAGAGCTGGGATTACTATTACTAAAATCAATGTTTTCTTTGGTACATACATCTTTCAGATATCTCACCAATAAACATTGTATACTTACGAGTATGTACATGTCACCTTTCATATTTCTTACAGGTGGAAATGAATATTTTTTTTTACAGTTATGCATTTTAGCTTTAATACAAAATACAAAATTCTTTATTTGTCTGTATGTAAAGAAATATAAGAAAATATTTACATTAAATAACCGAAATATAATCTAAGACAGCTATGCCTGCATAGAGTTGTAGTCATCGACCTGTCCGCGAAAAAAAATAAGCTGGCAATAATGTCAAGCTAAACGTCATTTGTTTTTTTTTTAATTAGACACTAGACCGACTAAAGTATCCTTTTATTGTATCATCGTTTTGGAGTTAGGTACTACATTTTAGAATGAGTAAATTTTAATGAATGAATAATAAAATAATTAGTAATCTCAGGAAAAATATAAAAACAGAAAAGTAATAAAATTGTTGTATTAAAAATATGAAATGGTGTCAATTATTAAAATAGGTCCAGGATTGGCCTACTGTTAAAAAGTTGAGAACAGCTCAGCTTTCATTTTGGTATATGATTAAAAACTAGTGACAACCACCGATACGATTCGTAATATAAAACTGACATTGTAATTATACCTTGTTACGAGTAATTTTACATCGACACCTTTTGCACCTACCTATTTATACGAAAACAACAGCTTTCCATTTCCAAGTATTAAGATATTTTCATCCTCTTCATGTGACGTCTCGCATTGTGACAAGCGTGAAATATACATACACAGCAAGCGTCCACCGTGAAATGTGACCGAATTCAAAGCTTATGTCAAAATAGAGATCACGTCCCGATGGAGCTTGTCACCACGATATTATATACAATCTACGATAGAACAGACATTAATGGTGTTGATTTGATACTAGAGATGGGGAACGTTACTTTTTAATAGGCGTGAATGTCGTAAAGGAATCTCTGTAACTTTGTCACAGTTACTCACATCATGTTGACGTCGTCCATTGTAAGGCAGTGAGATCCTTAGAATTATGTTGATGTGTCTTGGCTCTTTAAAAAAAATGGTTCAGGCGCAAGTTTTGAACCAGTTTCGTAATTTCTTACATGCTTTAGAGTGGCATCGTAGCTCCATCTGCCGTAAAGATTCTGACCTTATGATCGGCACCATCATCTCAAATTATCTTGAGAATCGATAGAACGATGCGCTACACTCAAATTACCTAGATACCTGATTTTGTAACATTCGTCACTAGTCACCGTGACTTTTCCATCGTGCTAGTATTTATTGCCCATCTCTATTTGATATCATCCCGATAACGATAACACAACGGTTTGTAGCGGTCTCCCTTTTCTTTAGAATGGAGAACAATAGAGTGCTGCTGACGCGAATTGTGCCAAGGCTACATATATGCAAATACATTATGAAGTATCGTTCGTAATGTTGTAAGCCCCAGTACTGTTTTACAGTCTTTTGTCCAGTTGACACACTATTGTACGGAGGCCTTTCGTCCAAATGATACAACGGACTGTCCCTTTGTCCCGTCCAGACAGAACCACGGACATGACCGTAATAGAGAAAGGAGTCGTAGGTCAGTATTCCTTTAATAGAAAGCAGTCGAGCTTGGTATGTTTTCAAATGTTTTACAGTTTATTTTTAAACTAATAGCTACAGAGAAAAATGTGGTACAAATTTGCTATCAGCTCATGAAACCTTTTCATATGATTACGGCTGCCGTCCGTCCGGGTTTCCCCGGCTTCGTCCTAGTTTGGAGGCGTCCGGGGTTTTCAAAAAGTGTCCAGGGAAAACCCGTATATGAATCAAAAATTAAGCGATTTGTTTTTTTAATAATATTATTTTCGGACACGTCCGGGAAAAAAATGATTTACGCCTAATGTCTGTATAAAAGTGAATATAATATTTAATAAAATACATAGTAATCAAAATTTGAAACAAATATTCGTGCTCATCACACTAATTAACCTACTTATAAATCTAATACTTTATAATAATGTAATACTTTCAAACCTAAATAACCGTCAGCTCCGCAGATTGTATAGACGCTTAGTTTTTAGTTCGCAGATTGTAGATTGTAGATCTAGGTACATCTACAACGATCAGTCAGTCAGTCAAACTTGTCAAATAATACTCTGCTGGGCTGCTTTCCCGAGATTTAAACTTTTAAACTTGACTGATTTTCACACATTAAATATTATAAAAAAGATACTGAATCGCATTCAAAAAGTGTAATTATACCTCGACATTTCGAACGTGATGTTAAATTAATGATCTCGAAAGGATCGTTTTGTCATAATAATGTGTTTTTTCAAGGACTTCATAACTAGTGTCCTTCTGTTAGTTGATCAATTGTAATCATCCGACATTACAGCTATGATTTGTGAGTGAATGGCCCGGTCCGGAAGGTGGACGGACACCGCGTTTAGATAAGTACTATTGTTTAATATAACAATGTGCTTTCATTTTCATATCGTTTATTTCCTGGTAAGGTAAATGATATGTACATTATTCCACATGACATACGTATTCAAATGTGTTACAAGCGACGTGTTTATGATAAACGAAATGTAACAGCCTTACTGTTATTTATCATTGTATTAGAATATACTCAGCCAGGTACGCTACTTCAAACCTAGCTGACGTCATCAAATGATAATTCATCACTGCTATGATTGGTAGGTTGGTTCTGAAAATTCTGAGTTGTGAGTTGTTTCTGTGTTGCCAGTGGTATATCATAATACTTCCCAATTCCCTTGTTAACTGCATCAATAACATACAATCGTGACGGAGATGCCACGAACTCAGTCTAAGCGGCGAGCGGCGCGGCGCGCGATACGTCTGTCTTGCTCACTCGTATGGCTGCCGTGCTCGGATCTCTCGCTCTACCGCTCGCTGCGCCGCTGGTCGCACGAAGTCGAGGCATCTCCGTGAGTGTTTTAAATACACACACTTAGATCTCACTTATAGCATCTGTAGTTGTGATGTGGCCTACGTTCAACGCGCGACTTTTTTTTTTCTTGCATATTTCAAACATCCATACAATCGTAGGGAAACAGCAACTGAGTGCGAAAAAGCGTTCTGATTTAAAACCAAAATATCAAAAATTGTCTCCCTATTATAAGTACCCTAGTTTTCTGCAAAGAACAGGCAATTAAGGTCACGGTACGTAGGCACTTATGTCAAAACCTTTTATCATAATCATAACTATTATGAAACACATACCTAAAAGTGATAAATTAAATTACCTAAAACGGCCGCATCCAATGGACATAAATTGGCTTCCCATGGAAGTTTCCATGGGACTTAACTCCTACTATAAGGACTACCGGTATGTACTTGTTCGGCGTGTTTTGTTTAGCATGAAAACTGCGGTACCTTAGTCACCTCGTTATGGAAAGGTAGAGGTATGATGTCATCGAGTTTTAGTTTGGGAATTTTTTGTTCTGAATCCGACGATCTGACACGTCAAATAAACGGCAAACATAATTTGAGTGTTATAATGGGTTTTAACCACATGTTAAACAATCTGTTTTGCACCTCGACTGCGAGAAAAATATATTTATATTTAAAAATTAAAATAGTGAAAACGAACTTATTTTTTAATAAAAATATATAAGACCTTAAGAACGTTAGAACGTAAACACAAACAGATTTCAGATTTCTAATTGGATTGGACCCAACGTTTTCTTTTTTTTCATATAAAAAGGCTACCAGACGATTAAAAATTTTGGTCGATCTAATCAGGTTGGTTTGGTTGATTTTAATTGTCCTTATCTAATTAGTAATGAGTATTTAGTATCCAGCTGGCCGCTAACAATTTATTTTTTAAAATTTTCATAGAAATTATTATATGGTTTCCATTTAAACCATAGAGGCTAAAACGCCCCACTTCGCGAAACTAAATTGACGTACTTTTTGAGCAGGAGAAGGGAGACACATTTTTTAGGACCACAACTCAACGAAAAAAGGCCAGCGAGCAATTTTTAGATGCGTACCGACTGTAGTCAGTCTTCTACCTAATCCCTGAGTAACTTAAGTTCTTAACGAAAGTCAAATCTAAGTTCACAACTTAGTTTAGCTGTTACGCGGAAACTTTCCCAAGTTGTTAATGGCTTTAGCTAATTATTGCTTGTTTTTGTTGCAGCGCCTACCTGAAGGATGACTTCGCTACTCTACCGTATCTGGAAGCGGGCTTCAATAGGGTATGTATTAAAATATAACAATACTGGGCGGTCTTTTCAAAATATCGCAGAAAACAAGCAATACAACATTTAAAGAATACCAATAGAATATAATATGTGTTAATTAATGAAATTAGTTTTTATCCAAAATTATTTTCTATCAAGTAATCACTTGTGATGGAGAAATAAATAATAGAACCAGTCGTAAACTTTTTTTCAAATAGTTCATCTCAAAATTTTCGCTGTGTCCGTTAAATACAGGATACCGCACATTCGTCCGATCTCTGATTATTAGGCAGGGTAGGTAGGTAGGTCTCCTATTCCGGAATTGGTATGTACGGCCAGTATAGACATTTCGGATACCATAATATAATAGTATAGGGCAGTGTTCCGCAAACTTCTTTCCGTTCAGAGTACATCATGGATATCGAGAAATTTTAGAGTTACGCCGTAAATTAAAAATGTGATTTACTTACTGCTTTTTGTTTACTCTACTTGCGTCCTACGTTCTATCATATTATCTATTCTGTGGTTCTATTATAAAATTGTCCCAACAGACCTCATCTTTTTTTATGCGAGTTAATTTAAAATAGAGCTTAGAATAGTGTCTTAACTAAGTGTTCACTAAGTATTTAAGTATATATTTATAGTTATCTATACAAGTATATATATCGTCACCTAATTAATACCCTTATAACTTACCCACCCGTCATCGTCTATTACCCATAGTACAAGCATAGCTTAGTTTGGGACAAGGTCGACTTATGTAAAATTGTCCCTTAATGTTCATTATAAGGTACATCGCATGTCTAGTTAATATAATTAAAAATCACCTAACGAATTATTAACGGTACATTTGCCTTTGATTTAAGTAGGAAAAGGAACAAAAGGAACTTCCCGTGTTTATTCCAATACTTGTTCACGTCAAAAACTTGTTATTCGGTAATAAGCGTACCTACTTGTACCGTGTTTCGTACATAAATGTTCAACTTCTCCAACTCTCGAATAATAGAAATACGAAATTCCTGTTACAATTCGGCGGGATTTTTCTTTGCACGCGAGCAGATAAGTACTTACTTAAGAAACTTAATGTTTCTTCTACAAAACAAAAATGTACAATTTGCAATTTATACAATTATTCTTAGTTTCTTTATCTTTATGGGAGTTCGTTGGTATTGCACCATATTTATTGAAAGTAAAATATGGGCAAGTACAATGCCTGACAAATTTCCTGGAGATGAAATTTGTAGAAGTACTCTACCAAGATTTGATACACCTAAGTAAGTTTTCAAACTTTCGGCAAATAATGTTTTTACAAAAACGAAGCCAAACAATCTTCTTCTTGTTTCTTAGGGTATTGTCTGAACGCGCGATGTGTTTTAATGCCGGGATCTATTAATAATATTATTGTATCGAATTTACTTAATAGTCAATAATAATGTTCTAATTTTTACTTGTACCTACAGATAATGGTAGAGACGGTAGGCGCAACAGCGTGGTGTGCAGAGATCCTACAGGCGCGGGCGGCGGCGGCGGCGGCGCGCGCTCAAATAGCCGCCGTCGCCGCCCTAGCCGCCGCCGCCGACCGCTGTCGCGACCTTGTTGCCATCACCGATGACCAGCAGAAAATACTGGTAAGGAAGTTTTGTAGTAAACGCGAGCCGAGGCTATAATGGTGCGCGCTCAAATAGCCGCGGTCGCCGCCCTGGACGCCGCCGCCGACCGCTGTCGCGACCTCGTTGCCATCACTGATCATCATCATCATCTTCATATCAGCCGATAGACGTCCACTGCTGGACAAAGGCCTCCCCCAAAGTTCTCCACAACGATCGATCTTGCTCCACCCTCACCTCATCCAATTTCTACCCACGCTCTTAACCAAGTCGTCGGTCCACCTTGCTGGAGGCCTTCCAACGCTGCGTCTTCCGGTCCGCGGTCGCCACTCAAGAACCTTTCTGCCCCAACGGCCATCCATTCTACGAGCAATGTACCCCGCCCACTGCCACTTAAGTTTGGCGACTGTCTCTGTACAGTAACTCTGCTAACGTAAACCAAATGTTTACAATGAAGCGAAAAATTGAAAATTTAATGGTTCAGACAGGATTCGAACCTGCGTTTCCAACGGCTTTCCGGGCCAACACGGGCGTCCTACCAACTGGACCACCGAACCAGATGTCAGAGCCATTGAATCTTTCAACCAGTTGCTTCAACATGCCTTAGGGTGGCATCCTCTGTCCTAAATCTCGGGGGCCATCCATAAATTACGTCACACGTTAAGGGGGAGGGAGGGGGTCGACGAAGTGTGACATTGTGTGACAAGGGGGTGGGAGGGGTCCTAAATTTCGTGACGTCACATTTCAAAATCTATTATAAGTGATAGAACACGAACTTTAAACTATTACTTTGCGAAAACCTCAAACACATACACAACTATATCTGTGTAAATATAAGTTATCAATTGTTTTGTCGACCACTCGCTCTACTTTTATCGTTTTTTGTTTTGTTAATTGTTTGATTTGATGTTAATTTTATATATTTTTTTTTTTTAAATGGAAATAAAACCGATTTCGGAACCGCTGTTTTCATTCAATAATTTCTAAATGTAAATTTGTAACATATTATGTGACGTCACACTGGGAGGGGGGGAGGCTCCCAAATGTGACCAGCTGTGACAAGGACGGGGGGAGGGGCAAAAAATCATGAAATTCGTGTGACGTAATTTATGGATGACCCCTCGTGCGAACACTTTGGAGCCTTTGTTCCGCTCAATAGCCTCTTCAATACAATTTGTATTGAATTGGCGCAGGTCGCGAGTCAGAGACTTTGAGATCTGTTTGTTGAGCCTTCGGTACCTACTGAGAAGCGTCATCAGGAGAATGCAGAACCATACCGCGCCTCTTCTTCATGAGCTTGAGAGTGTGATCAGAGATCTTTTTGGTTATTTTTGAACGATGGGTCTTAAAGAACTTAGATCCCACCGTTAGGACAGTTTCCACAACTCTGTCGTTAAATTCGTCCACGTCTTCGCAATCATCCAGGCATTCGAAGCGATTCTGCAATTCTAGTTGAAAAGGTTCGGGGTTTTGGATTTGTATCGGTGTTGGCCGAAGCATAGACAAAGCCGATAACGTTCAAGCTGAATATTAATGTTTAATGTGCCTCTCACCATCCGGTGGTCGCTCCCGATTTTAACGGCATTGATCACAGAGACATCATTAAACACTTCCCTCCTAGTCTACATCACTGATGACCAGCAGAAAATACTGGCAAGGAAGTTTTGTGGTGAACGTGAGCCGTGGCGATGAAAACAACTGTGTTCGTACTTAGCGTCCAGTTTGCCACCTTCATTGCAATTTGACATTTTTATCACAAGTTATCGTTTATTGCTGCCAATAGCTGTTTAATCTTGTTAGTGAGAGACAAGAACGAATTGTTGTTTCATATTTACTTGTTAGGTATTAAAATAACGCTGTAATAGTAAATAAATGTACTAAAGAATTTTTATTTCTAAGGTAACAAACAAAGCCTGGTGCCGGGTCCTGGGCTGGCGTCCAGAAGACAGTCCCCGGGCGCTCTCAGACACCGCGGGCGGCGAGGCATTACGATTAGCTACGAGCGGCGCTCGTGATTGGGAGGCCCCCATTACGCTGCGACGCCGCGCCACGCCCGATCCTCTACTTCTACCATGTCGGGGCGCTTCCATAGCCTTGAACAGGTAGATATGAATCTGTCAGTGTCAACGGTAACAAACAAAACATGGTTCCGATTGCTGGGCCGCAGACTGCGAAGCGTTAGGACTGGCCGCGAGCGGGCGCACCACTAGGAGGCCCTCGTGACGTTGCAATGCCGCGCACGCCTGACTCTGCTGCTGCCAGGCCAGGGCGCTTTTAAAGCGCAGCACAGGTGCATATTACTTTGTCAGGACTAGTACCATTGCCCCACAGAAGTACTCCATAAATCATAAACAAGTGGAAATAGGTGAAGTAAGCCTGTACTTGAAATTCGCGTCTTTAGTCGACCTTCTGCTTCTGATACACCGAGACGCTTCCATCACCTTGAACATGTATATATAGTTTTGATGAGGTTGATATAGCATAGCGAGGACAGCAGTTACAGGCAGTAGAAAGTGTGGTCTGAATTATTTCGAATAAATATGATGTATATTTTCTAGTAATTGTTTTAATTTTTCCTTTCTTTCATCAGGAGCACATCTCACATCGTGCTGGTCTGCGAGCCAGGCAACGCGGTAGACGCCGGTGCGGCGCGCGGCTCCTTGCACTCCATCAGACGAGGTTCCCTTGACGTGCGCTCCGTGGCTTCGGATGGGCTTCGACGCACATCGCTGGCTAAACTACAAGGATTGCCGCTCGAAGCTCCTATCACTAAGGTACTACCCCAAACACACCCAAGGAGCACCTCGTGTTGGTCTACGAGCCGGTCAACGTGGTAGGCGCCGGCGCAGCGCGCGGTTCCTTGCACTCGATCAGGTTCTCTCGATGTCCACTCCGTGGCTTCCGACGGGCTTATGACGTAGGTACTTCACTCGCAAAATTACAGGGCTTGCCGCTCCAAGTTCTTATCACTACGGCAATCTTCCAGACATGATCTCAGTAGACTTATTTCGGTGTTAAGCCCGCTTTTTCTACACTCATTCCGGCGAGGCTCCCTCACGGCGACTTATTTCTTCGGTGTCTGACAGAGTGTAGACTCCGAAATTACTTTCTATTTTAGGCAACTATTCTATTTTAATTTACGCCGTGACAGCATCAACCAATATCAACCTATTAGTTATATTTAGTACATAGGTATGTTTGACTGTAAAGTATTTATGTATCAGTCTCTAATACTTTAAATAAATGAATTGGATGAAAAACCTATCCTTCCAGGTGATATCTCTCCTCTCGAACGCCACGGACGGCGCCCCGCCCTCCACGATAGCGTGCATCGAGCGCGCCGTCGACATGCTGAGGACCTCAGAGCTGTACTCTCCACAGATGAAGGATGAGCCCAAGCTGAGGGTGGAGGATCCCATCGCCACTGATCTGATTGGCGCGCTGCTGTCGGTGAGTCCTTTCTTTTGCTTAATCTATACTGTTATTAAAATTAAAAAACCGCGGGCAAGTCGCTAAGTATTACCGGTATGGATAGAGCAGTTGAACCGCTCAAAGAATAAACCATCTTCCCGCCTATTATGCATCGATTTTGATGAATCTTTTTTTAGTTGGTAGATCTAGTTTAGAGGTGGGTCTACATATTATTTTTCTTTTCAATATACGTGACAGTATAGGGATAGCATAGCGGGTGAAACGCTCTGAAAACTACCCATCTAACACAAATTAATTTCTAGACACGCTATAGGTACTAAATATAAGCGCTTTTGATATAATATTTAAAAAAAATGAAATCTTTTATTTTCGGAAAATAAAAAGCGAATCCCGAAAATATTGAAAATCTCCCAAAACATGCTACCAATGTGTATGACGAACTGAATTTTTTTATCATAAAGTCGACGATAAAATCTTCATTTCTTAGAGTTTTATTTTTAAAACAAAACTGCAGAAAAATAAAACTGCAAGATTGGCCTGCAATGCGCAATACAGAGTCTATAAAATCTCATCGCATATAAAATATTAAAGTGCCCAAGTTTCGAGAAATATGGTCACACTCAAGATGATATATAAAAAGCAATTATGAAAGTTGGGTTTATTTATTTTTATGTTTGGCTTCTGGCTATTGAGTTTTGGTTATTTCACTAAAAATGTGTTTGCAAACATATTTAAAACCGATGTAATATATTTTATTATTCAAGATATTTTATTTTTGTAAAAGATTTATAAAATAATTCCTGGTTTGGTACTTAGTTGAGAATGTTTTCGTTGTCCCCCATTGTTATTTTTTATATGAAGTGAAGTAACATAAACATAACTGTTGTTTATAACAACCTGTGCAGAAATTGAGTTATTAGCATGTGTATATTTGTTCCACCAAATACAGTTGTGACAATACGAACAAGTAAATAATGAACATAATAATAATATAGTTTACCTACATTACGAGTCAACACTAATTACCAATATGAAACTTCAGAATCACTGAAGATCAAATTTACAATCGCCATTTCGTAACCATAACAGGCAAGGTAGTTCCGACACTTATGTACTATCACCACGCCAGCAGCCGCCGTCTCCACTGAAACTAGACCAACCACAAAAGTGAAGCGGTGATATAATATCATGCCAGTTAATTTGTGCTAACCCATACTTATTTGCGTATTTCTTCATGCATGATTCATGAAGAAATACGATTAGAAGAAATAATTTTATTTTTAATATTAAATGCACGAATTAATGAAGAAATACGCAAATAAGTAGGTACAACGGGTTAGCACAAATTAACCGGCATGATATTATATCGCGGATTAGCAAAGCAATATTATTATTTTAATTAATATGGATTTACGCAAAGTAACACTTAATTACTTAAAGTGAAGCGGACCTGAGGATTTCAACTCAGATGATTTGTCTATTCCGGACGTCTCCGCTCTGCCTCGTTTCAATGGAGACGCACCCTTAAGCGAGGTAGTCCAGTCAATAAATAAGTATTTATCAAACAAGTTTTTTTTGAGACACGCTTTTATTGGCGACTGGACTTTTTACACAATTGCACTTTAAGACCAAAAAAAATGGGCAAAACACGAAGGTTTCTCTTTTGTTCTTTAGGGATTCCTACGGCCACCTTCCATGTTCATCATCAAAGCAGCTCCAACAAAACAAATTATTGTATTGTCACGTGAACTGGATATACGCAAATTTAACTTCTGACATATTAGAAATAAGTTAAAATTTACTTCCAAGATTTGATTACATTGTTAGTTACAAACTAATAAACAAACAGAGAAGCGAAACAAAAGCATCTTGAAAAAGTAAAATATTGTCACAGCTGTATTGGGCACATATTTGACTGTAGAGGGTAGACTGTAACTAACTTTGGTATTTATTTGTTTATGATCCTGTTCGGCCTGGATAAGCGGGAGCAAGTGAACACAAACCTTTTTTATATGGTAGGAGGTTTGAATATAGCAAAAGCTGTACCTACTTCTCTCTAGCCTCCATTTCCTGCAGTTCATCACAGTGGACTTATCGAAAATAGTATTGCATCTTCATACAAATAGACACGATTCCTAGCATTCTCATAAAGATGCCTTACTGTTCAAGATCTGTGTACTGTACCATTTCTTTTAGCTGATTAGTTCCTAACCGATTAAGTACATTTCTACAGACCTAACCGTTCAATAAAGGTGTGCTATCGTCTTCGAATCTTAGTTGAGAAAAAGGCATACCTAACATGATTTTGTTGTAGGTCTAACTGAATTGTACTCAATCAGGAGGTAGATTAGAAAGCCTTCGTCACTCTGGATCTTTTATGACCAGCTTTCGTTTTGATAGAGCAGTTAATCACCATAATATGTAATGAAAAGGTCCCTGTTTTCAAAATGGACTCTGGTCTTAGTTTTTCGTCTTATATACATATACCATACAGACTATACATATACTAGAGCGTATGTAATTATCACTTACACATATATATTGACACTTCCCAACGATACATATCCTTCTTATATAGTACACATATCGTACAACATAGTGAAATCAATAAGCAAAACATTTGTTTTTATTAACTGTAACTGTTTACATATTATTTAGGTATACTTGACCATAATTAATGCTACTAAACATAACATTAAATCAGTCATCAAAAATTACTCCCGAACTTTTTACTAATCAAAAGCGCTGCACGTAGCCAAAATTTCACATATACATCTACTAATAAAAATGGTGATATACTAACTTATTCTTAAGTTGCCCTTAATATTACCCTTCGTAGATCTGTATATAATGTAGTAGTTTTAGAACCAAAACAGTAAATTAGTATTTGCTTAGTAATTTCTCTATGTAGATAGAAGTACTATAATTGTAATAAATATATTATTCGCAAAAAAGCCATTTATGTCTGACCGTTTCCTACGTTCATATATTATAAAATACAATTGTCTAACTTTGTGTGTTGGTGTTTCAGCAAGGACCTTCCAATGTGTTGTCATCTCGCCGCAGCAGCAATGATTCCACCGTCGTCCGCTCTCAGAACAACAGATCCAACATTAAACACAAGGTAAGCGAAAGTGAACAAGTTAACATATTCGTGCCGGTCTTAACTTTTTTAACTCCCGACGAAAAAGAGGGGTGTTATGAGTTTAACGGATGGACGGAAAGACTTGTCCGTCGAAATGGTTCTTAGCTATGTTTGGTGGAAATAGGACCAGTAGTTTCCCAGATATTCGGCTTTAATTGGAACAAGTGTCAAGATCCAGCCCATATTGAAGCTAAGAATTCCAAATTTTGTAGTTATGATATGATCAGTTTTAGTAGCATTTTCTATATCACTCATTGAATGAGGGTGTCATGATGACGACCTACTTGTGTCGGGGGTGTTTAAATATTTTATTTAACGTATATTTTTTGTTACTTTTATGAGGGGTTATTAGGGAGAGCATCGGCAGGTGAAGAGAGCATACCTTGGGCGACCGACGGGTCGTCGTCCGGTCGGTCGGCCAAAGTGCCAGCGGCTGGATAGATCTGGTAAAGAAGAATCTGCGTGAGCTTTACCCGATCTTGCGCAATCTCTCGCCAGTTTGTGGCTCCGACAAACTAGCGAGAGATTGCGCAGGATCGGGTAAAGTGGCGAGCTCTTGTGTTGGAGGCCAAGTCTCATTTTGGGTTGCTGAGTCAGCGCAGTTAGTTTTAATTAGTTATGAGGGGTTATGCGTAAAAATAAGTATGACATCTGACTGGTGGCATCTATAATATTGGCGTAAATGTATCACATTGAGCTTAAAATTATAAATCTTTTTCAGACGACAGGTCAGCTGCGCGAGCTCCTCGACACAGCACTGTGCTGGGACTTCGAGATCTTCCGCCTCGAAGAGTTAACCCGTGGACGGCCGTTGGCTCACCTTGGACTCGCGCTCATGGGTGGCCGTTTCGATGTTTGCTCGGTGCTGGAGTGCGACGAGAGGACTCTACTCCATTGGCTCACCGTCATAGAGACCAACTACCACGCCGTCAATACGTACCACAACTCTACTCACGCGGCTGATGTTCTTCAGGTACGATACCGTATAGTGCTGGAACTCCCTAGATCCTCCCGTAGAGCCCTAGAAATTCAAAGAGCTGACGCGTGGACGGCCGTCGACACGCCTGGGACTCTGACCTGACTCTGGGATTTTGACGAGCGCACTCTACTCCATTGGCTTACAGTCATAGAGACCAATTACCACGCCGTCAATACATACCACAACTCCAAGTGCGCCCGATGTTCTTCAAGTAGTGTATCCGCCATCGTGGCTCGAGATTGACGGATTCAGAACGAAGCGGGAATCAGAGTCAAAACGCCCTTAAGAATCTGATATTCAATTCAGTCAACAGCCTGATGGGACGCACGTTTTATTTTGTACAAAGTAAATTTTGAAGATCTGCTCTGATCTAAGACATATGATCCTTCTGTGAACTTACCTTTTTTAGTTCGTTGACTTTGTGTAGCTAACGCAATTTGGCGTTTCTAACGAAAGTATATCTTGTTTTTTACAGGCAGTAGCATACTTCCTTGAGAAGGACCGCCTGAAGACAGTTTTAGAGCCGATCGAGGCAGCGGCGGCGCTCATTTCCGCCGCTGCACACGACGTGGACCACCCAGGGACCACCTCCACCTTCCTGTGCAACCTACGCCATCCGCTCTCCATCCTGTATAATGATATGACTGTACTGGAGTCGCACCACGCGGCGCTTACCTTCAAACTCACCCTCAGTAAGTATATATATATATAACTTCCTCTATAGTTTACATAGGCACTATTTCTGCCTTTTCCTCTCTCCGGATCGCTCAAATCTCGAATCACTTTACAATCACAGTAAACGCTATTCAAAATAAAACATCCCTGCGCGCTAGATCTGATCTACAATTTATCATATTTTTCTTGTTTGTTACTTGTGTCAATCAGCGCTCTTCTTATTCTATTACTACATGAGTGTGTTTAGGCCACATCATTAATCTCTTTGTCATCGAAGTTCTTATCTTTCTAGCCTAGAGGACAGTTATTTTTAAAATTATATATCCTATATAAATCCTCTACTTTCATCAAACAGATTGCCATTTCCGTACCTTAGAAGCATAAATCCGCAAGTCCTTCCGTACCTAAGAAGCATACCACTGTAAATGCTATGTTAAATACATGAAATGCTATGTTAAAGTGTTATGCATCTAAGGACGGAGGCAGCTTCTCGGGTACGGATTTAAAAATTTATCTTAATATTATAAATGTCAACTTTGTGATTGTGAAACTCCCCAGATGACGACCGCGTGAACATATTCAAGAATCTCGACCGCGACACGTATAAGACGGTGCGGCATAACGTGGTGGACATGATCTTAGCCACCGAAATGACGCGCCACTACGAGCATCTCGCTAAGTTCGTCAATGTCTTCTACGCCAAGGGCAACGTCGGCGGCAGCAAGGAGGATATCGTGCACTCGGACGTGGTGAGTGTTTAGTCTAATAAAACCTACCTTTAAGCACACTGACTGAGAAGACAGGAGAAACTGAGAGCGGAATAACGAAGCGTCACGATTAAGATCATGTAATATTATTTAGAGGACATGGCATCTCCTCGCCTCTGAGAGGCGTTTAACAATACACGATCCTATTTCCTCTTCCTTTCTGGATTGTTCAACTGTAGGCCTGGCTGGTCTTCGGCAACCGGAACACGGCACATTAAGCTTCTTCAATCTTAATGATTTACTATTTTCAGGAGGCAAACGCCCTAGACACTGCGGCCATCAGCCAACCGGAGAACGTGGTGCTGGTAAAACGCATGATGATCAAGTGCGCCGACGTCTCCAACGCCTCCCGACCGCAGAAATTCGCCTTCGAGTGGGCTAGACGGTATGAAGAACTTACTAATTCCTTAAACCATCTTTCTGTTATGGCACATAATTGGTGCCACTCTCTTTAGCTCTTACAATTCGTTATATCTATGCCATAACTTATCTCGAGACCTTATGTACAGAATCGCCGAAGAGTACTTCCTGCAGACTGATGAAGAGAAGGCGAAGGATCTGCCCGTGGTGATGCCGATGTTCGACCGCGCGACTTGCTCCATCCCTCGCTCGCAGATGGGATTCATCGAGTACATCATCAAGGACATGATGGATGCCTGGGCCGGTACGTATTCTAAGAGTACTTTCTGCAAACTGATGAAGAGAAGGCGAAAGATCTGCCCGTGGTGATGCCGATGTTCCACCGCGTGACCTGCTCCATCCCTCGCTCGCAGATGGGATTCATCGAGTACATCATCAAGGACATGATGGATGCCTGGGCCGGTACGTATTCTAAGAGTACTTCCTGCAAACTGATGAAGAGAAGGCGAAAGATCTGCCCGTGGTGATGCCGATGTTCCACCGCGTGACCTGCTCCATCCCTCGCTCGCAGATGGGATTCATCGAGTACATCATCAAGGACATGATGGATGCCTGGGCCGGTACGTATTCTAAGAGTACTTTCTGCAAACTGATGAAAAGAAGGCGAAAGATCTGCCCGTTGTGACGTCGATGTTCGCGACGACCTGCTCCATCCCTCGCTCGCGTTGGATGCCTTGACTTCCTGCATACTGATAAGCAGAAAGTGAAGGATCTTGTGGGCACCGTCTCTACTTATAACATCAGCACATTTAACAACTTTTCACGCTTTCTTTTTCATGCTAGGATTCATCGACATGCCGGAGCTAGTGACACACGCGCGGCAGAACCACCAGCGCTGGAAGGAGCTGGACGAAGCCGGCGTCACCACCAACGCCGACGTGAAGCGCGCGCTGCGACAGAGCGCGCTGCCCGCGCCCGCCGCCGACGCCACCGCTGAGGAGTAACGGCCGGTGCAGCGAGGGAACCGGCTCTTTGTGCATGCTAATTTACCCTAGGGCCGTGAATATCATAACCAATCGCGACAGGAGTGTGAAGAACTGCTCAACGCTCTACAAGTAGAGCAGCAACTAGATCCGGGAGCTAATTTTAAAAACGCTCCTGTTAACATGCGATTTGTCTATTAGACAAGCAAGCAGGCAGGACGGTTGAGTCCTACCTAAGGTAAAGGCCAGGACACGGGTGAAATATTGGTACCTAGTTATGAAACTTTTTTAACGCGGGTTTTAAATCGCGCTTTGCGATATTTATGTTTCGGTACATCGTAAAAGTGTGTGATAGGATAAAAGGCAGAAAAGCAGGTCTCAAGTAATATTTTACATAATTACATGTATTTCTGTCTCACATGTACACTATAACTTGAGGCAGTATAGAGTTCATGATGATAATCTACAAGGTTGGGATTATACATTCATTTTTTTACATTGATGTAAATGGATGGATGATTGTAGATTAATTCACAAACTTCTAGCGGCTGATCCTATACACCCAGTGTTACTCGTGGCATTCAAGAATGTGGCAAAGACATTGCAAATGGCATTACTTAATGTCAACAACGGTTTCCGAGCTAAATAAATCTCCATGCCTATTTTACAAAAAGAGAAGAATTCAAACATTACGGGTGTTACGTGTGATTCTGAAGATCATTATTTAATGAATGCATTCGTGCCTAATAGGGAATTTGAGATGGCACTTAATAGGCCAGAAGTGACCAAGTAAGACATACTTTACTTGTATGGATAAGGGTTGAGTCCAACAACAATGTTGTTTGGATACAATTTGGAGTGTTCTGGAAAAGACTGGGCGTCCAAAGAGTAATCTTATGCGTGTCGACGCATCACTCTCTCAACGTGAACTCTATTCTCTGTTGTTTAGAAATGTTAACTGTGTTGCAAAGCGCAAGGTTGCTTTTGCATCGATACTCGTAAGGTTGAATGAGAGTTGATAAAATGATCGGTTCTCCGTCGACTCTGTAAGTCTGAGATGGAACATAGACATGAACGACGCCTAAAGGACGTGTCCGAAAATACGCTTATTTTATACTTATATCCGTGTTAGTGTCAATATCATTGATATAATAGTTAATCTACTTTTTTAAGTAGCCATATTTATTAGGTATAATATTGAATCCAAAATATTTACTACATTTATACCCCATCGTACCAAAACGGATTTTCGTTGTAATCTAATACTAATATTGGCATAATCTGTTAGTAAATATTTATGTTAACGACGAAGTTTAGCCATGGCCGTCTACACGGTCTCTGGTCCGTCGTGTAGGTACTTAGCTACGTTATGTTGTTTTAGACAAATCCGTGATAAAAGTGCCATATTGAACAATTGGCCAATCGTATCCATTCGAACCCTCGTGTTTACCTGCATCCCATGACAGTATATCCATTTAGTTTTAATATATAAAATTCTGCCAAGCCATTCTCAAACTATTGACTGTCACTTGTAGTATGAAAATTGAAAACATTGGTCCATTTATACACTTGAGCTTTCAGAGAATTCCTATTTTTATAAACTTTTTATAGTATGTCTAAATTTTCGGACTCTGTGTCATATCAAACTTACTAGAACTTTTTGAATATTTTATTATATTTCCAACAATTAATTAACCTCTTGACGTTTTCGGTTTTTGCTCCTGAAAATGTATAACATACCTTTTATACCGACTGTTCATTTTTTTACCAGTGGCGAGGTGTCCATAGAAGTTTCATCAAAAACGTAAGCTAAAAAATTGTTCATGTTTACTGTTACTTTTTCACTCCAGAACATCGTGCATCGTTTTCATTGTTTTCCCTTATTTCGCTCATAGCCGACTCTAACAAAATTATTAAGTAAATATAAAAATGGATATGACTTGATACCGATAAGGACTTTGAATTCTACCTAACGCAAATCCTTCACTTAACGTTGAGTACAAAATATATTGCTGTAAACGTAATAATGATTGCCAGCTTGTACAATCTTCTATTGGCACCTCTACACTGTAAATTTACACAACGCTAATCGAATAGGTATTTAGGTTGATGGTTGACGATGTATGATAATTTCATGTTTGAAGATCATTATTACCTACGTCGTCATATGAGAACCAATCTCATGAAGTTCTTGACATCCGTAGACGGTTGGTGTGTTATCAACTTATTTATCGTCCGACGACATGTGTATTTAATAACTGCAAACAGGTATTTTGAACTGTTCATACATCATAGTGACTAAAAGACCAACTACGAGACGTCATTTTTATCCATGTGCCATTGGTATTATGTGATATTTCAAATATATACCTATTAAGGTTCATACGAACCTCAAGTGATATCTCGTCTCGTGGATGAGCGGAAATGTCCTAAACGCCAGGGTTAGCGTTAGTATCGTACAGTTGGGTCTAAATTTACTGTGTAGATAGATGTAACATTAGTTATGAATAAATTGTATACATCAATCACTTGAATATTTACGATAACTAATTAATTTTCGAATAAGGTCTAAATTGATAATCATTTGTTTCAATATACAATCGTCTGCGCGACGCTGGTCTAATATTAAATTTATATTACCAACTTGTATTCTGTAGTTAATAATTGTTAATGAGGATAAGAATACGCTTCCTTGTGCTCAATGTGAATACATAACGGTCTAACACTTATGTACTATCGTTATATTTTTACCTTTCTATTTATTTATGCATTGTATTTGTGTATCCACTTACTTCAATGTTCTGGGGGATTATTTCAGCGTATTAGCTACCTATCTCTCTGTCCCCAATATTGACGAATTCCGGTTGAATTGTGGGTGTCGGCGGCCGATCGTAAAATCCGCCAGATCACGAAATTCATAGGCATATCGTGAAACGCCGCCATTTCATGATTTGGCTAAAAGTTAACCAGGCATATCATGATATGCCTGATAAAAATTACGGCAGATCGATTAGAGCAACGCATTCGTCGATATTCCTAGCTCTATACCGGGCATATCGTGAAAATCCGGCAGAACACGAAATTCCTAGGCATATCGTAAAAATATCCTAATTTCAATAGAGAAGACGGTTTGTCATTAACTCATTACCGCCAGCTTGGGATCCTGTTGTACATCCTATTACAGATCAAGACACAAGACTGGAAACCCTGGACGTCGACGTCGAACGGAATAAAACAAAAATTATATTTACTAAGATGTACAGATTTTTTCACGCCGCCGCCGAGTCGATAAGATGGCGCGCCGCTGCCGGGTAAAATGTAGTTGGCGCATTTTTAGGCTCATAAAAAAAATACCCTAACCTAGATAGTTAGATAGGTAGGTTAGGGTTATTTTTTTTGTGACCCGTAAAACGAAACTGCTCCCAGAGTACTGAAACTGCTCCCAGAGTATGCCTAGGAATTTCACGATCTGCCTAAACGTCACTGGTGGGTGTTACTTAGGCAGATCATGAAATGGCGGCCTTTCATAATATGCCTAGGAATTTCATGATCTGCCTAAACGTCATTGGGCTAATCGTTAAACGTTATGTGTTGAACGATATGGCGGATATCATATAGCCAAATCATGAAATGGCGGTGTTTCACGGTATGCCTAGGAATTTCGTGATCTGGCGGATTTTACGATCGGCCGCCGACAGATTACATTAATGAATTGACCAATATTGCGGATAGGGATAATACACGACGCTCAAATAATAACCCTGTTACTTATAGATCACGGTTGTTCAATCTCATTATATATGCCCACTTTATATTTGAATATTGCCTACTAACTGTATAAATACGAAACCAAATTAGAGGATTAAATTATAATATTGTTATAATCGCTGTTTAGCTCAATTTTTTGTGTACAATAACCAACCGAACTACGTGTTGGTTTCAAAAAGCAGTGGGTAGGTACTATGCTACAATATGTGATTTCCTATCGTATGGTTTCCTCTCAGTCCAAAATCATTATTTTGTCGAATACGCCATGACACGAATGTGCAATGAATGACGTTGGCGAAACATGTTCTTTCGTATTTTTCCCTTTTCGTAACGTAAGAAAGTAGGGTTTTACACATGTTGTTTTCCGAAACCATGATTATATCGAATTTTCTTTATCCCAAAAACCATGTTCAGTTGTTGAAATGTTTCTTCAAAAGAAAATTATGCTGTATATGTATTAACATACAAATTATTGCACAGAAACGTTTAAGTACACTCGTTTATCAATAAGAGCAAGAGTCTTATCACACTGGTTATTGGCGAGCGAGTTAAAAGCGGAGCGAGCGCGCAACGATTACGCCGCGAGTACAACCCACATGGCCAGTGTGCTAGGCCTTTAATTAAATCAAGCCGCGGTGTTCGAAATATTTTTTCCTTATCTATTATATCAGTGTATGGTCCCACTTTTTTATCCTATGTATTTTCTCGATAGCCGCGTCTGTTGGGATATATATGCATATCTACCACTAATACCTACTAATAGCTCCTATATCCTATATACCTACTAACTAGTTACACATCCCTGCTTTCTGAACCCAACACAACATAAAATACTTTTCTGTTAATTTACGTACAATTGTCACGTTTTAGAAATAACTATAAGATTAAGGGGGCTGGTCCCTGTATTTAATTGTGGAGTTAAGTAATTTGTTGTGAATTTTATATGCGAAGCTATGCGTTGTATAAGTACCAATTAATCAATGTTATTATAAAGTTAAAATTCTAATACTTCCCAGAGAAGTGGTGCAAATAATGTCGTCGCTTCATCCCTTTTACCTGACTACTTCCCCTCTAAGTCCCATTCAGTTATGGACTCAGAAGCTTGGTTTTATTTAGTGATAGAAGATACATACTAGTAGTAAGAAAGATGAATTCACATCTTTCTTTAACAAACCCCGTATTGGGCACTAGTAACTTTTGCTCAGATGCCCGCTGGTCGTACTGTAGCTATGAACAAACTCGCCTGGCAGGCTGTGTCGGTATCTGGGTATTGTATTTTTTTTTGTCTGATCGTGTAAGTGTTAAAATCTCTAGGCCTACCTATACTATAGACCTCAATATTTTTCTTCTAAAGTTATGATTAAAGAGTCCTGGTGATGTTCTCTTTAAAATTGCTAAGTTGCAACCTGATAACCCAATACTGAAAAATAAGGTATAAAGCGACGAATTATATTTCTTTAAATCATTTAGACAAATGGAAACAAAAAAACTTGTTGCTTAAGGTTTTGTTACTGAATGGCAAATACTTCTCATTGATGTGTTATATAATAAATCTTAAGCAACAATCTTTGAATAACACACTAATACATTTTGAATGAATGTCTATGTTCGGAGTAATATGAATGCAAATTGTTAAGTGTTGTAAAATAAAAGAATATTTACAAAGCTTGTGTATTATTTCAACCGGGGTTTAATCGGAGGTCAGGACTGCAGGAAAAAACAGTGTTTTCAATCATAAAACATTTTATTACAAACAATAATTAAAAAACATATTTTTACATTATATAACTTATTACAATTCCAACATCGCGTTATATATTATAAATGCAATTTATATACTCTCCCATAACATTTGTATAATCGGGATAAAATAATTTACATAAAATCCTGTACAATGTCAGCATTTGTAACAGCTGGAATGGAAATAATCTGTAAATTCAAAAAGTATGTTTCGTAATTATAAAAAAAAAACGCTAGGATAACAAATATATTTCTGATTAAGCCATTAATCAATTATTCAATAAGGTACATAACAGTACGCTAAGACATAAAAAGGCATCATTGTTTTATACAACAATAATAAGTCGCTTCAATAACATAATGTACAAATTCAATTGAAAAAGATTATAATTTACTCTGATACAATCTATTTCATATAGCTTCGTGCGTGCAGCTTTTTCTGATTTCAGTATATTTTATATTATAACCTAAATTCGATAGAAATGTATGAGATGATAGTTACACGCACAAAGCTATATGAAAGAGTATTAGAGATACCCATTGATTAGCGAACGTAAACATAACGTAAGATCTGAAGTACCTCTCTGATGACGGGCCTTTCACACACTGCGAATTTTAGCAGCGATGCTGTCGCGCGTTAGTATCGATACAGTTGCGCGTTAGCATCGATACACACGCGCGACAGCATCGCGACACCAGCAATGAACAGATTTTTGCATCAATGCTGTCGCGCATTAGTATCGATACAGTTGCGCGTTAGCATGGATACACACGTGCGACAGCATCGATGCAGACGCGCGTTAGCATCGATGCAGAATTGCAGACGCGGGGTAGTGGGGGCATTGCTGTCATCACTCACGTCACGCCTCGCGCGCCGTGTTGACGACCGTCCGCAAGTAATAATACAGAGAGCGTGATTTACAGTTTCAATTGAACTCATCGCGCTGTGGCAGTCGACGAATGACTGATCAAAATAAGTTTCGCGTCGTGGCTCACGCATCGATACAGTCGCGATGCTTAACGCAATACAACATCGATGCTGCATCGCTACAGTTCAATGGCCAGCTTCTGCATCGCGACAGCATCGCTACTGTATCGCGACTGCATCGCTGCTAAGAGCCTGTCCAGATGGAGCGTTTTACGCGCGAGGGCACTCGCGCGCTTCAATTTCATTTTGCATCCAGATGGCGGACAAAATACGTGCACTCGCTACTGACTCGCGAATACTACTTAACGCTCCAATGGCGCCAGAGTATCTCGACTCGCGCGGCGCTCGCGCGTAAAACGAGCGAGTTGAGAGTCCGGCGTATTGCACGCGTTTTACGCGCGAGTTTTGAAACGCGCGAGAGCATCTGGACGGGGTGCAGTAGCTCTAGTACCTCGGGTACGCGCGAGTGTCTACGCGCGAGTGTCCTCGCGCGTAAAACGCTCCATCTAGACAGGCTCTAAAAGGCGCAGTGTGTAAAGGGCCTAACACAACTGCAACGAGAGACTTCGTAGCTTGAAAAAATATGTAACCTGCGACATCGCGACACGCTCATTCTACTACCCTTACCATGAGTTTACAGTGACAGTACTCGCTAGCACCATCATAAACGATTTGTATGGAGAGCGTTCTTCTTCGCTAGCGAGTACGGTCGGTCACGTTAACTCATGGTAAGATCAGGTGTCAGTTCAGTCCATCAATCTGCTCAGATGTCATGCTCCCTGTCAACCTAGCTGCCTGTTATGTGATTTTATAAGGGGATATACCACTGCTAATTTTCCCATACTATCAGTTTACGTTAAGTTTGCACCTGGTAACTAGAGCGTCGTACAAAAATGAGGTGCAAAATTAACGTAACCTGGTTAGAAAAATCAAGGTTTCGTTCTCGACTGTTCCCTCCTCCAGAACTTAATCAATCGTAACGAAGTTTTGGAAACTGAATAGGAATGGCATATTCTGTATCGGATCGTTTCGACGTTTGCGCTAATTATTAAAAAAATTGTGTAGGTACTAGGCGTCCATTTGCGGCGGAATCTTGGCCAAAAATAGATGCCTGGTATACAAATTTTATAATATTAACCGCAAAAATCGAGACAGTCCGACATAGACTATTTTCCCCTAAAAGTCCTAAAATTTTGTAACGATTGGTTAACCTTTGGAGGAGGCAACAGACGAGAACCTAACCTCGTTTTGTATAGGAAAATGAGCTCAGAATAACGCTGATGTACACCAATATCCCCTTCGTATATGAGATTTAAAAAAATCTTGCGTTCAAGCCTCATTTGAGCTGCAATGAGTAAAAAAGCATATTCGTAAAAAAATGCAAAAAGACGGCCATAATATGTGGTCAGGATCCTATACTAACACAGACCAATGAACCCTCTCGGATTGACGGACTCACGGACCGGACTGGTGAAAATGTATGAATAAATTGAATGACTGAATGAAAACTGACGTCAGAATAAGCGTGTAACCGATGTCTTATCATTCAATATACTGTGAGACACATAGGTGTATAGGTGTATGTAGTTCGAAGTTGCGGCTAGTTATGCTAAATCGACTAAGGTAAGTATACTATACCATATTTACATAGTATTGGTGCATCTCACAATTATATGTATTTTCATAAACACTTATAATTTCTTCATTATGAAATTATGATATTACAATACAATGAGGATTTTAGATATCATATCACTGGCTGCCGCACTACTGAGGTGAAAGAGTTTTTTGAGAACCTTAAACAGGTTATTCGATATATATTTCTTGAATCAATTAAGCAAATGTGTAAAACATGCCTCGTTTCCATTATCAATGGAAATTGCTTTGTATTCAAAGACCAAACCTTCCGTTCTATTCCTTATATAATTATCAACCGCCAGTTTAAGTTATAAGCAACATGGCGTTTTATTAAACATAACCAGCCAGAGCCGTTATTTATTATGATTTGAAAGATTGCAAATTGGGAACACAAAATGAGTAGTACTGAGTTGTCAGTTCACATTAAAAGAGCGCTGACGATCTTTCTGTGCAGAATAAATTACTACTGCCCAATATGATTTACATTATTTTACGTGTACGGTATTTGACTAAAGTGAAAATAAATTGTATCATTAAGACCACGAAATATAGGTACATTCAAAAATACAAAGATCAAAATAAATTACCACTAACTTTTGGACATAAATTTATTTTTAATTAGACACAAACTAAAAAGAAGACGTGTTATGACTACTGATTTTGATGACGTCACAAGTCAGTATGTTCATAGAATCTTCATACAAACATATCGTTTTTGACGTTTCATAAAGAGTAGCATATTTGAGTTGTGATCAAACACCGTTTTGAGCTATACTGATACTTATAATGTAACATCTTGATTGATATCTTGAAAAACATCTTTGTGACATTATTCGCTGTTCAGACGTTACCTCCTTTGAACGTTTATACAACTCAGACTTAAAGGGGCACTTCACCGCAAGAATTTGCCTTTAATGTAACAAAAAAATATGTGTAAATCTCATTTGTTTTTTGTTACATTATAGGTGAGGGAACACCCTTACACCTCGCGGGCATTATACCAGTTATCAGCACTAGATCAAACACAGCCATGAGTGAATCATCAATTCATCACTCACCCATCAATGTAATTACATTCAGTATTTTGACGTGAGTGATGGATCGGAACTACACACAGACAGTTAATAAATTATACTAACAATGCTTTTAAAGGTCCACGCATACTGAAATCGATAATGAATAATAGTAATATAATAGTGGACTATCTGGGATATGTTGCAAAGACAGTAATAGCTAACTTGGTTTGTGCTCATTATCAGAAACAATGTATATTATAATACTAAAATAAATAATAGTAGTAAGTTCTATGTTTGCGGAATACTTTTAGTTTTTGACTTAGTGGCTTCAAAATGCCACCAACTTTTTAATCCACAACACTATACCCATTATGTGAAAATTTGATATCTCTTCGGCACTTAATGAAATATAAAAGAATCCAAATGATACTTATAACTTTTTTTTGCAGAATTCTCTCATACAAACCTACGTTATACAAATATACTATAGTAAAATTGCATTAACATATTGGACATAATTATCATGCATTGTATATTAGAACACCAACAAAAATGATCATTTGACAATAATACAGAAGATTATCGAGGAGCCAAATACATTTCTTAAAAAATAAAATACATAACGATGACCTTTACAATTATAAGTTATAACCCTAAGAAATATAGTATCGTATATATATCCCCTACGCGATATATGTTTTATTTTACAAATGTTGACTGATCCACACGCGAGTGCGCAAACCTTGTCGTTATCAGTATACCTAGATTTTTTTCTAGCAGGAAACAGGCTAGTGCTTACACAATAATATCGACAAACCTGTTATGGATAACCACCACGTCAACAATATGAAGTAAATGCATAATTATGTACTTATTAAGAAACGTCACAATCTAGACAGACAAATAAGACATTATACCCACTAGGTTAATTTAGACTGCTCCGTATAACTATTTATTGCAAATTAGAAAAAAAACTCGAGTACCAAAAACGTACGAATTTGATTATGTGATTTTGCTCTATGATGTTGAAACTTACTTAAATGTTGGTACTTATCGATAACAGGATCGTTGTTGTTTTTATCGAGCACTAACAACATGTAGTTCGTGTTAGGAAAATCTCTAGGCATACTTATCAGTGTTAAGACCAAGTGGGGTGAGAGGACCAACAGAGACATAACAATTAATCCTATGCCGGGTCTTTAATGGTTCCTACGTCACGCGTTAAATAAATGATAAAGCATCCGCCACTCTTGCCCACACATACTTGACAGAAAGTGGCCGACGCTTTGTCATTTGTCTATCGAGAAACGTGGCCATTATAGGTCAGCTGCTATAATTAAAAAAACAGTCCTAAATTATTTTAGGTAAGAAAGGTTAGTAAGAAAGAAAGCTGGAAATCCGCATGGCGGGGCTTCATTTATGTTACTTTTGCGAAATATCATAATTTCAATGTCTACAATGGTTAATAGTTTATTGAGCAATTTTTCTCATTACTCGAACGAGCCTACGAAACTAAGTCCCTGACAATCCACTTGATCAAAACACATTTTACATTACCCTAGGCCGTAAGTGGGATTTACTGCCCGGTACAGGGAAAAAATCTCACTTCCTGGCCAAGGCAAAGCGTAAAATTTTAGACAAACCATGGGCGGTAATGAATAAACCTCCAGATCGCATATTTATAGCCCGAACCTTCCTGCGATCACTAATTCACCAATTCACCGCCTTATAGTAGTTCATGTGACTGTACATAATGAAGGGTATTAAACACGAGTATGGGTTTATGAAACGAGCCGAAGCAAGTTTCATAATAACATCACATGAGTGTTTTAATGCCTAATTATGTACAGTTACATACACTACTTTATCTAGCCACATATCATAAGCCTCCATTATGCATTCAGGAGCAGCACATTATGACAAATTTTACCCGGTAATGGCGGTAATGAAGTTTTCAGGCAGCTGTCATAGTTTTGTTCTAATTCAGTGACAAACTAGAGTCGGCCCCAACTATCATATCGTTCGATATCATCACTTACGTGCGACATTTGTCAAATTTTATTGCAAATTGACAATTCATTTCGAACTAAACGTCATCTCGACTGATATTAGAATAAAGGTCAAATCAAATTTCTTTGTTTTTCAGATGTTCGAAATTTGAATGAATAATATTATCGAAATCTATGTTGTTATTTAGCAATTATAACATTTTTACAGATAAGGTAATTTGTTCTAACAAAACTGTCTATTTTTATGGTGGTCATAATGTGCGGTTCTTGAACGCATCATGGAGGTTTATGATATTTGGATAGATAAAGTATATAATGTACTATTAACACTTTGACTATCCACTATCAACGCAGATGTATTACACGTACGTATGAACGTAGGAGTGCTCAACAGTTATCGAAACATTAAAAGTACAGCTGTTATACTACAATGTATGAAATGTAAGCTCTTCATACGTAAGAACAGTGGCTTATATGTATGCTACGGACCGTTTAAATGTTATACGCAGTACGCTTTAATTCAAACAATATATGTTATGATGGTTCCGTTCTACAAGGCACTTTTCTCGCTTCTAAAAGGCTTGCATATTTACACGCAATGCAAATGAAATCTCTGATCAGGATTTCGATTTTTGATTCTACATAATAACCGAAGCGTGTACCAATTCTAATACGAGATCATTAACTACACCGCTCACGGCCGTGTTGTGCGATTATCAGGTACAACAATCGAGTGTCAGTACTGGTCGTTTAAAAATCGAAACAATCTGTTGCACGTTTGATTGTAACCATACAATTATCGCCATTTTAGTTTGCATCTCTAAAGTTATCCTCAACCTTTCCGTCACGACCATCGTACAATCCGTGAGCTCTCAGATTGCGATTCATCTGGATGGCGTAAGAGCGAGCGAGACAGGTATAAAACACGAATAGCATTCACTGACAGCTCACGCACTGTAACCCCTTTCTCACGTAAAAATGTTCACTGCGGCGCTAGTGACGCTACTATTGGTCGGAACGTTGATTTTTGCCCACCAATAGCAGGAATAACTTCACAGACCCAAACTATGAATAGTAAAAAAATATGGGATAAATTGTACAAATTTCAAATCGTTCACAGATAGAGATCAATGTCATAATGTGTGTCAAAATATCGTCTCGTTCCAATCACAATTTGATTTAGTCTCTTTCCGCCAACTTTAAGTAGATTATTTCAGTAGATACCGACGTTGTTCATATTTAAACGAACCGACTGATAAACTCATTATGTAATCATTACCACACTAAACGCTGCGGAGCTGAGTAACTCTCATCTGACTATACCCCCAGCGCGACACGCGACACCTTTACAACAATTAAATAATCTAGCCCGAGTATAATCTAAATACGTGCATATATAATACAAGTAGGAATTTGCCTCACTTGCCGCTCTTACGGCCGTTGTTCCCTTCAATAGACATATATTTTATATACTACATTATAACGTATATATACGCTGAAGGACTGTTCGAAATATTGCGTCCATTTCTTCATTCTTGTCAAGTAAATTAGCTTACTTTTTTGCAATACTAACTCCACTCCATATCATAAAAATAATCTTGAGTTTACAGTTCAAGCAGCTCGTCTATAAAATTGGATTTATTTAGTCATGTCTGGTTAAGGTAATGGCCGGAAAACCCGTTATTTTCAGACAAAGTCTTTGTCAATGCTTCTGTAAAAACATGTACGATATACAGTGCAGGAAAAGTGAGCTGCGGCCGTTCGAGTCCAGATAAACTTTGCCCTTGTCTGATCATCCCCGCTTTATCTTTTCTGTTTCTGGCCGCGGCTTAGAGCCATCGATACTGCTACTATAACGTACAACGCCATATGTATGTTCTGCAAGAAATAAATGAGCGTGTCGACAAATTATCCAAGGGCAGTATAGTTAAGAGCGATAGTCCAGTATACGACTCTGTCAGGCGACTATCTTACCTTACCTATGAAATTTCTGTTTAAATACAGTGTCAGAAAGACAGGTGATGTTGCATCGCCCGACAAGCGAAGTCACGGCCAAGTCATGTAAGACCCCTGTTGAGGATTTATTTTAGTTTTATATTGTCTATGTTTTATGTTTGTCTATTTTTTTAAATACTATTATTTTTTAGTCGTTGTCAATAAATTAATGTGTCAAGCCGCTTAGTTTTTATCCTCGCTCTAGTTATCGAAGATTTCTGGTTACCCCAATAGACTACGACATTAATACACAAATGCCTAGAGAAGCCGTCGCACAGAGACAGTGTCCGACTGTATACGACAACAGTACCGTAACTTAGCCCGGCTAGGAGTGCTCCCACGAGCATCACCAAGTAATTAAAGACCCCAATCACAGACCACCCCCACTAGACGGAGCATGTAAGGCACATGTAAGGCGACCCGCGCGCACCAACGATATGGTACGGCAGAACATTAAAGTATCAACACGGCGGCCACCGTTTAGTTGCGTCCATGTTTATGAGGTCTCTCTACAGCTCTACACCACTTAATACTACAATTTACCATGTTATTTATTTAATTTCTTTTTTCGTTGACGTACGGCGATCATAAACATGGACGCAACTAAACGGTGGCCGCCGTGTTGATACTTTAATGTTCTGCCGTACCATATCGTTGGTGCGCGCGGGTCGCCTTACATGCTCCGTCTAGTGTGGGTTGTCTGTGACTACAACATACACAAATGCCTAAAGTGGGCGTCACACAGAGACAGTGTCCGACCGACTGCATACCGTAACTTAGCCCGGCTAGGAGTGCTCCCACGAGCATCACCAAGTAATTTAAGACCCCAATAGACTACAACATACACAAATATGACTGTGACAGTGTCCGACCGACTGCATACCGTAAGTTGAGCCCGGCTAGTGGTCCCAGGATCAGTGGCCGCTAGATGGCGAGCGGCTTGCCGCGGCACTGGTCCGCCACGTAGCCGGTGAAGCGCTTCAATTTAAGACCCCAATAGACTACAACATACACAAATGCCTAGAGTGGGCGTCACACAGAGACAGTGTCCGACTGACTGCATACCGTAAGTGTAGCCCGGCTAGTGGTCCCAGGATCACGGGTGGTCCCGCTAGATGGCGAGCGGCTTGCCGCGGCACTGGTCCGCCACGTAGCCGGTGAAGCGCTTCAGGAACTTGGGGTACTCGCGCTTGTACACGGCGCGCAGCACGCCGGCCGGCGCCCAGCCGCCCGGGTTTACTGGGGAGAACAGGTCATTTCTCTCAAACATCCAAGGATATGTCGTTCTTATGATCGTGGTAATAGAACGCGAAATACGTCTTTGTTAAAGATTCGTTCTAATTTCAAATTAGAGGTCAATAAAGGTATTTCATACAAGATATTCCATAAAATAAACAAGGAATCACGTTTATTGTTAAAAAATATAACAATATCTAATTAATAAGGTGTTGTCATTTTTTAATAAATAGAATAAATAAATAAATAAATAAAATAAATAAATATTAAGGGACAATTATACACAAATCGACCTAGTCCCAAACTAAGCAAAGCTTGTACTATGGGTACTAGACGACGATATACATAATATATAAATACATATATAGATAACATCCATGACCCAAGCACAAATATTTTGCACAAATCATCAAACATCATCTTAACGTTTGGTGGCAAAAACATTAACCCGAACCGAGCTTAAAATTTTTTTTTTGAAAAAGTAATAAATTGGCGGGAATATTAAAAATATGAATATATAAGTTGAACGTTTGTATTATTTCCTTGGATTTATTTGAGAAAAGCACTATACAAGCCTCGGCGCGAACAGGGATTGTGGGCCTCGTATCTCTAGATTACTACTCGGCCAACAATTCCCTATTTCGCGGCCTCTGCAGTAATGTGCTATATTCAACTGGCCAAAGGACTGCTTTAACAATTAGCGGAAAATGATGGATTGATGAGATAACACTTTGAAATATTGCATGTACTCTATACCAAACAATACTTAGGCTCAGATTTTTTTCTTCTTGCCAAAATTTTGTTGATATACCAGTGGTCGATTACGTTGGATTCTTTCCAAAATCATTCATATGTTCTTCGCTAGATGACAATCGCAAACTGCATCTTTATACCAGTAGCGAGACCACTTAAATCAATATTCGTTTTTTTTTTTTCATTCAATCCAAATGCTAGTAAGTTTGCATATGTTTTCAAGCTGTAGTTTATGTCAGGGGAAGTAGTAACACTTTTTGGCTGGTTTGGTTGGATTAATTTAAGGGTCAATCAACTTTTTTCTGTTGCCCTTGCTTCTAGCATGGTGATGCCACCCGGGTCACTCTTTAAAATTGTCATTTTAGGGGGTTATATTTACCAAAAACGGTGTAATCGCACCAGTTATAAGCCCATTCTTATGTAAGACTATCTCCTGACAATAGCAGCGATATAAATTATAAATATATTCCCAAGAAGTTTACTCATTGTTGTTCCCTGGATGACGGGACGGGATAGAAAAACCCTTAAATCATATTGTTTTCAATATAAATTTGCACATCGCGTCACCGTTCTCACACCAAATGGACGGATCGGAAGTTAAAAAGGTTATGGCTTCTAGACCCCTAATTTCGTCGAGTGCTGTATTTATTGTTAAAATTGAATACTTATTATTTTTATTATCATATATTTATTAGTTTGTTTTATATTATAATATTTATATTCATAATGTGTAAGTTTATGTAGGTATATTTAAGTTTTTGTCTTTCGTTTTGGCGTAAGCCTTTAGTGTCTCTGTGCATTTTTAATAGTTTTGCCTATCTTCTTTGTTTTCTCTCATTTGCTCAAAGGTTAACTGGAAGAAATCCCTTACAGGGATAAGTTCGCCTTTGTACATATCATTAGTTTAATGTCCTTATAATTATATTTTAATGTACAATAAAGAGTTTACATACATACATACATATACGGATCCAAAGCGATGTCAATTTCTTTATATTTATTTACCTGTACTGCAGTAGGCGATGCTGGTGGTGATGTTCTCCCTCGTGGGCTGTTGTCCGGCGGGGTACGTGCTCCGGCACGCGAGGCACACCGTCACGAACAGCCGGATGCAGCCGTTGGAGTTGGGCTGGAAACAGACATTACAATATATAAAAATTCCATCAGGCGATACGTTTGCTCGTTTGCCCCTAAGACATTAAAAAAAAAAAATCCTGACTAGTTCCGAGGAATTTCTGAACTGGCACCTCTAGCAAAAAGCTCTGAAACTTAGTCGGCTTACCATTATTGGCCCTGTGGATTCCTTCATTGTCGCATTGCCGTGTGAGAAAAAATGGGTGAGGGTGTGTGGCGCGATAAACGTAGTTGCTTATCTTGAATTATCTAAGCTTAAACCACTTTCGTAATATAATGACGTCAATGCATGCAATTTGTTGTTTTATCGATAATCGGGTGGTATTATCAGCGATATCACCCACGTTAACAGTGCAGCGAACGAGTGTTTTTATCGTGTTTCCATTTACACCCTTGCCACTAAAAGTAATTTGGACCTTCCTACTAGGGCTCGCGGTCATGTCTGTTTCGAGAACTCGTAACCGGATCTCCGTTGCCAGGTAACACGGCAGCGAAGATCCGGACCGTTCGGCACGTGTAATTAGGCTCCGTGTAATAAAGATACGTAGCTCCATGTTACACGGAGATGCGGTTCTTAAGTTTCTTAAATACACACGGATCCGATCCGTCCGTGACGTTGTCGGTTCGACAAGCTTTAATTCGATACCCGAGCGGAGCTGTGATCCGCTGATCCGTAGCCGAGCACAGAAATGGCTACGTATCTCTGACGTGTCCGTGTAGTACGAGATCTTAGGACCGCCGGTGCTAAAGCACGGAGCTTACTAACTAGCATAGAGGCATTCTATCTACGTCCTCCGGGTAGGCAAGCACTTGTGACTGTTGCAGGTGTTTATGGGCGAAGGTAATCGCTTTCCATCAGGCGATACGTTTGCTCGTTTGCCCCCTATGACATAAAAAAAAAAAAAAAAAAAAAGCTACAGTTCCGCGTGTAACACGTATACCAGAAGCCCTACTTCCTACTCACCGGGAAGTCCGGGTTGGTGGTGGAATGGTTGATGACCGCGTATGTGTGGTCGTCGGAGGCGCGCACGTGCGACCAGAAGAGCGCGTCGCGCTGCGACACCGGCCACACGCGCTTGAACGTCTGGTGGCATACGACCGCGTCCGACGATATCTCCTCCACGATCGTCATGTTCTCTAGTGTCGCTGGAATGTTAAAATAATATCAATTATAAGGTGGGGCAATTATTTGACCTTTAAACTACACTCCAAGGTTATAAATAGTATATGTTAAAGATGTTAAAATAAGAAGGAAATACGACGAGAGCCAAACAAAAACAAGTTCAAAAGAATGTTAAAAAAAACACTTTTTCACACTGCTACCGTAATATATACCTACCTGGTACCTAAACTAGAGATTCCACAAAGATCCCACAGTCAAAGCAGCTACTGGTTTTGTGGGACAATGTATCTAGATTTAAGGAAATTGTAAAGTTCCTAATAAATAAATAAATCAAATAAATAATCCGTCTAATGGGCGCAGTGAGCGACTCCCGAATAGAGTGGTGTAAATGAAAATTCTCAGGAATAATCTATTCTACATAAATGAGAAATGTCTTTAAGATCATTCGCGTTCCATGCAAAATGGTAAACGTTCAATAGAATAGTTGTACATCGTAATTTAATTAGGTAAATATGTAGTGTTAGGGGCATACAGCTAAAAATAATGTAAATGAGCGCGATCTCGACCACAAACTGTCTTAGCAGTTTGGCGAGTTAATTTCAGTTGCATTCAGTAATGTACAACATATGTTGGAAAAAGAAATACGAATCCATACTAATATTATAAATGCGAAAGTGTGTCTGTCTGCCTGTTACCTCTTCACGCTTAAACCACTGAACCGACTTAGATGAAATTTGGTATGGATATAGTTTGAGACCCGTGAAAGGACATAGGATACTTTTCATCCCGAATAAGTTTAGTGTTCCCGTGGGATGAGGGTAACACCGCGGGGCACAGCTAGTTTAAAATATTCGTTCGGTACTACCCAACTGTTGATACAATAAATTCGGTATCGCTCTGATAAATCAAGTGTGATTCAGAAGTGCGAAAGGCCGATGCCGATTTTTTGTTTATTTCAATAGTTTTTAACTTGTAACAATGCTTTTATAATTCTAAACAACGTTTCGTTTGTGTCGAATCTCGGTTTTCTACACTTCACTCATAGTAATTTTTCTAGGGTATCGCACATCCCATGCAGGAAATAGAGCGTTGCATTCAGCGGATACAAAAATATCACCTTCACGTCGAGACATTTGACATCATTTATGCTTTGACTGTGCTAAATAGGCTAAGAAGTAGGTCAATCAATACATAGTATAAAACAAAGTCGCTTCCTGTCTGTCTGTCGGTCGGTCTGTCCCTATGTATGCTTAAATCTTTAAAACTACGCAACGGATTTTGATACGGTTTTTTTAATAGGTGGAGAGATTCAAGAGGAAGGGTTATATGCATAATTTATGAGCATTGCATCCGTGCGTAGCCGGGGCGGGTCGCTAGTAAAGGATAAAGTTAATAAGAACATGTACTCACTTTCCCACTCATACCGGTAGCGGGGGTTGAAGAAATAGTGGCACATCTCTCGGGCGGATACTCCGCGGACCTTGTGCATCGCCTTCAGCGGGTCCATCACCATACCGTCTACCTCGACCTCTCTGAAAAACAAACAATACAATGATCAATCATCATCACCAGCCGAAAGTTCATTGTTGGACCTCTCCTAAAGAACGCCGCCATAGCTAGCCTCGCGCTGGCTAGATGACTCTCTCGACCATCATCAGACAGACAATATACCTAGTAAGTAATAATATTCTAAAAATGTATCCTAGCGTTTTCCGTACCAGCGTACAACCTTTTATTATAAGGTGAAATCCTGATTTCTGTCATTTGATTAACTTTGTCGCTTGTTAGTAGAATCGAAATTTATTTGTATCTTTGTTTAAATATCCTGTCAATGCGTCCTAAATGGTAAGCGAAGGTAAGTGTTAGTTAAAGATATATCATCAAGAAGCAGTAAAGATCCAAATAACAGACACTATTAACTCTACGTTTTCCTTTTAATTGACGCCCTATATAATTCGAAGACCCATTGAATAATAATTTATGAGAAAACCCGGAAATTGTTATGTTAAGCGGGGAAAAGTCTACTAACATATTTTGCTTCTAATAACGTTTGCCTTAGATGCCATTGGACATCGATGCCACTGCAGATTCTGAAGTTATGATTTCGATACTAATTTTAACTGCTTTTTACTAAGACATATTTTTTTAAAGACATCACATTATGTAAATGCTTCGAAGATGGCCTGTAACTGACTGGGCAGCAAATATATATCGTTACATAATTTTTCCCATTATATAAATAGATGTCCACCAATCTAAATTAGGAATAAGTTTCTGTCAAAAATTACATTTTAGTGGCAAGCTTTTATAGCCGACTGTACTTTTCTTTGGATATCCATCCAATGCTCACTGTGACGATTCTAAAGAGCCCAAGCTCGGTAGGATTGCTTTTTCTATTATAGAGTTCCTATGGCCACCTTCCGGCTCCATCATCAGATCAGCCCCATGGTACCATATTATTGTATTGTCATCAAAGTTAAGTAAGTATGCAAAATTTCAGCTCAATCGGTTGACGATATCTGCTTCAAAATTGAGTTGCAAGATTTCACCCGAACAAACATGCATTAAACATACAATGCAAGTTAAATAAAAGCTTGTAAAATACAAGCATACCCTAAAATTAACTAATGGAATGACCGAAATAGTTTCACATTACAAATTACGCCCTCCAATTTCGCTAAAAAGCATTAAATAAGACACATTACACAACCACTCCTTCAGTAATTAATGATAGGTAATATTTTGCTGTCATTTTAATTAACGTCGGCTTAGGTGAGGCTAGGATCTTCATTTGAAAAATTGATGATGCATAAAGTATAATGACATAATAACCAGTGAGACATTGAGTCATTAAAAAGGAAGGGATTAGAAATTTCACCCTTGATGGCTCTCCTTACAAGTTTTAACAGGTCAGAGTGAACATTTCTGGATCTACATAACTCTACTATCAAAGAGAAATATAATATGTACAGTCAGCTTCAAAAGTACCTGATAATTTCAATATGCAATTTGTCATTAAACCAGTAATAAAATTGGCAGCCACTTTTGATGCAGAGTGTACCTACTTTTCTTTTTAATTAATGAGAGTCACCTTACAGTGTCACTGACTGTAATTAGCTTCCTACTGTGTTTTTATTAACCTCATTTCGACATAAAAACCAATTGTTTCTAAATGACCTCCCCGTAATAGTATTAAACGTGACCTACTTTGTGCAAAGGGTAGACAGGCATATTGTTGACGAAGTAAACCAAGTTTGTCACCGACATGGCGTCGTTTAAATGGCACGTGGGTTGATATTTGTTGTAGATAGATCGACTAACGTACACTGATTGAGGGACAAAATAATATTGTTTTTTTCTTTAACATGACTTGAACTGTTGTATGGTGTTGCTGTTATTTAGCCCTCACTACCAGTGAGTCGGACTTTGTGTGGGAGTATAACGCGCTAATAGGATTATCTCCGCGCAACAGGAGTGATTGGTACTATTGGGCTTGTGATAACTTATTACTAAGGTCGCCATAACATCATCATTTATATTGTAATGTTATGAAATAACTTTACTGATTACTGTATGTCCTGGTCATGGACACGAGATAAACTTTGCGCTTATCTCATTCATTATTAGTTTTCAAAACTGTTTTAATGTGGGTAAATTAACACTACATATCGTTTTATTCTTTCCCCTCACACAAACACATCTCTGACCGTAGTTCAGATAAACCAAAATATCATATACTACACAACTTTACATTTTACGATTACCAGTGATCATCAGTCAGTCATTTATATAATATAATTGACGCTGATAATAAAATAATTAAATATCGAGTATCTTATAAACGATACCAGTAAATAATATTTCTACTAGTGTAGATAGTAGTGGCTACCAAATCCCCGAACACTGACTTATTATTCCTTATTTGTACAAGTTTTACAGTCAATACTATCTGTGTGATAGCATTGCTTCGCCAAACTGTGGTTCGCCTAACGTTGCGTCAGTTAATTGCCACAAGGTATTTATATCCCGAATAATAAACAAGCCAGTCGATCAACCTTCACGTCTGTTTACAAACCAAACGAACCCCGGTTTGCACTAATTTCACGGTAACGAGTAACCTAAATTGAAGTAATTGCTTACACCTACACTGTTTTAGGTTACAATCTATCTTCAATCTAAATCTATCTTGCAATCTAAATTCTAGATTTCTATAGAACAATTGTTGAGATGGGTCATGATTTCAGGAAAAATCTTAAATGCTAAATGCAGGAAGGTATATTTCGTAGGAGCTCGCTGCGCTGGTCAAGTATTCTTTGTCTTCTCATTTCGCCAAAACGGCTGGCCTGATTTTGACTAATTTTAGGACATGGATAGTTGAACATCCAAAGATAGCTATAGTAGGTATAGGTTACTTTTTTCCCGACTATGATAACGAAAAAAGTTTTACAGGGACGAAGTTGCGGGCTTATTTACTAAAGTTATAATTACGGATGCCATTGATTCACACATTCTGAAGATTTCCAACGTGAAAATCCCTTCGAGATAATTAAATAAAGAAATTTTTAAACGCGATTAAATCCTGTTTTGTTATAATAAAAATACTGTGTGTAAGTTTAAATCAATATGTCTCATTTGAGTATTACGGTGCCGTACCTTCTGTACATCCTCATGTCTCCTTCTTCAGCAAACAACTGCCAGCCAATGCCTCCGCCAACGCCCTCGAAAGCGGCCTGTATCTGTTCTCTTGATATCCTGTCAATCTGTAAAAGAATACATATTCATTAGAATACCTATTTGAAATTTTCCGGAAATTATGCCAGAAGATAGTTTGTGCCTGATGCGCACACAAAGCATAGAAAGTCCACAATTTAGATGAAACCCAAAGGAGTTATAAAACTTTCTCTTCAAAAATGTAAGCATATTTTGACCCTGGTCAAATGGATTTGAAATCTATTTGAAACAATAATTATACGGAATTATTTTGTTCCATTTCATAAGCAATTTTTCCAATTCAAAAGCAATTTCCCTATACACATAGTAGTTTCAAACCCTTTTAAATTACACTCATATGTGGGCGTTAGCAGATTAAAATACATCAACAATACAAATCATAAAAGGGTAAGTACAAAAGTGTCATTAATAAACCATACTATACTATGCTTTGAAATAGTCATGACGTCATATGCCCTATTTAGAGCGCAAATAAATTATACGCGACGTCACGATGCCGTGTCACACACCCCAAGCTATTAACACGCGTATTGTGAGCTGGGTTGTCTATACGGATACTGGGTTGTTTATATGAAGAATTCATATGTATGAGAAATAGGTGACTCTCGCGGCGTATATAAGTAAAAAAGAAGAAAAAGGTCGGTCGACAAGTCTTTAGAAGATTTTATCCCGGTTTTGATGCATTCAAAAACTTCAAAATAAAGAAAATACCTCATTCCACAGAACATGCACGGTGAGGCGGTTGTCGATCGCTGGCGGTGGCAGTTCCACCTGGTCATGAGTGTGCACGCTGGGAGAGATGACCCGCGCGCATCGCTCCTCTTCCATCTTGTCTGTCTTACCTCATTCCACAGAACATGCACGGTGAGGCGGTTGTCGATCGCTGGCGGTGGCAGTTCCACCTGGTCGCGAGTGTGCACGCTGGGAGAGATGACCCGCGCGCATCGCTCCTCTTCTATCTTATCTGTCTTACCTCATTCCACAGAACATGCACGGTGAGGCGGTTGTCGATCGCTGGCGGTGGCAGTTCCACCTGGTCGCGAGTGTGCACGCTGGGAGAGATGACCCGCGCGCATCACTCCTCTTCCATCTTGTCTGTCTTACCTCATTCCACAGAACATGCACGGTGAGGCGGTTGTCGATCGCTGGCGGTGGCAGTTCCACCTGGTCATGAGTGTGCACGCTGGGAGAGATGACCCGCGCGCATCGCTCCTCTTCCATCTTGTCTGTCTTACCTCATTCCACAGAACATGCACGGTGAGGCGGTTGTCGATCGCTGGCGGTGGCAGTTCCACCTGGTCGCGAGTGTGCACGCTGGGAGAGATGACCCGCGCGCATCGCTCCTCTTCTATCTTATCTGTCTTACCTCATTCCACAGAACATGCACGGTGAGGCGGTTGTCGATCGCTGGCGGTGGCAGTTCCACCTGGTCGCGAGTGTGCACGCTGGGAGAGATGACCCGCGCGCATCGCTCCTCTTCTATCTTATCTGTCTTACCTCATTCCACAGAACATGCACGGTGAGGCGGTTGTCGATCGCTGGCGGTGGCAGTTCCACCTGGTCGCGAGTGTGCACGCTGGGAGAGATGACCCGCGCGCATCACTCCTCTTCCATCTTGTCTGTCTTACCTCATTCCACAGAACATGCACGGTGAGGCGGTTGTCGATCGCTGGCGGTGGCAGTTCCACCTGGTCGCGAGTGTGCACGCTGGGAGAGATGACCCGCGCGCATCACTCCTCTTCCATCTTGTCTGTCTTACCTCATTCCACAGAACATGCACGGTGAGGCGGTTGTCGATCGCTGGCGGTGGCAGTTCCACCTGGTCGCGAGTGTGCACGCTGGGAGAGATGACCCGCGCGCATCACTCCTCTTCCATCTTGTCTGTCTTACCTCATTCCACAGAACATGCACGGTGAGGCGGTTGTCGATCGCTGGCGGTGGCAGTTCCACCTGGTCGCGAGTGTGCACGCTGGGAGAGATGACCCGCGCGCATCACTCCTCTTCCATCTTGTCTGTCTTACCTCATTCCACAGAACATGCACGGTGAGGCGGTTGTCGATCGCTGGCGGTGGCAGTTCCACCTGGTCGCGAGTGTGCACGCTGGGAGAGACGACCCGCGCGCATCGCTCCTCTTCCATCTTGTCTGTCTTACCTCATTCCACAGAACATGCACGGTGAGGCGGTTGTCGATCGCTGGCGGTGGCAGTTCCACCTGGTCGCGAGTGTGCACGCTGGGAGAGACGACCCGCGCGCATCGTTCTTCTTCCATCTTGTCAAATCCCGTCTCCACCGCATCGTAGAACTCGTCATCGGGCAACGTGGAGTGAGGCCCTTCCTGGGAGACAAGAGAGTTTGGTTAATATTTTTATGTCGTATAAATGGCAGTAAATTAAACCGCGAATTACGCTCTTAAGAGCGTAGCCGGGCTGAATTTTTTCATACAATTGTAACATTTTACGAAAAAACTAAAAAATATTGGCATTGCTATACTCTTTCTTTAAATCTTGATAGGTAAGTACCAAAAATATTTTAATCGGCTTAGTTTCGGAGCACAATAAAACGGGATACGGAACATCATTCTGGTAAAAAAAATGTAGGTATGTTACCGAGGGGCCTCTAAGCTCTTTGAGTATTTAATGACAGGAGATGCCATGGACGGGCGACCCCCTCCGGCAAAATAACTGGTCAACTGGTCAAGCACGTTATATAAAACTACTTGAAGTCGCTTCACCGCCATTTTGCATTGATCTGTGTCGCGTGACACTTCTCTCCAAAAATGGTGAATTGTGCAGATATTTTCTTGTAAAAGGCGATATGACGGCTCAAATATGTAACAAGATCGCGTTTCCTATCACAGGTAAATATTTTTACAAACTATTAAATGTGTATTAAAGTACAATCTCCATTTAAAGAAAAAAACCGTTGCGATACGTAAACGACAGAAAAATGTAAACATAAACGGTGGTACAGGGGCGAGGGATGTGACAAAATAAAAACCGCGACTCAACATTTGAATGAATCATTCATTCATTCGATCACTGCAGTTTGTTTAATAGTTAGTGTATTATTAGATACTTGCGACCCTCCCGGCTTCGCACGGGTGCAAAACTGATAAATTATGCATGTATTATGCATATTATAAACCTTCCACTTGAATCACTCTATCTATTAAGAAAAACTGCAACAAAATCCGTTGCGTAGTTCTAAAGGTCTAAGCATACATAGGGACACACAGACAAACAGGCAGACAGCAAGAAGCAACTTTGTTCTTTACTATGTAGTGATTGAATTTAATAATAGGTATAGATGTATGTTATTTTTAAATCTTGTAAGGTGAATTAGAAATATTACCTTTCTCTAGACATACGATGTTGAAATTTAATATGAAAATGAAAATAATTGTTTGCTAAAAGTATATCTAGGTAAAAGGAACATTTAGTGCTGCTGGGCTATGAGTATATGCGTTATACATATACTATTATTTATAGACTTTATTTCATATTCTTTCCATCTTCACTGCTGCCTCCTTATTTCCTTATTCTTCTTTTATTTTATAGAATGAGAAATGAGGATATGCCGCAGAAGAACCAAGGTAACCGGCATAGCTTACAGGACTGCACGATTGAAGTGGCAATGAGCAAGCCATGTAGCCCGGAGAATCGATGGCCGTTAGGTCAGCAAAGTGCTAGAGTGGCGACCACGTATAGGAAAGCGCAGCGTAGCGAGCGTTGTGACGATTTTTGGGGAGGCCTATGTTCAGCAGTGGACGTCTGTGGCTGATAGATACATGAATATATTTACTTAATTATACCTTTTTATTTTATTTTATATGTGGTAAGTAATTCTAATTAAATTAATAACAATTTGTTTTATTGTTTTCTCTTTACTCATATCTTTAAATCCCTTTATATGTGGTTTCAAGATATACCTTTATAAAATAAATTGGTTAAAAAAATCAAAGTCCGATTAAATCAAATAAAGCATAAGAAATTATTTAAGCAACTGTAAGAAGAGTTACAAGTGAGTTGCTGGGTTTTAGATGGGCGTACGTTCTTTTCTTGAAGGTTATATTCACCTCTAAACTACAAGTACGACGGACTAAATATTCCATAGGGAATGACAGTTGTTTTCAGTGCCCATTCAAAGCATCCTGCGTGAACATCTACTAAAATTGTCATTTCATGCAAACGGTTCTTTGATCTGTGACGATCTGTGAATCTCTAATATTAGATCCATGGAAGCTCACACAACTTGCACATAGCTATCAGCTCCAAAATGGCGAAAATGCAGTGGTTTCATTTTAGCAACTACAATATGAAGTCGAGTGTACTTGTTCTAGAAGTCAGTGATTGTTTAAGCCCGAAACAACCGCGGGCGATAGTTTTATTTCACAGTTTAGTTATGCGAGAGTGATAAGGACACAATAAATATAGACAGATATACATAGAAACAAATATATTTATTGGATTACGTCTTCAATATACAGAATTTACACTTTTCAAATTTCACAATAAATAGTACCTATAAGACAATTCAGTTCATTCATTAAAATGATTTGACTCATTCTTCATATGTGTCCCATCACTATGTTTTTCTTATGTATGCTGCACAGTTACGTGAAAACTGTATCTGTGTGTATGTAATTTTTGATGTGTTTAATTTTGCTGTAGTGTGCGTTTATCGCAACAGCAATTTTTGTGTCTGTTGAGTTATTCATCCTTTGGTGGTGTGCTGTACGTGTTTACTTCGCCCCCCGCTAAAATTGGCGAAAAAATTTGTTCGAAGAGTTTACGTTATGACATCTCCATTTGTCTATGCTCTAAGTCTAAGCTCCTAGGGGCCCATGAACAAACTTTTAATGGGTCCTGGGGCAAGTCTCGAACTAACACAGAGCCCCGATCTTTTCTATCGTATTTCTATAACCGCAGCCTTCAATTCCAAGCCATCACGAGTTAATACTCGAGAGTGTCGTAACTTCAACTCGTTAGTATAAATACATATATTCGAATACACATGCTGCATCCAACTAAACGTCAACTGACGGGTATTGTAATTCCTCGCACCGCTAACCCAGATACGCAAAGGACGTCGTTAGGAAATGAATTCGTTTGACTACATGTGCTGTCGCCTGTCGTATGCCCTGCATGACAAGTTAGCGGCCTAGTTCCTAATCAGATATGTAGTCTTACACGATCAAAACAGGGCAAGTGCGAGTTGAAATTGAGCACGAAGGGTTCTCTACCATCAAAAACGTTTAAATTATTTATTGTTAGATAGCGCCCATGCATATTGTGCGAAAAAAGTACACCTAAGCCAAACAGTAGTAGTTAATGTTACGTCGAAACTTGGAACGTTTTCGTCGTTTCTGATGACATATGTCCGAATATCACCGCAAGTTACACGTACTATAAAACCGTTATTTATATTGCCTCTATTTAACTTGTCAATATAATATAACTTAATAAACATAACGCTTCCTTCACTCATATATATAAACGTATATTCATCACGCACATAGCTACAAGTCCTAGATTGTCTGTAAGTTATATGCGTTACGATATAATTCGTAGTATAGTTAGTTGCGCTGGGCATTTTCCGCAAGTCGACATCCAACGTGCCTATTTTCCTAATTCGTAGTATGCGATATTAATTGTTTATCTATTGGATGACAGTTATCAAAGTAATTTTTATCATTAAGGTGGTTGCAGAGATGTCACTTTCATACAAATCGTTTGATCAATACACACTTAGGCAGTTATGGCTTTAGGTTATTAAACATTCTTAAAAAAATCTTTAAGCGATCTTATACTCGCCAAGGAAATCAGTTTTGCTATAAATCATACAATTACAAAGTTATTAAAGCTTTAAAACCCGTTGAAATATTGTCCATATATGTATGTGTGCGTTGCTTTTACACAACATACAAACGTAAGCGCACGTAAAGCTATTCATGAAAAGTGCGTTCTGAAATATAATACTACTTAACTTATGATTTAGGATAATAAATTTAAATTGATGTTTCGATATGAATGCATAACAGTTTATTTTTAAATGATTACAGCTTTCATTAAACATGTAACAAATAATTGGAAACATTTGGATTTTAAAGATACCTATTGTGTTTATTTGCTCATAACAATAAAGTGGAACAGATTTCGAACGCACTAAATCTTGTGAATGAAATAATAAATTATGTCAATACTGTCATGTCAATTGTGGAAATTCGTATAAAATGAATCATGTTTGGTTTACAACTTTACATTTTTTTTGTTTCGTGACTTTTTACTTTATGCAGTGTGAATAATGAAACGTGCATATAATAATAATAAACATGTGTACTCAGGACATAGTGATCCCTAAACGATATTGCGATATCATGGGTCAGAAATTGCGGGGAAAGTATTGTGTTTGAAAACATGACAAATCGAAGCGTCCTGCCGTGAAAGAGGTGTCTCGCGCTATTTTCTTTTTAGACGAAAACAAGCATGGCCTGATGACAACCGTAACCAACCACAAAAACTGAACGCAATCGCTCGCTTTGGGTGATGAAAAAAAAACAAAGCTGTTCATAGTGGGTTCATATAGGTAGTTTCTTCTCTCTGACTGAATTGATACCAAGACCTACCCATGTTTTTCAATAGGTGTGGGAAACCAAATCCTTTTGGGAATTATCGATTCAGTGACTAAGTTTCCTCCTTGAAGGATACCTGTAATAACACTAATTACCGTAACTCCCTGTAAGATAGGACATGCATACAGCCGTTTCCATTGCCGGCACTTTTGTGGCGTAATAAATAATTTCATTACAGATTCAAGGCCAGCTTAGAGCTTCATCAAAAGGGATCACTGCAAGATGATTTCCTTCATTGAATTATCCACAAAAATAATGTCAATTAAAGTTCAAACAGATGAAGGCTTCATCCAAGAAAAGCTGCAGAAACTTATAATTTTCTACAAAACATGCGTGTTGCCTAAAATAATATTACAACGTATACACCATTTCGAATTAAAGCGACGTCTACAACTCACGCAAACACTAGTATTATAATAAAACCTACACGTAACAAAAATTGTTTTATTTTATTTAGTGGTTGGTGGTTCTAAAATCCATATATGTACATAATAACAATATATTGTCATATATTTTTATATGGCGCGAGCTAGCTCGGGATCGTGGCGCAAACAACTGGTGCTGCGCTCAGTTAGTAGTAGTTCTAGTAGTTATATATTTTTAGACTGAACATTTTTACAATTAGAGACTCCATGGAACCACGATTTAGAACCACGAAAATCCCAACCCTAATCAGTACCAACTATACTTGATGTCGTTTTTTTGTATATCAGGTCAGAGTATAGCAAAAAGGGCCCGATCTTGTCATTAAGTAATAAAAAACAGAGGTATAAGTACTTGTGTTTTTTTTTTCATCATAAATTTCAAATTCCCAGCACAGAATGGATGATAGTACAAGTAGTCCCAGGCTACGTAGTAATTCTATGTTAATTTAGGACCACTCTAGTTCTTAAACGGGCAAGTTAATCAAACAATTGTAATTTATAAAAGATACTTATTTTAATGTATTCTTTAGTTCTAATCAAATAGTAACAAAAATGAGAAAAATATTTTTCAACAAAATATGTGTCCTAAAATTGGGCCCTTTTTGCTGTACCCCAATCTATCATTCAGAAAAACTTAGGACAAACTCAATAACATCACAAATCAGAATCACAATATATCAGAACAGAAACCCAACAAATATACTCATTTAATTTCACCACATACTTAAAAAATATAGAACTGCCAAAGATTTGTAATTTCTTCGTATTATTTATTTTGACAATCCAGCCCGTCTAATACAACTAGGCTTCACGATTCTTGTCACGCGACATAGCATCGCCCGTCAGTCTCCTACAGTACCGCAAAGAAAGAGATAGGAAATATTTTTCGCGCGAGAAAGAGTTGCGAGTCACAGTTGTGCTAGAGGTGCATCTTTACTTCATCGTCAAAATCAAATATCATGCCTGCTTATTTATGCAGCGCTTACTATCAAACTGACAGATGATACGCGACCCTTTAATGAATGAATCACCCGCACACAGTCATAATTAGTGTCTATTAGTGTGAGTACTTGCTGATTTTTCACAAATTGCCAACACATGGGAGAATAAGACAATTTATCACGTGCTACTAATACTACATGAATAAAAGACAAATACGCGGACTCGCCAAGATACAAATTTTACTTCAAACTAAAGTAACATACGAAATAATACACAAAAACTACAAATCTTGCTTTTCAGCGCCATCTGGCGTGGAATGTCTAGTTTTGTTTCCTCTGCAACCACCTTAACCGGTCCTTTTTCGGCGATGCAAATTACGGCGGTAAATTTTCCTTCACGATTAAAATTCGATCGATTCGCACTTTGATACATTACGACATTGCACAATTCGCGCTTTTTAACAATACGATGAATTACAAAATATTTAATTTGATAAGGTTTTTAAATTCTACAACCTTTATACCTTTACCATAGACTTCAAACGTTATGCAAACAAATCGATACGTTTACATATAAGCGAAATTGAGAGTATTCGTGACAACCGGTACAATGAATTAGTGAAAATTTGAAACCTGTTAAAGTATGTTTGCCAAAAGCCACCCGATAAAATATTGACAAAAAGACGGCTAACTAATATTTCAATATTTGCATGTTGAGTATGTCGACTAATACTGTTACCAGAACGATTATTGTAAGACCTTTTTATTGCGTATTATATGCAAATAAACGAATCTGAATCTGAACTGAAAAGTATATATTATAATGATCTAAATGAAAATACCTACTACTGCCACCAACCAGTTAAATAGTCAAATTTTATAGATTAATGGTCCAAGTCCATGAAAACTTACAAGGTCGTAGTAACTCCAAAACAAAGCAAAGGTTCGTTACAATGACATTGAAAATTGAAACCATTGATTATCTAATTGATCATGTTATGGAAACTTAGTTTGGATAACAACAAACATTGAGTTATTATATATTAATAGCGAAACGCATTTTATTGCTACTGTTAATATCTGAGATCAACCCAACCTGTTCTGTTAATTAGCTAACTTCTAAACTATCTCGACATTTACGTCGCAGATTTTTATAAATAAAGTAAATAAATATCGGCCAACCTCCTACAAATCGATCTAGCTCTAGTAGGCTTGTGTTAGGGGCACTAGACGACGATAAACATACTTTTATAGAGAAATACATACTTAAATACAAATAACATGACCCAGTCACAAATATTCCAGTTCATCACACAAATATTTGCCCTTGCCGAGATTCGAACCCAGGCCCGTCGGCTCAGTAGGCAGCTGATTTACCACTGCGCCAACCGCGTCGTCAAAACCATATAACCGTCAGTTTATAACCAGTTACACTATCTAATGCAGTTATAAACAACTAGTACATCCTGTCATATTGATGTTGGTCACAGTTCTCGGAAAAGCACACAGTCATATCTAGACTGACACTTAACAAAATATCTCACTGCACCTGCTTATCAAACTGAAAAGAATAAAGAATTTGAGGTGCGACCAAATGAAGTGCTAACACTTACGCTGTTGCAAAAGAATCCGATAACGTCCAGATTGGCTCGAGAGAATTAAATAAACAAATGGACTTTCGTATCTTATCCTGTGGAAAGTAGTTTAGCCGGACTTGCAGCGGTGACCTATATCGGCAGAATAATGGAATAGATTCACTCTTAAGTGACACGGCGACCGCGCCTCGATACTCTCAGACAAAGACGGAGGTAAGACAGGTAACCTAATTGAACTAAGTTCGCAGTTATTGTTGACTGAGTACACAAAGGTATAAACTTAACTTCATAAGATTATAAGTAATAACTAATTACAATTGATGACGAAAATTAATGATCTAATAAAGCAATCTAACAGTTTCGTACCTACTAGCCTTGTTATTTTGACACTTCGGATTAATATAGAGTAAATTAAATAAGTTAATGTTTTAGGGTACTTTACATGTTTTTATTAGTCTAAAATTCTATATTACGAGTATAACTCATAATTATAACTAACTGCAATTACTGGACAATGAGTACATAGCACGTCCAGTGATGCTATAAATAAATTACTTGATACATTACGTAACAATTTATATAACGGTATCCTCGCAGTTTAATTTATTTAATTCTTTTATTTAATTTTGCAGTCGTATTGTAAAGGTATTTTATAATTGCATTATTCGATATCCGATACTAAGACACCCGAAACTTCGTACGTTACCCTTTCGTGTGACCCGTCGGGTGTAATGCGTGATATATATGGCTTCTTACATATTCACATGTACCTACTAAGTGTGGGGTGTGTGCGAGATCGCCTCCTAGTGTGGGTAGCTGGGGATAACCCCCGAGGACCTAAAAACCCGAAGGGGTTAAAACCAACTACCACGGAACACCCTGGGCGACATGGCTAGTAAAATGCCGGCTCTGCCAACAGTTTGCTAGCCATGTTGGCGAAGATCTTCTGGTTCCACCGAGGGCTGTAGGCGGCCTCGGTGGACTACATATGCCTACCTGCGTTTGTCCTGCGCAGTTGAGCGCCGTACGCAGGGATGAAGGAGTCCTGGGGGGTTGAGTCGAGCGTAGCCGGGGTTCGATGCTATTGTGAGACAACACGCCCCCTTTGGTCCGGATTTCAGGCCAAACGGTGGCCCTGCAGCTAGCCACTGCAGGGAAACGGACGCGCGTACCGTACGGATGAGGTGGGTACGGTCCGCAGGCGAGATGCGGGGGGGTCCTCCGGGAGGACACTGGGGGCTCGGCCATGCTGACGGAGCAAGGACGTGTGGAGCCACTGGGGGAACTTGGATCGTTTTCCCCAGCCACACCGTCTGCAGCACCCGATGTCGCGCATGAGACCCAACCAACCGCATCTATATCTCTCGGGTAGTCCTGGTGTTCAGAGAACATCCCCAAAGGTGCGGGCTCCGAGGCGGGTGGGAAGCTCGAGAGATGAAAACACTAACATGGAATCATGGACACGCCCAGATCCCGAACCCCACGGGAGCCGGAGGGGAAACCCGAAGGCGCCCCCACACCAGGTGCCGGTGCGGCAGACGCTGTGCCTGGCACCTCCACACAACCTCACCGGAGGGATGGTGCTGTCTCCACAGTGCTACCCTCCCACTCACGTGCCCTCAGGGACGCGAAAGCGGCCCAGACAGGCAACACCACACCACACGGAGGTGCTGTACCCACAGTGCCCCCCCACACATCAACTCACCGTGGCGGCGCTGTCCCTACAGTGCCCCCACACCCCACACCCCGTGGTGGTGCTGTTTCCACAGTGCCCCCACACCCCACACATCGTGGCGGTGCTGCTTCCACAGTGCCCCCACACCCCACACACCGTGGCGGTGCTGTTTTCACAGTGCCCTCACGGAAAAAGCAGTCCGCGCATGGTGGAAAGGCCGTTGGGAAATCGGTGGCTTCGAAACCAGGCGCGTCGACGAAACAGACAGGCTCGGCGCAGGCACAAGGCCGTACCAAGCCTAGTAAACAAAAACTAGGGAGTGATACCAAGGGGATCGTTTCAGCATCGGAGAAGTCCGCTGCTCCGGAGCAGACACCAATGGAGGAACTCCCTACAGATATTGCAACCGCACAGCTCGATGCTGGCTGGACACTCCACGAGAGGGCCAAAAGGGGAAGGGCGAAACCCGCTCAGAGGGAGCAACCCGGACCTGAGGGCGGCTTTTCGTGGAAGACGCACAAAAATAAAAAACAGCGTCGCAGGTCCAGGCAGAGAAGAGCTGCGCTGGAAAACAAAGCAGCTCCAGTGCCTCAGCAACAGCCAGGTGCTCCCAGGCAGGGGGCGGCGCAGCAGGCCGCTGGTGCCCCAGTAGCTGCTCGTGCCCCTCTTGTAGGGAAAGGGGCTAAAAACAGGACTGCCAGGGGTGGTAATCCGGAATCTCGAGCCTCTGCCAAAAGGGCGCGACTCGATGAGACCATATCTCCTCGAGGTGAGCCCAAAAGGCAGAGGATCCAGACGTCGGAAGAAGCCCCGAGGATGGCGTACGCCGAGGCTCTAAAGGCTGACCTACTGGTTGCTGTCACCACAGTGACCTCAGGACACCTTAGCCAACAGCAGTCCGAGGAGGTCCAACAACAGCTACAGGCTCTTCTCATGAAGGAGGCCTGTCAGCCTGGCAACAGCCAGTCGTCGGGTCCACTGTTCCGAGGGAAGCCGATAACATCGAACGGCGTCCTGAGGCTGTGGTGCGAGGACCAGGCCACGTTGGCATGGCTCAAGCGCAGCGTAGCGGCTATCACCCTCTCCACGGGGGAGAAGGTTGTTGTGCAGCGCCAGAGTGAAGTGCCACGCAGAGTACGCTGCGGTATTCTGTTCCCCGGCATCTGGGAAGACTTCCGTGCCATTGCGCGGACGCTTCGCTACCAGAACGGGTGGGCAGAAATCGACCGCTGGCTGCTCCATAAGGTAGACAAGCAGGAGACGGAGACGTTTGCTGTTGTCAGTATACCAGAGACGGTAGTGCAGCCCCTCGTGGACCGCGGGCGCCGGCTCGGCTTTATGCTGGGCTCGGTGTACGTGAAGTTCCAGGGACCAAGAGGTAGGTTTGTGGAACATCCACCAACCACTAACACCGTGTCTGTAGAGGACAAGGATGGGACAGAATCCGAGCCCATGGACACTGCCGCGGTGACCGAGGCATCCGCTGACTTAGTCGCGGAGAAGCCCGGGTCCCAAACCCCAGAACAGACCGACCCCGTCTCCGAGAAGGACGAAGAAGATCTTCTTCGCGACCACTCGGAAAGCGGGGAGGAATGTATGGAGGGGTTAGGCAGATTGGCCATTGGTGAGGAGGCAGAGTGTGGTATGTCGGCGGAGGAGGGTGACTCCGATGGCGGTACCCCATTCTCTCAGCTGTAACATCCTACAGGCCAACCTCCACCACAGTGAAACCGCGACGGCTCAGATCCGGAAGTGGTTGGAGGTCAACGACACGGCCATAGTACTGATCCAGGAGCCGTGGGTCAGGAAAGGCACTGTATGCGGACTCCGCAACCTAGGAGGTAAGCTCACAGCATATACGGGACCGGATAACCCCCGGACCTGCATCTATATTACTAGAAACATACATGCGCAACCTTTAACAAGTTTCTGTTCTAGAGACCTGTGTGCTATTAAGGCGCACGGGGCGCAATACTCCAGCCTGCAGGAGGTAGTCATAGCCTCGGCTTACATGCCGGAGGCGGATGACCCGCCACCGCACGACATGACAAGGCTGGTCAACTACTGCGAAGACGCGGGGCTTGAACTCATCGTGGCCACCGACTCGAACGCACACCACGCCCTCTGGGGCATGCGGACAGGTAACGAGAGAGGTAAGAAACTTGTCGAGTACCTATTTACAACAGATCTTAACATACTTAACAAAGGATCGGAACCAACATTCGTAACTAGGCGGAGCAGAACAATCATTGACTTGACACTAGCAACTGATATAGCATCGGAAAACATCTCAAACTGGCAGGTCTCTAAGGAGCTTTCCTGCTCGGACCACAGATGGATTCGATTCGATATTCAGGTAAAAACACTCGAAGCCATCCCTAGGCGGAACCCACGCAGAACGAATCGCACAGAGTTTGCGAGCCGACTAAGCTCAGCCTTGTCGGTGAGAGAGGTTCCCAACAAACTAGAGGGTGCTGAACAGATAGAAAAACAGGTAGGCGTCCTTACAGATACCATCATGGACTGTTACCACCATGCATGTCCCTTATCCACCCCCTCAGCCAGCTGCGAGAACAAAGCTAACTGGTGAGGGCCAGAGTTGGAGAGGCTCAGGAAAAAGATGAGGCAACAACTGAACAGGGCAATGAACACAGGTACAGACCAAGACTGGGATAATTATAAGACCACCAAGTCCAGGTACAAACAACGGCTCCGGTACAGAAAGTCGTGCTCATGGCGGAACTTTTGTACCAACATTGAGACATGTACGCAGGCGAACAGGGTAAGAAAGGTTCTCTCCAACCAGGCAACTACCACCTTAGGATCCCTACGTAAGCCAGACAACACCCTCACCAGCTCACCGGAGGAGGCGGAACGTACCTTAGTACAGACGCATTTTCCGGGCTGCGAAATAACGCCGCTAGTGAACTGGACGAATGAGGAGACTACTCCGACGGAGGAGGAGTGGCAACAAGCATGTGAGGTAATCAGCCCACAAAAAGTACAGTGGGCTATAAACAGCTTTGACTTATACAAATCACCAGGGTTAGATGGAGTCTTCCCAGCCCTGCTGAGGTGGGGAGGAGAAGAACTCGCCCAGTTACTGACCATCGTTCTGACCGCCTGTCTGGCTCACAGGTACGTACCGAAACGATGGAGAGAAGTCAAAGTCATCTTCATACCCAAACCTGGTAAAAGTGACTACTCAGATCCGAAATCATTCAGACCAATCAGCTTAACTTCTTTTTTGCTTAAAACACTTGAGAGGTTATGTGATAGGGAGTTGAGGGAGAAGGCATTAACTAGTGTACCCCTACACCCTTACCAACATGCCTACAGCCAAGGCAAATCCACAGAATCAGCTCTTCATGCCGTAGTTGTCAAAATAGAAGAGGCCATTATAAACAAGTCTATGTGCCTAGGCACCTTCATAGATATCGAAGGAGCCTTCGACAAGACCAATTTCACCAGCATAACAGCAGCATTGGTAAGGCACGGAGTCAACGATGTTATGGTACAATGGATAAACAACATGTTGAGCAAGAGGGTCATCAGACTCGGAACTGGCGAGACACAACAGGCACTGGTGGCAAAGGGTTGCCCCCAAGGAGGCGTACTCTCACCACTCCTTTGGAACATGGTGGTGAACGACCTCATCGCCACACTAAATGACAATCACTATTACACAATAGGTTATGCTGACGACATAGTGATACTGACGAGCGGCAATCACACAGGTACGGTATGTGACGTTACCCGCTCTGCACTGGCCATCGTGGAACGCTGGTGCAACAACAACGAGCTGACGGTTAATCCAAAAAAGACAGAACTGGTAATGTTCACCAACAAACGTAATCTGGGCACCTACCGACTACCCAGACTGTTCAATACAGAGCTCCAATTGTCGACCGAGGTAAAGTATCTAGGGGTAATACTTGATAGTAAGTTGAATTGGAGCAACCATCTAAATAACAAAATTGATAAAGCTACAGTCGCGTTCTGGCAGTGCCGTAGAATGGTAGGTAGAACTTGGGGTCTTAATCCTAAGATCACACTATGGCTATACCAGGCAGTCATCAGACCAATATTAAGCTACGGTGCAGTAGTATGGTGGCCACGAACCAAGCTAACCACCGTAGAAGCTAAACTACAACGACTTCAGAGGTTAGTTTGTATGGCAGCTACGGGATGCATGAGGACTACACCTACTGCAGCCCTGGAAGCTATACTGGGGCTGCCGCCGCTGCATCTCTTCGTCAAACAAGAAGCGGCAGCTACGGCGATACGTCTTAAGAAACTAAACCTCTGGAGATCAGCTAGGGTGCCGCACACCGAAATCCTCTATGAGGTAATTGGTAAGGAACCGCTTATAGAGGCGGCCACCGACAGGATACCCAAGCAATTCATCTTCGACAAAAAATATAAGATACAACTGTACGAGGAACCTGGCGAAGGTCTTAACCCAAGGGAGTTGAGAATCTTCACTGACGGGTCCAAAACAAGGTCAGGCACTGGCTCTGGGGTATTCTCAGAGGACCTAAACATACACATCTCTACACCACTAGGAACCCATAACACAGTCTTCCAGGCGGAATGTATGGGTATCATAATGGCAGCCCATGCAATCATCTCAAGGAAGGTAAAGGACTACCCCATCCGCATACTCTCCGATAGCAGATCAGTGTTACAAGCCCTGCAGAGCTACACAGTAACCTCAGGACTCATATACGAATGTCACCAAGCATTGTCAGAGGTATGTAATAATAATAGCATAACCCTACAGTGGATCAAAGGACACAGCAACTCGCGCGGGAACGACGCAGCTGACGAACTGGCGAGAGGAGGTTCGGAGATGGTAGCAGAGGGACCCGAACCAATCATACCTCTACCATTCGCCTGGCTGCGCAACACAGTGCGTATGAACACGAAGGTAGAACAGCAACTATACTGGTCTAACTTAGGTACCTGCAAGCAGAGCAAAGAGGCCCTTCCGACAATCTACCCCGGGTTGTCACGCAAGCTAAGGCAGCTGAAGAGGCCGCAGCTCCGGCTCATAACTGGAGCGATAACTGGACATGCCCTGCTAAACAAGCACTTATTTACTCTAGGTGTTACTGACAGTCCTCTTTGCAGAGCTTGCATGGAGGCCGAAGAGACAGCCGCCCACGTCATTCTCGAATGTCCTGGTGTGGCCAAATACCGGGCACAACACCTCGGGTCTCCGAGGTCACTCCCAGAAGTCGTCGGCAACATCAAGGGACTGCTAGGCTTTCTGGTAGAGTTGGGTTGGCAAGAGTAGTGCCAGCAACCCTTTACGCAAAATAGGCGCATTGTAAGACGTCGAGTTGCGGAAAACTAGCCCGCGATAACCTATACCTATACCTATACCTACTAAGTGTATATATATATGGGTCAATCAATGTTTTTCTGTTGCTCGTTGCTATGGTGATGTCCCCTGGGCCACTTTTGAAAACTACGATTAAAATTACTATTTCGGCGGTTATATTTACCAAAAACTTTGTAATTGTTACAGCTATAAGCCCATTTTTATGCAGACTATGTCCTGACAATATCAGTTATATAAATTATTAACACTTTTCTAAGTTTAATCAGCATTGTAATTTTAACGTAGAGTCTATAGGTCACCTAGATTTAAGAAATGAGTTACCTTTCTCGAATTATCAAATCCTTATTTCGTAATTTAGAAGAATATTGTTCTAATAACTCGTGATATTATAAAATGTTAAATTACAGAGGCGACGATTTATGCAATGTCGACTATAACCTGACCGAGTTTCTAATTATGCTGACGCTGACATTGCAATGCCGTACCTAATAAATGTAATCAAGTATTATGTCATATCAAAAAAAAAAAACAAATGTGTATAGTATAATAGTTTTATAGTATGATTGTAAACAATTACTTTGTCACAGAATATAATTTGTACGCGTTTTTATGAATTTCTTTAATAAGATTTATTAACAAAGAATTTAATTAATTAAATGACCTCTCTCAAAGCCTGAGATACAGGATTTTCCTAGTTCAGGCACAAGAATTAATAATAATAATAATAATAATAATTTATTTCGTGTAACTTTGACTTGACACATATTATGTTAGTAATTACACCTTAATTTTAGGGGTTAGTAAGTATTAGCCAAAATAATTACAATATATTATATACCTAAACTAATTCTACCACAGTATGTTACCAGTGGGGGAATGTAGCCCCGCACAGTGTAACATAATGTGACAGTCCGGTTTGTCCGCTATCATTCTCAGGATGGTGTTGGGACTGTCCCGCACCCGGCGCATCAGGGATGCGGCGCGCCCTCGCAAGGTGGCCTCAAAACCATCCACACGCGCCTCCGCGAACATCCCTGATGCGCTACAGAAGCGAGGCAGTCCCACCAGCACCCGGAAAGCATTATTGTATTGGACCTTGAGAGCCTTATAGGCCCGTTGCGAATAATGAACCCACAAGCTGCATGTGTACAAGGAGGTACAGAAAGCTCTAAACAGAGTTATCTTCACCTCCCTGGAACATCCCGCAAACCTTCGGGCTATTATATTTGCCCGCACCGATAAAGCTCTTCGCTCGCGCTCGATGTCTATGTCATCTTTGAGGTCGGCCGCAACTACATGGCCGAGGTATTTAAATTGATTCACTCGGCTCATCGGACTACCATTAAGACATATCACTGGGAATTCTGTATGCTTGTTACGGCCGGTCTCAAAGACCACATACTGACTTTTTTTTTCATTGTATCTGAGACCATGACTAGCCGCATATGTCTCACATACTCTGAGCAATTTACGCATGCCACAGACCGACGCGCTCAGCAACACCATGTCGTCAGCATAGCTGATGTTGTTTACGCAAACTCCATCCACATGACATCCGACATGAATGCTGCTGAGCGCCTCGATCAGTTCGTTCATATACAGATTGAAAAGTGTAGGTGAACTCAAACCCCCCTGTCTCACTCCACACTCCAATCTGTACTCATCAGACAGCGCATTTGCCCATCTAACGCAGTTGACCTGGTTCCCATACCAGTACCTAAGTATGCGTAAAGTTTCCCGTGGTATACTGGTCTTCTCTAGCTTTTTCCATAATATGTCATAGGAAACCAGGTCAAAAGCCTTAGATAAATCTAAGAAACAGGCAATTACAGGGGTCTTGCTTTTGAGGTAATACTTGACAGTATGCTTAAGACACAGTATTGCAGATTCTGTAGACAAGCGCGGTCGAAACCCAAACTGGTTGTCATGCAGTGTTACATGCTTCCCTAACTGCGCATTAAGCACACTGTCAAATATTTTGGCTACAATCGTCGCTAACGATATCGGCCTGTAGTTAGTTTTATCTGCCGGGTCTCCCATTTTATTTTTTATTACCGGTATGACGATCGTACGCATCATATCTGCGGGCAAATATGAATGTCTTACACATAATGTAAAAAACATTGCCAATATCCTAGATATGTGAGGACCTGCGTTCTGGAGGTGCTCGATGCTGAGCCCGTCGTGACCAGGGGATTTACCTCTGGACATGGTTTTAATGATTTCGTCAATACTATTAGCCGTAAACCCATGGCCTATCTCCTCTTCGCCGGACTGAAACTCGAGCGTCTCCACCAACGCAGGGCATACTGTGGACTTCATAAAGAAATGATCCTTAAACAGGTTGGCAATACTTTTCGGATCACTACTGCCATCTACGCTAACCGGCTGGCCACACTGAGGCTTCATTTTGTTTGTGGACTTCCAGAAACCACGAAAATCTTTTTTCAAGTGATGAGAGGAGATAATGTCGAGTTTAATTTGGTTTTGATGATCTTGACACCATTTTAGACGCGATTTAAAGATCTTCCGACTCTCATACATCTCTTCGAAAAGACGGCCGCTTGTCGGTCTACCACCTAGATTCCATTCATGAAACCTCTGTCTAGCCATCCCATGTGCGTCGCGGACATACTTATTCCATCCCACTACTCGATTTTTAGCCCCATTACCCCCTTTACCCCTCCCTAGACTCGCAGCCTTCCTAAGAACAAAGATCACCTCGTTATAAAGTCCATCAAGAATTGTTTTATGCTCAGAAATCTCACAATATTTATCAGCACAGTTTCTCAGCTCATTTGGAAAATCAATAAATTTCAACATTTTATGACATTCTTTATGAAACATTTCCGTCTGTTCTGGCGTTCTTTCTCCCCAGATCACATTCATATTACTGTTTTCGGAAGTGTGATCCGTTACCTTGGGAACTATAATATTTAGGTCGCACTCCAGAAACATAGGAAAATGGTCAGACCAGCTTACACAATTATCTACATACACATTGCATACAGAAGACACCGCAAATTCAGTTAAAACAAAATGATCTAGCCAGCGCTTACACCGATGCGCTTCGCTAAGGAAAGTATAGGTATTCGATGTAATCCCTAGCTTTAGAACGTCTACACAGCACCACTTTTGCTCCTCGCAATAGTTACTTAGCTCAGTATAAAAGCGTTCATTCGGATGAGCATTAAAATCACCCATTAAGTAAACGGATTCTACGCCATAATCATCAATTAAAGCACTCACCGCCGCCAAACAATCCGTATACTCAGCTAAATTTTCACTGCAATCCGTGGGCATGTATACACTTACTACTATGAGAGGTTGACTATCCGAAGTCGTAATCCTTATGGCACACAGACGCGCGTTATGACACTGCACCACATCCACACTCTGAAAGGCTGACCGCCTCCAAACTAAGGCCACGCCCCCAAACGGACGCCCGCGCAAAATGCCCACTGATGTGTCCACCGCCGAAGTCCCCGTAGAACAAAAATCGCCATCAATTGTATTAAGGTACATTATTTCATCAGGAAGGAGCCAGGTCTCTTGAAGAGCCACGATGTCTGATCTCCGGCACAGCTCTCTAACACAGTCGACTGACCTCTTCACGCTCTTGCAATTAAAGCTACAAAAATGATAAAGCATCGTAAGTAGGTACTAGTCATTGTTACCTCACGTTGGCTAAGCCATATGAGGTCTATCGTTTTTATTGCCGTGTTCAGAGTTTGAGCTAGTCGCATGCTTGTATTTAAAATGCACAAACCTCCGGAAAATTACTCCTTTAGGCCATATATTTTTATCTAAAAATAGCGGCAACTTGCTCGGACAAATAAAAAACTTATACGCTTTGTGATTTGTATCTTTTTTTATATCGATTTTTTCTAAGGATACTCTTTCTTGCGTTTTGGACAATACATATTCAATTATGTCCGCCTCTTGAGTGTCCTTATGAATGTTCGTGATAAACATGGGAATATTACGCTCTGCCGCTTTAAATTTCGCATTTGACTCATTAGCCACACCACATTGACCTTTATAGCGATAATTCTGCTTCTTTTTTCTGTACGAAACCACTTTAAAATCATCTTCAGCCATGTTTACAGTTGCATTTCGTTCATGCTGTGCCGATACTACGGGACATGTCAATTGTTCTCCGCTATTTTCTTTCATATTCATATCAACACAGTCATCAGTGCGCGGCTGATTGATCAGCTGTAGGCTGCGCTGACTCACCTCGCTTGCTGCGCCGCCGGCCGGTAACACAATATCTCTGTAGCTCTGCGCGGTACAACTCCTACCCTCTTTTACAATTGTAGTATAATTAAGTGTGTTCTGTGTAGATGTAAGACTTTTTATGATAATTGTAATTCTTATGTGTTTTATTAATAAAGATTTATTATTATTATTATTGTCCCCTGGGTAACGGGACAGAATAATAACAAGAAAAAAGTTGATCACCCAAATCTCCATTTCCATCAATAGCAATGGAATATGTAAGATAACCAAATATGTTCACATTCTTGGTCCTTTTGGATATTTAGACTCTAAACAGGTTCCATAATCTGCCTATATATGGATCGCACTGAAGACATTACAATATTGGTGGGATCAATAACTCTAAACTTTAGTCCCTAGCAAAAAACATCAAGACATTGTGCAGGATCAAGAACTACCCTTACCCTATCGCTCGCGGCAAACTTGTATTAAAGACTGCAATTGCAGATATAACCAACAAAAAAAAAACCGTGACTTTTACTAAAGGGCAAGTTATTGATATGATGATGTTTGATTATTATAACAAACGAATTTATTTAGCTATTATTGGGCAAAAACATAGAATATCCCGTTAATTTTCAATCTACAGAATTTAGTCACAATGCTTATCTCACCATGCCACAACCAATACGTCGACATTGAAGTAAGAACCATTTACAAGCGTAATTTTGCTAGTTATACCTGTTTAACATATAAACATGCGGCAGTAAAACAGCCATAAAGTTAGTGTTATTCCGTAGAGTTATTTACTTTAGCTGAAGAGATAACAAAACGCCGCAGTCGCAATCAGTCATTTCAAAATAAACAATATCTCGGCCTTCCCCGCTAAATATAACTCGAAGACAGGGGCATTGATGTGAATTTCAGGGACGAGCACAATAATTTTAACGGCGCATTGAATTAAACGACTCGGTGACCTTCAGTAATTTGCGTATGATTTGCGGAAACAAACCTTATGAAAACAAAATTAGAAGTGGTGTTCTTTCAGCATTTCCTAAAAGAAATCCACAACACTTCAAGCTAGATTCCTGATAGCTTCTGGGTGATAATTTGAGCGTTTTAACCGTCTTATTACTCCTATTTACCTTTTTTTTATTCATTTAAATAATAATTGTAAAATGCCACGACTTTTTACAAGACAACTGATACTACGCTTATAGCGCCACAATTCATACGGAGTTCTTCAATACCGGGCACAGAGTAATAAGACGGTTAAAGCGCTCAAATAACCACCTTTTCACAGTTCGAAGATAACATTAAATACACCACGGGAGTTTTCCAATGGCAAAACTGAAAACCTAAGGTTACCAAAGTTCGTATTCTCATTTCTCATTCACGACAACTAATATCAAATATGTTGGCATCCGTCATTACGTCCCTCTAAGGAAAGTCCTAGCAAACCCCGTTCCGCGGAAAACTCAACTGCATTGACGTAGCCACCGCAGAACTAAGCGTAGGATAGGGGCTAAAGCCAATCCCAAACAGGACCAGACATAGGGCCTCAATTTTCCACCGAGGCTCTTGAAGCAAGAGGTCGTCTAGCTATGCCACTGCTGAACTACGTTGTGCGCTACAATTATTCGAAAACTAATCGAATCCGAGCAGACGACTATCATCGTTTCGAGGGTGGCACACCCCTTTATTGCGTGTCGGAACATTTGCCCCGATGACGTCACCCCGCGCCCCGACCATCCTGACCTGACAACGTCTATTTTTGGCTTTCGGAGAGACAGTTTGACTGCCCATGACGGACACTATCCCATGTCTCATTTGTATGTGAGCACGCAATCTAAATATCATGGCGCTTTCGAGCGTTCATTGCACTTCAGTGTCATGATAGATGTTTATAACTCCAAATGAAGTACATTTATAGCAGACATTAATTCTGTTTGTATTGTACTATGCAGTCTTAAAATTTAAATGCTATAATAAAAACAAATGAAATAGAATATTTGAAGGTCACGAATGGTAGATACAAGAGGTTAAAAAAGGCAATTATATCACGATGTGATATACAAATGTAATATCTGAGTGTCATAATGGCTTTTGGCTATGTGTTACACACTCTGCTTTTTAGCTTTTAGGCGTTTTACTTAAATATCTTCTAAAACCAGCTGAATACGGTATAAAAAATCACGGGTTTCTGCGTTTTACATTTCAAATTATAAACAAAAACACGTCCAAGAGGTATAAGGTTAAAGCTATATATAAAACCATTTCTGAAACATACTAAAAGTTTTAATTTTCAGTGTCCAATTCTGATTAATGCTTATAATCATTGCTTAGTAAAGACAATTGACCTTAATTGTTAGCCCAAAATAAAATAGCAGTAGAATTAAATTTCAGGTATCGTCATCGCTATTAGTGCAATAGCCATAAGAATATTGAAGACTAGCAACAAGTTAATAACCTTTAATGATAACCTTTTGTTATCTATAATAATTTCAACGAGGCGTAGAAAAGTAACATGAAAATTTGGGGATATTGAACTTCACAAATGTTCACGACTTCGATTGAAGCCCTCGCAACCCTCAACACAATAAACGGTACACCACAAACCTATTCTATAACAGAAAAAAATCATAACAGAGCACGCCCACTTAACATGATGGTATAAAGGCAAATCAAAATAGCTGAGGTGTATTCTTTGCTCCAATGTACATATGCCTTTTTTGCATTTACCATAATAGAAGGCCTATCTATCAGCGTACGCCAAGGTCAGAGATTTACATTACATCACTAACGCCAGTAAAAAGCCAGGCCCACCACAATACGGTCTTTGTTCTGGGAGTAGTATGGGAATTAGCATATTAAAGGAGTGACGTCATACTATCCTGATGAATAGTCTCGAGTATACGTATGTCTAAAGATCATTGCCTTATAAACTTTTGTTACAATTTTTTACCCAACCGTTCCAGCAATCATATGAATGGTACCTTTTTTTGAAAGACACATTCTATGAAAGGATAATTTACGCAGGCCTATATAAAACACAAAACGCAAAGACGAGGGCCACACTTTCGTCACCCATTCATTCGAAACCAAAACAAAATAGTAGGAATAGGGTTTAGAAGAAGAATACGCTTTAGAGTAAATTTGTTTAGTAGGCAAGATATTTTTGAAAACACAATTGCTATATTTGTCAAAGGAGTCATCGTTAAAAATTACACGACAATGACATGATCATATCATAGCATTCAGGGAAACATCATGCTTGTTAATAACAATGAATAAGAAACTATAAGCTACCCACGCCAATTACTCACGCTGTATGACTAAATAGATCAATTTTCTACATGGCCCGTCAACATGAAATATACGATTTCGGTAACATTTTAGCTGGACGGGAAGTCAATGAGTCAATCAGGAAGTGGATGTATGAAAGCCAAAACGATTCAAATCTAATCGACATAAACTCCATTGAGATGGAGTAATCAGATGAATTTAGCAACAATAATCCATACAATACAATACAACATATTTTTATTGATTACATCAACACAACAGTTTTTACAAGTAAGTATTGCAATGTTTCATAAAAAATCCTTTCTGGAATCCCAACGACACTTAAACGTGACAAGAATAATAAAGTATAGCAATGTCATAACAATGTTTTATTACTGGGCGGATTCGGAAGCCTTATAGGAATCTTTTTCGTATGATGCATTAAGTAAAAACAATATAAATTAAAAAAATAATCTTAGAGACATCATTTCATCGTTCAATATCGAATAACATACACTGCGTGACAAGAATTAAGACACTTTTTTTTTTTTAATTAAGGGACATGTCATAAAAGATGGCAAACGAGATAGAGAGAGAGAGAGAGAGAGAGAGAGAGATCGATGTTGGTAACTGCTTACCAACCGAATATTGGAATCGTACCTACCTACATAAAATGTGACTTTATATTTTGAGGAATTGTTCCAGATTTCATCTAATGTTGAACAGTAAACACTTCGATAGACCAGTAACAACACCCTTGAGAATAAACACAATTATATTTCAAACGAAATATCGACATGTACGTCACGTATACGGCAGTATAATTGTTAGACAAATTTATGAAAATAATTGACGCCACTACTGGATTTAAAAAGCATTAACGATAATGTCCAAAAATATTCCCGAACTATGATTTATGCAGTTATACTTTGTACTAATATTTAAATAACACTCCTTGTAATTGTTATGGAAATCAAAAAATAGTTAATTGTTATTTTTGTTTGTTATTTTTATTCATTAAGTCTCCTAACTACGTACCACAATTTTCGTTGAAACAGCAACGATGCCAAATCATGTAAAGTAAACTTAAGGCTACAAAAGTATTTTGGTTCAAAAGAAAGTAAAAAATATGTAGTCATAAATAGAAGAATTACGTGACGCATTCAATGGCATCCGTACGGTAATTAACAAAAGTTGCGATATGGCCACATTCCAATACCTTACAATGAATTTGTAGTTCCTTTTCACTTTTTTTCTAAATCAGGAGCAAGGGGTCCAAAGTAAATAGAATCCTATTCCCATCTTACCTGTGCCGTGTTGCTTTTGAAATAGTTGGCCAAATATTTCCTACACAAGGATATTATTGGCTCCGTCGCCATGTCACCACTTTCCATGTTATTTTGGTACTTCAGACTGAAGCATTGCATTTGATTGCTTCAATAAATTTTATTTCTTTTACGATAACACGATAAGTTTAATAATTCAATACAAAAAAACGTGTGAACATATGAAAAAATATGAATCGAAACCGAAGAAACGATTGACTATTTTCTGTTAAATAACGCGCGTGTTTTTCGTCGGAAAACGTATATCGCGGGATTGAACCTAATTCAGTTTACAGGATGATAAAATAATGTCTTTCCTTACTTACTATAGCAAACTATGTTCTCTAATATAGCTTTAAATATTGAAACTCAACTAGAACCATACGCCACCGGGCGACCTAGGCCGGGTGCCAGACGGACTCGCCCATTATGCTGTGATAGCGTATCGAGTTACGGTAACCACAGCACAGCTACGTAACAAATATGACCCTAATATCATTTCGCAATGTACTTTTGTTTTCGCACGCAATTTATAACGGACTACATTGAGGACAATGTATTATAAATGCAGAATTTCGTATTCTAATTCGTTTGTTATGCAAAAGCAAAAATTGTTTTAGTTCACGTGATGATTTGACGAAATAGACGCAACGACTATGCATTATTGTTGTATAGAAACAGATGTAGCAAGGTGCTAGAGCCACATAAAAGGGAATGCAAGTCATTCATTCTATTGTAGTTCCTTCACAAATTGTAGGTTAGTAATAAAGATAGGTTTATATTTAGGTTATTTATATTTAAATGTAGGTTTATATTCGAACCAAACCACAAATCAATGGTTTTTCGACTCTGTAACTGAGGAATGTTTCGATGCTTGATAATTGAGTTTACACGAAATTCTTAAAAGTGCTAAACGTGAGAATGATTAACAAAAGCTTTACATATTCTTCCTAATCACCGAAAAGAAGAAAATTTGTACTTTATAACGCTCACTCAAAGGCCAAATTAGTTTGTTTTGTAACTAGAAGTGCGTGTGCAGTCAGCATACAATCGCAACACTTTAAAAGAGCAACTACGTATGTGAGTATGACGTCTCGTATGACTTTATTCTACTAAGAATGCCATAATGATACAGACTAATCTACCATTCTCTGACCACGATTTTGGCACACACGTTGCCGTACACACAGCGATGCAATAGTTACGTCAGTATTAAATAACAGTTAGCAAGAATACAGGAAGTCGGAGGACGCTAATGCATATATTACGATGTGTAAGGAGTGATCATTACAAATGAGTACACCGCACCGTGACGTTTTATGATGCGATACATTGACGATACGAGTCTTCAACGTTACGAGGTCTGTATTTAGTGTAGTTAAAACTTTCTAATTTGAAATGCTAAACGTTAGCTAGACTATAATTAATGAATGTACTATGAAAGTAGCCAATAGTGCCTGTAAAACCCAAACAAATAATCTCTACGTAGTATAAAACAAAGTCGCTTCCTGTCTGTCTGTCCCTATGTATGCTTAGATCTTTAAAACTACGCAACGGATTTTGATGCGTTTTTTTTTAAATAGATAGTGATTCAAGAGGAAGGTTTATAAATGTATAATACATGCATAATTTATCAGTATTGCACCGGTGCGGAGCCGGGCGGGTCGCTAGTTTAATATAAATAAGGCCTTTAGCAAGACGGGCTCACTATGCCGCATAGTCATAGTCTATGCGCCGCGAACCGTGCTAATAGCATACCTTCGTATGCGCACGAGAACCATCTACCTCGCATATTTGTTTACGTCCGAAACTTAAGTCGCATAATTTGATTTCGTCGAATGTTCATCTTACCGAATCATAATTTGTCCGAATCTTAACGCATTCACTGCCAGGGGGCGTGCCCTAGGAACAAACTTGTATGAAGGTGAACGCATATAAGCGTTGCTAGCAGTGAATGTGTTAATACGCATAATAAGTATTGTATTGCCGAACTAGGTTATAAGTTAGGTTTACAAAGCCAAAAAGTATGTTCTCTGCATTAAAAAGTTATGCGTAAAGATCATTCGGCGAAAATAGGATTCGGCGTAAAATGTTATGCATAAAGACAATTATGGCTATATTGATACTAGCTTTTGCCCGCGACTACGTCCGCGTGGAACTTGGAAGTATGGAAGCAACCTCGTACAACACGATCGATATCCACCTAATCACCTTAATTAATAAAAGGGATTATTAAAAGCGCCTAAGCAAATGTAAGACCAATTGTGCTTTTGGTCTAATCATTACATTACCTACAGAGTCATCAATGTCATCATGAATTACTTACTCACTTTTCAATCTTTTTAGGGATAGTTTCCAGGATGAAAACTATCCTATGTCCTTCCTCGGATCTTAAACTATCTACATGCCAAATTTCATCAAAATCGATTCAGCTGTTTAAGCGTGAAGAGGTAACAGACAGACAGACACACTTTCGCATTTATAATATTAGTATGGATAGGTACGATACAAAATTATGAAAAAATGCGTAAACAAAAGGAACCAGCGCACACGTCTGTGTGTTTTGGATTCGCTTTCCGATTTTTACAAGCAGGCGCGCGTTTTTGGTTGTTGCATGTGTATTGTGTACCTACCTACGCGTTGGTTGGTCGTGACACTACGCCCCGCCACGACCAATTGCGTCGTTTTACACCAGCCCTCAAGTGGCTTTTGCGAAGATCTAAAAAAAGAAAAATCTTTTGACTTTTATTCTGTGCCTTCAGCAGTTCCGTTGTACCTATATTGCACTATTAGCTAGGTTTCATCGTGTCTTGGAAAACATACGATACGACGCTACTAAGAGAAGATTACAACCGGGCACACCCTGAACCAGGAACGATAAGCCAATTTTTGCCTCCTGAACCTGACCTGACCTTAACCTCTTGCCTAATAATCAGACGAGATACTAAAAAGGAGAAATAAACTAAACGAATATACTTCACACCGTTACCGAGTATGCTTTTAAATAAATACTTGTCCTTTACCATTCATATACCGGGTGGAACGAAGCGATGTTCATTCCTGAAACTATAATGCTATGTATTTCATGTAGAATCGACCTGCAATAGTTAAATTCTTTTAATAATAAAAAAACGAAAATCGATTAAAATTGTATTTTTTAATATATGTACAACCCTAGTTTTTTTAAACTATTATTTGACGTTTGGGAGTATTTACAATTACCTACATTTACATCCGGTGTTCGAAAGTACCGCCGTGGCGTACGATACACGCCGCTGCTCGTGCCCGCGTGTGGCGATGCACCCTCGACAAGATGTTGTGTCGGTTATTTCTTCTGCGAAGACTTTCAAAGGCCACCCTTAGCCTTTCCCTCATCTCTTCAGCCGTCTCACACTCAGTCTTGTAAACGATGTCCTTTACGGTGCCCCACAGAAAAAAATCCAAGGGTGTGAGATCTGGAGACCTAGGAGGCCAACGGTGCGGCCCATATCGGCCGATCCAGCGACCCTCAAACACATTATTCAGTGTTTCACGTACTTCGACTACTGAATGAGCTGGTGCTCCATCTTGTTGGAACCAAGTGCGTCTTCTTTCTGCCAGCGTCAACTCATCCAGATAGTCGTCGAGCTCTATCCTCAACAGAGCCATGTATCCGTGTCTGTTTAAAGTCTGAGGCAGAAATACAGGGCCTATTATTGTATCCCCGTGTATCGCCGCCCAAACATTAACAGACCAACGATACTGGTGTCCCGTATAACGGTAGGCAAACGGATTTTCTTCGGCATACACGTGTTCGTTATGCCTGTTCCACATACCGTTCCGTGTGAACAAGCTTTCATCACTCCATATTACGTGTTTGATGAAGTCTCGGTCTTCTAACACCTTTTGCAGTAGCCACCGGCAATAGGCTTCGCGAACGGGGCAATCTCTTGGTAGTAATGCCTGGACTCTTTGTATTTTGTAAGGGTGACGGCCCTCACGTTTTAGTATTCTGAGTATTTTCGTATGAGTCATACGAAAATGTCGGCCCGCTTGTCTTGAACTTGACCTCGGATAATCTTCGAAGTACTGCAGCACTCTCTCTTCCAATCTGACATCATGTTGAATAACGCGTCCTCCGCGCTGGTCATCCTGACCCGTTCGTGGCACAATAGGACGATTGTTACCAACACGGTCAAGAGCGCGTAATATCGTACTAGAGTGTGTTGGGTGAGGAGGAGGATACCTGTTCCGGTATTGGCGCAAAGTCTCTCCAGTATTGTAATCGCACTCCGCGTACAAAAGAAGCAAATTCAAATAGCCTCTAGCGTTTAATTCTGGCATTTTTGCACACAGCATACGATACAAAAAGTCAATGTAACGTCTATCAATCATGTCAACTAAAAAGTCTAAAAACAATCTTAAGGGTATTTTCAAAGGTTTTTAAACCGATAAGAAATGGCTAGGCAATTTGTAAAAAGTTTGTTTACAAAAGTTAACTGTGTTATGAAGAGGTCATTGCACTCTAAAATAGGGTTGTACACACACACTTTTTCGTATGAAAGTTTAACATGCTATAACTGGAAAACGGTGAGAGATATTAATAAAGTTTATTTGGAGAAAATAATATTCTAAGCCTGTATAATGCCACAGTTAAAGGAAATAACGTCGTTTCGTTCCACCCTTATGTACAATATAGCAATTTTTTTTTCTTATGTAAACAACATAGAGCTATCTTTACAGGTCTTAATAACTGTCTGGGTTGTTTACAATTACAATATATTTCAAAATAAAATTAGTCATAGCAAATGTGTTTCAATACCAAAAAACATCCAACGAAAATTTATCTACTTTTAAAAAGATTTTCGTAAGTAATAATGTCTTACGTAAAGCGCAGGGATTTAACCGCTGTATTAGGCGCACTTATTTAGGTACTAGTAAGTACACGTAAGTGAAAAATTACGTCTATATCTACTACCCGTATATTTTCAATGAAGTGAGGAGATAGTTTGCAATCGTTTATAACAAGTCTCGATTCACTGTGTCTGAATGGACAAGTTTTTGCACCCGACGAAACCTTTGTAAACTGTCATATTGCAATATAACTCTTTCACGGTAAAATTCACACGGCAACAAAAACAATGAACGTAATCGAACGATTCCAACCTTTTCCAGTGAAGTAATTTCTTGCATAATAATTGCACGTTTTCCCCAACAAGCCTTTTTGCGTATGACCTGCACTTGACCCGATGTAAGAATCCGAACAGTAAATTAACAAATGTATTAACCACACTTGCTTAATTTTAAAATATCTAATTATATTGATGCATGTTAGTTGTTAAAGGGGCAATTTCATTAAAATTTTATCAACAATTTAGCATGAATTGAGGTTGGCTTAAGTACAGTTTAGAAGAAGATAGCATGCGAGCACGAGATGATCGTCAAAGGCCGGAAATTGCTAGAGAAAGCAGAAGTTAAAACTTAAAAGAGTTGGATCTATAGCTGAACATCAAATAAGGAGGAAGTGTGGAGATTTATAATTTCACAATAGAACATGTTATTCACAACATACCTATGTAATATAATTCAGACACGGCAAGTATCTAAAACCCCGCAAATCTGAAAACATTACACAATGCAATTGATTGGTCAAGCTCAAGCCTAACAAAGTTCAATTCAAATATGGATGCTAAGGCGAACAATACATTCCCCACGGCAATCAAGAAAGTAGAAAGTATATTACAAATGAAATTAAATGCGAACACGTAAACTACTTTAATGTTATAGTATTATAAAATTAAAAACATACCATCTATGTACAGCGTAGGTTCCGAATAAAAAAAATCGGTATTTGCCACAGGTATCGTCAGACGTCAATAAGCAGTGCAAAATAATACTATGCAATATCTACGTACGAATACGATATGCAATATCTTTAATATTATCGGGCGGTCTTATATTATCATTATAAATAATACAATGATTAGTAAATGATTGTATGTTATACTTATAAAGCGTGTAAATTCAATACGAGCGGAAGTTAAATCTGATATAGTTTAATGTTGCGGTCGGTGGTACTAATATTTTAACAAAAAAAAATATTTTGGGTAATTTTCTTCCACACTTAGAATAATAACGCCTAGAAACCCAGTTCACGCGCAACGGTGAGGCCACTAAAAGTAAGCCAGAAATGGCTTAAAGCGCCGATCGGCTTCTCAGTTGCAAGGACGCGTGACAGGTGTAAAGAGCTCCCACATTTTCAATTATTATGACGATTTGTGCAAGGATAGGGTGTCACAATGCATCGGAAAAAAATGATAAACATTCTAAGATAACATTTCACTCGTAAATATTATTCTTTAACTCGTATTTTTACGTAAAACAGTAATCAAAAATTCATATCTTTTATAAGCGGCATGACCACGTAGTGTTACCCGTGTAACGGAATTATTTGCCCATAATTCTGTCCTGATAATATACTGATTACTTACAAATGTCTTGATGATGAGTTGACGACTGTGCAAATAAAAGTAAAGTCAGTTGTAAAATCATGTCTAATTTTTTGAAACACTGTAGTTTTTTGTGTCAGAGTAGTTGTGTGGATTTTGGATCAACATCATATTGTTACGCCGGTGGATTAACTTCAAACGTCAATTTCGGTGATTTAGAATCGTTTTCAGCTAGCTGTAAAGTAATTTTTGGCCGTTTCAGGATTTGCTCTATTGCATATTCAGATTTGACTATACCTACATCATAACTGACATTTTAAATTAAAATAATAAATAAAAAACTTTTGGTTAATGCATTTAATGATGTTTGAACTCAGCAACAGGTCTAAGATTCAATTAAAATTTTGAAAGTAACCAAACACCACTGGCAAGAGTATTCCGCCAATTTCTGGAGAATTTGATTGCGCTAGCAACATTATTGGTGTGTTTGTGTGCGTATCGGCGCGTGTAAATACGAGTTGTTCACAACTACATGAATCCATTTTATGCCTCACGTGTGACGCTTCGGCCGTTTGAAACTATCATTCTAGGCGTTATTATTCTAAGCTTGCACATAAGTGCACAGAAATGTATACAAAAATTAAAGCTCAGTTGGTCAATTTTAACTTGACAGGATTGATAACCGACAAACGAACAGACACGGGGCAGGTGGAACAACAAAAAAGTTGTAGTAAAATGATTTTATGACTAATTAGGAAATCGTTAATAATACTACTGTAACCACAAAGTAATGCAATCCTGGTGCAGTTGTAAACCACCGGCACTAACTGTCCACGAGCGTACCCGCGTTACTACACCAACGGGCTGAATATTTCCTGTATATAACACTCTTTAGCAACTATGGGTCGATACTACTTTTCTAAGTCAAATTTAATCAGCTCTTCTGAAAATATGACATTATGAAAAAAACGCTGCAAGGTCTAATTCAACGAAATTAATTACAGTTGAACACGTAATGGACATGAATAGGCTCTCCAAATAGATTTGATAGTTTGGACATATTGATATTATCTATTACTATTATACTAGCAGAATAAAGTTCAGTATTTCATTATTATTATATTTGTTTTAAGGTAGTGTAGTGCTCTCGAAAATATGTCTTGCAATCATAATAATCTCATGGTAACCCTAGTGTCGATGTGGGCCGCAGTCGCAGCAAACCGGCAGTGCAGGATGCCATGTGGAACTAAATGAGCTTTATGCTCACGGTTGTAAATTTCTCCGTGACCGTTTTCTTATAGAAACTTTCATATATCATTAGATGCACGTTAGGTGCATCTTGCCGTATTTTGTCACGTTTGTGTTGTGTGGAGAAAGAATGTTGCCCAAGATAACATTTTTTATTTGTTTTTTATTTAATAAAGGAACAAATCAACTTTCTACGTATGCAGAAACGAATAGTCAACATAAAACTTGCGAAATACCTACTATTAATTGGACCCATTCGACTTCACTTGACTTTCATCGGAAGATCGGAAGTACAAATTGCGTGTTTCCGGTACAAATTGCTGTATATTTACAATAATAGAACACTTAGGGCCGATTGTTCAATCACCAGATAAATTTATCTGCCAGTTAAACTTATTGCTATCCTTTTCTTCCATCATATAAAAGAAAAGTGACAGCCAACATTTATCAGACAGATATGTTTTATCTGGTGATTGAACAATCGGCCCTTAGACAGACAACAGTAATGTGACAACATAACGACTAATGACATTTGATTTCAGTAGACCTATAAATATTATGAATAACTCAGATGTGAGTTCCTTGAATAATTTAACTAGCGAGAAAAGTCACAATTTAAAATACTTTTTAAAGTTGTAAAATACTTGTGTTTACTAAAGCAATAAAAGTAAACGAAAGTAGGCATGAAATACATCATGCCTACTTTCGTGAAATATCGTAGAGCTGATTTACAAATTTGTCTACATAGCCAAACTATCGGTATATTTCTGAATCAGACTAAAGGAATTCGGTTGTAAATCACGAATTGCAAGTAGGTAAACAATCCATGTTGCACAGAAATGTTAACCAAGTGCTGATTTAGATTCTAAGCGTGTCAATTTTAACACAACTGAAATACATACGTTTATGTACGTTTTTGTATCCAAATGGTTACGTTTACGGAATACAATAACAATAAACCTAGATTTGTAAACAATGGTAACGTGACAAAGGACTGTGCGCAGATATACTTGAAGTAAATAGGCAGTGTGGAATAAAATGAAGGGCCCTGGGAAGAAACTGCCTTAAATCCTTAAGTTACTTCATTTACTTGTAAACATTCTTTTATTTAAAATAAATAATCATATAGTAGAATAAAATAACAAGTGTTCAAAATGATACAAATTAGGTGTTTTCCGAGTGAACGAATTTCAGAAAACCAGTGAATGCAGTTTTGTTCTTCTTAAAAATAAAAGAATGATCCCTTTACGTAGAATTAACTAACTTAAGGATTTAAGGCAGTATCCTTCCCGGGCCCATATTTATAGGAAACTAGCTTTTGCCCGCGACTACGTCCGCGTGGAACTTGGAAGTATGGAAGCAACCTCGTACAACACGATAGATATCCACCTAATCACCTTAATTAATAAAAGAGCGCCTAAGCAAATGTAAGAGCAATTGTGCTTTTGGTTTAATTATTACATTTTCTACAGGGTCATCAATATCATCATGATCATGAATTACTTACTCACTTTTCAATCTTTTTAGGGATAATTTCCAGGATGAAAACTATCCTATGTCCTTCCTCGGATCTTAAACTATCTCCATGCCAAATTTTATCAAAATCGATTCAGCGGTTTAAGCATGAAGAGGTAACAGACAGACAGACAGACAGACAGACAGACAGACAGACAGACAGACAGACAGACACACTTTCGCATTTATAATATTAGTATGGATTAGCCAGATCAGATTAAACATAAAAAAAAAAAACATAATTGAAATTTCCAACATTCCCTTAAAGATCGTGCAGTACAACTCGGAAAAGAAAGTTTAGTAACCTGAAATTAATTAGCAACACTCAGCGCAATTAGCCTTCTAAATCATTCCATATAAAAATTAGTTAAAATGACGTAAACACTGAAAAGCATCTGTTCCAACAATCCTCACCTGACGCAGACTCTTCTTGAAAAGTTTGAACTTCATGGCGATCCAGAACGAATGTACTTTCAATACAAATTTAACATCACAAACACATCGGAACTGATTGATTTCACGCACTTGACCGTGTACTAACCGATTTTATTTACAGTACGATTTATTCTTTACGATACGTAGTTATGTACAGGTGTAACCGCGAGCGTACAATACGTCTGCTCGTATCGATGCCTTCGCGACGACTGAGGGGAGGTATTCGATGCGCCTGACATATGTTTCAGGAAAGCTGTTTATCTATTCTATACTTTAGTTTGTTTCGGTTTACTGACGTAAGCAGGAGTTAGTAATGGTTTAGCAGAATTTATTTGAGATGCTTGCATTTTGCTTTGTTTAGTTTGTGATAAAATTCGGGGAAACCTGTGCCCTTGTAGTAATACGGGTACTTATCAGTATGAATAACTCGCATTATTTGTCTAACTGGATTGTGTTTTAACATATAATACGAACGTATGAAGTAGCTATTAGTGTAGAAAATTGTTTACCATTAACAGGCGTAGGTACCGACACGTATAAAGGAACTCGTTAAAATGTTCAAACGACTCTTTTGATGCATATGTATCATACTATAACTACACTAATAATGTATTTTTATATATTTATAAGTTAATTTCGGCCGCGGCTTCATTTAGTAAGAATATTTAATTAATTGAATAATCACTGCACGGTTGCTATGCAAAACAAGAAAAAAAACCATCAATGGTCAAATATAGCATAAATATATCTAAATTCATATTGCCAAGTTCATACAGCAGAATTTAACAAATAGAAAGCAAACGCCTATTAAATCATTTAATTTGAAATTCAAATCCCAGAAGGGAAATTAGTTGAGTGCGAATTCATTTTCGGTTTCTATATGTGTCTTCAGCATTCTATATCGCCGCCAGTACTTACAATATGTCAGTAAAGATCCTTTATTTGATAAGCAAGATTAATCAACACAACACTGAATCATTTGTTCTTGTGAAAGTCTCGTATTATTGTAAACAAATGTAACTCACATCAAAGTCGATTTGTTTATCGTTAATAAAATGTATTACGCGGCCCGACATGTTTCGAACTCATATGAAGCTCTTCATCACGGACTGCTACCCGTACACCGTCGCGGCAACTTTGTCACTGAGTTCGAAACATGTCGGGCCGTTCCTGACAATTCCACGTGAGTGTAAACCGCTTAATACAATAATTAAATATGTCGCACGAAAGTTTTAATAAAATTAAATATAACATTTCCTATAAATGCTGAAATATCAATCAGATAGCTTTCATTACTTAAGGCGGATTGTTAGCAGTAAGCTCACACCAACGTAATATTTTATATTTGTCTCCAATATCTTAGAAACGAAATAAAATCAGTACGAACCTCACATAGATTATTATTATGATTATTTACAGTTACACACACCGCAAAGATTTAAGTTACCTATACAATTTATCAATAACAATATGTGAAATCTAACATTTAATTTAATTTTATGCTATAATTCTATCATTTATTCAACAGTAACATTTAATCAACATAGGTTATACTTATAAATGAAATCCGCAACGCAGGCTTCGTCAGATAGAATACAAAATCTAATCAGCGACAGGCTTCGTCAAACAAACAATATGTTAAATTAAACCTATAACTATTATTTTTTTCAAAGACGTTTTTACTTATGATAATGTCCCAATAGGTTCACCAATTACTATTTTTAAGCTATAAAATTTGAGTATTATTTGGAAGATTCTAGACATAAACCATTAAGCGATAGATAAATCACGACAGACGACGATAGTGAATTTAGTTGGACTAAATACGAGGTCATTGCTCCTCGACCATCAAATGCAGTTGTATTAAGGATGCATGAACTAGACGGATATAGAGAAACAATGTGATTATTGTTGTAAGGTTTTGTATGTAACCATATTTGAGTGCAATTCAACATTCACAGATGACTAGGTATAGAATATTTTTACCCGCCTTTGGCAAAAAAAGTGGAGGGTTGTGTTTTTATTTTTATGCAACGTTTTTAGTTTTATGAAACACCAAAGTCACAGTTTTTTTTGGGTTCCGTACCCAAAGGGTAAGAAAGGGGTCCTATTACTAAATCTCCGCTGTCCGTCTGTCTGTCACCAGACTGTACTGTACCTCATGAACCGGGATATCAAGACAGTTGAAATATTCACAGATGATGTATTTCTGTTGCCGCTAACAACAAATACTAAAAACAAAATAAAATTGATATTTAATAAGGATAAACGTGATGGGATGCGTTAACTTTGCATCTCATTTGTATTTGGCGCCATACATACCAGGTGCAAATTTAACTTAACCCGGCCAGTTAGGATGGGACAAGTGTTTGTACGGAACCCTTGGTGCGCGAGTCATACTCGCACATAGCCGATTTTTTTTATTTTTCAACTTTAATGGGCGTTAACGTCAACCCTTTTACTTTCATGTTAATGGGCATTAACGATAACGTTAAGGAAAATGCTGTGACTTTCGTGTTCATTATTTTAACGCATTGTAATTTAACAATTTTATTACGTCATTTACGTATCTATGTAGGTAGTCTGTACTAGTTCCACCGATTGTATTATCAAACCGCGATGAAAATAGAATTGGATATAACAGTTGATCCATATATGTACGTCAAAATGTATATAAAATGACAGTTGTTTTAAGCCTTTTTTCATCGCGGATTGGTAAAACAATCATGATCAGTAAATGATTCCTCCAAAAAAGGGTCTGGCCTCACATATCTCTATTTCTTGACGGAGACGAGTTCGATTCCTTAAACACACAAGAATCGGTGGGAGATTGCCCAAGCCCATGACACTAGGAAGAATGGGAGTGACGCCTTTGCCTAACAAAATAGCAAACTCTAGGCTCTTGATTGATAATAACTATTAGGCAGCCTTCTTGCACATGGCGTAAACAAAAACTCAAGGAGTCAAGGCAAGCCAGGACATTTTTGGCTTACTTTTTCTTCAGTAGCAAAAGAATGGTACTCAATCGTCCTGAAGTGTTCACGCCGGTGGGAATCTGGTTGTATGGATACCACGCCGCTGGGCCAGCCTTATAATTTTTTCTCTTTCGCGCTGACTTTGTTATGGTATTAAGAAGAGTTTATATAGCGTAATAAATAATATAAACGGTACAGCTGAACCATAACGCATCATGAAACCATTCTAGCGATCTAGCGGCCTCATTAAACTGCAATATACTATTGTTTTATTGCCTTCATACAACCAGTACTGGTCATTAAAACAGTATACCAAAATTTTATAGCTTCATGTACGCGCTCTTTAATATGCATAGTTACATTACTGCAGACGCCGGCCAAGCCCTTTTCACGGCTGAGGCATGTATTGCATGTTTGAAAAATTATATCTAATAGGTTTTAAAGGGACCGACCACGCCCAGACACCACGCTGCGTTTTATATTTATAACACAACTTTGGCACAGGGATGGTCGGACATCCAAAGATGGTTATTTATAGGATACCTTTTACCCGACTACGGTGAAGAAAAAAATTACGCAGACGCAATTGCGGGCACTTTCTAGTAGAGAATAAGTTTATCTGTTGGCTATGTTCGAAGTGGTGGAGGCTAAGGAAACGATGGTGAAATAGTGCTTCTACCTCAGGCGATGATGGCCAAAACACGATTCCGCGCTAACGTCTTGGTGACGTCGAGCAACATAAAAACTCACGGCGTTTAACATATGACGTTACGGTCTCAGGTAAAAACTGAATCTCAATTTCTAATCTTGTCAGACGGAGATAATCAACTCTATGCTTAGCGTAGCTCCACACTGCGATGTGTTCGCTACCAGGTATGCAAGCGTGATGAATGAATGCAGAAAGTTCTTAGAACGGTCTTAAAATGTATTTTACCACATAATCTAGTTTTATATATAGGTATATTTGTAGTGTTTAGAATAAGTTTCAGTTATGTATGTACTTGTACAGTCGAGTTCATTTACACGACTTTATGCTCCTGACAATAGGGTCGTATTCAGATATTTTTGTTCTCGTAAGTGTGTAGATGTAAATGAACTCGACTGTAACATGTTAAATGAGTGTTTTTAACCTTAAGTTTATTTATTATAGGTTAAGATCTGTAACGCGTTGGCTTTAGCTGTAAGTTATGGATATGTTATGAATCAATAAATAAATAAAATAAATAATGTTTTATTTCCGCGTCAGGCTGGCGGCAATAATGCACGACATCGCAACGTCCCGCCCTAGATATGTAATAAACTAATTCATAAAACTTACCTCGTGATCAGGTCCTGGTTTCGACGCCAACCTCGCTTCCGTCAGCTGGTTCTTCAAAGCCCTGCAATTATAAAAAGACTTGACATCTATTCACTATCACTTACAATACAATAGAAATCCTTTTTATTGTACACTGCAAATACGCAGGGAGATGAACAGAAAAATACGTGAGAGATATACAATTAAATAATAAACAGAAATAAACAAAAGGCGGGTTTATCGCTAAATAGCGAGCTATTCAATTCCAGGCAACCTTAAGGGAGTAATTAATTGTGCACTTTTATTCATATTGGTTATATGTGGATATATCTCTTTGCGGTGCTGTTTGTACAGTGGTGGACCAAAAAAGATGTTTCCGTAGCATTGTAAGGCATAGCAACTCTACATCCATCAACTTTACCCATGACACAATTAAAAATGGAAGTGTTTGGCATTTCTTCACTGACTACCAGGCAGAACGCTACCAAAAAGCGAACTTGCAAAACCATCTCTATCACCTTTAAGTGAAGGTGAGGCGGTATTTACATTCTTTACTCAACTCATGTGGCTAAATGATATATAACATAATATGTCCGTATGTACAAAATGAAATAAAAGCAAATATTTAAATATTATTTATTCGGTTCTGGCAATCATAGGCCTGTTGGCTTTACATTCCCGTTACCTACATATATGAGCTCTATAGAGCTCTTCAACCTGGCGGACTTGCCGCTCGCGCCACCGGATTGTTGCAATGTCGCTAAAGTAGCCGCACGTCGCACGTCGCTTTGAACGACGTGCTTGTCGCACAGACTGCCCTGCGTGAAGGCCCGGGGCGTTACCTGCTTTACTTACATGTAGAGCTCCTCAGCCTGGCGGGCTTGCCGCTCGCGCCGCCGCATCAGCTCGGCGCATTGTTGCAATGCCGCTAAAGTCGCGCCGCACGTCGCCTTGAACGACGTGCTTGTCGCACAGACTGCCCTGCGTTAAGGCCCGGGACGTTACCTGCTTTACTTACATGTAGAGCTCTTCAGCCTGGCGGGCTTGCCGCTCGCGCCGCCGCATCAGCTCGGCGCATTGTTGCAATGCCGCTAAAGTCGCGCCGCACGTCGCCTTGAACGACGTGCTTGTCGCACAGACTGCCCTGCGTTAAGGCCCGGGACGTTACCTGCTTTACTTACATGTAGAGTTCTTCAGCCTGGCGGGCTTGCCGCTCGCGCCGCCGCATCAGCTCGGCGCATTGTTGCAATGCCGCTAAAGTCGCGCCGCACGTCGCCTTGAACGACGTGCTTGTCGCACAGACTGCCCTGCGTTAAGGCCCGGGACGTTACCTGCTTTACTTACATGTAGAGCTCTTCAGCCTGGCGGGCTTGCCGCTCGCGCCGCCGCATCAGCTCGGCGCATTGTTGCAATGCCGCTAAAGTCGCGCCGCACGTCGCCTTGAACGACGTGCTTGTCGCACAGACTGCCCTGCGTTAAGGCCCGGGACGTTACCTGCTTTACTTACATGTAGAGCTCTTCAGCCTGGCGGGCTTGCCGCTCGCGCCGCCGCATCAGCTCGGCGCATTGTTGCAATGCCGCTAAAGTCGCGCCGCACGTCGCCTTGAACGACGTGCTTGTCGCACAGACTGCCCTGCGTTAAGGCCCGGGGCGTTACCTGCTTTACTTACATGTAGAGCTCTTCAGCCTGGCGGGCTTGCCGCTCGCGCCGCCGCATCAGCTCGGCGCATTGTTGCAATGCCGCTAAAGTCGCGCCGCACGTCGCCTTGAACGACGTGCTTGTCGCACAGACTGCCCTGCGTTAAGGCCCGGGACGTTACCTGCTTTACTTACATGTAGAGCTCTTCAGCCTGGCGGGCTTGCCGCTCGCGCCGCCGCATCAGCTCGGCGCATTGTTGCAATGCCGCTAAAGTCGCGCCGCACGTCGCCTTGAACGACGTGCTTGTCGCACAGACTGCCCTGCGTTAAGGCCCGGGACGTTACCTGCTTTACTTACATGTAGAGCTCTTCAGCCTGGCGGGCTTGCCGCTCGCGCCGCCGCATCAGCTCGGCGCATTGTTGCAATGCCGCTAAAGTCGCGCCGCACGTCGCCTTGAACGACGTGCTTGTCGCACAGACTGCCCTGCGTTAAGGCCCGGGACGTTACCTGCTTTACTTACATGTAGAGCTCTTCAGCCTGGCGGGCTTGCCGCTCGCGCCGCCGCATCAGCTCGGCGCATTGTTGCAATGCCGCTAAAGTCGCGCCGCACGTCGCCTTGAACGACGTGCTTGTCGCACAGACTGCCCTGCGTTAAGGCCCGGGACGTTACCTGCTTTACTTACATGTAGAGCTCTTCAGCCTGGCGGGCTTGCCGCTCGCGCCGCCGCATCAGCTCGGCGCATTGTTGCAATGCCGCTAAAGTCGCGCCGCACGTCGCCTTGAACGACGTGCTTGTCGCACAGACTGCCCTGCGTTAAGGCCCGGGACGTTACCTGCTTTACTTACATGTAGAGTTCTTCAGCCTGGCGGGCTTGCCGCTCGCGCCGCCGCATCAGCTCGGCGCATTGTTGCAATGCCGCTAAAGTCGCGCCGCACGTCGCCTTGAACGACGTGCTTGTCGCACAGACTGCCCTGCGTTAAGGCCCGGGACGTTACCTGCTTTACTTACATGTAGAGCTCTTCAGCCTGGCGGGCTTGCCGCTCGCGCCGCCGCATCAGCTCGGCGCATTGTTGCAATGCCGCTAAAGTCGCGCCGCACGTCGCCTTGAACGACGTGCTTGTCGCACAGACTGCCCTGCGTTAAGGCCCGGGACGTTACCTGCTTTACTTACATGTAGAGCTCTTCAGCCTGGCGGGCTTGCCGCTCGCGCCGCCGCATCAGCTCGGCGCATTGTTGCAATGCCGCTAAAGTCGCGCCGCACGTCGCCTTGAACGACGTGCTTGTCGCACAGACTGCCCTGCGTTAAGGCCCGGGGCGTTACCTGCTTTACTTACATGTAGAGCTCTTCAGCCTGGCGGGCTTGCCGCTCGCGCCGCCGCATCAGCTCGGCGCATTGTTGCAATGCCGCTAAAGTCGCGCCGCACGTCGCCTTGAACGACGTGCTTGTCGCACAGACTGCCCTGCGTTAAGGCCCGGGACGTTACCTGCTTTACTTACATGTAGAGCTCTTCAGCCTGGCGGGCTTGCCGCTCGCGCCGCCGCATCAGCTCGGCGCATTGTTGCAATGCCGCTAAAGTCGCGCCGCACGTCGCCTTGAACGACGTGCTTGTCGCACAGACTGCCCTGCGTTAAGGCCCGGGACGTTACCTGCTTTACTTACATGTAGAGCTCTTCAGCCTGGCGGGCTTGCCGCTCGCGCCGCCGCATCAGCTCGGCGCATTGTTGCAATGCCGCTAAAGTCGCGCCGCACGTCGCCTTGAACGACGTGCTTGTCGCACAGACTGCCCTGCGTTAAGGCCCGGGACGTTACCTGCTTTACTTACATGTAGAGCTCTTCAGCCTGGCGGGCTTGCCGCTCGCGCCGCCGCATCAGCTCGGCGCATTGTTGCAATGCCGCTAAAGTCGCGCCGCACGTCGCCTTGAACGACGTGCTTGTCGCACAGACTGCCCTGCGTTAAGGCCCGCGACGTTACCTGCTTTACTTACATGTAGAGCTCTTCAGCCTGGCGGGCTTGCCGCTCGCGCCGCCGCATCAGCTCGGCGCATTGTTGCAATGCCGCTAAAGTCGCGTCGCACGTCGCCTTGAACGACGTGCTTGTCGCACAGACTGCCCTGCGTTAAGGCCCGGGACGTTACCTGCTTTACTTACATGTAGAGCTCTTCAGCCTGGCGGACTTGCCGCTCGCGCCACCGGATTGTTGCAATGTCGCTAAAGTCGCGCCGCACGTCGCCTTGAACGACGTGCTTGTAGCGCGGACTTCTCTGCGTTAAGGCCCGGGACGTTACCTGCTTTACTTACATGTAGAGCTCCTCAGCCTGGCGGGCTTGCCGCTCGCGCCGCCGCATCAGCTCGGCGCATTGTTGCAATGTCGCTAAAGTAGCCGCACGTCGCACGTCGCCTTGAACGACGTGCTTGTCGCACAGACTGCCCTGCGTTAAGGCCCGGGACGTTACCTGCTTTACTTACATGTAGAGCTCCTCAGCCTGGCGGGCTTGCCGCTCGCGCCGCCGCATCAGCTCGGCGCATTGTTGCAATGCCGCTAAAGTCGCGCCGCACGTCGCCTTGAAGGACGTGCTCGTCGCACAGACTGCCCTGCGTTAAGGCCCGGGACGTTACCTGCTTTACTTACATGTAGAGCTCCTCAGCCTGGCGGGCTTGCCGCTCGCGCCGCCGCATCAGCTCGGCGCATTGTTGCAATGTCGCTAAAGTAGCCGCACGTCGCACGTCGCCTTGAACGACGTGCTTGTCGCACAGACTGCCCTGCGTTAAGGCCCGGGACGTTACCTGCTTTACTTACATGTAGAGCTCCTCAGCCTGGCGGGCTTGCCGCTCGCGCCGCCGCATCAGCTCGGCGCATTGTTGCAATGCCGCTAAAGTCGCGCCGCACGTCGCCTTGAACGACGTGCTCGTCGCACAGACTGCCCTGCGTTAAGGCCCGGGACGTTACCTGCTTTACTTACATGTAGAGCTCCTCAGCCTGGCGGGCTTGCCGCTCGCGCCGCCGCATCAGCTCGGCGCATTGTTGCAATGCCGCTAAAGTCGCGCCGCACGTCGCCTTGAACGACGTGCTCGTCGCACAGACTGCCCTGCGTTAAGGCCCGGGACGTTACCTGCTTTACTTACATGTAGAGCTCCTCAGCCTGGCGGGCTTGCCGCTCGCGCCGCCGCATCAGCTCGGCGCATTGTTGCAATGCCGCTAAAGTCGCGCCGCACGTCGCCTTGAACGACGTGCTTGTCGCGCGGACTTCGCCTGCGTGAAGCCCCAGGGCATTACCTGTGTAAGAAAAAGGGTAATTTAAAAACATCCGCATCTACTCGGACAATCAGAGCATTAACAAATCGTTTCAACATCCACTGCTAAACACAGGTCCTCCCCAGTTTTGCCGCGATCGCTAGCTACATAAGGGCTCTTTATGCTTCAGGCGGACACTGCTATTTTGCTACGATTGATTTGATAAACAGGTATATTGTTAAATTGATATATCGATACAAAGATCAACACGCAAAGAAAAATTAAATTGCGCTTATTTATTTGCGTATTTTATTTATATTTTGTGCGTATTCTTTTTGCGTTATTCATTATTATTGATTTAACACTAACTTATTCACCAGTCAAAAAAAATTACAAGAATTTATGTTTAAGTCCATATTTGGCAGTTTAAAAGCATATCACGCTTCATTACTTTGACCAATGCAAATTTACGATATATTAACACCGACGTGTGAAACATGGCGAGGACACGACAATGTCGTCTAATAAACAACATTTTTACTTACAGCAGTTGATAAATGCCATAGTCAAATGAATAACTGAGCGTTTTCAGTAGTGAAGTTCTGGCAGGCTTTTCAACTGCACCTTGAGATTTGGGCGATTTGAGTCATGATTAATATAATTAATTTTATTTGTAGTATAAGTGTAATAAGCTATGTTTATGTATGACAGGCGAATTTTGGTCGAAAGTCGATAGCATTTTCTTGGTCAGTTAGTAGACGTCACGGGCCTGTAAATCGCCAGTGCCTAGGCTTCGGCGACAAGCGGCAACAGCAGGCGCCGGCCATACGAGTGAGCGAGACACCGCGCTCGGCCCTTTCGCTCCCACCTATGGCCGTCGCTTACCCCCGAATTCGTGGTATGTCCGTAAGTATTCATCTATGGGCTAGGCTATTTCAGTCTGATATTTTGTTATATTATTTACCCTATTAACCCAACATGGGGTGTTTCAACCCACGCCATTGCAGATAAATAAAATATTATATAAATAAATAAATAAATATCGGACAACCTCACACACATCGAGAAATCGAGATTTTTAGTGGTAGGTACCAATTTATTTTACTGACAACGACAAATTTTTGGTAACTAACGTTCAAAGTCGGTGAATGTCACTGATGTAAACAAAGAGGAAACTGGACTTAATATTCCGCAAATATCAAGCAATTTTTGCATAATAAATCCAAAACTATCCACAGTGAATGTCAAGTTTTTTCAATAGGATTCGATTTAGTATTTATCTCGCAAGAAGAATAAAGGGTTGAGCAGCATTCCGGTAAACAATGTTTTGAATTTGGTCAATGACAAATCCTTGACTGACGTTTAATAACGCAAAAAAAGCTGTGTGTAGCGCCTCTTTCCCTGGGTCGGGCCGACGCTAGCTAGGCTTTAACTAGCCAATAAATAATTTACAATGCATGTGCTCAAAAAGAGCGTATTCTAGGCATTCAAACTGTGCGGAAAGTACTACTTTTCCGCACTAGTGCTTTTTACTTTTCAATTTTTTTTTAATTTATAGCCGTATCTGACAGCCTGACACAAAGAGGTTTTAATATTTACAAAAAGTTTGATAAATAAGTCAAATACCGATTATTATCACGTATAAAAGTACAATAAAACCCATACTTCATTAATTAATTCAAATAAATTTGGCTGAATGTACACGCGCACATTATGACATAAGACGAATATTAAAAAAATACTTTTGCACATGCGCAGTAGTAGATATGTCGAGCGCGGCTTACAAATAACTCCGCCATTTTTTGTTGATGTTTAGTTTATTTTGAAGTTGTTTTGTGCAAATCTGCTGAAATAATGACGAGGAACAAATAAATATAGGAACGAATAAATAAAGGACGAATCATGAATTTAAACCCGTAAAATGTTATTGAAGAAGTAAAAAATGTGAACGACGGCTTCTTGTTAGATAAATCAAATCAAAATACTTTTTTTCCAATGTAAACAGTCTTTGTGAGTATTAAAGTAGGTATTTTCTATTTTCTCGTACATGCATAGTAAAGTTTTGTACGGAACTCGTGTGTAAGATGATTTCCGACTCGTGTTTGTTTAATCACTCGCTCGTACCTCGCTCGTGACTAAAAATCACACTCGTCTGAAATCACCTACCTTCCACACTTGTATCGTAAATAACTATTGTGACATTATTTACCCTCAGCCAGCTCAACAGCGTCGATGGCTTCGGTGATGTCGTCGCCGATCTCCGGCAGCTTGGTGACGCACATGTCGAAGTACTTCTGCAGCTGCGTAGCCTGTTTCGAGAGTAGTTCTCCATATGTGTCTAGTTCCGCTATCTTTTCGGCCAGTCGACGGGACGTGCGACCTGTAAATACAAGAATAAATAATATTTTAAATAAATAAATTCTAAAATATTAAGGGGCGATCTTACACAACTCGTCCTAGTCCCAAACTAAGCAAAGCTTGTCCTATGGGTACTAGATGACGATATATATAATATATATATACATGTATAGACAATATTCGAGTTCGAGGCCGGGATTCGAACCCAGGACCGCCGGCTCAGTAGGCAGGTGGACCACAAAATGCGCCAACCGCGTCCTCAGCATAATAATTTATGTAATGGATGCTCTGCTAACGCTGCTGTGTGACAGCAAAAGGCCGTATCTTATTATAAGAGCCCTATCACACTGGCGATTTGCCCGCGACGATTCCGTTGCAAGCGCACAGCGAGTTCGCCGCTAGGACACGATATTGTCCACTGGGCGCTCGCGGCGAATTCGCTGCACGCTCGCCTCACTTTCAACTCGCCCGCAAAATGCCAAATTGCGTTTTCCGACAAAAAAAAATCCTGTTCCTTTCAGAACTCGACGTTTTTAGATTCATCTTACTCAGAATCGATAGCATTTTCATTATGAAGAATACAAAAAAGTGTCCTAAATTTGTCCGTTCCATTACGTCGCGTTTGAATATGAACTTTTTTTCTTTTATTAGCACGAACACTACGTAGTGGAAACTAATATACCCATACAAATTATGGGACACTTTTTTTATTCTTCACTTCGAAAATGCTATCGACCCTGAGTACGATGAACCTAAAACCGGCAACTTCCGGAAGAAACAGGGAGACGGGTTTATTTAAAACGCTCCAGGTGTGCTAAAAGCTTTTAAAGTCTAGGAAAAATGCAGTAATTATGTGGATATGGGTGTAAATTACGCGGAAACATGAAAAATGGAACCAGAAGGTATTCGATACTGCAACGCTCATTATAAGAAAACCTATTTTTATAGGTTATATCCGGCCACTCATGTTCTCTTTCTACTGCCAAAATTACTGTCCGATAAAACTATTTATTTATTCAGTTAACACATTTATAATATGGACATTGAAGGCAACAGTAATTCAATGATTGTCAAAGAGCATATGGCTGATTTACGATACCGCTCTAAAAATAAAGTATGTCGTGATTATTCCCATCCCGGCAGGACACATTCCTGTGTTATCTCAAAGTCATATTAATAAAGTCGATAACGCAGACGAAATAACAGTCGCGTTTAATTGTAGTTTCATTGTAACGGGTTGGCTTGTTACTAGATAAGAGTCACAGCTATAGCACCATATTCATTTTGCCTACAAAAATCTTGTGTCTTCTGATATTAGCAGGGATCGGAAATTCGGGTGGATATTTACCTAAACTTTGGCGGCTTGCCGCCGAAGTCTTGACATGTCCGTTACAAAAAAATCGGTCCAATGCGACTAGCGCGAATCAGGCTGCAGAGACCATACTCGTACGTAATCAGCCTACTGCCCACATTGCTCACTATACTGGATCCGCGAATGTTGTAAATTAAAACAGTAAACTACGATATTATTTCGAACATTATAAGGATAGGTGACCTCGACTCGACATGTCTAACTGGGCTCAGGATTGTGAAGCATGGCCTGGACTGGTGTCGTAGGCAGAGTACACTTTGGGTCTTTACAATCAAATAGTTTTTTTTTTCACATTAAATGGAATTTAAATATATGCAGAAATGGTCCTTCAGTAAATTCATAATTTTTCTTCACTAGCAATATTGTAAATGTTTTTTGAAAGACAGCTGCAAAATCGGCCAAGAGTTTGTTGAACTTTTTGTGTTATTTGCCATAAAGGCGACTGGCTAGTATATGTAGATATATTTACCATGAGACCCCGTAGACTGCAAAGAGGTCGCGGATCCGTGCCGCCGCAAGCCCCCGCCGTTCGAACTGCTGTCTGAACTGGTGCCATACCCTGACTCCACCTGAAAAGAGGATGTTGAAAGTTATGAGTGCCAACAAAACAAATATAACGAAATTATAACAAGTATTATGTGAAAAAATCGCTGAATAATAAGGAAAACGCGTTTCCTTGAATTTATAAAGCACTAAAAAAACCTGTGAACCCAGTTAACTAAGTTTTATAGTAGATATTTCTAACAAGTAGAAACGCTATTATCTGGGATTTTTGGCAGTGTTACAGCCTCCACTATTATGCCTTTAATATTATCTTACAATAAAGAAGAACCTTAAGTTTCTAACCAAGCTCAATCATAATAAATAATCATCTCATTTCAGACTAATATTTGATCCATTTATTTCCGTAATTCTTGTAAAAACTATTTAAAGGAATAAAAAGTAACCGTTACTCTTGGGCCCATAAATTAAACGTGAAAAATATAACCAGTAATCATGTTGATAACCTCCGATACTGTGTAAAAAGATTAACAAGCTATTGTTTGTAAGTATAATACTAATAAATGTAATGATCGAAGCAGGGCTAATCACATAAGAGGTAAATCGTAAAATCTTATTTCCAATATGATTGAATTCTTTCTTTCTTACTTCACAACTCAGGTTAGGTACCTCTGTTATCAGAACTAGTCGATAATATTGAAATCCTATATCATTGATACAACTGATAATATGATAAGTGATAAAGCAAATTGTATGCGCCTTAAGTGCCCAATAACATGTTGAGTATGAGTCACATAACTTAAAATCATAATTGAAGGTATGCGTGAGTTTTACTGAAGTCGGTTTTTTTTTTTCTTAATTTTTTTTATATTTTTTTTGCTTTTTAGTGATTCATATAAAAGTTCTAGTGGCCATCTGTGGTGTTCATCATCAGTTTTCTTACACCAAATCCTATTTACTGAATGTAAATTCTTGACTTTATCAATAAATTACCGAAAGCGCCGTACATGTCCCTATAACATTTGAAGAGTTCCCTCGATTTCTCCAAGATTCCATCATCAGATCCCGACTTAGTGCCAACGGGACCAACTCGGAGTTATAACCTTTTGATTTAAAAAAAAATTGAAAATCGGTTCACGGTTCTCGGAGATATCGAGTAACATACATACAAAATAAAAAAATTAGTTTGAATTGAGAACCTCCTCCTTTTTTGAAGTCGGTTAAAAAAGGCAGTCCTAGTGGTATAATTTGGAATGCGTTTTGACTTTGATGATATTAATAATGAGCAATCTGAAGACCTGGATCTTTTAAAGTGATCTTTCTTATCCAATTTTGTGAATTCAAAATTGAATCTTAAACTTTGTGACTCATTCTAGATCTCATAATTTTAATTGCCTTAATTTGCCAGATTAATTCGGTTTAATTAATCCGATTTCACTGGCACTTTCTAATGATAATTAGATTAATGAGGTTCACATAAAATTGTAAGATGTCTCATCACAATATTAAGCTTCTTAGTCCCACTCGTAATCACCTGAGTATTCAGAGCCAATTAAAGCTGTTAGATAAAGAGATTACTACAACACTTAATCTTATCTCCAGTCCAGGTAGAAGTACAAGGATGATTCATCGAAAGTATGACAGGCTATGACTAATAAAAATAGCAGTGATATCTTTGAATTTAATTAAATTAAAGTAATAAATAATTAGGATCTCAAAAAGTGAATGTCCTTGCCCAGAGTCTATGTATTTATTCTCAATGCCAATATTGAAAGACAGTACCTAATAAGTGCTTAATCAATTCAATGAAAACAAAAAACCCACAATTGGTTTGCATAAAAACACTGCTTAGTCACTTGGTTAGCATTAAAAGACCAATTTGCATCTTATTTACATTGCATTGTGATCTTTAGTCCCAATGAAAAGCCATTAGCGCAACATGGCTCAAGATGAAACAATCACAGACAATTAGTAGAATTGCCCAGTCATGACCTGAGCAGCTAATGATGTATATTGGCACTTGAATTGCTTTATAATGGGGCCCCTGGAGAGGTAGTTAAAATGTTAGCATGCAATTATGGTTAATTTTTACTAACATTGCATATAGCCCATGACCATTGGCCATACTGCCAGTATCATGTCTTCAGTAATAACTTTTTTTTTTAGTAACAGGTATTATAAACCGAAACCCATAGTGCAACATATTGATATATTTTACGTGTGGATAGGGAAAGGAGAAACTAGACAATGCTAAGATAGTTTGTTTCTGTTGAGTATTTTAATGCTTGTACTCACTTTAAATGATTCCAAAACATCAATCCACTGTTGCTTCTCTTCAAGATTTGACGCTCGCAAGTACCATACACAGTCATTGACGGAAACATCGAAACGACAGTCATCAAACTCGTGAGGCTGAAAACAAATACTAATAAATGTATGTACATCAAAGTAATGAAGAGATGGTGATATTAATGATAACTTTGATTCATCCAAGGCCGTGCCGACAATAATGCTATAGAACGAACTTGTTTTTCTATTAAAATGAATTAAAATGAGTAGGAAGGAAACTAGTCATTGCAAGGGCAAATACATTTTTTGTCCGGCTCGGATACGGACGAGTAATTGGTTTATTTACCTTAACTTTAGCTTTCTTCAAACATAAGGCACCGCGACATCCAAGATTGCTCTCTAATTCGCTTTTGTAATATGATAAAGTCGAATCCTTCAAAACAATAAACCTGTCCTGCCAACCGTGAATATAGTTTGTCCATTTACTCAAATATCCACGAAGCTCAGCATTCCCACCTTCTTCGACATCTGAGTTATCACTCACAGTTATATTATCTTCAGACATTATGAAATCACTTCCACAATTATTTTTACATCAATTCTACACGGAAAAAAACTGGAAAATAAAAATAATAACAAATATTTCGACCGTCAGCGACGACGAATGAAAAGTTACACAGATAATGAAACAATAAATTTGGTTTTGGAAATAGTCACGTTCTCTTCTAAATAAATTAAATCAGTACGACAACGTAACAACCCGATTTGTTTGTTAAATCAAATCATTCGATACAAAACTTCAGTCGATTACAATTTTTTGTATCGTTTGTCCAGCAGTCACGTCAAGCATCGACGGTTACAGTGCTTTACTTCCGGATGTCATGTGCTCTTCATAACAAACCAATCAAAAACATACTTTAGTTCATGCTCGACAATTTCATTGGTAGATATTAAGATGCCGCCAAAACACATTTTTGCTATCCAATGAAACCTCGTTCTTTCGATAAACAAGGCGCAATATCCGTTCAAAATGGCCGACCAAACTGTGCCTATTTCTGTTCCATCGGAAAAGCCTTTGAAAGTTACAAAATGGAAAGTGAAAGAAGGTGCATTTGTATCACAAGGCCAAATATTATTTTTATACAATGATTCGTCAGGCCAAAGTAGTGAAACAAAGAAATTCAAAGCCGTTCGCGCAGGTACGATTTCATGCATCAAGGTAAAGGAAGGCGACATTGCAGAGCCGGGGTGAGTGACGTCACATAAATTTATCTTTTACATTTTCCCCTATATTATTAGCTACATCTTCTAATACTATTTCATTCATAATAATGTCATAATGTTCTAAAATGCATTTTCAGCATGTTTGCTCTTTCTGCCATGATTCTACTTCACAGCGTACTTTCCCGCCAAATTTGAACTACATCAACTCGACCTAGTAATTTTCAAAAACAATATTCAAATTACCATTTATCAGATTTATTATATGCCTTTCGTTTGACTTTGAAATCAGACTGTTTCTTTAACGATATAGATAGATAAACACTATTCATATCCACAACTTACATGGTGAGACACAATAAAATATTCAGAAAACAGTCAAAACATGCTACTTAAATTTAGTACAGGTTGACAAATGATACACTACAACTAGATTAGATATACCTTATTCTAATTTAGGATTATTTTTTTGAGTTTTTCAGGCCTAACAGCCTTATACAACTGAATTGTAGGGTAAACTAAATGTATAAAGTGTATTAACGAAATGCATTTGACCACCAAATCGCTAACCATAATTATATTCTCTATGTTCCAGTATAATTGTAGCAGAGCTCGAAGAATGTCGCCACCCAACTGTGATGAAGGAGATGTGTGCGGAGTGCGGCGCCGACCTCCGTACCGACGAGGTCGCGGCCCAGAGGGACGTGGCAGTCGTGCCCATGGTACATTCCGTACCTGAGCTTAAGGTATACATTACTATAATAATAATAATAAGCCCCTTTATTCTGAATTGGAAATTGATGGTTATTTGATAATTTGTAGATCAGTACAATTCAGCGTGCCTTTTGGCAAGAGCCTCCTCCAGCTTCTATGCTAGAGGGTGATGGTCATTTTCTCCCTCGGTGACGAGCCGTGGTGGGAGAGGTTTTATTAATATACATTACTACTGTCTTACAAATGGAATAAATATTTATTTTACTTAATATGTTGTACAATAATGATGGTCTCATGTTATGCTGTAAGTTAATACATCATATAAAATTATAAATTGTTTGCTGAAATTATGTTACAGTAAAGGAAACTGAAACGCATACCCTTTTGACCTTTATTCTCATTGTGACAAGCTAAAAAGGTACATGTTTCAATTTCTTACTGTACATGACTCATAAAATACAAAAACAAGTCAATAGAAATGATTATAAATTGTACAGCTAAATATGTCACTGATTTATATCATTTCTTAATGTTAATTTATAATGCATAACTGCTACTAGCTGAAACTTAATTGTGTAGGTTTCAGAGGAACTAGCGCAGAAGCTGGGTCGTGAAGATGCTGAGCGTCTTCTGAAGGATCGCAAACTGGTGTTGCTAGTGGATTTGGATCAGACATTAGTACACACTACTAATGACAATGTTCCGCCTAATTTGAAGGTAAAAAATGATGTTGATTCATGGAACCTACTTTTCCTAAAATGCAAAATTTTAGATTTATGATGCTAATCCTGTTTGAGCTCGGACAACTAAATTTAATACCACAAGGCCTATTTAACCGATTGGTTATATGTTATATGATACCGTTGTATCGGCAAGGTATATAGAACAAGATCCACCACTTAGTATCCTTTTGAATGTCAAGTGGTGAAGCAATAGGCTAGTCGAACCAGTTTTGAAATATATTTGAAATATACTAGCTCTACAAAAAATCTTATATTTTTGTGAAAGCTAGAAAGCTAAATTTTATCAATTGAAAATTCGAAAATTCATGAACAGTCAAAAACGCCGTCCTTCATTTTTGCCTTTTGCTAATCTGTGGCGTGACGTAGAATTACATGTAAATATTCGAAATTCGTCTCGTATAGTGCCATTCCGCTCACTCCAATATACTTTGACAGGAGATCGAGAGGGACGGCACTATTCGAAGTCGTCAAAGTAGATTTTCAGTTTTCTTTGCAGGACCGATGACGTCACTATCATAAGCAAAAATGGCGGACAGCGTTTTAAGCATTTCAAAATAGAGATTAAAAACCATATTTTCAATTTCAAAATTTTCAGCCATCTTTCACTTTTATCACAGATTATATAATACTATACTAGTACAGATGCACGAAGCAGTACAAGAAAATGGAACCACCCTAACTCTGGCTATTCGACTGGCTATTTTCATTCCCTCGATTATCCAACAGATGGCAGTAGACTGCGATTTATGCGTCTCGGTCACGCCACGCCATCTAATTAAGAAATGGGAACATGATGTGCGTGCTGTCTTGTTGTATCGATCATGTGATGTTATAGCCTTACTATACATGATAACATCTCATGATCGATAGATGGCGCCTTTTTAGGGTTCCGTAGCCAAATGGCAAAAAACGGAACCCTTATAGATTCGTCATGTCTGTCTGTCTGTCTGTCTGTCTGTCCGTCTGTCCGTCCGTATGTCACAGCCATTTTTTTCCGAAACTATAAGAGCTATACTGTTGAAACTTGGTAGGTAGATGTATTCTGTGAACCGCATTAAGATTTTGATGCAAAAATAAAAAAATAATAATAAATATTGGGGGCTCCCCATACTTAGAACTGAAACTCAAAATTTTTTTTTTCATCAAACACATACGTGTGGGGTATCTATGGATACGTCTTCAAAAATGATATCGAGGTTTCTAAAATATTTTTTTTCTAAACCGAATAGTTTGCGTGACAGACGCTTCCAAAGTGGAAAAAAGTTGGTCCCCCCCCCTCTAACTTCTAAAATAAGAAAATGAAAAATCTAAAAAAAACATATGATGTACATTACTATAAAAACTACCAACGAAAATTGTTTTGAACGAGATCTAGTAAGTAGTTTTTTTTTAATACCTAACTTTGCAAGTTTGCACCTAATTTATATGGGGCGCTATACATACCAGGTGCAAACTTAACTTAAACACTTAGGGATGGAAAATGTTTGTACGGAACCCTCGGTGCGCGAGTCCGACTCGCACTTGGCCGGTTTTCAGTCACGCGCGGACGCAAGTCAATGCAGAAATAGTTTGTTGTTTGTTACTTTTTTTTTTTGCCGCTGACACCATAACAATAAAAGAAAGAAATCATTGGTGACGTCGTTGGCGTCAGTGCCACAATTTTTTGATGACGTCTTCAGCGCTCAAAAGATTAAAAAATTATGACGATACGTTTACGCAGTAACGAGTCGTATCCGTTTCGTTTTTAACGCATGCTTTTGAGCAGTGGTGTGGAGAACATGCGTTAAAACCGACAGCGTATATGGCGCACTGGTTTGGTCGCTCTTTAAATTAGCATTAGTTGAAATCGTAATAAAATTCAAAGTTCAGACATTTCGAAACTTACTCGTGAGTCGTGAGATCTACAACCGCCAAAGACGGCAAATCACGTCATCGGGAATTCGTGCCACTGACGCCAACGACGTCTATTGACGTCAAAAATTTCGATGGTCATGCTAATTCAAACCACTATCTGTGTTTTTCAACCTCTGTTGATTTTGGAGCACTTTTTTTTTTTTTGTTTGGCGTCAGTGGCACGGTGAATTGTTTTGCCGCTCGGCGCTCAAAGGATTAATCACATTACAGGATGTACTCCACTTCTTCCTGCGGGGCCCGGGCAGTCCCGGGCGCTGGTGTCACACCAGACTGCGGCCCCGGACGCAGCAGTTCCTGGAATCTGCGTCCAAGCTCTATGAGCTCCATGTGTGCACGTTCGGCGCCCGGCAATACGCTCATGCTGTGGCAGACCTGCTGGATCCGGAGAAGAAATACTTCTCCCACAGGATTCTGTCGAGAGATGAGTGTTTTGATGCTAGAACAAAATCTGCTAATTTGAAGTGAGTATAAATAAATATTAAGAGACAATCTTACACAAGTCGACCTAGTCCCAAACTAAGTAAAGCTTGTACTATGGGTACATTGGGTGACGATACTTGTATAGATAACAACCACGACCTAGGAAAAATATTCGTGTTCATCACACAAATATTTGCCCTGGCCAAGATTCAAACCCAGGACCGCGAGCTCAGCGCCAACCGCGTTGTCAAACTAACTAAAGTATAACTTCATAACAAAAATTCTAAGGCTAGGAGACCTTATAATTCAGCAGTAAACACGGAATACCAATGTAGACCTAACATAAACAGGATTTTTTCGAGATTCCTTGAAAGAGTGCAACGAAATTGTTAGTAAGAGCATAATTTCTTGCCTCCTTCTGGTCTCCTTAGTTGCATGACTTTGTCTTGTGATCGAGATCTTTATCGTATGTGTGACCTACTTGCAGAATAAGCTTAAATTTGAGTTATGAGCTGACATCAGCTGATGCCAAATGCATTAACCCTACTGTTATATTGGCGTTTGGCACCATACCAATATTAAATAATTTTACTAACTTTAATTGCTGTTTCATACATTATTTATTACCTGAGACTGAATTTTAACTTGCAATTGGAGAATGAAAACGAATGAACTACTTCACCTAGTGTATAATTTATACAACGTCATCTCCATTTTAAATGGTGTACAGAACTAATCATAACTTTTGTTATTCCAGGGCATTATTTCCATGCGGAGACAACATGGTTTGCATAATAGACGATAGGGAAGATGTGTGGCGGCACGCTTCTAATCTGATTCATGTCAGGCCGTACTCATTTTTCCAGTCTACAGGAGACATCAATGCACCACCACAAGCCAGTAAGTACAACACATTTAAAAAAAAAATGAGAGCCCTTTGTTTTCTATAAATTATTTGTTGAATGTGTATAATTTTGCCGATTTATTCCTCTACAGTCATAATTTTTTTCATAATTCTTGCAAATATCATCCTATTGGTTATGTTAAGTTAGTTTTGTTTTATGACAATCTCAAATACATAGTTCGCGGTTGCAAAGAAAAATGATTCGGCGAAATGAAATAATTCTTGTCAATATACACCCAAAAAAAAAACATTTTGCAGGTTAGGGCGCATACGTTGTCACTCGCAACACATCCCTCCCCCGAAGTTACGTCCCATATGCAAAACTTCTTCATTACAAACGGACCGCAAACCACCCTATTCGCTAAAATCCCTTTCGCAATATGTCCCTTCTGTAAAAGCCCTTAAGGACAATAGGATTTAATATTATACGCTTAGGATTAGTCTTATTATATTTTTTATGGACATTAGATGGATTGTTATGATATCAATATTAAAGTTACATTGTCATTCATTTATGTATCCTTTCTATCAATCCAAACATTATTCAAGAGTCCTTCTGAAGACTTTCTTTTGTACTAAGCCTTAAAAGAGAGACAGATACGAGGACTACATTTATTCATACAATAGTTAACAACTACGCAGATATCTACATATTTCATTTATGAATGAATTCTTTTTCAGTGGACGAAAAAGCAAAACTCATTAGCGGTAAAAATGGTTCACAAGCCATCAAACCTCCAGCGAATCCAATGCCTACATTAGATCCAGAACCTGAACAAAAGAAAGACAAAGATAGTGATAAGAAAGAAGAGGAATCAGCTGACAAAGCTGATGGCGGTGGTAAGATTGATAGCGATAAAGAAGAAAAAACGGAAGACGCACAGGACGGTGAAGATGCACTACCGGATAACCAGGAGCCCAAGTGGATAGAGACGTCAGATGGTCAGATAGAAATAGAAGATCCAGATGACTATTTGATATACTTGGATGATATTCTGATGAGAATACACAAGTAAGTTGATTGATTGATATTGTTATATTAAACTAGAGGTTCTGTGAATTGTGAATTGGAGAGTGGGTTTAATAAGGCAGAAATTTGTATTTTTTTTTTTACTTTTTCGACCCCAATATCTCCGCCATTTTTAAAAATTTCGAAAAATTTAATTAACAATAAAAATCTATATGATTATCAAACCTCCTGGCAAAATTACATGAGAATCGGTTAAAAAATGCGATCTCTAGGCGAGAACAGCCGGAAAGCTACCTGGTATCCAAGCATCCGGACATACAAAAGAATTTTGGGCCAAGCTGAAATGGAGAAGCTTCGTCAATCGGTCAATCATATGCTTGGAACAGGATTCGAAAACCCTAATTCGCTAGGGCTTTGGCACAAAAAGTGGTCGGAAAGGCAGATTCGAATCACGTTCGAGATGGGACGACTAGTCGACAAATACCCGGCTTTAATCGATAGCTTGCCTCTCATTTGCGTCATTGATTTATGCATTTTATGCCAATCCACAATGTTTTGTAAATAGAATTAAGTACTGAATAAATAAATATGCTTTTTCTCTTCAGGTATTTCTACGAACTCTATGATAAAATGGATGGCAAACAGGTACCAGATTTGAAGGAAATCATACCAGAAGTGAAGAGTAAAGTTTTGGAAGGAGTTAGTTTAGTTTTCAGCGGGCTGGTGCCGACGCATCAAAGATTAGAAACTTCTAGAGCATATTTAGTTGCTAAGAGTCTAGGGGCGGAAGTAACGCAAGATTTTACTGAGAAAACTACACATTTGGTAGCTGTGCGTTCAGGTAAATACTATAGTATTCCAAAAAAAAACAGTTTTTTTACGGCTTATAAAAACGAAATATTACTGTTACTATTTTCTTGAATTCAGTACAGACTTGGTGAATTTAAATATAATATTGTAAATAGGAGGTATCCTTTGCTGTTTGTTATTGGGGTCACCATTACAGTATCAATTTTTGATCAAAATGACTGATGACGGTCGTCGCGGTGGCTACGGTACTGTTATGTAATTACATATCTGATTTTGGTCGCTGCCAAGTAATGTAGGTCCTTGCCTGTAATATCTGAATTTGTTTAGATAAAAAAAGTTAAACAACAAGTCTTATTGTTTGAATTCAATCTGTTTCTTGAATTTCTAGGAACAGCAAAAGTGAACGCGAGCAGGCGTATGGGCGAAGGCAAGAACAAGTTGCACGTTGTGACGCCAGAGTGGCTTTGGGCTTGTGCGGAGAGATGGGAACGAGTCGACGAGAGGCTGTATCCTCTGCAAAGGGGTGGACAGGTAAAGTAAATTATATTTGATTTGGAAATTCCAAGTGCTAAGCTACTATGGAAAATAAATATCACAGCATCCACAGCACAGGTTTCGTCCAATCACAAATAGATGTATCCACCACACTATGGAAATTATTTCACAACTTTTGAAGTATAACAGCAGCTTATACTACAATCTATATGGGTATGGGTAGACAAGTCTGAATAAACTGTATCATAATCAATTATCGAACCGATTATCGCAAATAAGAATGAAAAAAACTTAAAAGGAAATACAATCTTTAGCCAATTTTGGGTTACGGTTATCAATGTAATTAAAATATATATCTAAGAAAATTTTACATACGGCTGTATTACAGCCCTATAAAAAAAAATTCGCATTTTTAGGGTTCCGTACCCAAAGGGTAAAAACGGGACCCTATTACTGAGACTTCGCTGTCCGTCCGTCCGTCCGTCCGTCTGTCACCAGGCTGTATCTCACGAACGGTGATAGCTAGACACTTGAAATTTTCACAGATGATGTATTTCTATTGCCGCTATAACAACAAATACTAAAAATGAAATAAAATAAATATTTAAGGGGGGCTCCCATACAACAAACTTGTTATACCTATATATACATATATATAGGTACGGAACCCTTCATGCGCGAGTCGGACTCGCACTTGCCAAATTTTTCTGATTAGTCCAAGATATTATCATAAATATTGATGAGGCTGCAATTCTGCCGTACTAAGGTAAAAGGCGACTTTTTGCTATGGAGCTTCATATAAAAAGGTCGCCTTTTAGCGTAGCACTGCAGAAACATAAACTGATTGATAAATAAATAAATATTAAGGGACAATCATACACAAATCGACCTAGTCCCAAACTAAGCAAAGCTTGTACTATGGGTACTAGACGACGACATTGATAGATTACATTGTAACAAATGCCTGTACACAAATGAGAATCCATAGAAAATAGTTTTTCAGTGCAGCTCTAGTTTTATAATAGTACTACTAGCGGACCATTCTGTCAACACTACAAGCCGATAGATATCGTGGTTTTGTTGCAAACACATACAACCCCCACTAGACGGAGCATGTAAGGCGACCCGCGCGCACCAACGATATGGTACGGCAGAACATTAAAGTATGAACACGGCGGCCACCGTTTAGTTACGTCCATGTTTATGAGGTCTCTGTACACCACTACAATTTACCATGTTATTTATTTAATTTCGTTGACGTACGCATGGATCATAAACAAGGACGCAACTAAACGGTGGCCGCCGTGTTGATAAGTACTTTAATGTTCTGCCGTACCATATCGTTGGTGCGCGCGGGTCGCCTTACCTTACATGCTCCGTCTAGGGGGGTTGTCTGTGGTTTCAAATAAGCATTTCCGTCACGTTCGTGTCGTCCACAGAGCAGCGCGCGCCGGCCGCCCGCGCACTGCAGCAGCCCGCCGCCCGCGCCGGCGCCGGCGCTGCGCAGGCGCACGCCCTCCGGCCGCTTCATGGACACCATTAATCCGCTGCTGTCTTTCTCTAGTGACGACATCGCGGACATGGATAGAGAGGTAATATGTCATGTTTTATGTAAAATGTATAACCTCGAAACAGAAAATGTTGTTGAGCACGTTTTTTTTATTTTATCAATGAAACATAAATTATGAACATATAGTCCGTCCGTTTTTGTGTGATTGGAAAATAAAAAATAACTGTCCAATTTTTTTTTATAATTGACGAACTAATTTATAATAAAAATAAAATTACCCAGTCCGTTTGACGTGCCATATCACGCGATCATATGCAAACATCCATAGAGCAAGGACTATTTAAATTTATTTTGTTAGACCTATTTCACTTATTTCTAGTTAGCTTAACTTTGTACATTTGTTTGTGATTACATAATCCCACTAATATTATAAAAGCGAAATTTTGTGTGTGACTATGCTTATTACTTCATTACGTCGAAACGGATAACAAACACATCGGGTTGCCTTTGGATAGTGTATGTTTTAACGCGCGCGGAACCGCGGGCAATAACTAATAAAGCTAGTTATTATAATATTTGTCAATAAAAATAAATTTGTTTAGGTCGAAGACATCTTCAACGAGTCCGATGAGAGCTCCTCAGACGACGAGGCTGCAAGAGCGGGGGACGATGACTTGGATGACGAGGAGAACCCTCCAGAAGACAGGCTAATTACGCTGGAAAATGACGACAGCACGCAGGATAGACTACGAGACACACGCGATGGCGAAGATTCCAGTGAATCTGACACAGGTTTGTTATAACTTCAATATTATAATTTTATTATTTCATTGTAAGTTTAACAGTTGGTATGGACACGTGATGCGAGGAGAGAAAAGCGTAAAGCATGAATGTCGACGGATATAGAGGAAGAGGAAGGCCAAAGGAAAGGTGGATGGTTTGTGTGAAAGATTATATGAATAAGAAGGAATTAAACGACGAGATGACGAGTTAGGGAAGAATGGAGGAAGAAAACAGACTGCGCCGGGCCCAAATAAATGGGATAAGTAAGTTTAACAGCTACAACCAAGCAACAAATTGAACACAACCCCAGAAACCGACAGAACCCTGTAGGCATGTTGGTTAATAGGGTTAATAGTGATAAAAACAGTTCGCTCAGGTGGCCGGACCGCTTCTGAGCATAAATTACGATCGCCTACTAAGCGGGTTGCTGGTGAATCTGTTTAAGGCACGTATAATGGATGGAACAAAGTAACTACAAAGGCCGGCAAACTTTGAGCATGACCTTAACTGCGCAGATCCGCCATTTTTGTTCAAAAAGTTTGCCTGCACAGCTAATTGAGAAATCTTGTTTGTTCTATGCAGATGGTGAGACGCGACCCCGCAAGAGGCCGCGCCGGTCGCCGCCGTCTGATGACGAGCCTCCCGACGACGCCGACGACGACAGCTCCTGGAACCTCATGGGTGCTGCTCTAGAGAGAGAATTCTTAGCTGAATGATACCGCCGGTTACCTTCGATTGTGTGCTCGCTGAATAAATTAATATTTGCGTTTATCATTTGTTTTATTGAACCTAAAGTTAGCCTCAAACAGCTTCCGTCAAATCCCTTTCAAACGTAAAATTTGAAAATTGTAACATCCATGCATTGACGTATCATCCATCAATGATCCTTTTCGCGCGAGTGGGCTATCTTAGACATACACGCGTTTTTCTCGATAAAACAAAGATAGCCTTTCAGCCTAAAAAACAACAGCATGTAGCCCTGTGCTTCAGGGAGACATGGCCATCATTACATACCTACAAAAAGTATGATGATTGATGCTGGTATTTACAAGAACAAATGCATAGTAATAATATGAATTTGAATGTTTCTTGTGACTTATTTACCTGTTCACTTTTACTGTGCTATACCACTGGACCCATTGTGATAGTTTTGCATGTTGTATAGAAATCTTGATTTTTTTTACTTTGATTCAGAACATGAAGTTTTTTTGTATATTTATAGACACACTTAATGAACCAATTTCAAGATTGAACCAATCAGGAAACATACATTTTAGGCGCTTAATTTAAAACTCATTGCAAGAATGGATTGCGCTGCATGTAAAAATAAAATTAATAACAAATCTCAACTGTTGGTATGTATATTATGCAAGGAGAATTATCATAATTCAAGACGAAATAAAAACGGCCGTTAGGAAATTAAACGACGACTTCAACCAAATTAACAACACTATCATAACAAAACAACAGTTCTTTGAAAGTGAATTACAAATCGCATATCAAAAAATTCAATTATTAGAAACTGAAATTTCTGAACAAAAAAGAGAGATGAAAGAAATAAAAACGCGCCTGGATCACTTAAATACGTCTGCGACAACGTCCAATAGTGATGGTAACAATAAAAGATTTGTATTATATGGGTTAGACGAATATTATAGAGAATCACAGAATGATATAATCACCCGAATCAATTACATGTTCAGAGAGCTACTAAATATAGACATAAATGGATATATTGAATCAGTCAAACGAATTGGGAAAAAAGGATATCGTCGCCCTCTTATTATTGAATTAATAAGTAATCGAATGAAAAAATTCATCCTTAGTAATGCTCATTGCTTTTGGAAGTCAGGCTACTCTGTATCAGAGATATTAGAGAAAGAAGCACTTGAACGCCGTTACTATTTGCGTGAGTGTCTAAAAACGGCAAGGAGTGAGGGAAAACGCGCCATGATTCAAAGTAACAAACTATTCATCAATGGAATAGAACATCCGATATCTCACAAGCCCAATACATCAGTCGGAGAAGTCAATATTTCGGCCATTACCAAGGCACTGGCCAAGGTAATTAATTTTACCTTATTTTGGTAGGATCCCAAGTAGCCTAAAGTAACCCTTAATAGAACTGTAAACAAGCCCTCAGATTCTTTCAACACTGCTCTCTCAAAAGCAGTGGTTGCTGGTTCCCAAACAGTGGTCTGCAAGCAATTTCAAATTTTGTTGCAGGCTACATCCCTGGACTCTGCCAGTGGTAGATAACTTGGGTGCATTTGATCCCCGCAAACCAGAGGTATAAAACTGATCACAAGTCAAGAAAAGGTGAGGTAAGGGAATCACTACTCTTAGAGATGATCTAAATAAGCAGATCATTTTGTGGTCCTGGTCCATCAGACAATTTTGTGGCAGCAGCATGCTCAGCACAAAACAGATGTGATTAAAAGACAATTGTTAAGTCTCAATATTTTATTATTCTACGTAACCATTTACACACCTAAATAATTAACTACTACACACCTAAACATTAAATAGCATATGGATCTTCTTTATCAAACACATGGAACTTAGTGTAAGTAGGTTTAGAAGAGAAGTCTTTGTTACTATCTTGCCAACCTCTCGGAGGTGCATTTTTATAATCAAATGTAGACTTGAGTTTTCCATATAGCTCTGTATCTTTGTCAATATCTTCTCTGTATTGTTCCTTAGCTACCTTTTTGCCGGTTACGGGATCTGTTACATCGCCGAATGGATACACCACTTCCTTAACCTCGTGAGTGATAAGTTTCGTCAGTTTTTGGGGCAATGCCTGAATTAAAACAATGTCTCCAGTTTTACATTTCTTTGAAGGATCATGGCAGTAGTAGAACTCGTCTTTCCTAAAGTACTGCAACAACAACAAAGATTAGATATTAAAAATTACTAACAATTAATAAAACATTTGAGTACTACTTATTTACCCAATATGTACTAACCATAAGTAAATTTTCGTCCAATTCTAACCTCTTTACTCTAATTTTGGCTGCATTTTGTTTTACAGATGGCACACACTGACCCATTAAAAGAAACTTTCTTGCCGTTTCAGCAACATTCCGGGCCATGTTCATAAATAATTATTATGTTTATCCAATTCAAAGAATAGAAGAGAACGCATTCGCAATATATTTTGGTTATTTTCAAAGACTAGTTAACTAGTTATTTTATTGACATTTGACAGTGTATTGTCAGAGAAGTGAAGTTCAGTTTCAGGTAGCGTTTAGAAGTTCAGATTTCATTTCATTATCTCACATAACAGATTTTCAAGTCAAAGCATATTAATTTATGTAAGATAATAGTTTGATATTGCGTTTAATGGACAATTGTAATTTTATATATATTTGTAAAATACTCAGTGTCTGACCTATATTTTCTTAGGGATAAACATGATAAAATCTCTCAATTGTATTTTGTATCAGAACGACTGTAATAACCCGGCCAAGTGCGAGTCGGACTCATGCACGAAGTTCCGTATAATATACTAATACTATCACAATATAATATATTGTAATAAAATTCTATTAACTTTTATTATATTTAGTGATTTTGTTATAGTGGCTGTGGTAATAATTTCTTTATTTATATTATATAAGTATATCAATACCTACATTTAACAATCCAATTTGAAGGATAATATTTGTCAAAATGAACAATAAAACACCAATTTCAATAAAATGATAAAGTTTAATCAACATGATTAGAAAATTGCAAAATACAATGCAAATGGTAATGAACATGAGAATAAACTTTGCATGTCAAACCCATAACCCACCCCCTCATCAAAGTAATGGCTTTAAATAAGTAATCATTACAATTCCAGCACCATGCCTAAATTAACAATAATATAAAATGTATATAAACCAACCTTATATTTAATTTGATCAAAAACTTAACAAGTAGGTATTATCAATGTTTGAACAGAACATTACATTTTTTGAATATTGATACAGAGCTTAAATATAATGGATACCAGTGGGTTCCAGCTCTATCATGAAAATTTTTGATGAGAAGCATAACACTGTAAGTTCATGTATTTCTAGGTACTTACTTACATTTTTATGCTTGTCAGGTACAGAAGGACTTGCAATATTACGACTCTCACATACCTACAGATTTAACCTTTGTATCAATATTCAATAATGTAGGTAATTATATATCATATTATATCTTATGGAACTAATTTTGTGATTGGCTTAATAATGGTCACCAAAGCGGCAATTGATGATATTGCTCCTAAAGTACCTACAGCACTTGGACTAAGTTTCGTAAAACCAAGAGCTGTTAAAGGTATGAATAAATCACAAGAGTTTTTAACAGTATCTATAAATATATCTTTATGACAATTAACAAATGCATGAAGGTGTTTCAAACTGGCAGACAGGTCAAAGTGTCGCGTAGATCCAGTAAGTAATTCTGATGGTTTTAAAAATGATGACGTGTTTAGTTCCAAGACATGCAATATCTCATATAAATCCCTAAGCAAGTTTGCTATGATAGATAGCAACCAGAAACGGTTCGCGGTTTTATTCCAATTATCAGAATCCGTTTTTAAAAATCCACTTTTGGCCAGCCAGACAACATGGTCTGCATACAAATATAGTCCATGTGCTAGCTTGCTCACTGTGAGCGATATTCTGAGAAATGGGTCTTCAATATGCATGCTGTCTAAGGCAGTGTAGCAGATATCTATACATCGTCCCAGACGCAAAACTGAAAGGAGAAACAATGTTGATCAACCAACAGGAATAAATATAAATAAAGCCTCCTTATCTGTAAAGTCATGACATACACTATAAATGATGAATAATGGCAGTTTGATTGGTTGATAACTCGGTCAATGCCCACATGTGGTGACTCTCATTAAGGCTGGCCAGCCAAGTTTCACCACCAGTGAAACTTAAATTTGGGCCTTATGGCAAACATTCTGGAAATCTCCCATACCCCATCCCGCACCCTGCATTCGGGCCCTATCGACTGAGAAACCTGTGCCTTAACACTTGTTGTTTCATTACCTGTTATTGTGGCAGTAGGCTATTTATTAAGCACAGCTATACAATATACTTACTTTTGCGGAAAGAACTAAGTGCAAGTTCCAGATTTCTAATCCTGTCAATGGAATATTTATTCGCATTTCTAGTTTCTAGTTGATGCCATATTAAGCGGCTCGTATACTGAAATAATCTGAAATCAACAAATTGTGATCAATTGATCATAGTTACAAAAACAAAGATTTATCATGAAATTTAGTTCACTATGCATACCTGGCCAACTTATCTCTGCCATTGGATTGATTGTTTACTTTAATTATAATATCCATAATCCTTATTTTTGAACTTTACCCTTCCAGCTCAATGTGTATGTTTCATTTAATCCCAAAGGAATGTTTAAATCTTCCATACACTAGCCGTAAATAGATGAACTTCTATTTTGCATAAGTTTTGTCCAGTTGATCATAAAAGCAACTTCAGTATAAGATAATTATTGCAGTATCTTCATAACATTTCCTACAAAACTATTGTTTTCCACTTCCCACTATTCTCAACCATTCTGTTCTGTCAAGTGTCAAGTCAACTCAACAGTGAAGTCTGAATCTGAAGTCCATCAAATCTTCAAATTTGACCCCGGCCTCACACTCCCGCAATGCAGTGCTACACATTATCCGATTTCTTCCGATAAATCAGAAAATTGTACTACACATTATCCGATTGCTTCCGATAAATCGGATCGGATCGGAAGGTCTGGAGCGGGTTTAACCTTAGCCAACTTCGGGAGTAGTGTGGTGCCGCAATAAGAAAAGATTAGAAAATTATAATATTTATAATATTGCACTAGCCCAAAGTATCGATTGCTGCATCCGGCATCGATACTTTGAAGTTGTACGTGAGTTGTTCTCATGTTGTGTTTATATTTATCAATATGGCAACTCTTCTAACACTGGCAACAATAATTGCGTGCTGCCATACGAGAAGGTTAAATGCTAATTTTAAAGCTTTTGATATACTTAGCACTAGATAGAATGTTATTTTTCGCAAATGTTTGTTTGCCCAAGTATGAATATAATTTTAGACATAAAAATATATCTATATAGTATTTATTATCTATTAATAAATCGTTAGTGCTACTATAACACTTTTTTATTTAATCTGTTTTCAGTTTATTTACCACTGAGTGTGGGCTTTTTATTGCATAATTGTTGATCGTATGTCTCGATTGCAAACTTATTCTTATATTTTAAATTTAGTGAACTGGTATATTTGTCTAGTGACAGGGAGGATTTATAATGTTCTCATTAAGATAATGAAATAAAAAACTTTTATTCAGCTACCCCATGTGATTTGCGATTTTTGCACGGTAGAGCAAGCAATTCTGCGGCAATATTACGTTTTGTAATCAATAAACTGACATATTCCGGTCCAAACGTTCAGGACGTTTGGACCGGAATATGCCAGCGCGTTATTGTTACAAACTCATTTCGCACTTCGCATCCTCTTTAGTAATTACCAAAAACCATATCAATTCTCTGTCTTGTCATGTTTTCATGTCTTGTCAATGTCTATAAAATAAACGTAATTTTATTAATTTAACGATAATGTTTATTCATATCAGTTATATCAGCTGTAACGCTGCCATTTGCATTAAATCTCTTCTCAGAGGCCAAGACTCACTTTGGGTAGTTAATGGACTAAGTATGTAAGCCATACAGCCCCCATTCAGATGACGAATTCATTTGCGAATTAGTTTCGATTCGAAGTCTTTTGAAATATTTGAATACGTAGTCGATGTCAATATTCGTTTTAAGACATTTATATGCTTTATATGATTTCTGTAGCTGGTAACACCACAATTACCATTCTCACCGCGGCATCGCATCGCAACAACGGTAACGGGAAGGGAAGGGGCAGCGCAATGGTGCATACCGTGACCGTGACAGAGTAGGTTCCATGTAGGTTCGGTTCGCCGCCATTTTGATTTGTCAAGAAATGATAGTGAGTGACGCTGTAGTGTTTCCGTGAATTAAAACATATCGCGTGTTATTTTCGTAGAGTGGAGGTGTTCAGTTGAGTGATACGAGAAAAGTGACTGTAATAGTTTGTGGTAAGACTTCCGTAACTCTGTGCTGCAGTGATTGTACTTTTTCTGGAACAAAGCGACATTTTGAAGTGACGTGTAATGTTGTGCATTTCAGATAGTGGTTCATCGTACTGAGCTTTCATGATTGGATTACCGCGTAGCGATAGAGATAGAGATCGTATAACGGTGAAAATTCGTAACATGAAGAGGAGCTCGTCCAGGGATAGTATGCCGCGCTCGAAGAGGACTCGCAGTAGTATAGGCAGGTACGACGATAGCTCCGATGAGCGCGTCACTCCGGAGCGGGTGCGGCGGAGGGTGCGGTCCCCGAGTCCCCGCGGCCGCTACGTGTCTCCGCACCGCGACGATTACGTACGCTCTCGCGAGGTTCGCGAAGAATCTTCCAGGTCCTACTATAAGGTGCTTTGCGTTAGCGCTCTTCATCCTAAAGCTTCCGACGAAATTGTCAAGGATACCTTGTATAGAGAATATAAAAAGTTTGGAGATTTCAGCATTAAAATATCCCACGAATTAGACGAAAGGGTGGCTTACGTCTGCTTTCGTAGCGTCGAAGACGCACGAGACGCCAAACATGCTAAGCCGCGTATTATATTGTACGATAAAGTTGCTATTGTTGACCCTGTTTATGAACCTGTACGATCTGAGTATAGGAGCAGACCCCGCAGCATAACACCACCTGATTATGACCGTCCCTACTCCTCATATGCCTGGTCTCCTGTGCCTGAGCGACGTCGGCCTCCTCCAGATGACCGGGCCTATGGTATTCCACCAACTGTGCCTCCCCACCACAGAGACTTCCGACCACCTATGCATGAATATCCTATGGCTGGTCCTCATGGGCCTCCAATGCATCACCGTCCGCCCATGCATCACCCTCCACATCCCCACTATATGCCTCGGCCATATATGCCTAGAGCTCACCACCCACCTTTTGAGAAGATGGAAAATAAGAAAGACAAATTCCCTAACTACTTGCACCATGTTCATCCTGAAGATGATCCTTTGGCAACCAGGACCCTGTTTGCAGGCAATCTGGAAATTAACATATCTGATGAGGAGTTGCGTCGCATATTTGGCAGATATGGTATAGTGGAGGATATCGATATTAAACGTCCTCCACCAGGCACAGGTAATGCTTTTGCATTTGTCAGGTATCAAACACTTGATATGGCACATAGAGCCAAAGTGGAGCTCTCGGGTCAATATATTGGCAAATTCCAATGCAAAATTGGATATGGAAAGGCCACACCTACTACAAGAGTGTGGGTCGGTGGCCTAGGGCCCTGGACTTCAGTTAGTCAACTAGAAAGGGAGTTTGATAGATTTGGAGCCATTAAGAAGATAGAATATGCTAAGGGCGAGGCTCATGCCTACATTTTGTATGATTCAATTGATGCAGCTCAAGCAGCAGTCAAAGAAATGAGAGGTTTTCCACTTGGTGGCCCAGATAGGCGTCTTCGCATTGACTTTGCGGATGTTGGTAATGGTGGTCCCTACAGACCCAAAACTTACCCTCCACCTGTTGGTGAAGATGGTAGGCCCGTCGAAGGATATGAGGGTTATGAGGGCACATGGGAGGAAGGCTTTGCGTATGGTACGCCAGGGTACAGAGGAAGAGGGCGGGGTGGCCGTGGTCGTGGAGGGATGTTTAGAGGTGTTTATCACGGCAGTGGTGACTACCGTGATGAAGAATGGCGGCGAACTGGTGCGGAGGGAGATTATGAGGGTCGCGTTCGCCGATCCGGGTCGCGAGAGCCTGGTGTGGACCGGTCGCGTTCACGTTCGCCGCGCCGCCGCTCACCAGATAGCGATTCAGATGGCTCACCGCGCCGAAGCGGTGGCATGTTAGCTTCCGCCCGTACATTACCAGAAGTAGTACGTAAAGCAACTACGATCTGGAATGGAGCACTCATTCTTAAAAATTCACTATTCCCCACAAAATTGCATCTCACAGATGGAGATTCTGAAATAATTGACAGTCTAATGAAGGACGAAGATGGCAAAAACCAACTGAGAATTACACAGAGATTGAGACTAGACCAACCAAAATTGGATGATGTTCAAAAGCGAATTGCTACATCTAGTTCTCACGCCATCTTTTTAGGTGTGGCGGGATCAACAGCTTCAATAACAAATGAAGATACAAGTATTCAAACTAGACCAATGAGAAATTTGGTGTCATATTTGAAACAAAAAGAAGCTGCTGGTGTCATTTCACTTCTAAATAAAGAGACAGAAGCCACAGGAGTGCTATACTCTTTCCCTCCTTGTGACTTTTCCACAGATCTACTTAAGAGAACTTGTCACAATTTGACTGAAGAGAGTTTGAAAGAGGACCATCTGGTAATTGTGGTGGTGCGCGGTGGCTCTGCTTAAAGAGAAACTTAAAACAGTTATGTAAACTTAATGATTATTAGTTTAAGATTTTTTTTGTATTCCTAATGTTTTGCAATTTTGTTATGTATTCTTGTGATGTGTAGTGCAGTTGTGAGGTGTTTAAAATTAGTTTAGTGAAGGTTTTATTAACCCATTTGAATTGTGCAAGTGCTGTGTCTATTTCACAGTTTTAGTGATGAGCAATAATTGTTACAAATAAATAGGTGTTAGTTTTGCTAGTATAAATACCAATCAAAATATGATATAATTATTGACTAAAATTGTTTAAGTGTATATTTATCCTTAGTGACAAAAAACAGTTTTTATATATGCAGTTTAGTGTAGAACTTGGAAGTGTATGTTAGGTGAGGTGCTAGTGTTAAGTGTGTGAACATCCAAATAGATTACCTATTTCTTCCGAAGTTGTAGTTTTTTTATACCTTGTGGCAGTGATAGCAAAAGTGCAGTCTCCAGTGTTTATTTTGTGTTGTTAAAAATGTGATACACTGGACATTGTATCGGTGGGTTGTTCCGTCTAGGGGGGTGCTATAATAACTGCTATTAAATGTGTAAAATTGTCCCCTAGTGTTTGTGCTGTTTGTGATTCTTGACTTCAAACATATTTGTGAAAAGGTGACTAAGAGCTTATTAGACAGAGGTGATTAGTTTGCAGTGAAAAGTGCTTCCAAATGGTTTGTGTACTGTAGTTGAGTCAAATTGGTGAGTAACATAAACACTGGACAAAACAGGACATTAATCAGTTGTCTTGTTAGTTATATTTTGCAGAAAGATACTTCATCGGTAGTATAATTGGAGTAGTAAAATATTTAAATAGTCTCAATTGAAAGACTACAACTTTTCTAAATCTCTCTGTCACAACATTTAATAATTAGTTTGTGCAATGTCGTTCTCAAGAAACGTGTCTTAGTTAAAGGCTATAATTAAAACGCAAGTTAATTGATTCCTTTGTGTAACAAAAGTTACAAATTGTTATGACACTTTCGTTACAGAAAGGACACAATTGTATTGTTGTTTTTATTAACGCTTTAGCTATGATATGTGTTTTGAAAATAACTAATATCAAAATATCCCCAGCGCAAAAATCTTTAAGAAATCATGATATTTTTGCATTGTGATTTTTAGTGAAAATGGTACAACTCTTGAATTCTGTACAGAATATTGATCTTAGATTATTATCTAAGTTTTAAGTTTAATATTTTAAACTTTACTAATTACATACACCTGAATAATTCTAGCAATCACATCCTATTAAAATTCAGGGATATTTAAATTAACCATCTTTTTTTACACATAATTAACATGGATATTTATAGGGACTTTCCTACAGATGTAGGTAATTTAATATTGTTGGAATGCTAAATAATTATAAAATTATTTAATGATGGGACAAATGAGTTATTATCAAATAGCCAATTTCACTTGTAAAACATGGGCCCTAGTTTCTGGTTATTAGGTGTAAAGATTGTTGGCATCAAAGTTAAATCACCAGCTTGCCTGATCTGCACATGATTGAGGTCTTGGGGTGATTGGTTGCATGGTGAGGACATATACAGGTGATTCAGGAGTCATGAGCAAGAGTGATAAAGGTCATGGGGAGGGTTACAGTGACCGACTTTCATCATGGGGCCAACCAAATCGCGCATTATTTGCATTTCCATACATTTTGGATAGTTAGATATCAATTAACTATTATTTATTATTTGTTTTTTACGACTTCGTGGCAGATGCCATAGTATAAGTTGCTTAGTGTGTTCCTCCCCATATCCCCTATTCTACTACTCCTCGTGACTCCTGATTCCTGAATCACCTGTATTATAGAGGTGTACTGTCTAAGAAATAATGGTGCAGGTATTCAATACACATTTGACTACATACTTAAACAAGTATCCTTTTTAGTATCTGGTGAGGACCTAACTCCTCACTTCAACTCGTACAGTACGAGTTGAAGTGAGGAGTTAGGTCCTCACTAGGTCCAAAATTAGTAGGTAGGTACATACAGTACGAGTCGTACTGTATGTACCTACCTACTAATTTTCCAAACTTCGTAACTACTGAACCAATTTCCTTAAATTAAAACACTAGGTAGGGCATAAACGTTATGCATCATTTGACTCTTTCCAGAAAATTGACAACTTGTACCTGGCCATCGTATCCGCACATCGCACATCGCAGTCATCGTTGCAGCGTTTTACAGAGAAGTATTAATGCATACCAAATTTATATTCCATCACTATCATTCATTAGATTCACACAATAGGTATAATATTATTAGTCTAGGCATCGGCCTTCTCATAGGACGGTAGAACATAATAGAACTATGGAGCCGATTTTAATATTAAAATGTAATGTAATGAATACTCACATACTCATTCAAATATTTCATTCTCAAGTGGCTTTATGGTTATTGTGATTAAATTACCAAGTATCAAATTTCTAAAATAATAAGTTAAATAAAATGGGTATAATATTAATTACAAATTCGTAGCTTTTACCATTTTATTTGACGATTCCATGCTGTTTGAGTCCTAATCGTAACTCATGACCCAATTAACTCTAGAAAATGTTGAAAAAAGTTGAAATTATTAACGCATTTTATGGTGAGGAAAAAAAAATGCCTACACGGATCAGGTCTTTCTATATTCTTCTGACTTGTCCTACACTATAAAATGAATAGTGCGAATTAAATAGACTTATGAGTATAATGAGTATGAATTACATTTTAATGTTATTATCGGCTCCATAGCTCTATAATATCCTACCGTGTTATGAGAAGTCTGATTCCTAATATATGAGCTTAACAGGGCCAGCTTATGATCATCAAGCACCACCACCAGCAATTCTATATCAGGAATGCTATCTGACCTAGTTATCAGGGATATGGAAAGGCTTTTAATCTATTCATAATTTTATTTACATCGCAGTGTAAAACTCACTGCGACGTTAGAGGTGGAATTCCTCTGACATTCTAAATGAGTAAAAACATTCATCAACATATTGGTCGGTAAATTTAAAAGGTGTACTTTATTCGGCTTATGAAAAAGTTGAGTTCTTAAGTGCCTTATAAATCTTATAATATAAGAATTAACTACAGGAGACTAAACAAAATAATCAAGTATAAGTATGCGAGGGCTAGAGAACACGTCTTCATGGCCCATGCAAGTGCGATTAATTACGTATGAAATTAAATTTGTCATTTTGCCTATCTTTAGTTAGACCCAAACCCAACAGAGAAATACCTACCTCTATTTAAATAAATTTGTATAGATTTCGCTAATTGTAAGGCTCCATTGTTGCTGTTTGTTTTGTCTCTGTTTTCGTACAGATACCTACGTACGTACAGCAGCGGTTATTTACATCAAATCCGGACAAGATTTGAAAACTACTGTTTTACCTTCCTAATATAGGTAACGACAACTTATCGAACAACATCAAAGGCCAAGGCCTACATGATGAATTAATTCCAATCTGGTTTCTTGTATAGGTCTATGATGACTTGATGAGATGAGGGATCACAATCCGGTGCATTGAATCCGGCATTATTTGATGGGCCTCTTTCAAAATGATTACAGAGGATTGTTTATGAGTCGAGTGCTATTTTCGAGCGCAAACGATGCGGCGGCGACTAAAATTATATCGGATCCGGTGGACCGGATTGCTATGCCTGTGATATTTACCTAGTTTTGGCTTATTCCAGATTATTAGACTACTTTCCGCTGTCAAATAAACGCACCGAGTTCAGAACATTTTACGAAGTCTTGAAATAAACTACACACCGTAATGTTGCGTAAATTCTAATTTTCCAGACAGTATTGAAGGCAATTATTTAAAATCAATAAATTATTGAAAATATTTACTGTTTTGTTTTATTCATCTAGGTTTCTTTGAACTTATTAAGTAACCCAACGTTAATTTCATTTAGAAAATTAAGTATGTTGGTGAGCGAAGTGATTTCGGAGCTTAAAGATCGCTAGTTCAGCAGCAGCCTAATATTCACTCTAACCTTGAAGAGGCTTGAAGTATCATCACGATACAAATAGACATAGGAATAACATGAGAACATTCAAGAAAAATCCTCCAGGCTAGATTAAACTACCCTTTTTGTACAGGCAAACAAATTTCATACAAAAATGCTGGGCGGGAAGTGCCTTCACTATTATATGCCTTGGCCTCCACGCTATCATATTCGCCCAACTTTGCGAGTAGTGTGGACACATGAGTAAAGAAACGGAACTCATGTGGTGTGGAGCCGCAATCATAGAAAATGTATCTGAAATGCATAGAGCAACGCGATGCAACTTGGACAGAAAAGACGGGGCGAGGGGTCGTCGCCGTCGCGCTCTATTACGGTCTTATTCTGGGTTACATTTGCATGAAGGATCGACACTCTACGTGTGCTGCTCTGTGGCGGCGCCACCATTGAGGTATTATTTATAATAGAGCCACAGACCCGAACAAAATTGAAGAAAAAAGTGGCACTGCTGTCATGTTCCAGTAGATGCCAATAACGCTTATTTATAATTTACAACAACATAATTACTTCGTACAAAATAACTCTTTACTCAAACGTTTAAGTGTCAAATTGGCTTACGTACTTATTACCACAAATATTTTTCGTGTAAATTAACTTTTTTAGCGTATTCTGACTCATGTCTCTTGTCAAACTTGGAACATGGCACGAATGGAGCAGATTTTAATAGTTTTACATACTAAAAATATTTTCATTATTATTTTATTTAGGTATTAAAATATATTTGTTGTTTGAACTAAATAAACTCGTAAATTGTTAATAACAAATTAAGTTACGTTTTTATTTAACAACTGCATAAAAGGGTCCCGACACTGCATGGAAGGGATCAGTAATAATGACATTATGATTTCTCAACTCATCTTGTTCTAGTATGTGAAATGAGAGTGAGGCAAGTGCAAAATATTAACATTTTTAACCCTTTAAAGTTTGATGGCGTGGCGTGAGAGTCGGTGGCGTAGTATGCAAGGCAGCACACATTGTCTTTAGGTGTTCTTGGCGTTCAAAGGTTTAAACTGACAGTGTGTAGACTCTGAGACTAAATAAAACAATGACAACAGAGCAATTTTTTTATTAATGTAATGTATGTAATGTAACTTAGACGAACATAGTACGCTTTTCGCGGATGACATATCAGTACTGTTCTCGTGCGCTGATACTGCAGAAATTCAGAATAAATTAAATTTAACATTAAATAAAATTACAGGTTGGTTGCAATCCCACAACCTCCAGCTGAACATAAATAAAACTAAAATTATTCAATTTAAGCCGTATCAAAAAGCATCATTGCCATTAGATTACCATTATAATCATTCAAATTTAGACATCGTTAGTTCTGCAACACTATTAGGTATAGACTTAGACTCAAGCTTGAGTTGGAAAGGCCATATCCAAAAATTATCAAAAAAGTTATCATCTTTCATATACGCCCTTCAGCATCTTAAGCGAGTTACTGACTTTCAGACAGCCCTAACGGCATACTACTCATATGCTTATTCGCGAATAGCATACGGTTTGGTTCTCTGGGGAAATAGTTGTGACATCGATACAATATTTATTTTGCAAAAAAAGTGTGTCAGAATCTTGGTAAATATAGACCAAATGGAGTCATGCAAACCCTTTTACATTAAACACCAAATTCTAACTGTTGCTTCTATGTATATATTTGAATCGTGCAAATTCGTAAGGAAACACTTTGATTTATATTCCCCTAAAGCAACAAAACAAATCAAAAGAAATGAACGAAACGTAAATAAACTTCAAATGCCCTTCTCAAAATTAAAACTTATTACGCGTGGCCCCCATTATATGACTATCAAAATTTATAATCACCTTCCAAACTCTATAAAAGATCTAGAGGACCCTAGATTGTTCCAAAAACAATTGAAATTGTATTTAGTTAATGCTTGTTTTTATAATTTAAATGAATATTTTAACCATGTTAGTATGTGAGTTATTATGCTTAGTAATAAGTAAATAACATGAATAATCAGAATTGAAATTAATGCGTAGTAATAATTTATGAATTTAGTGTGATATTTAAAGAATAGAATAAAATAATTGTAATTAAATTAACTACTTCTAGCCCTCTGACATTGCTGTGCCCTTTGCAGGGCGTCACATGTAGACCTATTTATTTTTAATTCCAACTTTATTTGTAATGTGACATGCAATAAAGAATTTGAATTTGAATTTGAATTTGAACTAACCTGTAGGATCTGCCTGTAAAAGGCATATGTTCATAACACTGGCTCACTCGCCGCCGCACACATAGCCTCGGCTCGCGTGTAACTAAGCGCAGCATCCTATGTGACGTGCGCCTGAGACAGTGTATATCTATTTATGTATAGATACCTACTACCACAAACACTACATAACCATTTTACGCTTCTTTTGTAGACATTGTAATTTTTTTACGTTTTTATTGAGATATTAAAGCTGTGTTGAGTGAAAGACTTTTACGCTTCTTTTGATTAAACATTAAAAAAACATATATGATTATGCCGAACGAACACACGAGAGACGAATTATTTGGCTGAAATTATTCTTGACGTCTGTCTCTTACTAAACGTGACCTCAATTTTTCAAGTTGTTTAAGATCGCGTGGGAATCTTTAATAAAAAAATAGGATAATAATTTATTGCACTCCTTTATTAATTAATAAAATATAAAACTATAGCGACTCCTTAGATTTTTGTTCTGTGATGAGGTGCATTTTGTAGGGACAAAGTTAATAATTCTAATCTTAAATATGCTATGATTTTACATAGGATTCGTTAATTAATCAATAGAATCTGCGTAAAAAAGAATATTCCGACCTTTTTCTTTATTTTATAGCTGTTATTTCTGCAATATTTCACTGAAAATTAGTCATTTTTGAGACCCGTCACGTGTCATGGTCTAAACGAGACTGATCGCCCAACTAATGCGATTTGTGATTTTGCATTAGTTGGGAGGGTGCCATTTTTTCCGTCGGATTGTGTGTCCATGTACTTAATACGTCAATGGGCGCCACCATAATGAAAATCAATGAATTATATGGTGAAATGATGTACCTTGAAGGTACACCATGTACATATCATGTTTTTGGCTGTACCTGTACCAGGGAACGAAATAATGGACATTGTTTGTGGCGCCGCTGGGGAGCATACTCTGCAGCGGCGCCACAGAGAAGTCATAGATACAGTCTGGCAAAAAAGAGTAGAAATTAAAAAGTGGCAATACTGTAGTGCCGTCCCCTTTTCCTTCGATGGATTAGAAAGGGACGTCACTACGGTATTGCCACTTTTTAATTTCTACTCTTTTTTGCCAGACTATAGAAATGACATTAGCTTTTATTTTCTTATGGAAATTGATGTACTAGTGCTATTTATTGTGTACGTATGTAAATTGACATTATTAAATCGTGATTTAATTAAATTAAATTAATTTCACTTTGGCTGTTCGTGTTAGTTTTCGTTGGTCCCTACTGTTTTATAAAAAAAATAAACGTCAGAATGTTTAAAAGTTTATCGAAGTGGTAGGTTAGAACGCGGAATCATTAAAAATAAATAAAATCACTTATTAATAATGATTTTTATCAATAGGTACACAATAAATAGCACTAGTACATCAATTTCCATAAGAAAATAAAAGCTAATGTCATTTCTATCTATGAGTTCTCTGTGGCGCCGCTGCAGAGTATGCTCCCCAGCGGCGCCACAAACAATGTCCATTATTTCGTTCCCTGGTACAGGTACAGCCAAAAACATGATATGTACATGGTGTACCTTCAAGGTACATCATTTCACCATATAATTCATTGATTTTCATTATGGTGGCGCCGCCACAGAGCAGCACACCACTCTACGTCTTTTCTGTGTGACTTGCGGGCCGGTCACAACCTTCGCTTCGACGCAGCGGACAGGTGGGAGTGGAAGATCTGAGCGCGGTCTTGGTCGGTCCGTGGTCACGCGAAGTTGTGACCAGGCTCTCGCGCGATCTCTGTGATTGCGGCCAACTTCGCGAGTAGTGTAGCAAGGGTGAGGTGTGAGCGGACACAGGCGGCGTAAGAAAGGGAGACATTATTTGTCGGGGAAATCCCCCGCCTATTAGTGGCGCCAAAAAGTTATGTTTCAAAAAATGTCCATGACATTATGCGTTTGTGACATATATGTTCTGTCAACCTTTTAGTAGGTAATCTAGAAACGGTGGAGAATAAAGTGATTTTTTTATTTAAGTAAGTATATACATCCTAATAACATATCCGGTACGTATAATCTTCGTGTGTTAAGTATATTAATGTACATATGTATTCGCAATCGATAATAATATTACGCTACGTTATGACTAAAGGCTGGGCCTGAAGTCTCTGTTTTGGGAATTTTGGGATAGTTAAATGTATGCTGACCAGGTAGGGCAGGTATCCTTCAGAACGAATTCAGCTTTACAAGGAATCAAATTGAGAGAATTAGAATCTAATTTACATATCGATTATAAGAAAAGTCTTCATCCTGATTATCTGCCTAAATAACTGCTTGATATGATGGTATGATATTAATATTGTAAAGAAACAAGGAACTGGCAATCAAGACCTAGATACCAAATTGGAATTCGATATTATTTTAGTTAGGCCCATTTCTGAAGTTCTTAGTGTCCTAATCACAATTGGTCAGTATAGAACATACATGTTACGTATGAAATCTCATATGATTGCCACAATGTATTTTTTGTTGCCTGTTCCCAATTCCGATCACTGTTGATCACATTCGTATCATTAACCAGTTGAAGACACCATGGATTCAGTTGACCAGTACAACGACTGCCTATTAGCTATGAAGACGTCTCAACGGGAGGCGATGAAATCAAGGCTGTCTCGAGTTAGCCAACCGGATAATAAGGATCACATGTAAGACCTTATACTTGCCTTACCCACCACCAATAAAGTATAGTGGGGTTACTCTGAAGTTCGAAAATCCAAGTCAGTATACAATCTTCCCATTCTCTTAAAATGTAGGCCAAGTAGTTGACACTAATGATAATAATAAAATTATTTGAGCATCCCACGTTTCGCTAACCTTTGACAATAGTAGGTAACTTGAAAGTTAGGTAGGTACCATGGATCGTCAATAATTCGTTTAAATCGTTTCTTTTTTATATAAAGATTAGGAACTTAAATTCCAAAGTAATTCAACAATTTTAACAAGATGTTATATTGCTGTGATTACTAAAAATAAAAACTGTACCATAGGAACTATTTAAATTAGGAGAAGGTAGCTTGCCGGTGCCAGTCGAGGATTATTTAGCACCCAGACTCTCCAGGATAGACTTTATAACACTTTCGACACCAACAACCCGGAGGCCGGGCGCTCGTAAACTTTGTTCAAATGCCGGCCAACCCGGTAGCCGGGGTTGATGCTATAAAAGTCGGCTCTCGGCCTATATCGCGTATATTAATTATTTGAGCCTCCCCGACGTTTCGGTAGCTCAGATACCGTTGTTAAAGGTTGGTAGACTTTATTTGTGGCTGATTACCGCTCTTCTCACGTCAGCCACGAACGTGCCACTGTTACGAACGTCACTCCCCCGGAGAAGGCGTCTCGGGGCAGCATCATCGCCTCCATGGTCCCTGACGAGGTCATCCTGCAGCAATCCAACTACACGGCGAGGCGTTACGAGACCGCACTCATGTTCGTTGACGTCTCCGGTAATGGCTTTGTATATCTATACTAGGAGGTGCTCGCAACTTAACCATCTTTGGATGTTCAGCTATCCCTTCAACAAAATTTGACAAAATGTGTCCAGCCGTTTCGGCGTGATGAGAGGATAATGGGAATTATGGCAGAGAAATTATGACAGATGGCGCCAGACAGGCGTGGCGCCGCGCACCCATACAAAACCAATGACTATCCTGCATCACGCTATTAGGATTTTCCTGAAATGATGACCGAGGGGTCATCATTTCATAGAAAACTTATTTTTAATACAAAGTTACAATTTTATAATAGTATACACATACATTCTGCAGGGATAGCACAATAGGTCGCATTATTTATTGCGTCATAAGTAAATGATAAAACATACGTGACTTTTTTGAAAAGTATGTGAGTGCGAGATTGACGGATGCTTTATCATTTATTTGGCACGTGATACGCGTAAGCTTATAATAATGTCGTTTACCACGCTATAAATAGACAGGAACGTTTTATGACTAGAGTGCATAGCTATTATGCGGCCCTCCTGGCTTACGATACGGGCCCTTCAAACCCAGTCTGACCCAGGTGAAAGGTGCTTTGCATGCTATAAGAAAATAAGGTATGGCACTCCGGCTACTGAGACTTTCTACGTCACTGATTTGTTGCCGCTTTATGGTAGCAAAATAATTATAAGGGTTTTTTTTTTTTGACGCCAGTCGTATAAAAAAAAATATACCTATGCATTAACAGTTACAGACCGACCACAAAGACTAGAAATTAAAAAGTGGCAATACTGTATTGTCCTCCCTTTCTAATTAATATAAGAAAACGGAGACGACACTACAGTATTGCCACTTTTTAATTTCTACTCTTTTTGGTCGGACTGTATTTAACTAAATTTAATTTTGTCGTAGTAATTGATTTATAATACCCACGATTTTATGAGATTCATACAGGTAACAAGGGAATCGGGGTGTATTATGATACACCATTGGCAGCACAGAAACGGATTGACAGAACCAACCAACCAATCATAGCGTGATGTCGTCGAAAGTCTTACCTGTGATTCCAGAGTATAATACCTATTTTCTTATACCATGGTGCCGTGAAATCTTGACAGCCTTACCTACATCACACGTACCGAGAGAGTGGGCGAGACAGTGCTCTCGTCCCTGTCACACATAAGACAAACGGGCGAGACAGAGCACTGTCTCGCCCGTTTACTCGGTACGTGTGATCAAGGCATTAAGCTCCTCAGACTTGCTTCCCTCATAAAAAATAGTCAAATTACATTGGAGAAAAAAATCCGAAACGATACTTCTTATAGTCGGATTTCCAGTAGAGGTTTTTGACTTTTTTCTTCCCCACGCCAAGGATGTTGCAAGCTCCTACGGGTCTTTAATAAATATCAATAAAAATAGGTTTCACGGACCTCTGTGAGAGATACACAAAAGCCGACAGTGGTGGTCCTTCCCGTCTGACTCAAGTCCTCAACTCGTACATTGGAGCTATGGTCCAAGAGATCCTCACCCACGGCGGTGACGTGCTAAACTTCTCTGGAGATGCCTTACTTTCGATGTGGAAGAAGTCGCCCAGGCTCGCGATGCAGAATGTCGTGCATTCAGCTATAGACTGTGGCCTGAGTGTTCAGAAGAATTATGGAACGTATCATACCGATGTTGGTGTTGTTCTAAAAGGTGAGAGAAACTGTTTTGTATATGAGGTTCATGTATAATATTTTCAAGTGGTGATGAAGAGAACCCATCAGACTATTAAGTACCTATGTGTCTATCTATCAATCTATTCTAGCCCTCCACTGCTGAACATAGGCCTCTCCATGCTTCGTCACAAGTGCGATCCCGTGCAGACTGCATCCATTGATTCCCCGCTACCCTCACGAGGTCATCCGTCCATCTAGTCGGGGGCCGACCCACGTCATATAAGTGGTCGCCACTCTAGAACCTTGCTGCCCCAACGTTACGAATTACTTAAGTGTGTAATTTATAGTAATTTCGGTATCCTTCAATTGGACATGACGTGAAAAAATGGTACCTAACCACTAATAACCACGCTCGACTCAATTTTAAGATGCTGTTAACAACACTACCTATGTACTATATCACTGCACCCCGTTACTTCCGTTTCTATGTGAAATGTTCTATAATATGTAGTAATGCTTGAGTTTAACGACGCGACTTGATTATATATGAGTAACCATTCAATAATCAAAATAAGACAGCGGCGTTACTCTATTTTCTGGCAGTCAAAGTGGCAATATCAGCCGGTGTGTCCCAGTTCGCGCTAATCGGCGACGCGACCCACTCTCACTACGTGATCCTCGGCCAGCCGGTGTGGGATGTGAAGATAGCCGAAAATTTGGCGTCTGCTGGTGACGTCATGACAGCGGCCAGCTGTTGGACTTATGCGAATAAGGCCGAATATATTACGGAACCGTTTGGGAAGCATACAAAGGTACAAGGCATATTTTTACGCTCTCCGCACACTACGGCTCCTTGTGGCCGCCACAGTACACTTGTCCCTTTTCCACGCTCGAAGTGAGAAAAGAAGAGATGTACCTACTGTGGCGGCCACTAGAAGCCGTAGTGTGCGCCGGCTCGTAGAGTAGGTAACTATATAGATCTGGGGGCACGGCAGTGCCCCCGCCAAGTCGAGCAAACGCGCTTCCCGGCACGCCGTAACATCCTTTTCTCGAAGCCATTCAGACCATTTTCAAACTTTTTAATGACCAGGAGAGCATGATATAACCTAGGCATATTCCAAATTTCATTCAATTTGAACCAGTAGTTTAGAAATTATTGCCAGTCAAAGTTCCTTAATTTTGTCACTCACTGATTCACTGACTCACTCATGATCATACGAATTCTAAGTTACTTCTAGAAGACACACAAGCTTGAAATTTCGTGCTCTATTACGGTTTGGTGTACAAATCATTAAAAAACCTAAACATTACAAAATTTCCGTGTAGTTTTCCAGTTATGCGAGCTGCATAGATAAATTTGTATTTCCTTATGAACCCTATAAAAAATACACGATTACAAAGTTAACTTTGCGGTTCATATAACCTTCGGTTTAGATACCTCAGGCACAGAATACTTATTAGCTTATTACCTAATACATACAGAATGGACACGCTCATCGCCGTACCGAATTGAGTTACCTCACCCCGCAGGGGCAGTGAGTTGGAATCGTGATGGTAGCGATGATGATGATGATGATGATGGTGGTAACTGGTGGCGGTGATGGGGGTGCTGGTGATGATGATGATGATGATGAAGCTGGGGACTGGTGTTGGTAATGAGGGTGTTGGATTGTTCAGATGATAATGGTGACTGGTGGTGGCGATGGGCATGTTGGTGATGATAATTATGATGGTGGTGGTGGTGACTGATTCTGATGAAGGTGGTATTGGTGATGATGATGATTATGATGACGACGATGGTGGTGACTGTTGGTGATGATGATGATGGTGGAGTGGAGGTGACCGGTGGTGATGATGGGGGTATTGATGGTCATGAAGATGGTGGTGACTGGTGGTGGTGAGGGAGGTGTTGGTAATGATGATGATGATGATGATGGTGGTGATTGGTGATGATGATAATTATGATGACGACGATGGTGGTGACTGTTGGTGATGATGGTGGAGTGGAGGTGACCGGTGGTGATGATGGGGGTATTGATAGTAATGAAGATGGTGGTGACTGGTGGTGGTGAGGGAGGAGTTGGTAATGATGATGATGATGATGATGATGATGGTGGTGATTGGTGATGATGATGATGGTTTTGTTGTAGATAATTAATGATGATAATGATGATGACGATGATGATGCCGATGAAGGTGATTAGGTATGATGATGGGGGTGTTGATTCAGATGGTGATGGTCATAGTGGTGATGGATGATGACGATTGTGATGGTAATGCTTGTGGTGATGGTGATGACGATGGTTATAAAATCAACATCCTCACCACATTACCACCACGACTATTACCACAACCACATCCCCAACACAATAACCACTACCATTACCACTACCACCATCATCGCCGCCATCATCACCACCCTCATTATTTATTATTTATCTATAATGAGAGGGGTCATTATGAATCATGAGAGGGAGTGACAAGTCTGTGTGGTTTACATTTAGTTAATGTCAACTTCGGTAGTGTTAAAGTGCAAAACTCCGCAATTTCGGAGTATAAGAGCATTTCTCAAAAAGTTTGTACATTTCTCGGATAGTCGTAACAAAGAAAAAATATCACATTTTAATGATTTTGTTGTTGCTTATTATTTAACTGTTATGTAAGGATTCAGTTTATTAATTTTTGACAGAGATTAGATGTGTAATATTAACTGTAAAGTTTATTTAATTGAGCCGAGGCAATCAAAATTTCCGGTTTTGATACCTTAATTCAAACGGGAAATAAAATAAACACATACGAATTACATTGAATTTATTTATTAGTTAACATAGTAATAACCAATACGCGTATATTTTTTCATAAAAATTGCTTACTATATTCCAGTAAGTTAAAGATATAATGGTAACTACTCTTGTACGTTACCATTTAGTCAAAACTCAGGTTTGAAATTACAATATCACGCGTATTAAATTGAGTTATTTAAAATATCTTTGAAGAACAATTTATTAGACCATCTAAATTATATTTTAAACATGTATTAAATGCATGTTATTAAACAAATAATTAACAAAAAACAACAAAAACCTCTAAAATTTTCAAGGGACAGTAACAATAATAGGAACCTTGGTAACAAAATCGGAACTATTAAGCATAGTGTACAATTAGTACACTTACAATATTAATTAGATGCTTAACAACTCACTTTAATAGTAATTACATTTCTTACTATACAATTATTAGTTTTGTATCACAAAAAATAATCATACAGATTAATTTGTGCTTAAATAATGTGCAAATTCAAGCAGAATTGACATGAGATCTTCCGTTATTATTCAAGAGTATTGTTTATAGGAACAATACAATAAATCACAAAATGTAGTTTTGACTACTTGTAGACGTGATCAGATCACAATAAAGAATCCAAATAATAATAAAATTAAACATCAAAAAACACGGCAATCTTTTTAAGTTAGTATAGAAATGCCCATATTAAATGAGCGTTATGAAGTCTGGTTTTATTATTTTAAATTTGGCCCAATATTTAAATATATTTTTATTCTGAGTATAATAAGTAGGGCATCACAAAACAAAATACAACAAAAAAAACATACAAGGCCACTTTTTTTTAGTGCTCCATACATTAGGAACTTTTTTCTGGAGTAATCTGGAGGCAATTAAACGGAAATATAAAAATAAATAACAATATTGTATCCATTAATGACACTAAATGGCACCTTTTTTCAACTGTGCCCGTTAGAAATTAAAAAAGAAAAAAAAATGACCCACCCTAATAAATATGCAATCTGGGGCTTTACGAATTACCGCCCGTGGTTTGTCTAAAGTTTTACGTCTTGCCTTGGCCGGGATGGGGGATTTTCGTCCCGCGAAGCGGGCGTAAATCCCGCTTTACGGTCAAGGGTGACGTAAGTGGTTTTATTTAACAATTAATATTTACAATTACCAATGATAATAAACATATCGTTTGTACAGTATAAAAATGAAAAAAAAAACGTAAAAAAAGCCACATTTTTTCTTCAGCTAGAAAAGAAATCAATAATATTATTTAACTCAAAATCAGAAAACTTTTACTTTATAATATATGTTTTTATTAAAATTGAAAATATATTTATTAATTTTTTTAAAGAGAAATATATATATTGTATGACGTCATTCTCTATAGTCTATACTACTCCTTAGACTTTCTTTTTTGTTACCTTCACTTCCTAGTCATACGAAACGAAAGTAACGAAGTGATGCTTGGACGTTTTAAAAAATATTTTAACCGAATTTAATGAATAACTCGAATATTGTATGTACTGTATCTTAGTCGTATTAATATGATTAAGTGATGAGTTGAAACAAAACTGAAGAAAAAGTGAAACTTACCAAGTTATCCCGTAACAAACAAGGAGTTCAAATTTTCGGTTGCCACCAACGGCGAGCGTGTTTCTACCGCTGCGTTTGATAGACTGTCAACATGCCAAGATGGCCACTCTTAAAAATATCCCTAGTGTTACCACTTTCCTATAAAACTACAATTGAATTAACAAAACCCCAGAATTCTATGAAAATAGCGTAACAAACACCGGAAACAAAATTGGAACTTTTTCTAGGACAAATTATTATCTTTTATTATAAATATATACGTTAAATAACGACAATAATACTTATTTTTTATGAATTCTGAGATATCTTTTTTGTAATGAAACACAACACTCAACCCGAAACACTAAGTTTTGTTACAGAAAATCGATAATTTAACTACAATTTTGTTAAGGGGACATTTGCATTGCCATACAAATGAGACCTACCCAATATTTTAAAATATTTTTATAAAATTATATTATGCATTATGATTTCAGACAATAATATTATCTTGGAGATACTAAACTTATTTTTAAGTTTTCAAGGTCAGATTATTTTAGATATCGTCTCTTAATTTATTACAAGCTTCGAACCGGCCCGGACAAAGACGTAAAGTAAATGTACAAACTTTTTGAGAAATGCTCATAATAGACTAAGAAGTAATTACCGTCCTGGCTTGTCAAAAATCGCTTCATAAAAACTTTCGAGAAAAGCCCACAGAGACAGACAGTGGGCTTTAAGAAAGACAGTTGCGGATACACAGCTAGTAGTCCTTAAAGGAAAAATAAGGAGGACCACTTACAAAAAGAAATGAGATCCCATCAAAAACATTACATGTAAAAAAATTGCAAGTCTCGCAACCTTCTACCGAAAAAAGTTGTGAGATACAATATAAAACCAAGTCGGTTAATTTATTCAGTACCTATCAAAGTGACCCTTCGCCTATATGACAACTTTGACATACATTTTCACCGGATTACATAACTAAAAACATATTACCATGACCGTGTTAGTACCCGCATTAATATTAGACATATTTATCTTTATCATAAATGTAATGACTTGGCCATCGCACACGATAATACCTTCTACATTATAATGATAATAAAATCTACCAAATTTTATTAACGCTTTGAATGTCACGCAATACAAACATAAATTCCTACTCATTGTTTCATCTTGGCCGTCCTTAAATAAAAGATGGATCTGGCCCGACCGGCAAAAGAGGACGGCAGAAGAAAATATAGGCAGACGAGATAGTAAAAACAGCTGAAAAGAACTGGATACGCACCGCTCCATACCGATCTATTGGTATGGATAAATAAAGCAAAAAATATAATAATCACTTTAATAAAATGAGATTTATTCGTATTATTATATACTTATGTTGTCGTGCGATGGCCAAGTCATTACATTTATGATAAAGATAAATATGTTTAATATTAATGCGGGTACTAACACGGTCATGGTAATATGTTTTTAGTTATGTAATCCGGTGAAAATGTATGTCAAAGTTGTCATATAGGCGAAGGGTCACTTTGATAGGTACTGAATAAATTAACCGACTTGGTTTTTAGGGTTCCGTACCTCAAAAGGAAAAAACGGAACCCTTATAGGATCACTTTGTTGTCCGTCTGTCCGTCCGTCCGTCCGTCTGTCAAGACCCTTTTTCTCAGGAACGCGTGGAGGTATGAAGCTGAAATTTATATCAATTACAGGTCTACTGTCCCTTGAAGCTGTGAAAAAATCAAACTTCTAAGCCAACGCAATCAAAAGATACAGCCGTTTATGCCGCAAATTTTCGACACTTGCAAGGGAATCAAAACCTACAGGGTGCTTCCCGTGAACTCAGAATCTTGAAATTTGGTACGAAACAACGTCTTATAGCATAGATAAAGGAATAATTACGAAAACCATAATTTTTTTTTTTAATACCTAACTTTGCACCTAATTTATATGGGGCGCTATACATACCAGGTGCAAACTTAACTTAACCACTTAGGGATGGAAAGTGTTTGTACGGAACCCTCGGTGCGCGAGTCCGACTCGCACTTGGCCGGTTTTTTATATTGTATCTCACAACTTTTTTCGGTAGAAGGTTGCGAGACTTGCAATTTTTTTACATGTAATGTTTTTGATGGGATTAGTCTGTCCGATTGCGGCGTAAATTTTCACTGAAGAAAAAGCTCTAATACCGTTCTTGTAATGGTTTCGTTAAAATGAATTTGGATTTGACCAGCAGTTAAGTGGGAGTAGGTGAAATGAGGTGTAGGTAACATTAGAGAACTGATCAAAAATAAAGAGGATGACCATTTAGGTAAGTAGGTAGGTAATACAATTGTCAGAAGTGGGATGGTTCGCATATAACCGATATCGATGGTTTACAGGTGGTACAAGCTGGAGTTTCCTGGAAAAGAGTTGGACATGCGTCTTTCTTAGGTATCTACCTATTCATATAGAACTTAAGTCTATACCTACCTAGCCTATGATTGTTTAGAGAGTGGCAGACGTATAGACGTTAAATTAAATCGTCTGTCACTCTAGCACTTTAAAACAAATTTTCTTAATTTCATGAAACATGTAATGTCTCACTTTTTGTTATGTGGCTACACACCTACACGTACACACCACACAAAGTTTAATTAAATGGTGGTGTGTGGTGTGTACCCACTTTTAGAAAAAGTGAGACATTACATGTTTCATAAATTTATAAAATAACAGCGCCCTTCTCCCTTACTCGTTCTCTGCTGTAAAGTAGTGCGGTAAGATGTGAATATTAACGTATTCACATAGAGGTTACAAAGGTGTAAAGCCTTTCGAATAAAACAATGCAAAGATCGACACACAAAGCATAAGGAAAAATTAGATAGGTTGCTTGAGCAATTGGGAGGTACCGGGTTCGATACCCGGTCTCTTCCACCAAGTAACTCATTTCAATTTTTCTTTATGCATTGATCTTTGTATCAATGGTTTAATATAATATTTTATTACGCTACCGCTTACGTTTAGTTAATATTGCGCTATAGAATTTCAATATTTTTTAAATATTTTTTTCATTTCTCTATCGCGCGATATCATAGGATAAGCCCGAAGTAACGATGAGGCTGATTGCTTTTGACATGAGGGTGAAAATCAGAAGTGTTCCAATCCTGTAACTCCGTTTGCTTACGAAATTTAGGGGAAATAAGATTATTATTGAAGTCCGTCATAACTCACAAAAAGCGTTCATCTTAACTCTTAAATCTTAGCTCGCAAATTAGATACCTACACTCGATTTAAAAAATAATATTATACTCCTTTTAATTCGTAACCAAACTGAGTAACAGTAGCTGTTGAAACAATTCAAAATTGATTTATTTATTTATTTATTATCTCTTTTAGATAAAGAACGGATTACACCATTATTCGACCCGTCTACTGGTGAAATAGAAAACTACTACAGAGAATTTTCACGTAAGATGAGAATAATTTTGAAATATTGTTTTCTTTTTTCAATGATGATAACGTATGTAGGTAAGACTAGTAGAGTAAGTATGTTAGACAACACTAGTAATCCATCGGAAAAACAAGCACGGGAGTCCTATTACTATTACTCTCTATACCATGAATATTGTAACGGAAAGCGCACCTCTACAAACGCTTTAGGGTGCGTTTTCTCTGACGCGAAGTGTCGGACCATGATTTGACTATAATATCGCTGATTTCGCTAAGGCAGAGATTTTGAGAAGACGAGAATTCGATTGGTTCCACTAAATACACCATTAATTATTAAAGCTATAGGGTTAATTAAGCCAACTAACTATTTTTTTACAAACTGACCGGCGATTGACCTCAGTATCACCTGATGGTCTGAGTGACTACGGGGTCGAGGATGTAGCTCACCGGTTCAGTAATCTAGCTATAGCTATCCACTCTTCGCTTGAAGATACCCTAATTATAATTTTCTGGAAATACACACGATGGGAGGAAGCGAGTTCCATTCCTTAGCGGTTCGCATTAGAAATGATGAACTATAGTTGCGAAGTTGCAAGATGGTGTTAGTACAGTCGCCATCAGACATATCGCAGCATATAAGGCGTTCATAAATATATGAACATGTACTGTAACGCCCAGTCAATAAGAGTTGTGTTCACATATTTATGAACGCGAACGCCTTATATGCTGCGATATATCTGATGGCAAGTGTACCTAGTATTATATCCGAAATTTTCGATATGTTATGTGCTTGTGCGCTTGTCTCGCTGGCGCAAGTCCCGACCGACTTTATATGGCCAAAAACTCTGGGTTTTTCAGTCCGTCCAGTGATAGTATCCGCACTACGCAGCTCGTGGTCGTCGCTGCGTAAGTTCATGGTGAAGCCGGTGATTTGGGCCGTGGAGAACGACGAACCCATGGAGTTCCTTACCGAAATACGCCGTGTGATCATCGTGTTCCTGAATGTCGTTACTAAGGCGGTCACCGATGAGGTGCTCCTCGGAATCGTGGATACTGCGTTTAAACGTGTTTATAGGTTCGTTTTTTAATAAGAGTGTACTGAATCCGCCGCAGGATAGAGCGAGTGGATTGACTGCTCTAGGTGACACTTATTATGGGCCTATGATGGTTGCGTTTATCACGTGATAAATAATTGACAAAGCATCTGTCAGTCACACTCGCATTTTTTCACAACGTGACGGATGCCTCGTCACTTATTTATCGCGTGATAAAAGCAACGTGAGTGAGTGATTTTATAATGAGCCACCCATGATAAAAAATACAAGCGAATATAAAATATATAGATTCACGGATTACAGATTTTGATTTCCGTGGCCACAAAATTGTGGAATTTGGTTACTTATTTAGACTCAAATTTTACTTGTGCAAGGACAAGCGTGGCAGGTTAATCGTCTAACCTCCCCTCTCGAATTTAAATAGAGAGCAGTGGAAATAAGGAGGCCTTTGCCCAGCAGTGGGACACAACGGGCTCATTATATACCTTTTGCCGCGTGATGCGCAATAATAGAGAGCGCAATTAATGCGAGTTGGGAGTTCACCAAATTGTTGGCTATGGAATCAGGCGGTTATATGCCTCAGGTATTAATTTATACTTCGTCGCATATAAACTAGAAGTACTTACGGGCTTATTATGAATAATGTTTCAGTATATCCTCAGCATCAGACGGTCTCTTGAACAAAGTGTCCATGTTCGACAAAGATCTGATGTTCCTCTTAGTTTTCGGGTTGAGAGGAATGACTCACAAAGCCGAAGCTCAAAAGAGCCTGCTATGTGCTCAGACACTAAAGGAGAGCCTGGTCGATCCGAACATTACATCAGTTTCGATTGGGATCTCATCTGGTAAGATGCGTTTGAATAAAGCTTAAATAACTTAAAGATTAGGCACCCCAGTCAGAAGTAAGAAAAATAATGGATTATTGTGTAAGCTCCACTTGAATCATAATCGTATGATGTGGGAAATAAGCATCTATTAGCTAGCAGGTTTGCTTTGCATCTTAACTGTTTCATAATTTGCATATCTGAACCAAAGAATAGGTAGCTATACCATTTTAAACATTATTTTAAATCATGTGTGTTCACCAGTGTCTGCTATTTACGAATTGCAGACCTAATCATATTTTCTATTGTAGGAACCACGTACTGCGGCGTGGTCGGGCATGTTCTACGAAGGGAATATACAGTAATAGGTTCAGCAGTTAATAAGGTTCTTGAATTTTTATATACCTACTAGCCAGTGTTTCACGAGGATCCCCAACCCTAATAACGTTGTTTAATATGACGCTGAGTCCTGTGCCCTTACCATGAGTTTACAGTGACAGTACAGTTGCCGAGAAACTTCTTGAGCCTAACCTTGACTGCGCAGTAGCCGATTTACGTACAAATATGCATGCGCAGATCCGCCATTTTGGGTCAAGAAGTTTCTCGGCAACTGTACTCGGTAGCGACTTCGTAAAGGTTTTTTTTTTGATGCTGATTCGAAAAGCCCTTAGGCTGTTATCGTAAGTCGCTGTGTTGTGGTGGTAGGTTAGCCGCAGCATAAACCTTGGCACCACGTCTGGGATGCTGTCGCGTTGTAAAGAGAATTGTAGTTTTACAAAGTACCGCTAGGGGCACTGTACATTCTCCATGCTATCGTTTACGCTGTCGCTATAGAGAGTACGGTCACGTTACCTCATGGTTATTAACTGATGGAGACACTGGTTCGGTGCCGAGCGGTTAGGTGTACAAAAACTTTATGTTAGCATAATCGAATCGATTTTCCAGGCGGCACGATTAATGATGACCTATCCTAACAAAGTAACGTGTGATAAGGAGACGTTCTTAAAAAGCAAAATGGACCAACAAATGTTCCGGTTGCTTGAATTCAAACCAATGAAAGGTATCATAAAACCTGGACCAGTCTACGAGTTTAACAAGAATGGGTCAGTAATTCTGTATTATTGCTTAATTCACATTCAGCATGTTGTTTCAAAGTTGGTAATGTGCCATCCCTAAAGCTGTCTTAGTAGGTACAGTCGCCATCAGATATATCGTAGCATGTAAGGTATTCATAAAAATCTGAACACGACTCTTATTGACTGGGCGTTACAGTACATGTTCACATATTTATGAACGCCTTATATGCTGCGATATATCTGATGGCGACTGTACCTACACACCAGGGGCCCCGCGATTTCTGTGTTTTAATATAATCATTCAGTTGAGCTTGGAAATTCGATTTCCCCTTCTTGAAGTCGATTATTTTGTGTGAAAAAGTAATTATTCAAAGATACCTTGACGACGCGTTTGGCTCGGTTTGTAGACACCTGCCTACTGAGCGGCGGTCCCGGGTTCGAATCCCGGCCAGGGCAAATATTTGTGTGATGAACTCGAATATTTGTGCTTGGGTCATGGTTGTTATATGTATTTAAGTATATATTTATCTATATAAGTACGTATATCGTCGTCTAGTACCCATAACACAAGCCTTCTTGAGCTTAATTTGGGACTAGATCGATTTGTGTGAGGTTGTCCGATATTTATTTATTTATTATTATTTATTTATACCTACTATATTATTGAATAAGTATAATGTTGTATAAAAGGTAAAGGTATCAAATATCCAACGCAGATGGTCTAAAAGCGAAAGCAGTCGGCGCCATGTAGTTCTGGGTCGAGACGACGAATTGCGGATGTTCATTACAACTCTAAAGAACGCCATACAGCATCAGCATCAACCGTTCGCAAGACCCGAGGACCATGTCTACGGAGTGGCTATTCTTGTAAGTGTTTTTATCGCATGATACAGGTCCAATTCAAATCTACTCCTATTCGTCACGGACGCATCCTATTGGTATGCGTGCTCGTGTACCTAGGCGCACGAATACCACGTCTGGCCTGTGATGAAATTAATAAAACTGTAGCTATATATAACACAGGATTCAAAACAATACAGAATGTACTACAGAATACAGAATGTAATACAGAATGTTCCTTATAAATGGGACCCTATTACATGCTATTACTAAGCTTTCGCTGTATGTAGGTACAGTCAACCAATTTGATTTCTAGGCGACTATAGAACCTTGTCACAATGACAATGATATGAGATTTCAAACGGCTTTCATATTGATGTTCACTTTGACAAGGTACGAAATGGCCTAGGAATCAAATTGGTTGACTGTACCAGTGTACCTACGTCGTCGGTCACAAGTTCGGTCAGTCACATCTTTCCAACCGTAATACACGTACTTACCCGTAACCGTTAGTAAACTTGATATTAGCATAGATAGAGCATTGCATTACTATCGCCACTATAAAAAAATATACAAAAAAAACAATTGACGGTATGGAAATGGAACCCTTCGTGCGCAAATTCGGCACCTCAAATATCATAGGCACATCTATTGGCGATTTTGGCGTTTTTATAGTAGGTAACTGTTCAGTTGTCACCGGAATTACGATTCTCATTAACCTTTTAACCGCCGTAGTCTGATATATAAGACATCACATTTCCAGCTTATTTCGCCACAGTCTGATAAATAAGACAAATATCTATGTATTGTATATATGTATATATCGGCGGCGACACGAGCAAGTTTGATGAAAAATTGATGGCGGTTAAAGGGTTAATTGAGGTCGGTTGTTTTTACAGTTATTATTATTAGTATAAAGCAAACATGAAAGGATTTTCTATTTGTAGGGACCTGCCATGGTCGGTAAAAAGCGGCTCATGGAAGAATGTATTTACCTCACGCCTAACTTCTTTCGAGTTATACAAATTTCTTTATCGAAGTCCGACAAGGTACGTACAAGTCTTGAAGCTTTCATATTAGCAATTGAAAAACGTATAAATGTGATGGATGGATCTTATGAATACCTAATATAATAATGAGTACCTAGTTGAACCATTAATACAAATATGAAATCACAAAGACAAATTGAAATGCATTAACCTGGCAGAAGACGGTGGGAATAGAATCCGTTATTTATTTATTTATTTATTTATTTATTTATTTATTTATTTATTTATTTATTTATTTATTTATTTATTTATTTATTGGAGAAACAACAGAAGTAAATGTGTAACAAAAACAATCATGGTTTAAAGTATACATATAGGCATGCACTTACTTCCTAAAACGCTCTCACTGAGCACACACAACATGAACATTTTAATACTTACTACACTAGACTAAACTTCTGCATAGGATAAACAACAAAATCTTACAAGGAGCAACAACCAAAAAGAGAAATAAAAAAAGAAGAAATAAAATTAACATGCAACAGTTTTGGCGTTCTCATTTACGGTTAGAATATCCCATTTGGTAACACAATATGTACAATTAACAATTATATACAGTACGCTTTTCTACAAGAATTAATAACAACTATCATCTGTTTCATTAAAAATATCGAGAACATGTTTCTGAAAAAGTGACCGACTAGAGTTAAAGATGTCAGTGGAAGTAAGCGAGTTGTTATAAAGCTTGCACATTCGGCGTAGAGGAGCTCTTTTACCGGCATTGGTCGAACTGGTGGGGACGGCGAATAAGGTGGTTGATCGCATAGAGGGACGTGAAGGCACCCTAAAGCGGATTTGTTCAAGTAGCTCCACGCTGTTGTAGTGAGCTGTACATATATTGTAAAGAATCATCACATCCGAGCACTTACGCCTGGTTTCTAAGGACGATAATAATTTATACTCACGTAAAAGGTCGGGGTACGACATGTGCTTTCCAGTTGAGCGTCTATGCAGCGCACGTAGAAACTTTTTTTGAACAAATTCTATGGCTTTAGAATATTTCTTATACAATGGGTTCCATACTACCGATGCATATTCCAAGTGAGGCCTTACTAGAGATTTGTAGAGTAACAGATAAGTGGACGACCTTTTAAACACTTTGGCTGTCCGTAGCACAAAACCTAGCATTTGGTATGCTTTAGATATGATTCGTTCAACGTGGCAACTAAATTCTAACCTATCATCGAATAATACACCCAAATCGCGCGCTTTTGATACTTTTTCAATAGGTATGTTTCCAATCATATATGCGGAGTGTGTTACATTTTTTTTGTTTTTAGTAAAGGACATGTGAAGGCATTTGTCGCCGGCTAATTGAAGTTTATTTATGTAACAGTACCCAAGGAAGCGGTTTAAATCTTCCTGGATCAATATAACATCGTTTGTTGATTTCACAGCCTTGAATATTTTTAAGTCATCTGCAAACATGAGGAATTTACAATTTTTGAAGCAGGTTTTTATGTCATTTATGAAAATTATGTACAACAAAGGGCCCAAGATTGAACCTTGAATTACGCCGGACGAAACATTAGTGTGGTCAGACATAAAACCATTCTTATCTCTGTATTACCGGTCTAACGTGTCTACCACTCGACTATCTCAACGCCAGGATACCCTAAAAATTATACCCTAAAGACTATGATTTACACAGTTCATTTAAAATTTTCTTTTTGCTTTGATCTTTGCATCACTGCTCCAATAAAAAAATGTGGTGTTTCCACATTATAAAATTCTAAAGCATTAGCTATGTTTCATAAACCTACGAGTTACTCTCAAAACAATTCTGACCACACACTAAAAATAACTTGTTTTTACATATGCAGATACCATACGGATTGTTTCGTCAGATAGCACTAAAAATGTTGACAGGCGATTCAAAAGAAGTGGAAGACAAAATGGAAAACCAAATTCAAAAAAGGTCAAGATGTTTGTGTGTTCAGGGGAAAGGGGGCGTTAAGGAAACTTCTGCCTGTAAGCGCCAAAGATGTCAAATCACGTGGATTGCAAGTTGTGCTACTGACGCCATCGTCGCCTATAATCAAATTCCTACTTAAGCTGCTCACAAGCTGCATAAAGGTTTATACAGCCCTCTAAGGCAACCCAACGCCTTCAGACGTCAGAATTGCAATATTCCAAAAAAAAACATTCTTACCTGTGTACTTTTAAGGGTTCGGTACCCAAAGGGTAAAAAACGTGACCCATTATTACTAAAACTCCGCTGTCCGTTCGTCTGTCTTTCTGCCTGTCTGTCCGTTTGTCACCAGGCTGTATCTCATGAACCGTGATAGCTAGACAGTTGAAATTTTTACAGATGATGTATTTCTGTTGCTGACAAATACTTAAAACAATAAAATATATCAGTGGGGCTCCCATACAACAAATGTGATCGGTTAACTTTGCACCTCATTTGTATGCAGCGCCATACATACCAGGTGCAAACTTAACTTAACCCGACCAGTTAAGATGGGAAGTGTTTGTACGGAACCATCGGTGCGCGAGTCCGACTTTAGCCTATTTTAAATCCCTGTTGATTCTCAAGCAGTTATTTATTTTTTGCTTCACCGCTTGGTGCTCAGAAGGTCTTTTTCGATGTTTTTACATTAGTACTTAATGAAAAGAGACGATGTTGTTCATAAACTTGATAGGTAAGTAGATTTGATTGATAAAATAATCCGCATTAAAATTGGAGCGGTGAGCACATACAATTTAAAGTAGCTTAAATTCTTAGTGGGTATGTGAAGTGTGTGTGAAGCCAGTATTCAATTATCAGCTACCGTTGTAAGTGACCGTACTTACATATAAATTTACATATTAATATTTCAGAGTGCGCATCTACAAAATGAGTCCTGTTGAGATTCATGTCATAAATACGATTTTCGGCTGCAGTTTTGCTTTACCCTCCGTGTTTCTTGAGGAGATTCCCGATGAAAATAGTCTTAAAAATGTAGTGGGCAACATATTCAAAAACGTAAGTAGTAAATTAAGAGGCCACGTCAGACGACAAAGGGTGCGTTTCGACTGACGCATTGTTCTTCTAAATTTTGTGGAACGGATCGTGATTTGACCAATTACGCTGTTTCGACTTCAATCACACGCAATTCCGAGAACTTTGATTGGTCAAACTCTGTTCGCTCCGTCAGCGGAAACGCACCTTTCGAGTATTCGGTGTCACTTCACTTCACGGGCGCCACGTGCATGTGAAATTGCTGTTCTGAAAGTTTTATCAGTTGTTATGAAAACGGGGCAGCAGTACCAACATTCGTGTGTGATCGCCGTTACACGAAGTTTCTTTCTAAAACCCGAATCTAATCTCAGTGATCTAAGATATTAGTTACACAGATTTTTATTTACAAGAAAACATTAAAAAAACAAATAAACTTATACTAAAAGGTGGCTAAAACTATTATAAAGAATTATAAAAATATGGTCCTTTCGGCAGCGTGCCCATCACACAGGCAGCATTCCCGCGTTGTATTGCGATGGCAATTCTTTGCGCGAGAAAGCTGCCTGCGCGAGGGTCACCCGTTGCCTCCCTTAGGCGTTTGCTTAGCGCCTTGTGGAGCCCACGCGCAGCCCTACCCCACGGACCTAGTGTCTCGACGCCAAAAGGGATAAACTCGTACTGGGCGCCGAGACACTTATATTTATTGAATTTAAAATTCTCCCGAGCGTCAGCCGCCGCCCCGGCCGCTTTAAAAGTTGCTGCGAGGTAGGACGCCGCCAGTGTATCAGCACAAGTGGCGTCCCACACCAACGCGCGGCCCATTCTCCAGGGGATCAACGACATCCCGTCGGGGCGCTTGCCATCGTCCCGCACGATCTGGGGCTCCAGTGCTGCGGGCACGTTGGCGCTGACGAGCGCTCTTCTGAGGATGTCGTTGAGCGCAGCATGTCGGGAGAGACGGCCGGCGCCCGAGGAGCAGGAGAGTCCGTGGTGGCCAAGACGATCTACTGGGGCCCCACAAGAGGCGCAGCTGTGTTCTACACACACATCAGCCCCAACCCGGAGACCGACAGCTATGCGAAGCGTGCAGGGGTCAATAAATGTGCCAGTGGTAGGTGAAGTAGGGGAAGGCATGGAGCCATTGTCCGGCCTCGGGTCTTGACACTGCGAGTAGTCGTGCTCGGTCCTTACCTGAAGATGTGGCAATTAATGAATTTGTAGTGATGACGGAGGCTATGGTGTCCCAGGCCCTTTGACTCTTCGGTTTAGAAGGTAAATTTGGGTTCGGTCCAGCTTCCCAGGCATGCATTCAAGGCTTCATCCAAGCATGCAATCTCGCAGTTTGTAGCCGTTGTGGCTTTTAGGATTTTACCTGCGAGATCAGCAGTGCTGTGGACTGAAGCCAAGAAAGCCGGCAAAGCAACACTTGAAATTTTGCGGGTTCCCAAACCACCGTGCCTTATCGGTAAAGCAGCTTGGGTCCAGGCCTGCTCGCTGAAACGAATGTTAAGATATTAGTGATATCTGCGGGTTACCCTCATCTGGCAGAATAATATTGGTCAGAAATACACTTTGCATAACACGTTTCGCAGAAACACTTTCGGTCGAATGGTAAGATGGCATAAAGGTATAGTTGGCATTACTACTACCTCGCATACGACACATTTTGCAGCACATTGTTTTGTAGAATATCTGTTTGGCCGACTTTAGTTAAGCATAATTTTATGTACCATAATAATCCTATAGCATACGATTACAATAGCATAATTATTTTCTACTAGCAGAAAAGTGCCTTACGTAAACTTTACGTAGTAGAATGTAAGTACCGTTAGGTACGACGACGAGCGGTACGAGGAGCAGTGTTAGGTATCTTGCCGCCGCGGGGCAACTGCCACTAAATTTTTAATCACAACAATTGTAATGCATAAATTAGGTCCTGATTCCACCTTAAGGCAGGTCCGACTTGGATTAGGCTAGGTACGACGACGAGCGAAGCGAGGAGGAGTGTTAGGTTGAACTGAGACCCTAACGAGCGAGCGAAGCGAGCGAGCTGCGCGGCATCGGCCGGCTACCATACCACTCCATGGACAAAATGTGTAATCACAACAATTTGTAATGCATAAATTAGGTACTGATTGCACCTTAGGGCAGGTCCGACTTGGATTGGGTTAGGTACGACGACGAGCGAAGCGAGGAGGAGTGTTAGGTTGAACTGAGACCCTAACGAGCGAGCTGCGCGGCATCGGCCGGCTACCATACCACTCCATGGACAAAATGTGTAATCACAACAATTTGTAATGCATAACTTAGGTACTGATTGCACCTTAGGGCAGGTCCGACTTGGATTAGGTTAGGTATTCCGCATATGTCCTGTACAACAAGATGAGACAATGAAGTCTATTTCGGATTCAAATGGTATTCGGCTTGACAACATTGTACCTCCTAAAATATTATGCAAAAAAAATATCTGCGAAAGTACTATTCGATTAGAAGACTGTTATGCTCATGAACATTATGCCAATATAAGATTCAGTATTATAAAAATCTGCGAAATGATTTATGCCAAAGCATACTCTGCGTAAGATGTTTCTGCCAAACGTTACTTCTGCCAAGTATCGTTATGCAAAACAAATATATGTCAAAAAAGTTTCTACAAGATAATAGTGAACCGATATCTGCAGATATACTTATAGTGCTCGGCTCGGCTGATATAAGAAGTCAATCCTGACAGCTATCATCTCAATACATTTTATGACATGCCACGACTTGTGGCAAGCAGCAGCCGCGAGCAGTGGCCAAGGCTTTTGGAGTTTCCGCTCCAAACTATGGCCGCCGTACACCGCTGCCGCGTGCCGCGTGCCACCGTCGTGGTCGGTTAGGAAATGTATTGAGTTGATGTGTCAGGATCAGGATCTCAGACCATATAGAAATAAGGTCAGGATTGACTTCTTGTTGGCCGGTCACTATATAGGTAGCTGGGACTACTAGTACTTGAAAAGTCGCCTTTTTTCGAAATTGTGCTTTCGTTGATTCAAAATTCTGTTACAGGATAAATTGTGGATAGTAGCAATAGAAGAGGCAACATACACAGACGACGAGTCCTGGAGGTTACTTCTGATTCTCTTGGACCTCAAAATTATATTTGTCATTATGACTATTACTGACCATACGGCTATGTCTGGTAACTTAACATAATCATTATCATTAATTAATTTAATATTCTTAAACAGTGTTTTTACACTACGATGAAAGTGTAGGTGACTGATATTGATTGACGCCTGAACCTTTGCTCTGAGAACAGCAGGTTGTTTTGCTGTCCAGAAAAAGCAGTTGTGTTATTTGTATATTTGGTCAGCATCGACATCGTTTTCGCCTTCGTAGATCTTACCTAAAATAAGTTTGTTTTGCGATGAGAGGAAAAACAGGAGACACGCCGCGACGAGTATCCAGGAAGAAAGCCCGCGATGAAAAGAACGGGCGCCATTGCTACAACAAATTTATAGGCGTACGTGCGGGGAGAAAATCTCACTTCGTGGCCAAAGCAAGAGCAAGTTTTACAACTTTAGACATACCACGGGCGGTAATTCGTAAAGCTCCAGATCGCATATTTATGGCCCTCACCATCGGTTCGGACCACAAACACCTGCGATCTGGGACATTCACGACTTCACCGCATGAACGTGACGATTATAGGCCCGCTGCTCAACCAAAAGTGTCAATCTAATGTAGATTCAAGACATTCATACAACTGATGATATTCAATGCAGATGAGGCCCAGATGTGTCTATCAAGCAATATGCTGTTGAAAATGGCTCTATCCGGCCTGGAACACTGGTATCACGCGGCGGTAGCCTGCCAGTTCCTTGACGTGCAGGGTATCCCAGCTGATTTGGAGAAGTAAGGAAGAAAAAAGATTATATCCCGTCAGCTACGGAATGTCCCCTCGGGGCCGCTTAGTAAATCCCGACCTATATGTTTTTTACTCATTGCGGCGCAAATGAGCAATTTTCTCGTCTTCCCAGGCCCATAGGACTGTGACAGGGTATATAGAAGGGTGATTCTACGCCGTCAGTCCGCTGTAAAAATATTAAGAGTATGAGCTACACCGAGCTGAAAACTTTCGTACAATTATATACTGGTAATGTAACCGTAGATAGGTACTTCTTACCATACTTAATCATTACATAGTATAAAACAAAGTCGCTTCCTGTCTGTCTGTCTGTCCCTATGTACCTATGCTTAGCATATTTAAAACCACGCAACGGATTTTGATGGTTTTTTTTTAATAACAGATAGAGTGATTCAAGAGGAAGGTTTATATGTAATGCATGCATTAATTTATCAGCATTGCACCCGCGCGAAGCCGGGGCGGGTCACTAGTATAATTTAAAGCATATTATTATGACCCATTGCTTGGATATTTATGACAGCGGATTGACGGCGGCTGAAACGCCTGTAGAATCACCCTGGACTTTGTTACATTTTATTTAAAGTTAAATATATGTGGTTCAGATTAATACAAAGCGCAAGTGACGGCAAGCCTGGCTGGATCCAGAATTTTATCATATCACTAGTCCAACAAGGCGACTTGAGCATAGCAACAGTGATGAAGACCACGGCCCTAGAAAATGGAACTGTGGTGCCTCCACCGCTTTTACTGAATAGGGCGATGTCCATTCTTGAATACGATGACCTGAGTTCGTTAGATGAGTATTTTAAAGTACGTAACCTTTATTTGTGCCACGGTATTCTCTGTCGTAAAAGGTCCTATTGTGCGGCTTACCATAAGGATTAAGGACTAGAGGTGTGTCGTTCGCAAGTGAGTGATTTCATTCATGACTTTGCATACTTGACTCACTGAAGAATAAACCAACCACTATATCGGTATATCTTTGCAACTACTCACTACTCAATATGAACTGAACTGAATGATGACATCATTCAAATGAGTATGATGATATGATGGAGCAGTTTGATCCACTAAACGAAATAAAGAAAATGAAAGAGGACAAGTTATAGGTATAAAGATGCAAACAAATTTCGCCCTTATCGCACGCTGCCTTATCGTATGCGACCGAACGGGACTAATTAAACTATTGATATACATCTAGACCTTTTTATATGTTTCATTATATTTTTTGTTATTTAATGACTTTTAAAACGTACAACACGTTGCGTTGTTACGCGAAATTATTGTTCTATCATTTTTGGTCATAAAACTGAAAGTTTTAGTTATTTTTATAAGACGAGACGGGAAATCGGTTATGATGAATTGATGAGCAGTTAAGCAGGGAACTGTATTAATATATTCGAATTATACTCTGATTAAAATTTATTAAAAATAATAAAAATAAACCTCAGAAAATTTTACTCACAGTTTGATAACATTTCAGGAAATCTTGAGAAGATTAAATCGTGGCAATACCCACAAATCGAAAAGCAGTCTTATGATGCACAGAAATAACTTCATTCAAGTAGCAGTTCTCGCTGATACTTACGAGGTTTTGAATCTCAACGTGTCCACGGAGGCTGACGGTGAGTAGGGTTGCCGTCCGTCCGGGTTTCCCCGGATTTGTCCTAGTTTGGAGGCTGTTCAAAAAGTGTCCGGGGAAAGCGGACACTTTTTAGTGAATTAAAAATAAAGCGATTGTTTTTAGGGTTCCGTACCTCAAAAGGAAAAAACGGAACCCTTATAGGATCACTTTGTTGTCCGTCTGTCCGTCCGTCCGTCCGTCTGTCAAGACCCTTTTTCTCAGGAACGCGTGGAGGTATGAAGCTGAAATTTATATCAATTACTCAGGTCTACTGTCCCTTGAAGCTGTGAAAAAATCAAACTTCTAAGCCAACGCAATCAAAAGATACAGCCGTTTATGCCGCAAATTTTCGACACTTGCAAGGGAATCAAAACCTACAGGGTGCTTCCCGTGAACTCAGAATCTTGAAATTTGGTACGAAGCAACGTCTTATAGCATAGATAAAGGAAAAATTACGAAAACCATAATTATTTTTTTTAATACCTAACTTTGCACCTAATTTATATGGGGCGCTATACATACCAGGTGCAAACTTAACTTAACCACTTAGGGATGGAAAGTGTTTGTACGGAACCCTCGGTGCGCGAGTCCGACTCGCACTTGGCCGGTTTTTTTAATATTATTTTCGGACATGTCCGGGGAAAAATGCGATGTACGCTAAATGTCCGGGGTTTTTAAGTCTGTCCGGGTTCGGCGAATTTCGAGATGGTAACCCTTACAGTGGGAGAGGTGTAAAAAATTGTGTCCACAACTTTGTCCACGTAAAACATTTTTCTCTATCAGTTTGGATAGTCTGGATGTGCCGCCACAGGGATAGCAATCAAAATTTGTTAAAATCCGTCCGTTTTGGCATGGCATGATGAGCAAACAAAGCATATAATGTTTACCACCATCAACAGATGGCGCTGGATCAAATCTATAAAACAAATCTTGCATCGCGCTGTTAAGATTTTTCCTGAAATAATGACCCCTCTCCATAGGAAACTAACTTTCAGTACATGTTTCGAATTTTATAATAATAGTATAGTAAGTAAGTGTAGAGTAGGGTAGTAGGTAGGTAATAATAGTGGATTCTAAGAACATTTGAACATTTTTCATTTATGTATTAGGTGTAAACATATTCCAGATTTTTGTGAATAACCGGCTTTGATTCTCTTTCCACTGGCTACATACAAAAGCACACGTTTTGCACAGAAACACGTAAACATGATGTCCACAGCACGTTGTCGGCTAGCAAAGTCGGGTAAAGCAATGTCTAATAAGTGGGGCCAAAAATCTACAATAAAGTACCCGTCAATATCAAGGATATTGAAAATAATGTAACGTTCCTCAATGTATTAAAGAAATGGCTAAGGACCAATGCTTTTTACAACATCGACGAATTTTACAAATTTTATAATGAGATAATATAATAATAATAATACTAAAATAATACTAATAATGTAACTACCTATTCCAATTTTAATTTAATAATTAATATTTTTATAATAATTTGTATTTTAAAATTAAATAGTAATAGAAATGTTTTTTTTTTTAATAATGTATCGACTTGTAATTCGGTGAATAGAGACTAAAGTACTATGTGTGACCTTACAAACGGTCCGGTAGTTTTGAATTTTTTATATATTGTCTAGAATGGTTAGTCAGTATTTAAAATGCAAAATACACAATTCCCCCCCCCCTCCGCGCCCGCCGCCATATTGAAAAAACCGGCACGTCCTTCATATTTTTGCTCATATCTTCCTTTAGGAGCATTTTAGGTAGAAGAAAGCTTTGACAATGTTATAGAAAGTTAAATTTACTACATTCTCCATTTTATATTTTGTTTCTAGGACAGATAGTTGCGGAGATATGCACATTTAAAAAAACGTAAAAAATTGCAATTTCGAACTCAAAAACAAACTTCTGGATTATATCTTCGTTTAGGAGCATTTTAGCTAGAACAGTGCTTGGCCAATGTTGTAGAGAATTCAATTTACTATAATTTACATTTAAAATTTTGTTTCAAGGACGGTTAGTTACGGAGATATGCACATAAAAAAAACTGGAAACGTCAAATTTTCAAGAAATTTTTAAAAATTCTTGGTTTAGAACGCTGTCATTCAGTTACGGACTAGTCTAGGAAAAATAAAACATGTTGGAAATGTAATTGCTTATAAAACTCATGTCCATTTTTACATACATTTTCGGAAAATGTGACTTTATTTTTTACATATCTCCGTAATTATCTGTCCTAGAAAACAAATCTGAAATGTAAATTATAGCAAATTTAATTCTCTACAACATTAGTCAATCACTGTTCTAGCTAAAATGCTCCTAAACGAAGATATAATCCAGAAGTTTGTTTTTGAGTTGAAAATTCAGATTTTTTACGTTTTTTTTAATGTGCATATCTCCGTAACTATCTGTCCTAGAAACAAAATATAAAATGGAGAATGTAGTCAATTTATCTCTTTATAACATTGTTAAAGCTTTCTTCTACCTAAAATGCTCCTAAAGGAAGATATGAGCAAAAATATGAAGAACGTGCCGGTTTTTTCAATATGGCGGCGGGCGCGGAGGGGGGGGAATTGTGCCTTTTTTGCATTTTAGACACTGACTAACCATCCTAGACAACATATTAAAAATTCAAAACTACCGGACCGTTTGTAAGGTCAAACTCCTTTATTTACTGAATTATTGTAAAATGTTGTCATTTTAGAAGTGAGTATGAATATGATTCGCTCCATATTTCTTAATCATCGTTTTTTCGTAGCAACTATTTTGAAGACGTATGATTCTCTATCGCCATTTGAAAAAATGCTTTTGAAATGCGCCTCTGTAGTAGGCCTTGCGTTTTCTCGGCGAATTATGCAGTATCTACTGCAGTGTGATTCCCCAAGGAAAATTGCAGAAGGTAATCAATCAGTAACTTAGAACAGTATAACAGTAATAATAAGTAATGTTGGAAACCTTTCGAGCACCAAAGACGGCAAGTCGTAGATACGCTGACGGAAAGTTGTGCCCGAGATACCATGACGTCATTTGCCGCTATAAAAAAAGGAGTATATTTTCTCTATGACACTCATACAAAAATAAGCCGTTTTGAAAAGACACTCCTCAAATGTTATATTATCTACTTACTGTCAGCTTTCATGGCGTCAGGAACTCAGTTTTCCGTCGACCAGCAGATCGGTCAAAAGGTTCATCTTGCGTCTTACTTCTATTTCTAATTAGTACCTTCCTATGATTGCGTAAAGGTAGGGTCTGGTGATTCTGTGCTATATAACTCAACCTGCAAATGTAATCCATCCAGAACCCATCTCCCACATACATCGAATAAATCATTCATTCAAATCATTCATTCATTCAATAATTCATTTATTCATTCATTCATAAATTAATTAATTCATTCGTAATGACATTACGTAAGTGTACAATAATATTATTGAATTACTAGCTGCGTTACGCGGTGTTACCCGCTCATCCCACGGGAACACTAGATATTTTCGTGATAAAAAGTAGCCTATGTGTTAATCCAGGGTGTCAGCTACCTCCTACCTCCGTACCTAAATTGATCATAATTGGTCCAGCCGTTTGAGCGTGAAGAAGTAACAAACATACACATAAACACATTCAAATTTTCGCTTTTATTAATATAAGTGTGATTACATTTTCAGCTGTAGAAAAATTATTCGCAATTGGAGTCCTGGAGTGTGAAGGTGGAGATTTCACTAAAAATACGTCAAAGGTGTTAATCCACGCGGCACCAGAACGGGAAGGAGCCCTCCCACCGTACTGTTCCTGTCTCGGCGCTCAGCGACTGGGTAGGTATTAAAAATTGCACCTCTAAGCTATTGATGAGCTTAACCCTTCGTATGTTATGTCCATTGGCGTATATAGGGGGGTGGCAGGGTGGGCCGTGCCCACCCCAGTATGGTCTAGTGCCCACCCCAGGATTTTGGGTTACCGATAAAAATTCATGGTTTCATCTCATAGGCCATGGCCAGGACCACCCTCAGGCCCCCCCCCCCCCCCCCCCCTGAAAAATTATGTTAGATACGCCAATGGTTATGTCAAAAACTTAGCAATTAAATTGTAGCTCAAGGATAACATAGGCTTTAAACGATTTGCTTCGACGTTCGAAGGGTTAAGAAGATATACATCACTGCTCATATTCGCATACAAATCGAGGTTTTGTTCTCGACTGTTTCGTCGTCCAAAACTGAACCGATCGTAACGAAATGTTGGCAACTGAATAGGAAGTAAATGTTCTGTGTCGGATCGTTTCGATTTTTGCCCTTATTTTGTCTGTTTATGGCTAAAGTTCCTTTCGCAAACGGCCCCTAGTACACAAATTCTATAAAGTATAATCATTTGCGCAAAAACCGAAACGGTCCGAAAAATTGAGACATGACATGAGTCTCTCGCGGACAGCCGAAAAAGTGCTGGCTTGATGTCGTGAAGGAAGACATGAGTGAATGATATCACTATTGAGGATGCAAAGGACCGGGCAAAGTTAGGGAAGGCGGACCCTGGCGCTGGCCGGTACTTAACGGCATCAGGATGATGATGATGATGATGATGATGATGATGATGATGATGATGATGATGATGATGATGATGATGATGATGATGATGATGATGATGATGATGATGATGATGATGATGATGATGATGATGATGATGATGATGATGATGATGATGATGATGATGATGATGATGATGATGATGATGATGATGATGATAATGATGATGATGATGATGATGATGATGATGATGATGTCACTTACGAACATGGCACGAAAGGCCTGGCCCGAAAGGAGCAGTGCTTTGATTAATGGTTTTTGTTTCAGCCGACTGCGATGATCTTCCAGACTATGCATTTTGTGGCTACATGAGGTTCAAACATCCTTTATTCCGAACCACTACTTACGAGCTGTTAACAGAAACTCAAAAGGTAACATTCATGTGATAATGTGTTAGTTACCTTAATCTGAGGATGACGTACCAATGTTATCAACATTAGATAAGTAAAGAGTTTAAAATATAATTTTACTAGCTGTGCTCCGCGGTGTTACCCACTCATCCCACGGGAACACTAAACTTACTCGGGATGAAAAGTATACTATGTCCTTTCCCGGGTTTCAAACTATCTCCATACCAAATTTCATCTGAGTCGGTTCAGCGGTTTAAGCGTGAAGAGGTAACAGACAGACGGACACACTTTCGCATTTATAATATTAGTATGGATAGTATTGAGGTACAGCCTGGCGTCAGACGGACACAGAGACAGACAGATAGCGGAGCCTTAATAATAGGATCCCGTTGGGTACGGAACCCTAAAAAGAGTATCTATATTGAAATGTCTTCATGACTTTCAGCGTGAAATGCATGCTCGGGCTCTGCTATACTTGGAGCACAACACTCGCCGCTGCTTCTACTGCGGCTCGAGCTGCTTCCACAAGATGATGGGCAAGCGCACTCATGATGTAAGCTTTATACTTTGTTATCTTTGTATTACTGTCCTAGCTGATGGGCAGAGGAATGTGCTTATTGCTGTCTCGTTTCAGCTTAGTCAAAATTTACTTAGTACGGACACCAGTCCCACAAACAACTTAGTTTTTAGCTGCTTCTTTAGGATACTATTTAGGTATTCTACTTAAGTATTAGTCTTAAGATTGATGTTTGTGGAGAAAATAAAGAAATTATTATTATTATTCCTGTATGTTGCACCCGCTCACGGGACAATAGTGTCCCGGACCTTTGGGAGGCGTGCGCGGAGCAGAAGCCAATGCGTAGAGGCCCTTTCGACAATTTAATGAAATGTAAGGTGTACATCGAGCGGATGCTGTCCCTATCCGTGTCATGGGACGCACACAGAGACAGCGCCCGCCAGGTGCAAGAACTATTGATGGAGACATGGAATCTAAATACAAATTGGGCTATGGGGATGAAATGGAGGACTGGCTAATTGGGCTATGGGTTGAGACTATCGGGCGTCTACCAGTAAAACGTCTCATAGCAAAAATGGGACTGGTAGACGATGACTCGCCTCCCGCTAGATGGGCCCCCATAAATAGCGACACATAGAGTGGCCTAAGGGCAACATCGGTGCGGAAGGCTAAGGGCGGAGAGGTGTAATACTGGGCTTTAAACCGGAGCCAACTAACCCCTTACGTTTCCACTTCCGCCCCCGAGCTGAAACTTGCGACTCCACTCTGGCCGGCCGGTTAAGGCAAGACAGAGGCGGAGGCCCCGACCCATCTCCCCCCGTCAGGATCCCCCAGGAGCGCTCAGGTACGTGGGGTCGCTACCCCCCAACAGCTCGCCATAAGCTGCCCTGCGTGACTGATTGCGCTGGTAAAACCAGCGGGCGATGGGGTCGTCACATTATTATTATTATTCTTTCGTATTTCCGGATGTTGGAGTTTCCCGCTGTTCTCGCCTAGTGTCATTTCTTAACCAATTCTTATGTATTTTTGTGAGTAGAGCAGGTTTCTGTTGGTTTTTTAATTTTTCAAAACGCGGAGCTAAAAGTGGGATGGAAAAGTAAAAAAAATATAAATTTTGACAATTTCTAAAGAAACTCTCACAGAGCCAAAAAATTAGATCAGTTAAGTGAGTAGAATCGAACTTAAGCCCCAGCATATACTCGTAGTCAGAGGCAGTAGGCTTTATACAGGAATTTGATTCCATTTCTTACTTATTGCGAATGGGTTGTGATTGTGAGCCATCAGGTGGGTTCGTCAGAATGATGATTAGGCATCGGAATTATAGCATGGTATATATATGGGACTTAAAAGAGCTATGGAGCCGATATTAACATTTAAATATAATTCATACACATACTCATTCATCTATTTCATTCCAAACTGCCGGTATCGTTATTGTGGTTAACATTCCCATGTACGTAACTAAAATTATAAATGTGGGTGGATCAACTTTTTCTTGCTGTTATTCTGTCCTGTGACCCGGGGGAAAATATCGATTAAACTTCCAAGAAAAGTGTTGATAAATATTACTGGTAGGTATTGTCAGCAAATAATCTACATAGGAAAGGAATGGGCTTACTATAACTGCTTAAATTACAAAGCTTTTGCTAAATATAACCACGGAAATCGTAGTTTTAAAAAGTGACCCAGGCGACATCACCATGGCAACGAGTGGCAGAACATAGTTGATTGATCCATGTAATAACATTTGCACAATATTACATATTAATAAAATATTACTCCTATGGTTATCTTTATTAATTGTCAATTTCGTGCATTTTCTAGTAATAACTGGATTCGATTAATATTATACCCAATTTACTCCGTTAAACATGGAAAAAGTCGCAAGTATTTAATCATTTTATACACAAATCAGGTTTTTGTCTTCTGAATTTGTACTATAAAATTCTAATTAAATAGAGTATGAGTATGAATTGTATTTTAATGTAAATATCAGCTCCATAGCTTTCTTAAGTCTTACCATACTATCAGAAGTCCAATGCCTAATGATATTGTTCCACAGGGTCTTCTCGACGTGCCTGCAGAGTTGAGGCTGACGCAAGAAGCGATCCGTGGATTGGCAGCAGAGACGAATCATAAGACAGTAGCATTTCGCTCCAAGAGCACAGTGGACTTTAAGGTATTATTAGCAGGCATCGCAAATTCATATGCTTTATACCTAGGGCGTTACTCCGAAAAACGAAATTCGATAATTTCGTTGTTAAATGATATTCCCATCTCTTTCACTCTATATTAGAGAGACAGAGACGGGTATACCGTTTGACAACGAAATTTACGAATATCGTTTTTCGGAGTAACGCCCCTAAACTTTGGCGTCGGCGTCCATGTTGAGTAGTGTGGAGGCCTGGTGGAGGCGGACTCAATTTAATTTTATTATTGGAATCACCTGTTCAGTTATGATCATCTGTTGGATTAACTAAGTTTTCAATTAAAAAAAAAAAATAAGTAAAATAAATTACATGAACCGTTTCTATAATTATTAAAGATGTTACAAAATGTACTCGACAAAGTTAAAATCCCATAGAAAATTACCTGTACGCCACACGGACCATCTGCACCTCTAGCACATACAACTGTGACTCTCGCGCGCGAAATATTATCTATCTCTTTATTCGCAGTAATGAGAGAGAGTGACGGGCATCGGCGTGAAGTTAGCAGCCTAAAGTTGGCAGCCCAAGATAACCCGACCAAATAAAGAAGTCTACATTGAAATTGTGAAAAAGAAACGCAAAAACTTGCTTAAACTAATAAATTCAAAGTGTTTCGTATTGCTTTTTACTTCCTCTCTCTGCTAGATACAAAGAAGTAATACTAAATGAAGTAAATCTTCATTAAATCATGGGTCAGCTAACTTCACGAACTTAGCAGCCCAAACGATCACAAGATTTCATTGAAATTAAATATGAAGTCTTCTAGATTACACTTTTTGCCTGTAACCATAAGACGCCGCTTAAAAATCTCTTTCAAACGAGCCACATCTCGAAAACATTGAAAGGGGATAGCTACTTCAAATTTCAAGAAAATACTTAGCAGCCTAATTTTTTTTAGCGATTTTGACCAATTTCGACATGAAGTCTTCTAGATTACACTTTTTGCCTGTAATCATTAGACGCCGCTTAAAAATCTCTTTCAAACGAGCCACATCTCGATAACATTGAAAGGGGATAGCTGCTTCGAATTTCGAGAAAATACTTAGCAGCCTAAAAATTTTTTGCGATTTTGACAAATTTCGACATGAAGTCTTCTAGAATACACTTTTTGCCTGTAATCATTAGACGCCGCTTAAAAATCTCTTTCAAACGAGCCACATCTCGAAAACATTGAAAGGGGATAGCTGCTTCGAATTTCGAGAAAATACTTAGCAGCCTAAAAATTTTTTGCGATTTTGACAAATTTCGACATGAAGTCTTCTAGATTACACTTTTTGCCTGTAATCATTAGACGCCGCTTAAAAATCTCTTTCAAACGAGCCACATCTCGAAAACATTGAAAGGGGATAGCTGCTTCGAATTTCGAGAAAATACTTAGCAGCCTAAAAATTTTTTGCGATTTTGACAAATTTCGACATGAAGTCTTCTAGATTACACTTTTTGCCTGTAATTATTAGACGCTGCTTAAACGTCTCTTTCAAACGACTAACGTCTAACGCGTCTAACGATTACAGGTAAAAAGTGTAATCTAGAAGACTTCATGTCGAAATTGGTCAAAATCGCTAAAAAAATTTAGGCTGCTAAGTATTTTCTTGAAATTTGAAGTAGCTATCCCCTTTCAATGTTTTCGAGATGTGGCTCGTTTAAAAGAGATTTTTAAGCGGCGTCTATCGATTACAGGCAAAAATTGTAATCTAGAAGACTTCATGTCGAAATTTGTCAAAACCGCAAAAAATTTTTAGGCTGCTAAGTATTTTCTCGAAATTCGAAGCAGCTATCCCCTTTCAATGTTATTGAGATGTGGCTCGTTTGAAAGAGATTTTTAAGCGGCGTCTAACGATTACAGGCAAAAAGTGTAATCTAGAAGACTTCATGTCGAAATTGGTCAAAATCGCTAAAAAAATTTAGGCTGCTAAGTATTTTCTTGAAATTTGAAGTAGCTATCCCCTTTCAATGTTATCGAGATGTGGCTCGTTTGAAAGAGATTTTTAAGCGGCGTCTATTGATTACAGGCAAAAAGTGTAATCTAGAAGACTTCATGTCGAAATTTGTCAAAATCGCAAAAAATTTTTAGGCTGCTAAGTATTTTCTCGAAATTCGAAGCAGCTATCCCCTTTGAATGTTTTCGAGATGTGGCTCGTTTGAAAGAGATTTTTAAGCGGCGTCTAATGATAACAGGTAAAAAGTGTAATCTAGAAGACTTCATGTCGAAATTTGTCAAAATCGCAAAAAATTTTTAGGCTGCTGATTATTTTCTCGAAATTCGAAGCTGCTATCCCCTTTCAATGTTATTGAGATGTGGCTCACTTGAAAGAAATTTTTAAGCGGCGTCTAACGATTACAGGCAAAAAGTGTAATCTAGAAGACTTCATGTCGAAATTGGTCAAAATCGCTAAAAAAAATTAGGCTGCTAAGTATTTTCTTGAAATTTGAAGTAGCTATCCCCTTTGAATGTTTTCGAGATGTGGCTCGTTTGAAAGAGATTTTTAAGCGGCGTCTAATGATAACAGGTAAAAAGTGTAATATAGAAGACTTCATGTCGAAATTTGTCAAAATCGCAAAAAATTTTTAGGCTGCTAAGTATTTTCTCGAAATTCGAAGCTGCTATCCCCTTTCAATGTTATTGAGATGTGGCTCGTTTGAAAGAAATTTTTAAGCGGCGTCTAACGATTACAGGCAAAAAGTGTAATCTAGAAGACTTCATGTCGAAATTGGTCAAAATCGCTAAAAAAAATTAGGCTGCTAAGTATTTTCTTGAAATTTGAAGTAGCTATACCGTTTCAATGTTTTCGAGATGTGGCTCGTTTGAAAGAGATTTTTAAGCGGCGTCTAATGATTACAGGCAAAAAGTGTAATCTAGAAGACTTCATGTCGAAATTTGTCAAAATCGCAAAAAATGTTTAGGCTACTAAGTATTTTATCGAAATTCGAAGCAGCTATCCCCTTTCAATGTTATCGAGATGTAGCTCGTTTGAAAGAGATTTTTAAGCGGCGTCTAATGATTACAGGCAAAAAGTGTAATCTAGAAGTTTTCATGTCGAAATTTGCACAAATCGCAAAAAAATTTTAGGCTGCTAAGTATTTTCTCGAAATTCGAAGCAGCTATCCCCTTTCAATGTTATTGAGATGTGGCTCGTTTGAAAGAGATTTTTAAGCGGCGTCTAATGATTACAGGCAAAAAGTGTAATCTAGAAGACTTCATGTCGAAATTGGTCAAAATCGCTAAAAAAATTTAGGCTGCTAAGTATTTTCTTGAAATTTGAAGTAGCTATCCCCTTTCAATGTTATCGAGATGTGGCTCGTTTGAAAGAGATTTTTAAGCGGCGTCTATTGATTACAGGCAAAAAGTGTAATCTAGAAGACCTCATGTCGAAATTTGTCAAAACCGCAAAAAATTTTTAGGCTGCTAAGTATTTTCTCGAAATTCGAAGCAGCTATCCCCTTTCAATGTTTTCGAGATGTGGCTCGTTTGAAAGAGAGTTTTAAGCGGCGGCGTCTAATGATTACAGGCAAAAAGTGTAATCTAGAAGACTTCATGTCGAAATTTGTCAAAATCGCAAAAAATTTTTAGGCTGCTAAGTATTTTCTCGAAATTCGAAGCAGCTATCCCCTTTGAATGTTTTCGAGATGTGGCTCGTTTGAAAGAGATTTTTAAGCGGCGTCTAATGATAACAGGTAAAAAGTGTAATCTAGAAGACTTCAAGTCGAAATTTGTCAAAATCGCAAAAAAATTTTAGGCTGCTAAGTATTTTCTCGAAATTTAAAGCAGCTATCCCCTTTCAATTTTATCGAGATGTGGCTCGTTTGAAAGAGATTTTTAAGCGGCGTCTAATGATTACAGGCAAAAAGTGTAATATAGAAGACTTCATGTCGAAATTTGTCAAAATCGCAAAAAATTTTTAGGCTGCTAAGTATTTTCTCGAAATTCGAAGCTGCTATCCCCTTTCAATGTTATTGAGATGTGGCTCGTTTGAAAGAAATTTTTAAGCGGCGTCTAACGATTACAGGCAAAAAGTGTAATCTAGAAGACTTCATGTCGAAATTGGTCAAAATCGCTAAAAAAAATTAGGCTGCTAAGTATTTTATCGAAATTCGAAGCAGCTATCCCCTTTCAATGTTATCGAGATGTAGCTCGTTTGAAAGAGATTTTTAAGCGGCGTCTAATGATTACAGGCAAAAAGTGTAATCTAGAAGTTTTCATGTCGAAATTTGCACAAATCGCAAAAAAATTTTAGGCTGCTAAGTATTTTCTCGAAATTCGAAGCAGCTATCCCCTTTCAATGTTATTGAGATGTGGCTCGTTTGAAAGAGATTTTTAAGCGGCGTCTAACGATTACAGGCAAAAAGTGTAATCTAGAAGACTTCATGTCGAAATTGGTCAAAATCGCTAAAAAAATTTAGGCTGCTAAGTATTTTCTTGAAATTTGAAGTAGCTATCCCCTTTCAATGTTATCGAGATGTGGCTCGTTTGAAAGAGATTTTTAAGCGGCGTCTATTGATTACAGGCAAAAAGTGTAATCTAAAAGACTTCATGTCGAAATTTGTCAAAATCGCAAAAAAATTTTAGGCTGCTAAGTATTTTCTCGAAATTCGAAGCAGCTATCCCCTTTCAATGTTTTCGAGATGTGGCTCGTTTGAAAGAGAGTTTTAAGCGGCGGCGTCTAATGATTACAGGCAAAAAGTGTAATCTAGAAGACTTCATGTCGAAATTTGTCAAAATCGCAAAAAAATTTTAGGCTGCTAAGTATTTTCTCGAAATTCGAAGCAGCTATCCCCTTTGAATGTTTTCGAGATGTGGCTCGTTTGAAAGAAATTTTTAAGCGGCGTCTAATGATAACAGGTAAAAAGTGTAATCTAGAAGACTTCATGTCGAAATTTGTCAAAATTGCAAAAAAATTTTAGGCTGCTAAGTATTTTCTCGAAATTTAAAGCAGCTATCCCCTTTCAATTTTATCGAGATGTGGCTCGTTTGAAAGAGATTTTTAAGCGGCGTCTAATGATTACAGGCAAAAAGTGTAATATAGAAGTCTTCATGTCGAAATTTGTCAAAATCGCAAAAAAATTTTAGGCTGCTAAGTATTTTCTCGAAATTCGAAGCTGCTATCCCCTTTCAATGTTATTGAGATGTGGCTCGTTTGAAAGAAATTTTTAAGCGGCGTCTAACGATTACAGGCAAAAAGTGTTATCTAGAAGACTTCATGTCGAAATTGGTCAAAATCGCTAAAAAAAATTAGGCTGCTAAGTATTTTCTTGAAATTTGAAGTAGCTATACCGTTTCAATGTTTTCGAGATGTGGCTCGTTTGAAAGAGATTTTTAAGCGGCGTCTAATGATTACAGGCAAAAAGTGTAATCTAGAAGACTTCATATTTAATTTCAATGAAATCTTGTGATCGTTTGGGCTGCTAAGTTCGTCAAGTTAGCTGACCAATGATTTAAGGAAGATTTAATTTATTTATTCTTACGTCTTTGCATCTAGCAGAGAGGAAGTAAAAAACAATACGAAATACTTTGAATTTATCAGTTTAAGCATGATTATGCGTTTCTTTTTCACAATTTGAATTTAGACTTCTTTATTTGGTCGGGTTATCTTGGGCTGCCAACTTTAGGCTGCTAACTTCACACTCGTGTGACGGGCGATGCTATGTCGCGCGACAAGAGTCGCGAAGCCTAGTTGTACTAGGCAGGCTAGTGGAGCGACCCTTTTGGAATAGAGTTTATTTTTTTGTAGACAGCCTTTAATAAATATCAGACTTTTCAAGTTATTTCCAGATTGCAGCGGAACAGCAGTCAAATCCTTCCCGTGTGTTCGAGCCATTGCTAGGTTCGCAAGAATCGTTCGTTCACCGAGGTTAATTGCATTATTAGAATCTTCCTAATTACTTTAAGGATAATCAATTTTCTGGGTAATTATAAAAAAAATCCTCGGAGACTAAGTCGGGAGAGAAGCGTACCTATCCGTATCGTTTCTGCAATGTGGGGGATGAGGTTCATATGAGGTACTTGAAGGGGAAGGAAGAAAGAACACGTCTAGTCACACAAATTCTTTTTTTTGTTTCAAAGAGCATACTGTCTAGTAGTTGGTCCCATTGTTGAATAAAATAACTTCGTTTCGTTAACGTTGGTTATTTTTTGTAAAAAAATGATTACAGTGCGTGAGCTGTCAGCATACAATTCGTTTTTATACCCGTCTCCCTCGCCCTTACGCGATCCAAATAAGAACCTCTCAGTTATCACCCAAACCCGAATCGCAATCTGAGGGCTCACGGTGTATGTTTTGTCAGGAGTGGAACGGGAACCGCTCGACGTCACTGCCGGCAAAATTCAACGTGTGCGCTCATTCTCATCACTGGATATGGCTAATTGTGAATGTATGGCGATAGCCTTGTTTGTCTATGGTCAGATTATTGATCACTGCCGTGGAGCTGGTAACTTGCTTATTGATATTTTTATGTACCTATTTCCCTAGCTTTGTATGTACTGTGTTTACACTTTACCTTCGAGAGGGAGAAGATTTATTTATCGAAATTACTTTATCGTTACTACTGTGTAATTTAATTATTACTTTTGTTAAATGTGTGAATTTGACGCAAATTAGAGATTCTTAATAAAAATAACTTCTTATTGGTAAATCTGCAGGTAGTTGTTAAACATTACGGTTCTTAACTCATAGAGTAATAGATTTGCTGGTAGACTTTTTAAATGAGAACGTGGTGATTAGGATTTTCGGGTACGGGGGACGAAAAACCGAGATTTAGATTCTTGTACTCGTGGTTTGCGGCACATACAACCCTACCACCTCACGGTGGTGGTTGTATGTGGTGATAACACAGGCACCTCCCTCCCTCACGGCGGGCTCTAGGCACAACGGCCGGCTAGTCCAACCATGCTAACTCTTTCAATCAAATGAACTGTCAAACCGTACAAACAGGACTTACTTTTGTATTGTTTGACAGTTCATTTGCTTGGAAGAGTTAGTGGTTTGACTCTAACGGCTTATGTGAAATGCGTTAGCCACATCTGTATCTTCAACGCACTTGTATGGCGATACACGAACGCGACGCATGCACACGTCTCGGGACAAAGTTACAGTTTCATATCTTAATGATACATTACACAATACACTTTTGTTTTTTTTTTGTAATTTAGACATGTATAGGTATCAACCGGGGAAATGGCTAAATAATTGATTTCGGTGGTAGGACGCAACGTGTTAAGTGTGAGAATGGGGCATTGTTTATATTTTGCTAGTAGGGTACTGAATTATGTACTTCAGAATTTATGTCCACTACAACAGATATGTGTAGGAGTGTATGGCGGGTAATTTCAGCAGAAACTTGCAGAACCAAAAAAAGCAAGAGCAGTGCATTAGATGTACTTGTGAGCAAGGCCGCGGGCGACAGCGTCGCCGACCGTGCCGCCGCCGCCGCCGCGCAGCTGATCAGGTATTACATCGAGACCGGCGCCAACCACGTGACACCCTGCACGCCCGCTGCGCTCGCGTACCTTGCTTACCTACCAGCAACGCCCCTGCCACACATTTTTGAACCATTTACGCTAGGCGAAATGATAACGGCATGCACCAAGATCAAGCGAAAGCAGTCAAAAGATATAAACGATATGTCAACGCACATTCTAGACTGCTTGCCTCCCGTTGTTATTTCAGTCTTCCTTTTATTAATTAATAAATGCGTGCATGCAGGAGTCTACCCAGACATTCTAAAATTAGTTAAAGTCCAACCCGTTTATAAAGGGAAAGGTGAAATGCACCTACCCAAGAGTTACCGTTCGATATCACTAATCCCGGTAATATCAAAAATATTCGAACGTTTAATTAGTTATAGGATAATGAAGCACGTAACCGCGAATAACTTACTAAATTGTCAACAATATGCCTACCAACCCGGCCGATCGACTACAGACGCGGTACGCGACGTGGTAAGACGGGTGACTTCACACCTGGAGGGCGGGCGACAGGTCGCCGCGGTATTTTGCGGCCTGTCGCGCGCCTTCGAGATGATCGACCATAATCTCCTTCTTGCCAAACTGTCCCGCTACGGGTTCACAGGTGCTTTTCATCAAACCGTTGCCTCATTTCTGAGTAATCGCAAACAGAGCACGTATGTCCTAAATACGAAATCTGAACTCGAACCGATAGGTAGCTGCGCGGTACCTCAAGGATTAGTTATGGGAAACAACCTGTTTCTTATGCTAGTAAACGACATTACGACCGCCTGTAGTGACCCCGAGTACGTGATGTTCGCCGATGACACGTGCATCATAGTCAGTGCTGATAACGTAGATAACTTAAAATTAAAGTTATGCCAAATAATGAGTCATATGTCTAAATGGTTTTCGGCAAATGGGATGTTGCTAAACGTGGATGAGACAAACATAGTTCATTTCAAATTTAAAAAAAAACATGATCCATTAAACATAAAATCTAATGAAATCCTTGTCCCACAAGTAGACGCAACAAAGTACCTCGGCTTCATAATTGACGCCAAACTGACTTGGTCCCCACACATTGACTATGTATGCGACAAACTGTCTTCGGCGTGTTACGCGCTATCCAGGCTTGCCCCCACCTTATCACCCACCAATTTAAGAAAAGCATACTTTGGATATTTTCATACAATCCATATTCAAGGGGTAGATATGTGGGCAACATCTGCCAGTCGAGACAGAGTGCTCTGTATGCAAAAGCGAGCCCTACGCATCATAGATCGTAAACCGGTCGATCATCCGGCCCGTGACATATTTAGAAAACACAAAACACTAACTCTGCCGTCCATATTTATACTAACTGCGTGTGAATACGTCAGATCCAACATTCATAAATACCAAACTTACGGCCAACGGAACCCGAGAACGTCACGAAGACCGCACCTTCTGGTACCTCCGCGACGGCGACTGGCAAAGGCAAGTGCGGAACTCAGTGTTGTCGGCCCTAACATTTATAATTGTGTCCCTACGGACATCAAAAACGCATCCAGTAACACCATATTCTCTAAGAAACTTAAAGAATTGCTTCTAAATCTCGCATGCTATAACTTGAACAAATTCCTACAGAGAGATCGTTGACCCAATCATCTGATTGTAGTACCTACAAACAAAGACAGTTTATAACTATTCACCCATACACCTTAGCACGTTGCAATAGGGCTTATATTCGTTTGCAAATGTACAATCCAGATGTTAAACCTATTAAAATGTTATGTACCTATTATGTTAGACCTATTAAAATGTGACATTCTTAATTTATTGTATAGAATCTTTATGTTTAATTGTATTATATTCCGACATGTAATTAATTTGTATAGTTATCAATAAATAAATCTGAATCTGAATCTGAAACACGAATACCTTCTACGATAAAAATAATATTTTGCTAAATTCAATCATTTAATTTTTTTCCCGTAAAGACAAGCAAACATGCTTGTCTGGAGGATTACCGCTTTAATCTTAATATTACAGGAGAACATGTCAAGTTATTGGAAGCATACTTGGAGTATGCTTATTTATGTGTTATGAATTTGAATACAGCACAAGCGCTCCATTTGTTGAATGAAGCAGAAACCTTTGTTTTGGTACGCTCTTTGCTAGATTTTTTCCACAATATATAAGTCTGACACGTGATAGTTATATAAATATATTTTAGAAAGTGGTCTACATCAGACTTTAGCGGTAAAACCGGCCGGCACTCATTATAATTTTTGCGTGTTTTTATATTTTTCTTGTTTTTTGTGAGGTGCAATAAAGAGTACCTATTATGTATACCAGCTTGTATTCTTAGTCAAAAGAATAAAATCTAGGGCGTGCAAATTTGGCGTACTGCTTTTTAGAGAACTAAGGGCTAAAGGGCTAAGTGCCCTATGAAATTTTGGGTCTTGGGTCTATTGGACGCCTCGCTACAGTCGCTACTGGTACCTAATTATTCCCGACTATGGCATTACATTAGGGGGTTCCGCGCGAGGTTCATATAAGCATAAGGCCGTGGGCAAGGGGCCACTTCGTCCACGCCTGGCTACGCCATAGACCGTGGAGCTAAATAAATATTGTTGTGCGCTTGAATTTTCAGAGCGACCAGGCTAATGGTTTTGGGTCTGGTTGTAAGATCCCTTGGCTCAAGGACTTCTGCCTGGGGCGGATATCATCGCTCCGGGGCGGTTGCATGCTGATTTCGGGAGACATTCTCGAAGCTCGGGATCACCTGTATCGTGCGTTGGAGTTGTTTCGTGATCCATTCCCTAGAAAAAAGTACGGTTATTATTAGAAATAGTTCTATTTACTTAACTCTCTAACTGTAAATCTGTCACCTGTTCTCGTCAGAAAGTGATTCCAAAGTAAAAATAATAATCCATTCAAAAATTTTAAAAGCTTTAGTTGAAAGTGTGCATTCGGTGGCATTTGAACATTTGAAATAGATAATCAATATCTCGATAATTATTGAGGATTACAATGGTGGTATTAATGTAAAACGTTTGAAATGAAAACTAGTTTTCTAAAGAATTACGCCACCGAAGGTCACGCAATAATGCCATGCTCAGAGAACGACTCAGATGTAAGTATCTAAGTAACTTCATAGTTTAAAAATTCCAAGATAAAAAGATCTTAAATTTCCGCTTCTGCCATTGAGTAACAGATTGAGTAACTGCAGGCCTTTTCTATAAATATTTTTATTTCTACTTAACTTTTTCAGACACAGCAAGATGATGCGCTGCATACAATTTTCGATACACAGCATGGCTTTGAAACTCACTCCTGGAGCCTACATGGGCAATGAGACCGGTGTGGTTGGATTATTTTACGAAGAAGTCGCAGTTACACTAAATCGACTATTTAAATTATTTTCCGTTAGTAAAATACTTAATTACAGTCTGACCAAAAAGAGTAGAAATTAAAAAGTGGCAATACCGTAATGTAAACCTTCCTTTCAAAACAATATAAGAAAACAGGGACGACACTACGGTATTGCCACTTTTTATTTTTGTACTCTTTTTGGTCGGACTGTAACGCCTTGCGCTAAAACTGAAGTGATACCTACTTAATTTTAGCTTTGCGTACAGAATAGATAATAGTTTGCGCTAAGATTAAGGGCGTAATTTAGCTACAATTTTACTTATGTCTCGAGTTACATGCTGGTGCCCTAACCTGCTGATGCTGACTGATCCGGACAGCGCAGAATTCATTTAAATAAAACGATTTAAAAGAATTATATCACGCATATTAATTATTTGAGCCTCCTTGACGTTTTTGTAACTTCCAGTTAAGGTTTCACTAGTGTGTGGGGTGTCGTGGGTTGTCGTATTTTAAAAATAATAGGGGTCTCCAAACATTATTTTTTGATAGTCAGCAATTTTGTAAATATTCGCTGCGAAAATAAAACAAATAGCGCCCCCCCCCCCCCCCCCCACTAACTTTTCAAACGCAGGTTAAAAAATTATGGAAAATTTATTAACATGAGGCCTTATAAGTACTTTCAATGAAAACTATATTGAATAAAATCGGTCGAGCCGTTTTTGAGTTATCACAAAATTTCTCAATTTTCTTTAAAGGGACGTAAGTTGACTTCCAGAAGGTAATAAGTAATTACAGTTACTTTGACGCTTACGACTTTTTTATAGAGCTTGAAATCTTTCTTGTAACTTAAAACCTGTTTTAAGCCCGTCTATTGTGAAGGATGAGCTACTACGGAACTCTCGGCCGGTTTTTTATATAGATGTGAAAGAAACAGAGTGCACCGAGATTTGAATGATTCGAATTTTATAATTATCCTGTGGCTGATTAATGACAATTCGTTGACAAAAATTAAAAAGCTACTTTGTACTCACGCTCGAAACAAAATCGCATTTTGTTCACTGTTATATCTCGCAGCAAAATCACCATATTTGAGCTGGTGAGGTGAAAAGGTTTTTTGACTCCGTGCCATAAATTGTTGTTTTTCAGGAATGTAAAGAATATTCGAATCGAAAAATAACAGCAAAGTGGTCATTGGACTATGCCCGGAGAACCAACGCCAATTTCCAACTCCTGTGTGAATGTTACGGAAATATGATAACAGTTCAGCTCCACAATCGAGAAGTATGTCTGTGCAAAGGCTTCGTTTTTTTTCCCCGATAAACGTCGACGGTTTCAGTGGAAAGCGCTTATCGCATATCGACATATGTTTAAAAGAAAATTAAACACATGTCGATAAATAAAACAAAGGAAACACGACGTTTTTTCGTCGAAAGCGTTTTCCTCAGTATGGATCCAAACCAGCCTCTAAAAAGGTTGTAGGCCCTTAAATAAAACGGCCAAGTGCGAGTCGCTCTACAGAGACCATAACATTGTGACGTAGTGTTTAGCCCCGCTAGGTGGATTAGGACGTAACGGGCCTAGACACTAGTACATATCCCTCGATCCAGACGGGATCTTGAGGGTTTTCCGAGCTAGCTTAGTTCGGGAGGCAAGGAGCGGGGAATAAATCAAACTAGGATGTCAAATACTAACAAACTGAGGGCTTTTATGCCTGTTTATTTATAGTCAACCTTAATCCTACCCTATAACCTAGACTACGTATCCTAACGTCCCTAAATTCCCTAGGGGACCCGGTGTCCCGGCGACGCGTCGGGTTAGCGTTCCGTCGGGGAACAGTTAGTGGTTAGTACGCGTGGGCAAGGGAGCCTGGTCGGTATCCTTCGTGGCAAACCACCCTTAGTCGCAGATGCGGCTAGAAACACACCGCGCTTAAGGATAGATTCCCTGGCTGCTTGGACGACTAGATGCGTGGTAAACACACCGCGCCGGCAGCCTGTCCCCGGAGCGTAAGCACTAGGTTCCCGTGTCAGCGACGAAAAGCGTGGTAAACACTCTGCGCTGGGAACAGCCCCCGGTTGTAGCGAACAGAAGCGTGGTAAACACTCCGCGCTAGGGACGGCTCTAGGACTTAGCTTAGGACACCTGGATATCGACCTAACACCATTACCTAGACTTTACGGGGAGACCTACTGCATCTCAAGAAGCGTGGTAAACACTCCGAGCTGCGGGGAGCGATGGTTTACAATGCCTCACAGTTGGAGCCGCTCACACGACCTTACTGTTCGAGAGATGGTAACACACCGCTGCCCGTACTGGGCGCGCGTCGGCTTATATAGCGGCCTAACGGTATACGGCGCGTCGCTTTCCCTGCCGCCCGCGCTCCGGTGCCGCGCGCTGTGACGTCATGGCTCTGGCGGCGTGGTCTGCCCGCTGCTCGTTATACTGCCCTCCTTCTTCTGGAGATTTTTACCTGTAAAAATCCCCGATCAGTGGTGTTCTACTAAAGAGGCAGGGTCAGGTACGGGATGGTTCTACAGGTCTGGTCAACGCGTACGCGTTTTATAACGAGCAGGTTATAATGAACGATTTTTAACGAACGAAATTTATAACGAACTGGTTTACTACCTTTGTTTACTTATATTTTTATTAATTGTTAGTGTTCAGAACAACTCTTTTAACTTTACGAACTTTAATTATTAAATTAAAATAGAAGGGAAAAAAAACAAAAACACACTAAATTAATACGAGAAAAAAAAACAAACATCCCTGTTGTCTTTTAAAATCATTAAGGTTTCTGGATGTCCTGGTCTTTTCTTAGACGGGGACTACGTCTCGGAAAACAAATACTGTACTAATGTACTGGTCAGTGCATTAAGTTATGCTTATATTATAATGTTTGCCAGGTGCGGGAGATATGTAGGTACCAAATCTATGGATGACGGGAAAGTTCATACATCTACACGGAAAGTACGTTAAGTAATTTTCATAAAGTTAAACAATGATCGGTTGGTTACATTAAAAAAACGTGATATCCAAATCATTAAACGTGATTAGCGTACTATTTAAATTTTAATTTGTTTCTCGACGCCCCGCCGTGTATTCTCATTCTTATACGTTCACCCTTATGGTGTAATTTCCGGTTGTCTTCATTACGCTGGATTTGTATTACGGACAATATTTTTTCCTTTCTTTTCTATAATTCCCTTTAAAAACGTGGAAGTACCCTTATTCCGTGTTTTATATCTTGTATACATTTTAAACTATTAGTACCTACTCGGCGTTATTTTGTTAAAAACGGCGGATAACATTTCGTATCGTTTCCTTTGTTTACGATACTGGAAATGTTATTTGTTGCATAATTCGTCTATTTTTAGTTTTAGATCTTATAATTTGTATTGTTACTTCGTACCAACTAGTATCTAACTATAACGGGCTTTAAAAAAAAAGAAATTTTCAATTCGGTGTTTTCGGTTTATATATAATACTGGGAATGTTATTTACTAAGTATTTTTTTTTCTGGCTAAACATATGGCTTCCCCCTAAATTTTTTTTTTATTGTTTACACGGGTTTTCGACGGTTTTCGGTGACGGATCCTCTCCGGCTTGTTCGGATCTGCGTTTTTTTTTTTTCTTGACTTACGGACAGGATATAATTTCCTCCATACGTCCATTTTAGGGTTCCCATTCGTTACTTGCCTATTATAGTAACTATTTCGTGTTTCGGATACCTTTCTATGGTTATTTCTTAATTGCGACATGGGGAATCGGGTCTTATTGGTAGGTGGGCTAAATTCCTTATCATATCTCATGATCTTGAAGGCTGGCGGATCTCTGGTTGTACGGCGTATTTCCCTATACTGTTTATGGTTCTCATAAATGCGGGATTCTCTTGGCTGCGCTTTTCTGATTGCTACTGGCTTGTACTCCTGCCAGTCCTGGTTCTGTGACGCTCCAATCGGGTTTCGGGATAATTTATTCGATTTCTGGTTACGTTTCGGGTTTTGGGGATAATATTTAGATTTTTCTGGTTCCTTATCATTCAAACGCCTAGCTTTTACTGGTTTTTCTTCCGTAGTGGTTCTGGTAGTTTGGGTATCTGGATCAGGTCGCGTACTTATACGGGTTGGACGGTTCTCCTGTATACATCGATCTTCCTGCGATGTCCGAGATTGCGTGTCGCCTTTCCACGAAACTTGCATTCCTACCCTGCGGAGAACATCCATCCCAACGATAGTGCAGGTAGCAGTTGGAAGAACACGTACCCAGTGTCTTATTCTCGCGCCTTTAATTTCTAAGTCGACTAGCACGCTTTTCTCGGTCTGTGTTATTACCCCATTTGCGAGAACTAGCTCTCTTGGTTTATTTACCCTCGTCGCTGCTTTTGCCAAGCAGTCGCGGTATAAATTCTGATTTATGTAGGTGTTTGTAGACCCTGTATCTACCAAACACTGGTATTTATTCCCCATTATTTCGGCCTCCAGGTACATTCGGTTGTCATCTCTTCTCTGCTCATTGGCTGATTCCAAGTATTCCTGTTTTCCCCATTTCTGCCTTTTGCAGCAATTTCTACTTAGGGTACCTAGCTTCCCGCACTGGCTGCAGAACACTTGTTGATTTCCCCGGCATTCCTTCATATTGTGTCCCAGTTTTCCGCATGACCAACAACACGTGTTTGGATTGTAATTTGGATGAATCTTCGCGATACAATTTTCGTTTCTCCTGGGCTCTCTCCCTTTTTTCTGAAGCTCGGTACTAGTTCCTGCCCGCGTCTCCCCGTGTTGTCTCCATCTGTCTGGTGTTTCGGCCTCTTCCTGGTATGTTTTTAGCTGGTATCCCTCTTCATACACCGAAGAGGAAATGTTCTCATACTCCGCGGCTAATTTTAATAGTCCGGGTAAGTTCGTATAGTCTTGTCTCTTTATATATAACTTATACTCCTTAAGCATGTTTTCGTGAATCCGGTGCAGTTGCTGTTCTCCTGTCAGGCTTCCATATCGCCTCATCAGCGTCTGCAGGTCCGTAACATAGTTAGTGAACTTTTCTCTGAACCTTTGTTTCCGTGCCACTATCCTCGCTATGAGGTCCTCCTCATAGTTGCTCGGGAAATAATACAATTTGAACAGCTCAATAAATTCGTCCCATGACTTCCATGACTGGGCGTTGTTCCTATGCCATTGTAATGCTTTTCCCTGCAAAATCCTCGGAAGTGCCTGCAGTATATCGTTCTGCTCGACGTTGCTGGCCTCCATCAACTCCTCCAGCCTCTCTAGGAATTCGACGGCATTGTCTGTTACCTTGAAAGATAGGTTCCAATCCTTTATTTGCTTTGACAGCTCTCTCCTGTCCTCATCCTTAGGACGATCGTTTTCAGACATGCCTGGTTGTACTTGTTTTCCTGGTGTTCCGAATTCCTCGGCCTCCTTAATGATTTCTACGAGGTCCTTTCGTATTTGTTCTACGGTTAATCCGTCTACCTGTAAGCCTCTCTCTTCGGCTTCTTTCATTAGTTCTGATTTCTTTAGTCGGTATATCCAGGCGGTGGGCATCGCTTAGGTATCCTAAACTGTAACCTACCTTTCTCTGTGAGGCCTACAATTATAATGATTTATCTCTGGCGCGGGTATGGACAATATTATGTATACGGACGGTTTGTAAATGGACGGATTAAATGGATGGACGGTAAGAGATTAAGATAGATCTAGATTAAGGATAGTCCTTGCCTGTAATGAGCTATAAAACTCCTGTATGAGCTATTTCGTTGGGCGCCAAATGTGACGTAGTGTTTAGCCCCGCTAGGTGGATTAGGACGTAACGGGCCTAGACACTAGTACATATCCCTCGATCCAGACGGGATCTTGAGGGTTTTCCGAGCTAGCTTAGTTCGGGAGGCAAGGAGCGGGGAATAAATCAAACTAGGATGTCAAATACTAACAAACTGAGGGCTTTTATGCCTGTTTATTTATAGTCAACCTTAATCCTACCCTATAACCTAGACTACGTATCCTAACGTCCCTAAATTCCCTAGGGGACCCGGTGTCCCGGCGACGCGTCGGGTTAGCGTTCCGTCGGGGAACAGTTAGTGGTTAGTACGCGTGGGCAAGGGAGCCTGGTCGGTATCCTTCGTGGCAAACCACCCTTAGTCGCAGATGCGGCTAGAAACACACCGCGCTTAAGGATAGATTCCCTGGCTGCTTGGACGACTAGATGCGTGGTAAACACACCGCGCCGGCAGCCTGTCCCCGGAGCGTAAGCACTAGGTTCCCGTGTCAGCGACGAAAAGCGTGGTAAACACTCTGCGCTGGGAACAGCCCCCGGTTGTAGCGAACAGAAGCGTGGTAAACACTCCGCGCTAGGGACGGCTCTAGGACTTAGCTTAGGACACCTGGATATCGACCTAACACCATTACCTAGACTTTACGGGGAGACCTACTGCATCTCAAGAAGCGTGGTAAACACTCCGAGCTGCGGGGAGCGATGGTTTACAATGCCTCACAGTTGGAGCCGCTCACACGACCTTACTGTTCGAGAGATGGTAACACACCGCTGCCCGTACTGGGCGCGCGTCGGCTTATATAGCGGCCTAACGGTATACGGCGCGTCGCTTTCCCTGCCGCCCGCGCTCCGGTGCCGCGCGCTGTGACGTCATGGCTCTGGCGGCGTGGTCTGCCCGCTGCTCGTTATAACATAATATCAGCCAATAAACTTAAATTTAGGACATGTCCATTGCCCACATTACCTACAACGGTAGGTGTAAAATTCAGTTTTTTTTCTTAATTAAATAAGATTCGAGAGACGATACCAATTGCTGGTACCTACAAATAATTTAAAAGTAAATTGTCTCACAAGAGGCTAAAATAAATTCATTAGGTACGTTATATAATCTTAACCATGAGTGCTTTTCACTGCAACTGCGAGAAAATAAAAATATATTTCAAAATTAAAATTGTTATGTTGCTCGTATTCCAAGATGGGAGTATTCCTACTGTAAGTATAAGCGTATTGGTTATAGTTTCTACTTATCTGCATCGAGTACATATGTAGATGGCCGCTAACAAATTTCATAGAAATGATTAAACAGTTTTCATTTAAACACTTTTTTTTTTTTTTTTTATGTCATAGGGGGCAAACGAGCAAACGTATCACCTGATGGAAAGCGATTACCGTCGCCCATAAACACCTGCAACACCAGAGGAGTCACAAGTGCTTGCCTACCCGGAGGACGAAGATAGAATGCCTCTATGCTAGTAATTTCACCGGCTGTCTTACCCCCACACCGGAACACAACAATGCGAACACTAGGGCTAAAACGAAAACCTGCTTCTCCAAGCTAATATGTACCTTGTAAAAACTTACTTTTTGAGCAAGAGAAGTGAAATAGTAGTTTTTGATACAAGTGTGGAAAGTATGTCATTTTGAACGAGTCCCGAGGAGTCTTGGCCTGAGCCGCAAGGCGAGGGTCAAGACTCGGGACGAGTTAAAATGACACTTCCACACGTGTACCAAACAACGTTTTTTAATACATTTGCGAAAAATTGCAATAATACAAATTTAAAACAGTAATTGAAAGGGGCAATTATATTTATTTCTGTCTGATAAAAATTAAGAGTAATACCTACAATTTTTAGAGTAATTGTGAAGGGTCGCATTTAAGGCCTTTGCTGGTAAGTTTAAAGTTTTATTCAAGTTGTTAATAATTCTCTTTTTCTCGTTTCCAGCCAATAAATGTTCATAGACGGCAATGTAATGTTTCTTTCGATTTTGCGGGTAAAATACTCTTACTTGCAATTTTTGCCTTGGCTCGCTATATAGGGCGGTGTTAAATCTATTCTGATAACATCAGAATCCATCATTTTCTATCAAAAACTCTTATTTTATAAATCTTACGTGTCATTTACATATAATTAAAACAATACTGAATGAAAATGAAAGTTTTACTTTTAATTGTAATATTTTTTTTTAAGATGGCGTCGGCTGTCATCATTCAGCCAAATCAAAAGAAGTAGTTTTAATATTTCAGAAGAGATATGATAATGTTACACAGTAATTTAATTGATTCGAAACAATAAAAATCGTGAATCTGTTTTTAGTTCTTTACATTTCATATAATTGTAAATAAATATATTATTTTATACATAAAAATAGCGATTATTCATAATTATTATGAATTTATAAAGCAGCGCGTGGGTCACGCTTAATACTGTATTTTCTAATCTGTGACAATACTTTCTTTTTAATTTTTTTAGGTCACGCATAATACTCATTTGCTCATTAAATAATAGTCACCAAGACAAATTATTAAAACCGCTTTTGTATATAATTTAATAGATAACCCTTTGATTGATCCCCCAAGCAGCACATTAGTGAATTTTGCAGCTTATCTTATAGCTTTAAGTTCTAAATGAGTGGTTTAACAGTGTTTGATACAACTTATAGCTTTAAACACCACTCAAAACTGTATATGAGTTCATCCTATCACTTGTAGTTGCATAGGAACGTTTTTTGTTTCCACTTTATTACTTATGGTGGGATAAAGTCGATTTTGCTACTTAAAGTTGCATGCAGGTTCAAATTGTCACTCAATAAGAAGCAATAGTGCTATATAAGGCCTTAAAATCACTTATAAGCAACTTTTACATATAAGTGGGAACATACCCTTATTTGGAACTAAAAGTTCCAAATGACTAGTACAATAGCGAATTATATCACCAATAGTGGCTAAAGGGATAATTTTACGGCTCTTTTGGAACCAAAAAATATTGCAACTTTAAGGCCTAAGAAGTACCTTATTGCCACTCCAACGCATAAATAGGTGTCAGTAGGAGGTTCTTGGAACCAAAAGCAGTTATTTTCACTTATTTCGAACCACTAACGAACTAAAAGTTCTATTATTGTTCCTATTTGCGCCTTGTCAAAATATATTTAATAGTCTTGCTTGTTTAATAGTCTACAAAAGAGCAAATAATTACTATTGGTAATATCATTCACTGCTTTGCCACTCGCAAGATACAAATAAGTGATGATTAGACTTGATAGTTCCAAATAAGGAACAAATAAGTGAAAATAAACACTGTAGGATCTTTTTTAGGGTTCCGTAGTCAACTAGGAACCCTTATAGTTTCGCCATGTCCGTCTGTCCGTCTGTCCGTCCGCGGCTTAGCTCCGTGATCATAAGTGCTAGAAAGCTGAAGTTTGGTATGTGTATGTATCACGCCGACATAACGGTAAAATAAAAACTAAAAAAATAACTTTTTTTCGGGTACCTCCCATACTTAAAAGTGGGGGTGATTTTTTTTTTCGTTCTAACACTAGCGTGTGGGGTGTCGTTGAATAGGTATTTTAAAAACAATAGGGGCCTTCAAAGATCATTTTTTGATAAAGTCACCAGTTTTGTAAATATTCGCTCGGTAAATCCAAAAAATAGTGTCCCCCCCCTCTAACTTCTCAACCACGGGTCAACAAATTATGGAAAAATTCATGAAAATAAGGCCCTATTAGTACTTTCAATGAAAACTATATTGAATAAAATCGGTCGAACCGTTTTTGAGTTATCCCAAAAATTCATAATTTTCTTTTAAATGACGTAAGTGCCCCGCGGTGTTCTTATACTTCGAACGTTACACATATTAGTTAAGTGCCATACTGCATTAAAACATTTCGCTCAATCTGGTGCGTATAATCGATAACTTCTAGAAGGTAGGTAATAAGTAATTACAGTTACTTTGGCGTTTACGACCTTTTATAGAGCTTGAAATCTTTCTCGTAATTTAAATTCGATTTTATTGTCTATTGTGAAGGATGGCCAACTACGGAACCCTACACTAAGCGTGGCCCGACATGCTCTTGGACGGTTTTTGTTTCGCCATGTTTACAAATGGAAGCCTATGAAAATTGATTATTTTAACCAGAATTTTATCACACTGACGCATAATCACAGACTTTTGATAGTTGTGACGATGTTACTTTAACATTGTACGTAACCTACAATCATTAGGTCAGGTTTTTAACAGTTTTATTTCTTATCAGTATCTATTCCTTATTTAATTTAGCACTCTCTTTTTTAATATTCCTGATCAAATGAAGGGCGCGTCGAAATTTACAAAGAAAACATACTATAGTTTCACAGTAAAAAAAAATTCGCAAGAATTTCGTGCTTATTTCGATGTTTGTATAACGTAAAGTTTTAATCACTCATCAAACAGACATATAAATCCAAAATGAATATGGCAGATCACGTATTACTTCAATTTGACAGTTGCCTCGCCACTCAAAGATAATTTTGGCGACTCATTTATCACTCATTGACCGAACTGAAATGTTTTCATTCGTTCACTGCGCATAACTTTTACCCTTAGTTCTAATTGCCACTTAAGGTTATTGTGAGATCTCTTATGGACGCATAACTTTCACCCATAGTTCTAATTTGCACTTAAGGTTATTGTGAGATCTCTTATGGATTCTATTTAGCACCAAAAATAGGCTGCAATTTTTCTCCTTTTGGTTCTATACTGGTGGCATAAGGGTTCTTGCCACCTATATAGCACTTAGTCATGGTGGTAAATTTCACTTAAGCATCTAATTAGATATGATATACGAGCTATTTAGACCCAATTGTGCTACTTGGGCCAGTATGCAATTTAAATATTTTAAGCATAATTATAAGATATATACTTGCAATGCAATGACGTAATAAATAAAGTCGGAAAGTGATTGACCTTTTTTTGGATGTATGAGACATGACGTGTTAGTACAACAGAAAATTAAAAAAATTTGAAAAGTAAAAAGCACTAGTTCGAAATAACCAACTTTTCGCACGATTTGCAGCTACGAAAAGTACCACTTTTTGAGCAACTGTATTAAAAAATATATTTATCACTTCTCCTGCTCAAAAAGTACGTCGTTTTAAGTTCGCAAAGGGGGGCTAGAATAGTACATTTAGCCCCTAGGGTTTAAAAGGAAACCATATAATCCCATACAAATTTCTATGACACTGAAAATAAAATCTTGTTACCGGCCAGCTACATACCTACTATTTACAGATAAAATAAACCAACCTGCAACCTGATTAGATCGACCCAATTAAAAAGTTTAAACCAAAAAGTTTTTATTTACAATGTACTGGAATAGGTATTAACTGAAATTTTATTCTAGCACGTTTTATAATCAACGAAAAGAAATTTAATCTTAAACATCTTTAACTATCTTGGCTAAGAATATTAAATGATAAAATAAATAGTACTTTAAACTTTTCTTAAAATAAATTATTTTAATTTTTAAGTTTTTTATTTTTTTCAGTCGAAGTGAAAAGCAGAGTGTTTAACACGGGGCTACAAGCCATTATGACACTCAAATATATTTGGCCTCACTTCGTTCTCTCGTCCAAATAATTATTAATTACCTCGTGTCATAATGGCTTGTTTTAGCCCCTTGTCAAACAATCGACTATTTTTTAGTTCTCAAAGTGCGTGGAGCTAGAAACGCTAGCAATGGAGCTGTGCCACCGAAAGCGTGGGATATTAGACGACTCCGAGATGCAAGCTGTCAGCGCATTGTACACCAGCATATTTTTCTTCTAGTTCGTATAGTTGATTTATTTTCTTAATCCAACACCACCAAACCGGGCTTTGTACCTACAACCCGTTCATCTATAAGTTTGGACCACATGGGTATGCGACGTCATAAATACAAGATCGAGACTCAACGAGCTGTAGGTACACATTCAAATCTGGGGGCACGGTAGTGCCCCCGCCAAGACGAACAAAAAAGAAGGGGGCACTACCTACCTTTTCTCGAACCGTTTCGTCTCATATTCAAACCCTCATAGTTTCGTCCCAGTTAACACTAGAGCGCCCAAATTCTCAGGTTAAGATGCAGTTAGCAAACATATAAAATGTACAAAATTTAATTGATCTAGCTTTTATACTTTAGGTTTAATAGGTACCTAAAATACGCCGATTTTGCCACTCACTCACTGACGTATCAAAACCTCTGGGGTACTTCCCGATGACCTAGAAAGCTGAAATTTGGTATGTAAGCTAGTATTAGTACACAAACAACAAAATAATTCTAAAACTTGGAACTTTTACCCCCCAACCCCTTAAACTAGGGGATGGAAGTTTGTATGAAACTTCCGCAAATTTTGATACTAGAGGTCTGAAAATTGAAACCTATAGGGACTCATTGTTATAAATCAAATACATATTGTAGGACTTTTAAAAAATCACCCCCCACCCTTTAAATAAGGGGATGGAAGTTTGTATGGGTTTCCCATAATAGGGGATAAAAGTGTATATATATATGGGGCTAAACTTAAGTATTTCTTAAATACACAATTGTCTACTTCAGTTGACGCTCAAGAAACCCTACAGCCCAAAAAAAATAAAAAAACTAAAGCACCTTACAAAAAGAAATGAGATCCCACCAAAAACATTTCATGTAAAATTGACGGCCAAGACTCACATTCTCATAACGCTTTCGCTGTAAAAAAGTTATCAGATCCCAGGAAAAGCCAAGCCCCTAAGCCCCGACTTTACTAACCCCACCACCTTGGTTTAAAAAGTATGGCATCAACTGGCTTCAAGCCCCTAAACCCGGAGTTTACTAACCCTACACCTTTGTTTCAAAAGTATGGCTTGGCCGTTTCATAGACTACCGTAAATAAGTCTAGCGGACTGTCCGGCCTATATCGTAAGGAATTAAGTTTATAAGTATATATTATCAAAGACATAAACTTAGTTTCTTGATACCATATGGGCCAGACGGTCCGTTGGACTTATTTACGGTACTCTATGAAACGGCCAAGCCATACTTTTGAAACAAAGGTGTAGGGTTAGTAAACTCCGGGTTTAGGGGCTTGAAGCCAGTTGATGCCATACTTTTTAAACCAAGGTGGTGGGGTTAGTAAAGTCGGGGCTTAGGGGCTTGGCTTTTCCTGGGATCTGATAACTTTTTTACAGCGAAAGCGTTATGAGAATGTGAGTCTTGGCCGTCAATTTTACATGAAATGTTTTTGGTGGGATTCTTTATTTCGGATTTGAATCCATATAGTTGTTAATAACAATTTCTTATGCCCAGACATAGAAGTGTTGGAGGCACGAATAAAATGCATATGTCATATTTTATACCGATCTGGAACGAACACGCACACACGCGTGCAGCTCTAGCCATCTATGAGACAATGGGTCATCCCACCTCTCAGTCAACGCTACCAGGACCCTGTTGGGACTATTTTGTAGGCGTCTGAAGATAGATGCACAGCGCTTTCTCATAATAGCCGCAAAGCCATCAATCCCCGCTTCGGCAAACATTCCAAAAGCACTGTACATCGTTTAGGTAGTCCCATCCCCATCATCAGTTTCATGAAAGCGTTGTTATATTGAATGCGTATAAATCACTGTGTAGTTTACCCCCAGACTGCTGGTATAGAAAGACTGGCAGTAGGCCTTAACCCTTTGAGCGCCGAGCGGCAAAGCAATTCACCGTGCCACTGACGCCAAACCAAAAAAAAAAAAAGTGCTCCAAAATCAACAGAGGTTGAAAAACACAGATAGTGGTTTGAATTAGCATGTTTTTGACCACTGAAATTTTGACGTCAATAGACGTCGTTGGCGTCAGTGGCACGAATTCCCGATGACGTGATTTGCCGTCTTTGGCGGTCAAAGGGACTACGTCTCCTGACTTTACCATTTACGTTTACAGGCTATACTTTAAATGTGTATAAAGAGTTGAAGACCGCCTTAGATGGAACCATGATGGAACATGGATGAAACTTGACAATATTGGCCGTCAAGTCAAGATTTCAAACAACGCTGGCTTCTAATCATAAAACATGACCATCTCCTCCAAATTTCAGTATCGGATATGGCATGAAGAATAAAAGTCTGGAGCTTGGTGTCCCACTGATGCACATGACCTCCAAGTTGCCAGAGCCTGCGATTCGCGAGTTAGTGGTGACCTGGATGTTAAAACTGCTGCTCAACGACCTCCGTATTCAGGAGATGGGGACGCTGATGAAGGAATCCTTGTGCTTGGATGACCATTTTGATTTGAGTTGTATGTTGATCAGTTATTTTCAACCAATCTCAAAATGTATAGGTCCTCAAGAGCGGCGTAGGATCAGACCACGTTAACTCTTCCAAGCAAATGAACTGTCAAACCATAGAAACTGACTCACTTTGTATGGTTTTTGTTGTTAAACCCTCAGAACTTAATGAACTGGTAAAAAAAATATTAAAGTGTAGTAGTACCACGAGACCCCCTATGACAATTCCATGAAAAGATCATATCTCTTTGAAATCTGTGCCCCCGAACATCTAGAAAACGACACCCATGATCTACCAACATGAAATGCAAAATGGACGTCATTTTCGAAAGATTTACACACCTAAGAATCTTACCCATGATGGTTTTACTTTTTTACAAAACTGTTACCTATGTCAGCTATCTGAAACTTAATTCTGGAAAAGTAGATCCATGTTTTTTTAGGGTTCCGTACCTAAATCGAAAAAAAAAAAACGGAACCCTTATAAGATCACTTTGTTGACTTTGTTGTCCGTCTGTCTGTCTGTCTGTCAAGACCCTTTATCTCGAGAACGCGTGGAGGTATCGAGTTGAAATTAACACCATATACTTAGGTCTACTACGGTCCCTTGAAGCTGTGAAAAAACAAATTTGAAAAAAAGATACAGCCGTTTATGTCGCAAAAAACGTACATTTCGACACTCTCAAGGGAATCAAAATGATTGGATACTTCCCGATGACCTAGAACTATGAAATTGTGCAAGTAATATCGTCACATACTACAAATACTTATAAAAATCTGAACTCTATACATTTGTAATAAAATCATAAAAAATATAGTCCAGCATAAATATATGCTTCGCGACTTGCAGCGCGACATAGTATCACCCGTCACTCTCTTACAGTATTCTACAGAACGAGAAAGGTATAGTAAGTATATCTCGCGCGAGAAAGAGTCGCGTCTCACAGTCAGTGCCATTATTTACTCCTAGTCCAACAACACAAGTCCCGGGCCCAGGGGCCTAGCCAGTCTGGGGACTCCAGTCCCAAAAGTAAGGCTTGCACCATACCTACTTATTTATTTAAACTTTATTACACAAAAGAAAAACTTAACGTACAAAAGGCGAACTTAATGCCATGAGGCATTCTCTACCAGTCAACCTTAGGGCAAAGCAGAGAAATTGTAGGCTTCAAACAACATCCGCGCAATGCCAACCTAATGGCCTAGGAGCCCTGACCCTCTAAGCCCGGGCCTGCACAGTTGTGCTAGAGCTGCAGTATTCTGTTGTTTTCAGTGATGACCTGGTACTATTTCTACTCGATGGTGATCCTCATCGACACAGGCTACTGCGTGGAGTCCTACCGGAACAGCGAACGGTTTTACATAAAGACCGGGGACATCACACTGCGAGTGAAGACCAGGATGGATATAGCTTGGGATTATTTCGCTTGTATGTGGCTTATGTAAGTGTAGTCATACCTATTTATAGTCGACCTCAGAGGTATGTGAAATAAATATGTGTATAATGGAATATGTAAAAGGGTATAATAATAGTAAAGTTTGGTGAGAGTCAGAATGGCGGGTGTACCATCACGGATTTGTAAAACAATTATACCAAAAAAATGTACTCAAAATGTACTATTTTGTACCAACTTTAAAAAAAATTGTACCTCTCCGTACAAAAAGTTATTACAATGTTTAGGTACACCCGCCATTCTGACTGTCAGGATGGCGGGTGTATCGCAGTTTACCATGAAGCCCTTGTTTATTGAGAAATGTTATTACTCTAAAAAAATGTACCAAAATTGTACTCTAACATACAGTTAAAATATTAGAAATCGGATGTGTAACTTGCGAGTTATACACAAATTAAATTTTGTTCGTAGTAAGTGGAGGGCCAAGGGGAAGAACTGGGTAAGTCACACTTAGCAAAATTTTACAGTACTGAAGATTTATGTTGGCTAATCCTTTGATGGCTGTATGGCTTCAGTAATACCGGCCAAGTGCGAGTCTGACTCGCGAACCGAGGGTTCCGTACAAACACTTATCTTAACTGGCCGGTTAAGTTTGCGCCGGATACAAATGAGGTGCAAAGTTAAGGCAACTGAGTTCTCCAAATATAATTTTCGAAAAGGATAATATTTTTTATGATTTACCTACAAATGAATAGACACGTTAACTCTCCCTAAGCAGGGAAGTAACTTTTTTTATACATGGCGTCTGCATTCATGAACAGGCTAAACAGCTGAATTATATATTTTTGAGTGGTGTTTTTTTTTTTATTTCTTTGCATAATATGTTTGAGAAAAGCACTATACATGCCTAGCCGTAAAAAGGGCTTGCCGGCGTCGTATCACTATCCGGCCTCCCTCTGCCGGTCGGGTCGGCCGCCTATACTCACTCCGTCTATAGATACTTCACCCGGCAAGCCCTTCCTTCCCGGCGGCTGCAGTAATGTACTAATAATCAACTTTCTAACGAATCGCTTGATCATGTGCTGTCAGGGTCTACCTTTTTAGATTCGGGTTGGTGAAAAAACTGATTTTATTTAATTTTAAACACGTTTTGCAGTCTGCAATATTTTGCAGAACTGTTCGTGTGGGCGCTTGGGAAAGGTCGATATTTTGGGAAGAGAAGATAAGAGGAATATTATCTATGGGAAAAAAGCCTATTGAAAATAAATGTTTTCTGCAATGTGTCTTGTTGGAAGGTTTGCTCATAATGCTGATGAGAGAGGTAACTAATCGTATTTTTTCCACACACTGATATGGATAGATTATAAACTATCGAAAATTAATACTAACGTAAACAAAAGGCCTACTCCGAAGACCATCCCTCTCGATCTCTAGTCAAACAATATTTGAATGAGAGGGACAGCACGACCGACTGTAAGGAGTTCACGATTTATCGACAGTTTATAATCTCGCTCGCGCGTTACATTATTTTTAAACTAACATCGTTCATAATCTCGCGGTGACAGAAACAATAATATTTGCAAACATTTGTAACAATGATTGCCTATAAAATGTTAAGATTGCTAAGTCTAATTATTAAGTAACTGTAGTGTAATTTATACTTATGTTTTTAGTTAAGAAGTATTCCATATTATCTTGTGGGCATTTTGGCCCGAGACATTTTTATAAATAAATCAAGTAATTAATTTACAGATTGATAATACTAACATCAGCAAGATTGCCTTTCTTCAGAATACTGTTAAGAAGATGAAAAAAATATTACGCAAGTGTTGTCAGCAAGCACCGACATATCTGCCGAGGTTTGACTGACCGATTAATTCTGTCAATTAAAATGAAAGTAGGTATGAAATAAAATGAACTCCATAGTAGTGAAAATTTCACTGTGAAATGTAGGTATACTTACCTAATACGAGGGGCGTTCAATAAAAAGTGAGAATGATATGCAAACTCTTTCAATATTAGGAAATTAAATACTGGCCGGTAAAGTTAATCTAACCTCAGAATAATAACTAAAGCACTAGAAACCTTACTAAAATAAAAACTCGGTAACCGCTCTCTTATTCACATTTAGCAATACAACGTGTACGAGAGTAAGTGAAACCAAAAATCCCTCATGGTTTTTATTATTTCGGAATGAGTCACAACTTAAAATGTCAAATGGTTGTAATTGGTTCTAATAATGCTACTAAATTAAAAATAAGTACATGATTCATTTTATTTTTCGTGGCGTTTGATCAACTTAAAATGGTCGCATTGTTATGGATCTGAAGCTTTTCGGTTGCTCGGTTGAATTTGTGTAAATTTTTAGGAAAATAATAAAGAAACCTTTCGAAAATATATGTTTCGGCTCCCTAGATTTTCTAGGAATGTGTTTTTAACATGGCATGTGTGGTTGAAGGCTGCAAGTCTCATACAACACGGAAAGAAAATACACGAATGAGTTAGTTATTTTTCATCGGTGAGTTTTGATGTAAAATTTGCATTATTTGTTGATAATAAAATAACTGTATTGTACAAAATATTATGAAAATTATGGTAATTCGAGTTTCCACATATATTTTGGACTATTTTCTCTTATTTTTGTACAATATTAACAAACAGTTGTGGTTATCGTAGTGATGTAAGAAATTGTATCGATATTGTTGACCAACCATACATTTTGTTCTAGATTCCCCAAAGATGAAGCGGTGAAAAATATATGGCTACAACGTATTTCAAACGTAGTTCAAAGACGGTTCCAGTGGTAACTGTATCCCCCATGAGAAAATAACTGTTCTGAATCGTACTTCTGGAAAGTCACTGGATTCTATTAACAAAAGCAGTGGAAATGTTCGCATTGTATGCGATGACATTGAGGACAAACTCGGAAACGTTATCACTTAATAATATTTATTTGGACCACGATTATACAGTCTTCCCCAGTGTTAAGTGAATTTTCTGCAGACATTGTGCATTATATTGCAGGTTTTGTCGTCAGAACACTTTGAAGAACTCTAAAATGCGAAACATGTCTGGAATGTTTATGTTACGATCAAAAACTACATTCAAGGAGAGTCTCACTAATATCAGTTAAAAATAGAGGAGGTTTAGTCAGGCCGTCTACGGATGTTACAAAAATATGTGAAGCTGCAGAGAAAATCATAAGGGAACACAAATCCAAATCTGGTAATCAATGTCTAGGGACCACTAAGCACTTCATGTTTATTACCAGCCAAGTTTGTGGTTCTTTGCTATTTTCAAATATTTTTGAGAGTTTAATTGAACACTCATTCGAACAGGATTTTGAGGATAGTCACAGAAACTTGTAGATAAAAGTAATTTGCCGATTGTATTCAACTATTCGAATCCAGCACCTGACAAAACAAATAGGCGAGCCTGCTCATAGAATCAATCAGAAATCATTTGACAAAAACTATTATATTCCAAGGACAATGAACGGGTGTAGACGACTATATTATTATCTACCTTGGACAAACGATCCAGCTGTGTAGGTTGAGTTTTGAAAATGAGGTCACTCGTCGAATCCAACTCGGATGGGCAGCATTCGGGAAGCTGCGGAATATCTTCTCGTCCCAAATACCGCAGTGTCTTAAAACGAAGGTTTTTAACCAATGTATGTTGCCAGTGATGAAATACGGTACTGAAACGTGGTCACTTACAATTGGCCTCATAAGAAGACTTAAAGTTACTCAAAGGGCAATGGAGCGAGCTATGCTCGGACTTTCCTTGCAGGATCGAATCCGAAATACGCATCCGATATACGCAAGAGAATCAAAGTTGTAGATATAGCTCAGACAGTCGCCAAACGAAACTTAAGTGAAGGGGTGAGCCCTGAACATAATTATTAAAGAGATAAAATTTGTTGTATTTTGACTAAATTTATTAACATTGAAACATTTTTGTAATAATGTTTTTGGTCTTGTCGCCTAGTTGTCGCCGCGATCACAGCTACTATAAAATAATAAAAAATCGCTTTTAAAAGTATCATTTTTTTCTACTCCTTTATCGTCCTGCCACCAGCACCGTACCTAAAGTATAGTCTGGCAAAAAAGAGTAGAAATTAAAAAGTGGCAATACCGTAGTGACGTCCCTTTCTAATCCATCTAAGGAAAAGGGGACGGCACTACAATATTGCCACTTTTTAATTTCTACTCTTTTTTGCCAGACTGTACCCTCTATATGATGGTAAAATAGTGTACGGTTTGTATTACTTGTTGATTAGGTTGAAAACGTATTTTATTGCAACCACCTCGAATTTTAAAATATGGCTATTTTTATTTCATATACTTAATTAATCGTAAGTTTTAAACTTTAACTGTTGTTGTTTTTTTTTATCGATATTGAAGTCGACATAGCAACATCACTAGCATTAAGAATGCTAGTAACGAACTAGTGACAACCTTCTAAATATCGAATGTACAAATGTATTTGCATCTCATTCTGACACATTTTCAATGCCGTAAGTCAAAATAGTACAAACTCATGTTTTCTGCTGCTATTTTAGTACGGTTTCTAGTGCTTTAGTTATTATTCTGAGAATCTAACTAGCGTATTGCTCATGAAAAAAAAATCCAACTGCTTCTTGTTTAAAAAAAAATACGGCCATTTCTTTGCAACGCTATGGAGTACGTGAGCGAAAATGGAGAAAATTGAACTTCGCGCCGTTATCAAATACTTGTGTTTGAAAAAAAATCTACGGACCAAGTCAATTTAGATCTGCGGGACACTTTAGGGTCTAATGCTCCTCCGTATTCGACAGTCGCACGTTGGTGCGCCGAATTTAGACGTGGAAGAACATCGACCATGGACGAACCCCGCTCCGGACGCCCTACTACAGCAGTAACTGAAGAAATTGTGAATAAAGTCGAAAACCTAGTTTTGGCAGATCGTCGTGTCATGGTTCGTTTTATTGCTGAAAATGTAAAGATTTCAACGGGGAGCGTGCATAATATTTTACATGAACGCTTGGGTATGAAAAAGATATCTGCGCGTTGGGTACCAAGAATGCTTACTGACACGCAAAAACAAACTAGAGCCGAGATTTGACAAGAAGCTTTGGACCTGATAAAGCAAGACCGGAAACTTTTTTTGGGATGATAAAGGGGTAGTAATTATTTAGTATCTCGAGCATGGAGCCACTATTACGGGCACTTTATATGCTAAACAAATAGCAACATTGCGCAATGAGATCCGCGAAAAATGGCGAGGTAAACTCTCGAAAGTTATGCTGTTCCACCAGGACAATGCCCCGGCACACAAGTCCGCCGTTGCAATGGCTGCAATTCGTAATTCTCGGTTCGATATCCTTAAGCATCCTCCGTATTCACCGGATCTCGCCGCCAGTGATTTCTACCTATTTCCGAGATTGAAAGAATACCTGAGAGGCCAGAAATTTGAAGACGACGACGCGGTAGTCGCTGCAGTACAAGATTTTTTAAGTACTCAGGATGAGACCTTTTTTAAAAATGAAATTTTAGGTTTAGAAAAAAGATATACTAAGTGTATTATGCTAAAAGGTGACTATGTCGAAAAATAAAATGACATTTAATAAAAGTTGTTTATAATTCTCATTTTTTATTGAACGCCCCTCGTACCTACCGTGTTTACTTTGCTAAGGTAAATTCTTACCTAGGTACATACCGTCGTGAATTTCACAATAAGTATTACTAGCGTAGGTATATCACCATTTTACAGGTATTTTCTCCTCTCGGCGTACTACTACTACATAAAAGGAAAGAAAAATTTCGCGCACAAACTTCTAGAGAAGTCGTTGGTCCTTGCAAAAGATTTAGGTGAAGGAACTGTAATAATTTGGGTGGAGCATACGCGTCAGGTTAGTATAGTCTGCAAAAAGAGTATCTAGAAATTAAAAAGTGGCAATACTATAGTGTTGTCCCCGTATGATTGGAAAGGGACGACACTACAGTATTGCCACTTTTTAATACCTACTCTTTTTTGCCACACTTTATAAAGTACAGTTGAAACTATTAGGTACTTACTTGCCACCAGTGGCCTTGAAGGGCGTTTCAAAAAGTGTCCGTGGAAAACGGGATACTTTTTAGTGAATGAAAAATAAAGCGATTGCTTTTTTAATAACATTATTCTCGGACACGTCCGGAGAGAAAATGCGATTTACGCCAAATGTCCGGGTGTTTTAAGTCTTTGTCCGGGTGCGAATTTAGAGACATCCCTACTTGTACCATGATATTTTTATTACCCGGGCTACGCAACGCATTATGCTGCGTTTCCATTGAAGCGTAGCAGTGGGGATAATCGACTAATCACAAAAGTGAAGCGGATTTGATACAGATTTCAACTCAGGAGCGGAAACGTGCAGAATCGACCAATCATGGCCGATTCCGCAAGTCTCCGCTCCGCTTTTCAGTGGAGACGCACCCTTACACATTGAATGACTCGCGTGGGTCGCCTGTATGGCTAACGCTACAGACACGACTTGCGCGACCAGCGACAGCGAGTGGTTAGAGCGGCGAAAACAAAACAGCAGCTATACGAGTGAGCGGGACACGTGCCGCGCACCGCTGCCGCCGTCGCGCTTAGTCGCGGTCGTGGCAAATCCGTTAAACAGTAATCTTAATCATATGGCGCTAGTAACTGTCAGTTTAAGTACTTCGGTTTTATAAAAATACGACTGTAGTCGCGACCAACCGGTTGGCGATCCTTGCTCTACATACGATGACGATTTGCGTACCTATCCTATTCCACTTTGAGAGGCCCTAGATTTCACATTTTTTTTAAATATCTTCAATGTAACTGATCTTTATTTTACAATACATACTACATAGTGTAGGCACTAGGCAGGCATATTTGGATGAGTAACTATGTAGGTATAATAATCTGATGTGTGGTATCCGCAAATGAGGCCAAGCTACATTAATGCTTGTATCAGAGGTCAAAGAACTATCCCAATTATTCGGTCGGATTCATCGTGCCTACCTAAAAATTAAGGCAATTTCCCGCCCACCTTACATTACTGGTCTCGGTTTCTTTGGCTCTGATAATTGAAGTTACGGGTACACGTGGATATGCCGTATGTATGTCTGTAATAAGGTCAATATTGAAAAACATTAGCTACTAACAACTTATTCTTACCAGCGAAGTACTTCGGAGAAAGTAGTGCACGTATAACTTGCATGATTAAAGAAACAGATGAAAGATTATTTTTATTTCAATGAAATCCCAAAAGTTGCTGGAATGTAAATCGTTTTTAGCATTGCGGTTATCTTAAGTTGTTTGTCACTAACTTTAGTCTTGCTTTCCAGCACTGGGCAGGGACGTTGGATCCAGCACTCGAAGACTACTGGACAGAGCACACCGAACCAGACAATTTGTTGGACTACAGAAATTTCAGCGACTTTAAATTGATTATACCGTATACCCTACCTCTACCTAAAACTTTAGAGTGATTGTAGATTTTTTCTTTGACGTACTTCTGCAAAATGAAGTATGTAATAATAATAACTTTCCCTCAGTTGCTATGTAAGGTATCAAAATATAATTCGAAAGATGTACTGTGAGCAATTTTGTTTCAATTTAAAAATAATGAAAAAATGTTACGATATTCAAAATGGCATTTAAAGAACTTATCTACTGCTCAATAAATTATATAGGCCACGTGACTTTTGACGCCCATTTTAAGCATCTTATACACGGTACCATAATAAAGATGAATTTGTGATTAAAAATTACGTTCTTTTAATTCAACAAGTATTCTGACGTTCCCTTTCACTGATGATTAAAAGTTTGTGTTAAAATCACAACTTAAGGAAACTGTGTAAAATGCAGGTGACCTTTATTTTATTTTGATCAGTATAATATTGGATAAAGTAAATTTGGGTGTTTCTACAAAAAATGGGTAACTCATAGGGCCATAAAATTATGTTTTGTTATATTTTGTTTATATTTTTAATTTTATTTGAATACTACTAAAAGCCTTTTATTTGGTCACCCAATTTCAGCTATTCGTTTTAAATACAAATTTGTGAAACTCCACAATTTATCCTTAAAACGTCAGTACTTTGGCATGTCACAACCTCAAAAGTAGGCAATCAAATGGCTGTGTATTAAATATTACCTCTAATGTAAGAAAACTTACTGTTTCAATACAATCTATGGTGTATTTAATAATGTATATCACTACTTTCATAATATAATATTCTCACTGTGGTTGTAAAAAAATATAAGAAACTGTGTTCATTTTTATTCGTCAGTCCACTGTCTGTTGTTCGAATTGGAATTTCGCGCTAAATATCAGCGACTCAAATTCAAATCCGCGTTAAATTTCAAGGTTGATAGTAAAGTTAGCTGCAGGTCGAGCCATTTTACGGCCACTGGCCACTATTACTAAGCCAGTACCAGAGTTGTGGTTGTCATGTGAACACGTGCCGATCCAGTCAAAAAGTCAGTCCTATGTGTAAGTCGTTATTTCCTTTTAAATCTGCGTTAAACTTGAATTTGTACACAGTCAACTTTGTTTTGTTAAAATGTAGCTAGTTGGTATTAAAAAATATCAAAATAAATGTTGATTCTAAAGATAACCTCAAATTCATGCCTTTTTCATCAGTCCGTTGGCGTCAGTCCTTTGTGTGATATTGCGCCAAAGGACTGACGGGTTTCCAGGGTACTGACATTTTTAGCGTGTTGAAGCTGTATTTTTTACTTATTTTAGTTTAAACCTTTGTTCCGCCTCTTAAAAAAAAAAGAAGGAACAGGGGCAACGACATTTGTTAAGGAAATAACACATTGGGAGCAACGATTAGCCACAAAAAAAGAAAAAACCATCTGAGTACACGCAAAAAAAAAACAACTTCTGAATCATACTACTTATATCTTTGTTCGCCAGAACTACTGACCACGAAGCATAATCAATATATGGTGAAAAAATGACCGATTATAAACGACGAACAAAGAGCAAATGAAGCGAAAGACAGAAAAAGTCCAGAAATAGGCATTTAAAAAAATATTGAACCAAGCAATGGTTTCAAAACTGAGAACTAGACTGAAAAATCATCGAACAAAATATAGGAGTCAAAAAGCAGTCTAAGTAAGTTGTAAAATCTGTGGAAGAAACTCCATAAACCAGAATTGGAGAAATGAGTGAAGATATTACTAAAAGGAAAGGAAGGACACAATGAAGAAGGGCCTTTTCTGAGAAGTTATTTGAATTAAATTAAAAGAAAACTACATAAAGAGATAAAAAAGTTCGAACAAGCTACAACAAATACAAATTATGGAGAATACCAAAAAAAGCAGTGACTTATAAAAAAACAGGATGCTTACTTAGAAAATGTATGTTTCTGTCTTACTGTTAAACTACCTCAAAGTAGTAAAGCCAATTAAAAAGCTGTTTGAATGGTGGAAATTTATAGAACACTCTCACGGTATTACATGTTAAACAGTTTTTTCAATTGTTACTTCAGTTAATGAAGACTAAGAATAAGACTAAAAACATAAGAATAAGACGTCTGAAAATCGAAGGAGAGTGAGGTACTCGCCGTTAATATTGATGCGAAGTCCGTTCCATTCCAGTAGCTTGAAGGCATATTCCAGTGTAGCAGTAAACAGTTTTGGAGAAATTACGTCTCCCTGTCTTACTCCTCGCTGCAGTTGGATAGGCTCTGGTCTTGGATTCGGACTGACATGGTGGCGTTTCTGTACCAACACTTCAGCACTTCGATCGATAGTCGATACGGCACCGCTGGAGAGATTGAAGCACAGCCCGTGTCTCGATCGAATCAAAGGCTTTTTTATAGTTCACAAACGCTAAGCAAAGTGGCCGGTAATACTCCTTTGTCTTCTGTACAGTCTGACCAAAAAGAGTAGAAATTAAAAATTGGGCAAGTGCGAGCCCAACTCGCGCATGAAGGGTTCCGTACCTATACATATATATAATCTATAACAAGTTTGTTGTATGGGAGCCCCCCTTAAATATTTATTTTATTTTATTTTTACTATTTGTTGTTATAGCGGCAATAGAAATACATCATCTGTAAAAATTTCAACTGTCACCGTTGTTGAGATACAGCCTGGTGACAGACGGACGGACGGACGGACGGACGGATGGACGGACAGCGAAGTCTCAGTAATAGGGTCCCGTTTTTACCCTTTGGGTACGGAACCCTAAAAAGTGGCAATACCGTAGTGTCGTCCCCTTTTTCTTAGATTGATTAGAAAGGGACGACACTACAGTATTGCCACTTTTTAATTTCTACTCTTTTTGGTCGGACTGTACAACCAGCCGAAGCGTATGAATTTGGTCTATGGTGCTAAAGCTTTTCGGAATCCGGATTGTTCGGTAGGTTGGAAATCGTCTGTGCGCGAGACGATTTGTAATGACTCTGGAGAACATGGCTGATAAACATGGTTCAGCAGTGAGATGGGCCTGTAGTTCTTCAATAAGGGCTATGCTCGAAGATTCTGTGCGCGAAAGAATCAGAAATGAGGATATCCGCAGAAGAACCAAATAAACCAACATAGCTCACAGGATTGCATGGTTGAAGTGGCAATAGGCAAGCCATTTAGCCCGGTAAATGGACGGCCGTTGGAGCAGCAAAGTTTTAGAGTGGCGACCATGTATAGGAAAGCGCAGCGTGGGAAGGCCCCCCGACTTGATGCACGGATGACCTCGTGGGGATAGCGGGGAATCAATGGATGCGGTCTGCACGGGATCGTACTTTGTGGGGAGTCATGGGGAAGGCCTATGTTCAGCAGTGGACGTCTGTGGCTAATAGATAGATTAGTTTCTAAGAGATTTATTTCTAAATTTTAATGAATATCAAACATATGTTATGAAGTTGTGTATTTTGTCAGTACTTAGTCAGCCTCGTCTGTCCCCTGGCAGTCAAAATCAGAAAAACCGAAATTTCTCCGGTTCCACTTAAAAAAGTGACTGGCCCAATCTCGAGCAATATATTCATTACATTACCTATCTTATACACCCGAATTTGTAGCATTTTGATTGAAAAACTCATAAACAAAATATCCCGAAAAGTTACCCAAGTTTTGTATATTCGCCCATTTATGAAACATGTAATGTCTCATTTTTTTGAGTGTGGGTATACAATACACACACATACAAAGATCAAATCGGGTTCGATTCCCGGTCTCTTCCACCAGGTAACTCCTTTTTCAATTTTTCTTTAATCTTTGTATCAATGATTGGATAAAGTGTTAAATTTAATTGGAAAGGTATCCTGCGAGAAAGCATACAGAAAATTACCTAATTAAAATAAAGTGATTTCCAATCCTGTTATCAAAATACGATTTAACCCTTCCTTATTAGAAATTTTGAAGAGAAACTACGAATAATCAATTCAGATTTTCGGTAGGACTATGAAAAAACAGATGTGTGAAAAAAAGCACTGTAAAAAGCAAGGTGTTAAAACGTCAAGTACATTATTCAATTTGAAATATGAATTTTAATCCATCATACTTATCTATAGCTAACTACTTACATACCTAGTACATCTATGTTTTAAATGTTTTTCTATGTTTGTTTAACAATAAAGAGTGTTACATTTTGAAAAAACGAAGAACTAAATTATTAGATGCCTAATTAATTAGGTAGGTAAAGATCGTGTCAATTCCAAAATTGAAATGGGCTTTGCGCGAGTTAGCTATTTCACATGGAACACTAGCTTTGTGATACCAATTCTCTCCTCTCTTTCACTCAGTCTATTATACCCCCCTCACATTTCCACTAAATGCACTCCTAAGGCGTTTTTCGACCAGAAATATGCGAGGATGTGTTTTTAGAACCAATAGAACCGGCTGCAATGACGATGAGATGAGCGACAGATGAATTTGTTGGTTCTTAACAAACACATTCCTCTACGCATTTTAGCACATCTATGGTGTAAACGGAGCTTTAGGGAGCGTTTCCAATGATGCGTTGCTGGGCGGAGTGGAGTGGACCGTGATTTGAACAATAACACTGTTTCCACTAATGTGCAGTGGAGATTTCAATTTCAAACACTGTCCGCAACGCGTCAGTGAAACCGCACGCTTACGGTACAGCCCCAACAGTGGATATAGTCATTATAGTCAACGCATTAAAATATTAAGTATACTTAGAACTTTGTAATTTTAACTATATTTTAACTTTGTATTATTTTTTCTGTTCATTGTAATAAAGTACTAATGCTTAGTTTTCGTAAACGCACGTTTAAAGACTTTAAAGTGTAGGTATTTTGTGCTAAATGCGTTTCACTGCGATCCGAGTAAATGAGCACTTGGCTAGAGGTGTACTTTCGTCACACCAGTAAAAATAGACCAGAAGCACCAGAGCGTAGAGAATTAGGTGCCTGTACAATGTACAATAAAATTGGACACTTGGGGCTATCCTTGGAGTTCGATAATTCTAGTTCCATATGGAACAATCGGTACATATGCAAATGTCAGATAAATTATCCCAATAGTTCCATATGGAACTAGAATTAAATACTAGGCTTAACACATGGTTTTCTTATTTTATTTTAGTTTTAAGTCAGTTGAGTACCTATCTTCATGAAATTTTGTGAGTATAGGTTATATAGTTTCATTCGTTCGTTTTTAGGGCTCCGTACCCAAAGGGTAAAATACGGGACCCTATTCTATTACTAAGACTCCGCTGTCCATCTGTCCGTCTGTCACCAGGCTGTATCTCATGACAAACACTTAAAATTTCACAGTTGATGTATTTCTATTGCCGCTATAACAACAAATACTAAAAACAGAATAAAATAAATATTTAAGTGGGCCTACCACATACGTGATTGGTTTCGTTAACTTTGCACCTTATTTGTATCCGGTGCCATACATACTAAGTGCAAACTTAACCCGGCCGGTTAAGATAAGTGTTTGTACGGAAACCTCGGTGCGCGAATCAGACTCGCAATTGGCCGGTTTTTTGCTACATTATTACTTAAGGCATACAGCCATCAAAGGATTAGGAACCTCAATTTTCTGTACTGTAAAATTTTGCAATTGTGACTTACCCAGTTCTCCCCTTCGCCCTTCACTTACTACGAACAAAACTTAATGTGTTTATAATTCGCAAACTACACATCGGATTGCAAATATTTTAACTGTATCTTGGAGTACAATTTTGGTAAATTTTTTAGAGTAATAACATTTCTCAATAATCAAGGGCTTCATGGTAAACTGCGATACACCCGCCATCCTGACAGTCAGAATGGCGGGTGTACCTAAACATTGTACTTAATAAAATAACTTTTTGTACGGAGAGGTACAATTTTAAAGTAGGTACAAAATAGTACATTTTGAGTACATTTTTTGGTAAGTATAATTGTTTTACAAATCCGTGATGGTACACCCGCCATTCTGACTCTCACGTTTGATATGGATATGTACCAGTAGTTCCATATTATATACAGTCTGACCAAAAAGAGTAGAAATTAAAAACTTTCTAATCAATCTAAGAAAACGGGGACGGCACTAAAGTATTGCCCCTTTTTAATGTCTAGTCTTTTTGGTTAGACTGTATTTCCTTCAAAATGAATATCCCGGTAGATCCATATGGAACTATAACATATGGAACTTCTGGAATAGCCTCACTTGTTTTAGCGAATAAAAACCTCGTATTTTTTTCATAACTAAGTACATTTAAAGTGTAACAAATTATATGTACACACACAGATATCAGATCATCACCGTTTCCAATGTAGGTCTAGGATAACAATAAATCACAGGTTTAGGATTATTCCAATGAAATTTAGAAATTCCTATTTTTTACAAATACTTTGTTCATCCTTGTCTATTAGTAAAGACAGCAAGACTGATACAGCCATTTTGCCCTTTCTTACCAATTTTATTGTAATTTAATGTTAATGTTGGAACATTGTGGAATGATTTTTAAACAAATTATTGCTAATATTATATTCCGAAACACATGCTTTTCGATATGATTGTTTAATGTGGGTAATTAAAGCAATTAAATTGTTGCTGATCCATAAATAAAATACGAACACAATGCATGAGTTGAATAAAATTTATTATCCTTAAATAAAAATACCTAATTTATTTAAGGATAATAAATTTATCTGTTGAATATTAGAAGATGCTTACATTATTGGTTAAATAAATCGTATTTTCAATCTATTTGTAATTTCATTGGATTTTTTAAATGAAACATTGTCCCAAGGGTACAAGAACCCTGTTGCCTGATTCTGATAAATGTAAGAATAATCGAGAAGATTGGCACTATAATAGACAACTGACAAAGTACAATACATACATACACAATAATGTGGTTATGACGCAAAACCATTTTGGTTGAATTCGCTGTAATTTGAATATAAACTGTGCAGAGGACTGTTAAAATTTCCATTAGTGGTAAAATACAATTTTATAAAAGTAGGTACGTATAGATTTGAAAATATATACAAGGGCTATATTTCTTAAATTACAGGGCATGGATATAGATAGCCACTGAAGTATATATATATTATTTGATATTATATTATTAAATTTATTCATATAGGGTTTTCCTGACACAAAATAAAAACAAGTTAAATTGTATTTCATTATATTTAGTGTTTTGAATATTTACATTATACAATTCCACCAGGAGTTAATATTTGTAATTTATAACTAAATATTAAAGTCATCACAAAGTGCTGTGTTTTTGCTTAGGAAGGTGATGCTCCGCAAGTATTTGGAAAAAAAATACATGAAATGTACACAATAAAATCACATTATTGCATTTATATAAATTCGTTATATATCTGCGTTTTGGCTTCCCATGAGATAGTCTATCTTATAATGAGAACTTTGTGCATTAATACCAAGATTTAATATGAAGTTAGAATTAATAATTGATTAGCTACCAAGAACTTGTGAAACAACAGTAATCAATTGACTACCTTTTTTAACAACAAGGTAGGAAAATAATATATTTTATATGAGCCCTTGACAAGTCATTCAGAAAAATATACTGCTGTAAACTTACACAATTTTTATCAAATTTACAACAGAACAGGATGGGAAAGTGAGACCAGACAGAGGGAAGGAATGTTACATCTGTAACACTGTACTGTAACCACTCATTCATAGTTTAAGAGCTTTGCTCCTGTAACACCATATACACATACACACATATACATAGCATATTTAATAAACCCCATTTTGTTACAACAAAAAATGTAGAGTTGATACTCAAAAAAAACTCTATTTTCCCCATTAGAGATGAAATTAATCCTTACAATTTGAATGGGTTTATAATTAATTAGGTACAATATTTAACACATAATTTTCAAAATCCTTAAAATAGACAAAATAACAAACATACCTAGTACCTACAGTTGACATGACAACTTCTATTTCTGAAGTTAGTAAAAAATAATAAATAAAATAATATTCCAAATATCACATTCTATTAGCTCAAAATGCCAGATTCCATAGTGTAGTGTTACAGAAAAGCACATTTTTTAAAATTTACCATAATACATAGAAATCAAACGTTCTTCCTCGACTTTTAACACCTTCGCTACGACAATGAAGTTAACTGGCAATAACCATACTCGATATTGGGTTGATAAGATCCAATACAACATTAAACAAAATATTTACAAACATGTTCAAGAGAAATGCCAGTTAAATAGATATAATTATGTACTTGAATGAATCAAGGGAAGGGCACATTTCATTTATACTTGTTTTATGGAGGGTAGATCCAGGCTTTAAGCCCACGAAAGTGATAAAAAAAATTTGAAAATCAAATTGAAACCAACTGATATTTTAACGTACTTAAAGTTGAAGTGTCCCTCCCGCACGGATCCACGTTTAAGCAAACAAAGGGTTGCCTTGAGTTCATACATAAGTTTGAGTGGGGGTCATGTCCCCTATGGCCTACCCAAGATCTGCCCCCACTTTGCAGTCTAAATCTAATGCAGTTGTTCTGACAGCCTTATTGTCTTCTCATTACTTATTACAGCTTTTCGTCACATCTATGAGAGTAAAAAGTCTTTTAAACATTTTGGCAAAGGCAATGATTTCACTGAGCCATCCTTCACATACTGGAGTATTGCATCTCGGCAGACTGATTGGAGAGTTTTCACTGAAAAAAATAATAATTAAATAATGAGTCTTATTACGGTAGGTAAGGGCAAACAAAGCCTGACTTTATTGGCATTTCCAACGAGGATACCACTTTTGAGAAGAGAGCCAAAAGAAACTCAACAATTAGCAATTTTTTCATAAATTCTAGTATTACATTAGTTATTATGAAGTAAAAACTAAATGAATAAATTTCTTTAGATTGATTATCGCCAGTCACAATAAAAGAAACTATGAATGTTTCTCATTGAATTTTCATAAAGTATTCACAACATTCTTATTACTTTATGTTTTGGCATTTCTTTAATAAATATAGTATTGTATTTTTTTTTTTATGTCTTAGGGGGCAAACAAGCAAACGTATCGCCTGATGGAAAGCGATTACCGTCGCCCATAAACACCTGCAACACCAGAGGAGTCACAAGTGCTTGCCTACCCGGAGGACGAAGATAGATGTATATTAAACTCAAAGGTTAACAAAATTTAAAGTTACCTTATTAAATAAATGCTTACCTCCATATAGTTGGACAATCTTGACTTGTTTTGTAGTTCCATAAACATCAACCACAGCATGTAGTGGCCCCCTTGAATATGGTATAGCCTTAGTACAGGGTCCCTGATCTTCACCATTAATAATAAAATGCATCTCAGCCAGCTCAGGGTCGTCTTTACTAGTTCTGGGACACGGGACAAACATTACTCCAATGCGACTGCCAGCATCCATTGGTAATATGCCCTGTGGTGTTCCATTTTGTGATAAAGTCTGTGGTTTAAGGACCATTTTTGATATATAACCGCGAGGCGTTCTGACGCTGTGACCGTCACCAAGCACAGACACCCGGGGCTCACACTCACGCCGCCCACTCGCTTGATTCACTAGTTCAATCAGAACATTATTCTGTGATTTAGAAATAGGGAAAATCCACGACATACCCGTGTTCGCCAAATCTGGGAGGGCATACTGAGGCAAGCCTTTATCCCCTAAAGCTGCCGTCTGAGGGTCCAGCAGCGTGAGACCCAGTCTCATATGACCGCTCCATCCTCGCTCTGTTTTCTCGATCTCTACTAAAAATATTTCTCCTGGCAACAACGGTTTCTCACTAAAAGTCAATCCATGGGCGAAACTTGCTTTTCGATACGCTACTGTGTTCTCTTCGAAGAGAATAATGTTAGAGCCGTGATAGTGGTGAAACCTGGATAACATGTTTACTGACACATTAGGCGCACTAGCAAAAATTAGCTCACAGTCTCACACTAGTCAAAATTTATTGCAACTGTAGAAGGAGTAGTAAGATTTTTCCATTTTTCGATGACACAAACAATAACAATGATCAGGGTATTGAGAAATTAACAACACCCGGAAATCTTTTCCAGCTTTCTCGTCCGACAACTGACATTGACAACTTACTTGGTTTTTTTTCTATAATGGTTGACATCTGTAATTGATTAGTAATCACGCAGTAAGCGTTTTTATATATCATGTACTAATAACCATTAAGTGTTTATATCTTGTTGGCTCTTGCTTATATATTTGATATATTATAAATAAAGTTTTAATATGTTATCTTGTCTAATATTTAGAAGACTATACTAATTGATTTATTGTAAATAACACAGCTGTCAACAGTATCAACAGAGGATGAAATGAAACGCAACGCAATCATGGCTGTCACCGGCAATGTGTTTACATTATTCCGTCCCATTGCTACTTTACGTTTCTCATTGTTATCTAAAGTCAATAGAACTTGTGGTTTATTAGCAGTGAAATCAAAATACAAATACTCCACATTTAACTATTCTCTGCAACGTGGCTTATACAAGAAAACAATTTCTATTCAAAAAAGGTAACTGATAAATCTATATAGCTTTTGATAACCTAAAAAACGATCTTTCAAGAGTTTCAACGTTTTGTTATTGCGTCAGTTAAAGATGAGATGAGATAAACTTGTCTGAATGGAACAATGAATGGATCTGAAACATGTTATCAAGGCCTAAAAAAACATTTTATATGCAAGAGGAATTAAAAGTACTTTGTAAACTTAGAATATTTATTCATAATAAACTTAAAAAAAAAAAAAAATATTAACTACGTCATAGCAGAGTGAGTTAACAAACAGTAAAGTAAGCTATACGATAACAAAACGAAACTGCCACAAGTTTGCCGTATCACTCCTTATCGTTACAATTTAGTATTTATCAAATAATAAAATAAATTCAGTATTTACAAATACTATTGCAATTACATCATTGATTGTTAATAAACATTATTCTATAGTTCATAAAACCGGTGAGTATCGTAATGTCAAGTACCTATAGACATTTATTTTTAAAATTGGAACTTCAGTAAATATCAGGTGCTATGAGAAATCTGCAGAAATCGCCAACGAATAACTAACTAAAATCATAATATTGAGCTGTTATATATTTCAGATTCCTACTGTATAACTCTAATATAACCTATTGGCCTATCTTATATACTTTGTCACTTGGGTTATCTATTACATCTGCAATATACTGATATGAATCATATCTGCAATATACTGAACCACTTTATTGGCATACAGTGACCAAACACCAATTGAACTCTAATACCTACCTACAGCATGTATATACATTGATAGCAAAGGAGTGGGAGTTACATTCTAATCCAATCATCTAGTTGATAGGTTGAGGCAGTATAGTAATTGTAACTTACAGAAACATTTCTGCTCTTGTGCACACAATGGGTAATAAAAGTAAAATATCAGTACTAACTTTAATTTTATTTAACAGTTTTTTCGTCAGTCACGTCGGAGCTATGGATGCTTTGAGTCCTTTGGATCCGTCCTCTTATTCTAGGCCTGGTGAGTCTTCTGAGCTTTTCCACTACATATTTATATATTTTGAAATACATATTGTTTTTAAATCTATTTTATTACATATTTGGTCCTTATATTTAATGGTGTTAAGAAGGCCATTTTTAGGTGATATCAAAATCTTCCATAACAAGAGAAAGTAAAGTTAACATTCATATGCAAAATTTAATGGGTTATATTTATTTATTTATTTATTTATTTAAACTTTATTGCACAAAATACATAAGTAAAAGTACAAATGGCGGACTTAATGCCTTTAGGCATTCTCTACCAGTCAACCACTGGGTTAAACAGAAATATGTTGTCGGTGCAGGATCAAAGATTACAGACAAACAGTAATAACAACACGAATCAATTACCTAAAGATATATATAAGAATGTATATATAATTAATTAATTACCATAAACTTAAACGAATACTTTATATAATATACTTACATATATTATGTACCAAAAGTAAAATATTTCGAAGAGAGTTAGGAAGAGAGACTGTCCAAAAGATGCTTGCGCAACATGCGCTTGAAGGAGACCTTACTCTGAGCTTGCCTGATGTTGAGTGGGAGAGCGTTCCAGAGATGTATTGCCTGAACCGTGAAAGAATTGGACATGAAACCGGAGCGGTGAACGGGGACTACTAGCTTAAGTCTACGAGAAGTACGGAGAGTGCATCCAGGGCGAGCAGTTACAAATTGAAACTTGGATTTGAGATAATCGGGAGTGGTTGGATCAAATAAGATCGAAAAGAGAGTGCAGAGAATTCTTTGAGATCTACGTTCACGTACAGGAAGCCAGTTTAATTGACGGCGAAACTCCGAGATGTGGTCATACTTACGAAGGCCAAAGACAAACCTGATACAATTGTTTAGCATGCGTTCCAGCTTATTCAGGGAGGCCTGGGTGAGATTAGAGCAACACACATCAGCATAGTCGATGACGGGGAGGACAAGAGCTTGGACGAGAAGAGTCTTAGTGCTCACCGGGAGAACATTCTTGAACCTGTAAAGCGATCTTAACGTGTATGTCACGGTATAAGAGTCTTTTTAAAAAAACATTCACATACCTCTGTATTAAGTTAAATTTTTTATCAATTTCACTACCCAAAGGTTGTCTGGAAGAGATCGCTTTTTAGCGATAAGACCACCTGTTGTCTACCGTTATTTATAAATTGTATTTGTCTTGTTCCCTTTTGTAAACTTTTATTGGTGTGCAATAAAGTATTGTATTATTATTATTATTATACCTAGTTAAGGGCTATAATGAAAACAAAACTTAATTGATTCCTTTGTGTAATGACAGTTACCCATATCCTGTGTATGACTAACTTTCGTTACACAAAAGGCGGGATCATAATTTTGTTTTATTAAGCCTTTAACTACGTACATGTCTTTTGAAAACGACTCATATAGATCCTGTTATGTTGATTTTATATCTTTTTTTATGTAGTATTTAAATGAATAAATTACGAATCAAGTGATATTTAGTTTATAAATTATTTTTCCTTTAGGTATATGTCCCATTTTCCTTGTATCTTTTAGATACTGGTTTCTAGGTTTTTTTCCAATAATGTATGACAGCAAAGTCAAAGTCAAAGTCAAATAATTTATTTATAAACATAGGTTTGTGGATGTTACATTGCACTTATATGTAGGTGTATCACTATGTTTCGCCATAAGGCATACAAATATGTTGAGTCAAGATGGAGCATGCATTTTCACGAGTATAAAATTAAACATGTAATTTAAAACTAAAATTAAATTAAACATTCAAACATTGATACTGAAATTAAAATTGAAAATAGTCATAATGAATTTAAAAAAAGCAATACACATTGAAATTATTCTTCTTTAATGAGCAGTTTATTAAATTTTTTATTTTTATTTACAGAAATCGCAGTTGTGAAACATATTTCATTGTCTCTAAATGTGGACTTTGAGAAGAAAGTATTGAGTGGGTCAGCCTTGCTCACTGTGAATGTTCTAGAAGACACTGCCGAAGTGGTAAGATAATCATTATTTTATCTATACTATTATTAAAATTTAAAAATGTATTTTAACCCCATTTTCTATGGGTCCAGGTTATTGTGACAAGGCAAAAAATATTTTTTTTTGGTACAATATACTAGCACAACTGTGGCATGCGACTCTTTCTTGTGAAACAAATATTACCTACTTATCTCTTTCTTCACTGTATTGTGAGAGAGTGATGGGTGAAGCAATGTCGTGCGACAAGAGTCTCGACGCGTCGTTGTGCTAGAGAGGCTAGACTCGGCTATGGGGAGAGCGAGATACCGCGCTCGGACCTTCCGCTCCCACCTATGGCCGCCGCTCGCCGCTCCGCTAGTCGCTCAAAGTCGTGGCTGGTCATACTCATACATGATTCGGTACGGAGCCAGGCGCGGCTTACTCCGCGATTTACGCCTTCCGCTACATGTACATGCCGGTCGCCCCTGCGCAGTGGTATATTCAGTGGCTGCCACACTCTGTATCGGAACGCACGCGCACGATACTCGCGCGCTCGCGCTCTCCTGATTTACGTCGCAACTGAACGTGCCGCATTCGTCAGTTTATACTAGTGTTTAAGGGTGAATCAACTTTTTTGTGTTGTTTACTCCGTCCCCGTTGTCCAAGTGACACCTTCATACTGTTTCATAGATAAATGCTTAGGTTGTCCGAGGAACAAATGTTGCGTAACCATAGCAACAAGGTGCACTTAAAAGTTGATTCACCCTTAAACTAATATAAAGATAGCTAAAAATATTGTATCGCAGCGGGTTGCAGAAATAAGCTCGATTTGGGATACTATATACCACTATTAAATTTGACAACCGCCAATTTAAAGACGTCTAAAAAGGCATAAAAAAGTATTTATAAGTAAGCCGTTAAAATGTGTCACGTGAGTATTATTGTGTGTTATTATTATTAATTTATTATCGTTCTTTGTCAATAAAACTTAATCAGTATTTTTATTTATTACACAATTGTCAGTCTGTTACTATTACAAAATATGTATAATCTTGCTGCTAGCCACCACGCGTCCTATCCCTATTTTTCTGTCCGTTACGTTGCATGTTAACCTAATGCATTCGTTGCATTATTCAATTTTATTATACATATTAAAAAGTAAAGCGATAAGATTGTTAAACAACATCCAGACATTTTTAAAACATAATTTGAAATGTTTAATGCATGTACGAGAGGCGCACATAATCTGCATGTTCCAAGGGCGTCCTTATCGACATTTAAAAAGAATGCGTATAATTCTGCGATTATAATTTATAATAAGCTACCCGACTATATTAGATTTTGTTTTTTTTTTTAGTTGTAAGACACAACTTAATGATTATTTATTGGACAGATGTTTTTATTCTGTGAAAGAGTATCTTACATCAGATAAATAAGAGCCTTATCACACTTGCGATTTGCGAGCGTATTTTGTATGAAGGCGTACGCGCAGCGTGTTCGCCGCGTCGCTTATTTGTATAGAAAATACGCTCGCATATCGCAAGTGTGATAAGGCCCTAAGCAAGACAGTGTGTTATTGTTATTGTAGTTTTTATTTTGACTTACTTATTAATTGTAATACTGACTAATTATTTATTATTGTATGTAGCATTTAAATTAACATGATAATTGCAGATTACCTTAGTTTTAGATAGGGCATGTTTTATTTATTTTAATTCTTATTATAGTAATATGTATAGTTAAAAGTACTGACTCCTGTGCATATTTACACGTCGCGCCAGCGGCATAATATGTGAAACCTTTACTATGCCCCCTGCTGGACCATATTTTATGTAAATAAATAAATCATTCATTCATTCATTTATTGAAATAAAACAATTTAAACGGATTTTATCGCGTATATTAATTATTTGAGCCTCCCTGACGTTTCGGTACCTTTACAGATACCGTTGTCAAAGGTTGACTGAGAAAAACATAAGATAAGATTTTACAATACAGTGGGTTACAGCAACGCTGATAAAATGTGGTCTGGCGGTAGATTCTATTGACGTCCAAATTGTGAGATTTTTTTTTTTATATTAAATAATGAAATAATAGACAAGGAATATAAATATATGGCTCTTTATATTGAATGCAAGAAATAAATCCGCAATACATTGCTATTTTACTTTTAGTCGTGACAACCCTCGCTATCGGTGACGCGGCAAGTGAGCCAATTCATTTTCACCGTTGGTACACAGCCTAAACGTTCTTTTTGGCTTGCACTAGAGACGACGATTTTAGAAAGGCCATAAATCATCATGTATAGGCTAATAAAAATGCGGCTTTTGTAAAGATCAAACTGTACTTCTATTCTGTGACAGAGCTGCTGACACTCTATTAATACATAGGCTACTTTTTATCCTGAATGTGGGGAACCAGCGCCCTGGGGTAGTAATAAATATTTAGTAAATATTGCCGAGAGAGCTGCCATCCTTTTAAACAGTTAATAGTGATGGACAGACTTATCAGATTGGGTAATAAGACACTTTTGAGCAGTTGACATTATCATTCAAGTACTTCCTAAGTATATCAATTTTATCTCAAACTCAACATGCTATTGCCATCTTGAATCACAAACTTTTTGAGTGAAAATGTCCTCTTTTAGTCTTCATTATTGAATCTATTGTTCACAGATTTTAGATGCAAGCAATCTTAGCATAGACTCCATAGAGTTGGAGGATGGCACTCCGTTGAAGTATACACTGGGAAATGATATACCTAATTTTGGATCAAAGTTAACCGTAAAGCTGCCTAAAACCGAATCTTCGGGAGAATCGTAAGTATTCATTGATACCCACTCAGAACCTTTTCCTCATGTCCTACCTTTAAATAAATAAATAAATATTAAGGGACAATCTTACACAAATCAACCTAGTCCCTAAACAAAGCTAAGCTTGCACTATGGGTACTAGACGACGACATACATAATATAAATACATATATTGATAACATTTATGACCTAGAAACAAATATTCGAGTTCAGCACACTAATGTTTGCCCTTGCCGGGATTCGAACCCAGGACCGCCGGGTCAGTAGGCAGGTGTTTGGAGTAGTAGGGCCTCGTGCAGGGTCCGTCCGGATTGCTACTACCGTCTTGCCTGCTAACCCACCGCCAAACAGCAATGGTCGCATTGTTGTGTTCCGGTGTGGGGGTAAGATAGCCAGAGAAATTACTAGCATAGAGGCATTCTATCTTCGTCCTCCGGGTAGGCAAGCACTTGTGACTCCTCTGGTGTTGCAGGTGTTTATGGGCGACGGTAATCGCTTTCCATCAGGCGATACGTTTGCTCGTTTGCCCCCTATGACATAAAAAAAACTGCAAAGCGCGTCGTCAACTGACCCAAAATGGTAATGATTAATGAGGTAATGGAATTATGCTGCCTTTGTGAAGCCCAAAACGGAGTGCAAATACATGTGATTGGTCCATTTTACACAGCTTCGCTGACGAACGAGATTCAAACTTACAATGAAGGTCATGGTTTGAGTTAGGATTTAAATCGGAATTGGAATTATTATAAGTAACTTGCAATACTGTAATCGCAACGTAAATGGAAGACATGACACATGAGACATACATTTCGACTGCACACAGACGGTAACCGTCGAATACTGTTCATCTATCCTCTACCTCTCATCCTCTTACCTTTTTTCTTATATTTTTTTAAAGGAGTGTCACAACCACTACGTTCTCATCAGCAGTTGGCGGGTGTATGGCCATGTCGTTTGATGATTTCTGTTACAATATTGAGTTAAAGAACGCCAAGACTTGCTCCTGTCATGTTTGTAGGAAATATGGGCGTGAGGAGCCGCCTGAAATTAAGAGTAGGTTAGCAGTAAGTTCTGTACCCCTTACGCGTAGGAATAGGGTTGCCAGATGAATTTTTGTATGTCCTCCCGACTCCCGACAAAGTAAAAAATCTCCCGAAACACAACTTCATTTTATAAAACTATAATTTTAAAAGGAAATACCATTACAAATTGTTCCATAACTACTATAAATAAATTACCTTTTCACTTCTCATGCTCTAAAAGCTCGACTTTATGCTGTGCGTAGGCGACATAAAGTCGCTTTTTATGCTCTAGAGCATAAAGTAAAATCGTCGTCGAAGACCAAGGCGATCGGTCCAACAGCCACACGAACAACTTAAAACTTCATAGAATAAACTCTTAATTTTTTTTCGTTTCGTTAGTATTCTAAGACCAAGGCACAAATACGAACAGCCAAAGTAAACAGCCACAATAAAACTTCTTGAAATAAACTTGTAATTTTTAAATTTATTTTTATTTTAGTAAATCAATATACTATATATTTAAACTACAGTGAAAATATATATAAATAAAGAACAGTGTTTTTAAATTTTAATTAATTTTGTTTTTAAATATAATATTTACATGATGCAATTTCATTTCCTCGCAATCGAAGTGAAAAGTAGAGTGTACAACTCGTCCATAAAACGCATTTTACACTCGACTTTATATTCATCCTCGCTCGCAAGCTCGCTCGGATGGATAAACGTCTCGTGTAAAATGGTGCGTTTTATGCACTTGTCGTACAATCTACTATATCACATAGATTATAGATAAAATTCAAATAAAGAGAAAATCATTTGAAGTTCTTTTTTGTTAGTATCGGCAATGAATGACGTTTTTTTAAATATATTTACTTTAATGTGATTCAATTTTTGTTTCTCCCGACCAAAGTCACAAAATCCCGAAAAAAAAATTGTTTCTCCCGATAATAGGGTCATTCGATCTGGCAACCCTACGTAGGAATGGAGCCTGTAACCGTAGAATAAATACGCCTAGAAACCTAGTCAGCGGTTGAAAGTGAAGCCAGTTTTGTTTAGCGGGCTAAGTTTCGTCCGTGTGCGCATCTGTCACATCGTCAAGCTCGCATCTCTATGATTGCTTCGTAGACACGCACACATAAAACCAAAAGCGGCTTCATCTTTCGTAAATCTGTTGTATGAAGATTCATTTTAGGCGTTACGTTAAGCCTGTACCTTAGTTCAATTGCACTGACACCGGACGGGGGACGGTTGGAAATAGGGAATTTACCGTATCTAATTCTTATTAGTAGATTACGTAACAAGGTTGGTAAACGAGTTTCTATTAGAAGCTCAAAGCGAGGGCTTGAATGACACGAGTTTGGAATTCCTTTACCACCAGAGTCACGTGCGACGTTTTTCATCACACTTTGGAAAAATAAAATAAAGTAATTACTTGCCGCCCTAGGGCGTAATATACGACTTACCTCCCGGTTTTCTAGCACGTAAACTCTTTATTTACGAGCAAATGTGACAAAAATTACTTACCGCCCTAGGGCGTAATTTACGACTTACCGCCCGGTTTTCTAGCATGTAAACCCTTGATTGAAGTGTGATGAAAATATTTTTACGTCCCGGCCACCACTTCGACGACGACGCGGCGCGGTAATGGGAACTAATAGCGCAGCAACCGCGCGCGGCGGCTTGCGGCGTGCTTTATATATATATAGCTATGATTTTGTTTCTACCGCTCGCCGCTCACCGCTGCCGCAGGCCGGTCGTTAGAGTCATACATTTTTCATCTAGTGGTAATCTGTAGGGATTATGAGTCTTTGTGTTGTGTGGCCATAGATCATAAATCATAATCATATAGTCTTAGTCTATAGTCATCTATGTGACATCTCCTAGCTACTTAGTCATTGTAAATAGGTATAGTAGGTAACTCCATTGTGGTTCGTAACCTAAGCATTACTTGTGCATTAATGAAACAATAGTCATGTTATGTAGTCGCCAATCGGAATTCGAAAACAACTAAAAAGAAATCTCGGGCTCAAACAAAGATTTTCAATGAATCAAAACTAATCTATTAAGGTGCGTCTACGCTTGGCGAGCCGAGCACGAACCGAACACAATTCGTCGAATGTGGACCGACTTACAAGCCTCGAACGAGCGCGCTGCGACCGTTTCGTTCGTGCTCGGCTGCGTTCCGCCAGTTGTCGGTTTTTTGACGAACACAAAGGGATTTGCTTCGCGCTCGCAGTGCGCTCGTGGACGTGTTCGTTGTACGTCCACATTTGACGCCGCGAACGACGAAGCCGAGAACGCTCCGCTCGTGCTTCGCTCGTACTCGGTTCGTCTAGCGTAGACCCACCTTAAGATTTCAATAAGTTGATTGCATTCTTCCAGGCTTAAGATTAAGATCCAGTATGCGGCTTCTCAAACGGCGTCCGCCCTGCAGTGGCTGGAGCCGAGTCAGACCTCGGGCAAGAAACACCCGTACCTCTTCAGTCAATGTCAGGTAGGAAACTAGATGATCTTGTAAGCTGTGCACGGTCGAAGAAAACAGAAATTTACTAACAGGTGGCGCTGTACGGTTTTGCATCGCGCTGTTAAGATTTCACCTGATATATTGACCCCTCTGCATAGAAAACTGATTTACAGTGCTATTTTGGAATTTTATATATGATAATACTAGCTGTGCCCCGCGGTGTTACCCGCTCATCCCACGGGAACACTACATTTATTCGGGATGAAAGTATCCTATGTCCTTCCCCGGGACTGAAACTATCTATATACCAAATTTCATCTAAATCGGTTCAGCGGTTTAAGCGTGAAGAGGTAACAGACAGACAGACACACTTTCGCATTTATAATATTAGTATGGAAGTATGGATAAATGATAGTGCTAACCAGGAATTGAAGATTTGTAAGGGCACATTTCATTCCTCCGTCTGGAAAAACCCGCGGGGAAAAGCTTACTATCTCTTCATATAATTTATTTATTGATATCTGTTATGAAAGAAATTCTGACCGTTGAGTTTCTTTCGGCTTTCTTCTCAACAGAGGTCTCTTGTTGGGAAATACTGATAGACTAAGACTTAATTATTTCACTATAATGGTCATTATTTCATCACTGGCTGCGCCTAGAGATGGGCGCTCAGGGTAAATACCCGGTAAATACCGTGTAAATACCCAATCTACCGGGTATTTACCCATTTATGCTAAAATTAGTGGGTATAAACTATCTATCATCAAATTTTTGGAAATAAGTAAATAATTCAATGTGGTATTCAACTAAAAGGACGTTTATTATAAATATATGTTTAATTAATGTTATATTTATGAGTAGAAAGGTAATTAAGTTAAGCTAATGAAACGTGTAACATTATTTCACGTATAAAACGTATGTTGTATTAGTTTTTAATGGCAATTAGTGAAATAGCATGGCATATAGGTTGAATAAATTTAGAAACATTTTAATATAAATAGGTATGTACAATCGATTCACCATGACCAATTATTATTATTATTTTTAAATATTCTAAAAATGTATTTAAAATCATATCGTAGATTTTAATAATCAAGCGAAACATTATTAGGGCTACACTAATAAGCGGTGGTAGCCTAGTGGTTAGGGCATGCGACTTTCAATCCGGAGGTCGCGGGTTCGAATGCGGCCCGTACCAATGAGTTTTTCGGAACTTATGTACGGAATGTCATTTGATATTTACCACTCGCTTTTCGGTGAAGGAAAACATCGTGAGGAAACTACCTAAGCCCAATAAGGTCTAGTTTCCCCTCTGGGTTGGAAGGTCAGATGGCAGTCGCTTGCGTAAAAACTAGTGCCTACGCCACATCTTGGGATGTAGGTAGCCGACCCCGATTCAGGAGGATGATTATTAGGGCTACACTAGGTACTGTTGTGCTGCTGCTGTGTCGACAGGCAGTCAACGATAACCACGTACGTATGGAGGGCCAGATCGTGGAATGGTAGCACACGGTCAAGTACCTCGGGGTGCAAATAGATAGACGTCTCACCGTGAAGCAGCACGCGCTGGAAGTAATCACGAGGGCCAAGGCGGCCGGCGGAAGCTGCGTCCAGTCTTAAGAAGCAGTCTACCGCTCCGCACGAAAATGGAGATATATAAGACATACGTGAGATCCAGGCTCCATGCTCTATTGGCTGCCACGAAACGTAAGAAGATCCGCGCGCAGGAAAACCTGGCTCTGAGAGCAATCACCAACTCCCCCACTTTTTGCGTAACTAACACATCCAGAGGTTGCTGATATGGGAAGACTTGGACGCCTTCGTGGGAAGATTGGCGAGGCGAATGTTCGCCCAGGCCGATAGGCCGCAGGGCATAGCCCCACTACACGCGAGACTGGCGGACGCAAGATCGCGTCCATTCGCCAGTTAGCCAGCCGCCTTCTAACACCAGACGCCGTAGAAGACTGAAGGAAGAAAGAAGGAAGCAGCGGTCCTCAAGCGTCGGTGAACCCGCTGATGCCAAGAAGACCGGCTGTAACCCAAGGCCCCCGCTAGTTACCCTGTAGAAAAGGGAACTAAATGAAAGACCAGTCCGTAGTCACGGGCTACGAACCCGAAACCGCCTAAATGTGCGATGCACAGTTAACCCCTCACTCTCTCAACACTTGAGAGAGTAAGATGACGAAGGACGCGGTCAGTTATTGTTTATCAGCCACAAGGTTAAGACTCGTACCTGTATTAAGTAATAAAGACTCGCACGTTATTTTTAAACCTTTTATTAGAGTTTGGAAAATATTTTGCAGTAATATTATAACTAGTGCATTTTTCAGAATGTTGATACCATCTAGCTACCGTATTCCCCATTTCTTATTCGAATTATATCCACAAATTTAGCTATAAACAGGTAAGTACGCGGTAGATTGGGTAAATACCGTAAATTTATTTATGGTATTTACCTACGAGATTATCCTAGACCAGAGGCACTTGTCAAGACATTCTATAAAACCCGATCACGATGGGATTCTGTTAAGTAATTGAGGAGTTCCCATGATCACCTTCGTCTTCAGCATCAGACTAGCTCGATGGTAGTATAACACTCCACAGTCACCAAACTAACTTAAGTGGAAAAAACTTTATCTCAATCAAGCACAGGGAAGAAAGTCAAATTGAGCTAACAAGATAGGCATACACATAAGCATACAGCCTAAATCCTCGTAAAGAGATGATGGTAGTGGTGGTGATATTAGCTATTTTGTAACATTTCTACCCCTTATTCAATATTTTCAATAAATATAGTACAAATAGTTTATACCCACCAAATCGGGTAGAAACGGGTAAATACCCGGTAGATTGGGTAAATACCCGATAAACACCTTGGGGATTTACCCACTGTCCATCTCTAGCTGCGCCGTACGGTGTTACCCGCTCATCCCACGAGAACACTAAATTTTTCGGGATAAAAAGTAGCCGGTGTTAATCCAGTGTTAGCAAATTCATACTTATAAATGTGGTGTTTCCACATAAAAAATAGAATCGATACAAAGATTCTATAAAAATTCATACTTACCAAAATGTATCAAAATTGGTCGAGCTGTTTATTTATTTATTTAAACTTTATTGCACAATACAAAAAAAAAGTACAAATGGCGGACTTAATGCCTTTAGGCATTCTCTACCAGTCAACCACTGGGTTAAGCAGAAATATGTTGTCGGTGCAGGATCAAAGGTTACAGACAAACAGTAATATAACACAAATCAATTACCTAAAGAAATATATAATTAATTAATTACCATAAACTTAAACGAATACTTTATATGATATACTTACATACATATATACTGTTTTAGCGTGAAGAAATTATAAACATACATATAAACACACACAACTTTCACCTTTATAATATTAGTGGGATAATGTTTTATATATATTTTTTTTATGTCGGCAGCCCATTCATGCCCGCTCCATCATGCCCTGTCAAGACACGCCGGCCGTCAAGTTCACATACGACGCGGAAGTCACCGCTCCTGAGGAGTTCACGGTGCTCATGAGCGCGATCCGGGGGGAGCGGAAGAACGCCAAAGCCACGTTCAGACAGCCTGTGCCTATACCGTCCTACTTGCTGGCCATCGCCGTGGGCGTGCTGGAATCCAGGGAACTTGGGCCTAGGTAAGAATCTTTAGAAATGTTCCAGAAAAGTCTAGACTCGAAAACAGGGACCAATTGGTCACAAATTTGACGTATGACGTTGAAAAGACCACTCCTGAGGAGTTCACGGACCTTATGAGCGCGGTCCGAGGGGAGCGGAAGAACGCCAAAGCCACGTTCAGACAGCCTGTGCCTATACCGTCCTACTTGCTGGCCATCGCCGTGGGCGTGCTGGAGTCCAGGGAACTCGGGCCTAGGTAAGAATCTTTAGAATAGTTCCAGAAAAGTCTAGACTCAAAAACAGGGACCAGTTGGTCACAAATTTGACGTATGACGTTGAAAAGACCACTCCTGAGGAGTTCACGGACCTTATGAGCGCGATCCGGGGGGAGCGGAAGCACGCCAAAGCCACGTTCAGACAGCCTGTGCCTATACCGTCCTACTCGCTGGCCATCGCCGTGGGCGTGCTGGAGTCCAGGGAACTCGGGCCTAGGTAAGAATCTTTAGAATAGTTCCAGAAAAGTCTAGACTCAAAAACAGGGACCAGTTGGTCACAAATTTGACGTATGACGTTGAAAAGACCACTCCTGAGGAGTTCACGGACCTTATGAGCGCGATCCGGGGGGAGCGGAAGAACGCCAAAGCCACGTTCAGACAGCCTGTGCCTATACCGTCCTACTTGCTGGCCATCGCCGTAGGCGTGCTTGAGTCCAGGGAACTTGGGCCTAGGTAAGAATCTTTAGAATAGTTCCAGAAAAGTCTAGACTCAAAAACAGGGACCAATTGGTCACAAATTTGACGTATGACGTTGAAAAGACCACTCCTGAGGAGTTCACGGACCTTATGAGCGCGATCCGAGGCGAGCGGAAGAACGCCAAAGCCACGTTCAGACAGCCTGTGCCTATACCGTCCTACTCGCTGGCCATCGCCGTGGGCGTGCTGGAGTCCAGGGAACTCGGGCCTAGGTAAGAATCTTTAGAATAGTTCCAGAAAAGTCTAGACTCAAAAACAGGGACCAGTTGGTCACAAATTTGACGTATGACGTTGAAAAGACCACTCCTGAGGAGTTCACGGACCTTATGAGCGCGATCCGAGGGGAGCGGAAGCACGCCAAAGCCACGTTCAGACAGCCTGTGCCTATACCGTCCTACTCGCTGGCCATCGCCGTGGGCGTGCTGGAGTCCAGGGAACTCGGGCCTAGGTAAGAATCTTTAGAATAGTTCCAGAAAAGTCTAGACTCAAAAACAGGGACCAGTTGGTCACAAATTTGACGTATGACGTTGAAAAGACCACTCCTGAGGAGTTCACGGACCTTATGAGCGCGATCCGGGGGGAGCGGAAGAACGCCAAAGCCACGTTCAGACAGCCTGTGCCTATACCGTCCTACTTGCTGGCCATCGCTGTAGGCGTGCTTGAGTCCAGGGAACTTGGGCCTAGGTAAGAATCTTTAGAATAGTTCCAGAAAAGTCTAGACTCAAAAACAGGGACCAATTGGTCACAAATTTGACGTATGACGTTGAAAAGACCACTCCTGAGGAGTTCACGGACCTTATGAGCGCGATCCGGGGGGAGCGGAAGCACGCCAAAGCCACGTTCAGACAGCCTGTGCCTATACCGTCCTACTCGCTGGCCATCGCCGTGGGCGTGCTGGAGTCCAGGGAACTCGGGCCTAGGTAAGAATCTTTAGAATAGTTCCAGAAAAGTCTAGACTCAAAAACAGGGACCAGTTGGTCACAAATTTGACGTATGACGTTGAAAAGACCACTCCTGAGGAGTTCACGGACCTTATGAGCGCGATCCGGGGGGAGCGGAAGAACGCCAAAGCCACGTTCAGACAGCCTGTGCCTATACCGTCCTACTTGCTGGCCATCGCTGTAGGCGTGCTTGAGTCCAGGGAACGTGGGCCTAGGTAAGAATCTTTAGAATAGTTCCAGAAAAGTCTAGACTCAAAAACAGGGACCAATTGGTCACAAATTTGACGTATGACGTTGAAAAGACCACTCCTGAGGAGTTCACGGACCTTATGAGCGCGATCCGAGGGGAGCGGAAGAACGCCAAAGCCACGTTCAGACAGCCTGTGCCTATACCGTCCTACTTGCTGGCCATCGCCGTGGGCGTGCTGGAATCCAGGGAACTTGGGCCTAGGTAAGAATCTTTAGAAATGTTCCAGAAAAGTCTAGACTCGAAAACAGGGACCAATTGGTCACAAATTTGACGTATGACGTTGAAGTGGCCGCTCCTGAAAAGTTCATAGTCTTCATGAGTCCAATCCGAGCTCATAAATTTGTATTGAAACGACATGTTTGAGAAAGAAAGCATTCCCAGCCCGTCTAGCAGAACTACGCTTCGCGACTCCTGTCACGCGACATAGCGCTACCCGTCACTTTTTCACATTACTTTACTGCACAGAAAGAGACAAGTAATTATCTCGCGAGAGAAATAGTCGCGTGTGACAGCTGTGCTAGAGGTGCAGTAGATATTATAATGCGATTTAAATGTCCATGACACAAACTTTCACCTTTCACTTCACACTCTTTTTTGTAAGTAAAGTGAAAGGTGATTAATGGTGTCATGTAAAATGCAATATTTTGAAGCATTTCTTGAGTTACATTTGAATTGATTGTGGCAGAATTTACTTTAAGCTATGCGTTTTCTGTCGTATTTTAGAGAACTCCCATTTAAACAGTCAAACTAATTTACAAGAATGAACTATTTTGCACTGTAGAGTGTAGGTAAATTATTATTAACATTTGCGCCTGTACGTAGGCTGAATACATGACACTTTTAATTTGTATATAGGTAGTAATACCGTCATAAACACTTATAAGTGTATTCTTAGCAAATCAATGTTTGAATCTCGAATCAGGTCGCGAGTGTGGTCCGAGAAAGAAGAGGTGGAGCGTAGTGCCTACGAGTTCGCCGAGACGGAGAAATACCTGCAGGCCGCCGAGAAACTGTGCGGCGAGTACGTGTGGACCCAGTACGATCTGCTAGTGCTGCCGCCTTCCTTCCCCTACGGAGGCATGGAGAACCCCTGCCTGACTTTCGTCACGCCTACTTTGCTGGTGAGACTTTTTTTTTTCTATAATAATAACATAGCTGGCTGAGACGGAGAAATACCTGCAGGCCGCCGAGAAACTGTAGGTACGGCGAGTATTCGTGGAACTGTGGACCCAGTACGATCTGCTGGTTCTGCCGCCTCCTTTCCCCTACGGAGGCATGGAGAACCCCTGCCTGACTTTCTTTACGCCTATTTTGTTGGTAAGACTTTTTTAGGGTTCCGTACCCAAAGGGTAAAAACGGGACCCTATTACTGAGAGTTCGCTGTCCGTCCGTCCGTCCGTCCGTCCGTCTGTCACCAGGCTGTATCTCAAGAACGATGATAGCTAGACAGTTGAAATTTTCACAGATGATGTATTTCTATTGCCGCTATAACAACAAATACTAAAAATAAAATAAAATAAATATTTAAGGGGGGCTCCCATACAACAAACTTGTTATAGATTATATATATGTATAGGTACGGAACCCTTCATGCGCGAGTCGGGCTCGCACTTGCCCAATTTTTTTACATCTAAAATCATAAAAAAACACAACTTAGCTCGATAGCTTAGGACCGATGTCCTGAGACGTCGTTATAGACGCGTATTCTACGGATGATGACTATTTGAGCGCCGGTTACTTATGTAACCGAGCGCGCCTTATGGCGCTCAATGTATCACTCGCACGCTGCTCGCTCTCTAGGCTACGCTAAGATCAAAAGAGTGAACGTTCTGTACTTATTTTATTAGATTACTATTCTACTCGTATTAAATGGTTAACAGTTGAATATAATTTTCACAAACAACACACATTTTTAAACATGGCGTCTGTGTTCATGTTCAGGCTAAACAGCTGAATTATATTTTTTGAGCGGCGTATTTTTTATTTCATTGCATATGTTTGAGAAAAGCACTATACAAGTATACATAGCCTTAGCCGTGCCGGCGTCGTATCACCATACGGCCTATACCTACTCACCCGGCAAGCCCTACTCTCCCGGCGTCTACAGTAACGTACTATCACCCATTATTTCTAGGCCGGCGACAGAAGCCTCGCGGACGTGATAGTCCACGAAATAATGCACAGTTGGACCGGGAATCTGGTGACCAACAGGAACTTCGAGCACTTCTGGCTGAACGAGGGCTTCACCGTGTTCCTGGAGCGGAAGGTGGACGCGTCGCTGATCGCCGACGCCACCGAAGCCAAGAAGAGCAGGGATTTCAACAGCTTGTTGGGGCTGCAGGAGCTGACTGAGACGGTGAGTTTACTATTGCATTTTTAATGATTTGAGCCTACAGGAAAAGGAAGGCCTAAGACATATATGGAGCAAAAAAAAGAAATGCTTCATCATATAAAGAAGTGAAAGAAAAAGTAGACTGAGCTGGAAATTTCACCGACACCGTCGTCGTGGAGATAAAAGTCGGTGCCTTACAGATTGATAGAAAGAAGAAAGAGAATAGATAGATAGATAGATAAAAACTTTATTTCATCACCAACACCAACAGTAACATTAAAAGGAAACCTATACGCTAAACATTTTTTATAATTAGTAAAGAGAAAAAGGAACATTAAAGAAAATAGCACTTAAAACTATGTACATAGGATTGCGGATACGCTAAAGCTAAGAAGAGTAGAAATTTCCAGTTTGTTAAGAGCTGCTGCAGTTCGTAGATCTTTCTAGCAAGGACTATCGGAAAAAAGGTCATCTTCCAAGACTTCGAAAATCTTTACGTGCCCCATTCAATATGAAAATTAAAATCGCATGCAATTAGTTATTATATATTCCAACATTTCCAAAATCTACATTGAAAAAATGACACAGACGAAAAACAAATTTAGAATATGCATGAATCACCAAGCTGCAGCAAAGCGTGAGAATGTATCTAACGTATTTTGACAATATTTTCATGCCAGTTTTGATGTAGCCTCTCTAAAATAAAAAAAATGAATAAGACCACAATACATTTTATTCGAGACAGTGCTACACTAGTGTTGAACATTTCATAACTAAATTTATGCAACATGTAATATCTCATTATTTTTAATGGGTACACCACAATTTACGCCAGGTCTCTTCCGCCAGGTTACGCATTTCGATGTTTCTTTGTGCTTTTATCTTTGTATGCAGTGTATGTGTATCAATGGTATTTATACTTAGTATAAATGAAAAACCCCAATGTTACAGGTAAACACTCTCGGTGCCACCAACCCTCTATCTAAGCTCGTAGTGGATCTTAAAGGAGTCCACCCAGACGATGCGTTCTCTCGGATACCCTACGAAAAGGGCTCCCTCTTCCTCCGTTACCTCGAAGACTTAGCCGGAGGCCCTGGTAAGATGCAAACTAAACTTACTAAACGTTTCAGATAAACGATGACCTTAAACCGACCAACCCTCTGACGAAGCTGGTCGTGGATCTGAAGGGGGTACATCCTGATGATGCGTTCTCGACGGTTCCGTATGAGAAGGGGTCACTGTTTTTGAGATATTTAGAGGACCTGCTAGGCGGGCCGGGTAAGGCTTGCTAAAATTTTAATGCACGTTGTAATGTGTTGCAATGCTAGTGTTCTAGAGGAGGGACCAAATAGATACTTTATAACTTCCTTAGTCTGCAATAGAATCCTTGTTAATGCCTTCTTCCGTCTGTCATTTCATTCTCTTTCGTGCTACATTTGCGTCTGCGATGCTTACAAATTTTTCATTTCAAACCATTCCATTTTGTACATGGTCATGTGTCGCGTCATTGCTGTCTCCATCATCTCTTGAACTTAAACAAAGTTAAGACAAATTTAGACCTTCTTAAGTCACCCTGAGTTTTATGCTGCGGGAGAATTATGTTCTGCAGTCGACGCTAACGGGTTGAAATGATGACCTCCATCTCTCCACAAATCCACTCAATAAACCCCTTCTTTGCAGAGGTATTCGACGACTTCCTCCGTTCATACCTGAACCACTTCCAAAGAAAATCCCTGGACACCGACCAGTTCAAGGCGTACCTGCTCAAGTACTTCAGCGACAATGAGAAGCTGAAAGCAGTGGATTGGAACGCTTGGTTGAACACAAGCGGCATGCCACCTATCATTCCAAAGTAAGTTCAGTTCTTAACCTCCAACAAGGGTTTTACAAGTTTGACATGTGTATTTGTATCTCATAAATAAATGAATAACAGACAACCTCACACAAATCAACCTAGTCCCAAATTAAGCTCAAGAAGGCTTGTGTTATGGGTACTAAGCGACGATATACATACTTATATAGATAACATCCATGACCCAGGCACAAATATTCGTGTTCATCATACAAATATTTGCCCTTGCCGGGATTCGAACCCGGGACCGTCGGCTCAGTAGGCAGTTGCTTAACCACTGCGCCAACCGCGTCGTCAAATAAATCAATCAAGTATCAAAATAGCTGGGTCTCTCAGACAAAAGACGAGTAGGAAGGCAAAAGAAAAGATGGACGAATGACGTCATAGATACAGCAGGAAAAATTAGAATGACCGTTGCCAGTAACCGGCAAGAATGGAAAATCCTGGAGGAGGCTTTTACCCGTAAGGAACCACACAATGCAGATTCGATGCTTCAATCTAAAATAATTTATATCTACATAATTATTTATTATAAAAATATTATTGGGGACAAACATAGCAAAAAAAAAAGAATTTTTCTGTCCATGGCATCGTAGTTTCTAAACGTAAAGAATAATGGAGCACCAATCTTAAGTCAAACTCTGTCTGTTTGTCTCTTTTATCACTTAATATTTACTCAAAATATGTTTTGTTATTGGGGATATTTTAACTATTTTTTTTTACTATAAAGCAATATTGTTATGGACAACAAAAACAAGGATCGTGGTCGCAACTTTGAGTCGTCTGCCGTAATCGTAATGTTTGTACTTATCTTTTCTTCTTTCTCTTTACAGCTATGACACATCGATGACTAAAGCCATCACTACATTATTGGAGAAGATCAACCAGGACCACACGTTCTCTCACGACGATGTCAAAGCGTTCACTCCTCAACAAATGATTCACCTCCTCCAAGGACTCATCGACCGTCCGCCACTGCCGGTGGACAAACTACGTAGCATGGGACAGAAGTACAAAATAGACTCCAGCAAAAACGCAGAAATACAGTACAGGTGGCTGAGATTATGCGTACGAAGCAAACATCTAGACAGATTATCAGACGTTTTCAACTTCGTTAACTCGCAGGGCCGTATGAAGTACGTTCGACCTGTTTATAGGGATCTCTATGCTTGGGAAGAAGTGAGGGGCCAAGCCATAAACAATTTCTTAGAGAATGAAAAGAATATGATGCATGTGTGTGCGTATACGGTGAGAAAAGATTTGCATCTCAGTGAATAAAATATTAGATACAGATTTGTATTATTGATATTATTATACTCACATAAGCCGATCATTATTTTTTACTTTTTGTTAGGTTAGATGTGAATAAATAAATGATCTATTTTTGTGATTTTGTTGATTTTACATGTAATTTCATGCTATTCCGTTTTTATGGCTATAAATTACTATTATAATAAAACGTATGTATTATGTAGCGTTCATTTATTTATCTTGTAAATGACGTGGTGTTTTATAGACGAACAAAAACAGCCTATCGTATAACATGACCTGTTTACCCGTATTGTAAAATTACTATTCAATTCGGAAGATTCGTTGGGGTACATTGCCGAATTATAAATTACCTCAATGGGTAGTAAAAAATTACATTTGCATACTAACTGTTTTGTTTTTTGTTTAATATGTGGATATGGCATATGGGGAATCGAAGACATCCAAAAGAAATCCATATCTTATTTAGCAGGCAAATTAACCGCCACCGGCTTTCGGGCAATTCTTGGGGAATTCTGTAGAGGGAAGATTTCGTCATAAATCCTAGGGCTTTATGTTGATTGACGCTCTATGTAATAATTAAGAATTATTACATACGTTGATCAGGATTAATTCAATATACGAAGGTTTATATATGAATATGACCCATTGATGCCGCATCCCTATCAGGCGTGTAGTAATAACGTGGATCAAAAATTTATAGAACATGTATTGTATGTATGTAATAAACACTTTATTGTACACAAAAACTGGTTAAAATACATTGATAACAAATGAAATATGTACAACGGCGAACTTATCCATATTAGGGATCTCTTCCAGTTAACCTTTGAGCAATTAAAGGAATGGGTATTTGAAGAAAATAGGCAAACTACACTGCGTACAACCAAGATATCTATATTATACCATAAACTAAGTAAGTAATAATACAAATATATTTATACTATTTATAAGATATATATTATACATATATATATCTACATATAATACATATAAATGCGTAAATAAAAATAAATATAATATAGTATTCAATGAATTCACACGTCATCGGACAGTCACAATTTCTTCAAGTAAAACCCGCTCCAGACCTTCCGATCCGATCCGACTTATCGGCAGAAATTTCCTAACAACTTGCAACTGCGCTAGAATACACATTATCCGATTTCTCCCAATAAATCTGACAACTGCACTACACATTATCGATCGCTTCGCTAAATCGGATCGGATCGGAAGGTCTGGAGCAGGCTTAACTCGAATCTCACTTAAAAAATTAAAAAAAAAGTTAGCTGTCACATAACTTTGTCTATAGTTAGTTCTAATTCTAACCTCAAATGCGATATAAACAAATATATATTTTTTACATTTATTCGTTGTCTAGTGAAATAACGGTGCTTCGTTCTCTCTTAAATCACCTTACAAATTAATTAGCATGTCAGCGGCAAAAAGAGTCCAGGTATTTGGCAACCAATTCAATTCTGAACAGTTCAGTTCCTAACCTAACCCTTGCACTAAAGAAAAAAATATCCTAATTTTTCAGCAATGGGCAACCTTTGCGCGCACTTGGCACATTTTCGACTGCAAATGGCAAGACCCGTATGAATCAGCTAACGTTATAAAGAAGTATCTTATGGGTATGCATAAACCTATCTACCATCCCATGAACGACTGCGGGGACGTCGTCGTGTGTATAAACAGCCGGAATATCGCTTTGCGAGGTGATGACTGGCGGCAGAGAGCTTATTTCCACCATACTGGATATCCTGGTGGTGCTACCTGGACGTTAGCATGGGAATTGCATAATAAGGATCCTACTTTGGTTTGTACTTATTTCTTTCTAGAATTTTCCCGGGGCTTTTCATTCCTTAACCGCGGCTAAGTCTCCTCTATGTTTTGTTGTATGTCCCATGAGTGCCAAATTTCATGTAAATCCATTCAATTTATCTAAACAGTTAACACATTATTGAGTGACAGACACCCAAACATCTTTACCAACTTTTACAGTTTACAATATTAGTATGATACTTCCACCCACATTTCTATTTTGTCAGGCATGTGACGGCTATGACAGCTTAAAAACATCAAGTCCAAGAATTTACTAACAATACAATAGCAAAGTTATAAATATGTGAGTGTGTTTAGTAAAACGTCCCACTTTGTTGATTATAGCTACGGAGTTACGGGCAGCTTAGTGAAATATGGCAAAACCTACCGATAATCGGCTTTCAATAAAAACAGATAGAACATGCTGTATTAGAGCTATGATTTTGATGTCGACTCATAAATGTCCAATTTAAGCACTTTTTTAGGGCCTCAAAGTTTAGTGCCTATTATCCCACTTTGTCGAATATCTGAAAGAATCGTTCATGTCATATTTGTGACTGTTTTAGGGAAAGCTTCCTACTTTATAGATATGGAGTTATGAGTAGTTCCTAATACTAAAGAACATAAGCTATCTTTTGATGGAAGAATTATGTCTCTAGGTGCTATAGTTATTTTTTAAAAATTCTTCAAAGTTGCAAACGTGAAAAAGCACCAACTTGTACTTTGAAGTTATGGAGTGGTTAGTATCAAATTAATTGTCATACTTTAAGGATTTTAGTGGGACCTTTTCCCTAAAACATATAGATATAACAAACATGTACTTCCTAACTTTCTTAAAAGTATGAAAACATTTGTGCAACATATCTGTTATTCTGGTGGAGGACTCAGATACTACAAGAAGATCACTTTATTAGGTCTTTCAAGATTTCTGTGACTGTTAAGTCAGCTGGGTTTTTCCAAAATCTATTTTTGTTTCATGATATTGTTTTTATTTATTTATTTATTAATATAGCCTTTATTGCAGAAACTAAAATACATAATCTAATTAAAAACTAACACATCGGATCAGTGTTTGGCGTGTCTTTCGACACATAGGCCTCTCCCAGCTGCTTCCATTCATCCCTTTCAATGGCCTTCCTGGTCCAGGTGGCACCCCCCACCTGCTTGATGTCGTCCATCCACCTTTTAACTGGTCTACCTCTTTTTCTGTGACCGTCTCGTGGTCTGTAATTATTTTAGTCCATTTTTCGTTACTGTCTCGTATCATATGTCCTGTCCATTGCCATATTAACCAACTTTCTTAATTACATTTTCGACTTTTGTTTTTGTTCTTATTTCTTCTGCTCTTTTACGATCTTTTAATGTGATGTTCATCGTACTTCTTTCTATTCCTGTTTGGCAGGTTCTAAGCTTTTGGAGATGTTTCTGAGTCAGTGCCCAAGTTTCGCAACCATAGGTTATACATGGGAGGATACACAGGTTAAAAACTTTTTTCTTGGCTGACATTGGAAAGTGCTTACTCTCAAGTATCTCCTTATTGACCAGAATCTTTTCCAGGCACTTAATACCCTCCTCTCTACTTCTAATGATGTGATATTGTTAATAGAAATTAAATAGCGTGTTCCTCCCTCGCTTGTCCCCAGAGCCTGGTTAGGCTAAAATTGCAGTAATAATATTTAACAATTATGTACCTTATGTACCAGGTCTGAAATTGTACGTACCTCGGTAGTTTCCGACCTGGTACATAAGTAAGTATAGTACAAGATTATCACTGCAGTTATAGCCCAGTTAGGCTCCGGCCAGGGAGGAACACGCAATTAAATAGGATTTAGATATTTTTTCTCATAAAGAGTAAAATATTCTAATCTAGACAGCATTTACTATAAACTACCCTGTTAATTTTTGCAGATTATTAAGAAAGCAGTCTACAGAGCAATGAAAGGAAATCTCCAAAGACGCCACACCATGGAAAGACTGTTCATCTACCCTGGCGGGAATGTACCAGAAGATATTCTGCAGAATGTATCCAACCAGATTCGCCAAATTCGTAGAGTTCCTGACAGACTTGATCATATACCGGAAGAGGAGGTTAAGCAATTCCCCAAAGTTATGGAGTACCCTGAAGACTATGTCCTGAAATAAGCTGGCTTTGTATTTATATTAGATTAGGATTAAATTGTAGCCAATAAAACGATGAAGTTTAATACAGTTGTTTATTTTCTGTACCAATAGATGGTGTAAAGGTGTATTTTTTTAATTTAAAAAGATATAAAAATGGTTTTTTGTTATTGTTCAATATTGCTATTGAATATCGGTTTTTAGTTCGTAACTATATCAGTCTTTAACTTCCGTTAGATGTAGCACTGCACTATTGACTTCCGTCCGCCATTAATCATGTTCGTTCGTTAGATTTTGCACGAGTCGCGTGTCGTTGCTCATTAAAATTATTGAAAATTAGTATAGTCACATTTCGGTCACTTAAAATAATTAAAATTAGTGCGAATCACATTGTGCGTGTGAGAATTGTGGTGGGCCGAGGAAAGGCAATCCTTCGGTGGTAAGATACGGTAAGACGGGTACCTGCGCGTTGTCTGAAGCCAGGAGACAGGCCTAGGAGAGCTAGCCTTGGACTCACACGAACCTCATCAAAATTCAAGGTATGTGATTGCGCACTCTTTCTGATAGGATTTGTTTTGTTTCGATATATTCAAACATAAAATATTGTCGTGGTTTTCGAAAGGTATAAAGATTTTTTAGTTCTACAGTCCATTCTTAATTAAAATCAAAGTTAACAAGTAAACATTGTTCCTTCGAACAGGATAGTTGTGTAAAGTTGCCTATTTTATAGCTAAAAATCATATTCATCGTGTTGTAATATAATAATATTTTAGTGAATTTAGTTATTTTTATTGGAGGGTAAACTTTCGGTTAATGGCTGACAGGAAGTGCGACTTTAGTTAGGAATTTTAGTTGGCAACATTGTGACAGTTCGTTCCGCTCACTCCATTCGGTCTCTGCTTGTTTTATGTGGCAACAATTCGGTTGTCACGTCAAGTGTCAGTGTCATACATATACGTCAGTGTCATTCAGTTTCCGCGTGTAAACATTGCAGTTTTCATAGTTTCTTTCGTTTGTTTTCGTATAAAAGCAGTTTATATCGCGTGAAAATGGTGTCGGACGTTGAAATAAATCAGGGAGATGTGGATATGGATAGGGTGGAACGGAACTACGCGGTTATGCGTGCGGACATGATATTTGAATCAAGAGACTTGGATGGATACGTTGAAAGCGACTTGAATCCCATAACTTCTGACTTTCATCGAGCTCAGAAGCAAATAATTAGAAAATGTAACAATATAAGTGCGGAATTTGCTGTTACTATCGATTTCGAACATAAGATTAAGTCTATTTTGACTAGATTAAGAAAACGCGTTCCGGTTGTAAAATCAGATGAAGGCAGTTCTTCAAACGTAATAAAAAGTGAAAACAATTCGGCCAAATTACCTAAAATCACAATAAAACCATTCGATGGCAAGTTAGAGAATTGGTTGTCATTCAGTCAGTTATTTGATTCATTAATTCACAAACAAAACATTTCAAATATTGAAAAGCTTCATTATCTCTTGACAAGTTGTCAAGGTAAGGCATTAGATTTGATAAAAAATTACCCAATTTCGGACGAAAGTTACACTGCCGCTTATAATGCACTTAATGATTTTTATAACAAAAAGAGACAAATAGCATTTAGCTATTATGAGAAAATATTGTTTTGTGAACAGGTTAAATCAAAGTCTGCATTTGAATTGGAAAAAGTTCATCGTGTATTTAAGGAAACCTTACAAGTATTAGAAAAGTTCGGCTTACCAGACAAAAACTTCATGCTATTTTACTTGCTCTGGTCTAAATTAGATAAATCAACACGTGAGGGTTTCCAACTTGAATTCAATTCAAATGAAATTCCTAGATTTGAAACTTTGCAAGAATTTTTAGAAAAACAGATCCGTGCATTAGAAGCGACAGATACTAGGGCTATGTCAAGTGGTGGTAATAAGGTTCAAAATAATGCAACGTTTATTCAGAAAAAGGCAACAAAGTTAACTCTTGTTACAATGCCGACAGTGTGTGATTTCTGTACTGACCAGCATAAATTGGAATGTTGTGATAAATTTGGAAATTTAGATACGGCTGCGCGTTTTAAATTTGTTAAATCCAAGGGCTTGTGTGTTTGTTGTTTTTCGAAGAGCCATAAGGTTAAACAGTGTCACCATGCATCTCGTTGTAGTGTATGTGGGTATTCACATAACACATTGCTGCACTTTGATAAAAAAGAACCTTCGGATGCTGGTTCGTTACCAGTACCACAGTCAACGGTGAGTGGTTTACCTAATAGTAATGTCACCCTGACCTCGGTCACAAATAAAGGACTAGTTATGTTTGCTACTGTTCGGGTAGCTGTACGGGACAGCTCGGGTCAATATCAAGTAGCCCGTGCTTTGCTTGATGGTGCTAGTGCTACTAATTTTATGTCGCAACAGTGTGCAGAGCGTCTGGGTTTGCACATAAACCAGACTAGTGAATCTGTAACTGGTATTGGCCATGCTGGAGTTAAACCAAATGGTTCCTTATTGTGTTCGGTTAAACCTATTGAAAATAATGTAGTTAATTTCGAGTTCCATGCATCAGTGCTCCCGTCCATCTGTCCTAACCAGCCATGCTATGCCGTTGACTCGTCGAAATGGGGTCATATTAAAAACTTGCCTCTCGCTGATCCTGATTTCGCTAATCCGGGACCAATAGACTTGCTGCTAAATGCAGAGATTTTCGCATCGTCTCTCCTGAGTGGTCGTAGGCAGGGTAATCAGGGTCAGCCGAAGGCTTTAGAGACCCTATTCGGATGGGTCCTCATGGGGGATTGTTATAATTGTCGTTCACAATCCTTTATAGGCTGTCAAACTAACAGTCAAAATAATAATTGTTTTTTCGTGTCGAATGCTTCACAATCAAATTCGTCGTTGGATGGTTCTCTTAAAAGGTTTTGGGATTTAGAGAATATTAGTAGCCCTAGCAAACCTGTACTGTCGAAAGAAGACCAGCTTTGTGAAGACACCTTCCTTGCTAATTTTCGTCGCACGAGTGAAGGCCGATTCGAGGTACCCTTACCTTTCGTCGATCCCACGAATAAGCCAACATTCTCGCATACTCGTGAAATTGCAATGCGAAGACTCTTCTCGTTAGAACGCAAGCTAGCTAAGCATGCGGATTTTCGTCAAGCTTATGTTTCTTTTATGGAGGAATATGAGACGAGTGGTCACATGGAGCAGGTAGAGCCACCTCTCTCCAGTGTCGGGAAATTTAACTACATTCCACATCATGCCGTATTGCGGCCGGAATCTGTCAGCACACCTCTTCGAGCCGTTTTCGACGGGAGTTGTCGTGATAGCAACGGAGTATCGCTCAACGATAAGCTCTTGGCAGGACCTAAGCTACAAACAAATATTTTCGATGTCCTTACTCGCTTTAGATGGCATAAGATAGTCTTCACAGGTGACATCAAAGCTATGTACCGTCAAATTGTCGTGCCAGAGGAAGACGCAGATTATCAACGAATTCTGTGGCGTCCCTCAACTGACGGCCCTATCAAAGACTACAGATTACGGACAGTCACGTATGGCTTAAAATCTGCCCCTTATCAGGCTTTGCGAACCATCGCGCAACTAGCCGAAGATACTGCTGTCTCCTACCCCGAAGGATCGCGAGTGCTGGGTAGAGACATTTATGTCGACGATATTGTTACGGGTGCTGACTCTGTCGAGCAGGCTTTACAAGTTAGATCAGACCTTTCGGAAATTCTGTCGTCTGGTGGGTTTCATTTGAGAAAATGGACCTCCAACCATAAGGCATTTGTCGCTGATCTTCCACCCTCTGAGTTATACTCGAGTGATTTTAAACATTTTGACGAACTTTCGGACTTGTCGCTTAAAATATTGGGATTGTCGTGGCGCCCCCAAACAGATTCTTTCCAATTCGAGGTTGTGACACCACGTGATAAAAGATGTACCAAACGTATAATTCTGTCGAACATAGCACGTATTTTTGACCCAGTCGGATTCTTGTGTCCCGTCACGTTCTATGCTAAATACTTAATGCAGGTCTTGTGGTCATCTGGAGTTCAGTGGGACGATGATGTGCCCGAAGTAATTGCCTCGGAATGGATGAGATTTAGAACTCAGCTTTCGATGTTAAAATCAGTAGCCATTCCTCGTCGTATCATCCGGTCTTTCGTTTCGTTGCAATTGCACGGATACTGCGATGCCTCAGAGCGTGGGTACGCCGCTGTCATTTTTTGTCGTGTCGTCACCAGTCAGGGCTCTACATTTGTAGAGTTCTGCTGTGCCAAATCGAAAATTGCGCCGTTGCGTAAATTGACTATTCCTCGATTAGAACTTCAGGCTGCCGTGTTACTGGCAGACCTGATACAATCCGTACAAGAGGCGCTAAAACCGCTACATGATGTCCAAGAAATATTTGCTTGGTCAGACTCTAGCGTAGCTTTGGCTTGGATCCAGTCGTGTCCATCGCGCTGGAAGACTTTCGTCGCAAATCGGGTGAGCCACATCCAGGAAATCATCGCTCCTGATCGTTGGCGCCACGTCAGTACACACCACAATCCTGCTGATGCTGGATCCAGGGGGTTATTACCGGAGGACCTGGTTGAGTGTGATCTTTGGTGGAAGGGCCCGTCTTGGCTACTAAAGGAGGAAAATGATTGGCCACGCTCTTTGTTGGATGCCCCAAACCATGGTACTGTCGTCGAGGAGCAACGGATTTGTAGTTTAGTCGTTGCAAGCGACCCTAACTTGAATGATGTCCTTCTTGACAGGTTTTCCTCGCTTTTTACACTTAAGCGTGTGTTAGCTTATTGTTTCCGTTTTCTACGGTCATTGAAGGATGGGAAGGTTGTCGGATCTCTGCAGTCGTCTGAGACTACCGCAGCTCTCATGTTTTTAGTAAAACATGTGCAGCTCAACTTTTTCGGTGTAGAGATCAATCATTTGAGAGAGGGACGTTTGAACTCATTGCCAAAATGTTTGCGCAAACTTTCATTATTTATTGACAGTGCGGGTATTGTCAGGGTGGGCGGTCGCTTGGCAAACTCTACCATCAAATTCGCGAGAAAACATCCTATACTATTGCCCCGCTCCCACCGGTTAACATTTTTAATAATTGACGAATATCATCGAAGATTTTTACACCCAGGTGCCCAAACGTTACAAAATTTAATTGCGCAATCATTTTGGATTCTGTCGCCTAAGCGAGCGATCCAGGCAGTGATTGGGGGTTGTGTAAAATGCTTTCGCGCTAACCCTAATCCAGCATCTGCGCCGCTCATGGGAAATTTACCATCGTGTCGTATTTCGCAAATAAAGCCTTTTTCGAGTGTCGCTATCGATTATGGGGGACCCTTTGATATCGCATTTGGGCGTGGTCGCGGTGCGAAGACATACAAAGGCTACATTTGTGTCTTTGTGTGTACGAGTACCAAGGCCATCCACATAGAGCTTGCCTCGGAATTGTCAACAGAAGCTTTCCTCTGTGCTCTGAAGCGGTTTGTTGCTCGCCGTGGTCGATGCAGCAACATCGTTTCTGACCAGGGACGAAATTTTGTCGGAGCCAGCAATTATCTCGGTTCGCTTATGAAAGATGCCGCAGATGCGCAAGAAATCAAGTTTTCATTCAACCCACCAGGTAGTCCGCATTTCAACGGCTTAGCTGAAGCTGGGATCCGCTCAGTCAAAACTCACCTCGCTAGAGTTGTAGGTAATCAGAGGCTAACCTATGAAGAATTTTATACTATTTTGACAATCGTCGAATCTATGCTTAACAGTCGTCCACTGACACCTGTTAGCTCAGATCCGAACGATCTCTCGGCTCTAACTCCAGGTCATTTTTTGACCCTGGAACCCTTGTCAATTGTCCCAGAGGAAAACTTTCTCGATCAGACTATAAGTGTTTGTCATCGTTGGAAAATGATACAAAAAATGCATCAAGATTTTTGGCGCAGATGGCACGCTGAGTACGTCCATACCTTACAACAAAGGATGAAATGGAACAAGGTCAATACAAATATTGTCGTCGGTGCCTTGGTTCTGTTAATCAGCGAACAGACGAGTCCTTTAAAATGGCCTCTTGGACGCATCGTCGCTCTACATCCTGGAGCGGACGGTGTGTGTAGGGTGGTCACAGTCCAGACAGCAACTGGTCAGTACAGAAGACCAGTCGTGAAGCTGTGCCCATTACCACTGTCAAATTAATTATCTCTTAATACTACCACTTAGCATAGTTCCTTAGTATTAAGTAATCTGTCGGATTCTAACGTTACTTGTATAGTAAATACTACATATTTAGGTGAGCGGTATGTTCAATATTGCTATTGAATATCGGTTTTTAGTTCGTAACTATATCAGTCTTTAACTTCCGTTAGATGTAGCACTGCACTATTGACTTCCGTCCGCCATTAATCATGTTCGTTCGTTAGATTTTGCACGAGTCGCGTGTCGTTGCTCATTAAAATTATTGAAAATTAGTATAAAGTCACATTTCGGTCACTTAAAATAATTAAAATTAGTGCGAATCACATTGTGCGTGTGAGAATTGTGGTGGGCCGAGGAAAGGCAATCCTTCGGTGGTAAGATACGGTAAGACGGGTACCTGCGCGTTGTCTGAAGCCAGGAGACAGGCCTAGGAGAGCTAGCCTTGGACTCACACGAACCTCATCAAAATTCAAGGTATGTGATTGCGCACTCTTTCTGATAGGATTTGTTTTGTTTCGATATATTCAAACATAAAATATTGTCGTGGTTTTCGAAAGGTATAAAGATTTTTTAGTTCTACAGTCCATTCTTAATTAAAATCAAAGTTAACAAGTAAACAGTTATTATTTTTTTGTCAAAATTTACTTTCAAAATAGAGGATCCTTTTCAGTTTTAACTTAAAATTAAAGAGGCTTAACGCCACCTGGGGTCACGGTACTGCTTGGAGAAGTTCTCCTCAGCAACATCAACGAATTTCACAGCAAAGTCATCATTGCTGGTGTCCAAGGGAGTCTCGGCAACCTTTACAGCTTCGAAAGGCTGGACGACGGATTCGGGCAGCGGAGCTTCCTTGATGACGTAAGGGGGAGACTCCTCATCAGCTTCAGGCAGATCGACGATCTTGACTGCGAACTCGTTGGTCTCCGGAAGAGAGTCGGCGATTTTCACAGCCTCGATTTCAGTCGGAATGGGAATATAGGAGGGAGTCTCTTCGTCAATGTTCTCAGCAACATCAACGAAGTTCACTTTGAAGTCAGCGTCGCTGGCCTCCTGGGGAGAGTCGACAATCTTTTCAGCCTCAATGGAAGGCTTGATAGCAGCCCTGGGAATGGGCATGTAGACGGGAGTCTCTTGAGCAACATAGGCCACATCGACAAACTTGACGGTAAGGTCGGCGTCACTGGCCACGGGCTGGGCGATCTCGCTATCAAAGATGACAAATTGACCCAAAGGCATGACGACGGAGTCGGGAAGAGGGGTATCCTGGATCGGGACATCAGCGTTGATGGCGTCATCGACGAAGTTGACGGAATAGTCGCTGGTGTCAACGGGGGCGTCGACGATGTTGACAGCGAAGTTCTCTGGTGCTTCGATGTTCTCAGCGGTGTCTACGAATTTGACCAGAAGAGCGACCTCATCCATGACCTCTTGCGGGACCGTGAGGGGAGTGATGTCGGCGATTTGTACGGGTTGCAGTAGTTGTTTAGGCTCAGGGGCAGAGACGTAGGGTGTCTGAGGTGGCGCGAGCTGGAGCGGCTCGGGCAGGGTAGCGGCGGAGGCCGCGGCGACGAGGGCGAAGGCTAATAGGTACTTCATCGTGGCTGAAATATAAAAGCATTCGTAAGAATAAGTGAGTAAAGGGTTATAGGGCCGAATGGCTTAACCCAGTGTAACAATTTGTTTGCGCAATCATTTAAGCAGGTTTCAGTGGAACAATTTAAAGTAGGTAAGTATAACTAGATGGCGCTAGTTGTTGAACAATGAATACGCCACAAGAAATAGAGTTCAAGTGTTTATTGCAGGTATAAAATAGTGGCTTTTATTGCTTATCTTGCCTGAACAATAACTCATCACTGCATTTTAGTCATAGAAAACGAATCAAATCAGCAAATTTTATTGCTCTATATAGATTCAGTCTATTATGGAACTGAATCCAATAAATGTATAATCCATGAAGACATAGGCCCATATACAAAGGTACTCTGTGCATAGGCCATTCATCGAAATAACACATAGGCATACATCCGTTAGGCGTTAATCGAAAAATATTAGCAAATGCGCAATAACCTAAATATCAAATTCGGATGTTTTAACTATAAAATAAACATAGTATAGTAGGCATGTAAGTTAACAATTTATACCTACTCTAACACACTTCCAACGTCCAATTTCAAAACTATTACACTAAGTAACAAATAATAAATATATAAAATAACAATATGCACTCACCTGATACAAATAGTCCAACAACACAACTGTATCTGATCTAGATTACCTACTTATATAGCGCGTCGAATCACCTGTGATAAGCACATTTATGACTTATCTATTGAAGGTGATTAGTCCACGTATACAGGTATTGATTTCTTGTTACAGATTTTTATTATTAATCGTTGTAGCTTAAGGGATTAATATGAAGAATTTGGATTGAAACATTTTAGGCAGACTTTAGGCACTAATGGTAAATTGTAATATTTGGGACGATTGGTGCAAAAACATATATACTACCTATGGACTAAATGTTCGCTTCGCTCCCGTGGGACTTCCTCAACAAAACTTCATTTAAATTGAAGTCTACGTCTAGTCTACAGTTATGACAACTTTTTTATAAAACTGATGCCCCAATTAACCCTCTTAAGAGATACTGGTTTTTAACATTTCATACTTAAGCCATCATCGATATCATGCACTATTTAAATTTTAAAGCGTGTGTTTCTACATTTTATTCGGTAATGTATTGTCAGCCAGTCAACTTTCTGGTTCTGATAAGAAAGAAGTTCCTCCCTAATTATTTTTTATAATAAAACGTGCTTTTAAATAATTTAGTTGACAGGTGTTGACTAAATATTTGATGTTTGTGTTATGTTTATCAGTTATCTTTATCGTGACGTGGCCAAATCAGATTAATTACTCATTGACTATCTTAAACGAGTTTGCGTGGTCTGTTGATAAAAAAATATAGAATTTTCCATATTTTTTTTGTACCAATCAACTCATGAAAATGCAATTACTATTCCACTTGCTTCTGCGATAGTTAGACGTAGGAAGGATTCCGCGGTCGCGCTGCTCCAATTAAAGGCGGAGCCGGCATTCGCTGGTAGTAGTGGTAGGTTAGCGGTAGTCCGAAGGCTCAGGTTACTTCATAATATCCCCTTAACCCTTAAATGCATGAATTAAAAAAACACAATATTATAAAATATTATGTTATTTCAAATAAATGTTACTAGTTTTCAACCAGTAATTCATGTTTGAATATGTAAGCTGCATCTTACCCCATGCATTTAAGGGTTAAGTTCCCCGGCTAGGCGGAATGCATTATCGCATTTCCAAAAAAAAAAAAAAAGATACATAGGATTAATCTTTTCGCCTCTCGATGGCTGCTCACAAAACTGCTGCTTTTCGGGGCAGTTTTAGATACGCTGCTACCAAGTGCTGGAACAATTTGCCTCCACCTATCAGAAACTCTGTATCTGTTGATAGTTTTAGACGTAATTATAAAGTATATCTGATATCTTTACAGAAATCTCAGTGCACCTGAGCGGCGTGTCTACTATTTTCTTAGCAATAAAAAATAAAAATTGTATTTGTTTTTGTACGTGTGCCTCATATTAAAGTAATTTAATTTAATTTGTACTAATAATATTACATATACATTACTAGGTAAGATGAATTGTAAGTTTTAGTTTTAGTAGTATTTAAAGTGTCTTAGCCCAATGTTCTCTGTGTGCGGTCGTTTTGTCACCAACAAGGTACTGGCTGAAAATCAGCGTTGCGGCCTGCGGGCTGCAGCACATGCTGAGCCTGGCCCTTTTTGCTTGCACACGGCTCAAATCTCTGAATGTTTTTATTTTTTTTTGTACTACTACTGTGTTCGTGTGTTTGCAAATAAATATTTCTTTCTTTCTTCTTTCTTTCTTTCTTTCTAATCAGTCAGTCAATGACACAAGGAAGGTATTATAAAGAAAACACTTGATTGTATTTGAAATCAACATTATATACTTTATTGATATAATTAGGTATCCGTCTCTTCCGTTACATTAATTACCACTAAATATATTTGGCAATATAAAAAATAAGGAATACGTTAGACTCGAGATTTTCAATCATGCTACCTAATATAGATCTAAGGTATTATATACATTCATTTTTATACAATTTCTAATACGCAATACCTAATATTTCATTTAATTATGATAAAAACGAATGACTATAAAAATATACATGGATATAACAAAATCTGAATTGTCTTAATCTAAAGCACGCCCCACACACACCACAAGCAGCACACACGTCGTATATGAGCTTATTTATACAGACGTTATAACACCAGTTCGAATTATAAGGGCTGGCTAATATGACTTTAACTGGAAATATAACGACTATAATAAAGCTTATGGAAAAATTATTGCTTATCTTGAATAATGAAGGTTGTATAACAGTGTCTACTAACATTATAAGTATCTCTAAGTTGTTGTTTATAAGCGATATTAGTTATTAAACAGCTGTGTGCTACTGGTGTACGTGACTTTCACAGAAATACTGCGACCGAACTGAGCTATATTGAACAAAGAAAAATAATTCTCGCTCCATTCGCGCGGTAATCCGGAGGCTGCATAACCGATACATACAAACAAGCTTGAAGTAACTTAATAAGAATGTCGCTCAAATAACGCTCGTGGCTTAGCCGCAGAGTCAATAATCATAAGAAACTTAACATAATGATGACCTAACTATGAAAAGGTTGCCATATTGAGTTTAGATTATCATATTTGGATTTTATTAGCTCTATTCCTGCGAAATACGCTTTCCATAATTTTCTTACCTAAATTTTATGAAGAGTACACTTGTGAGGTTTCTTCCAGTTATTTGGAAGTTTTTTTTTAATACTACGTCGGTGGCAAACATGCATGCGGCCCGCCTAATGTTAAGAAGTTACGGCCGCCTATGGACGCTTGCGACGCCAGGACCATCACACACGCGTTGTCGAGCCTTTAAGAATCTATTTACTCCTCTTGAAGAACCGCATACTGTAGCCCACGGGGAAAACCTCGGGAGCTCATTAACCAACAGATTGCAGATTGTGAGCAGATTTAACCAGGTTTATGACCTAATGAGACCAGCTCTACTTGATCTATGTAGACATCCATCCTTCCACTATTTTAATAATTTTCATACGTTTTATTCTTTCTTGAAGTTATCGTTGGCGTGTCTTATAATTAACTTTGTGAGACTAAAACCATTTTACAATCAGGTCACAGCAATAAAAAAAAAATCCGCCACCAATCTCAAAAATATCATGTTAAACGAATTACGTGACCTCAAAAATACACTGTCACACTTTTAATTCTATTTTAAGACTGATGATGGACAATTCAAGTTTTAAAGTATTAACTCTTTTTCTTGTTCCACGAGCACAAATAGGATTCATGATTTTTCTAATGTACTTTTGAATTCTACCATCTTCAGCCTTATTTTACAAGTTTTTTTTATAAATTGTAGGGTGTTGCATGTATTTAAGTTATTTACATAATAATATTGTACAAATTGGTCAAAGCGTGTAATAAAGGATGATTAAAAATTTAGTGGACATTTGGATTGTCTGTATTGGATACTAACTATTATACTATTTATCTACTAATTTATAAGTTTTAAAGAAACTTGAGAGGGTGAAAATTTCGTGATTTTCATGAACCAATAATTGAAGAATGCTGCCAATGCCTACTCAATCGCATAGCAACGACCTGCCCGACTAGCAGAACTACGCTTCGCGAGTCGTGTCGTGCGATATAGCATCACCCGTCACTCTCTCACAGTACTGTACCGAAAGAGATAGCTAGTACATCTCGCGCGAGAAAGAGTCACGTGTCACAATTGTGCCAGATGTTCTGTAGTATACATCGCTACCATAGTGAAGTCTCTGCCCCATACAATATCGTCTCGCACTTAGACCTCACTTAACACTAGTGCCATTTATTAATTGACCGAGCCAAGCGTCTCCGTTTCAGTTTGAGCAAAAATTATTTTGTATGTCTGAATTCCAGATGTCCGCCTGTTCTCGCCTACAGGTCGCATTTCCCAAAAAATCTAGTGAAATTTTGCGAGCAGGTTCGATATACGTTTTTTTGTTGATTAAGTTTTTCGTTTTATGGCGTTTAATGGCGGGTGGGGAAAGCGTAAAAACTACAAATTATAACTATTTATAACAACCAGTTTATAAGGGTAAGGGTGCTTTGCATCTACCTAAGTCTTATCGACCTATATCGTTAGTGCCCATTATCTCCAAACTCTTCGAGCGTTTAATCAGTAATAGAATGATGCATCATTTTACTTCCAACCGATTGCTAAATCCTCAGCAATACGCTTATCAGCCGGGACGCTCGACGACGGACGCTGTGCGGGACGTAGTCGCGCGTGTGCTCGACCACCTGGAAGGCGGGCGACAGGTTGCTGCCATATTCTGTGACCTGTCGCGCGCCTTCGAAATGGTCGACCACCCCCTACTCCTTAAAAAACTGTCATTTTATGGCATTACTGGCAAATTTTACGAAACCATAGCCTCATTTTTGAGAAATCGTAAACAAAGTACGTACGTCCTAAGTGAGAAGTCAAACTTGGAGTCCATAGACAGTTGTGCCGTACCGCAGGGTTCCATCACCGGAAATAACTTATTTTTAATCTTAGTTAATGACATCACGACAGCCTGTTCTGATCCAAAACCTGAATATGTAATGTTTGCCGATGATACCTGCATTATTGTGCACGCTGACAGTTTCGACCAGCTAAAGTCCAAGCTAATTCTGGTTGTGAATGAAATCACCAAATGGTTCTCTGCGAACGGTATGCAGCTTAACTTAGATAAGACCAACATTGTCCACTTCCAACTAAAAAACACGAACAAAAACAAACTTAACATTGTGGCCAACGAGACTCCAGTACCACAGGTAGAATCAACAAAATACCTCGGTTTTGTGATCGATGCAGGACTCACGTGGGCCCCACACATCCAGACGACCTGTGACCGGTTAGCCTCAGCGTGTTATGCGTTGTCTAGGCTTGCACCAACCTTGTCTATCGAAAATCTCAGGATGGCCTACTTTGGTTATTTCCACTCGATTCTTACGCAGGGTGTCGATCTCTGGGCCACAGCAGCCGACCGTGACAGGATATTTAGAATACTAAAACGTGCCCTGCGTGTAATCGATGGAAAACCCGTCGACCACCCAGCTCAGGACCTTTTCAGAAAACACAAGATCTTGACATTACCGTGTGTGTATATATTGACCGCATGCATATATGTAAGGTCAAAAGTACATTCATACCTGACAACTGCAACAGCCCGCGACCTCCCGGCCCGTAGGAGACCGCTACTGCTTGCCCCGCGACGCCGACTCGCCAAGTCTCGTAAATCAGTAGGCATCCATGGTGTGACTATTTACAACGCGTTACCACCCAATATTACGGACGCAAAAACCGACTCAATTTTTAAGAAAAAACTTAACTCGTTACTGCTAGACCGGGCTTATTACAGCATCGATGAACTGCAAAATGACAAATCACTGACCTGCGCATCAAGTAAACACCATAAACAAATATAAGATGTAATCTAATCTAATAATGTAACATATCTGTATTATGAATATCTGTATAATTAATGACGTGTAAAATGTATTTTTTACCAATAAATTCTGTATTCTGTATTTCAAAAAAATCGCTATGTCTACAGCTCATGGAACCACTAGTCTAGATATTTCGAAACTTTCTCTAAGTGGCGTTAGTGTAGTGTTTAAGAAGGGTGCGTAACGGTCGCTATAGCAACTTATGATATAATATTGATCAAGTGGTATAAATAACCGAATAATGATCATTTGATATAATCCGTTTAAAGGCTCAATACATGCTCAAACATGAAAGTTAAATTGTAATAGAGTCATGGTTAGGTATAGCGAGGAGGAGTGTTAGGTTATCTTGCGAATATAAACGTAATATCAAATGTCTTTTATACTAATTGAAATTATACCCTATGAAATTATACCTAATGTTGTTATATCAAATGAAACATTATATCAAATGTTGTTTCATCCATTGAAATTATGTGAAACGTTGTTATATCTATTATTACACACCCGTTTAAGAATGGTCTAAGGGCAAAGGTATGGGATAGAGATCTCAGTTTGGTGGCGCCATCTTCAACGGATCGGAGGAAACTGATTTTGTATCCACTTGACCGTCCGACGATAGCATAGTATCCAAAACCAATATGCTCCTAACCGTCCGCGGATACCTTGCTAACCAAGATTGGAAGACGCAACAGTTGATTATAGTGGCATCTAGTGGAATGATTCGGCGTTATTTACTAATTATCTTGATGCAACAACGTAGCCTAACCAAATAGTTTGCTGTAAAAAATATAGATGGCAGTGTAGTTACGCTAGTTTTGTAGAAAGTTGAGGATGCGCAGCGCGGGGCGTGCGTCGCTAAAAAAACTCGGACGGTTGACAGGAAAATAGTCTCGCGGGCTGGACGGTCAAGTGGGTATAGGCATTGCCAGTTTGCTCGATTTATTGGTCCATGATGATTATTAAACGTTTATTTGTTAAACTTTGGCGATATTTACTTCTATTAACGGAACTCACGGGACTTGATCTTCCGCACTCGAACCTTTTGAACGCCAAGCGGTGAAGCAATTCACCGTGCCCCTGACGCCACAGAAAAAAAAGAAGTGCTCTATAAATCAACAGGGATTGAAAAATACTTGTAACGATTTGTAAAGGCCAGCAACGCACTTGTGACTCCTCTGGTGTTGCAGGTGTCTATGGGCGACGGTAATCGCTTTTTAGCAGGCGATCCGTTTGCCCCCTATTTTAAACAAAAAAAATAGTTTTTTCATTATTATTACACGATTTGGACATTATTTGATGACTTTGGGGTCTAGGGCACAGCTTTGCCTCGACGCGATTTGTCGTTTATGGCGCTCAAAAGGTTAAAAGCCGCAGGCGCGGTTATTTTGTTTGTGCTTTCGGAAAAGGGGATTCTAAACATCGTAGATATTTTCATATAACACGATTGTTACGTTCAGATCCGATAAATAACAAATATCAAGTCCCGTTGAGTCTTAAATATATTATTTTAGGCATATGATAAGAATGGAAACCTAAACATTCGAGGTAATCTCTGTAAGTAACACTATCTCGCCTGTATCAAGTATATAACTTAAGTTCACTAAATACTTTACGCCTTATGTTCTATACATTTCTTTATTATTTTCTTACTGGAAATGTACTTCAGTAAATTAAATCTCAATAAACAAAAATAATATATTTTATAATTTTTCTTAGCACTCTGGAATACCTTTCAACTCTTTGACTACCACAGTCGGCAGATGGCGTCAGTTTTGCAGCAATCATTCATGAAAATCGAGTCACATTATGATGTCGGCTAATGCCGACACGGCTGCTATACGGACGTGTACTGGCGACAGTAGTATTGAGAGAGTTACAAGCTGTTCAAACTAGTTAAAGAGCGCTAAAATTCATTTGCGGTAGTTCCGTGCGCGTAGTATACAGTTCACAACGTTTTATATAATTTCACTTAATCTATTCTGGTTTGATAAAGCTACCATTGCTGTGTATAATGTATCGAATGGTATAATATTGTTTTGGATAATATTCAAATGACCTAATGTGGTAAAGAGTTATAAGCCATTCAAACCGCTACTTATTTGCGTGGCTAGGTTTGTTAGTTACCTTGTGTCCCTCGGAGCGGAAATAGAAGCCCCGCTTTGCAGGGCTTCGTCGACACGCTCCTATTATTTAACATTATATCGATTAATAATTAGAGTAGAAAAAAATATAACAAAAACCGTTCTTGTATCAAACGTTACCTACGTTGTATTAAAGTACTTTTTGACAATTGATTTTATATCAAGTGTATGTTAGTTTTTCTGAAATTACATAAAACATTATGGACATTTAGTAATACTTATGTTATGACTCTCTGCCTACTCATACTTACAACTTTCAATCTCATGTTATTACGAATTCAAATGCCCTGAACACAAGTTTGAACAGTTATTTACACTATAAGACATATAAACTCTTTACAAATAGTTGTTCTTATTGGCTTACTGAGGAGATCGGTACAGGGTCACACTGGAGTTCGAAGTAAAATAGTATTATTATATATTGCTTCTTTTTTATAGTTCCATGAGCTCTTAATAGTCTTCGGGTTCGGGTGAAATCAAAAAGGTTAAAATCTTTTTTCAAAAATGGGTTCCTTGATTTTAATGATAAAAAATCAGGATGCGAAGTGCATACTTTATCGTCAGTCAAAAAATTGCCGGTTCGGTGTGCTTGACAATAATGATGTATGAAATTCCTTTATTTGTCCAGGTACAAACTTTTAAAAAGGTAAAACGTCAACATAAAAAAAAGCATAGGTCCAAAACAGCCAAAACGGTAAATCAGTAGCTACGACTTATCGCGACTTTTTAGTTGCCTCAAATAGCTTATGGCGTTTTCGGAAGAAAAAAAACTTCTACTTTTTTATTAAAAAAAAGGACCGCCATACCAGAATTCAGATTTAACATAAAGTGGCTAATAACACTTATCTGTACTTATTTTGTTTTCTTGCACCATTTTGAGAAAAATCACTATATTTGTCTCAGCCGCAAGGGCAATTGCTTCGTATTAAATTAAACGGACTCGAAAGGTCGTTCGTTTAAGATTTATATTCAGCCAGTAATTGCATATTTGCTATTTAATAATGTACTATTAACAGCTCACAGACTATCAGGTTTAGGATTTCGAACTTCAGATTTAAACCCATTGTCTTAGGGTCCACCACCACGAGCATTTGCCTGTAATGTAACAAAATAAGATATGAATATTTAATTTATTTTTTGTTACATTACAGTCGAATGCTCGCGGTGAGCAAGCACCCTTAAATTACACTGTTAAACGCGGTCATCAAGATGAGATAAACAATTTCACTATACGTAGATAAACTGCGGTAGGACACAAAAAAATGGTAATTTAAACAAGGACCAACCTATCTAGCACAAGTATAAAGCTATGCGACTCTTAACGACATAGCGTCGCCTGTCACTCTCTCACACTACTGCATAGAAAGAGATAAGCAATATTTATAGCGCGAGAAAGAATCGCGGGTCACAGTTGTGTAAGAGGTGAAGGTTTATATCATCTCGATGGCCGCGGTATAGAACTCGCTGAAATGCATCCACAGAAGTGATGTTTTTCATAAATACAGACTACAACAGTGTAATTTACGCCCTTTTCGGATCTCCATATTAACAAGTACAGTAGCAGTACGTACTATTTTAATTTCAACGCTACGCCTACTGTCACGATTCATATACAATGGGAATGAACATTTTTAAGATTAATCAATAAACAATAGTTGTCTACCTAATTTAGCTATAAATCAAAAGGGAACAAAGAAGTCCGGTAGATGTCACTAATACTGAAAATATGTTCTACTAATTTCCGACGATTCTTCCCTGAATTGGCTTGTTGTTTGGATAAAATAAAATACAAGAAACAACAAACAACTGATATGATAAGGCTACAAGTATAGAATGATTCACGAAATGAAACGAAACATGATAAACGTCCAGAGAAATCTTAGTTTGGGGAATGATTTGAATTTAAATTTAAGCAAAGAGCGCGAAAGTAATAGTGTTACTGTTTACGTAAGTTACGTGCATTTAGTTATAAGTAATAGTTGCGTCACAAATGATAATGTTCACACCGAATAGTGCTGCAGATGTTCTAATGGCGACTGTTCATTCTCGCCGAGACAAGGCGCGGCAACCATCTCGCCCCCTTCGAACCCTATTAGTAAATAAAGGACGGCACGAATGTCTCGCTCAGTCTCGGCGTGAGTGTACAGCCGCCGTTAGACAGTCCGATCACGATATACTACACTCTGGCGGTTTTGGTTACTAGCGACATCTACCGACCTCCAATCCAACTCGCTCGACAGTCTTGGTTATCGACATACAGGATGTATCGTTAGGGTTTACAGTCCCGGCAAATTTTAATATGTATAGTTCCAAAAGTCCCTAGATTTTCGGGAGTCGCTGCAGATACAAAATTTTCCCGGGATTGCAAACCGTATAACGCCTGGTGACAACTAAAATTCACTATAATTTCTGTCACTGCTCTTCGAAACCTCGTATCTTCGTAGTAAATTGATACTAAGATACGAGCTTTGTTTTAAGTAGGTATTAGTTAAACCATGAATACAAAGATCAAAGCTTAAAGAAAAATTGAAAAAGGAGCTACTTGGTGGAAGGGACCGGGAATCGAACCCGGTACCTCTGGATTACCGGTCCAGTGCGTTAGCCACTTCGCTACCCTCGCTCCACGTAGACCTGACGAATTTTTCCTTAAGCTTTGTGTGTCGATCTTTGCATTGTTTATTTGAAAGGTTTTTTTTTACACCTTAGCGACCTCTATGTGAATACGTTAATATTCACATCTTACCGCACCACTTTACAGCGGTGAACGAGCAAGCGAGAGAGGGCGCTGTTTGTTTTTATAATTTTATGAAACATGTAATGTCTCATTTTTTTAGGTATTATAGTTATTTAGTGAGTTTTGGTTGTCGACAGAGGTATAGTATGTATACGTAACTCGGGCGCTGGTTCAGGGCGAGCGCGGCCGCCGCCGTCACAGCGCGCCTCATTTGATGGCGCGCGCCTCAGGGAGGAAAGCGTCCCAGTAACGGATCGCCTGCGATACAAAACATGCCTTTAACACGGGATCAATATTAATAAACTAGCGACCCGCCCCGGCTTCGCACGGGTTCAATGCTGATAAATTATGCATGTATTATACATATAAACCTTCCTCTTGAATCACTCTATCTATTAAAAAAACCGCATCAAAATCCGTTACGTAGTTTTAAAGATTTAAGCATACAAAGGGACATAGGGACAGAGAAAGCGACTTTGTTTTATACTATGTAGTGATAAATATCGGACAACCTCACACAAATCGATCTAGTCCCAAATTAAGCTCAAGAAGGCTTGTGTTATGTGTACTAGATGATGATATACGTACTTATATAGATAAATATATACTTAAATACGTAGAACAACCATGACACAAGCACAAATATTCGAGTTCGTCACACAAATATTTGCCCCGGCCGGGATTCGAACCCGGGACCGCCGGCTCAGTAGGCAGATGTCTACAAACCGACCCAAACGCGTCGTCAAATATTAGGAGAAGCTACACTTCTAATGCAGTGCGGCCCGTACAGATATGGGCCCTATACCGGCCCTTATATATAATTTACTAGCGACTCGCCCCGGCTTCACACGGGTCCAATGCGGATAAATTATGCATGTATTATACATAGAAACCTTCCTCTTGAGATACTCTATCTATTAAAAAAAACGCATCAAAATCCGTTGCGTAGTTTTAAAGATCTAAACATACATAGGGACAGACAGACGGAAGCGACTTTGTTTTATACTATGTAGTGATGACAAATTTACTTTCAATACAACGCCAAAAAGTCCGGCGGCAATCACGCCTCCAACACATGATATAGCTAATGGTTGTAACACAATCCTATCTTAGTTTCACATCGGATCATTACAATCGGAGTTAGTTTCTGGTTGTTTAATATGCGAATTTTGCAATAATTATAATATTCATCATTTTATGATGGAAGACATACACTTTATGATAAAAACTAATGGGTGTCTTTTACTGGCTCTTAAGTGGTGGAAAATTGAGAAGTAGTCTTATTTTGGATATTAAAACAGGCAGACATCACTTATAAATTTATGAAACATGTAATGTCTCATTTTTTTTAATGTAGGTAGGTACACCACAATTTTTATTTAAGCCTTAAATACAGCTAAGCTGAGCTACCTGGGGGAAGAGACCCGGAATCGAACCCGGTAACCTCTGGATTGCCGGTCCAGCGCGTTAACCATTTCGCTACCCTAGCTCCAGGAAGATCTGACGATTTTTTCCTTATGCTTTGTGTGTCTCTCTGAGATCCAAATGTGTAGTATACGGACCTGCGCCTGGTGTTTCATGTGCTCCTCCAAGTACCGCAGGAGCGTGGCCCGCAGCTCCAACACTCGCACCTCGTCCCAACGCTCGAGCTCCTTTTTGATCACTCGCGAAATCTGGTCGAACTCTTGCTGCCCGCGTTCCACTTTCGATTCCCACTAAAAAGATAAATAGGTTCAAACCCTTTGACCGCCAAAGACGGCAAATCACGTCATCGGGAATTCGTGCCACAGACGCCAACGACGCCTATTGACGTCAAAAATTTCAATGGTCAAAAACATGCTCATTCAAACCACTATCTGTGTTTTTCAATCTCTGTTGATTTTGAGGCACTTTTTTTTTTGGGTTGGCGTCAGTGGCACCGTGAATTGCTTTGCCGCTTGGCGCTCAAAGGGTAAACAATTGACACATATTTAAGACTACAATTTAATTACTTTTCTGTATTCCGCTTAGAAAAAGAACGTAATCACTGTATTTATATTATTCCTAATATTACTAATTATTCTATTACTTAGGACCCGCCCTGGGCACGTGATGCGAAGAGAGGAAAGCCACGTAACCAGAAAAGCGTTAAGCATGAGCGTGGACGGATATAGAAGAAGATGAAGGCCAAAGAAAAGATGGATGGATTGTGTGAAAGATGATATGAATAAGAAGGAAGTAAACGACGAGATGACGAGTAATAGGGAAGAATGGAGGAAGAAAACATGCTGCGCCGACCCCAAATAAATGGGATAAGGGCAAGCGAATGATGACTTAGGACCCGCCCTCCGTGACGTAGTTTTAAAGATCTAAGCATACATATGGACAGACAGATAGCAGGAAGCGACTTTGTTTTATACTATATACTATGTAGTGATTAATTTACTAAAACTACTCATTCTTAAATGTAGTAACTCCAAAACTATGTCACAATGGATAAGTTACTTAAGTCTGGTGTCTAATTAAAAAACCGGCCAAGTGCGAGTCGGACTCGCGGACGAAGGGTTCCGTACCAATATTGAAGAAAAAACACGTTCTTTGTATGGGGTCCTCCTTTAATTTTTACTTATTTTTAGGGTTCCGTACCCAAAGGGTAAAAACGGGACCCTATTACTGAGACTTCGCTGTCCGTCCGTCCGTCCGTCTGTCACCAGGCTGTATCTCAAGAACGGTGATAGCTAGACAAATGAAATTTTCACAGATGATGTATTTCTATTGCCGCTATAACAACAAATACTAAAAATAAAATAAAATAAATATTTAAGGGGGGGTCCCATACAACAAATGGGTTGGTTGCGTTAACTTTGCGCCTCATTTGTATGGGGCGCTATACATACCAGGTGCAAACTTAACTTAACCACTTAAGGATGAAAAGTGTTTGTACGGAACCCTCGGTGCGCGAGTCCGACTCGCACTTGCCCAATTTTTTATTTTTATTATTTATAACATCAAATAGCGGTAACAAAAATATACATTCTGTGAAAATTTCAACTGTCTACCTATAACGGTTCATGACAAAATGCCCGTTGAACGAAACATCATGCAAAAAGCCCTATTTTTGTATGGGAGCCCCCCTTAATTATTATTGTTCTATCATGAATAGTATTTGTTGCTATAGCGGCAACAGAAATACATCATCTGTGAAAATTTCAACTGTCTAGCTATCACCGTTCTTGAGATACAGCCTGGTGACAGACGGACGGACGGACGGATAGCGAAGTCTCAGTAATAGGGTCCCATTTTTACCCTTTGGGTACGGAACCCTAAAAAAACCCCTTCCCTGTGAAACAAGTTTAGCTTGGGAAATGTAATCAACAAGTGAACCGGAGCAACGCAGTGATGAGTACCTAAACTTATAGACAAGTGTTACTACACAATTAACGAATTTTTGGACGAGAATAGTAGATTGTTAACCAAGGGTAGAAAGTGACCCATTGCACCCGAGATATTTCTGGCGCTCGAACGAAGTGAGAGCGCCAATAGTTCGAGGGTGAAATGGGTAATTTCACCCGAGTTAAACACTCTACTTTTCATTTCGACTGCGAGGAAAATAAAATACTACACGCACATGTCATGAGTGTGTTAAATTAATTTCCATGTCATTTTTAACCAATAATTAATAAAAGACACGGTATTTATATTTAACCTCGTGTTCCCGCTTTTTCTATTGCAAACTTTCATTATTACCTATTATTAAAAAAAAAAAACTATTTGACGAGGTAACCTTTTAACACCTATATCGGACCATCCCCGACATATACGTACCTACCGCCAACATTAAAAAAAAAAACAAATCCAATGGTTTCTATTTTGTTTTTAGGGTTCCGTACCCAAAGGGTAAAAACGGGACCCTATTACTGAGACTTCGCTGTCCGTCCGTCCGTCCGTCCATCCGTCCGTCCGTCCGTCCGTCTGTCACCAGGCTGTATCTCAAGAACGGTGATAGCTAGACAGTTGAAATTTTCACAGATGATGTATTTCTATTGCCGCTTTAACAACAAATACTAAAAATAAAATAAAATACATATTTAAGGGGGCTCCCATACAACAATCTTGTTATAGATTATGTATATATATATAGGTACGGAACCCTTCATGCGCGAGTCGGACTCGCACTTGCCCAATTTTTTTTTTATCTAAATGTACGATTCTATCAATAAATCACGGACAGAATTATATGTATGTATTATGAATATAATCAAATATAATGCATATTTATATTTAATAATTAGATGTAAATAAATTTAGCTTGCATAAATGCATAGGTAGGTATATCTAACTTTTGGAGACATTTTTTCAATGGCCATTTACCACGGCCGACTAGATTGTACCTAATTGAGTTGGTCACGACGTGCATCTAGATGGCACTTATCTTTGACTCCGTGGCAATTAAAAAAAAATTACTTTCCACCCTAGGGATGGAAAAGCTATTTTCCACCCGGCTATCTACTTATGAAAATTACACTTTCCGAACAGGAGAGATGAAAACATATTTAAATACCTAATTATGTACTAATTGTCTGCCCAATACAATGTAACACAATCATGCAATGTACGTAATGATAATGATGCTTGGTTAAATTTTAAAACATTAAGTTGTTATTACTAATATTAAGTTTTTCGAAAGCACTAAGCAGCATTAAGTTTGGTAAACCAGACTACATAAAATGTAAAATTCTTGCTACACCCTGACAGGGTCCTTGTACCTAGTTATAAGTACTTGGATGCAATAAATATTATTATTATTATCCCTTTATTCATTTTAATACTTAGGCTAGGTTTTTTTTACAATAAATTTATATAAAAAGTAAAATGTAAAAAATACATTACAAATATAAACACATTAAAAAAACCTAACCTAGAGTGCCGCAGGCAGCGGGGCAGGGCCCAGGCTACCGGTGGTTAGGGCTGCAGAGAGAGGAACCTCCTGACCATGCGCGCCGTGTCCAGGAGTACCGCCTTTTGTATCTGGCCCTTGATCCAGCCATCTAGCGAGAGTCTCTTAAGATGTTTGTCGAGACTCTTCGCTATAAGACCGTTCGCCGAAACGACTATCGGGACAATGATCGTCGAGTCAACATCCCACATGGCGGTCACCTCGTGAGCCAAGTCAAGGTACTTGCTGAGTTTGTCCTTCTCGGCCTTCACGAGGTTCTCGTCATGGGGGATGGTGATGTTTATTATGTATTATTATTACCTCAATAATCTCCTGCGAGGCCTGTTCGATTTTCTCGGGTCGGTTGGCGAGCTCGGCCTTTGCTTTGTTTTCTCTTCGCTTCGTCAGCTGCATCTGCGCGTGTTGCCAGTTCTGGAACACCTGTATCAACACCTCTTTTGAATACGGAAATTTAGTAACGTTATTAATAATAATAATACTTTGACGACGCGGTTGGCTCGGTTTGTAGACACCTGCCTACTGAGCCGGCGGTCCAGGGTTCGAATCCCGGCCGGGGCAAATATTTGTGTGATGAGCTCGAATATTTGTTCATGGGTATAGTACAAGCTTTGCTTAGTTTGGGACTAGGTCGATTTATGTATGATTGTCCCTCAATATTTATTTATTTATACTAAATATATATATTTTTACTAAATATAAATAAAGATAACACAACGAAATTGCAAAAACAATACAGCTGGTAACAGGCGGTTTTATCGCTAAAAAGCGATCTCTTCCAGACAACCTTAGGGTAGTGAGTAAACGAAAAATTATTATTGTTATTGTCAATATGATAATGAAAAAAAAAATGCAAAACGTGTTGTGATGACGACTGATGCAATTTTTTGGAGTATGTGACTTCCAAAGCACGTAAATTTTATGTTTTCTTTATAATCCAAAATAAATTTTGTAATTGTTATCAGAATTCTCATAATTTAACAAAACAACAATTATATGAAAACCATGAACTTCATACTTTTCAGGGTGAAAATGGCAAATTACTTATTGGCCGCATAACATATAATAACGTCACGATTAGGTGGTCATTTGTATGGAGCGTTTTTAGCGCTCCGTAGAACTTTAACGGTCATTTCTGATTTTTAGACCAGGCTAAGTGCAGTTAATCGAAGCGAATAAAAAACTAAATCGATTGAAATCCTTAAACAAAAATTTTTCGTCAGGCCTATTACCTTGACTCGTTCATGGAACACGTCCTTGATGGCCTGGATGAGCCCGAGGTAGTCTTTGATGTGCTCTGTGAGCACGTAGAAGTCTGTGTTTGACTGCTCAACTCTTAACTGCTCGATCTGAGGAGTAACACATTATCATTAAACCATAGGATCTTTTTATATATTTTTTCAAGATGCTCTAGTGTCAAGACGAATAGAATGCACCGAATGAATCTTGTAAGCTTCTTGTTGTGTGTTTTTAAGTGAGCATGCTTTAACCGAATCTGCTGTCTGGTGCATTGATTATATTAGTTGTTTTATTTAAATTAGTTCTATTACACTTAGTTTGTAGTCACAGGTAGTTGCGATGTTGTGCATTGTGCGAGCCCTTTATTTTTGTATAAAATGTCACTACCGGTGGGAACCTGTAATTGGCTTTCCATTAACAATTTCTAAGAGCAATGTATTGTATGTAGCTGTTGGTTCTCCTAATAAATAATAAATAAATAAATCGTAATATACAATGTGCGTATAGCACAAATTGTCTGGGTCCGAGTTAGAAGTGTTATTTTGTGCATTGAGGTAGATTGGGCTTCACGAGGTTAAGGAGCCAGTGCCCCGGGCAGCCGCCCGTCATCCCTGTCTCCCAAGGCCACCACTGAGAACGTTCCTCCCGCCAAGATGAACAAGAATAAGAAAATGAGTAGTAGTGAGAGTAGTAGGGCCTCGGGCAGGGTCCGTCCGGATTGTTACTACCGTCTTGCCTGCTAACCCACCGCCAAACAGCAATGTTCGCATTGTTGTGTTCCGGTGTGGGGGTAAGATAGCCGGTGAAATTACATAGAGGCATTCTATCTTCGTCCTCCGGGTAGGCAAGCACTTGTGACTCCGCTGGTATTGCAGGTGTTTATGGGCGACGGTAATCGCTTTCTATCAGGCGATACGTTTGCTCGTTTGCCCCCTATGACATAAAAAAAAAATGATGACGTAGTACGCACCTTCTCGTGCAGGTCGGCCAGGTGCGACAGCGCGCGGCTGAGCGGCGCGTGCGGGTCGGCGCCGGACAGCGCGGCGGCCGCGCGGGCCGCGTCGTGCGCGCGCGCCCCCAGCTCGCGCCGCTCGCCCGCCAGCGACTCGCACGCGCCGCACAGCCGGCGCAGGCAGGCTTCCAGCGCCTCGATGCGTGTCGCGCGCTCCTCGAACCACTGATCATAATAGACAACGTTTACAATGCATATGCTCGAAAACAGCTTTTTCTAAGCACTCAAACTGTGCGTAAAGTATAACTTTTCCGCACTAGTGCTTATTAGTTTTTTTTTTAACTCTGACTCTCTCACTCTTGACAGGCCAACGCAGAGGTTTTATTATTTAAAAGTCTTTATAATACTTGTATATATATTTATAACTTAGTTTAAGCATTTTTTATTCTGTTGTACACATATTGTAAGTCCCTTTTGAATAAATATGAGATATTTTGCCTTATCTCCTTGTATCCTTTAATGTACTCACGGCATCCGATTCGTCCATCCTGTAGGTGATCTTATTGACGGTCTCGCCCACTTTGTTGAAGAACCGCACCATGCCGGCGCTGCTGAGCGCTGATGTGCTCGTAGCCTTCGGTAGCTCCGTGTCTGAAACAAGAATTTCTTTATATTATTGCTGTAAATTAATATTGTTTTACTTTTTATGCAAGAAATAAAATGTTACCTTATTTTATTTCTCTTTTGATCTTGGATGATGAGCTTTTATGTATCTACGGTCAAATACGAGACCAACCGAATAAAAACGTTTCTTTTACATTTGCTGTATATTCAGTTGTTTTAATAACCCTATCAGCTGGGCCAGCATATCTTGTCGCGACTTCCCTGGTCGCGGGACTGACTCAGCGTCACCCGCCTTGTTCGCACATTATTAAAAGAAAAGTGCTAGGTAGTATTTGTCGCGCGACAAAGAGTCGCGTGTCAAAGTTATGCTAGACGTACAGGTTAAAAAGTCTATTTTTTTAGACAAGCTCCAGTCTTTGATCCACTACCAACTCTCTGAAATCTGGTTAAAAAGAAAATATGAGGCGCTATGCTATCGCCATGGGATAGAGAAACGAATTACGGGCTCGCGACGTTAATCTTTTTATTCGGTTTCCATACTCATAAAGAAGTTTAAAAGTAAATTTTTGGTGTGCTGATATTTACAACTTTGCTTTTGTATTTAAAGTGAAATCTTGGACTTTTTGTATGTTTTGTAGCTGTCATAGTCGTCACGTGTTCGACTAACTAGATTTCTGGTGCAATGGCCCTTCATGTGATTGGGCTCCTAGTAGTATGAAAAACGAAGACCAGATTGATGGATGGCATGGGGTATAGTGTTTATGTACTCTGCTGTCTTAAAAACTCCTATAGGACCGAAGCATATTCTTCGTGGAAAGATGCAGTGTTTGGCTCGCTTACCAGATTCAGGAAACTTCCTGAAGTCCGGATCAATGCAGAGCATGGGGTATTTTGTTTATGCTACGTGTTGTAGTAAAGTCCTATTGAATCGAAGCGTATCCTTCATGGGAAGATGCAGTGTTAGGCTTTCTTACCAGATTCAAGGAACTCTCTGAAGTCCAGGTTGATGCACAGCATTAGGTATTGTGTTTATGCTCTCTGTTCTCTTAGAAATCCTAAAGCGACGCAGTGTACCCTTCTTGGAATGAAAATGCAGTGGTTGACTTACCAGATTCAAGGAACGCCCTGAAGTCGATGCAGCACATGGGGTTTATAGATTCTCTGTTGTCTTAAAAAGTACTATAGGATCAAAGAGAGTATCCGTCTCGGAAAGAAGATGCAGTAATAGGCTTACTAGACTCGAGGTACTCCCTGAAGACCGGGTCGATGCAGAATGTGGGGTGTTCATGCTCTCTGTTGTCTTAAAAAGTCCTATAGGATCAAATATCCGTCTTGGAAATGCAGTAAAGTAATAGCCTTACCCGACTCAAGGTACTCCCTGAAGACCGGGTCGATGCAGATTGTGGGTTGTCATGCTCTTTGTTGTCTAAAGTCCTATAGGATCAAATATCCGTCTTGAAAAGAAAATGCAGTAAAGTAATAGCCTTACCCGACTCAAGGTACTCCCTGAAGACCGGGTCGATGCAGAATGTGGGGTGTTCATGCTCTTTGTTGTCTTAAAAAGTCCTATAGGATCAAATAGGTATCCGTTTTGGAAAGAAAATGCAGTAAAGTAATAGCCTTACCCGACTCAAGGTACTCCCTGAAGACCGGGTCGATGCAGAATGTGGGGTGTTCATGCTCTCAGTTGTCTTAAAAAGTCCTATAGGATCAAATATCCGTCTTGGAAATGCAGTAACGTAATAGCCTTACCCGACTCAAGGAACTCCCTGAAGTCCGGGTCGATGCAGAATATGGGGTGTTCATGCTCTCTGTTGTCTTAAAAAGTCCTATAGGATCAAATATCCGTCTTGGAAATGCAGTAAAGTAATAGCCTTACCCGACTCAAGGTACTCCCTGAAGACCGCGTCGATGCAGAATGTGGGGTGTTCATGCTCTTTGTTGTCTTAAAAAGTCCTATAGGATCAAATAGGGTATCCGTCTTGGAAAGAAAATGCAGTAAAGTAATAGCCTTACCCGACTCAAGGAACTCCCTGAAGACCGGGTCGATGCAGAATGTGGGGTGTTCATGCTCTCTGTTGTCTTAAAAAGTCCTATAGGATCAAATATCCGTCTTGGAAATGCAGTAACGTAATATCCTTACCCGACTCAAGGAAGTCCCTGAAGTCCGGGTCGATGCACAGCACGGGGTGCTGCGCCACGCGGTTGAGGAACCGCTCGAGCGACGCGCGCCGCCGCTCCACGAACTGAGATTGCACGTTGGCGGACGCCGAGCCACCGTTTGCGCTCTCCGTAGACGGTGTTGATGTCATTTTTAGCTTTGTTGTACCTGAAAGGTTTGACGAGAGGATGAGTTTTAAACTAAAATCATTATTCATCTATTTTATTCTAATTAGTGATCATTACAAAGTGCAAGCGTGTAAACTTCGTCCGCGTGAAACTTAGATGGGTGAATAGTATCCTATAACCATCTTTGGTTGTCCAGCTATCCCTGTACCAAAATTGGTTAAATTCTTCCTGGCGTATCGGCGTCACGGTCAAAATGGCTATAAAAGATGATGGTGACTTTAATCGACGATGACTTTACAGTTTGGACGCCATTGGTATGGAGCGTTTTCAGCGCTACATAGGAATATTAAGCTTTAACGGTCAATTCTGACTTTTAGAGGTCTAAGAGTAGATTGTCATTGTCATCAAAAGAGGAAACCCCTCGTACCAGTGTGGACAAGGAGGGTTTCACAACGGTGTCAAGAAAGCGTAAGACACGCAAGAGTCAGTGTGGTACTGCAGAACCGGTTGGTTGTGGTCTGCGGGTCTCCACACCGAGCAAGGCGCTGTACGTGTCGCGCCTGCATCACACTGCCACCGCTGAAGAAGTGACGCAGTATGTTCTCCAGAAAACCGGCTACTCGCTGAGGGTGTTCCAGTTGCATTCGCGCCACTACGTGCACTTCAGCTCGTTTGTAGTGCGCGTGCCGCGGCCGCTCCAGGAGACCATCGCGTGTGCTGATTTCTGGCCGAAAGGTGTCGTGTTTCGTCGGTTCCGGGGCAACCTACCAAATACAACACCCGAGATGTCGGAACAACGGGGCTACGCTGTTTCGCCGTCAAAATAAACATTGTTCGGTTCATGACGCATTGGTGTAAACTGTAATGTTATGGAACCTGTTTTTCAATAAATAAATAAATCATGCCTATTATACTATGGTGGCTCCCTCGTATTGGTTTATTTAGCCACGAGATAACGAATAAGTATATAATTTTCTTACCCACAATACTTTTCTCAGGTGCCGGCGGTATTATTCTGCCAGAGCGTAAATATTTCTCCATCAATTTCCCATAAAGCCCAAGGAAGTCACTGAACCGTCTCAATACAGAGAAGTCGTGTTTGCTGAATATTGGCATGTTGGTCTTTGTGAGCACTCTGTACGCCACATACGAACTCATGCCTTCTCCGATCTTTTGTGGCTCCGTGACTGTTATAATTATGTTGTTGGCCCGCTCTGTAGCGATCTGTAATCAAAGGAGTATTAAGCTAATTATAAGATGTTGAACAAACTTATTGGTGACGGTTCTTTCCGCCCTATTCCAATTTCAGACATCCAGATTTTTAAAAGCTTTTTTCTACTCCAGTACTTTTTTCTGTCATTTATATAGTTACTAACTCTAATATAAAGACATAAATTATGAAAGTCTGTAAAAGTCTATACTCTACTGCCCAAAAACACACTGCTAACCGATGGTATAATGTCGCCAAAAAAGCATCACTTAGTACCACAGATTACAAGATGAACAGCTGCATTCACACAATTTTCAAATTTAAAAAAAAGCTTATTGTACTAAGGCATTGCTGCCAACTTAAAAAAAAAGTTTTATCTTCAGTGCATGGATGTTTAGTATAGTGAACGTAACCTTTATGTATAAGTTTAATTTTTTTGACAGATGTTTAGTATGGTGATCGTATACCTTTATGTATAAGTTAATATTTTTTTGACAGATGGATGTCAATAAAAAAAGTTTATCAGAGACAATTTTTCTTTTTAATTTTGTTGATTCCGAGCGGGAACATGTAATTATTTTCTTTGTTGTTTATTTGCATTTTATTTATGAAATGTCGAGTCGTAGAAAAAGTATTGTATGCAACGTTGTATAAGTAGGTCAAAAAACGGTTTTTTGGCCCCTCTTATACAACGGTTGCATAAAATACTATTATTTAACTTGCAATGTAAGTATGTATGTATGTATCTAAGTATGTTTGTTCGGGTGAAATCTTGCAACTCAATTTTGAAGCAGATATCGTCAACCGATTGTGCTGAAATTTTGCATACTTACTTGACTTTGATGACAATACAATAATATGTTACCATGGGCCTGATCTGATGATGGAGTCGGAAGGTGGCCATAGGAACTCTATAATAGAAAAAGCAATCCTGCCGAGCTTGGGCTCTTTAGAATCGTCTCAGTGAGCATTTGATGGATATCCAAAGAAAAGTACAGTCGGCTATAAAAGCTTGCCACTAAAATGTAATTTTTGACAGAAACTTATTTATACTTGATATTGGTATAATTTGGGATGAACTATCGTTTCCGCTACGGCTATCTCAGAGCGTATGTGCTCTTCGGGCAACTATTTGCAACGATTCAGTAGCAATGCAGACGCAAAAAGGTCAAGATACAGTCGTGATGCTGTCGCTGGTCGTATACCCTCACACACGTAAACAGGATTCTGCATCGCCACTATCGCAATATAGACGCGTTTCAACATCGATACAGTTGCGAATCAGCATCGAGACAGCCGCGATATTAGCATAGCAGTGACACGCGACCCTTTGTCGCGCGATAAATAGTACCTGTCACTGTCCTTCCAATTCCGAAAAAATTATACCGAATGCGAGCAAGACAGGTGACCTTGATATGCTAGCCTCGAAAGTGCGACACAGTATCGATACAGAATTCATTAAAACGCCAACCTTCCTCTCCACTCTTCCTATACCCGATGTAAATGTAATGTATCGAACTCAATACAAATTTGATATCAGTCCCCACAATTAATAATGCAATTTATAAGAAGAGTGGGTTTGTATCAGCAGTGCGTTTGTTCCTGCTGACATTAAAGGTACTATAGAAGATAGCAGTTTTAAAAGGAAGCTAAAGGGCTGGTTATTAGATAAGTAATTTTATATCTTAAATTAATTTTATAATTGTTAAATTTTAATTAATTTTATGATAGTTATTAAGGCCATTAAACATTGTATGCCCGGAGGGTTAACTGGTAAAACTTTAAAATTTTTTTTAAAAAAAAACGAGACCAATTCCCTACATAAAATCGCCCTATACGATCTTCCTATAAGCTAAATGCGGCATCCATTGTATTTAGTCAGCCATACAATTTGTGTTTGTAAATTAAAACACAAGCATATACTCATCATGTTGTGCACAATGAGTCATGTGGGCGTTTATCTTAGTCAATGCCCAATACTGACATTGCTTTGATAATACTAGTCATTATCTGTGTAAAACAAAGCTAATAATAATACATGTTTGGGAAGGTGGTGTTTATGAATTATTTGTCATACAATGAACTCAACAGATTAGACACGAACCTGCGCCTCTTGCAGGCAAGCTCGATAGCTATAGGTACTTACAATACAATAATTATTTATTGCACACCAACAAGAAAATAATGCCATTTTTAGGGTTCCGTACCCAAAGGGTAAAAACGGGACCCTATTACTGAGACTTCGCTGTCCGTCCGTCCGTCTGTCACCAGGCTGTATCTCAAGAACGATGATGGCTAGACAATTGAAATTTTCACAGGTGATGTATTTGATGTATCTTCTATTGCCGCTATAACAACAAATACTAAAAATAAAATAAAATAAATATTTAAGGGGGGCTCCCATACAACAAACTTGTTATAGATTATGTTACGGAACCCTTCATGCGCGAGTCGGATTTTTATAATGCCATGCACTAACCACCGAGATAAAATACTATGTATATGTTAACAAACATACATACCAAGAATGTACTATTTTTAACCGACTTCAAAAAAGGAGGAGGTTATCAATTCGAACTATTTTTTTTTTTTTTTTCTATGTATGTTACTCGATATCTCCGAGAATCGTGAACCGATTTTCAATTTTTTTTTTTTATCGAATGGGTATAACTCCGAGTTGGTACCGTTGGCACTAAGTCGGGATCTGATGATGGAATCTTGGAGAAATCGAGGGAACTCTTCAAATGTTATAGGGACACGTACGGCGCTTTCGGTAATTTATTGATAAAGTCAAGAATTTACATTCAGTAAATAGGATTTGGTTTAAGGAAACTGATGATGAACACACATACGAATCACTAAAAAGAAAAAAAAAATTTTTTAACAAAAAAAAGAACCGACTTCAGTAAAACTAAAAAGCCAACTATAACCCGTTCAGGTACAGATTACATTTGACTCACCCTTCGAAGTCGGTGCCAAACCTCGCGTAAACTATAATATATAAATATAAGAACTGAGTGGTTTGGGATCGACTTCGAAGGGTGAGTCATATGTAATCTGTACCTGAACGGGTTAATGTTGGCTTTTTAGTTTTACTGAAGTCGGTTCTTTTTTTGTTATCTAACACAAATAAAACTTGCATTTTGGAATAAGAATCCAAAAGCAATTTAGCAACTAAAAATAAGTTTTCTCTTCCAATTATCAATTAATTCTAATCAACATAAAAAAAGGATCAATAGGCTTTTGTAGACTAATGGCTTGTAGTATCGGAGTATAAGAAATTTCTGTCTACACTTTATTGTACACATAAATAGGTTATAAATACCATCATAACAAATATCACACGTGCAGATGCGAAGTTATCCCTATTAGGGATCTCTTCCAGGTAAACTTTTGTATGTTAACAAGTTTAGTCTTTCCTAACACTGATTTCATAAAAGATTGTATGATGATGATGATGATTTGAAAATGGGTATGGCAAATAGAAACAATTTTAATTGAAGTATATTTGGTTCAGCATACCTCTTCCATGATAGGGCTTCCGATAGAGCCAGTGTTGACAGGAGCATCGCTGATGGATATCTTGTCCAAGCTCTCTCGAGTCCCGTTCACCTCTGGGTCCAGGCTGACCTCCTGGAATATAAATAATTACGGAATTATATTAAACACTAGGCGGTGCCTGCAACTTCGTCCGCATATTTTTTTTAACCGTAATAATAATAACGTGTTGGATCCATATCCCCACGCAAGCCTTTCAAAAGACCGGGACGTATGAGCCCGAGACTATGAGTCGAGAAACAAATAATAATAATAAAGCTTTATTTCATTCCATACAGATTAAATTTAAAAATAATTTATGTTTTAGGACTGGTCGTCCTGTATGGACCCCCTACGGGTAAAAGCCTCCTCCAATGAAAACCAGTTTTCTCTGTCCTTCGCGATGTCTAGCCATGTTTTTTTTTCTTAACTGTAGACGGATAAAAAGTATCCTATAATTATCTTTGTATGTCCAGCTACTCCTGTACCAAAATTGGTTGAAATTTGTCTAGCCGTTTCGGCGTGATGCGAGGACAAAGGAAATTATGCAAACAGATGGCGCCAGGTTGGCACGGCGCCACGCGCCCATACAAAACAAACGACGATCCTGCATCACGTGATTACGATTTTTCCTGAAATCATGACGCCTCTCCATAAAAAGATGATTTTCAATACAAATATAGACTTGTATAATAGTATAGAATAGATAACTGGGCTTAGTGTGGAGGGATGAAGTAAAAGAGAAAGACCAAAGAAAAGATGTATTGCGTGAAGGATGATAGCCATAGAGAAGAAGAACATTACATGAACAACATGAATTAACTGGACGGGAAATAATAAGGAAGAGTGGAAGGTGAGCGCATGCTGGACCGATGGAAAATTAATGGGATAAGGGAAAGAAAAATTTAATACTTAGTATTGCAGGGTACACTTTGGAGTTATTGTATTGGTTAAAAATGTAACTAACCAAACTATGGCGTCTAGTATTCCGAAATAAAGAAGTTATTATTATTATTAAAATAGGAATTGTAGAGGTAAATGTTAAAAGGTGTTTATATAACCATGTAAGGTAGCATTTCTAATCAGGGATCTACATCAGTATTAGATAAATATCTTTCGAAAAATTCGTTTTTTTAATGATTTTAAATAGAATTGGTATTGAAAGAAAGAAAATAAATTTATTGAGACCAACTAAACAGCACCAAAACCATAAATCATACTAATTATTACTAAAGATACATCTACTCTACATCATACAGCTCAAACATTTGTTGACACACACATTTATTGATATAGAACTTTCAAATTAGCATACTAAAATATAAGAATATAGTATAATATCAAGATTTAATAAGCGAAAAACTGAAATTGGATATGCTTAATGCTATTTTGTATGGAGTTGGATACCAGTATGCTATCCGTTTGTAATAGTTTTTTTTTTATGTTGGAAAACAAATCACAAAAAAAAGAAAAAGAAAGAAAATTGCTTCTAGTTTTTATCTCTGACAAGTGTAACATGCATTTTCATATGTTAAGCTTAGTACTTCTTTGCTGCTGAAAAGTCACTTACTGGAAATAAATGTTCAAAATGACAACAATAATCCATAGTTCTTGGTAAAAATACCACTTCTCTAACAATGGTTATCAATGGTTACAAAACTGTACTGTACTGATGGATACATGTTAAGGAGGATAAATTATTTTATTTCCTTATTCATAATAATGTATTAAATGATTTAATACTGATTGGTGAACATGCTTTACCCAAAGAACTTTATAGTGGTGCATTGTATTATAAACTAGAATCCAAAGAATAAATCACTGGCAGGACTATGATGATTGTGTTTATCAGGTGATAAAATAAATGACATAGGATCCATCACTTTTAAATTGTATGAGAGTGTGAATGCTTTGTCACTTTTTATCGTGATGTGATAAAGCAACAATACCTAAATGGATAATTAAAATGTTTGTTTTGTTAATGGAAAACAAGTGCTGAAGGGCTTTCATGTCATTAGGCTAGGCATTATTTGAATTATGAATGAAACAATCTACTTAGAGAGGACAACAATTAAATTTTATGTAAATACTGGTAAGCCATAACCAGTTTTGATATTCCAATGTTTCAATTCCTACATTTTGGGGGAGCCATATGTTGTTGTATGATATGGAATTGGTAAATTTCATTTATTTATAAAATTCAGAGGATTTATTAATAAATAAATTATATCAACAAGTAAATGAGTCATTTCCAAAAAACATTTACATGGTTAAGGGCTTTAATTAAAACAAAACTTAATTGATTCCTTTGTGTAATGATAGTTACCAATATCTTTTGTATCACAAAAGACAGTCGTAATTTTGTTTTTATTAAGCCTTTATCTATGTACATGTTTTTTGAAAATGACTCAAATGCAAGTTTATTTATTTTATAATATGTAATAACATTTTTGTTGAATGGATCATTATGATCATTCACTTTACAGGTGTAACATTATAAAAGCATACTACTATTTTAAAGTAAATAAAGTTACACACTTTACTTTTAAAACAATAAATGAGATGTGAACTCTGCACTTTTTTTTTCTTGGACTTTGCTAACTGTATATCAATATTCTCATTTTGATTTTTAATGTTTATATTATTTGTGATTATAATAAAAACTAGTCCCCATAAGTTTTAATATGGAATTGGTTTAATTTATAAATTTAACTTTATACTGATACTGACTGCTTAGAAAATGTATAAGAATCAGAGCATACGTATGCAATTATGTAGATAATTTTAAAGTCAATTGCTGTGTTAGCATATATGTGTATGTATAAAAACAGCTTTGCGAGCAAGAATGTGGTGATTTCATCATAGATTTTATAAGGCAAAGATATTGAGTTTATTAAGTTGACTAGTCTGTAGAGTTATTACTATAATTGATTCATTATAATAATTATTATCAGTCCTCTATCTAAGGTAATGATATAAACTTCAAAAAGTTTGACATCAACTATGCAGTAGTTGTAATGATTGATGTTATAGAAAGAAGCTACATAAAACTTGTTTTGCATCCTACATATAAAAACAAACAAGAAACTCAATGTTCAAGGTGACGATTAACCTGAAAACGCTAATTAAGTATTCAGCTGAGTTGTAATAATGGCCAATTAGTAACATCCCAATTCAGATGTGTAATTATAATTGAAGTCAAAAATAATGGGTGTATGTGACAAGAGTACAAGGGGGCGTCGACGGCAGTGGAGCCGGCTTGGCGGGACACGATCGGGTTTGGGGCGGAGCAGGCACTTATAACAAAACAAACAGGATTCTAGTAAGATACCTGGACCGCGGATGCAAAAAGATCCTCGTCATCACGGCTCTCGTTGTTAATATCGACGGTGCTGAAGGGCGGCGTGTCAGGCTCCTCAGACATTTTGAGCGGCTAAACACAATTGAAGAGTTCACTATTTAAATACAAGTACAGCGTTATCACAAACAGCAGCAGAATCCACTTCAATTACACCGAGTTGAGTTAAAATGAAATGAAAGATAACTCTCTTCTTCTTCTTGTCTTTTTCTACAGACATGTCGTCCTAAGCTATTTGAGACCAGGCTTTAAAAGCGTTTATTCAGATTTGTTGGGGAAACATTTTGGTTTAAAACGCTCATAAAATATTTGTATTTTTGTCTTTCATCTTATCTGTAATGTTTTTGTACATCTGTCAGTGTCACTTCTGTCAAACAGTATAATATAATTTTATCGTATTTCCTGCAAAACATTACAAAGGAAATCGTTTATATTTCCGAAAAGGTACATAACTTTTAATAGATTGCAGTATTTAATTATTGTTTTCCCACTTTCAACATTAATTAACTTCCCTACATAATGCATTTTTTGGATTCGATGCACGTACTTACGTGTCCAAGAAAGTATGTTATGTTGTTTGTTTCATGTAGCTCGCAGATTTAACCGGTGTACCTACACTTACATGGCGCTCTTAAAGTAACTTAAAAATATATTTAAATATTTTAAAGTTACTTTATTATTATATCGGATTGTAACACACCTACTAATTTAAGGCTTCATTCTAATAAACTTTCTGAAACCAATATACAAATCGCTGTTTTTGCATGCTAAGCCTGCCAAATCGTTTTAGTAACGGTAATGATTTATTTACAAAGTTTTTATAATCTTATTATGAACCTTTTTTAAACAGGTGACTGCAGATAGCTAATATGAGCAATAATGGGAAGAAAGTTATACCAGATGCACCCACGCCGGCCGCCGCCACAGGCAACCTACTGTCGAGCGTGGCGCCCCCCTCCCAGCTGCCTAACTTTGTCACTTCAAGCCCGTCTCCTATTCCAGTTGCTGTGGTACGTCTTGGGACATTCTGTCTTACGAATGTAAACTTTCTTTACTCCTGCGGACATGCAGTCAGAAAATATCCTATTTAATTGTCAAACAAGTGAAAGCAGCTTCACTTTATCTAGCTGGTTTAGCACCTACGCCCATTTTCACAGCAGTGGCAGGCAGTGTAATCCTATGTAATCCGCATGTGACTTCAGTTTAAAGTGGTTTCTTAAATAAAACGTAAACCACTTTTATTTTGGTGCTTCTAATGATTTTTTTTATCAGTGTATTCGAATTAAAGTGTCAATTGAACTCAATTGTCATTGGCAGGGAGCGAAACATTGGTGCTGATGACAGACGTATGACATCAAGCTACAAACAGTGTTTTTATTTAGATTAATATATTAATAATAAAATGACAACTTATTGGCATATTTATAACTGGCGAGAGAATTGAGAATTATATCGCTCTGAATGTATGTGTTAAATGTAACATGTAAATTATATGCGGGTCGTTGTCAGTTCAAAAAACAAAATTTGTCCCTTCGGTGGTCAAAAGTTAAGAGCTTGTATGAATCTAGGTTATATTGCTATTACATCGGATTATAGATGAGGGAACGTTCTTTATTCTTACAGGCATTTTATCAGAAAATTTGGCCCTGGGATCCTTAATTTTGCAAATGTCCACCGGAAAGACGCCGCACCTAAATCTGACAATGACCCATGCATAGTTTAGTTTAAATGTAACTTTTCATGTAAAATTTTGGTACGCACTGAATAAATTGGAAAAACTCGATAAAAAAAAAACACACATTGGACTAAAGTATATACTCGTAGGGTTCAAACTCTTCAAATTAGTCCCCTGTATCACCTCCAAAAGTTCGTACATCGTTATTCCTACATGTAAATAAGAAAGGTGCGAGTATTATGATTGAACTTTCAGCGTTCTGCATACTTTGTCATACAACGAAACATTTGTTGTGTTTTCATTTTTTTTTATAAGAATTTCATGATCCAGGAAAAAAATATTCGTATTGTTTTTTAATATTTACATCATTTTTTGTATATATACCAAACATTTTTATAAATAAACAATAATATTTATATTACCATTATTACATTATAAATAATCACTGAGGTGTTGCAATTTTGTTTTCAACATCCTATATTCGCATATGTCAGATTTAGGTGCGCGTCTTTCCGGTGGACATTTGCGAAATTTACGTCATAATGACGTCATCGTCACCAAAGTTGCGCTCCCTGGTAATTGGTTTGTTAAAGTTATATATTGAATTAATTATAAATTATTAAATTTATTTGTTTACATTTTTGTTTGTTACAATTTGATATGAAACAATATAACAAACAAATTTCTTATACTGGTGATAATTATCAGATAATTATCAAGAAGCGTAATTATCTTGATAATTTCGAACCCTGCACTTGTTCCGGTCATAGTGGAATCATAATATTTAGTTCCATCATGAAATATTTTTTTTCTCTAATCTAATACTGGACTTCAAATCCATACTAATATTATAAATGCGAAAGTGTGTCTGTCTGTCTGTCTGTTACCTCTTCACGCTTAAACCGCTGAACCGACTGAGATGAAATTTGGTATGGAGATAGTTTGAGACCCGGGAAAGGACATAGGATACTTTTCATCCCGAATAAATTTAGTGTTCCCGTGGGATGAGCGGGTAACACCGCGGGGCACAGCTAGTATGTCTATATTTCAGACACCACAGTTGCCACCAAAGCTGGCCGCTACCTTAGCCCCCGCAGCAGCCCCGGCAGTGCCTCCTACATCAGTGCCTATTGCCCCAGCACCTACTCCTATTGCACCAGTTATGCTTCAGGCAACAACACCAGAAAAATTTAGGTAAAATATTCAATTCAAAAAGCCTTTTTTTTTTTTTTTATTGTTGTTTATTAATTAAAGTATACAACTTAAATATATACAGTTCCCTGCAAAACTGTTTGTACAGTTTGTCTGCAGGTGTGAGTCTCTATATAATAATTTCAACAAAGTTTATTTATAGCTAAACACTTGAGTGACACTTTGCATACACAACTTTATCACTCAAGTGTCTGTAACAAATGCTTTTTTAAGCATTTTTTAAATTTGGACTTGTTTGGCTCATGTCGGATATCCTCGGGCAAACTATTGAGTATGTAGGGAATTCTTTTGCTCAATGTTACTTGTTACTTTATTACTATTATGTCATAAAAATAAAAATGTCTATATCGGGATCAATCCAAATGGATCAGTAGGGAGATGTTACAAACTATAAGACAGGGAAATCTGTTCTTAGGAACCATGGCGTCTATTTTAGATTTCATGAAAACTTGTATATTTTTAAAAATCTCATACATAATTTCATACATGTTGTGTTGCCGTCCTATGGTACCCCAGTGGTACAGAGGGCCTTCGTGAGACGTGACATACATGACCCGGTCAAAACCGCCGTAAAGAATGTTACGATATGACTTGCGATTACTTATAGACTTTAACCAGGTTCAATTCCCGGTTATGTTTGAGATTCATACAAAAAAATTAATGCAGTTTCTATTAAATCTAAAATCAGCATGGTTCCTAAGAACAGATTTCCCTAGCTCTTATAGTTTTCGTTTTTTTCTTACTGAACCATTTGGATTGATCACCCTGTATAATAAATGAGACATCCATATGTCACTTTAGCATTAGACATGTAGGGAATGTCATTCGGGAACTTCCAATTCCTTGATTATCCATATGACTTAAATGTCCACTGCCTCAAATATCTCAGGCTAATTGACTGACCTAATAAATGTTGATGTATCAGCCGCTTAGTCAAGATTTTTCTTTTTACATTCAACAAATTTACAATGCAATGTTTGTTTTCTTCAGCCCAGCAATACCGCCCAGTAAAGGCGAGCCAATGCTGTCAATAAGATCTCCGGAAGATTCTCAAACCACCCATTCACCTGATTCTTTGCCAGAATCAATATCTGATGTCGACAAAATTGGTTTGTATTTTGTATATCTCTTAATATCTTAATACTGTTATTTTCAAGATTGGTCCTATTAAGTTTCTAGAGGCGTTTAACACTCCCTGCCAGCCATAAAGTGACTCCTTTCCATAATAATTATCTCAAATACGATTTTAGAATTTTATAATAGTATAGATAAGATACTCGTATGCACGATTCTTAATTTCACTGACAAAATATTATAATTAAGAACTTAATGGGTGCTTAGATCTGGAGATAATCCCGAAATTCAACAAATTGAAGCCCATTATTTGATAATCCGTGTACGTACGAACATTTTTTTATGTCACATGGGCTAAACGAGCAAACGAATCGCCAGATGGAAAGCGATTACCGTCGCCCATATACATAGAAACATGGTGAACACGAACATCGAACACTAAATCGTATCAACCATCTTGTAGTGTTTGATGTTCGTTAGTGTGAACAAAGTGTTTGATGCGTGTTTTTGTACGTTCATACACGGCTTTATACGTACTTGAATGACGTTACGAATAAAATATACGTACTTGAATGAGGTTACGGAGAAACATAGTAAAACTACAAATAAACTATAATTGTTGGCAGGCGACATAATGCCGGGCAGCGGCTTACTGACATGGGTGAAGGGTGCGGTATCGACGGGCGGAATCCTACAGCGCGTAGCTGAGAAAGCGAAGAGCTCTGTGGATTCCATGATCACCACGCTCGACCCTCAGATGAAGGAGTACCTCAGTATGTTCATGTTCCTTTCTCGTGTAGGTACGAGGTGCGGCTCAATAAGGGTTATTGAGCAATTACGAGAGGCGATCAAGCAGAAGCGACGTGGAAAACTTAGTAGAGGTGTTCGGCTTCTCCACGATAATGCTCCCGTTCACACTGCTGCAATTGCCAAAGCTGCTGTAGCAAAATGTGGCTTCGAGGAAATTCGCCATCCACCTTACAGCCCCGACCTGGCCCCAAGCGACTACTATTTGTACTTGGGACTTAAGGCAGACTTAAGGGGAAGACGATTTTCTTGGGATGATGAAGTGGCTCAAGCTGTTTTCGCCCATTTTGAGGACAAAACTCCAAAATATTTTTCAAGGGGATAGAAATGCTTATCACGAGATCTGCAAAGTGCGTTGAAATAGAGGGGGACTATATCGAAACTAAAAAAGGTTTTGTAAATATATCTACTTGTTTTCTTTGTTAGGCCGGACACTTTTGGACCGCACCTCGTACATATTGAATTTTCATTAAAAAATGCGTTTTGCTTCTTACATCACCTCTAGCACAACTGTGACCGCGACTCTTTCTCGCGCGAAATATGCTATCTATCCCTTTCTGTACAGTATCGTAAGTGAGTGACGGGTGATGCTATGTCGCGCGACATGAGTCGCGAACCATAGTTGTGCTAGACGGGCTGCAAAGCTTATCGTAACACTTGTGATGATGTTCTTAACACGTTCACTGTCCGTGTCCCATATGCGGGGTCACGGCAAGCCTCTATTACAGAGACATAAGGTTCACATGTCAAACTGGGACAGTGAACTTGTTAAATAAACATGTAGGTTTTTGGGTGGATCAACTTTTCTTTGTTGTTGTTCTACCTCATGACCCAATGGTAATTAAATTTCTTAGAAAAATGTTAATAATTTTAAAATGACTGAACCGCCAGGAAAGCTCAAATAAAACGCGATGTAATTCATTTAAAGTGTTGATAATTTATGTTATTGTAATTGTCAGGATATAGTATACACACGAATGGTTGGTTTTTGGTAGACCAAGTTTGTTTGTTTAGGTGACCCAGGGGATGTCATCAGAAAAAAAAAATATGGGTAAGGTAACTGTGGCATTACGTGTATTTTCCGAAGTGTCATAAACTCTGTGTTGCTAATGCTTAGCATAGGCTTGTTTGTGCATCGCCATATGTCGTCAATCCAGTCTCCCCTCGTCAAATAAACATAACACCAGTTCACTCCGTGTATTTTTTAATATAATGCCTTTTAATTACAACAGATAGTGGCGGCGATGTCCAAATAGTGGTAGCTTCAGATAAGGATGTCAAGATATCACCAATCAGGGAGGCTTTCCAAGTCGTCTTTGGTAAAGCAACTGTCATGTAAGTGTTACAAACCATGCCTGTTTAACTTTGCTAAGAATTCGGAGCAACTGATTTCATTCAGAAAAAATGCTATGTGTCGAAAGATGAAATATGGTTGCAATATTTATTCCGCCAGCATAGTTTTCTTTGGCCTGGACTCTAGACCAGAGTAGTCCTTTTTGGAAAAATCTTATCCGCGCGACGAAGGTATTGTACGGGTGCGCCGCGCCAGCCTTACTGACCTATCTGTTCTACATCTTTGCCCTCTCGTCACCCCATTACGGCTGGATGGATTTTCACCAAATTTTGGTACAGTGACAGCTGGACATCCAAAGATGGTTATAGTTTACTTTTTACGAAAACTACCGTACAATACTTTTATCTCACGAGCGCGGGTGAGTACATTACTCACACAAACATGGCTCACCCGCGCTCGTGAGATAAAAGTACTGTACCTTACTTACCGTACTTACCGTAGTCGGGTAAAGAAAAGAGTTTTACGTTGATGAAGATGCGGGAATTGTAGTCTTTAATAATTTCCAGTGGCTACGATGCGCAAAGCGACGTGACAGCCGCGCAGCCCGTAGGCTACGCAGCTGCGTACGCGGCGGCCAAGCAGCGCATCGCGCACATACGCTCTGCTCATACAGAAGTCCACAACAACGTCCCCATCGTCGCCGTCGAAGGCTTCCTACACGAGGCCGTCTCCGACAGGTACAACACTACTACAGTAACAATGCGATGTGACAGCCGCTACAGTAACATTGTGATGGGACAGTCGCTACAGTTGGATACGCATCGGCCAAGCAGCTCATCGCGCACATACGCTCTGCTCATACAGAAGTCCACAACAACGTCCCCATCGTCGCCGTCGAAGGCTTCCTGCACGAGGCCGTCTCCCACAGGTACAACACTACTACAGTAACAATGTGATGTGACAGCCGCTACAGTTTGATACACAGCAGCTCTGCTCATACAGAAGTCCACAACAACGTCCCCATCGTCGCCGTCGAAGGCTTCCTGCACGAGGCCGTCTCTGACAGGTACAACACTCTACTACCTACAGTTAACATTGTGATGTGACAGTCGCTACAGTTGGATACGCATCGGCCAAGCAGCTCATCGCGCACATACGCTCTGCTCATACAGAAATCCACAACAACGTCCCCATCGTCGCCGTCGAAGGCTTCCTGCACGAGGCCGCCTCCGACAGGTACAACACTACTACAGTAACAATGTGATGTGACAGCCGCTACAGTCGGATACGCATCGGCCAAGCAGCGTATCGCGCACATACGCTCTGCTCATACAGAAGTCCACAACAACGTCCCCATCGTCGCCGTCGACGGCTTCCTGCACGAGGCCGTCTCCGTCTGAGCTACCTTGACAGGGCGATGACTAGGTTAGCGTACACAGTGTCATACCCTGCCCGTTATTTAATCGTATGGTGAAAAGCTTGTTGTAGGAAATTATAAATTTATATCCAGGTTACGCAACCAGTCCGTAGCTTCAGGTAGCAAATTAATATAGAGGTCCTTTGGGTCGCCCCAGTAGCGTCGTTTTGGACAGCGCTCCACGATATGCTGCACAGTTTGATCCTCAAGACCACAGTCACACATTGGGGTCGGACTCCAGCCCCACTTGTGCTTTAAAAAGTTGCACCTGCCGTGTCCTGTGCGGATTCTGTTGAGACGGCTCCAGTATTTCCTCTGTAAATAGAAGCCCTCAGGCTCTCAGGCACCCTGCCCGTTGAGCAATCAATTCAAAAAGGTTGATTCCACTTACGTCAGATTTATTTTTGTTCCATTCAGGTCATATCTGACCTAATTGGACTTTGTTGACAGAAAAAAAAAATGACTTGCTTGGACGGCAGTATTGACAGCATGCTGACCTGACTCCCTTATTCCACTCCGACCAACTAGACTAATCAATCAATAAGTACGCCTAGAACGAGCGAAGCGGCAGAACCGAACTGCTATCAGTAAATTAGTTTAATGGGTTAGGTTATGCTAGAACTGCGACCACAACACCGCGCGAGCTGAGCGAGCGAAGCGAGCGTTCCGCGGTAGCGGTCAGCAAAGCGCCAGAACTGACCTGTTACCAATAAAGTAGGTTAGGTTAGAACTGCGACCACCACAGCGCGGGTGCCGAGCATATACAGGAGGTGGGTTTTGCCTACAAACATAAAGTAAAATAAATCAGTATAGCCCACGAGAAATCGGGAGAGTTGCTCCATCAAGAAAAAAAAATGTTGATTCTTTACGTCCTGCTCCCTGGAAACCCCACTGTCTGTTTTGTGATTTATTAAGACGTAATAATGATGTACACAATATGTACTGAATTAGTACTTACTTAAAAAAAAATGTACCTCAATAGATACGAGGGTACAATTAATTGAATTCGGGGTTGCTGTAGAGCATCTCCCCAGCAACCCCAAATTTTTTTTTAAGAAAATTCGCGTAAATTTTTAATTTTCCTGCAAATAAGAAGCCCAAAAAAATTGTACTACTGTTTTTACCGTTGAGTGAGTTATCTATAGCTAGTTAATTACCTAATTGTCGCTAGGACGCGAGCGCCTCCAGGTCTCAAAGCGAGAGGTCTCGAACGTAGGAAACTTGGTATTTATAGGGTTCCGTAGCCAAATGGTAGAACCCCTATTACTAAGACTCCGCTGTCCGTCTGTCTGTCTGTCTGTCCATCTGTTACCAGACTGTATCTCATGAACCGAGATAGCTAGAGTTGAAATTTTCACAGATGATGTATTTTTGTTGCCACTATAACAACAAATACTAAAAACAGAATTAAATAAACATTTAAGTGAGGCTCCCATACAACAAGAGTGATCGCGCGGTAGCGTTAAGTTTGACCCTTATTTGTATGGGGCGCCGTACATACCAGGTGCAAACTTCACTTAACCCGACCAGTTAGGATGGGAAATGTTTGTACGGAACCTTCGGTGCGCTAGTCCAACTAGCACTTGGCCCATGGTTTTATATACAATGGGACTACACTCGTTTTAGTTATCTTATAAAATTGGTTTCTGGTACAATGCATTCTTGTCAACCTGCTACTCATGGTGTATAGATGGTGACATTTTTGAAGTAGCTTTGCGCAAGCAGCGCAAGAAGCGTTGCTTACAAGTACTTATATTATTTTAGTATTTGTTTACCTATTTTATTTCACTTTCATACAAAGAATTGGCTTCAAGTGTTTGTATATGGCTAGCAATGTACTTGTTGTATGGGAGCCTCACTTAAATGTTTATTTAATTCTGTTTAGTATTTGTTGTTATAGTGGTAACAAAAATACGAAGCGGAGAGCGGTGGTAGCCTAGTGGTTAGGGCATGCGACTTTCAATCCGGAGGTCGCGGGTTCGAACCCGGCCCGTACCAATGAGTTTTTCGGAACTTATGTACGGAATGTCATTTGATATTTACCACTCGCTTTTCGGTGAAGGAAAACATCGTGAGGAAACCACCTAAGCCCAATAAGGCCTAGTTTCCCCTCTGGGTTGGAAGGTCAGATGGCAGTCGCTTGCGTAAAAACTAGTGCCTACGCCACATCTTGGGATTTAGGTAGCCGACCCCGATTGAGAATTCATTCTCAAAAAATGGGACAAAGGCTAGGAGGATGAGTGGTAACAAAAATACATCATCTGTGAAAATTTCAACTCTAGCTATCTCGGTTCATGAGATACAGTCTGGTGACAGATGGACAGACAGACAGACAGACGGACAGCGGAGTCTTAGTATTAGGGGTTCTACCATTTGGCTACGGAACCCTATAAATACCAAGTTTCCTACGTTCGAGACCTCTCGCTTTGAGACCTGGAGGCGCTCGCGTCCTAGCGACAATTAGGTAATTAACTAGCTATAGATAACTCAATCAACGGTAAAAACAGTAGTATAATTTTTTTGGGCTTCTTATTTGCAGGAAAATTGAAAATTTACGCGAATTTTTTTTAAAAAAAAATTTGGGGTTGCTGGGGAGATGCTCTACAGCAACCCCGAATTCAATTAATTGTACTCCCGATCTATTGAAGTACATTTTTTTTAAGTAAGTACTAATTCAGTACATATTGTGTACATCATTATTAAGTCTTAATAAATCACAAAACAGACAGTGGGGTTTCCAGGGAGCATGACGTGATTCTTTTATTTCCTAACCGACCGACCGCCAACGTATGTGGCATATACGGGAAAACTGTCTGAACTGGATCTGACGAAATTGACATTAAAATATTCGACTTACGTCAGCCGTTTTGATTTTCTGACCTACCTATATGGAATTCCATAAATGTTGATGTATGAAAAAACAAAATCTGACCTAAGTGGCAGCTGACGCAAGTGGAATAATTCATTTGCACGTAGCTCTACATATTATTTTAAAAGTTTCATATATAAAATGCATCTGGATGCCATTCGCTATGTTCACAGATGGTACGCGATAGACCTGCTAGTGCTGTCCCAGCCGTCCCTGGGAATCGAACTGCAACTGCAGTCGCAGAGCTGCCCGGTGCCCGCGGCTGCGGCGGCGGCCGCGCGCGCCAACACGCCCGCCGACTACGCGCACATACAGACAGGCTTCAGTGTCACCGTGCCCTCTGTTATGGCTGCCAGCTTACAGGTAACTCTTCTAAACTACTATAATAGTAGTTTATGCACAGACCACCCCCACTAGACGGAGCATGTAAGGCGACCCGCGCGCACCGACGATATGGTACGGCAGAACATTAAAGTATCAACACGGCCGCCACTGTTTGGTTGCGTCCTTGTTTATGATCCATGCGTACGTCAACGAAAAAAGAAATTAAATAAATAACATGGTAAATTGTAGTGTTAAGTGGTGTAGAGAGACCTCATAAACATGGACGCAACTAAACGGTGGCCGCCGTGTTGGTACTTTAATGTTCTGCCGTACCATATCGTTGGTGCGCGCGGGTCGCCTTACATGTGCCTTACATGCTCCGTCTAGTGGGGGTGGTCTGTGAGTTTATGTGACTGTACATAATGAAGGGTATTAAACACAAGTGTGGGTTTATGAAACGCGCCGAAGGCAAGTTTCATAATAACATCACACGAGTGTTTTAATGCCTAATTATGAACAGTTACATACACTACTTTATCTAGCCACATATCATAGGCCTCCATGATGTATTCAGGAGTCGCACATTACGACAAATATTACCCGGTAATGGCGCTAATGAAGTTTTCTGGCAGCTGTCATAGTTTTTTTTAATTCAGAGACAAACAAGAATTGGCCCCAACTATCATATCGTTTAATATCTTACTTACGTGCGACATTTGTCAAATTTGATGCAAATTGACAATTCATTTCGAACTAAACGTCATCTCGACTGATATTAGAATAGAGGTAAAATCAAATTTATTTGTTTTTCAAAGATGTTCGAAATTTGAATAAATAATATTATCGAAATCGATGTTATTATTTAGCAATAATAACATTTTCACAGATAAGAAAGTTGTTCTAATAAAACTGTCTATTTTTATGGTGGTCATAATGTGCGGTTCTTGAACGCATCATGGAGGGTTTATGAAATTTGGATAGATAAAATTCTAAATTTCTATTGAAGAGCAGTTTTCTATGGGTTATGATTTCAGGAAAAATCTTAATAGCGTGATGCAGAATCGTCATTTGTTTTGTACGGGCGCGCTATGCGATGCCAGTCTGGCATCATAATTTCCTTTGTCCTCGCATCACGCCGAAACGGATGGGCAAATTTTAACCTACAGTTATAGCTGGACATCCAAAGATGGTTATAGGATACTTTTTACCCATCTATGGTAAAACTAAAATATGCAGGCGAAGTTGCGTTGCGGGCACATCCTAGTTCAATGATAAAATTAATAGATATTGACACAAAGGTAACCTCGTGTGGCGCGGAGATAATCCCATTAGAGGGTTATACTCCCACACAAAGTGCGACTACTGGTAGTGAGGGCTAACCAATCCCGATACAGTTCAAGTCATCTCTTAAAAAAAAGTCAAAGGTAAATTATGAATGAAAAATGTAATGTGATCTACTACAATTTAAGCAGGACTCGAACCTGCAACCCTACGTTTCGGGCGTAGTGCTCTCCCAACTGAGCTATAAGATCGTTACGTCTATCACACCAGTTCGCCTTTGTACATATCAATTGTTTAGTGTCCTTGTTATGTATATATATATATTTTAATGTACAATAAAGAGTTTACATACATACAAATCTTTGATTCCATATTTCTACGCTACTAGAGCGCCCTCTGCGTCATATGTTCTTTAAAATGCTAAAGCGCATTAGCCCATTTTTATTTCATAATTTATCTTTGTCAATATTTAAATATAAAAAAAGAGCCAATAAAAAGATTCTTAAAAAAAAACAACTCAATAATGTTATCTTCGGCTTCCCTTCATTTTTAGGGTTCCGTACCCAAAGGGTAAGAACGGGACCCTATTACTGAGACTTCGCCGTCCGTCCGTCCGTCCGTCCGTCCGTCTGTCACCAGGCTGTATCTCAACAACGGTGATAGCTAGACAGTTGAAATTTTCACAGATGATGTATTTCTATTGCCGCTATAACAACAAATACTAAAAATAAAATAAAATAAATATTTAAGGGGGGCTCCCATACAACAAACTTGTTATACATTATATATATGTATAGGTACGGAACCCTTCATGCGCGAGTCGGGCTCGCACTTGCCTAATTTTTGTGATATGGTATGGATATAATATAAAACAATTATTCACTTCTTCTGCTACGTTATTTTCATGTACGGTATTCTATTTTTGCCGGGTGAAGCGGGATTAAAGTGGTAGTTTTAACCGCTAGGATTCAAACAGGAATCATATTCAAGAAAAGAGCGTACTCCCACCTGAAAGGCCGGCTACGCACTTGTGACTCCTCTGGTGTTGCAGACGTCTTAAGGGCGACGGTAATCGCTTTTCATCAGGCGATCCGTTTGCTCGTATGCTTCCTATGATATAAACAATAATAATATAGTAATTTCTATGAAAATAAAAATGAAAACTTGTTAAAATTTATAGGGACATTTTACCACAGTGTCGGGCTCGTGACTATTATTTTCAAACTTATAGAGAAGTTAGGAAGTAAATTTTTGTCATATCAATATATTATAATTTGGTTTTTGTATTGATAGTGAATTCTTAAAAGTTTTGAATGTTTTTGGGGCAGCTGTCACGTGTCAGACAAAGAACACGTTCTGGCGGAACGCCCCTATACTTGATATGAGATAACATCAAAGTAATATATTTTTATTATTCAGTAAGTTTATACTAAGCGTGGAAGCGGCATGTATGGGCAATAAAGATTACTAATAATAATTCAAGATAATCTGTTATAGCCTTTGTCCCTACGTAAACGTGTAGATACAAATAAACTATCTTTTGACTCTTTTGTTTTTTATTAGGTTTTCACTCTTTGTGCTTTGATCTTTGTAACAATAGTTCAATATAAAATGATTTTTTTTCCCCAGGTACCACATACGCAATGGCAGGAGGCAAGTACGGGCGTAAGTCGCCGCGACTTGCTTCTTCTAGCCGCGCGTTCTCTGGCCGGCTCCTACAAGAAACTACTAGCGGTCTCTGCGGCCGAGATATGAACATGAAGACAGGTATTTTTTTCATTCTAAAGTCCATCCGGTAGATACACACACGTAATGGCAGAGGGCGAGTATGAAGGTAAGTCGCCGCGACATGCTTCTTCTGGCCGTGCGTTCCGTGGTCGGCTGCTGCTAGACACTTTAGCGGTCTTTTTTATGTCTTAGAGGGCAAACGAGCAAACGTATCGCCTGATGGAACGCGATTACCGTCGCCCATAGATACCTGCAACACCAGAGGAGTCACATGTGCGTTGCCGGCCTTTCAGGTGGGAGTACACTCTTTTCTTGAAGGTTTGAAGGTCGTAGCGGTCCGGAAATACGGCAAGCGACAATTCATTCCACAATGCAGTCGTGTTAGTCAGGAAATTTCTAGAAAAACGCAGTTGTGGACTGCTAACTACTGCTGCGGAAGGAAGTCTTGACAGAAATTCAGTTTGTGCGAATAAATACAGTCGACAATTATTTATTATTTATTTTTTTATTATTTATTTATTCAAATTAGTTACACAGTATTACAGTAATTAAACCAAGGCACTGTGAACTACAAAATTACATTTAAAGAAAAAACTAGCTTAATTTAGGCGACGCTCGATGTAACAGCGTGGCTACATTGCGTCGTCTGATCTGGCGCAGGATTCGGCAGATTGCCCCGGTACCGCCGAAACACAACACCCTTCGGCCAGACAATAAAAGCTTTTGTAAATGATTGATAAAAATTCGTTCACATTTAATTTGGTAGTTGTATTATTTAATTTATTGCACCAATTGTACCAATGTGCTTGGTTTCTTCTTGGGCTTTTGATCAAGCAAAATCGGCGCGTTCATAGCCAGCTTCGTGGTGCAAACGCGTCGATTGTGTTTCCACGTGTCAATATGAATTTGAAGACAGAGCCACATTCATTATTTTAGTGCCGGCTGTGCACACTCGCCGAAATGGACAAATCGCGCGAAGTCTTCACAGAAGAACTTGTGTAAATGATTGATAAAAATATTCGAATATTCATTCCCGTAAATGCAGTTTCGAAAATACAACCAATACTTTTAGTCCAATAAAACATTTTTTTGTTTCAGAATCACTCATGGAATTAAGCAGAGGATCTTATTTTGACTGAAGTACCTAACATAATAAATAGTGTTCGACTATTTTATTTTTTCTAGTTCTCTATCGAAAATGTTCCTTAGATTAAGGTATTTGCACAGAACAGGTACATTCTTGTTGTGGCGGGTATTCTCTTATACGGCGTTTCTTGATCGAGTGGCCTTTAGCATAATTGATAAAGTCTCGAAATTACGTTGTTTTCGATTTATTGTAATTGAAGTTGTGCAACATTGGATACTTCACGAATTTAAGGGTTCAGAAGGTTACTTATAGTTCAGAAGGTCCACTGTGCTAAATGAGGTCTCATCAAATGCCGTATAATATATTGAAGTTTTATGTCGTGAACACCGCCCACTATTTTCAAAAACAAATTAAATGTTTGAAGTTATATGATATAAAATTATTTACTTGTCTATACAAACATACTTAAATACTTTTTTATTTACACGGAACAATTTGCTATGCGTTTGAAAATATTAGAAAATAATAAGTGTAAGTAATATGTATATGTGGCCTCTATAATATAATTATATCCTTATACAAGAAAATTTCTATAAATGTGTTATGTACCTAATAATGTAATATAAGCGTGAATAAATATAAAATGGCTTAAAGCACAATTACTTCGTCGAAGTGTGTTCTATTCTAAATTAGCAGTTAATGTAAGCATACATAATAATTAATAAATATATGTTATACGTTATGACATTTTTGATAAGTTAATCTTAATTTAAAAATTGTAATATATATTATTTTAAAGTCTGGCATACATAATGTTTTTAGAAAATAAACTGATTTATGTTGGGGCCCACGTATCTTATTTTTGACTATCCACTGTGAACTGTTATGCAATGCATGATATGTTTGATCCATCTAGTTACAAAATTTACTAGGGTGAGTGTAATCGCTGCGTGATCGAATCCGAAACGATGAGATACGAAGAGAAAGGGTGTACCTAGATATATCTACCCTTGGTTCTCTATAGCTCAGTATAGTTTTTGGTTCAGCTATAGCTCAGACAGTCGTCAAATTTAAGTGGCAGTGGGCGGGGCACAATGCTCGTGGAACCGATGGCCGTTGGGGCAGAAGGTCTTGAGTGCCGACCGTGGTCCGGAAAACGGCAGCATGGAAAGGCCTCTAACAAGGTGAACCGACGACCTGGTTAAGATCGCGGCCAGAACCTGGATAAAGGTGGTGCACGACCAATCGTTATGGAGAACATTGGGGGTGGCCTTTACTCAGCAGCGGACGCCAATCGGCTGATATGATGATTAGTGTATTCCTTTGTGTGACAAAAGTTACCCATACGTTTTGTATGACTAACTTTCGTGACACAAAGGAAGTGATCGTGATTTTTTGTTAACTAAGCATTTAACTATGTACAATTTTTTTGCAATCGACCCGTAACCGGATTTTATTTCATTTCATTACCGAGGCCCTACTATAGTTATTGTAGATGGATATTAGATTCTTATCGACAGACAACTTTTGACTGAAAACACTACCTATAAACAAAACTTATCTATTAATTGGTTATATTACTGTGAATTCAAACAACTTTGTTATTTTATCGAATTTTATTGCATGTTAAGATAATCCGGTGTTTGTTACGTAAAGCTACCTAATGCTGATACGACGATCTAATTCTATCCTTTGTTTTTCATGAAGTAGGTCCAGTCGCCATCAGATATCGATATATCGGATGGCGACTGCAGGACCTACTCTGGCTTCTATGAGCAAATAATGCGTTCATTAATGTCTGAATATGAACACGCACTCAAACGCCTTGACAATAAGAGTCGTGTTCAAATATATATGAACGTATATTATTTGATGCAATATGGCGACCGTACCAGCACAATAAATCCTTATAATCGAAGCGTTTTGGGTCTTTGTTCGAGAGTTTTAACCGCCTATATTTTGTGGGCACATTTCTCGTAGAGGCTGTATTTTTTTTGCAATTTTGAGGTACTTAATCGGTAAAATATCCCGGACATTCATTCACAAATAGTCCAGTAAAAATAGCGTTAACCCTTTAATGCATAAGTGATGTAAATTTAGGTACACAGTAAATATCAAAATCCATATTATTATAAATAAATATTTTGTGAAGAACAATGACATGCCGATCAACTGCACTACCCAATGGTTGTCTGGAAGAAATGGCTTTTTAGCGATAAGACCGCCTGTTGTCTACCGTTATTAAAATTATTGTTTCTGAATTAAATTTGTAAACTTTTTTGGTGTGCAATAAAGCATTTTGTATTGTATTTGTATTGTATGCCTGTCACAATGGGGTATGCGCATAACTATATTTATTCTCAAAATAAATTGACTGATTATGTACAAGTTAGAATTGAACTATTTATCTGCCTTCATCGCAATCCCATGAAAAACAAAAAAAAAATAAGTTAAAAAAGTTTTTTTTCCTTGATCTCAAAAAAGTTCCTTCATTGTGTTGATGTCAAGATGTTTATTTTGATATCGAAACGTTTTCAACTCACCATTGCGTTTTTTTGTCCTTAAATGCTTGATCTTTCTCTATGTGTCAACTTACCCAGGTACCTGTTTCAACTTACCTCGGTACTAGGAGGGTTGAAACAGACTGACTTGATGAGGAAATACCATATTTGTAAATAGGTCTAAATGCTAATTACTTATTTTATTGAGGTTCAGAATTAAAGGATGAAATTCTCTTTCTAATGATATACTTTTTACAATTCTAGCTTATATAATGAAGCAGCTATGTTCGGAAATGTACATTTTGTGTCAACCCTCCTAAGTTTATTCATTGCCGATTGGTTTTACTCTGAATCTTACAAATTTACATAGTTTCTGATGAATGCATTACACGTTTGAAGAAAAATATTGTTTTAGGTTGCGATTTCTCATATATCTTGTCTCAGTTTCGTTATGTAACGAAACTGATAAAATGTAAGGGTTAGTTCATACTATAAAACCTTTTTTATAGGTCGAAAAACCTATCTGAATATGTACTGTAATATTTTTTGTCTCTGTTTCGATTCCCTAATTAATTTATTTTAGCATTTTCAGCATATTTTTAGAAATCAATTTACTATATAAAAATATAGTTTATCCTAGTATTTCAGTACAAAAATAAAAACACTTTTTTACAGTAGACAAATGCTGAAAGGCAATGGAAATATAGATAACGTTTAAAGCAAAATCCTACAAAATATGAAGTGTTAAGAGTAAAACATTTAGACAGACTAAAAAAATCAAGAAAACGTGGAGTAAAAAGTCAAAATAAGGAACAAAAAGAAATAACAAGCGATAATTGAAGACGATATTCCGCACGTTATTATACCAAAAAGAAAAATAAATCTAATAGGCAGCAGAGTCCGGATCCAGAAAGAATTAAGACTGGCTACTGTAAGACACGAATTAATTATTTAGATCATATTTGTTATTAGTATTTACACTGTGATTATGTAAACCAAAAATCAGTAATCAATATTGCTAATTGAAATTAAAACGTTTTATTAAATAATTCTGCGAACGAAACCATAAAACTTCACTAGTTTTATTTCATGAGTCCGACGCTTTATGTTATCAGTTTCGTTACAGCAATTATCAGTTTCGTTACTCTCAGTTTAGTTACGAAATTCCAAAGGTACATATTTTCTGCAATTCACCCTATGACGATAAATTATATCATGATCACAGTAATCAGTTTACGTAATTTATAGCCTCTATATTTTCGGATTACTGCGCTAATCCTTAAAGAAACTACCCAAAGCCACTAATAATCCAGTAATATTTAGATATTTAATAATTATCTAATCAAAATGGTATAAATACTGAGAATTGAGAAGCGAATATCAAATCGTTCAGCGATTCGGTAAGTACCAAACGTCGCATTAAAAAAAGAAATACATAAATGGGGGATTATTTTCTGTTTCGCCCTCAGGTAGAAAATGCCTCATGGTATTAAGTCCGCCTTTTGTACTATAAGATTTATTTCGTGCAATCAATATTGAATAAATAAATAATTCAGTTCCATAGTTGGACACAAAGAACTGGCTTCCGTATACTAAGGACCAAATTTTACGATAATTTTACTAAATCTATCTTGTTTATTCCAGCAAAAATAAATTTCAATATGAAATTCTTCGCCGTTTTCGCTGCCGTCCTGGCCCTCTCGGCCGCCGCGCCCACCACCTGGACCCTCAATGACCTGTCCCAGGCCATGCAGGACCCGGCTACCCCGGCCGCGGTCATGCCCTACCTCGAGCAGGCCCTCAACGCCATGATGGAGGCTATGTTTGCTGGACAATCCGTGGTAACTATTATACTCTTCTTATGTAAGGATCACCAAGTGGACCAATATCCGAGGCCATCTAGAACCCGGTTACCCCGGCCGCGGTTCTGCACTACCTCGAGCAGGCCCTCAACACTATGATGGAGGCTTAGTGCGCTGGACAGGCTGTGAGAACTATACGCTTCATATATGTGGACCAACCAGTGGACCCTCTATATCCCAGGCCATCTAGAACCCGGCTTCCCCAGCCGTAAGGCTACGGCAAGACGTGATAACCCGACAGCACACACATGAAGATTATTAAGCTTTAGATATATGTAGCTCTGGAAAATGCTCTTTAAAAGAAAAAATCAAACAAAGCTGTTCGAATAGCTTTATTGTTCATGGTCCTTCGACCCGGATTCGGCTCGGCATGAAAGAGGACAAACGGGTATAATTTATTTACTAATATCATTAATTCCACAGGAGAGTATCGCCGTCCCCATTCCCGCGGGTCTCCTCCCCGTCGCCCCCGCTCCCGTCGCCGACGCCACCCCCGCCGTCATCGCTGACGCTTCCGGCAGGCCTCTGGTCCAGATCATCGTCAACATCCAGTCCCAGGAGTCTGTTGCTGTAAGTGAATCAACCATTTTTTGGTTGGATCCAACCAAATTTTAATAAGAAGTAGTCGGAGATCCATAATGACATATAAATTGGACTTTTAATCGAAATGAATTGGGTAATTCTACCCTATTTTAGAAACAGTAGGTATTTCGTTATAAGTATCTATTGTATGTTTTTCGTAAATTCATATAACTTCAACAAGACATAGGTACATGTACATACAACATCATAAGACTTACATATTAGTCTTAAAGAGTACACGTATAAGTGAGATCATGTACCTACTAGTAAACAATGAGGGCATAAGTTTAGCATAATGAAACCCATTTTTTTTCAAGTATAAAGCGTCTCGCCGACCCACTCATTAAACCACGTCCCGTTCTGTAATCAAAGTTCGGCAGACTAAAGTTTTGGTAATTTTTCAGGAGACTCCCGCCGCCGTTGTCGAGGCTGAGGAATCCCCCATCCTGACCCCCTCTCCCGTCATCGTCGTGCCTGAGGCCCCCACGCCCGTCGTGATCGCCCCCGCTCCTGTTGAGATCGCGCCTGCCCCCGCGCCTATCGTGATCGCCCCTGCGCCCGCTCCTATTGAGATCGCGCCTGCCCCCGCACCCATCGTGATTGCCCCTGCCCCCACTCCTATTGAGATCGCGCCTGCCCCTGCACCTATCGTGATCGCCCCTGCCCCCGCTCCTATTGAGATCGCGCCTGCCCCCGCACCCATCGTGATTGCCCCTGCCCCCGCTCCTATTGAGATCGCGCCTGCCCCCGCACCCATCGTGATTGCCCCTGCCCCCGCTCCTATTGAGATCGCGCCTGTCCCCGCGCCCATCGTGATCGCCCCTGCCCCCGCGCCCATCGTGATCGCCCCTACCCCTGAGGCTATTGAGATCTCCCCCGTGGTCCCCGCCCCCGCGGTTAACCCCATTGATGTGATCGCCGTCGGCGCCCCTGACGTCAACCCCATCGATCTGCTGCAGCCCGTGCCCGTCGCTGTCGCCGCTGGTGAATCCCAGGCCGGTATCCTCGTTTAAGAAGCGATAGAATTTCACGAATTATATTGATTTCTTTTGTTACTTCATTACTTTATTTTTTCCCAAATATTCCATTTCTTGAACCGTAACTGGTGCGCAATTCCTCGTACCAATAAACATGTTAAGATGTTCGTAGTAAATGCTGACGTGACCAGCGTTTAGTGTGCCAAGGTGCTAACTAAGCTACGAAAGAAATGGATATTTCTTTTAAAACTGCAAAGATCCTGATATTCGTAAACAATGTTCGTATGCATTACTGACCCTTACTTCAATTAACAATAGTTGATTAGTAACAGAAGAAGAGTGCAAGTGCAAAAATTCAAGAAATGCAGTCGGACATGCTGATGGTATAATTTTAGGCGTTCATCCATGTGTCTTACGGCTGAACAGATCACGTGATGTATTTCCTATAATCATGTTCGCTTGTGATCTGTAAATAGAGAATCACATGAGTAACATCCTCGCAATGCATGAAATGTTTTAATTTCACTCGATTAGATATTATTTGTCAAGTTGGCCTTCGCAATGCTGTAGGAATGATTCGTCCTGCCTACGGCATTGCGAAGGCAACTTGTCAAATCGCTATCTGAAAGGTGTGTCATCTGACTCATGATGACGATGGATAGGTCTCCCTCTGAATAATTTATGTGTTGAAAGATGACGATTTGGCAGAGAAGTTACTAAAGTAGATGAACAAACTTCTTGACATCCAAAATATAACGTAAAGTCTTAACTGGAGGGTCTAGTATAAGATTTAGAGGTATATAAGAAAAAAAGTGATATATTTAAGCAAGGTTTTAGAAAATGCAAAGAAGGTTAGAGAGATGAAATGAGACTTTGAGGAAAATTCGTGGGCGCAGTAAAATACCGATTTTATTTTTACTTACCAATAACATGGAATTCTGATAACATATCAAGTGATATCACATAGACTTAGCAATCACAAATAAACCTAGATAATGTCAAACGTGACAAATGCAATTTCGAGAATCTTGAGCTGTCCTGGTTCGCATGACCAAATGCATTTTTGGCAACTCTTATCAGCGGTGTATGTATGTAATGTAACCACTCGCGAATTTTATCGTCTGTCCGATAAGTTGTGGTGAGATATCGACTATCGACCGGTGACATGGGCCGGGCCCTGATTGTGATTTGTTTATAAGAGTGGCGTGTACCGAAGGGCCGGCAGTAAGCAACTTGTTACTTAGTGCTGCTTGTGAGCTATCCTGGTATCCCAGGTAAGTTACTAACGTTATTTTAAAGCCTTTTCCTTGGTGGTATACTTTAAAAGTAGGTAGGTGGAATATGCTGTATGAGTATAAATAATATCAAGTGACTTTGATATATTTAGTACCTACATGAGCAGAGAATAGAGTAGATCTCATTGACAGGTAAATAAATATAGCCCGGTCTCTTCCATCAGGTTACGCATTAAAAAAAATCTTTGAGCTTTGACCTTTGTGTCAATGGTATAATTTCTTCAAGTTTTTAGGGTTCCGTACCCAAAGGGTAAAATCGGGACCCTATTACTGAGACTTCGCTGTCCGTCCGTCCGTCCGTCCGTCCGTCTGTCACCACGCTGTATCTCAAGAACGGTGATAGCTAGACAGTTAAAATTTTCACAGATGTTGTATTTCTATTGCCGCTATAACAACTAATACCAAAAATAAATATTTTTATATTATCTTTTTTATCGATTCTATTTTTTATGTGGTGTCAGTTGGGAGAGCAATGCGCCGGTAACGCAGAGGTCGCAGGTTCATACCCTGCTTAGATTGTAGTGGATCGCATTCAATTTTTCTTTCTTAATTTACCTTTGTGTCATTATTTATACCAAAAATAAAGTAAAATAAATATTTAAGGGGGCCTCCCATACAACAAACTTACAGATGATGGTACGGAACCCTTCGTGCGCGAGTCCCACTCGCACTTGGTGTATTTTTTTTTTTTTTATTCTTAATTGGTTCTTACCGTAAATAAATAGTATGTTCAGAACTCTTAAGGTTATAGATAAGGCTTGTGTCAATAAAAGTTTAAAATACATACTGAAACGAATAAACGAATACAAAGACACTGCAATTCTAAGAAATGTAATAAGCGGTTTACGGTCACGTGTAATTGTCAGGAACGGCCTGACATGTTTCGAACTCGTATAGAGCTCTTCTTAAGAGACTGCTACCCGTACAGAGCCTCGCGGTAACTTTGTCACTAATTTAACTTTGACCGCTGGGCTGTACGGCGAACAGTCCCTGATGAAGAGGTCCATACGAGTTCGAAAAACGTCGGGCCGTTCCTGAAAATTTCAACTGAGTGGAAGCCGCGTAATACATTATTGTCTCACGATAGTTTTAAAAATTGGGCAAGTGCGAGTCCGACTCGCGCATGAAGGGTTCCGTACCTAATCCCGTTTGTTGTATGAGAGCCCCCCTTATATATTTATTTTATTTTATTTTTAGTATTTGTTGTTATAGCGGCAATAGAAATACACCATATGTGAAAATTTCAACAACGACAGACGGACGGACGGACGGACGGACGGACGGACGGATGGACGGACGGACGGACGGATGGACGGACGGACGGACGGACAGCGAAGTCTCAGTAATAGGGCTCCGTTTTTACCCTTTCGGTACGGAACCCTAATAACATTACGGCTATTTAATTAACACAAATTATAACGGGTCTAACGCGATATTTCTCATTTACCTTCATAATCTAACGTTTCGGCGGGGATGCACACGCCGTGGTCTCAGATGTGTTTATTACGGCTATTTTACTTTAAGTTCGATTTTATCTTCACGAACGATTTCCTTATTTCGTGGGTGTTTATATACCTCAAATCAAATGTAATTTAACTCAACTTGTATTGCTGATAGTAATTCATTTTCCCCAGATAAACCACGATGACTGTTCCCACCATAACCCTCGACGAGCTCTCCAAGGGAATCCAGGATCCCGTTACCAACGCGACCTGCAAGAAGGTTCTAGAAGGCATCCTCAACGACATCATGGATCTCCAATACGGAAAGGAGACTCCTTACACCACTGGCAAACAGGTTGTGCCAACAGGCTCCACCCTTGATGATGTCGACAAGTCCATTGCCGATGATACGACTGAGAAGCCGTTCAAAGATATCTTCACTAAAATATCTGAGACCGAAAAGAGTGGGGATCGCACTCCTCAGTCAGAAAACGATGGCACTTGGGACTCCAAGTTGAAGCCCGTTTTAGTATTAGTGTCGACAAAAAAGTAAAATTACTTGTGTAAATAGCTGGTATTTAATATTTGTATGTATTTATTTAAATACTGATGTTAAGTCTGGAACGTTGACCACTTCAAAAACTGTGGGTACATTTTGCTAAGCTCGTATGATTTTGGATACCTATGTAACCTTCCGAAAGATTCGATTATCTCAATATGGACCAATATTTAATGTGAAATTCGTACCGTTTATTGATCTTTATTGTAGCATTAGCATTTATGTAACCTAAATTTTGTTTATAACAGTAAATAAAATATATAAGTCAATACCACCTTTTATTATGTGCTCGGAGGAGCGAGGCGCGTTGCTGGGCTGCTGAAAATAAGATAGTTTATACTATACCGGTGTATGGTGCATGTGAGGGAAGGAGAAGGCACAGGATCTATACAGGAATTAGTATAGGTTTCTTTTTAATTATGACGCATCCTCCTGCTCTACCCTGATTCATACGAAATTTAGGATTAGTTATTTGTGCAACAAGAGAGCAAAGTTGTTTTTTGTTGCGAGTGCTGATTTTGAGTCCCGAGCAAGCGAAGGATTCTAATTTAGAGTCCTGAGTGTAGCGAGGGACTCAACAGCAAGAGATGCAAAAAAACTTTGTTCTCGTGTAGCACACACAACTTTTCACCTCGACAGCGAGAACATATAGTTCGACTTTTTGTACTTTTTCTTCCAACCATTCAGGTGTAGGTATGTGTAGGCCAATGCCTTACAAAGACAATTTGTTGCTGATTTCAATGACATTATTAATTAGAAAATAGATACCCGCTGCTTGAAATGAAATAAAAATCTAAATAAATTGAAATAATACGTTCCAACACTGTACCAGTCCCTCACGACCACCATGGTTGTCATTATTTGATCAAATTGGAAGATTGAGCAGATACATTACGTGTTTATTTATTTTATACGAGATTTTGTAGTTTAATTAGGTAATATTTTTACTCGTAAAGCACTAAACAAAATGAATACAAAAGAAAATAACAATTTGAACTCAATATTTTTTAAAGTAAGTATGATTCGAAACTGCGTCTATGATAAATTGGTGAAGTCATAAATATTATTTGTACAGCCATTTACAGTATAAAATTGAAAAATCCTAACTTATTTAAACAATAATCTATTTGATTTATATAAAAAACACAATTATTTAAACATTCGGTCGAACAGTCTTAGAGCATAGACAAATGGAGATGTCATAACGTAAACTCTTCGAACAAATTTTTTCGCCAATTTTAGCGGGGGGCGAGGTACACACGTACAGCACACCACCAAAAGACGAATAACTCAACAGACACAAATTTTGCTGTTGCGATAAACGCACACTACAGCAAAATTCAACACATCAAAAATGACATGCACACAGATACTGTTTTCACGTAACTGTGCAGCATACATAAGAAAAACATAGTGATGGGACACATATGAAGAATGAGTCAAATCATTTTAATGAATGAACTGAATTGTCTTATAGGTACTATTTATTGTGAAATTTGAAAACTGTAAATTCTGTATATTGAAGATGTTATCCAATAAATATATTTGTTTCTATGTATAATTATCTGTCTATATTTATTGTGTACTTATCACTCTCGCATAACTAAACTGCGAAATAAAACTGTCGCCCGCGGTTGTTTCGGGCTTAAACAATCACGGACTTCTAAAACAAGTACACTCGACTTCATATTGTTGTTGCTAAAATGAAACCACTTAATTTTCGCCATTTTGGAGCCGATAGCTATGTGCAAGTTGTGTGAGCGTCCATGGATCTAATATTAGAGATTCACAGATCGTCACAGATCAAGGAACCGTTTGCCTGAAATGTAAATTTTAGTAGACGTTCACGCAGGATGCTTTGAATGGGCACTGAAAACAACTGTCATTCCCTATGGAATATTTAGTCCAACGTGTTTGTAGTTTAGAGGTCAGTGAATATAACCTTCAGGAAAAGAACGTACGCCCCTCTAAAAATTAAGGTGATTATATGACACCACATATAAAGTGATTTAAAGATATGAGTAAATAATAAGTAAAGAGAAAACAATAAAACAAATTGTTATTAATTTAATTAGAATTGCCACATATGAAACAAAATAAAAAAAGTTATAATTAAGTAAATATATTCATCTATCTATCAGCCACAGACGTCCACTGCTGAACATAGGCCTCCCCAAGAATCATCACAACGCTCGCTACGCGGCGCTTTCCTATACGTGGTCGCCACTCTAGCACTTTGCTGACCTAACGGCCATCGATTCTCCGGACTACATGGCTTGCTCATTGCCACTTCAATCGTGCAGTCCTGTGAGCTATGCCGGTTACCTTGGTTCTTCTGCGGCATATCCTCATTTCTCATTCTATAAAAGAAAAGAAGAATACGGAAATAAGGAGGCAGCAGTGAAGATGGAAAGAATATGAAATAAAGTCTATAAATAATAGTATATGTATAACGCATATACTCATAGCCCAGCATTAAATGTTCCTTTTACCTAGATATACTTTTAGCAAACAATTATTTTCATTTTCATATTAAATTTAATCACTACATAGTATAGAACAAAGTCGCTTTTTGCTGTCTGCCTGTTTGTCTGTCTGTCCCTATGTTTGCTTAGATCTTTAGAACTACGCAACGGATTTTGATGCAGTTTTTCTTAATAGATAGAGTGATTCAAGTGGAAGGTTTATAATATGTATAATGCATTCATAATTTATCAGTTCTGCACCCGTGCGAAGCCGGGAGGGTCGCAAGTATCTAATAATACACTAACTATTAAACGAACTGCAGTGATCGAATGAATGAATGATTCATTCAAATGTTGAGTCGCGGTTTTGACTTTGTCACATCCCTCGCCCCTGTACCACCGTTTTATGGTTACATTTTTCTGTCGTTTACGTATCGCAACGGTTTTTTTCTTTAAATGGAGATTATACTTTAATACACATTTAACACTTCGTAAAAATACTTACCTGTGATAGGAAACGCGATCTTGTTACGTATTTGAGCTGTCAGATCGCCTTTTACAAGAAAATATCTGCACAATTCACCATTTTTAGAGAGAAGTGTCACGCGACACAGATCAATGCAAAATGGCGGTGAAGCGACTTCAAGTAGTTTTATATAGCGTGCTTGACCAGTTGACCAGTTATTTTGCCGGAGGGGGTCGCCCGTCCATGGCATCTCCTGTCATTAAATACTCAAAGCGAACAGTAGGTATTTTGTAATAAAAACTTTTTCGGGTATTTTTTTAATTTTTTTGGTACAACGCGTCGATCGGTACGTGTTCTTATTCGAAGTCGGATTCGAAAATCGAATTTCGAATCGATATGTCTTTATCACTCTCTTTTTCATATAGATATGAAAGAGACAGAGTGCATCAAAATTCGAATGTTTCAAATTTTATAATTAACCTGTGGCTGAGAAATGACAATTCGTAGTCAAAAATTAAAAAAATTAAAAAGCTACTTTCTACTCACGCTCGAAACAAAATCGTATTTTGTTCACTTTATCTCGCAGCAAAGCCGCCATGTTTGAGCTGGTGAAAGTAGCTTTTTAATTTTTTTAATATCTGACCACGAATTGTCATTCTTCAGCCAAAGGTTAATTATAAAATTCTAATCATTTGAATCTCGATGCACTCTGTTTCTTTCATATGTATAGAAACTTATCAATTTGAAATTCGATTTTCGAATCCGACCTTGATTGAGAACAGTTCGGATACGCGTTATACAAAAAAAATACATTTAAATCACCCGAAAAGTTTTAATTGCAACGTATTTTTTTTCTTTATTATATTTTTATTTAACGACCGAATGTTAAAATTATTGTGCCTTTTATATAAAACAATAGATCATTGCTCAAATAAAATAAGATTTTTTAACTTATGCTCATATATTTTTAATAGAATCAAATAATAATATTAACTATAAAATAATAAATATGATATGTATAACAGAATCTAAAAAAAAAATACTTAAACTAAGTTATAAATATGTACAAGTCTGATAATAATAATTTATAATTTCACCATTTATCATATAGATGCATATTCGAAACGTACCTTAAAAAATATCGAGTTCATATTGTAATTGTTATTTTCTTTTGCATTTATTTTGTTTGGTGTTTTACGAGTAAAAATATTAATCAATTTATAAACAAAATCTCGTAATATAATATGTATTTATAAATAAATACGTCATGTATCTGCTAAATCTTCCAATTTGATCAAATTATGACAATAACCGTGTTGGTTGGTTGATTATAATTTCAATTAAATTGTATTATTAGGTATTCCTTTTTAAGCAGCACTTTTGTTTTTTCTGGTTAATAATATTATTGAAATCAGCAACAAAGACTATAAACATACGTTGGCAGAAAAAGCACAAAATGTCGAATATGTTCTCGCTGATGGGGTGAAAAGTTGTGTGTGCTACACGAGAGCAAAGTTTTTTGCATCTCGTGCTGTTGAGTCCCTCGCTACACTCAGGATTCAAACATAGAATCACTCGCTACGCTCGTGATTCAAACGTAGAATCCTTCGCTTTCTCGGGACTCAAAATCAGCACTCGTAACAAAAAACAACTTTGCTCTCTTGTTGCACAAATAACTATTTCATGAACGACGACAAAAAAGAGAGGGATAAGTACAGTCGCCATCAGATATATCGCAGCATATAAGGCGTTCATAAATATATGAACATGTACTGTAACGCCCAGTCAATAAGAGTCGTGTTCACATATTTATGAACGTCTTATATGCTGCAATATATCTGATGGCGACTGTACAATGAGCTGCAGAATTGCATGCCCCATTTCTGAATGAATTCATCCAATAGTACATTACTTTATTTATCAGAACTAATTACTGGATAAAGGGATAAATTCGCCTTTGTATATACTTTTTCTTTTAAGTAAAATGTACAATTTCATGTTTTGCGTGCAATAAAGACTTTCCATTCATACATACATACTGTATCGTAGTACTGCGACAAATTAATCAAACGATAAATTCGTTCACTAAACTATTTCGATTCCAAATTTCATTTTCATTTAAACCTGTTTAGAAGCTGAAGCACACTTCGCCATTAGCACCCGTTTGGAAATGTCGAGCTCAATTTAGTCCATAGACGATACGATTAGAGTACGTTAACCGAGTCGATTTCATCTCGAATGCAACTTTATACTTACATACATGCAACTGAACGTTTCATCTAATTGGTAAGTATAGTGCTACTGCCTAGGAAACTACTCGTTGGTTTAAAAAGTATAAAATCATGACACGAATATGTGACTTGCAACAATGAGCTACGTTGTATTGTAACTTTTCTCATAAATGGTCGATGTTGACTTTATTAGTCAACAATAAAAAAAAAACCTTGCCGTTTCGGTTTTATCAACAATAAGTACTGTTATTACTGTTAGTTTGAAATGTCTTTATTTGTCAAAGTACAAACTTAAAAAAAACCGGCCAAGAGCATGTCGGGCCACGCTCAGTGTAGGGTTCCGTAGTTGCTTATCCTTCACAATAGACTTAAGTTACAGGAAAGATTTCAAGCTCTATAAAAAGGTCGTAAACGCCAAAGTAACTGAAATTACTTATTACCTTCTGGAAGTCAACTTACGTCCTTTTAAGAAAATTATGAAATTTTGCGATAACTCAAAATCGGCTTCACCGATTTTGTTCAATCTAGTTTTCATTGAAAGTACTTATAAAGCCTCATTTTCATGAATTTTCCCATCATTTATTATTTTTAAAAGACCTATTCAACGACACCCCACAATCACCCCCACTTTAGGTGTTCGAGAGGTACCCGAAAAAAATTGTTTTTTTTTAGTTTTTATTGTCCCGTTTTGTCGGCGTGATTCATACACATACTCATACCAAATTTCAGCTTTCTAGTCTTAGAATAATAACGCCTAGAAACCCAGTTCACGCGCAGCGGTGAGGCCACTAAAAGTAAGCCAGAAATGGCTTAAAGCGCCGATCGGCTTCTCAGTTGCAAGGACGCGTGACAGGTGTAAAGAGCACCCACATTTTCAATTATTATGACGATTTGTGCAAGGATAGGGTGTCACAATGCATCGGATAAAAATGATAAACATGCTAAGATAACATTTCACTCGTAAATATTATTCTTTAACTCGTATTTTTACGTAAAACAGTAATCAAAATTTCATATCTTCTATAAGCGGCATGACCACGTAGTGTTACCCGTGTAACGGAATTGTTTACCCTTAATTCTGTCCTGATAATATACTGATTACTTACAAATGTGTTGATGATGAGTTGACGACTGTGCAAATAAAAGTAAAGTCAGTTGTAAAATCATATCTAATTTTATTTGACACTGTAGTTTTTTTGTGTCAGAGTAGTTGTGTGGATTTTAGATCAACATCATATTGTTACGCCGGTGGATTAACTTCAAACGTCAATTTCGGTGATTTAGAATCGTTTTCAGCTAGCTGTTAAGTAATTTTTGGCCGTTTCAGGATTTGCTATATTGCATATTCAGATTTGACTATACCTACATCATAACTGACATTTTAAATTAAAATAATAAATAAAAAACTTTTGGTTAATGCATTTAATGATGTTTGAACTCAGCAACAGGTCTAAGATTCAATTAAAATTTTGAAAGTAACCAAACACCACTGGCAAGAGTATTCCGCCAATTTGTGGGGAATGTGATTGCGCTAGCAACATTATTGGTGTGTTTGTGTGCGTATCGGCGCGTGTAAATACGAGTTGTTCACAACTACATGAATCCATTTTATGCCTCACGTGTGACGCTTCGGCCGTTTGAAACTATCATTCTAGGCGTTATTATTCTAAGTTTCTAGTACTAATGATCACGGAGCTAAGCCGCGGACGGACGGACGGACAGACGGACAGACGGATCTGGTAATTGAACATAACCAACAAGCCATTGAAAGTGTTCAAACCATAAAATTTCTTGGAGTGATGCTGGATTGCCATGGTAACTGCCGAGCGCATATTGAGTACCTGGTCGGCAAGCTGAACAGATTTGTGTTTGCGTTGCGCAGGATATCACAGGTGGTGTCCCAAGAATCCGCTCTTTTAGCCTTTCACGGCCACATTATGTCTAACCTCCGTTACGGTCTTATTTTATGGGGAAATTCCTCACAGGCCCAACAAGCATTTCTACTTCAAAAAAAATGCGTGAGAGCGATCTGTGGTGCCAACACGACGGATTCATGTAGACCGTTGTTCCAAAAATTGAAAATTCTTCCGTTACCCACACTGTACATTTATGAAATGTGTCTCTTTGTGAAGGCTCGTATTAGTCAGTACAATATAATGAAATCTAATGATAGGTCAACTTCTAAGCACCATGGGCTTAATATCTGTTATCCATGTCATAGCTCTGCTCATTTTGAAAAAAGTATTCTTTTCATGTCTGTCAAAATCTGTAATAGTTTGCCAAATGACTTGAAATCCTTGGATTGCCAAGGTTTCAAACCCAAATTGTTTAAGTGGTGCCTACAAAGAATGTACTACTCTGTTAATGAACATTTTATGACCACCAATACCTAATCAATATTTGTTTTATTTTATTATTATGAGTTTTTTTTTTTTACATTGACATTCAAAAATGATTTATTAAGGATTGTAATTTGCTGTTTACCACTTTTCTATATGCATTACATTAATTTATTATCTAACTACTTTTATTCTCATCATAACTTATTTTTAATCTGACATTATTAAATACATACTCTTCATAGGTTTTAGTGACATGCATATATTATTTAAAGACAAAATATTGTGCGCCAAATTCTGGCTGATTGTGATGTACCAAACACTAACCCTACCACCATTTATAACCACTCACATTCAAACAATAAATAATTTTGTATTTTGTATTTTGTATTTGGACATGGCGAAACTATAAGGGTTTCTAGTTGACTACGGAACCCTAAAAAGTTAAAAACAATTGCATAGCCTATGACGTTTTCGGAAGAAAAATACACTTCTACTCTTCAGGTTTGACATAATAGTGACTAAATAAATCTTATCTGTAGGTACTTATTTTATTTTCTTGCACGATTTTTGAAAAAAAAAAACACTATATTTGTCTCAGCCGGAAGGGCAATTGCTGATTTCGTATTAAATTAAACGGAATCCAACGCCGTTCGTTTAATATTAATACTCAGTCAGCAATTGCCTACTTCCCTCGCTTGGACAATAATGTACTATAGTGTGGTTTCACGGGTATTTCCACCCGTTCTGTAAGTGGGTGAAGGCTCAAATATAAGCTCATATCTAGCTCACACTAGTGTTTGAACCGTGTTATTCTCTGTCCGCAATATTAGCCAAATCATTAAACCAATCAAAATAATATTAATAGTAATATTCTACAAAGCCGCGTCTTCTACAAGACAACCGAAAACTCGCCACATTTCATACGATACTATTGGGAATAGTGTTGGGACAGTGTAATAAGACGACTAAAATCCTCAAATAACCCAAGCACCTATGAATGATGAATGAGGATGCGTAGTACTTTGTGTCACAGAAAGGTTTACTTTACTAATAAATAAAATAAAACAAAATAAAATAAAATAAAATAAATAAAAGATGCGGATGCATTCTAGGCAGGTACAGTCTGTGAGTTCTCAGATTGCAATTCGGATTTGGGTGAAAACTATCAGGATCGCGTAAGAGCGAGCGTGACAGGTATAGGTAAAAGGGTCAATGTCAGATTTAGGTTCGCGTCTTTTTGGTGGACACGTACAAAGTTAAGGACTTTAGGCCTAGTTTTCCGATCAAAATTATATTAGCATAAACGACGTTTCCGTTTCTACGGGCTTGCGTCTTAAAAACATAACTTGTCTGCACATACGCTGTTAACTATTGGCCACCGAAGAGACAACTTTTGTTTTTTGAACTGACAATGACCCAAAAAGCGAATTGCATTCTGACAGCTCACGTACTGTAGTGTACAACTCAAGAATCTTATAAGATTCTTGGTACAACTGGTACAAGTCTCTGTGTGTAAGATATTGTTTTTTTATTTAATTCAATTTGCAATTCAAAGGTTTAATTTCCCGATTTTTTTATGCCTCAGGGACCTCTACATATTGTCTGATTCTGTCTTAGGACCGAAACTTTTACAATGGACTAATGTCATACCTACACTACATTTTGTTTACATTTATTCGGTACCTAATATTTAAATGTTGTATTAATCAGAAAATTAACAATTCTTGGTACTTTTTTATAATCGTATACGGTAGTATTCACATTAAACCTGTTTTGTTTACATAAACAGTACTGTAACGATTATTCGGAAATAGAATGCTCGTATACGTTCTAGAGGCGATGCCATACGTTTTTCTGAATCACAACATTAATGTAATCTAATAAATAAGGATATGGTCGTGGTACCTAGAAAAGGTAAAGCAATTGTAATGACTAAATGACACCACTTTAAATTCAAATATTTTGTACCAAAAAGAGTCAATGATTATGAAAAATCTTATTTGCACACTTTTAAGCTCTGTTAGATATAAGCAGCAGATTTTTTTCTGTCAAATTACAAACATTGTCAATTTGTCAGGTGTAATGTAAGTAAAAATAAATATGAATAATAATAGGCTCGTCGTATGGTCAGTTATGAATTTCATAAAAATGTAGAGTTGAATAAGTAATTTGTGTCCGTCTTTAGCCCTTGAATACATACCTAAATACCTACAAAAGCACTGCAATTTTTAATCAAAGGATCGGCACATCGTTACGTTGCGGTTAAAGTCCTCTTTGACTAGGCTATAAAGCGATAATAACGACTGTTGACTGTTGAGTAAACTCGTATAAAAGTAGCACTTGCGGTGAACGCGCAGGCGCTCGCTGATATTGCGATTAACTGGCGATGAAACAGTGTTAGAGATCACTTTTATGAGACAAGCATCTGTCTTTGTGATACCGGGTCGATTCGATCTAGGAATGCAGAAAAGTGTACTATATTCAGAGCTCGATGTTTTTCTGCGGAATACAAACCTCGAAACGTACAATGTTTAAAATTTTCGCTATATTTTTATTTTAATACGATGACAATATAGCAAACTTTTATCAGCCCCTTCACTAAGTGGACAATATATAAGACTGATATCGATATACCTAATTACATACTGCGGGAAAGGAGGACCCCTCCGGCGACCTCACCCGCACTCTCAGACCGCTTCTCACAGTCCAACGACTCAAGCCAATTATTTACCAAAAAAACCTAATAAGATTTCTGGATGCAAACAAGACCATCAAAAAGGGCCAGAAATTAAAAAAAATACGTTCCAGTAACGGAATTTTCATTTTCAAATACTTAATAATGATCGTGATGGCGTTCAGGCGGATCAGTACCTACTTATAACTTGCCAACAGCCTCCTTACCTTAGTCGTGTGACTACTTTTGTATTATAATTTTACGACACATTCTGTAAAAGATTAGCCACCCTCCTGTTATAGAGTGTAAAAGACACGTCGAGGTTATGGAACCTTTGTCTACGGAACCATAAAAAACTTTCGTATTCATAGTTACATATCTGAATGTACTTCTGCAATATCCGGGCATAGATTGAAACATTGAAAGTTATGAATATTGAAAATGCTAATCCGCGCTTTTCTGCGTTTTTTGAACAACGCTCACTGCTAACCTTTATTTGAAAATACAAATAGAATATTTTTTTAATATGTACCTGAATAATAAAAGCGACACATTAGTAAAATACGATGCCGTTATCCATATCCAATATCAATACTATCCATACTTAATATTATAAATGCGAAAGTGTGTCTGTCTGTCTGTCTGTCTGTTAGGGTGGTCCTTATATGGCAAAAAAAAAATTTTTTTTCGATTTTTTAACGGGGCACCTTTTCTATTGATTATTTAACATAAGAAGCGGTAACAGTATTTTTTCATAATTTTTGGACAAAAATTAGGGGTCGCTACCACAGCTTAAGCTTTGTGAAAAAAAAATAAACAAACATATTACATAAAAAATCAGATTTATGGAAAAAAAAACTTCTTGAAGTGGTAATAATTGCAGTTACATTCTCTAAAACAGATATTATTATCAACTACACAATAAGGTATCCATTTCAATACATAATAAAATTACCAAAATATGATAAAAAGGTGGATTTTTGGGTGTTGGGGTACTTTTCCGGATTGTTTTACTATTAAAAGCAAATACTGTTTCTGTCTAAAAGTGAGACTGGAAGTGTTGAAGGCCCTGCTTCCTGGTTCATATCAGGTGTTGGAATGGTATTTTCACTGCTAGATGTAGATGAAAACTTAGATAGGATAGGATTGGAAACACCTTGAAACGGGCTTCCATTAAAACATATTTTAAGCCGATGAAGAAGATTTCTCAGTACCCTGAGGCCCGTGAAGAGCAGCATCCCTCTGCAGAGTGCTGGTGTTTACAAGCTGGACTGTGAGTACGGTCTGTCATACATTGGCCAAACGAAACTTAGTATAGCTACACGGGTTATGGAGCATGTAGCAGATGTCAAACACCGTTGTTGTCGCACAGGTCTGCAGTCTGCGAGCATGGCATGGACAAACCAAACCATTAAATAAAGTTTGATAATACTTCAATCTTTGCCAGAGAGAAACGATATTTTCCCAGAATGTTGCGTGAGGCTATTCAAATCAAACAATATCCCAATTTCAATGAAGAAGATGGTTAGCCATTACCGCCGGCTTGGGATCCTGTTGTACATCTTATCAAGGATCAAGCAAGACACAAGAATGGAAACCCATGGGCCTCGAACGGTGTAAACAAATTAGGGATAAAAGTAGTATATGTAGAGTATTTGTTTAAAAGTATATCAATGTAATAAGGCGATCTGGGAGTTTTCTTTCGGCTGTTATTTCTCCTTAGTAAGCCTTATAGTGAAGGGCATTAATTATTTTATTTAATAAATATCTCGCACAAGTGTAACTGTCTTAACACATTAGGCCTATCTGGCAAGTATGTACACCTTTATTTTTAATTCATATTTATAAAATGGATAGCATGCACAAATGTAACTTTGTTTAAGAAAAAATGTGTGTTTCTCAGTCAACCTTTGACAACGGTAACTGGAAAGCTACCGAAACGTCAGACAGGCACAAATAATTCATATACGCGATATAATCTGCTTAAATTGTTTTATTTAAATGTGTGAAAGTCTTGTCAGTTTCGTTTTTACTTCGCGTTATGACGTTTTTGGAAGTTTTCTTCATTCTTTCAATTCTGAGCCTCTCTCTGTAAGTTTTTTTGTTGACTGTGGTCATAATAGCTGCTGCATTTTGAAGATGTGAATTGTATTTCTCATTGACACGCTCATGCCAATGCTTGTAGACGCCATTCCGACACTTCACAACGATACGCCAGAGTATGACGTGCACACTCTCAGAGTAACGAAAATGTGCTGAGAATCGTTCCACGCGGTCGCGTCGCGGGGGTGCGAGAAGGGGGTGGAAGTCGCGATAGTGCATCAATATTAGGCAATAATACTTGATTTCATTTAAAAAGTCCAAAATTAATAATAAAAACGCAGGAATAAACAGTTGGCTCGATTCATAAAATTGCAATTTTTTCAATTTTTTTCAAAACTTTGACCTTCGGTAGCGACCTCTAAAACTTGATAAAAAAATGAAATAAAAATAATGTGGAAATAACTCATACTAAATAACGATTTGATGAGGTGCCCCTTTCACTTTTCAAAAATCGAAAAATAAGGACCACCCTACTGTCTGTCTGTCTGTCTGTCTGTCTGTCTGTCTGTCTGTCTGTCTGTTCACCTCTACACGCTTAAACCGCTGAACCGATTTTGATGAAATTTGGCATGGAGATAGTTTAAGATCCGAGGAAGGACATAGGATAGTTTTCATCCTGGAAATTATACCTAAAAAGATTGAAAAGTCAGTGAACATTTCTGTTGGGATGCGGTGACCCTGTAAGAAAAGTAATTATTCGACCAAAAGCACAATTGCTCTTACATTTGCTTAGGCACTTTTAATAATCCCTTTTATCAAGTTCCACGCGTACGTAGTCGCGGGCAAAAGCTAGTAAGGAATATGTGTAACGTCGACCATCATTAGTATTATAATGAGTAGGTATTATATTATAATCTGTGATTATAATATATCCATACAACGTTCGCGACAGAGTATTAGCCCTGTTTAGTTGTTTTAATTTGACCAAACAAGTAGGTAAGTAGGTAGTAATTTATAGAGTAGTTTATAGTGACTCATAAAAGACATTATTAAGGAAATACAGAGGTATTTGTACATAGGTACATTGTTTACATAATATAAATTTATGGTAAATACCGTTCCTACCGTACAAATTAGACGAAGCGGTTGGCGCAGTGGTAAAGCAGCTGCCTACTGAGCCGACGGTCCTGGGTTCGAACCAGGACAAACATTTGTGTGATGAAATCGAATATTTGTACCTGGATGTTATTTTTATTTAAGTAAGAATTTATCTATACCAGGTGGGTCCTGTAACAGGAGCAAAAAATTAAAACAGATTTTACTCGTCAAACTGTACAACATCTGTCCTTACAAACTTAAAAAATACTGTTTCCATATGTTCATTATTTCAAACAAAGTAAATAGCATTTTTAATGTACGCCGTCCAACATTGACATCGCCTTAGCATTGACATAGCTGTCACTTTACTAAATATCAAATGTTTCGCAATACATTGCTTCGTTGAATATTTATTAAAAGTTGTTAAATGTTGTTCAGTTTGAGTTCTATGTTTATCTTCATCTATGTTTTAAGTAAGTATGTTATCGTCGTCTAGTGTCTATAACACAAGCCTAGTAAAGCTTACTGTGAGTCCAATCTCAGAAGTTTACGGGCAAACCATCTTGGCTGAGTCCCTATTCAATCATTACAAAGCTGAGCCTATATAGATATGAATTGATCGTCGTTAGATCGGGCTTGCAGTCTCGGCCAATATTTGTCTTTCCGAAAACAACCCAGTCCATCCAGCATATCCGCGATATGGTTCTTACCCTATTGATTTACAGTCTATTATTGTTTGAGGAATATTGTCGATCAGTTTGCAAGTTTGTGCAACAGTTTTGGTCGCTCAATAGAGTATGAAATATCGATAACGACAGACGAGTCTCAAGTCAAGTCGCGTCAACTCAAGTCTCAAGACGTAAGCACGTTTGTTCCTCGAGCGAGTTCAGTCGTACGATGTGCAGGACAAAGTTGATTTTGCATAATAATCTTTTATTATTAAGGAAAGAACTTGATGTTAATAGTGGATACCAAGTAATTAAAGCGCAATAAAAATTATCTTTAACATAAGTAGTTATCTTTTTATTGCTTATAAATTACACTTTGCCGTTTTAGTGCCGGCTAAACTAAATCCTTGGAGATTATGTTATCGCACCATTGATGTCGGCCAAAATTTACCTAAAAGGAAATTTGTTTCACTGTCATACGGCTTATATCCTTCGACAACAGCGCAGGTGAGGTTCTTTGAATAAGACATACTTGTAACTAATATTACAAATAAATACCTACTAATTAACAAAATTAAAAACCTGCAATAATATCGAACAAAAAATAACGCATAAAAATTGTTACTGCTATAAATAGTTGTTAATATAGAATTTTTGTATAATTGTTTTTGGTTTATTGTCTCGTTGTACCTACCTATAATTATATTATGGCAGGAGAAGGATAGGGACTTATTTGTTATAATAATTTGTAGGATATTATTTGAAAAAATTACATTTCAGGTTAGCTAAACACCATGAAACTGCTAATGTTGGTTCTCTTCGCCGCGGTGGCGGTCGCCACCCCTATCCCCATGGATGATGCCGTGGAGGTGGTGGTCAACGGCCTGGCCAAAGGCGAGGCTCTGGATATCGGTCACATCGTCGACGTCAAAGTGAAGGACATCGTGGATGGTGAAGTGGCTGCCGTCGCTAATGCTCTCCATCCGTTCACCGCCCAAGGTCTGGCCGAGATTGCTCAAGCTGAAGCCGTTGCTGCGGCGCCTGCCCCTGAAGTGATTGTGCCTGAGGCGGCTACTCCCGAGTATGTCCCTCAACCTATTGTCCTGCCTGAAGCCGCTATTCCCGAGTATGTCCCTCAACCTATTGTCCTGCCCGAGGCCGCTATTCCCGAGTATGCCCCTCAACCTATTGTCCTGCCTGAAGCCGCTATTCCCGAGTATGTCCCTCAACCTATTGTTCTGCCCGAGGCCGCTATTCCCGAGTATGTCCCTCAACCTATTGTCCTGCCTGAAGCCGCTATTCCCGAGTATGTCCCTCAACCTATTGTCCTGCCTGAGACCGCTATTCCCGAGTATGTCCCTCAACCTATTGTCCTGCCTGAGGCCGCTATTCCCGAGTATGTCCCTCAACCTATTGTCCTGCCTGAGGTCGCTATTCCCGAGTACATCCCTGAACCTATCGTCCTTCCTGAATCTGTTGCCCCTGAAGTCGCTCCTGGGATCATCGAGACTCCCGAGGCTGCTGAGGTTCCCGCTCCTCAACACAACGGTGAGATTTTCAACGACGGAACTGTCTCCATCACTGTGAACACTTCTGAGGATGCTGGTGTGATCGCCACGCTGTCTTCCTGGGTCAGCATGATGGTGAACTACGTCAACAGCGGAATCGCCTACACTCAGCAGCTCATCTAAATAAACAATTTAATTGTTAGAGTATTCAAATATCTGTCAGCATTTGATTATATCGTGTATAACGTTAAGGGTATTTGAATTAAACGGTTTTTTCTACTCATTTGTTTGAACTCGCCCAATGTATTCAATGGTAACGGTAAACTTGAGGCTCAACAGTTGTCACTGTGAGCTTAGATAAATATACGTACTAAAAGCAATGCATGAGACGCGGCTTTATTGAGTGCTTCATTTTGTGAAATGCTCTGAGCCCTGAGCCTGAGGCCATAGATTAGTGTAGTTGTGAGCGAGAGATTGCGCTCAGTCCTTCAGCTACCACCTAGGGCGAGGGTCCAACGCTGCCGCTCGCTGCAGTAGTTGTGGCCAGGGTGTCAATTCCGTCACGCGCATATGTGTATGTACAGGTTTTTTGTTTTTATTTCCGTTAATTTTAACCGATGATTATCCCCTGTTTAGTGTTTATAGATACCTGTTAATATTGAGTCCATGGAGAAATTAGGCAAATCTTTCTTGGACAAAGGTTAATCGTCACACAGATATCGCTACTAGTAACAATATTTTAATGGGCTCTATAACCAGATAAAATATTAATACCTTAGCGTGGCTCAATTGATACCAAACTCATGTCTAGTATCTTCTATCTTCGAAGAGTGTGAATCGCCAAGACAAGTATCTTGAATTTAGAACAGTGCACGTCGCGAACTGGACACATTTAACAGCCGGTCTTACACAGATGCAAATATATTGGGGTGTAAATCGACGAGCGGCTGGTTAATAAACTGCCCGGCCGGCGCAGGCTGGCAAGCGCCCAGCAAGCCGGCGCGGCGACCGCGTAGCATTGACTTTGTAACCACAGTACAGTCATCACACTATTTAATGTTATAAAGGCGAAAGTTTGTGACTGTGTTTATGTGTTAGTTTGTTACTTCTTCACGCTCAAACGGCTGGACCAATTTTGATAAATTTTGGTATGAAAGTAGCTGGATTATCACATAGGCTACTTTTTATCCCGTATCTAGTATTCCCGTGGGATGAGAAACACCGCGCGGCGCAGCAAGTGTATAATATTACTAGTGGCTGTGTAGACCTCGTGATAATTTTTCAAAGTAGCTGAAATATGCCTTTTTTTTTTTCAACCCCGCCATTTTGAAAAATTTCGAAGGACATAATGGATAAAAAATTACCTACTTAACAAACTTACTAACAATATTTCGTGAGAGTTTATTTATTTATTATTATTCATTTTATTTTATTTATTTGGGTGATAAATATTGGATGATAAATACTACCTCTAAGCGAGAACACCCGGAAATCAAATGAGAATGATTACCATAATTATGATGATTATAATAAATAAGCGTTATACCAAAACAGTAATGTCTCCCAAAATTTCTTCCGAATGTCGGAATGTCCGGATTTCCGGCTGCTTTCGCCTCTCTCTCTGGAGTCGGTCCCTCATGTCTGAGGATCGTAGTCAGCGTTCAGGGTTGCATCTGGCGCGGATAATCTGTCACCACAAGTTTCTGTCCGGCGCGTCTCTTACAACCGAGTACAATTTAGAGGTCGATGAGTCTTTCTTGATAAGTGAGTAAGGTTCGTTAAGTGCATAGATTTTTTTACTCGATTTTTTTTTAAAGGCGGTGATGGGCGTTGAAAACGTAAAAAACTTCAAATTTCAACTATTTCGAAACAAACTCGTGAGGGCTACATTTATTTATTTAAACTTTATTTCACAAAAGAAAAACTTAACGTACAAAAGGCGGACTTAATGCCATGTGTGTGGACAGTTCACAGAGTCGCAAGTTTATCACGTGATGAAGAGGAGTATCACACGTCCCACAACGTGCTACAACCAACGACGTTGCACGTCATTCAAAATGACCAATCAGATACTGGTAGGCTAATTCCTTAGCAAAAGCGGCAAATAACAAAAGAGTGCGGCCTCTGTAGTCTCTTTATTCTCTGATATCTATTCTGTGGTCAAGGTACTATACAAATACATAATAATAAAGTTAGTTCTATTGTGTCCTAGCCACGATAGAATCGGCTTGGGGATTATGAAGTCGGAATACTGGACCAACTTTGCCCAACTTTTTTTATACTAACTAGTGTTGTTTGAGTTTAGAGTAAGCCAAGTTTTAATACGAAGTGTGGCTAGGTTGGTTCAGTTGGTTTTATTCCCGATAGGCGTAACTTCTAACAACAGAAATTAATGTATGTTGTCAAGCCTTATAACACCATAATATTTGAATATTCTGCCTTAAGGTGCCTTAAGTACCAAAATAGCATTACAGTTTAGTTTGAATACTTTGAATTTGTCGTCTATCTATAGTAGACCAATGAAACCCTACAATTAAACGCTAGTGGAAGATATTTAAGAAAGTGACTTACTCCAAAAATATTTTATAATTACAAGCTTTTGCCCGTTGTAATGGAATTTTGCAACTTAAATTTGATCCACTTTCCGGTTTCCGATTGAGCTGAAATGTTGCACGAATATGCGAATCGCGTGACATTGCAATATTATGATGACGTGGAGCTGATCTGATGATGAAGCTGGAAGGTAGCCACAGGAACTCCGTAGTAAGTAGGTATTGCAATCATATCGAGTTTGGGCTCTATAGAATCGTTTCTGTGACCAATTGATTGATGTTCATAGAAAAGTACAGTCGGCTATAAAAGCTTGTCAAAAAAAAGTTTTTTTTTTTTGACAAAAACTTATTTTTTGTTTGTTTTTATGAATGTTTGCGGGTTGCATTACCTACACCAATACAGCTGAATGGATCTCTACTATTTATCTTTTTCCAAGTAGCATACAAGCTGTACATCAGTTTATACAGCCCTGAAACAGCTGAATTAAGCCGTATAAGGATACGTGGGTGGTATACAGGTAGCCGGTAGTTGGACAATTTTGACCAGACCTAAGATGGTAGGTAAAGCAATAAAGAGGGTAACTTATGACCTCTTCCTTCCCCATATGAATGACGTTGTGCGTGTCTTCTAATATAATATGGCTATAATAAGATATACGCGAGATCCAACACAGCTACTTGTACTAACATCATTATATATATTTTTATGTCCAAGACGGAAGGAACGGTACGAAGGCGATTCGTAATGGAGTAAGAGGATGTTTGTGTGTACCTATGTTTGTTACTGTTTTTCTGGTAAACTACTGGAACTTCTTTGAGGTGGGTATCATTAAGCGCCGATAATTTCAGGGTAAAAAACGAGACCCTATTATTTTAATTAGCCTGTCAGAGTGTCCCACTGCTGGGCAAAGGTATCTCAGTTATGTCTCCACAACTCCCTATAGGCCGTTGTGTCCGGCCAGTCGACAAGGAATGCATCTAAATCGTCCCGCCATCTCTGTTTTGGTCTGCCTTGACGTCGCCGCCCATCTTGTGGCACCCACTTGGTGACTATATTTTATATAGTTATACATAAATTATATTCGAGCACATACGGCTAACGTCAGCAGCCTTGTCCCACTTGAGTGCTGGCGGTCTTTGCTTCAACTTTTAATATCCTGCGTAGGTATTTACAGTTTTTAATCATTCATTTATTTGTCATCATATTGAATCGATATCGTGTAAATTATGAGTGTACGGGTGAACAGTTCAAGATATCAGACACGTATGCGATTATCACAGACTTGTATTACCAAAGATTACGCGAAGCCGCTGATTACATTCTGTTTAATGTAAACGGCACTTCTAATAGCGTACGAGGCGCTCTCATTTACATATTAAATCAATTTGAGGTACTGAAAGTTTGCACCATTATGGGCTAATATAATGTGACCTCAGTTTATGAGCCTTCTTAAAGTTTGCCACGGAATTGCTCTTTAAGTTACTACTTAGAAACTGGCTTGTACAATGTCACACTACTTAAGTTTAGTAGGATGCTACTAATTTTGAAATGTTATACGAGTAACTGCATGAAATGTTAGTTAAAAAATAATTGAGTGGGATTCGAAATTCGAACTTATGTCTTCCCACTAACCAAGGTTGCCAACCGTCCCGAAATACGCGGGACGTCCTGTTTCTGAAACCCTAGATTATGTCCCGCAAAGGGTCCGCGCGGGACACCGATTGTACCGTTTCCAGGCTAGATTAGATTATAGGTATGTACTAAAACCACAGAATAGATAATAAAACGAATGTTCAGGTGTAACTTTGAGTAATTTGTGCTTGACGCTCGCTTGCTCGACACTACCTAGCCCTTCCTCTTCAGCTTTTGTTTCATTTTTCTTTGCACGCTTTTTAATATACATATTTACGGCCAATATACCGTACCCGGTAGGAAAGCGGACCCCGTCCCCAGACGGGACAAACGCAAGGAGGATGACGATGAGAACATATGTGAACCGTCGTTAACCAATGTTACCTATACAATTACAATAAGTAGGTAGTAGGTAACTTGTGGGATTTGACTTTGAACTCAAATAGGTAGTTGCTCTTTTGTTGCTTGTCTGCACTAAATTCAAATTAATTTTACAAAGAAAACTCCAGCGAGTCTTAGACATATTAATATCCATTTGGGGTTTATGGGTATATGATTGGCCGCCGCCGCCGCGACTGTTTGGAGCTCCTGCACTTCTAGTATTAATATTAACTCTTTGTCGCGCAACAAGTACTCTCTGTCACTTTGTTGTCAATACTGTGCGAGCAAGACCGGTGACGCCAAGTCGCGCGACAAGCGAAGTCGCGTCAAGATATGCTAGCCGCACTGATGATATTAATTCGAAACATGTCCAACAATATTCGACTTAAGCGACATGAGAAACCCGTTTCATATGGTTTTCAATTTACCTTATGTATTTCAGGCATCAAATGCCCGTAGATAAATGCTTAACAATCGAACTAGATATTAACTCATCATCATCATCATCAGCCCGGAGGCGTCCACTGCTGGACATAGGCCGTCCCCAGTTCGCGCCACCATACCCGGTCCTCAGATTTCCGCATCCAACCGCTTCCCGCCACTCTTTTCAGGTCGTCGGTCCATCTGGCGGGAGGCCGTCCTACAGGGCGTGTCGTTTGTGGTCTCCACTCTAGAACTCGTCTGCCCCATCGACCATCGGCTCTACGACCAATATGCCCCGACCACTGCCACTTCAACTTGCATATCTTTAGGACTATGTCGGTCGCTTTGGTTCTCCGTCGGATCTCATGGTTCCGGATTTTGTCCTTCAGAGAAACTCCGAGCATAGCCCTCTCCATAGCTCGCTGAGCAACTTGGAATTTGTGGACGAGGCCTTTTGTTAGTGACCACGTCTCGGCCCCATAAATAAGCACCGAAAGGACGCACTGGTCGACGACTTTGGACTTAAGGCTATTAACTACACTATAAAAATAAAATAATAAAATATTAGATTTCCATTGAAAGTCAATTTTCTATGGGGGGCCATGATTTCAGGAAAAATCTTAATAGCGTGGTGCAGGATCGTTTTTGTTGGGTATATAATGTATATTCTTTGTTCTCTCATCACGCCGAAACGGCTGGATGGATTGTAACAAATTGTGGTACAGGTATAGCTGGGCATCCAAAGATGGTTATATAGGACACATTTTGCCCGACTACGGTATAAAAAAAAATACGCGTAGGAAGTTGCCCACCTTAGTTATTTAATAAACAAACAGGTTAAACCGGCGACTCGTGACGCTTTTTGGTGTCTGTTAATCGGCCTCGGTAACGTCGGAATACGACACCTTTAAGCCAGAGCTCCTCTTTCATAAAGCTGGGTAGATTGAGCTCGAGTTGCGTCAAAATTAAGACTAAGTAATACGTTCCTTCCTTTCAACATGAAACGACCCATAAAACAATAAATCTTACAGCATGGCCTAAAATTATTTCTTATGTCCGGATGTTCGGCTGTTCTCGCACCTACTGGTTGTATTTCTTAACTGATCCTCATGAAATTTTGTGAGTAGGTTCGTTAATTATAAAGATATTTATTTGTCGATTCAGTCTCATGAAACATTTCAAAATGTTACGAACGTAGAAACGGCCAAGTGCAAGTCTGACTCGCGCACCGAGGGTTCCGTGCAGGCCCTTATCCCATCTCAACTGGCCGAGTTAGGTAAAGTTTGCATCTGGTATGTATGGCACCGAATACAAATGAGGTGCAAAGTTAACGTTAGTTGTATTAGCCCCACTTAATTTTTTTAATATTTTTTTTTGTATTACAGTACATCATCTGTGAAAATTTCAACTGTCTAGCTATCACGGTTCCTGAGATTCAGTCTGGTGACAGTACCGAGCAAAAAAACGGTAAAAAAATTACGTTTGTTGTATGGGAGCCCCCTTAAATATTTATTTTATTTTGTTTTCTGTATTTGTTGTTATAGCAGCAACAGAAATCGTAGCACCATCTGTGAAAATTCAACTGTTTAGCTATCGCGGTTCATGAGATACAGCCTGGTGATAGACGGACATAAGGACGGACAGTGAAGGCTTATTAATAGGGTCCCGTCTTTACTCTTTGGGTACGGAACGCTAAAAATGAAAAATGTATGCCATTTCAGAACAAGCTCGTGCGGTCTACAGCTTACAAAGCCACTAAGTAACTCAATCTACAAATCATCTTCTTCATTAATCTCATCCCAGTTCATCATGGTCCCCTGTCCTCAGTCCCTTATCATGCGATCAGCGACAAAACGGCCATATTAGCCCTTACCAATTTCCCTTAATCTAGATACGAGTACATAAAATAAAGAGGGGCGATTATCACGAAACCGCGACCGAAACGCGGACGTTTTAGTAACCCTTAGCATTTACGACTGTACTTTGGGAAACGTAACGTAAACGCAGGAGAATATAAGTACCTTGTGTCTAAAGCAGTAAGGGAAGGCAGTAAAATTTATCCTGAGGGCAAAAAGCTAACACCAAGCTAATAAAGATTAAAATTTGAATAGTGGACTGATGGTTTCGAGAAGTTTAAATAGACGAATGACGAATTCATTTAGAATTATTACGTTTATGTGGTAATTTATTAGATCGTATAGTGTGACATATATGTGGGAGAGATAAATGGATAAGACAATGGGAAGTGGATGAAATGTTTCAAATATCTTACTTTATGGTACGTAGGAATAACCTACTAACCCTAAAAATGGTTACTTTTCTGTAGCTTAAAAAAATTAATATGTTTTTTTTTCCGCCTTGTACGGGCATAGGAAAATAAAATTAGCCCAAGTGATATTTTTTTCGACTTGGCAGGGGTGCTATCGTGTTCCAAAACATCAAGATTTTTGAAAATATTCATCCGTTCCCATTGGTATATACCAATTTTTTACGACTTATGTTAATACAGTAACAATTTCTGAGAATATAAATCTTATATCGCAACAAACAAGATTGTGACTATATGACACCTGTGAAAAGTACAAGTTCGTCATCACAAAAAACTTACTAAGGAGAAAAACAATTTTATTAAACTCCATGTTTAATGCTTATCCATGCAAAAGCCTCGAGCTGCCATTCTTGGCTTAACAATAATAATGCTTATCCATAAATGTGTCCGGTGGAAGCTAATATATTGTTTTGCCTAGATGTCTGTCGATCTGACTCTTAATCTATAGGTAAGTACATATCCAAGGGTGTTTTTTCAAGACACTCTTTTTTTCAAGAGGGGCTCAATTCGACCAATTTTTGAGATATCTCCGTTATATCGCCATCTGTCACTTTTGATGTGACAGATGGCGAGATGCGGCGATGTCCTTAGAAGATCGCAACTTCGCTAACCCGGTCACGTTAAATTTGCGTTTCTCGTAGGCTTCCTTACGCCAGGTCCCGGCTCAGTTTAATTAAAATTAGTTTTGCTAATAGGAAGACGTCAGTTTTCTTCGTCTGGAAGTTAGCTTGTTAGTCTGGCTTATTATTATTGTGATTAAATTATTTCATCTACACAAAATTCAATTTCAACTTTCCGACAAAGTTGAAATCATTATAAACACAATTTAATACCGAACTCAAGTTAATATTCAACTTTACCTATACGATAAGGTAACAGCGTTGGACTATTCCAAACCGTAATAGCAATTTTACTCGCACTAACCGTAAATTGAATTAAGCCCACGAATCCCACGAAATTACCTCTTTACCATTGAAATTTAGAAAGCGGCTGTTGCTTACTGGAAGCAAGTCAGGGATCTATTCATAAGTGTCATTTAAATGGATTATGTAGCGTAAGTAATATTAACTTTAAGTTCCCATTATGCTCACAGAGTAGACTGAGAATAGCATTATACAAATCTGAATACCTTCACTTTTTTGTACATCTCAAACATAAAAGAAAAGACAAAATAACATGAAATAGATTAAAATAACAGACAGGTACACAACAGGCGGTCTTATTTGTGTCTGTCAAAGTTAGGTTTGTGCAAATTATCCATTAACAACCCAAACCACGAATGAACTCGTAAAACATTTAGAGTAAGTAGTAATTTTTTGACAAATGATCGTGTTTGATGTCTTAAGCTAGTTAATAGCAGGTTTATCAAAGCCTGGTTTTACGCACGATTCACACTCATTCATTTGCATTTGCATAGGTATCGGAAAGTGTTCTGTTATTGAACGAGGGAGCAAAGCGTCTCCGTTTCAGCTTGGCTGAAAAAATTCGTATGTCCGAATCGCTGATGTTCTCGTCTACAGGTCGCATTTCCCAATCGATTCTCGTGAAATTTCATTGCGATATCAAGAAAAAAAAAATAGATTAAGCTTTTCGTTTATTTTTCAAAATGGCGGAGATACGGTTGAAAAAGTAAAAAATTACATATTTTTGGCATCTCAAAACATTTTGGAGAGGCCTACGTACAGTTCTCAGAGACACTAGATTATCCGTGGCACGATAAGTGCAACCACCATAAACTCCAAAACACATCTGTTTAAATCTTCCAAAATAAGCAACGAGAGCTAAAGGTGGTTAACTCCGCGTCACCATATTAGCGATGAACGTAACTTCCATTTATCGCAACCTCATATTCAATTTAATAGTTTGTTGAAGATTGTTCTTTTTCTAATTGGAATACGTGTTTTATCCATCTAAGCGTATGCCTGATACGTGGTTGCGAAAACAATGGAAATGGAAACAGTATAATTCTTTCAACATATTAATGTAACTGAATTGTTTGTTGAAAATAGTAATTTTTCTAATTTGAATACGTGTCTTTTGCCTACTAAGGCTTGGCTCAGATACGAGGTTGGGAAAGTAGAAGTACGATTAGCGGTTTAATACTTTTTTTAAGCCGCGCAAACAAATGCCGCACGCATCGGCGCGAGTGACACGCGAGAGTGGCACGCCAACAGAACCCGGCTCTAGTGAGTAGTGGTCAAAATGTACCCATAACTAACTAGGTGTACAATGTGGCTCGCATTACCCTACTTTTTTACCGTGCTCGGGTAAAAATTGTCCTATGACGGTGACATCTAGCCATGAAAATTTGTGGTTGATTCCCAGACTGAATGTCCAATATCTATGTAATTTTGACACTTAAACGTTAAGTAATCCAGCGGGCCTTTGATGGTTTGTTTTATCATGCGATAAATATTTAAGTGACAAAGCATCCGTCACATTTTGACAAGATGCGAGTGTGAGTGACAGATGGTTTGTCACATGTTTGTCACTTATTTATCACGTTATAAACGCAACCATCATAGGCCCCCTGCTATAGTCCGACCAAAAAGAGTAGAAATTAAAAAGTGGCAATACTGTAGTGTCGTCCCCGTTTTCTTATATTGATTAGAAAAGGAGGATACTACAGTATTGCCACTTTTTAATGTCTATTCTTTTTGGTCGAACTGTATAATATTAGGCATAGTATCTGTAATACGGAAGATGTTAGTTCTTCCATCGATAAACAGTTCAGCTATCTTTGTCCCAAAAATACTTCCGTCTCCAAACGTCTCAACGTTTCCGCGTCGTGTTTTTCAAATTTTTATACAAATAAATATGAATCTATATATATAAAAGAAGAAGTCCTGACTGACTCATCAACGCACAGCCGAAACTACTATTGTTAGAGAGTTGATTTTTGCACAGTAGGTTACTTTTATAACGAATAAAAAGGGATAAGGGATAAGGGAGCGATAAGAAGGGATTTTTGGAAATACCTCCCCTAAGAGGTTTAAATAGGGGTGCAAAGTTTGTATGGGGTACAAGTTTTTCTTAAATCTAGGAACTTGAAACTTTGTAAAAAGGTATTAAAATAAAATGGAAGAAAATTAATTTCAGCGTTTTTGAAAATTCACCCTTAAGGTGGTAAAAAAGGGGTTAAAAGTTTGTATGGAAATTAAGTATTTTTTTGAGCGTGGGAGTTGAATTTTTGTGTAAAGGTACACTATTAGAATACAAGAAAAGTAATTTCAGCGTTTTTGAAAATTCTACCCCTAAGGGGGTTAAAAAGAGGAAGAAAGGTTGTATCGGGTATAAGTTGTATTTTAAGTTAGGAATTAGAAACTTTGTAAAAAGGTATTTTATTAAAAGATAAGATTTTTTTTTTAAACTCATCGAATTTAGTAGTTATTCGTTCGTAGATGTACCTGATTTTATAGTGATATCGCGTAATTAGAGCTATTTAGCCAAACTTGTGATTTCAAACGCAATGTAAATTGTTAAATAAATAAATACTTATGACTTATGTAAAAAAATAAAAAAGGCCAAGAGCGAGTCGGACTCGCGTACGAAGGGTTCGTTACTATGTATTTCGTAAACAACTGCAAAAAAGCACGCTAAGCAATTTCAACATATACTTAGATCTGAAAATAATAAAGATGTAAAATTTTCAAGATAGAGGTTCCACGCGGACGAAGTCTCGGGCAACAGCTAGTATTGTATAAGATAAGATTTCCGAAGTGTGCGCTTTCTTAAGTATGTCCCGTTTCCGTTATAGTTCAAGCTACCAGTGTGTAAAAGCGACTATATTACTACTATAGTCACTTTAAGAACAAAAGCTATTAAGCAACAAGTGCAGCAAGTAAAACATTGAATCTTACTATGTGATCCAAGAGCCGGTTTTCTTTCAAAGCTTCATTGAAGTTAAGTCTTTTTATTTTAATACCGTGATATGTAAACCTGTTACAAAATTTTAAATTGTCTCGAGCAAACTGTACTGCAAAGAGGTAGTTATTTCCTTCTTAGTATAGGTGCTTGGAGTTTAGCAAATATTTCCAACATCCTTCGTCCGGTTAAAATGAAAACTAGGAAAAGAACAATGGATATACTTAACAACAGGACTCATGTAGTTGAAAATGAAAACAGTTACATACCTACCTCTTGTGCTTATACAAACAATTGAATATGTTAAGAAATATTATATAAAATGATGTAAATTGGGCTGCAGAGAAGGCGTTTGAATTTTATTATTTTTTTTACGACCTTGCCTTTTTTTTTTTTCTTTTCTTTTTTTTTATTCAGAAACCATTTCGGAAATAGGGCTCTTATACCGCAAAAATCTATTAGAGCAATGACAATATTACACACGTGACAAGTTATTCATATTTAATTTTTGACAACCACGCAAATTTGCTTTCTTGTTGCAGATTTTTAATCAGTTCATCATTAATATCCTTTTTTATACTCACGTACTTTTACCTGTCAATTATAATTTCACAGACAAAATCACAATAACGCACTTTTTAACCCTCTACCAAAATTCTATACTCTATTGTACCCGCTACGATTTTTCTTTAAGCTTTGATCTTTGTATTCATGGTTTAAATAAAAATTGTGGTGTACCCACATAAAAAAATGAGACATTACATGTTTCATAAATTTATAAAACTAACAGCTCCCTCTCTCGCTTGCTCGTTCACCACTGTAAAGTGGTGCTGTAAGATGTGAATATTAACGTATTCACATAGAGGTCGCTAAGGTGTAAAAACCTTTCAAATAAACAATGCAAAGATCGACACACAAAGCATAAGGAAACATTCGTCAGGTCTACGTGGAGCGAGGGTAGCGAAGTGGCTAACGCGCTGGACCGGTAATCCAGAGGTACCGGGTTCGATTCCCGGTCCCTTCCACCAGATAGCTCCTTTTTCAATTTTTCTTTAAGCTTTGATCTTTGTATTCATGTTTTTCTGTGTTTTGCTCGTATTAAAAGTATTTTATGCAATAGTCTTACAATCTCATACCTTACTTAGGCCACGGTACTCGACTTTAAGAACCTTCATTGTGCAACGATTGCATAAAATACTATTTTCTACAGGTGTTTATAATGAGTGTTTCTTCTGATAGTGGCTTGTTAGGTTAAGGCTCTTAAATCAATACGTGGACGTGATGTTATTTCTTTCCCTGTAGCAAGAGGCTTGTAATTCGACTGCCAGACTTGAAAAAAATGAATGAATGTTTTTGAATGAAGAGTTCTCCGGAGAAGCCGGGGCGCCGACGACGTCCTCGAGGGGTGCTTCATTAGAAAGGACAGGTTTAATGAATTCTTTGGAAAGGAAATTTCTGGAAACGGGATTTGCCTGCGTAATATAGGATGAAACATAAAGGATGCACGCTGCCAAGACGGCGATTTGCATGGGCCAAATTTTCTATTTGTAGTTTATTTTTAAGTCTAGTTTTTAACATAGGTTTTGAATTTTTACTTTAAGGTTTATTTTCCTGTCATATAATTACTGTTTAGCTAATGAAATACATGAGTATGTGTTTTATTCATTTAAAACTTTATTAACAATATAAAAAACTTGGACTTGCCTTAAATATTTGTACTAGCGCCTCATCAGTCATCGTCATCACCTCATCAGAGTCGTGAAGTGTTTGCAAAAAATATCTGATATGGTGGTTTTTTTTTTCCAAGGATTGCTAACCCTTTTCTCAAGCCATCCTTGAAAAAAAAAATGTAGGTAGGCCAGAACAGCCGGACATCAGAACATTCAGAATTCGGATATTCGAATGAATCTTGCCCAAGTTGAAGCGATGACGCTGCGCTCGCTCGATCAATTATTGAGTTTTAATACTAGAGTTAAGCCAATGTGAAAATAAACGTGTATCAACGCGAGTCAACGCGCATTAAATAAATATTTAAATATTTATTAAATCGACCTAAACATATTGTAGGATACTATACCTATACATATACCTATTTGACAATTAAATTTAAACTTTGAAATTTCTTCAATGAATCAGCCGGTGAAATTTTTAGTAACGGTGAAAAGGACGAATCGCGTCCGAAACACCACGCTGCGCTTCAGGACACACATATCTGACGTAGGCAATAAAACAGCCAGGCTCAAGTGGGATTGGGCAGGCTACGTCTGTCGTATGAACCCAGAAAGATGGGCTAGCATAGCCATCAAGTGGGTGCCCCAATGTTGACGCCTGCATCGCCAGGGCCGGTCCGGACAGAGATAGCGGGACGACATAGACACATTCTTCAGCAACTGGTCGGAGGACGCGTCAGGCTGGGACCTGTAGAAATCAGGTCTTTGCCCAGCAGTGGGAAACTCCTATAGGCTAGCTAAAAAATACATCCGCTAAATATGTACTTATTCTGTGTTTAAATCCATGGCTTGATATACTTGTGGGTGTAGTTTCATTTAAATCTATTTGAATTACGATTTAGACAGATATCCTGACAATTTCTCCGCTAAATTTATGCGTGAATCGCTTGGTGAATGACGAACACGTATCGGAAGACCCGTAGTTGTATAGTAAAATGACAGGCAAAGCTAAACAACAAGTGACAGCTAAGTAACGATCTTATATTCAACTTTTAGGTGCTGCCAGTAACAACGACTTCGTTTGTATATATTGTGCTTGTTTCCATATGTTAGTATTATCCAGGATTACATCTAGCTTATGTTAAATATTCTTCTCTCAACGAACTCTATGCAAATTTTCACGCGACTTCGTCGCTCATAACCACGCGAAGAGCCCAAAACAAATAGCCATTAAGGAACTAAGTTAATATGCTCAGCTTTCAAGAATAAAATGTACCTAGTACCTATATATAAACATATTAAATAGTTTTCTGTATTAAGTCCGTAATAAAATTCCTGCTCTGTAAACAAAGGATAAAATACAATCTAGATGCTATCGTAACACATGTCATGCCTATAATTTTATAACGACCAAAACTCCGTCTATGTTCCTAAAATTGCTCTTTCAATATCCTATTCTATTTCCTACTGGCGACATCTCAAATTATCCATGCATAACCACTCGTCGTAGCACTCGTCGTAGCGGCGTAGCGCCGTAGACGCGTAGCGCGATGCGCTCTCGGCACGCCATCGTAGCCGTTGTCAGGTTACCACAGAAAGCTTTCATGCGGTCTAGTACTTTTAAACTTCACAAAGTTTAAATAAATTCTCAAACTATTTAAGTGCGTGCGCTGAGCCATCAAAAACTACTCTTAATGTAGTGGATGATATACAAAATAATCAATATGAAATTTCCTAGCCATTTGTGACCTAGAAAACGGGTTCGTTTCCGATGGAAAACAGTGACCGCATTGTATTCGATCGAGTTAACTTTTTACTTTCACGAAACGTACACGATACGGAGCGAATCGATAGGCGGCCGTCGCGGCTGCAGCTGTACGACAATTATTGTGCGGCGGCTGTAACGCGAATTTAGGGCAGGGAAGGGGGGGTTGAGGGGTTTCGGGGGGAAGGCGGAGGGGTTCGGAGGGGAGGGGCCGCCCGGGCCAGTCCGCGCCGCGCCGTGCGCTGTACGCCCGTCCGCGCCGCCCGACGTCGCCAGCTCGCGACCGCGTGCCGTGCTGTGCTGTGTGTGACCATGCGCGCGCCTCCCGCCGCGTCGCGTCGCGCGCTGTCGCCTGTCTAACCCCCACCTTATGGACTAACATGAGCGTACCCTACCACGAAACTCGCAGGTGAGCATACTTTCCCAACAAAGTTAGTTTAATGTGAAATCGATGACTCTGCGTCACGAGATCGATATTTGTCGGCGTAAATGCCGCTAGATTATTAACGAATGGTACAGTAATAGATTTCGGTCAAAATTGCCGGCGTGCCGCAGTGGGCAGGTACTTGTGGCGCGAAGGGCTAGTGCTACCTGTCCTGACCTATTTCAACACTAGATCGATTTCAACAACCTCTCAACACTTGACGCAACACCGATACATCTCCCGAAGCCGACACTAAACAGACTCCAAAGGAAAAAGGTCAAAGATCAACCCAGAATCGACTATGAATGGCAGCGCGTTTTATATTTATTACAATATTCATCAAAAGGAAAATAACAAGGATTCCGGACACGTGTTATTCAAACCGTCTTTTTCCTGGTATTCCTTTAACTTTCACAAAATTTGAATTACAGCGGAAACCTGTTCATTCCAGGTTGTGAAATAAATAATTATTTCGAGGAAAGTGAAAGAGGAATAATAATTTTGAGTAGGTTAGGAACACGCGACACCGCACGCACAATGAGCCTTTGTAACATGTAACGTTGTTCCTCGCAAATGTCACCAATCGTATCGATTCCGACCTCGAGGCATTTAACATTCAAATGTCTAGCTCGTAATGGCCATAATGGGTGCGATGCAGAATATGGGTGCAATCCTAGCTTTGGGAAGCTTGTGATAATAAAATTAGTATTATGGGTACGGTCTGTTTTAGAACTATGAGATTTGGACCTGTCTCCCCTTGTGCCTTTTCGGTTCTGTCTCTGACACCGCATCCTCTGAGTAAACGTGTTCCACCTTACAATTCACTTTTCATCTGGTGATACTTAAAACGTTAACGCATTATTAGTTGTAAAGAAATGCTCATATAAGTTGAATCTTATCATGTCGATAAGTATCAATAAATTTTCAGAATATTACCGGGTAAATAATATTGACTAGTAAATAGTGACCCACCTTGAACTTTGCACAAGTCGGGTCAGTATTTAATAATAATAAATAACACACTACATGTACAATTGCATACATCAATTGTAATAAAAATTAACCCCTAAACAAGCTGCCGGTATGTATCAAAAGCGCCATCAAAATCGGTTCAGGAGTTTCTGGAATCCATCATTTGTTTTTCAATCATGATAAAATTCAGGAGTCAAACTCTTGTCGGTGTATCCGATGTAGTATGCAGCTGTCTCCATTTATCCCTATACATAGCCACCTCCTTGATTTCCCTATACGACATGACGAATGCCTTCTCTTACATTTGTTTAGTTTTCCTTCGATGATGTTGCTTAAAAAACCGTCATGTCATGTGACCAAAACATTCCCCCTCCTCTTCTCTGATAAGTTAGGTATAAATTAATTCCGAATGATCGTCCTAAATGTCTGCTGAGCTGAAACGACTCTGGACCGCACACGTCTGTCACACGCCCCGACGATTTGTGTTCTATAGAACAACCCCACCGTGGCTCCCACAATATACTTAGTTCCGAGCTTAGAAAACTCAGCGGCCAATACAATGCGGTCGGTTTTTTTTCTACTGACTTTTTTACTACGGAGCAGGTTTTCATTTCGTTAGTATGTTTTTTTTTGGTATATTTTTCCGATTACTCGAAGACGACTGGGCCGAATTAGAAAATGTTTTTTTTTTGTTTAAAATAGTATACTCTCTAAATATTAATGGTCGAAGGCCAAAGGTTAACAGTTAAGTGGAAGTGCAGTATTAAGTCTTGGACATCTGTTGTTTAGACATACTTAACGGTGTTGTTGTTAGAATATAAAACATTAACGTTGTATCCAACCGAGTATGAATTATTGTTTTTTTAAGTTATTGAATAATAAATACATTATTTGAAATTTGGTATTATCATAAAATCAATGAAGCATTAACGTAACGATGAATACTGGGATAGGATAGACGGTTCATGCTATAAAATTTCTCAGAATATAATGGATTGAATTATTCTAATGGATCTCTCTGGTAGTCATTTCACCGGTGGGATAATTTTTCGCCGAATGTTTTATTTCGCCAAATTTTTATATCTCTGTAGTCTTTCTTACATAATTCTTACAATATTAGGTTAGGTTAGGTTTGTTTTATAACAATCCAAATAGTCTACGGTTTCAGTGAAAATTGCGTTTTCCAAATTGACACTTTTGTAAACTGAAACATTCGCCGAAAAAAAATTAATACACCGAAACACAACTAACCCAAAAATTAATTACGCGCGCAGCGGCATTACGCGCTGGACCGGTAATCCAGAGGTGCCGGGTTCGACTCCCGGACTCTTCCATCAGGTTACGTATGTCACTTTTTCTTTAAGCTTAGATCTTTGTATCAATGGTTTAATATAAAAATTGTGGTGTGTACCCACATTAAAAAAAATTAGACATGATTCATACATTTAAAACCTAAAATTGCTGTTTTTAGCGGCAGATTCACCAAAACTAGTTTGCGTAAAGAGGGGAGTTTATTTCTATAGCTCTCCAGATTATGATCAAAGGCTCAGAAAAACAACAAACGACGACAATTTTACTAGTCTTCTAATTTAATTAATGTTCTAATGCATTGTCTAGGCACCATAAGATATTAAACAATTTATTAAGTAAGAAAATAAGCTCATTTAATTTGCTACCATATTCATTAAAGCTAAATTAATCATAAGCAGTGATCGGACAAATGGGCGTTATTATATGCGGTGTCCTGTATTTAATGGACAAAATTCTAACCCTACCGCCCTATTGGCTACTCTGATCTCCATTTATTTTTTCACCACAAGTAATACAAGACACAAACACACATAAACTTGTTCACAATTTTAAAGAAAAACGGATTTCTGGTTATAAGAAACTTTCAAATTCAAATTCATAATGTTTATATGTCAAACATAGGGGGGTAATAAGCGACATACAATATTACAGGATCAGGAACATCTATGTTTCGCCGTTAAGCATACAAATATTAATTCTTAATTACTAGGTAAATATTTATAATTACAAAATTATTATAATTATTCAATATTATTAAGTTACTATTGTTGTTGAATATAAATTACACATGCAATATTATTATACCGGGTGGAACGAAGCGATGTTCATTCCTGAAACTATAATGCTATGTATTTCATGTAGAATCGACCTGCAATAGTTAAATTCTTTTAATAATAAAAAAACGAAAATCGATTAAAATTGTATTTTTTAATGTATGTACAACCCTAGTTTTTTTAAACTATTATTTGACGTTTGGGAGTATTTACAATTACCTACATTTACATCCGGTGTTCGAAAGTACCGCCGTGGCGTACGATACACGCCGCTGCTCGTGCCCGCGTGTGGCGATGCACCCTCGACAAGATGTTGTGTCGGTTATTTCTTCTGCGAAGACTTTCAAAGGCCACCCTTAGCCTTTCCCTCATCTCTTCAGCCGTCTCACACTCAGTCTTGTAAACGATGTCCTTTACGGTGCCCCACAGAAAAAATCCAAGGGTGTGAGATCTGGAGACCTATTAGGAGGCCAACGGTGCGGCCCATATCGGCCGATCCAGCGATCCTCAAACACATTATTCAGTGTTTCACGTACTTCGACTACTGAATGAGCTGGTGCTCCATCTTGTTGGAACCAAGTGCGTCTTCTTTCTGCCAGCGTCAACTCATCCAGATAGTCGTCGAGCTCTATCCTCAACAGAGCCATGTATCCGTGTCTGTTTAAAGTCTGAGGCAGAAATACAGGGCCTATTATTGTATCCCCGTGTATCGCCGCCCAAACATTAACAGACCAACGATACTGGTGTCCCGTATAACGGTAGGCAAACGGATTTTCTTCGGCATACACGTGTTCGTTATGCCTGTTCCACATACCGTTCCGTGTGAACAAGCTTTCATCACTCCATATTACGTGTTTGATGAAGTCTCGGTCTTCTAACACCTTTTGCAGTAGCCACCGGCAATAGGCTTCGCGAACGGGGCAATCTCTTGGTAGTAATGCCTGGACTCTTTGTATTTTGTAAGGGTGACGGCCCTCACGTTTTAGTATTCTGAGTATTTTCGTATGAGTCATACGAAAATGTCGGCCCGCTTGTCTTGAACTTGACCTCGGATAATCTTCGAAGTACTGCAGCACTCTCTCTTCCAATCTGACATCATGTTGAATAACGCGTCCTCCGCGCTGGTCATCCTGACCCGTTCGTAGCACAATAGGACGATTGTTACCAACACGGTCAAGAGCGCGTAATATCGTACTAGAGTGTGTTGGGTGAGGAGGAGGATACCTGTTCCGGTATTGGCGCAAAGTCTCTCCAGTATTGTAATCGCACTCCGCGTACAAAAGAAGCAAATTCAAATAGCCTCTAGCGTTTAATTCCGGCATTTTTGCACACAGCATACGATACAAAAAGTCAATGTAACGTCTATCAATCATGTCAACTAAAAAGTCTAAAAACAATCTTAAGGGTATTTTCAAAGGTTTTTAAACCGATAAGAAATGGCTAGGCAATTTGTAAAAAGTTTGTTTACAAAAGTTAACTGTGTTATGAAGAGGTCATTGCACTCTAAAATAGGGTTGTACACACACACTTTTTCGTATGAAAGTTTAACATGCTATAACTGGAAAACGGTGAGAGATATTAATAAAGTTTATTTGGAGAAAATAATATTCTAAGCCTGTATAATGCCACAGTTAAAGGAAATAACGTCGTTTCGTTCCACCCTGTATAATCTTACGGCTAGTTATGATTACAATGCTTTTTCTATTAAGAGGCCGTATTCCTTTTAAAATTTATTTTTTTTATATTATGACGAATATATTGATAATTTCAACCAACTTTTTGAAGTGAATAATAATTTCTATTTCTATTTCATGCTTTCATTGCGTGCAGTCGAAAATAAGTTGAAAAAAAAACGAATTTTCCACGTGAATTTCGTCAATTTTGAGTAGTTTTTCGAACAAAAATTATCAATGAAAAATTGAAGCTGTAGATTTCAAATATATACCAATAAATCCTAATAGCCCTGTTCTAGGTAGTAACATCAATAATATATTAAGAAACATGTTTGATCATACAGAAAAATGTCTAAACAATCAGCATTTTAAAAGGAATAAGGCCTAACTCTAATATATTTCCATGTCCCTTATGGCGCTTGGAACTTTGTTATATATTGTTATTTCGTAGCATTAAATAAAGATTGGCGTACATTATATATGTATAAACCGGAATAGAATATCGTAGCACTCCGAAAGAAGACCGAGAACTCAGAACACCATTACAAGGCGCGGGATATTAACTTTTTATTAAAATCGGAGGTGTCTATATTTCTCATTTTACACCATACTAAAGCTACGATGACTGACGTTAAAATGTTCAGGTCGGTTAATTAGAAATGTGCTTTGCCGCGTTTCTGTTTCCGTGTAAATAACTAGAATAATTAATGAAGAACGAGATTGGAGAATGCTGGGTGCAGAAGTGCTAAACAAAGGGAATTTGTGTTGTGTACACAATTCAAGCGGATGGTGTTTGTCTCCGTTTAATAATGATGGAATATAGTGTGGTGAAAACACTCTGAAATATATATTATGCCACCGAGAGATATAGAAGTTGTTATTTGAAAGGAGACAAGGCAAAACTAGCGATATTGTTTGCCCCTGCCGTTTTATGTTTTACTTTAATGTTATAAATTGATATCTTTAATGTTATAAATGGTAATGTAGGTATATAAATAGGTCATGAATCTCAATAAGGTTAAAAATAACAAAATTAATGAACTTCACTCAAATGGCTAAAGTATAAATTTAGAACATTTAGTACTATCCATTGTTTTAATGAAAAAATAAGTTATTAATTTTTGTGCCAAGCTTTTATTGCCGACTATATCTTTCTTTTTGACGACGTGTTTGGCTCGGTTGGTAGACACCTCTGCCTACTGAGTCGGCGGTCCCGGGTTCGAATCCCGGCCGGGGCAAATATTTGTGCAAATATTTGTTCTTGGGTCATGGATGTTATCTATATATGTATTTATATATTATGTATATCGTCGTCTAGTACCCATAGTACAAGCTTTGCTTAGTTTGGGACTAGGTCGATTTGTGTATGATTGTCCCTTAATATTTATTTATTTATTTCAACATCCGCCAACTACTCACTGAGACAATTCTAAAGAGCCCAAACTTGTTGTATTGCATCGTCCGATTACAGCGTTCCTATGAACAACTTTCGGCTCTATTTTCAGACTAGATTCATGGTGTCATATTATTGTATTGTCATCGAAGTTACTTAGGTAGGTACACCCAGCTCAATCGGTCATCGAGAAGTGGTTCAAATCTTACTTTCAAGATTTCATTACAGACACTCGGACAGGTAAAAGTAAATAAAAGTTTGTAAAAAACGGACTTAACTTTACTAACGTAATATTTGATTATTAATTAAATTTAAATGATTACATTTAGACAATAGTTTCACAACACGCAATAATTTCACAAAATCAAGTAACCGTATCTGGTACAAACAGTTGTTTTCATAGATCTTTCCCGCCGTATTTCCTCCAATTTCCTTGTTTTCCTCCGAGGCTCAGAGCGAAAAGATCTCGAATAGAATTGTTACGTTTTCTGTACGAAACGTGACTTCCGTCGCCCCCTACGCCGTTCTTGTACAGATTTAAGAAATGGCGCCATTTTGTAATGTGGCTTTTAAAAGGACGTGGGGTTTTGCTTTATGGTAAACATTTAGCAGTAAACATTCAATATTGAGCAGGTAAACTCCGCATTCAAAATAACTAAATGAGACAGAGAAAACTCAGGATAAGAGGTCAATACGAACACTATATTCCCCCAGTAGGTACATTTTATAACCTAAAATCGTATCTATCACACTAATACGACGACGCGTTTGGCTCGGTTGGTAGACACCTGCCTACTGAGTCGACGGTCCCGGGTTCGAATCCCGGCCGGGGCAAATATTTGTGCAAAATATTTGTTCTTGGGTCATGGATGTTATCTATATATGTATGTATATATTATGTATATCGTCGTCTAGTACCCATAGTACAAGCTTTGCTTAGTTTGGGACTAGGTCGATTTGTGTATGATTGTCCCTTAATATTTATTTATTTAATATTATAAAGGCAAAAGTTTGTGTGTTTATGTGTATGTTTGTTACTTCATCATGCTGAAATGGCTGGAACAATTTTGATATATATTGGTATGAAGGTAGCTGACACCCTGGATTAATACATAGACTACTATTTATCCCGAAAAATTTAGTGTTCCCGTGGGATGAGCGGGTAACACCACGCGGCGCAGCCAGTACTGTTATAAAACTACAATTGTATTGAAATACAGTTTTCTAGGGAGAGGGGTAATTATTACAAGAACAATCTTAATAGCGCGATGCAGGATTTGTATCGGCGCGCGACGCCAGCAGTATACTTAAAAAAAAAACCTTGAAAGTTTCGTTGTCCTCTAATCGCGACGAAAGCGCAGGACGGATTTGGCTATTTTCATACAGGGCTAGCTATCTCTTTCATCACACCCAAAAATGGTTAAGTATAGGATGCTTTTTACCTGACTACGGTAAAGAACAAAGTTTAACGCAAACGAAGTTCGCACCTTCTAGTTTAGTAAAAATAAATAAAATAAATAAATATTATGGGACAAGTCCCAAACTAAGCAAAGCTTGTACTATGGGCTAGACGACGATATACATAGTATATAAAGACATATATAGCTAACATCCATGACCCAAGAACAAATATTCGAGTTCATCACACACATATTGGCCCTGGTCGGGATAAAGTAACCCATCAAAAACATAAATGTTAAATTAGAGCCAAGTTCTCGCATGCAACGTTGTCGACTTCGCCGACAAAAGAATTGAGATCTATATGGGCGCCAAGTTCTTTGCCCTAAATTTTTTAGATACAAGGACATGCGACATACTCAATGCATTTATTTTACTTGGGGTGTAATTCAATATCAAGATTTGACTTGGCTAGTTTTCACAAACTGACTTAATTTTATCAAAGTAACATAGTATTATTATCAAGCTAACAGTATAAGTAACAGGACGTACACTAACTTGCGTACATACCTTTACGAAAATAGGTTAATGATTAGACAAATGTAATATACATTTATATGTAAAAACTTAATATATGCGAGAACTTGGCTCTAATTTAACATTTATGTTTTTGATGGGATATCATTACTTTTTGTACAGAAATTTGAATTGACGCCCCACCTGTCTTGACTAGAGTGACGCGGGGTAGAGGGAGGGGCCGGACCGCTCCTCGCCACGCCGCGCTCCCGCGCTTCGCTATCCTCGCCACGGCAATTTATTAACCTTCTCTGTCTGTGTGTGTGTGTGTGTGTGTGTGTGTGTGTGTGTGTGTGTGTGTGTGTGGTGTGTGTGTGAGAGAGAGAGAGTGCCATCTTACAAACAAAGAAAGAATTTTCCAAATCGGTTAGTAAATGACGGAGTTCTGAGGCAACAAGCATAAATAATAATAATAATAAAACTAAAAAATATCACTGTTTTTGATTTTTATATGTGTACACACACAATTACCAAGCTGAATGCCAAATTTCATCTTTCTAGGTCACCTGGAAGTGGGTTAGGTTTTTGATTACTAGTGAGTCAGTCAGTCAGTGATAAAAATGCCGTTTTTTGGACGTCAATATCTCAATAACTATTTCATCTACATTTATGAAATTTGTGGTTCTAGTTGTTCTCAGGGACCTAAATACATAAGCCAAATTTCATTTTTTTCTGTTGAATAGATTTGGAGTTATTGAGGGGTCAAAAGTGGCTCCAAACGGTTCGTGTAATATAACACACGGCTGCTGCTCGCCAGTTCCTGCGGTGAACTTGGCTGGACACGCTGCCGCGTGTCTAGATAAAATTAAGAAGATGAAGTACGAAGATAACAGGAGGTTCTTTTTTTGAGTTCACTTCATAAAATGATCGAAAAATATATGGCAGTATTAAGTGGGAGTGTGGAAGGAGTGGTTATAAATTAACAAATTTTTACTTTTAAACATTGTAGAAACCAAACTTCTAGTATATAAAAATGAGCACTTTGCAAGCATTAATTTGATTATGACCTAGAAAACTTTAGTAGAAGAGTCTGCTTTTTATAAGACTAAAGTTGGGGCACTTTAGAATGTCGGGCACGTGAAACTATTCAAAAGTTAGAAAGTATTATTTTTTTATATTTTACGTGAATATTTTATAACTGTATTGATAGTGAATTCTAGGACTCTGTATGTTTTTAGGGTTCCGAACCCAAAGGGTAACAACGGGACCCTATTACTGAGACTTCGCTGTCCGTCCGTCCGTCCGTCCGTCCGTCTGTCACCAGGCTGTATCTCAAGAACGGTGGTAGCTAGACAGTTGAAATTTTCACAGATGATGTATTTCTATTACCGCTATAGCAACAAATACTAAAAATAAAATAAAATAAATATTTAAGGGGGGCTCCCATACAACAAACGGGTTGGTTGCGTTAACTTTGCACCTCATTTGTATGGGGCGCTATACATACCAGGTGCAAAATTAACTTAACCACTTAAGGATGAAAAGTGTTTGTACGGTTTTTATTAAGTTAGCTGTCACGTACCCAACAAAGTAGACGTTCTGTTGGAACGCCCCATTTTGAATAAATAAAAATTAAATAAATATCCGACAACCTCACACAAATCAATCTAGTCCCACAGTAAGCTCTAATAGGCTTGTGTTATGGACACTAGACGACGTTAAACATACTTATATAGATCAATACACACTTAAATACAAATAACACCCCTGACCCAGCCACAAATATTCGAGTTCATCACACAAATATTTGCCCTTACCGGTATTCGAACCCAGGACCGTCGGCTAGCTTAACCACTGCGCTAACCGCATCGTCAATGTTGATGACGATGACGTGACATTAATAGTGCCTTACAAAATTTATTTCATTACCAGACGGTGCTCGCAATCCACGGATATATCCGTGTAATTGTTTTATTTACATTATAGCTCCCTGCTCCATAGTAAAAGGTTGCCTTTTACCTTAGAACGGCAGCATTAGTCACCCGACTACTAATTTGAAATTAAATATAGCAAAAGTATCTCCTTAGAGGATTAATTGTCAATGTTTATTACTACAAGAAGCGGTGGTAGCCTAGTGGTTAGGGCATGCGACTTTCAATCCGGAGGTCGCGGGTTCGAACCCGGCCCGTACCAATGAGTTTTTCGGAACTTATGTACGGAATGTCATTTGATATTTACCACTCGCTTTTCGGTGAAGGAAAACATCGTGAGGAAACCACCTAAGCCCAATAAGGCCTAGTTTTCCCCTCTGGGTTGGAAGGTCAGATGGCAGTCGCTTGCGTAAAAACTAGTGCCTACGCCACATCTTGGGATTTAGGTAGCCGACCCCGATTGAGAATTCATTCTCAAAAAATGGGACAAAGGCTAGGAGGATGATGAGGAGGATGATGTTTATTACTACAAGAAAGTAAAAACAATTTAAATAAAATATAAATTACATATTCATACCTATACATACATAGGCTGATGATTAATAATTAGAGCAATTCCAAACAATCACATAAAAAACATCTGTAATTTCAAATGACGAGGGATACTCATGTGTTTACGGATTGCCAAGCGTGAAACGCGGCTGCAGTAATGAGTAAAGTTTCGCAATAGCTGCGGCGCGATTCCCGTTTTTGCATGCGTGGGTGTGTTTTGTTTTGATTTTTACTGTTTTGTTGCTTTTGTCTGTAAATTGAAATTTGTAATTCATCGCCCTGTGTTCGGAAGCAGAGGCTAATATTATATATATATAAAGACTTGACGGATGTCAACGGCAAATCTTCTGGCTCCATGACCTTCACGAGCGTCGATCATGTGCCCGAATGTGGCATGCAAAACTTGGTTCTGTTGCAAGGCGCGCAATGCAATTCTCCTTTGTTATAATATAATATTATGTAATATTATAAAAGCAAAAGCAACTCTGTCTGTCTGTCTGATACCTCTTCATGATTGAACCGTTGGACCTATGGCGGTAGGAATAACTGTCACCCGATCTTAATCTCACTGCGGCCTTATAATATACCCGAGCAAATCTGAGGTGGATGGCTTAGTCCTCTATACCTACTGACTAAAATCTGATTACATTTTGATTAACGAAGGGATCCGGATTTTTTAAAGATAGGTTGTTTTTAGAAAATGCCTTAAGGAGTATAAGCAAATAACCTAAATATTCATAAATCTATTAAAAAAAGTCTTGAGTTGAATCCATTCCGACGACCTTAATCACAAACACAATCGGTCGCTGATCGCTTTGCACTTCACCTAGTTTTTCGCTTAAATTAGATCGATTTTTTGCCCACAAGAGCACAAAATCGATGTCCCTTTCACAAATCTGCCGTAATAAAAAAACCGGATAAACTGACGTTCCCGGGCGACGGCGGCAAGCGCGACGTTGTAACAGATATTAATGACTCCGGGAGCGATCGAAACATAACTCGGTTACACCATTGAAGAGGGATTTATAACCTGACTCTAACAGGACCGTATTAACGGTTACACTGCATACATTACCTAAATGGAGTGACATAACAGGCGAGTAATTTTCATGGGTATATTTACCTAACTGTTTTTCTTCTCCAGCCAGTCTAGTACAACTTGGCTTCGCGACATAGCATCGCCCGTCACTGTTACAGTACTGTGAAGAAAGAGACAGCCCATCTAGCACAACTATGCTTCGCGACCCTTGTCGCGCAGCATAGCGTTACTCGTCACTCTCTTATAGTACTTCGTAGAAAGAGACAGGTATTATGTCTCGCTCGAGAAAGAGTCGCGTGTCATAGTTGTGTACATACTTTCTCTGTCATTTATATAGTTACCAACTAAAATATAAAGATATATACATTACCTACTTAAACCTGGAAAAGTATAGTTTATTGCCCAAACAACACCGCTGTACTGATAAGGACATTTTCAATTTCGGATTCCTTTGCTAGGCATAATTATTGAAAGTCATATGGAAATGGTAGTCTGAAAATAAGTAGTTCATGCGAAATCTAAAACTAATACGAATTATACAGGATACAAAAAATATAGGCCAATTTTAGACAGTAATTTCATCCGTTTGCCTATTAGGAAGTATTTTATGGTGTCGAAACAATTGACTTGATTTGTACTACAAAAGGGGAAAAACAAGTAAAAGTCGAAAAATTAAATATGAATCATTTTTCACTTGTGTAATATTGTCACACTCTAATTGTTTATTGCGGTTAAGGAACCCTATTCCTGTAAATGGTTTTTGAATTAACATAGGTTGTAAAAAATTGGTACATCCCAATTACAGTGTAGTTCACATAAAAACTAGAAGGCGGTTACAACTTTGTTTAATAAAACACTCTTTTTCCAGTAACCTTACTTAACACGTTCACTGTTCGTGTCCTATATGTGGGGTCACTGCAAGCATCTATTACAGAGACATAAGATGCACATGTCAAACTGGGATAGTGAACGCGTGTTAACCGCAGTCGCATAAAGAGTATCTTATACCCGTCTACCGGTGTACCAAACGCTGCTTCTGATAAAACAAAAACGTTAACTATACTAAACTCCTACTCGTATTTCATTCGAAAACCCATTGTTCAAGTAAGCAACGAAAAAAAACAAAGAATTTCCGTATTTCCGTAAGAAACCTTTTCATCCCGGATAGATTGCGCTATCGGTAAATATTTAACTACCCCAAAAATACGTCCTTTGCGCCACGCGGAAATCAAAACATTTCCGAGTAAATAATAAATACTGCGTCAAAAACTGCGGGCGAAGGGTTAATAAGAAGGCGTTTATAAGGAGTAATAATATAACCCGCCTGATACCTACGGCGCGTGTGCATGAATTATTTACTAAATTACTGCGCTTTTCTGATGCGGTGCTGGAGTTCTTATTGCTATTAGTGTTTACTTACATACAATAGGTGGTACTTGAGATTTGTGGACACGTGCAGTTTAAAACCATTCAATGAATGAATGAATTTTGAATGAATGAATGAATAATGAATGATGGTACATAACACAATAATAACATGGTTCATAATAATTATAATCTATCGTCAATTCGTCAGGCATGTGAAACTTGATTAAGTAACTAAAACTAGATAATTATTGCATGCTATAATCCTTACAATTAGTTTTATATTGTTCTCATGTCAGTGTGTAAAACTTGTCATTGACAAGTATAAGCCATAGACCAGTTTCTTTTTATTGGGTTTTGATGCCCTTCAGCCAAAAAGAAAGTAAACTGTCACGGAGTCATGATGAACAGATATTTCAAAATTATTTTTGGAAAAATCATGGTAAGGAAAAATTCAAGAGCTATTTTTTAGACCATTATCAGCAAGGATTATTGAAAAAAAAAAAGTCTCCCATACACTTTAAACAGCCTATTTTCGCATTGCGAACAAAGAACGACTAATAATTTTAGAAAACGACAAAATAACGTTTGAATCTATAAATAACATCAACTATCAAGCTAAAAAGTCAAAGTTGTCAAAGTCAAAGTTGCATTTATCATTTGAACAGCGCTGGCACTAAGAACCTTGTCATTCTATACCTGATAACAATTACTTGTTTCGAAAAATAAACGAAATACACTGGCATCTTATCCGAGTTACTTCGGAGACATAGACGAAGCTGGCTTCTTTTGTTCTCTTCCAAATGGAATATTGACTTTTCTCGTTCTTTCATAAATAAAACAAGTGAAGGTACTTAAATCGGGCCGGTAGAGGTAGATCTCTGCAGAATTATTTTTTAAATTGCCGGCATTTTATCAGACGACTTTGAAGTCTCAGAATACTGGCTCGGTTGCAATAAAATATGTTCCTTGAGACTGGAATTCTCATCTAAGTATGAGACCTTATACATCTCAACGGAATTGAATTATTTCATTAATTAATTATACCAATCTATATTGCGTGTCGTGACGCCTAGAGACCTTCTACATCTCTGAAAAAAATCACTTTATTTTATATAATTTTTAGTGTAAACATTGATTTGGAGAAACTTGTACATCTCTAACATATATGTTTCAATTACCTAGTTATAATATAATTGTATTAGTTTTTAAGTATAGTTTACGAAAAAATGACTTACTGTTGAGTTTCTTTCGGCTTTCTTCTCAACAACGGTCTCCTCTTGCGAAATGCCGGTAGACTCACAATCTGACTTGTAAAAGTGCCCTTGTGGCCTACTTACTGAATAAATTATTTAATTTCATTTCATATCTAATATAAGGTGGCTCCACAGTCGTCGTCAGCGCAAGAAAGAAAAGTCATAAACCTTATTTTTTCTTTTTTCGTATCCTATAACCTTCTGTGGTTATCCTACCCGAATTGATGAGGTCGTGAAGACATGTAATCCAATAAAAGAAAATGTCGGGTCGATTCATTTACCTCCTAGTAGCCTACTCTACCAAATTTTGTAAATAGTTATATCTATTTTTGTATAATAGTGTAGAAGATGAAAATCAGACGTAAGCTACCGCCATATCAGCTGTATCAACAATACCGTGGCCGGACAAGACATGTTGTGCCCTCGCCTATCGTCGGGGTCTCCCGAGTCCCGATATACAGGGTGATCAATCCAAATGGGTCAGTAGGGAGAAAACGAAAACTATAAGAGACAGGGAAATCTGTTCTTAGCAACCATGGCGTCGATTTGAAATTTAATAGAAACAACTTTTTTTTTTATAAATCTCATACATAACCGGAAATTGAACCTATACATATATATACTGTAAATTCTTTACAGTGGTTTTGACCGGGTTATGTATGAAATTATTATTATTATTAAGCCAAGAATGGCAGCTCGAGGCTTTTGCCAATGTCAGTTGTGAGGCGCGTTTTAATTCTGCTTGATGTCAAGTTTTGAAAAAAGCAAGAATATTAATTTATGTAAGTAAACAAAACAAAACGGCCAATAGGTAAACAAATCAGAATGCTGTTATATACAACGTAATGAGTCAATGATATAAAAGATAAATGAGACAAAAGGGAAAACTAAAGATGAATACTATTATTTTTCATAAAGTCACTTAAAATAGAGATAAATGGAGAGAAAACTAAACGAAGAAGAGACTTGAAATTTACAGGGCGAGGGATGAATGGAGGAAGAAGATCATAGAGAGATGAAAAAAGTCTATTGCATTCAAAAAATAAATGATCCAAATTACCTTCATCCAACCCACATTCACACAAAGAGTTATTTTTAACGTGAATTTTAAAAAGAAAGACGGGGGTACACGAGTGTCCCAAACGTAACCGGCATATGGAGGAAGTCACTTTTTTATTTGCATCATATGAAATTATCATGGTATAAGAAAATAAGGAATGGCAGTGGCACTCCGGAATGACAGGCGAGACTCACGCTATGATTGGTTGGCCGGTTCTGTCAATCCTTTTCTGTGTTGCCAGTGGTGCATCATAATACTCCCCTATTCTTTTGTTATCTGTATGAATCTCATAAAATTGTGAGTGTTTTAAGAATTTGTGGTAAAGTATTTTATTCTCAAAGCTCAACATTAACCTTTAAAGCTCGCACTTAAAACATCCCTGCTTTTACTTAACACAGCCTGTCACTGTCACCCATAAAACAGAAAAGCGAGAGGGAAGCTTTATGCATGTAGTGTGTATATGTGTTTCCGTGCCGTTTTTTCCTTCACAGCAAAGCAACATAAATTGAAATGTTTTCCACGTTCCCGCATATATTATTGACACGTTTAGCGTAGTCTATTGTTCAATGTCGGGAAATACAAATACCTACTCCGTACATAGACGTTTATAATATATACTCGCGTACTTTAATTTGTCAATTATAATTTCACAGACAAAGTCACGATAACGCACTTTTTAAACCTGTACCAAAATTCTAGGTATACTCTGTGGTACCCGCTACAGAACTTTAATATTCATAAGACATCTCTCTACTCAACTCTAATAATTTCAAAAAGAGAAAATCAGCATATTTGTTTAAAAAAAACACGCTACTGTTCACTGATTGGTTGAAATTATTTGTCAAAAAATTTAACCAATTACGAGACACCCGCAATGACCATCGCGATCATGTTTTTTTTTAATAGGTTAGTTTCAGTAGAACAAAAAAGGTTACATCAAAAATAAAAATTTATATTGGGGAAAGTAAAAAATGGTTTTCTGTGTTTTGCTCGTATAAAAAATATTTTATGCGATAGTTACACAATTAATTCATTGTGCAACGATTGCATAAAATACTAATTAATGTTAATTATTTTTACCTTATTATGGCTAATAAAATACAGGCCGTGACGAAGAGAAAATTTCGAAAAAAAAAAAAAAAAAAACTCCGCTCCAATCTATGGTGCAAGCTTAGCCGGTGGCTGACTCTGCATCGACCTAGTTAAATATTCGACTTTTACGACATGATGAAACATGTTTCGTAAGTATTTTGAGTTACACGGGAGTTACCTATGTAAAATAATATGGGTAATTAACAGGCATCGGATATTCGGATCGATATTTACCTAAACTTTGGCGGCGGATTTGTTATTCAGTCGTAAGTATTGACTTTGTTTGACATATGAGTGAGATAGCAATAGGATTTTGTCAACTTTAGGTAAATATCGGTCCGAATATACGATGCCTGGTAATTAATTACGTCTCTCAGATTCCGGTTTATAAAAACAAGCATTTATGATGTGTTTCCAAACAAACAACGTGTCTGAATTAAAATTTAACTTACTAACCCTAACTAACCCGATTCCCACGAGCTTGTCCACTTTAGGACAATTGAGCGCCATTTCTCTAAGCGCTGAGTCTTTGTTTGACTTCACGCCACTGCTAATTAACTTTACTTTTAATAGAGCACATCACTAACGTAAACTATCGTAACCTTGTACACGTGTCATAAGAAACGTCGAATATCAAATATATTGAAGCATTACCTCCAAATTATCTTATTTATTAACCACTCAACATAATTACGGTGTTCAACGAAAATAAGAATGGGTTCCCCTTAGCGCGAAGCGTTTGTCAGTTGTTTAGGAGTTTCTCTTCGTTATCTTCAGGAAAGGGCAGAGGTCATGACGTGTAAGACGTATTGTGTTATAAGCAGCGACCATTTGTTCCGCCACGTAACAAAAAGGGCGTAACTGAACGCGTTTTCCTATACAAAAAACCCTTTGGAATTCACTGCTGCTTTATAAAAATGACTCTCTATGATAACAAGCGGAAAGTGACGCGGCCCATGAATTCTGGCCGCCCCCACAATCTGTTTAGCATTATTAGGCTAAGCCGGGTAATTTTAATGTTGGCACTTAGGAAACATTGCTTTCCGCAAACTGGCTGTGATAGAAATTCATAGAAGGGTTTTAATGTTTAACAAAATGAAACGACTAGAAGGCGCCTTCAAACTTCGTCAGCGTGGAAGAAAAAGGTACAAGCCTCATTTTTTCTTCTCTGTAGTCGGGTAAAAAGTATCCTATAATCTTCTCGGTATGTGCAGCTACCCGTATACTGGGTTTCATTTTTGCCGATCAAGGTACGGAACCTTAAAAACGTCTCAACGTGTTTGTGGCAATAAACGTTTCATTGTGTTAGAATTCGTTATAATTTGGAGCGAAAGTCGAGAGGGATTGTTAAAAAAATCCAATTAGAGGAGAAATATCCAAATAAATAAATGATATTCTACTCTTTCAAGAACCTATTTCAACGTAATATCGTTTGTTAACGAGGGATCTCGACAAGTAATTGTTAATTAATTACTTTTAAATCGGCAGTCTAATTCAGAAACGTTTACTTATAAAACTCGGTTCTAAACAGGGCAAAGCTGAGATTGTTCCCGTAATTTTCTACCAGTTACCACCTAAACCTACTGGCCGGTTTAATTATTTTTATACATAATTTATTTCCCTTGACAGATAATAAATCAAATACAGGCGTGATTAAGCATAATGGTGAACGTAATAGAAAACAGGAAGCTATAATTTATAGCGCCTTCCAAAGAGTAACGATGTAAGTATACATAAAACTAAGACTAATATAACCCCTTTTTCTTCTGTGATTGTTGTATAGTAGGTATAACTCACGGTTGATGCGATGGGCGATTTAATATAAGCGTTCATTCGCTTGTTTTTTCAGATCCTGTGAGAAAAATAAAGCTATTTTCTTCAATAAATGGATACTTTCTACTGCTCTAATCTTCTTTGGTCGGTATAGGTTTCCTTCCTACGGTAAATGGAGCTTCGATAACATTTTGTACTTAAAAGGAAGTGCCGAGATTTATGATGCTGCCACTGAGTTATATTTATGTGAGGTGCATAATATTGTTTTCACGTCTCGCTCGAAAAGAACGTCTTTTAGCTTCGCGAATCGGGGCTAAAATGTTCGTTTTAACCCCTTAGGGTTTAAATGGAAACCACACTAATTATATAATCATTTATATTAAAATTATAAAGAGGGCTTGTTACCGGCCAGCAATGTACATATCAACTAGATATATATCGTAAAAAACAAACCAACCTGGTCAGATCGTCAAAAAATTCTGATCGTCTGGTAGCCTTATATATAATTTAAAAATTGCGCAATTAGACGCCTCGCCTGTTTAAGATCTGAAGCTTAAAGGCGTTTTTCTGATAAGTATTATAGATAATTGTCTTAGCACGCTAAGTACCATTTTATTTATTTATTTATTTAAACTTTATTGCACAAAACAAAAGTCAGTACAAATGGCGAACTTAATTCCTAATGGCATTCTCTACCAGTCAACCATAGGGCCAAACAGAAAAATGAAAAAGTGAGCTTTTGCGGATGGTGACTACAATTTTTTTTAAGTGTAGGTAGGTATTTCAGTCGTAACATGGGGCTTAAAGCCAATGCGTATCATAATTGTTTATTTTTAAACCGTTGTCAAATAATCTACTACATATTTCTCTATCAGTTGGTAATTTTTTCACGCAATCCAAATCAGAGGAGAATGTATAAATATCAATGTTTCAAAAAAAAATACCTACTTCGTCCCAAATTAAGCTTAAGCTGGCTTTCTGACGCATAGTTGATGATATGTCTTAAATTATATAGGAAAACTATTCGGGGGTTATTTCAGGAAAATAATTAATTGCTCTTAAGACGTATGAAAATTCGGCCATTAATCATAAATAAATAGTTTTCACACAAAACAAAAGCCATATATACCTTGTCCGTTGCGTAAACCTATGTTTATCATCAAATAAGAGTGAGAGTAAGTATGTTTACTAACATCAAATAATCTTTGCCGGCGAGCAAATAAATAGTACTTATATTAACAACAACCAACATAATTAATATACCCCAGTCATTAGAGATCGATATCCATGTTTGCTCCATTAACTTGCCGATGGGGAAATCTGCTAACAGATTGACTAAATGAGCAAACGGCTTAACGCGGCCTTATTAGCGGGCTGAACCCTCTTTGTGACGAGTAAGCTGTGGCTTAGATTGAAGATATCGGTGTATTGACTTGGGGATTATGGAGTGCGCTTTCTTTGTAAAGCGTTTTCTGTGACAGTGACGAAGTTGATGTACAGCGGGGCCAGCATATCTTGCCGCGACTTCGCTCGTCGCGCGCTTCAACGTCACCTGTCTTACTCGTACAGTATTGACAGGAAAGAGACAGGTAGTATTTGTCGCGCGTCAAAGAGTCGCGTGTCACAGATATGCTAGACGTGTTGGATGACTGTTGATGATTTTACTTTGACATTGACTTTGAAGTTAATAATGCTGCTATATATCAATGGCATGTATTTAAATCGATATCTGTATATTCCCTTTTTTCGATCAAAATATTTGAAAGTTTCACCAAAAATACTGACTTGCACACTAATTATGCACACTAAATAATGCGAATTTAATATACTATAGGTATTTGCAAAACTGTTTTACTGGATATAAAAAAAAAAAACGAACCTAACCTAACCCGGCCGAGTCGGATCTTAGTGTGCAGTGCGGGGACAATTAGTGTGCAAGTCAGTATTTTGGTGAAACTTTCAAATATATCCGATGTACGAACCATATTTTTGGTGTGAATTCGGTTAAAAAGGTCAATTCGTTTTGTATGATATTTAAGTTTTTTTTATAGGACATGTTCAGTTAATCAACTGTTTTTTTTGCACAGCATTAGTTTTTCTGGTATGCATTCAGTTAATTAGTGGAGTTACCTAGTGTGCTGAAAAATTATACAGATGTGCATTTAAATATATTCCCTATATCAATTAAAGATGCCACGAATATTCGGGCAACTATTCGGTATTCGGCCTATTCGGCCACTTTTTTGCTATTCGGTATTCGGCCGAATAGTGCGTACTATTCGGCCGAACACCGAATAGCAAATCATGTAAAAAAAGACACCTTATTTTACTCAAAATTATGTATTTATTTCCAAATTACAACATTTTAGTACTTAAAATTAATCAGTGGTAAGTTGTGATGGATAAAAACGAGCTTTTCAGCATTTTTTGGTAGCAAACGATTGCGCTTTTCATCGTAAACGTTACCAGCCTCAGAAAATAACCTCTCACTATAAACGCTACTTCCAGGCGAAGAAAGATAAACTTTTGCAAATTTCGAAAGGTTCGGGTATTGTTTTTCGTTTGCTGACCACCACTTGTAAGGATCGGCCGAATATTCGGCGGCCGAATATTCGGCGCTTCGGCCGACAGCGTTGCCGAATATTCGGTATTCGGTATTCGGCCAATTCACTATTCGTGGCATCTCTAATATCAATTATGGAGCATAAAGGGGAAGGACTGCAGCATCTTTCGCAGGTAAGCAGTAAATAATAGTTCAAATGTCATCCGCAAAAGCGCTAGAGTATCAAAAAAGTATTGAAGAATTCCAAGTTTTTCACGGAGTGAACTGTGTCGAATTGAGTTTTTAGGGTTCCGTAGTCAACTAGGAACCCTTATAGTTTCGCCATGTCCGTCCGTCCGTCCGCGGCTTAGCTCCTTGATCATTAGTACTAGAGAGCTGAAATTTGGTATGAGTATGTATAACGCCGACAGAACAGTAAAAAAAAAAATAAAAAACCGGGTACCTCTCGAACACCTAAAGTGGGGGTGAATTTTTTTTTATTTCAACACTGGTGTGTGGCATGTCGTTGAATAGGCCTTGTAAAAATAATAGGGGTCACTTAACATTATTTTTTGATAAAGTCAGCAGTTTTGTAAATATTCGCTCCGAAAACAAAAAAAATAGTGTCCCCCCCCCCCTCTAACTTTTCAACCACGGGTCAAAAAAAATCGGTAAAATTCATGTAAATGAGGCCTTATAAGTACTTTCAATGAAAACTATATTGAACAAAATCGGTCGAGACGTTTTTGAGTTATCGCCAAATTTCATATTTTTTCTTTAAAAGGACGTAATAAGTTGACTTCCAGAAGGTAATAAGTGATTACAGTTTCTAGGGCGTTTACGACCTTTTTATAGAGCTTAAAATCTTTCTTAACTTAAACCTCGGGCTTAAAACAGCAGTTTATTGTGAAGGATGAGAAACTACGGAACCCTATACTGAGCGTGGCCCGACATGCTCTTGGCCGGTTTTTAATATTATAGATGATCAGAGTAATTCCTACATAGTGCCTTTGAGTAATACAAATATACAGTTATTTTTTTATTAAAAATGTATAGGAAAACTGTTGCTAAGTAATTGACTTCCAGCCACAGTAGCCTTCTGCTGCACCTACTCTGTGTTAAGCTAAATTTTTCATCAATTTCACTAACCAAAGGTTGTCTGGAAGAGATCGCTCTTTAACGATAAGACCGCCTGTTGTCTACCATTATTTATAAATTTTATTTGTCTTGTTTCCTTTTGTAAACTTTTATTGGTGTGCAATAAAGTATTGTGTATTGTATTGTATTGTAGCGCCACCAATTTAACACCTTTCAGCAGACACTTTTGGATATACGAAGATGCCGCTTCTCCGGTTTACAATCCAAATTACCAATGCTTGAATTTGTCATTTACAGTGCTGCCACCTAGTTCGTCCACGTTCCCTATATAAATAGAAAAGTTGACATGACATTCGAAGCTAGCCTAGAGGCTTAAATTATCACTTGCTGCACGAAGTTATAATGAGATGTTTCGAGCACTAGAAGGAAAAAAAAACTTTACTTTGATGTTAATTGTACATCTCTGATTTAAGCTGGACATAGCACACTATTAAAAGTTTGCACAGACTCAATAAATAATCCCCTAGTCCACTACACTATCTTATGTAAAAAATGTCTTAACAACCATACTTTTTGTAAGGACATAGGATCTTTTGTGCCAGCAGTCCAGCCTCGCGGGACCAATCGGCAAAACTTTTACCTTCTTACTTTCCACTTTGTATAGAATTGTTTAGTTTGCTGTTGGTTGTCACGGCTTAATTTATGGTCAGTTTGTACGTTGAACACTTATTTATGTACGTACGTGACTTAGAAACTTAGTTTTCAAATTTGGTAAGAAGAAAACTACTTACTAAGCCATATTAAAATACATACTAAACGGGTTTACACACGTGGTAGAAGTTGAATCGCTCGACATGTTTCGAATCGGTATAATAATTGGTCTTCAATGAAAATGAAAAGAATAGCTAAGCAATGTAGCATCCAAAAGGCATAGGCCGCGACTGATCGGCTCTTCTGATGATGAATCGCGAACTGATTCGAAACGTGCCGAACATTATTCTACTTAAACAACGCGACTAAACCCGTTTGACATATAGCTACTTAATTTGGTGAATAAGGTTGAGAGGTTGTGAATTGAATATTATATTATGGCAGACTAGCTGTGCCCCGCGGTGTTATCCGCTCATCCCACGGGAACACTAAATTTATTCGGGATGAAAAGTATCCTATGTCCTTTCCCGGGTCTCAAACTATCTCCATACCAAATTCCATCTAAGTCAGTTCAGCGGTTTAAGCGTGAAGAGGTAACAGACAGACAGACACACTTTCGCATTTATATAATACTAGCTGTGCCCCGCGGTGTTACCCGCTCATCCCACGGGAACACTACATTTATTCGAGATGAAAAGTATCCTATGTCCTTCCCCGGGACTGAAACTATCTATATTCCAAATTTTATCTAAATCGGTTCAGCGGTTGAAGCGTGAAGAGGTAACAGACAGACAGACAGACAGACAGACACACTTTCGCATTTATAATATTAGTATGGTTATGGCAGATTCCATAAATTCATTGAGCTTTAACCAACAAGTTGAGTATTCATCTGCTGACTTAGCAAATTGACGTGTGCTCAATTTGACGTTCGCAGCATCAGCGTTCATCCGACAGGAACCGATCATATACGGGGGGAATGGGGTGGAAAACTGGCCCGAAATGTACGGAATACCAATACATTTGCAGCTTATGGTAAACTAGCATTTGGGTATTCAGAGACAGTACAATAAAACCGAAGTATCGTGTCAGGGGCATTGTGGCTTCTAAACGGATGACCTGACTTTGATTGATTAAAGTAGTTTATTCTTCTATGAAAAAAAAGAAATATTGCGTGCAATTCATCTGTGCGAAGGTGTTGTCACATAGTTAAACACTACAGAAGATGCTTTCATTTGACCTTCGAAAAAGCCGCCTGATAACTGTATTTTATTTGTTGTTTGCGTAATTTATGTATAACTAAGGCCTCCCCTATAGCTCGCCACAAAGCAGTACGATGCAGAACATGTATGGGCGCGCAGCAGTCATCTCATCACACCGAAACGGCTGGACGGATTTTAACCAATTTTGGTACAGCTATCCCTGTAAGGAGAAGAAGGTTTCACGCGGCCGAAGTTGCACCTTCTAATTGCAAACATTTCCATGTTTTTATGGCATGAACAGGAAAATGAAATTATAATCTTAATCTGTGCCTGACCTATTTGTGGGGCATCACCCTCGTGTTTCGCTTATCCCTATGGAAACGGGCCCTTTCCCGGACGAACGCAACATTTGATCTCTATGCCAAAATACTTATAATAAACCTAAATAGATGACCCCAGGCGCTCGCTCGACGTTTCTTGTGACGCTTATTCATCTTTAAATTACAACTTGTTAATGTTAATAAGAGACCTTATTCCTTTTAAAATGCTGATTGTTTTTGACGTTATTCTCTATGATCATACATGTTTCTTCACATATTATTGATGTTACTATCTAGATCAGGGCTATTCGGATTTATTGGTATATATTTGAAACCTATAGTTTGAATTTTTCATTGTCAATTTTTATTTCAAAAACTACTCGAAAATAACAAAATTCACGCGGAAAATCAGATTTTTTTACTTATTTTCAACTGCACGCAATGAATGCATGAAATAGCTATGTTACTACGTAAAACTCGGGGGAAAATATTTTCACTTCAAAAGTTGCCATAATATGAAAAAAATAAATGTTAAAGTAATAAGGCCTCTTAATACGATAATAAACAATAGGTGATCTTATTGCTAAGGAGCGTTCTCTTCCATACATACCTATATCAATGACCATTATCATATATCATGAGTAAATATATTATATGTTATGACGTTAACCGTATCTGAGCGGAGGACAAACGCACGACGACGAGCAAAAGCGAAGTGCGAGGGCACTATACTTACTTTTTCTCGAAGCGGTTCGTCGTCTTTTTAACCCCTTTACATATTACGTTTACTTACATTTACCAAAACCAAATAATCTACCTATACCACCCTAAACTTACTATAGCATTATATAAAAATGTTAAGCCAAAATTCAATTATTACTACAGTAATAAGTATACAAACCCCTTTTGTGATTCAATTTTTAATCCCTAAGGTTGAACTGGGAATAGTGACAGCCAACCGGAAATCCGTTATTTGCTGGAAGAGCGTGGTTCGTTTCTACCGATGGCTCTAACCAACCGCACCGCAGGCTCGCGGTCGACAACACAAAGATAAACCGATTTACGACTTCAACAACGAGTGTCGTAAGATTTGTACTTTGGATTCACCTTTTAGATTGTATTTTTGAAAAGTTTATCCATCAAAATTATTATTTTGGTCATACGATGTAAACTTTTTTATTTAAGCTTTTTGTGTTCGTGATAAACTTTATTATTATTATTTTGTGTTTGTCTGAATATTATATATATACTACCAATTACGATTTATTCACCATTCCCGATTTTCGGAGACAATGTTCATGTTAAATTATCACTTATGGCTTTATTATTATTAAAAAAATAATAAAGCCATACGATAATAATAATAATTATCGCCATTTGCTCCTAACAAAAAAAATAACACATTTTTGGATGGCTTAAGTCACATCAAAAGTAATAGATAATTCAAGTACTTTGTTTGAATATGCAATTAAAGTGAAAAGGTACTTAAGGTGGTTGCAGAGGAAACAAAACTAGACATTCCACGCTAGATGGCGCTGGGAAGCAAGATTTGTAGTTTTTGTGTATTATTTCGTATGTTACTTCAGTTTGAAGTAAAATTTGTGTATTGGCGAGTCCGCGTATTTGTCGTTTATTCATGTAGTATTAGTAGCACGTCATACATTGTATTATTCTCCCGTGTATTAGCAATTTGTGAAAAATCAGCAAGTACTCACACTAATAGACCCTAATTGTGAGTGTGTGCGGGTGATTCATTCATTAAAGGGTCGCGTATCATCTGTCAGTTTGATAGTAAGCGCAGAATAAATAAGCAGGCATGATATTTTGATTTTGATGATGAAGTAAAGATGCACCTCTAGCACAACTGTGACACGCAACTCTTTCTCGCGCGAAAAATATTTCCTATCTCTTTCTTTGCGGTACTGTACGAGGCTGACGGGCGATGCTATGTCGAGTGACAAGAATCGTGAAGCCTAGTTGTATTAGACGGGCTGGATTGTCAAAATAAATAATACGAAGAAATTACAAATCTTTGGCAGGTTCTAAATTTTTTAGGTATGTGGTGAAATTAAATAAGTATTTTTGTTGGGTTTCTTTTCTGATATATTGTGATTCTGATTTGTGATGTTATTGAAGTGTTTCTGAATGATAGATTGGGGTATAGCAAAAAGGGTCCAATTTTAGGGCACATATTTTGCTGAAAAATATTTTTCTCATTTTCGTTACTTTTTTGATTACAACTAAAGAGTACATTAAAATAAGTATCTATTATAAATTACAATTGTTTGATTAACTTGCCCGTTTAAGAACTAGACCGGTCCTAAGCTACGTAGCCTGGGACTACTTGTACTATCATCTATTCTGTGCTGGGACTTAGAAATTTACGATGAAAAAAAGTCACAAGTGTACCTCTGTTTTTTATTACTTAATGACAAGATCGGGCCCTTTTTGCTATACTCTGACCTGATATACAAAAACCCAACATCAAGAAAGAGTAGGTACTGAATAGGGTTGGGATTTTCGTGGTTCTAGATCGTGGGTCCATGGAGTTCAGTCTAAAAATATATAACTACTAGAACCACTACTAACTGAGCGCAGCCGCGCAGAGCCATATAAAAATATATAACAATATATTATATGATATTAATATGGATTTTAGAACCTCCAACCGCACTAAATAAAATAAAACAATTTTTGTTACGTGTGTGTTTTATTATAATACTAATGATTGTGTGAGTTGTAGACGTCGCTTTAATTCGAAATGGTGGATTATTTTTCTTTTTTACCCCCAGATCTTCGCCATTTTCAATTTTTTCGTTAAAACTAGGTCTAGGTTTAGTGCTGTTTAGTGGATAGTACGGCTGCCTGAAAACGAAGGTTTATATTCACATATCTGGTTTGCAGGTATACGTTGTAATATTATTTTAGGCAACACGCATGGTTTGTAGAAAATTATAAGTTTCTGCAGCTTTTCTTGGATGAAGCCTTCATCTGTACGAACTTTAATTGTCATTATTGTTATTGATAAATCAATGATGGAAATCATCTTGCAGTAATCCTTTTTGATGAAGGTAGAAGCTGGCCTTGAATCTGTAAAGAAATTATTTAATACGTCACAAGAATGCCAGCAATGGAAACCGCTGTATGCAGTACCAATTATGTGATTATCTTATAGGGTGTTAGGGTAATTAGTGTTATTATTATTACAGTTAACCTTTAAGGAGGAAACTTAGTCACTGAACCGATAATTCCAAAACAATTTGGTTTCCCACACCTATTGAAAAACATGGGTATATAGGTCTTGATATCAATTCAGTCAGAGAGAAAAAACTACCTAAGTATATGAACCTACTATGAACAACTTTGTTTTTTTTTCATCACCCAAAGCGAGCGATTGCGTTCAGTTTTTGTGGTTGGTTACACGGTTGTCATCACGCCATGCTTGTCTTCGCCTAAAAAGAAAAATAGCACGAGACACCTCTTTCACGGCAGGAGGGCAGGACGCTTATCGATTTGTAATATTTACAAACACAATACTTTCCCCGCAATTTCTGACCCATGATATCGCAATATCATTCAGGGATCACTATGTCCTGAGTACACATGTTTATTATATGCACGTTTCATTATTCACACTACATAAAGTAAAAACTCACGAAACGAAAAAAATGCAAACCAAACATGATTCATTTTTATACGAATGTCCACAATTGACAGTATAGTATTGACACAATTCATCATTTCATTCACAAGATTTAGTGCGTTCGAAATCTATTCCACTTTATTGTTATGAGCAAATAAACACAATAGGTACGTCGTATCTTTAAAACCAAATGTTTCCAATTATTTGTTACATGTTGATTGAAAGCTGTAATCATTAAAAAAATAAACTGTTATGCATTCATATCGAAACATCAATTAAAACGTATTATCCTAAATCATAAGTTAAGTAGTATTATATTTCAGAACGCACTGTTCATGAATAGCTTTACGTGCGCTTACGTTTGTATGTTGTGTAAAAGCAACGCACACATACATATGTGGACAATATTTCAACGGGTTTTAAAGCTTTAATAACTTTGTAATTGTATGATTTATAGCAAAACAGGGGGGGTATTCGACCAATTTTAGAGATATAATGGAGATCTCTCATTTTCATCGCCATCCGTCACTTTTGACGTGTGCCTACTTGACAAGTGGCGATATCGCAACTTCGTCAATTCGGACGCGCAAAATTTTCGTTTCCTTTGTATATGATGGCATAAATAACAGGCGCATACTTTAAATTGACCGCATAGTACGTGAAATTGGTCCGTTACGTTTCGTTCAAAACAGAAATTTATATACATGAATAACATTTTTGACAATCATTATCGCCTTCGTATTTCCAAAATTGAGATGAGATATGTCACTTTTAAGCTCATCGCATTTAAATGACAGTTCAATGGCGATATAACTGTTATCTAATGGAGATTTGACGTTTGGAGATATCTCCAACGGCATTCTCGAATTGGGCCCCTGGGGGGGTATTCGACCAATTTTAGAGATATAATGGAGATCTCTCCTTTTCATCGCCATCCGTCACTTTTGACGTGTGCCTACTTGACAAGTGGCGATATCCCTAGAACATCGCAACTTCGTCAATTCGGACGCGCAAATTTTCGTTTCCTTTGTATATGACGGCATAAATAACAGGTGCATACTTTAAATTGACCGCGTAGTACGTGAAATTAGTCCGTTACGTTTCGTTCAAAACAGAAATTTATATACATGAATAACATTTTTGACAATCATTATCGCCTTCGTATTTCCAAAATTGAGATGAGATATGTCACTTTTAAGCTCATCGCGTTTTAATGACAGTTCAAAGGCGAGATCACGGAGAGATGACTGTTATCTAACGGTGATCTGACGTTTGGCGATCGACACTCGAATTAGGCCCCTGATTTCATTGGCGAATATAAGATCGCTTAAAGATTTTTTTAAGAATGTTTAATAACCTAAAGCCATAACCGCCTAAGTGTGTAGTGATCAAACAATTTGTATGAAAGTGACATCTCTGCAACCACCTTAAATGATCTTTTGATAGATACGTTTGATATTGACTGTACAAGCAATGTAGCGGGAATCCACTTCGCAAAATGAAATAGAGGCTTGCCGTCGCTACGAACTCATGCTACGCCGTAGGCGCCTACGAACCGCTACGAATTAAACTTGCGCTCAAAATTTAAGGTGCAAATTGGGGCACTCTGCACCGCATGAGTTAGAAAAGACGCCCAAGTCATTAAAAGTGCGGTGTAGTTACGCTGTTTTAGTACCCATTTGGTATTTTAGCATCAAACGGTTAGCCACCATAGTCGCTTAGTGTATGTACTTTTTGGCAGTTTCTAAGAATCATGCACTATTTCTAAAGACAAAATTAAGTAATCGAATTTAAATTATAAACGTGTTACTAGCGTTGCCTCTTCGAATTAAACATTTTAAAAGCGCGATTCATGGGATTCTTGTAACGTGTATAAGCATTGATAAAGGACACTATCGTAACGCCATCTCTTAGATAATGTAACAGAATTTAGATCGTACGAGGGGTTTTCTGAAATGTTAATCTTAAGTTTTTACTGTAGACATTTTATTTTATTGCAATTGTTGTTTTATTACTACTTGTTATTGTATTTTAGTATGGGTGTCTGACCTGTACAATAAAACTAAAACTAATTTATTTATTATTTAATTTAATTTACATTACTTAAGCCACATTTAAGTTCGGTAAAATACAGAATAGTGATAAAAATAGCGACGTGGTTACGTAGCTCAGAAGGAATAAACAGCTTGTATAATAAAGATATTAATATAATGGCGTGCAGTGGGTGTGAATGATTTTATTCAAATACCTAATTATTTAGTTCGAATCCCTCCATTTAGTATCAACCCACGACTGAATGATTCATAACAGGTCTTATAAATAAACCACACGCCCCCACAGATCCTCCACAACCATATTATTTCTGTCTTGTTAAAAAACGCCTTCAATTCACTTATTTTTAACGACCGAATAAAATATCTGTGTGTTTGTATGTGGCATCGTAGCTCCCAAATTGATGGTCAGATTTGAATGCATTTTTTTATCGGAATGCCTGTCTTTTGAGATAGTTCTTATCTATGTTTGGTTTGGTCGAGGGTTTTAATTTTTATTTAAGTTTATTGGAAATTGTATTGTTTCCGCGACTGTCACCACACATTTAAATAAAACAATTTAAACGGATTATATCGCGTATATTAATTATTTGAGCCTCCCTGACGTTTCGGTACCTTTACAGATACCGTTGTCAAAGGTTGACTAAGAAAAACAATTTTTCTCTGTCAAAGTTACATTTGTGCAAACTACCCATTTTATAAATATTAATTTAAAATAAAGGTGTTCATACGGGTGCCCGACGTTTCATATAACTTCACTTAATCTATTTTGGTTTGATATACCATTGCTTTGTATAATGTAACGAATGGTATAATATTGTTTTAGATAATTTTAAAAAGATCTAATGTAACAATTGATATAATGGTTTATAAGTATAAATACTTTTAGTATAATGTACATTTACTATATTTATTACTTGGTATAAAACGTATTTATCATAATGACTTGCTTGATATAATTCGTCAATGCTATAAACTACAGAAGATATAAGTTGATTATACTATAACCAAAAAAGGTGGTTCCGACTAGATATATTAGGCAGATCCGACTTGGCTTAGGTTAGGTACGACGACGAGCGAAGCGAGGAGGAGTGTTAGGTTGAATTGCGACCCTAACGAACGAGCAAAGCGAGCGAGCCGCGCAGGTCCGACTTGGCTTATGATTCCTAACATTACCTATTACACCATAAGGCAGGTCCGACTTGGCTTAGGTTAGGTACGACGACGAGCGAAGCGAGGACGAGTGTTAGGTTGAACTGCGACCCTAACAAGCGAGCGAAGCGACCTAGCCGCGCAAATCCGACTTGGCTTACAATTCCCAACATTACCTATTACACCATAAGGCAGGTCCGACTTGGCTTAGGTTAGGTACGACGACGAGCGAAGCGAGGAGGAGTGTTAGGTTGAACTGCGACCCTAACGAGCGAGCGATGCGAGCGAGCAGCGCAGGTCCGACTTGGCTTACGATTCCTAACATTACCTATTCCACTTTAAGGCAGTATTTATATGAAAACGCTATTATTCTAAATAGTATGTATGTTAAACAAATTTATGTGATAAATATGTTATACGAAAGTATAATTATGCATATTGTCAATTATGTCATTTAGCCTAGTATATCAATCGATAATTAGAGAAAAGCAAAATATAGGAAAAAACCATTACATGAAACGTAACATTATATGAAACAACTTTATATCAATCGATTGTATATCAAGTGTATGTTAGTTTATCTGACATTATATGAAACATTACGGACCCGTTCATACATGCCAGATGGGCCTAATGTGTAAAGACAGTTACACATTGTAAGTTATTATTTTATTTAAAAATATCTACCAACGGTTCACTATAAGGCTTACTGAGGAGAATCAACCGACGAAAGAAAACTCCTAGATTGTCTTATTTATTACTATGATACACTTTTAAACAAAATCTCTACATATACTACTTTTAACACTGGTACACGTATGTATGTATCTGTATACTTCCACAAAGGAGACGAATTTTATGGCCACTCGTTCCTATTGGTTCCATGTTTTTGTGGAACTGATGCTTAGATACAAGTGGCAATAAAGACCTCTACCTAGTGGAACGTTAGGTCAAAGAAAGATCGTAAACCGCAGGCTCTGAGGGCTGTTCATTGTCTGTATAGATATTAAACTAAATCCACACAAAAATATCACGTTAGTAGCATACTGCACCTCGGTTCGCAGGTTAAGAGATGTCAAACATACATTATCAGATTTTAATGTGATGTTTTATTTTTTTCAGGTAAAAATCCAATCTTGACGTCAATATGGGGTTAACATCAACTAGTGCTAAAGACTCAAGTTGCAGGTTAGTCATCCCCGGACGGCGAATAATCGGCCCCATTACAAGATTAATTTTAGAGATTTCAAATGAAGTCTCCATGGAACATCATTAGCCTGCAGGGGTATGCTAATAGTAGCTAGTACGCGCCACGAGCGACCGTAAAGGTCTATATATATGTATAGCTGCAGCCAGTCTCACCAATGTGCTCAACCCCGACTTCCGCTTCTGTGTGGCAAAACGGCGCGCATGTATCGGTCGGTCGGTCGCCACGTCTTGCCACGCCCCCCACAATCAATTGCGCTGCATTCTACTCAAACAACTAATCAAATACAGTTCTCAGGTGGCTTAACCTTCTATAGCCTTTTATTCAGTACCAGTGCCGTGGTATTGTAATCTGCGGTACAATCAGCTGAAATCTGAAATAGCTTGTTTTCTCAGTAATATTGCCGCTATTTGAGGGTACAATGAAACAAATAGTTCCAATTTACCCCGCGCTCACGGCGTGTGGTTCAGAGGCTGACAAATCACCGACAACGAGCGATTGAGTCGGCAGCGTATGCTACTCACACTCAGTATCAATCGATACCCTTAAGAGGCTTTTATACGTTTGTGAAAGCATTCGCAAAGAAAAAGTAATGCTTTGTCATTGCTTCGCGGTTCACCACCTTTTGCCAGCGTGCAGCGGATACAAGCTCGTGGAGCTTAAGTTATTATTATTAATTATTTTATTACTACCGTCCGGGCCCATGGTTTAACAGCCTTGTCCGAAATCTCAGACGTTTAGGAGTTTTAATTTCTCGCTGTCCGATCACTGACAGAGACAGAGTATTAAGAAAAAAAATCTCGTAGTTTGACTAAGGTAAGGTGGGATAAGACTAACATAGTTAATTGTCTAATGGGTCTTCACCCGGTGATGGTCTTACCCTTACTTACTTAATCTAACCACTTAATAAAAAAAAACACCTACTTATTTTGAATAAATGATGGCAACTCAGAGAGAACATGTCGGACAAGGCTGTCGACCCACGTGGGCGGAGGGTAATAAAGTAATAACTTAAGTGCCACAACCTCATACCTGACTCACTCTGGCCAGTTTTTTGTTACAGATTTATTTTTATAGATATTTAATTCTAACACATCTTGACTTGATACTATGAAACCATTTTCAATACCCACTACCATGCTACACAATGCTTATATTTATGCTCGTTCCAAGGTGCCCATTCATTCGATGTTAACATCTTTACGTAGAAATGAATTAATTCTAGAACGGTCGTTTGGACTAGGCCTCGGATTGGGTGCAAAAACTTAATTGCGTTGGAAACAGCTCGGTTCCGCTCGTCGGAAATGGGCGGCGACTGTCATCGGTTGGCCTCGCCTGGGTAAGGCCGAATTGAATGTTGCATATACAATTTTTCATACACCAACATTTTGACACCGTAAGGTTAGGTTAGATTATTTGTAGGCTATTTGGAACGAGGGAGCTATATGGTAATCAGCAAATTTGAGGTTTTAAAATAAATATCCATCGTAATAGTAGGAAAAGATGACTTATACCTGAAAACGTATGTTATAAACATTCAAGTTGTAAAAAAATTGGGCAAGTGCGAGTCCGACTCGCGCATGAAGGGTTCCCTATCTGTACATATATATAATCTATAACAAGTTTGTTGTATGGGAGCCCCCCTTAAATATTTATTTTATTTTGTTTTTAGTATTTGTTGTTATAGCGGCAATAGAAATACATCATCTGTGAAAATTTCAACTGTCTAGCTATCACCGTTCTTGAGATACAGCCTGGTGACAGACGGACGGACGGACGGACGGACGGACGGACGGACGGACGGACGGACGGACGGACGGACAGCGAAGTCTCAGTAATAGGGTCCCGTTTTTACCCTTTGGGTACGGAACCCTAAAAACAAGCTTAAAAGCGTTTTATCGCTTCGTACCAAAAAACTCCTACGGTTCCAAATAGCCTCTCCTTACGGTACATTAAAGTCATTTCGTGTACTTGTCTAATTTAGCAAATAAGTTGCTAACAATACGTCTTTCTTTTTCTCTAAAACTGTATTTTGTTTAATATATCAGCCTGAGTTACCTACCTATTTGTTTATGACGATGCCAAGTTTATGAATGAAATTAATTTATTTATTTGCGAGGACATAGCAGGTTTCCGGAATAAGTATTCATTTTGATTCTATAATCTTGTTTACTAAATTAGACAAGAAAGAACTAAACAAAAAATCACACTAACCATCAATCATCGCACCATTCAATAATAAACTGAATAAGAAAAGCTGCCCACCACAAATATACTATAGAAGATTTACATTTTTTTATGAAACAAAAGATACGTATTTTTACAATTATTTTTTATGCTATCATTGGTTAGTATTTTACTAAAAACTTCATATTTATGGAACCTATTAGTCATTTCAAAAAGAAACCGATTTTTTTAAAGAAACATAAGCTAAATTATGATAAATTTTGGCTTAACCAGTTAACGACACTTAATTTATGTACCGTTAAACTTAATTTAACTTTAACTTCAGCTCATGTGTCGACGAAAGTTTGAACATGCGTTTTTATTTCGAGATAAATGTGGAGTAATTTCGCGGAGTACCCAAACTTTCCCTGTTTATAGGGTTGCCAGAGATGATATATACTTTCTAATATATCGTATCGTCATAATTAAGTATATCCTTTTCTCCACCCGTAAATTTTAAATCTGAGCGATTTGTTTCATCATAAGCACATACCTAATATGACCACTATATGACAGATTGCTGTTTACACTCGCCAATTTGAAAGTTACTCGATTTGCTGCTTGTCTCGTCTGTCATCACTTTATTTATATTCTGCGGAACTTAAAAACAAATATTTCAAAAGAAGTCCTACTCTAGGAGCTATGTTATCTTTAGAAATCGGTTTTTATATAATTTCGTAATCCGAACATGTTTTTGTTAACCGTTATTATTAACCATTGTGGTGTACCCACAAAAATAATAAGACATTACATGTTTTACATAGAAAACTACCGTGAGTCACAGACACATTAAACCACATTAAACGGGTTTACTGACGTTGTAGAAGTCGAATATCGCTCGACATTACATTACATGTTTCATAAATTTATATGTTACTAGCGACCCGCCCGGCTTCGCACAGGTGCAATGCTGATAAATTATGCATGTATTATAAATACATATAAACCTTCTTCTTGAATCACTCTATCTATTAAAAAAACTGCATCAAAATCCGTTGCATAGTTTAAATATAAAGCATACAAAGGGACAGACAGACAGACAGCAGTAACTTTGTTTTATACTATGTAGTAATTATTGTCTTTTCCCTTCTAAAATAAAATTGTGACCTAACTAGCAACCCTAACCACAACTCATTCATAAAAGAGCTCTATAGAGCTCTTGGCCGAAAGCCGAAACTGAACTTTGGCGACCCTACTCGTTAAAATGTGTCAGAGCGCGTTTGCAAATATTATCACAAGAAAGCCGTTGTTTGCAAGTGTAAGCGACGATGATTAACGTTTGGTTCAGTCATTATACAGTTAGGCGTAATATTATAATGATGCCTTAGGCGTTACGCTTATGCGGAACAGGGGGCCTATGATGGTTGCCTTTATCACGTGATAAATAAGTGACAAAGCATCTGTCACTCACACTCGCATTTTGACAAGAAGTGACGGATGCTTTGACACTTATTTATTAATCAATCATAGGCCCGCAGAAGACGGTTAACGAGCAGTTAAAAAAAAAAAAAAAAAAACGAGTAGTTGATAAAATTTACATGAAGTAATTTGACAGATAAAGATAATTTTATTGTCAAAAAGAACAATCAGTAGTAATCCCTGACTTCTGAGCCTAAAACCCTGTGTTACAGAAGTTATAAATTGCCCTTACTGGAAACTGTAAAAAATGTAGACGAGGTACAGACAGTGAAAATTGAAGATCAATAATATAAAATTAGTGAAGTGAACTGTTTGGAGGTTACTGAATACACATTTTTTAAATACCGATTCGTTTATGTTGTCTTTTTGATCTCACACCAAAGGATAAATGGATTTGAAATGCAGCGAGAAAATTTACAAATACTGTCTCTGCTCGACAAGATGCCTTCTAATTTTAAATAAAACTAAATTAATAAGTAGTATATTATTCAGGTATATTTCTTATGTCTAATGATCAAGACATGTATCTTGTAATACTTTTTATAACATCCAACCGCAGACTACGAAATGACGGCCTCACGGTGCAAGATATCCGGATATCCGGCCGTGTCACTTCCCGTCTGTGCCGGCCTTTACAAGGCTTGGAGGAGCCTCTTTTATGGCGACGCTGTTATGGCCCGGCCTCGACTACGCGCGACCAGCGGCAGCGGAAAGCAGTAAATAAGACTTCAAAATAAACTAAAAAATCAAAAATAACCTGTCCATGTACAGATTACATTTGAATCACCTCTTGAAGTCGCAGTCTTGCCAAATCACTCAATTATTATTATGAAACAGATGCCACCACGCATGAAGCCTTTAATGATAATGATTACTATTTGGTATTTACGAGTATTTTTGTTCGATAAAGAAGTTTACGTGAGGTTTGGCACCGAGTGCAAAAGGAGATTCAAATGTAATCTGTACAGTACAAAACAAAAGCGCGTGTTTCCCGCTCTTTTGTTCCCTCGCCGCGCCGCTCGTCGCACCGCTCGCTGCCCGCTTGTCGCTAAACCTAAGTCATGGCCGGATTGTAAGCTGTGATCACGCTCATGCATTCGCAATAATGGGAAACTACCCTAAAGCCTATGGCTAACATTTTAGCTAAAGTGACTTAGTAAAATTTGCCAGCGCACCATGTGTTCGTAAATTTGTGGATTAAGCAAGATATTAGACGTTTAACGCTATTCTGGTTTAGTTATGCTTCCATTATATTCTTGTATGAGAATGTTGTGATCTGTAACATCTTGAAATACATGTGTTCAGGATTATGTACCTAATTGTTACTTATTATACATTTGTGTCAATAATAAAGTGTTTACATGCTATTAGATCAATGTTTTTAATTAGAAGGCCATTAAACATTTAAGTAAAGTAAACCATCATTTCTCAATACAGTGTTTAGAAACTATACCTCAAGAGTTTGGATATTATACTATATTAATTGAACAAAATAATAAAAAGAAGAGGATCTTTTAATTGCCGCCTTTTAAGAAGCCTGTGAAACGTCACAAAATCAAAACTATACTCTTTACGAAATGTCAAAAACGATCCATTAGCATACAATAACTTCATAGAAACTTCACACTAATGGATCCTTTTTGACATTTTATAATGACTAGTTGATTTGATTTGTCTTATATACAGTATTGTCCCAAAAACTTTTAGTTATTCCGGTACATCTTGACATAATACAGTATTTGATGACAGCACAAATAAGCTTTTTATGAGATGTTAAAAAACGATCTGTTAGAGTGCAGTTTCTTTGAAGATACTGGCTTATGACGTCATAAAAATGAGTACTCAAAACACATCTTATTTTTGCTTCTTGACCAATTAAAAATAGAATAATGACCAAAACTTAGTAGTAATTAATTTGGTTTCGCGTATTTTTGAATGTGTGTTTAGTGGTTTCAATGGTTACTTTATTTTCACTATAGTCAAAATACCGTATTGATCGAATAGCAGAGGATTTATAATCCAGTAAATGGTACTTACACAGAGTGACGCCTGAATCTATAAATTACTTTCACCATAATACGTCCCTGTTTCATAATAAATGGCCCGAAGACTGTTATGTTATTAATTCCGCATTTTCCGCGATTTCTCTTGACCCCGCTCGTTCCTGCGTTAGAGCGAGCGTAAGCAGAAGAATTGAATCCGTCCGTGCGTATGCGTACTGAGCCTTTCCGACATTCTACGTTCGTTTTACTTGTATTCAGTTGAGCGTTTTCGTAAAAACGATACCTATTGGTTTTTCTCATTGTTGACTTGGGAATAGTTTTTATTACGTGTCTTAAATTTTTCACTCTAAAACGTCACATTTTGTATATTGAAAGATTTTTTAAACGTTCTGTTTACGCGTTCTGGAGCGTTTCCGTAATAACGTGGCAGAATTTTCCGTCCGAGTGCAGTTAAAAAAATATACAACAGTAACATGAATAATCTACAGGATATCTCTAAACTTAAATTGGAGTTACTATCACTTTTAGTTATATCCAAGCATCTAGTTCGCTTCACTTAAAAACTTATTAATTATAGCTGTAAAGTTGTGACAAATATTCGTTCAACAATTAATGGGAAATGTTGTCCTTCTGTCATACATGAACGGAGTAAAAAAGTGTATTTTCGCCTCGCGGACAAAGCCATAAAAATGCTGTTTTCAATTAATCTTCAGTTTGTTTATTGAGATATAAAATATCTGATCCCACCATCGCACTGCTATGCATATATCTACCTACATCACGCCATAAACACAGTGAGCACGTATCGGCCAAATATTGGTCGTGAATCTTTTAGTAACCTAATTCACTGCTTTCTCACGCAGACTGTTTTTATTTTATCTTAACGCCTCGAGTTCAAGTAGCCCGTAAAGTGCACCTGACATCTGCCCCGGGAGTAATAGGTGCGGATATATGGTGTATAGTGTAGTCCAGTGAAATTAGATTGAAAAGGAGATGATTGTTTAAGGAGTTAAGGAGTTATTTAGACAGACCATAATTTATTTGAATTTTGACATGATGTTTTGATATAAATTCTGATGTTCACATTATTGCTTTAGATTATTATTATTTTATATGACGATCATTGTATGTGTGTAAATGGACTCAAGTAATTTATACTGATATTTTCTACAGCGTGTATATTTGATACAACCGCATATTGTAGCCAGACGGAGATTTTAGTGCTATAATCTGATATTTATAACAATTATAAACTTAGCGTTAACTGCCATAGCGTAATTAATTTTTGAAAATTTTCTGTGCAGCAATGTATGGCGTAGTTATCACTAGTGACAGCTGTGACATCACGATGTTATGTGTCAACAAACAACAACAAACAAGTACATTGCTTGCTGATTTATTTTATATGGTAAAAAAAAAATGTTTGATTTTTTTTATAATTTACGGTTAAATATATTAATAAGTGCTTATACTAAGCCCCTGTAAAGTATGCCGTTATATCAAATATACATACTGTATATATGTATATTGAATAAAAAATTCATGACCACTTTTTTTAACGATTTATTGCTTTTATGGATTTATTATTTAAATACATAATTTACAGTGCATTACAGTAATAATAACTAAGGTACTGTGAACTACAGAATACATATACTAACTAACTCTTAACTCTTTCGCAACCGAGGATTCGTAGCGCTACATGGGGAAATGCGTATGTAGCGAAAACTGGCTACGAGCACAGTGCCCACGGGGCGGGGTGTTGAATGTGACACAGATTTAAAACTAGTTATATTTAGACGATTACGATGATAGGTGTTTGTTTTACGTGGATTTATTGTCCGTAAAGATTGACTTGTTTCTAAAATGTTGAAGAAATTGTAGTCAACGTTGAACGTAGCACGAATGTTGGCAATGCAAGGCTTTTGCAGGGTCGGCTTGTTATGAGAGTGGTACATACATGTATATCGCGCTCATTTGACCACCCTATCCAATGTTGTTTGTGATATGTGCATTTAATATGTGATGTTTTTGTTACAGGTAATAAATAATCAGATCGCGACATCTATATGGGTTAACATAGCATCTTCAAACAAACAGACAGGTTAATGCTAACGATATAAACATCATGACAGCTTCACAGCTATCGACACGAAAAAAAGACATAATACACGTCAACACATTTTGATCGTCGACTTCTAACAGACTTTTTTTTTTTTTTTTTTTTATGTCATAGGGGGCAAACGAGCAAACGTATCGCCTGATGGAAAGCGATTACCGTCGCCCATAAACACCTGCAACACCAGAGGAGTCACAAGTGCTTGCCTACCCGGAGGACGAAGATAGAATGCCTCTATGCTAGTAATTTCACCGGCTGTCGAATTTCTAATGTTTCAGATTATGAAATGAAGTATGCAATGTTTCGGTTTAATCGGAAAGGGGGCTAAATGTTTCCAAACTAGCAAGGCAAAGCAGTGTTACTAATATTTTTCTACATTAGAAAATAATAATTCTATAAAAGAAAACACTGTTGCATTTTTACTGGAAACCGCGGATTGCTACGGCCAGGTGGCGAAAAAGGAATCAAAAAGCCAAAAGCATATGTGTTATAACTTTTTGAACATAGCTCCCAATCGATATTATAACACTTTTATTAAGGTATTTTAATGAATGAAAACTGTCGCCTGAAAGGGCCGCGCGTCGTTACAGACCAGTTATTCGCTGATAGCGGGGCTGTACGATTAGCTGTCTCTGATGAAGAGCTCCATGCGACTTCGAAACATATCGAGCCATACCTGTTTTTTTTATGTGTGTTTTAAATCATCATAATAATAATCAAAGATGTCTCATGAAAGATTTAATAAGGTTATAGTATTTAATTTATCAATGGTTAAAACATTAATTTGACTGGACTACGGGAAGTGACGGCCAAGCAGTGAGGTACTCGGAGATAAGCAAAGGATTACGCTACCTGACTCACCCTAACACGCGCGGATATAAAAGTTCACTAATCTGATTCAGGCGGGCGTAGAGGGGATTTTTATAAGGCTTTTATGGTGCTGGAACTAAATTAGCAAGTTTTTGAGGAAAAGTTGTCTTGGCGTGATTTTAGAAGTTGGAAATTTGGTTTGGGACTATGATGTTTAAATAAAATGAATACACACTAAATGCGAATCCTTGAATAATATAGTCGACTAGAAGGTGTCCCGCAACTTCGTCCGCGTAAACATGACATAGGTATTCTACATTCCCAAATTATGTCTTCATTGTTTGTCGAAATACGAACTAAGCACGAATAAAACAAACTTACACTTTATTATAATCACCGCAAATATTTTTGACTTGAAAGTTACATTTGTATTAAATCGTTAATTTCATACCTACTTCAGCATAATGCGACTTCATAATCTATCAATCTAACTTCTTATGGCTTTCGCCTTAGATACGTAAATGGAAGCACTTCGCTATTCGAGCATCGTGTTTATCTTTTTGATTAATGAAATCGAGACTAGTACCGTGCCTGAAGCGCCTTACAGCAGGTCATTAGTTTCTGTCAAACATACTCTCAGAGTCCAGTAAAATTTGAGTGAAATAGAAAGTCAACCTTTGACAATTTTAAAATATTTGAATTTTCGCGTGTGGATTAATGATAACATTTGAAAGCTCTTTTCAAAATTTTTGGTACCCAATCTTATTATCATTTAGTAAAATTGAAAATTTTCCTAAATAATTGTGCTTTTCCAATAAAAAAATATAAACACGTAATAATTTGGTACTAGACTATGTAAATATGATTAAAAGCAGTTTTCAGGTATGAGAAATTATGAGAAATCTCAATTAAATATAATATATATACTAAACACTACAATGAATGTCGCTGATATATTTTTACAAAAGAAACACTGCACAGGTGAACCTACGGAGTTAGATGGTTTTAAACTGGAAACCGTTGACTACCATCTCGCCAAGCGGTAGGGGAAAAAGTGAAAAATTGGGCAAGTGCGAGTCCGACTCGCGCATGAAGGGTTCCGTACATATATATATATATAAACTATAACAAGTTTGTTGTATGGGAGCCCCCCTTAAATATTTATTTTATTTTATTTTTAGTATTTGTTGTTATAGCGGCAATAGAAATACATCATCTGTGAAAATTTCAACTGTCTAGCTATCACCGTTCTTGAGATACAGCCTGGTGACAGACGGACGGACGGACGGACGGACGGACAGCGAAGTCTCAGGTACGGAACCCTAAAAAGCACAAGAGTCGTACTTCTAATTTTTTTAAATTTAGCTCTTAATTAACACTAATAGTGCACTCAAACTAAAATCAAAGACTTTAAAATTATCAAAGGCTAAAACGCTATTTTTACTGGACTAAAAGCTATATGTACCTAATTCGCATCCTCGCAGCATAGCTGCATAGTACATCTCTGGTAGAAAGGCACCTTAAAACAACCATCGAAACATCGGTACTGCAGCTACAACACCAAAAGTGCTCATTCATCCCCCTTGGTTCATATTTGTCGGATCGTGTAAGCCGCGCTTTAAGGATTTGTCGTGCCGGAGTCAATTCCCCTCGCTAAGCTCGGTAATTCATCGGATCATCTGGATTTGTACTCATATTAATTTGTAAATACAGTGTGTATTTTACTTTTTGGGGCAGCTGAAATAGTCTTGTACCGATTATGGTGATAGAAATGTTTTATACTATACACACATATACCTTTTTAGGGTTCCGTAGTCAACTAGGAACCCTTATAGTTTCGCCATGTCCGTCTGTCCGTCTGTCCGTCCGTCCGTCCATCCGCGGATTAGCTCCGTGATCATTAGTACTAGAAATCTGAAATTTGGTATGAGTATGTGTATGTAGCAGATGCCATTAAAACTAAAGAAAAAAGTGATAGATACTTGCCTTCTACCATCACTTACTTATGCCTGTCAAACCTGGAAGTTTACTCGACGAGTTAAAAACAAAATAACAACATGCCAGCGAAGTATGGAGAGAAGCATACTAAAACTTAGAAAAATCAACACAGTGCGACATTCCATCATTCATCAAAAAACAAAAGTAACCGACGCTCTATCCTAATCTCAGGCATTAAAGTGAAGATGGGCCGGTCACGTGGCTAGAATGACGGACAACCGCCGGACTGCACTTCTTGGACGGGACCTACAGGCCACAGAAAGCGAGGAAGACCCTTGAGGAGATGGACAGACGACATCACAATAATCGCTGGTAAGGACTGGATGCTCGACGCTGCCAACAGGGATCACTGGTCGTCACTGGAGGAGGCCTTCACCTTCACTAAAGAGTGGTTCTTGCAAGCATGACATATTAAATCTTTGAATTTATAACATTTTATTTTTTAATAATAATATTTAAATTTATTAATTAATTTTAAATCAAATTTATGTCAAACCAAATTTTTAAGGTTTAATTTAGGAATTTGCGAATGTTTATAAATAAGTAATTAATTAAGTACAATATAATTGAAATGAACTTGACATTGTGAATATTGTGATTGACTATATTTTTATTTTGTAATGTTTTTATTTTGTAATGTAATTTTTATTAATAGTAAATTCAAGTACGTTTAATTTTATGAATGGTAAATTTAAATTTAATTATTTAATTGTTTTCTACAATGTTTTTAGTTTTGCAAGAAATAAACAGGCTTTTTTATTTTGATTTTATTTTTTATTTTATTTATTTATTATTTATTATGTGTATGTATCACGCCGACAAAACGGTACAATAAAAACGAAAAAAAAAATATTTTTCGGGTACCTCTCGTACACCTAAAGTGGGGGTGAATTTTTACATGAAGTAACCTTTCCATTGAGTCATAGTTTTGGAGTTACGACATTTTAATATGTTATCTTAGAAAAAATATAAAAACATTGATGAAAAATAAAGTAATAACATAGTAGTAAAATGATGAAATCTTGACAATTTGAACACTTCGTGACACAAAAAAAAATGTGGCGATATTTAGGACAGATATCATTACAAAGACGACGAATTTAGTCCAGGATAAATTACACCGTATGGTAAGTCGATCTATACGTTTTTCTGCGTTAAATCATGGGTTAGCCCCGGCGACCCACATCAGTACTGACATTTTGATTTTGACTATCGACGTTTTCCATTACCAGCGATTTAGGGAAGAAGACGCAGATACCCTTCTTTTAATGTGAATTTTTTGCAGGATCTCTGCTATTAAAGTTGGTATTTAATCTTATTCCAATATTTTTTTTTGTGGTAATATTGAATTTTCTATATGATGAATATTGGAATATTAATACATTACATAACTAAATTAACTCCTAAATCATTTTTAAATTTAGGACTTAATTTAGTAATGTAAATAAATACCGGACAACCTCACACAAATCAATCTAGTCCCACAGTAAGCTCAGTTCATCACAATAATATTTGCCCCTGCACTAAAACTTATTATAATGTATTAAGAAGTGAGTTCAAACAACTTTGGTCCTTGAGGTGAAAAAGGGTACATCACTATACTGATACTTTTCCAAATCGACTTTTAAGGGACGAATAAAAGTTGTAAGCTTATTTATTTACATAAAAAACTAACTTATATTAGGGCCAATTTTTTTAAATTGCGGTCATAATTTCCCCGTTCCGCGCTAACTATTCCATAGCACAACAACCATTTAGATATTTAACGATCACACAAAATTAGTTATTGCAATAATTGACCTTTCGACACGCTAATTAAATGATTTCGACTTGACATAAATCGAATTCAGCTGCCAATTAAACTGCCGCCATTCTATATTAGTCAGTGAATTAGAGACCAGTTAATTTACCAGCTATTTTTTAGCTTCATGTTATAAGTAGGAAATTCACATTGTCCAGTCAACTAAATTAAAAGACGTACTGTTTTCGCTTTTGTCATAAATGACAATAAGGGTCAAAGACGTACGCGTTTGAGTTTCCTTCACCTACTTATTACGTAAATAAAGGGTATCGTGAATTCTCCAATGGATTTACATTAATGGAATGAACGGAGATTTAAATAAAAACATGTCGCTTTTGTTATACGCGCTGATAAAGCGGATTTAAAAATTCTACGTTTCATTTCCGAATGGAGTTACACGATGAAATTGGATGACATTGTCATTTATTTCTCCAATTTAATATACGTTTGTTATTTCGAACAAGATTAATTAAAATCCTTAACTTTAACATGCATTTGGGCGGATCTTTTTAATACACTTTTATTTGGTTCCCTTATAACTAAATTAAATAAAAATAACTAAATTAAATTTGGAAGTTAATTTTAACCTACCTTACTTACCTTTAAATTGTCGTATCGACATAAAACGTATATACCTACGTTACCGGGTTCGAATCCCGGCCGGGGCAAATTTTTGTGTGATGAACTCGAATATTTGTGCTTGGGTCATGGTTGTTCTATGTATTTAAGTATATATTTATCTATATAAGTACGTATATCGTCGTCTAGTACCCATAAAACAAGCCTTCTTGAGCTTAATTTGGGACTAGATCGATTTGTGTGAGGTTGTCCGATATTTATTATAATTTATTATTCCTTTATTTATTTCGTATCTTAGGTTAGGTTTTTACAATATATGTATATAAAAAGTAAAATACAATAAAGAAATTACAAAATATATAAACACATTATAAAAAAACCTAACGTTATTTATTATTATTATTATTACCTACGTGGGTTTCAATCCCGGCAAGGGCAAATATTTGTGACATGAATATGAATATTCATGACTGGGTCGTGGATGTTTCTAAATATTTAATATATACTGTATATCGTCGTATTTTTTTTATATTATGAGTAATATATTGACAATTTCAACCAACTTCTTAAAATCATTTATTCCCTGAGTTATAGATAGTAACAAAGCTATTTCATGCGTTCGTCGGCCTAAATCGCAAACCTCGTAACTCAATCTGACCAAATTTTACAGGAGGCACAAAAAACTTGATTACCAAAAATTTTGCATGAAGACTTGCTTAGTTCTTTTTTTTACTTAATGTTAAGTTAAATTTAGCCGTCAGATTGCTAAAACCTATTTTTTTGTAATCACCTGAACCTGGAAAATTTGGAGTTACGAGTTTTTCTTGAAAATTTTAGAAAGCTAATCGGGAGTTAAGAGCTTTGCTATAAAAATCCGTATAAATAGAGGATAGGCTTTTGATCTGAACAAGGTAATTGTGGATAGAAAAAATAAAAAACTTGCATATTATTATTTTTTATTAAACTTTTAACAGAAAAGCCTCTTCTGGCTTCAAAAATGTGGGTAGCTAAATTATAATTATACATTTTTTTTATTTTGTAATGCTAAAAATTGTTGTAGGGCTAAAAATGTTATAAACTACAACTTTTCTTAAACAACAAAACAACGCTTCTATAATAATCATGCTCACGAGGTGACCGCATTTCGGCGAACGGTCTTGTAGCGATGAGTCTCGACAAACATCTTATGAGACTCTCGCTAGATGGCTTGATCAAGGGCCAGATAGAAAAGGCGGTACTCCTGGACAACGCACGCATCGTCAGGAGGTTCCACTCTCTGCAGCCCTAATCACCGGTAGCCTGGGCCCCGCCGGCGGCACCCTAGGTTAGGTTTTTTATAATGTGTTTATATACTTTTTAATTTCTGTATTGTATTTTACTTTTGATATAACTTTACTCGCATAGAGAACAGTTTGTATGAGGTTGGTAGCAGACTGATAGGTCGATAGTTGTTTATATCGGAAGGATCTCCCTTTTTGTACAATCAAAGTATTTGTGACTCCCCAGCTCCTTGGAGTTTTCTGCATATCCAATTTTTTTTTTAATAGAGTTGTTTGTGAACCTATTAGTATTTTCTGCCCAATTTTTAGAGCTTCGTTTGGAATATTGTCATGGCCCGGGCTTTTATCCTTCTTCAATTTTTTATTTTTTTTCTATAATTTCTCTGAAGTCAAAATGTATAATAGGTGTATTAAGCTGTGTTTCGTGGTTTTGTAATACATTTTCTTCGTTGTGTTCTTTGTGGTAAAGATTCCGGTAGAAGTCGGTTGCAATGCTTATTAGCTCTTTTCGTGTTTGTCTCTTGCCTGTTTCTTTTTGCGCTTTCAATGACGTATCCATGTTTTCTCTGTATTTAGTTGTTTATACGCTTTCTTTTGGCTTTCGGTGCTGACAAGGTTTTTTTCGATCACTTCCATTCTGTAGTTTCCATAGTCCCTTTTTAACATTTGTTAGTAGTTTTATAGAGATTCGCTAGTTCTTTTTCTCTTCTTTAGTTTTGTTTTGATGGTTTCGACTGTAGTAGAGTCCGCCTTTTAAGTTGTTGTTTAGTTTCGTCAGTTAGTATTTCTTTATTACTTTTTTTCGAGGTGGCAGCCTTAAGACTTTGTTTCACGGCTGTCTCTAACTTAAAATAGAAGGTCTCTATGTCGTCGCTATTTTCCCACTGCATCTTTTCAATTTTTTCCTTTAATGTCCTGAGGTATTCTTGTTGATTTTTGTCGCACGATAGATCGACTCTATGTTCGCTGAATGTCGCTCGGCTTCTTCTAGTTTTTTGTAGCTGAACGGTACCTCTCACTAACCTATGGTCGGTGGGGAATATTCTGTTATTCAAAATTTCTATGTTTGTGAAGAGCTGTGAGCAGTTGCTCAGTACATAGTCAATCAGATTTTTGTGTTGTTTATCCGGCGTGGTCTAAGTCCAAAGGTTTTTGATGTTTTTCTTAAATATTATATTTATTACTTTGAATACCTATATTGGATAATGCGTATTAACGTCCTATATCGAAAAAGAACTAAACGCATGGTAAATTTGTATTACCAGAATGTCAGAGGACTACGATCCAAAACAGGGATATTCCGCAAGAACATGGAAATATATCACCCCGACGTTGTAGCTCTAACTGAAACTTTCTTAAACAGTTCTGTCAATAGCGGAGAGTTATTTCCTCCTGGTTACATTGTTATGAGGAAAGACCGAATTGGCGATGTTGGGTGGGGAGGCGTTCTGCTGGCCATCAAGGATACGTATAAAGTGCAACTTATAGATGATATTGACGGATTAACGGACGATAAAGAAGTTTTATTTGTAAGTGCTTCGAAAGGAGACTTGAAAATTATTATATGTGTTGTTTATTTGCCACCAAACTATAATACTGAACAGTACGTCAATGGCTTAGATTGTGTTGAAAGCGCTATGTGTAAGTACAGTTCTTTTAAAGGTGTAATATTAGGAGACTTTAATTTAAATTCCTTTAGTCCATATGTCCAGGACCAATTTGATTGTTTTACGCGCTTCTGTCACCTTCGACAATGTAATGATGTTGTAAATTCGCACGGAGGCATCCTAGATCTCGTCCTAACAAATATACGCGCGGAGGATACCGACGTGCACGTGCAGTGCTGTAATAACATGTTAGTTCCAGCTGATGCCTTCCATCCGCCACTTGATGTAAGATTATTGTATAATTATGATAAGAATATTTTAAATATCGAGCCGGAGTCACACAAACATTCATCTGTCGTAAATACTCGCAGTTGGAATTTCAAAAAAGCAGACCTGTCATTAGTATACTCTGAAGTGGCTAGCATCGATTGGTCACTTTTATACGATCAACAAAATATTAAAAATGCAGTGAATATCTTATATAATAATTTGTATGATGTATTTAACCGAAGTGTGCCATATCACAAATGCTCGGGTGATAATTCGCGTCGTCGCTATGACTACCCTGTGTGGTACACTGCTGACATTATAAAGTACATTAAGTTAAAGCACTTTAACTTGGTTAAGTTTAAAAGCAGAGGTCAACTTTATAATAAAGAAATGTTTAAATATTACCGAACTCTTGTTAAGGAATTAATAGCCTCGGCACACAGGGAATACTTACAAAAAGTGGAGCATTCAATAAGTCTTGACCCTACTCTCTTCTGGAAGCATATCAAAGACAGGCGTAGTAATAGGCGGCCAAATTCTTACTCAGCTGGTGGTTGCAGTTTGACAGAACAAGAAGCGGTGCAAGCATTTGCTACTCATTTTAGCTCGGTATTTCATCCTAACGCGCCCCAGCTGAATGTTGATGCGGCCGCCCGTAGCGCAGCCTCCGGTAACGACTCTACATGTATAAGCCTAAACAATGTGACTGCTACCGAGCTACGTCGCGTCGTTCGGAAAATGAAAGCTTCCTCTGCCTCTGGTCCTGACGGCATACCCCCGTTTCTAGTCAAAGATTGTATTTCAGTATTGGAGGGGCCTCTGCTTTTCATTTTTAACCTCTCAATCAGTGAAGGAATTTACCCGACAAATTGGAAAATTTCAAGGGTTACACCCGTGCCTAAAGAAGCTTCTGCTTCTGACATAACCACCTTCCGACCTATAGCCGTCCTATCAATCTTTGGTAAAATTTTTGAAGGCATTATTAATATGTGTATTAAACCTTTTGTGTCGAATCGTTTGTCTGATGCCCAGCACGGTTTCCGTAGGGGCAGGTCCACCACTACAAACAATGCCAATTTTATTGACTACGCACTTCACCATATGGATGACTCTCGGCAGGTGGATGCTGCCTATTTCGATTTCCAGAAGGCATTTGACTTAGTTGATAACGACATACTTCTAAGTAAGCTGTCGGCGTTCGGTTTCTCTCCACATCTCCTGAAGCTATTCAGAAGCTACTTGAAGGATCGGAGGCAGTTTGTTCAGCTCTCGCAGTATCGTTCAGATGAGTTTTTCACCAGGTCTGGCGTGAGTCAGGGCAGCACGCTTGGACCAACGCTTTTTCTGGTGATGATCAATGATCTGCCTTCGGTGGTCAGTGGTGTCAAGTGCTTATTGTTTGCGGATGATTTAAAGTTATTTCATGCCATTAATTCACCATCTGACTGTAGTGTATTGCAGCGCGATATAGATGCTGTAATGAATTGGAGTCTAGACAATCGTTTGTTGTTTAATGAAAAGAAGTGCAAAATTATAACATTTAGTCGAAGCAAATCCCCACTAGACTGTGAGTATTTCCTGGGTGGCGAGGTTATTTTTCGCGTCCAGACTATTCGTGACCTAGGTCTAGAATTGGACACCAAATTAGATTTTCACAGCCATATTCGCTCTACAGTAAAAAGTGCTAATCAGACACTGGGTTTTGTAATGCGTATGTCACCACAATTCACAAGCACAACCGTATCAATTGTGTTGTATAATGCCTACGTGCGTAGCAAATTAGAGTACAATTCTTTAATATGGGACCCTGTTGAGGAATCCTATAAACTTTTAATAGAAAGAGTTCAACGAAAATTTGCCCGTCACCTTTACAAAAAGCAATATGGATACTATCCTTTCCTGTATCCATCGCTTTTTGTCACCGGTATGGTTGGGCTTAATACTCTAGTTTGTAGGCGGAAACTGCATCTCGCCGTCCATTACTGTCTTCTGCTGAGGGGGAAAATCGATAATCCAGTGGCATTGGAAGGCATCAGACTGTTCGTCCCCGAGCAGTACGTGCGCGCGGGGCGCCGCCGTCGCCCGCTGTTCGCTGCGCCGGCGGCGGCGACGGCGACGCACACGCGGCGCGCCGGCAACGCGCCCGGCGCGCGTGCGCCCGTGCTGCTCAACCAACTCGTCTTGGAACAAGACGCCGACGTGTTCGCCGAGAGCTGGCACACGTTATTTACTAAAATAAGTGCTTGGTGCTTTAAGTTGATTAGAGTTGTATTTTAAGTATTAGTAGTTTTAAGTTTTGCATTGTAAACGCTTTGGTTATATACTGTTAGTTTACAATTGTAGTTTTATCTAAATATATAAAAGAAGAAACTGACTGACTGACTGACTGACTGACTGACATATCAACGCACAGCCCAAACCGCTGGTTCTAGAGAGCTCAAATTTGGCACGTAGGTTCCTTATAAGGTGTAGAGGTGCACTAAGAAAGGATTTTTGAAAACTCATCCCCTAAAGGGGTGAAATGGGGTTCCAAAGTTTGTATGGGGAAACAAGATTAGTTAGACTATTTTATTCCAAACTTCACAGGAGTATTTTTAACAATAAATAAGTAAACAGGTGTTTCAGGTTTTTTTAAAATTCAACCCCTAAATGGGAGAAATGTGGTGACAAAGTCTGAAAATCAGCATGAGTTTTATTTTTATGGTTTATCGGGGCGCTGATTACGAAAACCGCAACGATTTTAAAATCCAACGTGGCGGACGTGAGTTACCATCTCCCCTGGTGGGGTTGAAATGTCTAAATGCTAAACCGCTGGTTCTAAAGAGTTCGAATTTGGCACGTAGGTTCCTTAGAAGGTGTAGGGGTGCACTAAGAAAGGATTTTTAAAATTCAACCCCTAAAGGGGTGAAATGAGGGTCCAAAGTTAGTATGCGGAAACAAGATTGGTTAGACTATTTTATTCGAAACTTCAAAGGAGTATTTCTTACGATAAATGATTAAACATGTGTTTTAGGTTTTTTGAAAATGCAACCACTAAAGGGGAGAAATGTGGTGACAAAAATCTGAAACCAACATGGGTATTGTTTTTATGGTTTATCGGGTCGCTGATTACGAAAACCGCAAAACCGCAACGATTTTAAAATACAACGTGGCAGACGTGAATTAAAATCTCCCCTGTTGGGGTGAAATGGGGTTGAAATGTCTTAATACTAAACCGCTGGTTCTAGAGAGTTCAAATTTGGCACGTAGGTTCCTTATAAGGTGTAGAGGTGCACAAAGAAAGGATTTTTCAAAACTCACCCCCTAAAGGGGTGAAATGGGGTACCAAAGTTTGTTTAGGGAAACAAGATTAGTTAGACTATTTTATTCGAAACTTCACTGGAGTATTTCTAACGATAAAGGAGAAAACCGCGTTTCAGTTTTTTTGAAAATTCAACCCTTAAAAGGGATAAATGTGGTGACAAAGTCTGAAAATCAGCATGGGTATTTCTTTTTATGGTTTATCGGGTCGCTGATTACGAAAACAGCAACGATTTTAAAATCCAACGTGGCAGACGTGAGTTACCATCTCCCCTGTTGGGGTGAAATGGGGTTGAAATGTCTAAATACTAAACCGCTGGTTCTAGAGAGTTCAAATTTGGCACGTAGGTTCCTTATAAAGTGTAGGGGTGCACTAAGAAAGGATTTTTCAAAACTCACCTGGAGTTCCAAAGTTTGTATGGGGAAACAAGATTAGTTAGACTATTTTATTCGAAACTACAAAGGAGTATTTCTTACGATAAATGATTAAACACGTGTTTTAGGTTTTTTTGTAAATGCAACCCCTAAAGGGGAGAAATGTGGTGACAAAAATCTGAAACCAACATGGGTATTGTTTTTATGGTTTATCGGGTCGCTGATTACGAAAACCGCAAAACCGCAACGATTTTAAAATACAACGTGGCAGACGTGAATTAAAATCTCCCCTGTTGGGGTGAAATGGGGTTGAAATGTCTTAATACTAAACCGCTGGTTCTAGAGAGTTCAAATTTGGCACGTAGGTTCCTTATAAGGTGTAGAGGTGCACAAAGAAAGGATTTTTCAAAACTCACCCCCTAAAGGGGTGAAATGGGGTACCAAAGTTTGTTTAGGGAAACAAGATTAGTTAGACTATTTTATTCGAAACTTCACTGGAGTATTTCTAACGATAAATGAGTAAACACGCGTTTCAGTTTTTTTGAAAATTCAACCCTTAAAAGGGATAAATGTGGTGACAAAGTCTGAAAATCAGCATGGGTATTTCTTTTTATGGTTTATCGGGTCGCTGATTACGAAAACCGCAACGATTTTAAAATCCAACGTGGCAGACGTGAGTTACCATCTCCCCTGTTGGGGTGAAATGGGGTTGAAATGTCTAAATACTAAACCGCTGGTTCTAGAGAGTTCAACTTTGGTACGTAGGTTCCTTATAAAGTGTAGGGGTGCACTAAGAAAGGATTTTTCAAAACTCACCTGGAGTTCCAAAGTTTGTATGGGGAAACAAGATTAGTTAGACTATTTTATTCGAAACTACAAAGGAGTATTTCTTACGATAAATGATTAAACACGTGTTTTAGGTTTTTTTGTAAATGCAACCCCTAAAGGGGAGAAATTTGGTGACAAAAATCTGAAAACCAACATGGGTATTGTTTTTATGGTTTATCGGGTCGCTGATTACGAAAACCGCAACGATTTTAAAATCCAGCGTGCTAAATGCTAAACCGCTGGTTCTAGACAGTCCAATGTAGGTTCCTTTAAGGTTTAGGGGTGCACTAAGAGAGAATTTTTCAAAAGTCATCCCCCAAAGGGGTGAAATGGGGGTCCAAAGTTTGTATGGGGAAACAAGATTAGTTAAACTGGAGGAAATGGAGTTGAAATGTCTAAATACTAAACCGCTGGTTCCAGAGAGTCCAATTTGGCACTTAGGTTACTTATAAGGTGTAGGGGTGCACTAAGAGAGAATTTTTCAAGGGTCACCCCCCAAAGGGGTAAAATGGAGGTCCAAAGTTTGTATGGGGAAACAAAATTAGTTAAACTATTTTATTCGAAACTTCAAAGGAGTATTTCTAACGATAAATCAAAAAAACATGTGTTTCAGGTTGTTTTTTAATTCAACCCCTAAAAGGGAGAAATGTGGTGACAAAGTCTGAAAATCAATATTGGTAATGTTTCTATGGTTTATCGGCTTTTTTTCTGCTGCTGGGAAACTTCCTGCATCTGTAATAATTATTCAAGCTTTTCAATAATTATGATTGTTAAGTCATTTCAGAATTCTGAATTACGTTTATCTGGCTCAGAATAATACATTTTTCATTCATCAACGAAGAGAACCTCAATATCTTACAATAGAAAATGACGTAACTTAGAACATGGCTTAGAATCATTAAACCAATCTCGAATATCCCAAATCGATAAGCGGAGGCTCGGGACATTATAAAAGCTTTATACAAATAAAATGCACACATATCCCGGTGTCTTAGCTTCACTTCGAGTTATGAATATTGAAGTGAACTTTATTTGGATACAGTAAAAGCTGAGCTCGCTTGATTTGAGTGCTTGAGTTTTCGGTTTGATTTGTTAAAGAGGAGTTGTGATAACATATAAAGTATTTCCCAGTAATATTAGAAAAGCGAAAGTCTGTGTATGTTTGTTACTTCTTCACGCTAAAACGGCTGGACGGATATGCATGAGGGAAATGCAGATTGCAGATTATACCCTAACTTAACAAATAGCCTACTTTTAATCCTGAAAAAAAGAGCATTGTTCCCGTAGGATGATGTATATTATATGGGCACGCGAGCGAAGCCGCGGGTTAATGCTAGTAAATAAATAAATAAATAAATAAATATCCGGTACGTTTTTGTCTAGTTAGGAAAATATTTTCTGCAGTCTTGCTTTCCTTTGTTGATTCATTTTAGTATCCGCCTACAAAACAATGTTATTAAGTAAAAAAACTTAAGTAAAGCACCTATTTTTTGTAGATGGGACTCGAGTTCGACTAGATATAACATAAATTAAAATAGTGACAAAAACAAAACAGATGTCTATTCGAACAAGTCACAACTATATACTTGAGTTTTTTGCCTACATACATTTTCATGACTTTTGACCAGCGGCAAAACCACCGGGATCGGTTAGTTACATTACGGATATAACTTCGTATTAAGAAAAGTCGGAATTTATAAATTAATTATTTAAACACGAGATAAAGTCTCGAACAAAGTCACAGAAAGATGAAATAATTTGCGTAGAAGACCACGTAACTCTTCTTCATGCGTAAAGATCCACGCGAAGCAAACCTACATTACGGATATAACTTCGTATTAAGAAAAGTCGGAATTTATAAATTAATTATTTAAACACGAGATAAAGTCTCGAACAAAGTCACAGAAAGATGAAATAATTTGCGTAGAAGACCACGTAACTCTTCTTCATGCGTAAAGATCCACGCGAAGCAAACCTACATTACGGATATAACTTCGTATTAAGAAAAGTCGGAATTTATAAATTAATTATTTAAACACGAGATAAAGTCTCGAACAAAGTCACAGAAAGATGAAATAATTTGCGTAGAAGACCACGTAACTCTTCTTCATGCGTAAAGATCCACGCGAAGCAAACCTCGTATGTCCACCGCACGCAACCAAACATTTTCAATAGTCTAATGTGTTTAAATATGATAAATATCTATGAAGAATACACAATCAGTAAAATCGTAGAACCTTATTAATTACACATTACCTGTTATTCAGCACCCGTTTTCTTCCTAAATCTTTACGCAAAACTGACGTGCAGTCACAACGCCATCGCAAACTGTACTGAAGGGAGTGGCGGGGGGGGGGAGATACGAGGTATTTCTTTTACAAAATGGCGGTCGGGAGTTGCGAGGTTTTCTATTTTGCTTTTTAAACGTAAACGGTTTATTTTTGGTATTTAAGAGTTTTGCCGTTAGATGCGTTCAGAATAGTACTATCTAAAAGTGTCAAAACATGATTTTCAAAAAAAATGGAGTTACGAGGTATGCGACTTAGGCCGACGTTATGTAATAAAAACGCTTTTTTGCATGAATTTTGTCAATTTCGAGTAGTTTTTGAAACATAAATTATCAATGAAGAAATCAAACTGCAGTTTTCAAATAAATCGCAATAGCCCTGGTAGTAACATTGATAATATATTAAGAAACATGTTTGATCATAAAGGAAATTGTCTAAAACCATCAACATTTTTGAACGATAAGGAGCCTTAACATTAGGACTATTCACATCGATTTGTGTGGAGTCTTATAAATATGTAGGTATTTATTGATTTATTACGGACTTCTACTTAAATAAAACCTACGAGTATGACCGTGATTACTGTTACAAACCGAGATCCCTGTACATATCTTGAATGTCTTTCAATATTAAAACATCTCGGTCGGCTGACGACGGATCTCTTGACACGCTCTCGGGCTCTGGAGGACCCTCGGCTCGGGGCTAAACACTGACACCGGCTACTGTCTGCAAAATCACAATCACAAAAAAGTTATACCTATACCATGGTATAAGAAAACGAGGTATGTCACTTCGGCTGGTGAGACTTTCTAAATCATTAGTTGCTGCTTTATGGTAACAAAATAATTATAAGGAAATAAATTTTTAACAAAAAAAGAACAGACTAAAAAAACTAAAAAGCCAAAAATAACCCGATCATGTACAGATTACATTTGAATCACCTTCTGAAGTCATTATTCAAAAATAGTCACTTTCACAACAAAATAACCGACTTTAATGAGCGAAATGGAACATCCATTATTAACACTTATATGTGACCGTCCATGACTAAAGGGTCCTTATGGCAGGTATTGAGTTAAGCACAGGTTCTAAATCTATGTTAAATAAGCTATTTAACACAGAAAGAATCATGTCCCTAAGTCTCATACTTTTTTTTTTAAAAAACATCATACACTTGCTAAAATTTCACTTTTGAGAAAACGTCAAAAGAAGTTTGAAACTAACTTTAAGTATGTTCTTATTGGAAGTTACATCGATTATGATTGATTTTGTATCTCAAGGGGTTTTTCTATTGAACTCAGTCATGGTTTCATCAATGTGACTTCCAGATCCTGAGAAAACAGCCTTTGATAACAGCAACACGCTATAAGAATGAAATTAATAAAAACATGTTTTTCAGCTTTGTCTTTAATTATGTTGTAATCTGAACTATTGTATATAGTAGGACATATTTAAACTTACATTTTAGGATATAGATAAAATCACATAGTTAACGAAATATCTTTATTTTAATGAAAACGTGATAATTATTATACTTTTCATCTTCCCCTATAACAATAACAAATTTAGTACAGTGAGTTCTAAAATATATTTATTCAGTCCACTGGAGTATCACAAAATTATCATTATTGTTCTACAAGTTTTATTTTTTTATTTATATACGATTAAAGTTACGTAAATTTGACTCCTATACATTGGGAAAAGGGTCCTTATGACCAATCACAGACAAAACATATTAATAATTCCAATATGGCACAATATTAACATTATTTATTTCCTAATCTTGTATTAACACAGAAAACCGAAGAAAAAAGGTTATTATAAATTTACTCCAAATCTTTATCTGTAAGGAGTTATTCCGTGAAACATGCCAACTTTGCCCGCTTTTTTCGTAAAAACCCGAATTTCTCTCATTTTTTCTATGACGGGATAAAGTTTTTTTTTGTCTAACGCATCCATCGTATTCATATGCATGAGTTCATTACGAGAAATATTTTTTAAATCTACATTTAACCATTTTTTTATCAATTTTCATCTCGGGTAAAGTTATCTAAACTTTTGCAAACATTGCCCAAATCGATTATTTTCGTAACTATAGCCCCTACAACGTTAAGATAAGGATCAGTATAAAATCTGGGGTAATAATGGCGTTCTACGTAAACATCTTGGTCTTAACTGTACAAACACGTGTGCAATATGGGTGGGCAATGTTACATAGGTATTTTGTTTTTCTCCATACAAGCCGAATCAAGCAGTTTGAAATTGTCAGGGTTGTCACTTTTGGTTGAGTAAACCATCTTTACCAATAACATTATCAAAATGAAAAATGTATGCTTAATATTCGATACTAATAGTTTGGCGGTTATTTTTTTACTTCACGTTAGAATAAACTAAATAAAAATTGTCATAATTGAATATTCTATGTTTTTTGTTTTATGGACATGACATGATATGACATGCAGCTAATGCTAAAAGTCTTCTTCTTCTTCTTCTCAGCATATATGCGTCCACTGCTGGACATATGCCTCTTGCATGGATTTCCAAGCTGATCTTGATGCGGCGATCCTACTCCAGGTCGGCCCTGCCGTCTTTTTAATGTCGTCCGACCATCTGGCTTGCGGTCTTCCAACGCTTCTGCCACCCGTTCGCGGCCTCCAGTGAAGCGCTCGCTGACTCCATCTGTCATCGTCTCTGCGACATATATGACCAGCCCATTGCCACTTCAATTGCGCAACTCTTTTTCCGATGTCGGTAACTTTCGTGCGTTGGCGAATGTCTTCGTTTCGTATTCTATCTCGCAGAGAGATTCCGGGCATTGAGCGCTCCATAGCTCGCTGTGCCACTTTTAGGCGGTGGATTCTTCCAGCGGTTAGCGTCCACGTTTCGCATGCGTATGTCATTACTGGGAGAACACACTGGTTGTAGACTCTCGTTTTCAGTGTTTGTGGGATTTTTGAGCTGAAGACGTCTTTGAGCTTACCGAATGCACCCCATCCAAGCTGGATGCGTCTGCTAATTTCAGAGTCTAATGGATCTCTCTTTAATGCTCTTTAATGCTAAAAGTACAACGGCTTAATAGAAATATAATTTACCTTACCTTAAATACATAACCCTCCTTTATTTACGCAGTCAGGTAAAATTACGACAAGGTGACAACCCTAACCCTTTTTTTAGTCTGGGCAATGTTGGCATTCATAGGTTAGCAAGTTACTGGATAACATTGCCCACCATCATAACTCCGGTTTTAATAAGTATTTTTAGTCCAAACTACAATAAAAATGATCTACAAATCTTATTTTATAACAAGCAATAAGATACATTCACCTGAGGCTTCCCCATTCTGTAAAAAATACACCAGAACTTGACCTAGAATTGGCCCGCCAAATCACGCACCTTATTCGACTAGTCCCAACACGTTACGGAATGAAGTTGCGCGCAAATGTGATTCCCAGTGATACCACAGATATAATCTATTATCCACTAAAAATAGTTGTGTTGCCATAATCATCTTGAAATTGTCTACAGTAACGTTTCTTTTTTTAAGTAGCGTTTTGGGCAAAGTTCCCTGTGGAGGCAAAGTTGGCGTATGTCACGGTTCTCATTTAACGTCAACGAATAATTTACACAGTCGGTGACTACTAAGGAACTATTCATAAATCACGTAATAAAGATAATTTCACGCGATTTCTGATCTGACGCGATAAGGGCGAGGGGGGGGGACACACATTTCAATTATAATCATTTGCTAGTAAGTAATGCCCCCCAGGTCATTAATAATGTATACACTTTTTGGCCTTGTCGAATGCGTTTGCTTACAAATTGTAGGCGACCGCATTCGACTGGGTGAAAAAGTGTACACATATTAATGACCTTGACTATACATATTATTTTTGCATTAAATTTTAAATTAACTAAGTAACAACAATCAGATATAATACATGTCGTTCGACGCGCGCCGAGAGATGTTTTGACGTCAGACGAAAAATGTAGTACCTACCTACATTTTACGTACATTTTACGTAAAATCTAAAATGACCATAGGTACTTAGCAAAGAAATAGTTGTAAGCAAGTTTATCTATTGACCTTTGTCATTCTTGTATGCAATTTCCCACAAAGACCCTTTTCTACTAAACTTAAAACTCCGTTTTAATAAAGAAAGAATTAACGTACACAACTGAAACCAAGGTACAAATACAGCTCTATCTTTGTATTTTACTATAATGCATAAAACAAAAAAATGATAATTTTGAAGGATTTTACAAACCAGCAAATATCTCCGTAACTAGAAACTGCCATAAGGACCCTTTTCTCATGGACGGCCACATATGTATGATTTTCTCGTGGATGCCTTTGTCAGAACTGGACCAAATTTAAATGGGACCACACGGGAAGCGCCAGCTTTCAAATAAAAAATCTTAAAAATCGGTTCTCCCAGTCGAAAGTTCTGAGGTAACAAACATAAAAAAAATACAGTCGAATTGAGAACCCTCCTCCTTTTTTTGAAGGCGGTTAAAAATATTTGCCGCCAGTCGCACAAACAAAAGTAATGCATTTATGCATTATAGTTGTCATGTTCTTTGACTAAATTTAATTTAATTTTATCGTAATAATTGATTTATAATACCTACTCACGATTTTATGAGATTCATACAGGGAATCGGGGAGTATTATGTATGATACACCACTGGCAGCACAGAAACGGATTGACAGAACCAATCGACCAATCATAGCGTGATGACATGACGTCGAAAATCCACCTGTCATTCCGGAGTGTATCCCTTGTTTTCTTATACCACGACCTATACTAGAAAGTGCGCGCGACTGTGACCGCGTCCGCGTGAAGGTTTTTCTTTACCGTAGTTGGGTAAAAAGTATCCTATAACCATCTTTGGATGTCCAGCTCTCACTGTGCCTAAATTGGTAAAATCCGTTAAGCTGTTTCAGATAAATAAATTGTACCAACAGATGGCTCTGAACGGCAGGTGCCGCGCGAGGCCATACAAATCCTGCATCGCGCTTTTAAGGTTTTTCTTGAAATAAGAACCCCTCTACATAGAATACTGATTTTCAACACAATTTTAGATTTTTGTAATGGTGGACTGCTAATTACGTAGATGAATTTCATATGTATGACATTTCTACGGTTGTGTACAGTTTTTTTATGTTATCCGTTATTAGTTTTCTTTTCAAATTGAATATACGTAAATTTTAGCCCTGCCCTGCGAACCACATCTCTACTAGAAAATTTACGAACTATTGAATTTTTTTAAATGTTTATCCCCAGAATATAGTCGTCTATTGATATCTCGGTCGTCAGACGACGGATCTCTTGAGGCACTCTCGGGCCTCCTCTGAAGGACTCTCGGCTCGAGGCTAAACACTGACACCGTGTTCAAGTCACTGTACTGAGGTTATTTATTTGTAGACTTTTCACTGTTGGTAAAGAAAGGGACTTGTGTTCAAGGCTCCTTATCCGTTCAAAAATGCTGATTGTTTTAGAATTTTTTCTCTATGGTCCATTCTTCCATTCAATCATCAGGCTGCGTCTTTGTAAAGCCCAAAAGAAGTGCATTGAAATATGAGGAATGCGATTGCTCCATTTTACACAACGCCGCTTCTGTGGACAGGCAGCCCAAACAGCATACCTACGCGCCATTTTTAGGGTTCCGTAGCCAAATGGCAAAAAACGGAACCCTTATAGATTCGTCATGTCTGTCTGTCTGTCTGTCTGTCCGTCTGTCCGTCTGTCCGTCCGTATGTCACAGCCATTTTTTTCCGAAACTATAAGAGCTATACTGTTGAAACTTGGTAGGTAGATGTATTCTGTGAACCGCATTAAGATTTTGATGCAAAAATAAAAAAATAATAATAAATATTGGGGGCTCCCCATACTTAGAACTGAAACTCAAAATTTTTTTTTCATCAAACACATACGTGTGGGGTATCTATGGATAGGTCTTCAAAATGATATCGAGGTTTCTAAAATATTTTTTTTCTAAACCGAATAGTTTGCGTGACAGACGCTTCCAAAGTGGAAAAAAGTTGGTCCCCCCCCCTCTAACTTCTAAAATAAGAAAATGAAAAATCTAAAAAAAAACATATGATGTACATTACTATAAAAACTACCAACGAAAATTGTTTTGAACGAGATCTAGTAAGTAGTTTTTTTATAATACCTAACTTTGCAAGTTTGCACCTAATTTATATGGGGCGCTATACATACCAGGTGCAAACTTAACTTAAACACTTAGGGATGGAAAATGTTTGTACGGAACCCTCGGTGCGCGAGTCCGACTCGCACTTGGCCGGTTTTTTTTTAAAGTTGTACACCCCACTTTTTTTTAATTTTCGATATTTTGGGTATTTTCTACTCAGAATCACGAGCTCTTTCGATCTAATTAGGAGAAAAGTTTTTTTCTCATACATTTTTTGTTTTTCCATTCCGTTACCACTGTAGTAGGAGATGGTAACGGAATGGAACGAAAAAACATTGGGGCATTTTTTTTCTCCTTATTAGATCGAAAGAGCTCGTGATTCTGAGTAGAAAATACCCAAAAAATCGAAAATTAAAAAAAAAGTGCGATGTACAGTTTTAGAAAACATGGCCGATACATGCTGTATAAGAGCTTATACAGTCCTTACACAGCTTAAATAAGCCGTATAAGGGCTGTATAAACGCTTATACACGACAACGCGGTTGGCGCAGTTTGTAAGCACCTGCCTACTGAGCCGGCGGTCCCGGGTTCGAATCCCGGTCAGGGCAAATATTTGTGTGATGGACTTGAATATTTGTGCTTCGGTCATGATTGTTCTATGTATTTAAGTATATATTTATCTATATAATATGTATATCGTCGTCTAGTACCCATAACACAAGCCTTGAGCTTTAATTTGGGACTAGATCGATTTGTGTGAGGTTTTTTGTGCGCTACGTAGGAGCCTTAATATCGTTATTGATAACGTCAAATAGTCACTCAGTCGCGAGTACCTTCATGTCAAATTGTTAACCCTTTTCCAATGAGGACCAGAAATGTAAATCCTATTTAGTGAAGCGTACCGAATAGGAATTGCTTAGACTGAGGCTTGGTAGGCCGAGCACGCGTACGACCGACTAGGGTATCTGTGTAATGAGAACAGATATATTTAGCTTCTAAATATTTGTTTGAATTGTTAAATAATGATTACACTCGACGGCCCTATTCCTGTCAATGATTGATACTTCATTTCACTACCATGACGATGTCATTGAAATTAGTTTTTATATCAAGTTTTAAATTAAATTTTTGATTTGATTTCTTATTATATGTAAGTAATACCAATAATCCTACAGGATGGACTACAAAAGATGGAACTATGCGATTCTTATTGCTGGATATAGGGTAGCCTGGTCTAAGAGCACGCATCCGATTAGAATACGCAACGTCAAAAACCGTGACGTCGTTTACGATACTCGGCTAACTTCAATCGCATTTCGATGTCACCTGTGGCAAGGAGTGCTGTGCGAAAAAAAAATCAAAACCGGATGAAAACGCAAAAATTACGTATCTTTAAAGATTTTTACCTAAATTCTTAAAGTTTTTTATCATTTTCAAAGTATTTCTGACACGAACCTGCAATTATTTTATAATAACGAAGTGAAGTGTTGTGTTTTCAAATACTACACCTAACGCACGCGACAAGCGTAATTCCGGTCAATGCTAAGAGATGTCGTTGTTCTCCGCTCATTTTCGATTTGGCTGGTGTGTGCATGAGTACGCAGTACGTGGCAGTACGTACAGAGACGAGGACGCGCGCGTACCTACTCATACACGAAAATATTTTGAAGTTGGTTTTATTGTTTTTATTTTTGGAGTTTACTCCTTAAGAATCGATTTTCATATATAAGCCCGGGGTATGAAAAGTATGGGGTGTAAAATCGAACGTATCTGCCGTGCTAATTTAAAAAGTCGTATCTCAGTATACGATCGGGGTAAAAATACGACTTCGTAATTTAGCAGGTTATGCGTTAAGCGTTATAGACTAAGATCCCGATATAAAATAACCTTCACCGAGATGTTTATTTGATGAAATGTATTTTAAATTTAATTTAATATGTCAATGATTATATTGCATATGGATTGCCTAACAAATTTTAGTCCAGGGTATGTTTAATTAATAATAAAAAAAAATTGTTTTAAACATTTCACCGGTTTGATTAATATTAGATAAATTCTATACCAATCGAAAGTATGAAGCCCATAGAATATGCAAACGTTAGGTTGCCTATTCTTTTCCCGTCACAACTATTGGGTAGCCAGGTATAAACAGGTAAATCTATACCTACTAGCATTTTGCAAAGGTCTGATTGTTGAATTGAAATTAAATAAAATTAAAGATTATTTAATTATGAATTTATCTAATAATCAAATCGGTGAAATGTAAAAAAAAATTTTTTTTTAATTTTAATATAAACATACTACGACTAAAATTTGTTAGGCAACCCATATGCAATATATTTATTGACATTTTAAACTAAATATAAAATACATTTCATCAAATAAACATCTCTGTGAAGGTCATTTTATATCGGGAGCTTAGTCTATAACGCTTAACGCATAACCTGCTAAATTAAGAAGTCGTATTTTTACCCCGATCGTATACTGAGATACGACTTTTTAAATTAGCACGGCAGATACGTTCCAAAAATATAAGTATTGCGAGGATTGACGTTTGGTTGTCAAAATAAATAAATAAATAAATAAAATTCATTTATTTCAAGTATCATATGACTCATAAACAACAAAATTAACACAGTACATTAAATTAAAATTATGTATTTACAGTGGTTATAGCCGTCATAAGTTGTTGCTGGGCGCATGGAGTCCGCAGCAAAAAGTCATGTGCGGGCAGAACCTATCCGCAATCATTTTAAGGACGCTGTTGGAGCTGGCGCGCACGCGTCGCACCAGGGAGGCGGCTCGCCGGCGCATGGTAGCTTTAAAACATGCCACATGCGCCTCCGCAAACATCCCTGATGCGCTGCAGTATCGCGGCAGCCCCATCAGCGTCCTAAACGCGTTATTATATTGCACTTGTAGGGCCTTATACGATTTCACAGTGAATTTTCTCCATAGACTGCAGGTGTAAAATGTTGTGCAAAAAGCTCTGAATAATGTTACTTTACTCTCTATTGAGCACCGAGCAAATCTGCGCGCAATCATATTCGCTCTGATCGATAAGGCCCTACGTTCGCGTTCTATATCAGCATCATCCTTGAGATCGGCTGTAACAATATGACCCAAGTATTTGTACTGGTATACCCTTTCGAGGGCAACCATGTTAAGCCTGATAGGTGGTATCATAGATGGTATTTGAGACCTGACCCCAAAGACCATGTACTGACTTTTGTTAACATTATATTTGAGTCCGTGCGTGTGTGCGTAATCCTCACACACTTTAAGCAACCTTCTGATGCCACAGACTGACGCACTCAACAGCACCATGTCGTCGGCATAGCTCAAGTTGTTCATATTAACCCCGTCTACGTGACAGCCCGCATGCATGCTGCTGAGCGCGACAATCAGCTCATTCATATATAGGTTGAAAAGCGATGGTGAGCTCAACCCCCCCTGCCTCACCCCACATTCCAACCTATACGACTCTGATAATGTACCTGCCCATCTTACATTGTTGATCTGGTTTCCATACCAATATCTAAATATACCTATAAGATCGGGAGCTAAGTTTATTCCCTCTAGCTTTCTCCATAGTATATCATAGGAAACCAGATCAAAAGCTTTTGACAGGTCAAGGTAACAAGCATAAACTGGCGTGTTCCTGTCAACATAATACGCGACGGTATGCTTAAGGCACAGGATGGCACTTTCAGTTGATAGTCCAGGCCTAAACCCGAACTGATTGTCATGCAACGAAAGGTTTTTATTCAACTGTACATTAAGCACGCCGTCCAGCACCTTTGCCATAACAGTAGCGAGCGATATCGGCCTATAGTTATTTTTGCTACTTAGGTCTCCTGTCTTATTTTTCACCACGGGTATGACTAAGGTTTTTATTAAGTCGAGGGGCAGGTATGAATGAGATATACAAAGCGAATAGAACATTGCAAGCACACGCGCGATATGACGACCACCATACCGTAAATGTTCAACACTGAGGCCATCATGGCCGGGCGACTTGCCACCAGACATAGATTTTATTGATTTGGCTACCTCTGAGACCGATACTCTTGTCGCCTGTCTATCCATAATAGCCCCAGTGCTCACCACCCTATCACACGAAGGTGTTACGCAAGGTTGCACAGTAAAGTGGTCTCTGAAGCCATTAGCAATGGTCTTATGATCAGTTACCCCATCAACGCTCGCCGGCGGGCCAGACCTGACATTCAACTTGCTAGTTGACTTCCAAAAAGCCTTAAAATCTTTGTTGGAGTGTTGTGAAGCTATAATGTCCATTTGTATTTGATTTTGGTGATCTTGACACCATTTTAGCCGCGACTTAAATATACGTCGACTTTCACACATGTCATTATATTCAGTGCCTACTTTACGTTTGCCACTACACACCCACGCATGAAATGCCTGTCTCGCCCGCCAATGAGCATCTTTCACGTGCCTATTCCAACCCACTATACGATTTCTGTTATTTTTCTTAAGTCCCACATTTCCCTTGCTAAGTATGGCAGACTGGCTGAGCGCAGATACAATGTCCCTATACCTCAAAGGCGACGGTTGAAAATTTTATCAAATTTTATTTTATTTATAAGCATATAAGTTAATTCAGTTTTAGAGTCCTTTTCGCTGTTTTTGCGATGAGTGAGTCAAGTCTAGGTGTCGTGAGTGATACGTCACTTTTAGAATGTGGGCAGCGGGCAGCTCCGTCGTGGCTATCTGAAGTGGAGTTTGATAATAAGGCAGGGCCGAGTCAATCGGATATTGTATCGGACGCTGAGTCCATGTCGGTTGTGCGGCATATAGCGGTGAAGCGTGCTTGTGGTCTGAGCGACGAAAGCTGTGGTTGTAGTGATAGTTTTATCACAATAGGCAGGAAACCTAAACGCTTGCGGGTTTTAGCAACCGCCAAAACGCAGCTGGAGCCGGACGGTGTGCCTGACAAGCTATTTGAAGTTTATATAGTGTCAAAAGAAGATTTACCGAAACAGATTGGTTTGGCAAAGTTGCTGCAATTTAAGGGCATAAAAGGAATTTTATCCGTCAAGTTTATGGGTCCACGTAAAGTTCGCATACAGTTTAACTCTAAGGATGATGCGGAGAAGCTTCCGGCTGCTCAGGAGTTTAACAATGAGACGAGACGTTCTTATTGGTCTAATATGGCATGCTGCACTTATGGAATTATAAGGCAGGTTGAGTTGGAGGTTGAGGAAGACGAATTTTTAAAGAATATTGAAGGGTCTGAAGACATTTTGTCAATATGTAGACTGAACCGTTTGGATCATGATGGGCGTTGGGTTAAGGCTGAAGCTATTCGTCTGTGTTTTAAGGGAACTTCTTTACCGCCATATGTTTATGCCTACGGTTGCCGATTTAAGGTAAATCAGTACACTTTCCCGGTTACCCAATGTTCAAGATGTTGGAAGTTCGGTCACCGCAGGTTTTGTCCTACTACTAAAGTTACTTGTCCGAAATGCGGCGGGGAGCATGCCAATTGCGAAACGACTATTTTTAGATGCATTAATTGTAAAGGCAGCCATATGGCCTTAGATAAGTCGTGCCCGGTTTTTGTGAAGGAGTAAGAAATTCGCAGGATCATGTCTGCTGAGGGATGTATATATAAACGGGCTTTTTGGTTGTATATGCAAAATAAGGAAAAAAAGGATACGGATGTTTGTAGTCAGGATGCGCCATCTGTTTTTGAGAATGACTTAAGTTTTGGAAAGTCATATAGAGATGCTGTTTTGTCGAAGCCGTTACAATCTAAAGAGTCTGAAGATTCTGTCTGTCAGGCTGAGGGCCAGCGATCAGTAAGTCAGTACAGATTAGAGAGCGAGCCACAACAAGAGGTTCGTAAGCCGCGGAAGTCAAAAAGAGTAACAGATGTGAAGAGGTCCGAGTGTCTATTGGTCAATCAGCCTACTATTGAGCGGGCTGATATGGAAGGTCAAAGACAAAATAAGGACAAGAAGAAGAGACGTATTACTTTTGAAAGGCTGGTTGAGAAGGCGAAGGATATTTTGTTTTCTACCGAAAGTTGGGAGGAGAAGTTCAAAACGCTGTTTGGAGTTGTTGTTAAGGAGATTTTGGATTTATTTAAGGATTTTTTTAAGGAAGGTGATTTTGTACGTTTGTTTTTGTCTAATGTAAATGGCTAGGTCTAATACCAGATCTTTCTTGAATGTAATGTTCAATTCAATATTGGCGGAACCCTTATCGGAATCGGCTAAATTTGTATACAGTTGTTTTTATGTAAATAGTGTATACAAATTTAGTTGTTTTCGTGTACATGTTATTTTTAAGTTTATACGGTTTATGTTTTTATTTATCTATGTCTTTTAGATGAATGATGCTGTGTATTAGGCCTGCTGGAGCTGGCATGTTCATAAAAATTATCAAAGCTCCTTAATTAATAGATAAAAAAAAAAAAAAAGTATTGCGATACTACGGTAGAAAGGTCGTATCTTTGTATGGATTTCATAGTAAGATACGGTTTTTTTTCCGTAGCACTGCAGACTGTAGTAACTAAACTAGCCGCTCGAGGGCGCTTTACATCACGCTTCCTTATTTAGTTACTACTCATGATCTCTCCAATTTGTTACAAATGAATCTGAAGTAAATTTTCCTTGTAAAATATTGTAATTTTGCTGTATATTATACTCGTATATTAATATTATGTAAGTGCCTACCTTCTCGTTCTTGTTTGCAGCACCCAACAGGGTACATAATGTGATACTTAAACTATTTACTAATCATTATGTGCAATAAACGTATTGAGTATTGAGTATATATTTTATAATCGTTCTTAAGGCCAGGCGCGCACCACGATTTTAGTCGCGCGATAATTTTGTCGCATAAATGCAAGATATGGGTTTATATGAGAGTGCGCGCACCACGATTTTCATAAACCCAGAAGTACGCTTATTTCTGCGACAAAATTATCGCGCGACTAAAAAAAAATCGTGGTGCGCGCCTGGCCTGGAGAGTAAACTCCAGTCGTGCGTCGGAGCTGACACACACACTTTTTTTTATTTTATACATATGATATACTACAAATATAATGTGTGAAGTAACTATTCCTTTTGTACACATTAATGTAATTGTAATTTCCGACCCGCGTACTCTTAACGACGTAGACGCGTACTCTTCTTACTCAATAGGACTTGTAAGAGGACGCATTTCCCATTTCTCACTATTATTGTTTTTTTGAGAGGTATAACATAATTTTGTTATTTTTTGTGTTACTTTATGGAAGATGATTAAACTGTAGACGTAATAAATGACTTCTTGATTTCATAGACATCATTATTATTTTTTTAGAATATTTTGAACCTTAAGTGCGTGCTCCTAGACCAGGTTACCCTACGCTCGCTAAAGAAGTCGCTTAGCGACTTACCTTTATTGTAATCTATACATGTTATCTGTGTTTCAATCTCTTTCTAGGCGTGCTATATAACAAAAGGCTGGCTGGGCAATCTGTAAATCAGCGCTGGAACTGCGTCGCATGATGCCAATCACAGTGGCTATAGGCTCCCAGCACATTGCTGAGCTTGTCCTATTGCAATTGTTTTATTATTTGATCTTTTTATATTCAAATTCAAATATTTATTGCGTATCACATTTTACATTACAAATGGAACAGTAGGTACATGTCACACCCTGCCAGGGTTTAAAATATTACAATTAATTAGTTACCTTAGGTGCGTTATATGCATTATTGTACATATAGCGATTCACTAATGTTACACTCTTGCCTATCATCAATCATTAGTATTTTCTTTAATAAATTCACGTAGGGTAATTCACGTATACTACATTGTATTTAATTTTTGATTTTTTTAATGTCTTTCGGAAATGAAATGAAATAATTTATTCAGCAGGAGCACTTTTAGAAGTCTGATGGTGAATCTACCGGCATTTCCCAAGAGGAGACCGCTGTTGAGAAGAAAGCCGAAAGAAACTCAACAGTTAGTAATTTTTTTCGTAAATCTTTAAAACAATTATACACGTAAAGGAGATGTATACATAGATTCTCCAAATCAACGTTTACTTAGTATGTAGGTAATTACATTTACACAAAATGTATTTAAGTCTTTATTTCTATTTTTTTTCTTTCTACGCAACTAAGCACATACCAAGTCAAAAAGCAGCCTTGCACTGTCAAAATTGATCTTTATTAAATGTTTACCCCCAGAATATTGTACGCTATTGATTGCGAGTGGCACGAGCTATCGCTGCGGCAGATAATGGGGTTGACAGCGTGTCAAAAGCCTGCGGGTATAATGGCGCTTGAAATAGAGAGCCTTTGTATCGGCAACCTGAGGCGTCGGGATTCAAACCTTAGTCTCGCGTATTTGTATGTTTGAAACAGTCGTGTAGGGAATGACCGAGTTAGAAAAGAAACCAAAGCCGGTTATTTTTTCATAGTGTAACCGGTTATAGCTGGTTATTTCTATAGAAAAATATTGGTGCACGGTTAGGTACATATGACGGTTTTGGTAAAATAAGTTTCCCAAAATTATGCTATGGGTTTTAAATTCAGGGGGTATTTTTTATTTATTCTCACTATTTCTTTCTAATATTTAATATATCGCTGGAAATATTCAATGTTAGGGAATTTATAGCGAATAGACTTTCACAAGCTATAATATAGGTAAGGATTTTAATGTTTCCAAACGTATACTCAATTGGAGAAACAAATGACAACGTCACCCAATTTCATCGTCTGTGTAGCGCAATTCGGAAATGAAATGTGGCATTCTAAATTCTCTGTTCAGTCCACAAATTAAACGTTGATCATTGACAAATTCACGATACCCGTGATTTAAGTAGGAAATTGTCACTGTACGTGAAGCTAAAATTTTGCTGGCAAATTCGTCTGGTAATTTAGTGACTAATTTAGAATGGCGTCAGTTTAATTGGCAGTTGAATTCGATGATGTCACGTCGAAATAATTTAATTAGCGAGTCGAAATATAAATTAATGCAATTACTATTAATTTTGCGCGCCGATCTGATTGTTGAATATCTAAATGGTTGCGTATTTATAGAATAAATAGTGGGTACATTATTTTGTTCTTACATGTATATTTAACTTTACACACTTCGCAAATATTTTATTCTGTCGGTAATTAAAGAAAAAAACCGGCCAAGTGCGAGTCGGACTCGCGCACCGAGGGTTCCGTACAAACACTTTCCATCCCTAAGTGGTAAGTTAAGTTTGCACCTGGTATGTATAGCGCGCCTTATAATTGCTCTAGCTCTGAAAATTGTCTTCGAGCAAGCACACCAAGTACTCACCAAATAAGCAAGGACTCTTTCACTAATATTGCTTCACCGGTTGATTTGAATGCCCGTAGAATTTTGGATTTAGATCCTGCGGAGGACCGAAGAGGATCAAAAGGAGAGTTTTTGGCAGACTCGGACCCTCAAATAACGGCGGAATTTGAGTTAAACATAAATGCAACTCAATCACAGGAAAAGCTTTCGAAAAGCATGGACTATTCAGTAAACGAAGTGCTAACGGTACTCGAAATGAAAGAAGAAATAAGTCGACTCACTTCAGAACTGATTTCGACCCAAAACCAGCTCGACGAGATAAGCATTGAGCACAATGGCTTAAAAAGACGGATTGATAGACTGCAGACAGAAAACGGAACTTTGAAAATCTTATGTCAGACTCAAAATGCCGCCCTGGGCTCCAAAACAGATGAAAACAAGAGGCATTTGGTACACAATACGGCGAGCAACTGTCCGGCTCTTACCTCGATAAATTCTTCGTCAGGCTCTTTAATTTCGCAACTAGATATTCCTAAGGACTTAGAACTTGTAGAGGAAATTTTGAGTTTAAAAAACTTAGTAAAAAGACTAGAAAATGAATTAAATGCATATAAACAACAAATTACTCAGCTTAAAGCTCAAATTGACTCTACTACTGTAACACAAATGACACATGCCATCGACCGGAGTAGAGAGGGAAGCAGCATTCAAGAGGGAACTGTCTCGCCGACATCGGTGCGTTTCATTGACCAGAATGAAAACAAGACCCTACTGGACAGGAAAGACAGAATTTGCATGCTAAGCACATGTAAACATAAAAAAATGTTGACACTTTGTGATTTCTTAGCCAAGGAATATGAGCTCTGCCACTATCTTACTCCCGATGTAGGGGTCAAACATCTCTTAAATAATCTAGGCAATAAATTGACCGATTTTACCATGAACGATTATTGTCTGATATTCATTGGCGAGGAGGATTACAGAGTGTCACAAAACTACAATAGTTTAATAACTTTTATTAGGAATAGTTTGCAAGAAATAACTCATACAAACGTTATATTAAGTGTTCCCATATTTAAAAACAGTATTTATGCCAACATGTACAATAAAAGAGTAGAGGCTTTTAATCATTTTATTATACCTTGATGTGTCTAAATACCAATATGCATATCCATTTGATTCTAACTTAAATTTATTGTATGACTTTAGTATGTTTAATAAATATTCTGGGCATATAAATAAATATGGAATGAGAGTCATATTTCAAGATGTCGCTAATTTAGTCAATGCTTTAGATGAGAAAATCAATTTTTTTCGTCCGTAATCAAAGTGATACTGACGTGGAGACTGCTCCTCCTCTTTCATGTCCTGAAGGAAATGTACCATATATTGTAGGCATTTTTCATCAAAACGTCTGTGGGATAATGCCCAAAAAAGATGAATTAGATTTATATTTCGAGAATCTTAAGGACACCCAGCCTACTTATGCATGTATAACGGAACACTTTTTAAATAAGGTAAACATTGATATTTTTTCACTGACGGACTATGTTGTAATCTCATCCAATACTAGGAGTAACATGATAAGAGGAGGTAGTCTGATACTTGGACAAACCGGATGTACTTTTGAAGAATTGGAAATGGAAATGGAAATTTCCTCGACCAATAGAGACCACCTGAATAATAAAGTCAACGCAGTTCTTAAGCTTTTTCAAACATGGTTTAAATGTAATAACTTATCCTTGAATACGGACAAAACACAGGTTATATTATTCAGAACAACGTCTAAGAACAAAGAGTCTTTGCATGTGAACTTGGAAGGATCTGACATAAACACCAGTCATTGTGTTAAGTTTCTTGGTGTGCACATTGACCGTGATCTTAACTGGAGGGAGGAATTAAAGTCATTGGAAAGTAGTATCAGCTCAGCTTGCTATGCACTTAGGAGCTTACGTGACGAAGTTACTGTAAAACAATTGATATCAGTTTATTATGCACTAATAGAGTCTCGTTTGCGATATAGTATAAAGTTCTGGGGGCAAAGTTATGAATATAATATTAATAAAGCCTTCATTGCACAAAAACGAGCTATCAGAACAATGGTTCGTATCCCACCATGGCAGTCATGTAGAGAACACTTCGTAAAGCTACAAATTCTAACGGTCCCGTGTCTCTACATTCTAGTTTTACTGACCAGCGTTCTTAAACACCCGGAAAGATACGAGACTGAGGAAGAAAGAGTATCTAGACAGAACACTCGCAGAAAGGACTTAAGGTATTTGATTGCACCCAAATTAAATGTTGTCCATCATAGTGTGCGAAATCAGGCTGTTAAATTGTATAACTGTCTGCCTGGTGAGTTCAAATCACTGAATAATTCCAATAGCTTCAAATGTCGACTCAGAGACTTCTTGATAAATAAATGCTATTATCATGTTAGCGATTTTATTTGTAATCAATAATTAACTGTCCGAAATATATGTTTATAAATGTTTAAGTAGATAATTGTTGTCTTTGTAACTAAACTTTAATAATATTTTCTTTGTTTTTAGTTAAGGTTATGTTATATTATAAATAAAAATGCATTTAATTATGACATTCGAATGTAAATACTTTGATAATTTATTTTAATTATTTTGATAATTTATTGTAATACTTTGATAATTTATTATTATTATTATTTCCGACACGATTGTTAGATTGTTATGGAATAAATGTCTTTATCTTATCTTATCTTATCTTATAAATTAGGTGCAAAGTTAGGTATTAAAATATAAAAAAAAAACTACTTACTGGATCTCGTTCAAAACAATTTTCGTTGGTAGTTTTTATAGTAATGTACATCATATGTTTTTTTTAGATTTTTCATTTTCTTATTTTAGAAGTTAGAGGGGGGGGACCAACTTTTTTCCACTTTGGAAGCGTCTGTCACGCAAACTATTCGGTTCAGAAAAAAAATATTTTAGAAACCTCGATATCATTTTTGAAGACCTATCTATAGATACCCCACACGTATGTGTTTGATGAAAAAAAAATTTTGTGTTTCAGTTCTAAGTATGGGGAGCCCCCAATATTTATTATATTTTTTTTATTTTTGCATCAAAATCTTAATGCGGTTCACAGATTACATCTACCTACCAAGTTTCAACAGCTCTCTTATAGTTTCGGAAAAAAATGGCTGTGACATACGGACGGACAGACGGACAGACAGACAGACAGACATGACGAATCTATAAGGGTTCCGTTTTTTGCCATTTGGCTACGGAACCCTAAAAACCGGCCAAGAGCATGTCGGGCCACGCTCAGTGTAGGGTTCCGTAGTTGCTCATCCTTCACAATAAACTGCTGTTTTAACCCCGAGTTTTAAGTTAACAAAAATTTTAAGCTCTATAAAAAGTAAACGCCCTAGAAACTGTAATCACTTATTCAACTTCTGGATGTCAACTTACGTCCTTTAAAAGAAAAAATATGAAATTTGGCGATAACTCAAAAACGGCGCGACCGATTTTGTTCAATATAGTTTTCATTGAAAGTACTTATAAGTCCTCATTTATATGAATTTTTCCGAATTTTTTCGACCCGTGGTTGAAAAGTTAGAGGGGGGGGGGGACACTATTTTTTTTGTTTTCGAAGCGAATATTTTCAAAACTGCTGACTATCAAAAAATAATGTTAGGAGACCCCTATTATTTTTACAAGACCTATTCAACGACATCCCACACATTAGTGTTGAAAAGAAAAAAAAATCCCCCCACTTTAGGTGTTCGAGAGGTACCCGAAAAAAAAAAAATATTTTACCGTTCTGTCGGCGTTATACATACACATACTCATACCAAATTTCAGCTTTTTAGTACTAATGATCACGGAGCTAAGCCGCGGACGGACGGACGGACAGACGGACAGACGGACATGGCGAAACTATAAGGGTTCCTAGTTCACTACGGAACCCTAAAAATCTAATAACCTTTAACAGTCTTTTATTACGTATAAGGCGTCATTAAATTATAGGTAAGTATGCTCAGCTTGAAGACTGACGGACTTCGTTCATATTCGTTATCATTTACTTCAGCCGAATAACGTCCACTGCTGGACAGAGGCGTCCCCCAAAATTATCCACAACGATCAGTCGTGCACGACGCACGTGCACTAATTTTACTGTTTCCCGCATTCCTAACCAGGTCGTCGATTTACCTAATTGTGTCTTCCGGTACGCGGTTGCCAGCTTGCCACTCAAGAACCTCTTACCCAACGGCCATCGGACTGTACTTGGCTCAAAGCTATCGAAAAACGATTTACGTCGTGAAACTAATCCGGAGTCGATGCAACTCGCGAGTGCACGTCAAACACCGCTTAGACCGCTCTGGGTGTACACTAATCAACGTAGCTCGAAGGTTACTTATAGCTTTTAACATTTATCAACTTGTTTTTATATAATCTTTTTATCGATGATATTTTTAATGTGGAAATACCACATTTTTATTTTTATAAATATTGACACAAAGGTAAATTATGAAAGAAAAATGTAATGTTATCTATAGATAACATTACATTTTTCTTTCATAATTTACCTCACAATGTATGCAGGACTCGAACCTGCGACCCTAACTTTCCGGCGGCGTAGTGCTCTCCTAACTGAGCAATTAGATCGTTACTTCAATCACACCAAATCTTTGATTCCATAATTCTTCGCTACTAGAGCGCCCTCTGCGTTATAAGTTTGTTCTTTAAAATGCTTAAACTCGTGTCAATATTTATTTACTAAGAGATAATCGAGATAAGTATTTAGGCTTCCTGTCTACTGGAGCGAAGCGGACGATGCTGTGTAAAATGGACCAGTCACAATTCTCAGATTTAAATTCACTTCTTTTGGATTTCATAAAGACACAGAATGCTTGGTTAATTTTCTCCGCTCAGCTTGAGTTGACAGGCAGTAGGGTGTTGTGACGACCTAAAAAGATTGAGGGTTGTGCTAGTGCAGAAATATTAAATCGGCTTTTTATGAAACGTCAATAAGCTGACTGTGTCAAATATATGCGGAAAATACATACGTGTTACGTGACATGGTTTTATTATTTCCTTTTAATTGTTTTGATAATGATTATTTAATGATAATGATTATAGTATTATTTATAAACCGTGAATGTTTAATTTATTATCATCTATTTCATTTTGATCACAATCGCAAATTGACTGAATGCCTTGAAGACAGCGCACTTTTTCACAATCACTTTGGACTGAAATTATTATTTTTTCTTTAAATCTCGAGTTGGTAGTTCTCGATCTCAGATCCTTTGGTGTGAACGAAGGATAATATATTATGAGTAATAAAGGTACTGACGTTAAATATGTGAAATCCAAACCTCGTTTACTGGGCTATTCAGTGAGCGAGCGGTGTCTAAGCTATGCGCTCAAGTATTCGGAAGAATTCTGCCGAGCGCTGGATCTTTAATGTTCAATGCGATATCGATTTACATTCCCGCCCATCGTCTGAGCGTTGTTTTCAGACCTGAACTTTTACAACGAACAAAGATATTATGAAAAACAAGAGTACACCACTTAACTATAGTCAGGATATAAATTTGACACTAAAGGTTCGTTCCAGCGAACATTTTAAAATAGGCAGACGCGGCTCACTTCGCGATATACATTTTTCGTTATAAATACATGCCGATCGCCCCGACGGAGTGATATATTCAGTGAGCGGTGTATCTTAAATCTTAACAACTGTCTGTTATAGCCTAGTGTACTCTTTGTGTGGTTGTTTTGTCACTAACAAGGCACGAGCTGAAAATCAGCGTTGCGGCCTCTTTGCTTGCGCGCTGCCTCAATTTTTGTATAATGTTGTTTCTATTATTTTATGGACACGGGTGTACTGTGTTCAAATAAATATTTCTTTCTTTCTTTCTTTCCCCTTCTGTCTGCCTGGTATCAACCTTGAAAGTAGTCCAGGGTTCCGTTCCCGGTCAAAACGCCCACACTTTCTCGCGGCTAATCATACCACGTATTTATCTGATTTATAACCCTGCGTGACTACCGCCATTGCTCAAAACTGATTTCGTGAAACCATCTTATAACCAAACCTGGATTTTAAGCCTTCCACGCGTGAGCTCAAAATGTAATGAGCGAGAAACAAAATGGTGTCATGTTGGCGCAGTGTGGCCCTGGAATTAGGAATGGCGAAACTAATCAAAACATCATTACTTTTTTCTTTGTGGGAGCGGTTTTCTTAGTACCTAAGTGTTGCTAAAAACATGTATGTTGCTAAACCATTGATACAAAGATCAAAGCTCAAAGAAAAATTTAAATGAGTTGTCTGGTGGAAGAGACCGGGTATCGAACCCGGTACCTCTGGACCGGAAATCCAAAACATAATTGGGTCATTTTCAGATTTAGGTTCGCGACTTTTCGGTGGACACGTACAGTTAAGGACTTTTAGGAATAGTTTTCTGATCAAAATTATATTAGCATAAACGACGTTTCCCTTTCTGTGGGCTTGCGTATTGAAAACATAACTTCTATGCACATACGCTGTTGGCCACCGAAGAGACAAATTTTGTTTTTTGAACTGATAATGACCCAATTTAAATCTCGAGTTGTAACGCAAGTTGTGGAGTTTGTCATGAGCATCAAATTTTCGTAATCTCGTGACAATTGGCATGAATGTGAAATAGGCTTTGGACTTACATCTACATACGATATTAATTACACACACTAGGCAACATAGAATTTATAAAAATAAGATATAATACGATTTTTTGCATTTCGTGTCACCTAGAGATACCAATTCTGTAACACGTTTTGTAAGACGATGATATTTTTCCAAACTAACTACTTACACGTTATTTCTACGGTATTAGATGGCTCATACATACATATGAGTTCTAGAAACATTCCTATTACGTAGTAATTATTTTGAGCAGACTTACTCAAAAACATCATTATTCAAAGCTTTTAAAACCGGATTAAACAAGTAAGCTTGTTACTCTTAACATGACCGTATATTTATCTACTGATTATTTCAATGCAGCCTCCCGTACTGACAAAACTTCACCGTAATCTCTCTCACAGCCGGCACACAACCCGTAGCTTTAAGGCTCCGGTTTAAAGTTTAGAGACCTTTGCCTCCGCTCGAGCTAGTGGCTCTCCGATGTGAATCGTAGGCATTACGTAATTAAAGGGAGTTTCACATTATCCGATACGATCTGATTGGTATCCAATTTGATGCTATTACCTACTAATTGAAGCAAGTAAAGCTCATGATTTTGTTATCAGAAATAACGTTGCGTTATTGTGATTATGTCTGAACATATGCTGTGGAAAAGATAAATATAACGTACAAACTTGGCTAGGAAGTGATGATGAAAACTACATATTTGTGTTGATATAGGCCATTAAATGGGCATCAGATATTAAACTCACTCGGCAAATCAATAAAAAAATGTAAACATAAAAAAATCGATAACCCTAGCGCGCCAAACATGTAAACACTGTTGACATCGTATTAAGAAACTATAGGTACCTACTACAACTTTATTTTGCAATGTTGTACCTACACTATACGGTTCGGTACGGTATTACACTTCAACCAATGCTGTATAATTATTCAATGATGTTACCGTAATACAATATTTTTTTTCGTGCTCCAAATATCCTCAAACAGGTGATTTTATAATTTCCTAACCTTAAGCACATCTTACTATTCCGGTGTCAATCAACCATCCTGACTTCAAATCGGACGGTGTAAAAACGCTCTAACACAAGTTACGGAGGTACCCACGATAATTGCCCACGATTAAGGGAAATTGGAAAGGAGTAAAGCCGACGCCCTGATTAAGGTTTCCGAGATAAATTTTGCCTTTTGGCTGAGATCGACCTGACAATTTACCTGCGCGCCTCGTAATTGCAATTTTAATGAACTAACCGAATTTAGGTGAAAACAGCCGCCCAGTGCTGTTTCATAAACAAAATTAAATAATTGATTTCATTTAGCAGCTTCAGAAAGTTCAAAGGAATTTGATTTGTTTAGTGTTTGGAAGGAGCTTAAGGACGCCGCGTAGGAAAATTTAGAAATCTCATCTGAGAGCACCATGTCCCTAAAGTAGAGATTTACTGACGAATTAGCTAATTATGTTCACTGCTTTATGTCAGCTCTGTTAAATTACATCATCTAAGTTTTATTGCTCTAAAGTCATACATTTACAGAACTATACAAAATTTAACCTTCGGGAATAATGCTGCGGGTTCCATGATGGATCCGTTCACCGCACGATAAATACTTAAATGTTAAAACATCCCTTATTCTCGCATTAATCGCTTTTCAGAAAGTGCCGGGTGCTTTGTCATTTATTTATCGCGTGACTAACGCAACCATCAGAAGTAAGCCCTCCGGTTTTTGTTGCATAATCATAAAAAAAAAACATACAGCCCAATCAAGTTAAAACTTCAAAAAAGGAACTCATTAAATTTTTATGAAAATACCTGTTTAACGGTATGTAGGTATGTCTATCTATTTATCAGCCAGAGACGTCCACTGCTGAAAATAGGCCTCCCCTATAGCTCGCCACAAAGTGCGACCCCGTGCAGACCGCATCAATTTATTACCCGCTACCCTCACGAGGTCATCCGTCCATTTAGTCGAGGGCCGTTCCACGATGCGTTTTACTACTTAACTGTAATCTACCGGATTTGTAAATAACGACGTAAGTGAATTGATGTTACGCGATTCAGATACAGACATCGATTAGCGGTGAGCGGTTTCCGCTTGAGCGTTTTGCGAGCGATAATGGCGGTTAGGGTTGCCACTTTTATGTTCTGAATATGAATCATCAATCTGTGACCGTCCCACAATAAGCCAGTCAGTCAACGAGCATAAAATATACAGTATTAATAGTAATCTATGTGCTTTTTAAATATAGCAACTACAAATATAACTATTAAAACCTCTATTCATCCACGTATTGTATAAGAATATTTTAGCTTCTGGCACGATGTGTCTGAAGTTATTGAATACTAGCTTTTGCCCGCGACTACGTCCGCGTGGAACTTGGAAGTATGGAAGCAACCTCGTACAACACGATAGATATCCACCTAATCACCTTAATTGTGCTTTTGGTCTAATCATTAAATTTCCGACAGGGTCATCAATGTCATCATGAATTACTTACTCACTTTTCAATGTTTTTGGGATAATTTCCAGGATGAAAACTATCCTATGTCCTTCCTCGGATCTTAAACTATCTTCATGCCAAATTTCATCAAAATCGATTCAGCGGTTTAAGCGTGAAGAGGTAACAGACAGACAGACAGACACACTTTCGCATTTATAATATTAGTATAGATTCGCTGTTGTATCCATCCGTTTCTTTGACTTTTTATCGTATAATTACTGTTACACAAATAATTGTATTTCCGAGCACTAATTAACAAGTTACTGTATAACCACTAGATTGCTTTTGGTAACTACGGCTACCTGTCACCGCTCTTATTTTATTATATAAATAGAGTCCAACTCAAAATTCGAAGCAATTGAGTGGTTAAAAACACCAAAAGCTCCATTTACGTGCCTATAATATTTGAAGTTTCGATTCTCTCCTTTCCTCGATCTCGTCAGATCACCAAAATTTTATAGGACAAACTTCGATATGCTTCCCTCCTCCAAAAAATAATAATTTACTAAATCGATAATTCAGTGAAGGAAATCTGAAGTAACAAACATTAAAAAATACAACCCAAACGAACCTCTTCGGTTTGGGCTTCTTTTGAAAATAAAGTAAAATATGGATGGCAACCCTAGCGATGCCGGTGTTTTGTTTAATTGTGGCTTGCGACTGGCGTTTAAAAAGTGGTACCTAAAATATACAACCGCGGTTTATTTATCAACACGTTAAAATAGTCCAATGCAATTTAATTTCAGATTGTTTTCAATGAAAATAAATGTTTTTGTCTGTAAAAGATTAAACTTCATTGATAATTTAAATTAATTAATTAAAATTATTCTTACAATTTTAATGTCCAAGGGAACTTACTTGTAGATACGTGAAGTATGATGATCACAATAAAAAATAATTAAGCATCTGCAAAATGGAAAAAGTTAGTAAAGTGGTTCAAAGATAATCTTTGGACAACTTTTAAAACACTTATGTAGTACACGCGCCATTATTCTATCAAGGCTACGAATTATATGGACGGATAAATTTTAAGATTTCTAACTAATATATTGGTATCTGTACGTACCTGATACGATTAGTTATCTAGACATTAAATTATTTAGAAAATATGTACACCATATTGTTAAAACCCGATTTACTGAGTATTTATCGCTTTCTTTTCAGTATATGCTTCGAAATACTTTATATTTATATTTTTACTAAGGAGTTTCTAGGTCATTATATTGTACATCAGCTTTAGCAGGCTTATTAACACACACTCGTCTACTTAAAAAAAACATTAAGCCGTAAAAAAAATACGGCAATATAGACTAATTTTGCAACACATTTACAAGTTTTGCCGCTTCCGACAAGGGTTCCGCCAATATTGCATTAAACATTCCTATATGAACAGATTTCACACCCCCAGTCTCAAAGTATTCCAAATACTATGTCGGTATATTAGTTTGAAATCTATTTGTCAAGTCACATCGCTATGGGACGTGATACACCCATCGGGACAAATACAAGCAGAAAAGAGCAAGTTTTAAAGCTGGCCGGGAATCCAGAGGTACCGGGTTCGATTCCCGGTATCTTTCGCCAGGTTTTTTGTGCCTTGGTCTTTTTCTTTGTGCTTTGATCTTTGTATCAATGGCTTAATGTAAAAATAGTGGTGTGTACCCACATTAAAAATAATGAGACATTACAAGCTTCATAAATTTACATGCTTCTTATAGTAGGAGAGCCAAAGAGGCGATTTCGGGAGTACCTAAAGCGCGGCAGATTAATATATAGGGGGATACCTTGTACCCAGTTAAGTACTTCCACCAAATATGGGCCTCATATATATGGCCGCCCGTCAAGGATAAAAGATCAGATTAGTAAAAAAAAATTGTTCATCTGAAATTCTCGAGCGCGTCAGATTAAGGTAGGGTGAGTTAGTTACAAGCTAAAACGTATATATTCCTCTAATCTGACAATTTAAAGGTGACGTCAAGAAGGCGGAGGGCTACAAAGTTGTAAAAAAAAAAAACTTCATCTCGACATTCTCGAGCGTGGCTAATTTTTTTTTTATTTAAAAGGGAATGAATCAATGATAACGGAAAATATATAATCTGACGATTTCCACTAGCCGAAGTAACAAAAATTCATCGATAAAGTTTAATGCGTGCAGTTACGTGATGCCTGTATTCCACTCTGGTTTCTGTTGCCATGACGCCATGACAGCTGATCATGTTGCTTACAACACTAAAGTTATTAAATATTTATAGTTGCCGGCAACTTTTGGAACAAAAATGGCGGATTTGCGCATGTACATTTGTACGTAAATCGGCTACTGCGCAGTCAAGATTATGCTCTAAAAGTTTGCCGGCAGCTGTACTATGAGTGATATTAATATAAAGTGTGTATTTTGTGGTAAACCTACACTACAATACTACAATTAAATTTACATGAGAAACATAACAAAAATGTTTAAATATTTTAGAATATAGTCGGAGCAAACCGGTTCTCCGAAAATCCCGAACAACATACGATAATCATGAACTTTCGAGAGAATCTTCATTAAATTAAGTAAATCACGCACAGTGCTATAAATTATTTATAGCAATAAAAATACCGGGAGTCTTTCAGTATTTACAACAGCGGCAAAGTATAATGGAATATGACAGTGCATCGGAAGTTTCTGGGAATAGCTCCGAATCACATGCACCTGCTTCTGGGGAGTGCTCCGAGTCACATTTTCCTATTTCTGGAGAGTGCTCTGAGTCACAAGTTCCTGTTAATTTTTTTTATTTTCAGATTACGCGAATCCCGCCAGATAATCGTCAGATTATGAGACAGCACGTCTAGGGCATAAAGATGAACCATATATATCTTAATCTGATGCGCTTGAGTATTTCAAAATGGCGATGTTTTTTTGCACATTCTGATAATAACTGCGAGTTTGCGTCACATCCAAATTTTCAGATTATTATATAAGAGCTTTTTTTTAGATTCACTTAACATCCCCTTAGAAAATCTGACGCGTCCGACGAAAAAAATTTTTTTTTTCATTTTCCACCCTCAAGTACGACCACCCCCATCATGGAAACAATCAGTTTAACATGCGTAAATCTTTCAAAATGTGTAGGACATGGATGCTATCAATATCTGACGCGCTCGAGTATGTCCATGCAACAGTTTTTTTTTACATTTTTGAAAATCTGTAGCCGCTCCCCCCACCGATGAAAAGGTATATCTTATATGACATTTTTTCTTTTTATCATCTAAGCTTCGCAACCCAATAGGTCTCTATGACGCTCGAGTGAATCCCGATTTAGCATCGTGGTCTACCCTACTATTATATTATTATAGCAAGTTATATCAGAAACAATTCCGCCATCCCCGGAGAGACGACGTCGCGGAAGTTTTCAACAACTGCCACAACTACATTAATTATAGTGGAGTTTGACTTAAAATAAGTCATTGTTAGTTTTGTCTGCGATTCTTGTGTTGTGAGCATGTTCAGTCATTGTTTTACTTATACTTGAAATTATAATTACCAAGAGATCTCAGAACGTTTTATTTTGTACAAGTCTATCTCACATTCTCACCAAATTAATATCTTTGTTGTACGAGTTATTTACGAAAAACTAAAAAAAGGGACCTTTACACCCCCCTCCCCCCGTTAGCTTCACCCCCACCCACCAGTACTTTTAGTATGATGTTTAAAACATCATTCCCTACAACTATGCCAAAATTCGCTTATACACGAGTTTTTTCCCCTGAGAGGCAGCTTTTGGTCTTTGTTAGGTGGGCTATTGGTTGTCTACTTTGAAATGTGACCATAGATATTTAGTAGTATCTATGTATACACTAATTAAGTTTTATTAGCGTTTACCAATTACAAGTTCCATTGAATAATTCGCTGCGTCCGATAAGCCGGCCTCTCACAAAGGGACGAGCGGTTTGATTTAAGCGGCTTACTTAACTGTTACTGTGAATTGAACTAATGGGTAAGGCCGCGAATCGTTTCAACAGACCTTTCCTTTGCGTTACTAAATATTCATACATACGATAGCAAATGTATTCATTTTCAATTAAATTAACAAGATCCGGTAAAATGTATGTACAATTGTACATTCTTAAAAATATTTTTTTTTTGTGTTCAAAGTATTTGGCAACGCAAAGGAAAGCCCAGCTGATTATCAGCGACCCTAAAAATACTGTATTAGGTAATAAAATATGCATAGTTATATGTATTATTAATGACAAATAAAAATTATATAGCTACATTATGTATTTAAATAAAACAATTTAAACGGATTATATCGCGTATATTAATTATTTGAGCCTCCCTGACGTTTCAGTGCCTTTACAGATACCGTTGTCAAAGGTTGACTCACTTTAAATGTGTGAGAGTCGCGGAAACCGAAGAAAATACTACATTATGTAGTTACACAAATAAAATAGTGTTTAAATTGAATAGGCTACTGTCGCGCCTGTAATATATGTTTTAAAACACTGAAGATTTTATGAGATTCATACAGGTAATAAGTAATAAGCATTGATCTAAACGGATTTTCAGAACCATAATCACAGTAATGTTGACGTCAGTCAGTGTCACCCAACCGTATCGGAGCAGCATACCTGTCCGTCTAACTACGCTTTGCGACTCTTGTCGCGCGACATGCATCGTCTGTCACTCTTTTACAGTTACAGTTAAGAGATAGGTAATATTTCTCGCACGAGAAAGAGTCGCGTGTCACAGTTGTGCTAGAGGTGCTGGTATATTCTTAGACTGTGAGTCCACTGAAGCGAAGCGGAAAAATTGACCAATCAGGCTGCGTCTTTATGAAAGTTCAAAAAAATTGAATTTCAAACTGAGGATTTTGATTGGTCCATTTTACACATCTCCGCTTCAGTGGACAGCAGCCTTATACTGTGAAATAAACATAGTATACAAATACAACGACCTCTACTTCACTCACTAACAAGTCATGGCCGAATTCACAAGGAAAACTTTCTCGCTTGAATTAATTTGTTACCTGATATCATAAAACAAACCGAAAGCTTACCATAAGTTATTTCTCCCCTAATTCCACCCAATTACCCCAAGCTTTAGGGGTAACACAGAATTTAAAGTATGCGACGTCGTGTCGTTGCACGTCGTGATGTCGTGTCGTCGTGTCGTCGAAATCTACGGCGCACATTGCAAAAATATACCAATTGAAGAACAGTGAAAACTGTTTTTTTTATTCTGAATCGTTCTACTAGGTTACCTATTTGAAACACTAAAAACGTTAGTCCGAATTTCATTGCGACAAAAACTATTCGACAAATATCATTTTAACTTTTTTTCTTTTGAAATATCTGAAAACCGTTATTTAAGGTAACGTGCATTTATATTTTCCAGCATTAATTAACATCGATAATCTTTTAAATAAAGCATTTAAACGGATTATATCGCGTACATGAATTATTTAAGCCTCCCTGACGACAAATAATACGCGATATAATCCGTTTAAATTATTTTATTTAAATGTGTGACGGTCCCGGAAACTGAAGAAAATATTATCGATAATCTTATACCTAGTAGAGCTTATGAAAAGATCAGATGAAAGAAACCTTCTCTAGTTGTTCACACTCCCTACACATTGTAACTTGTTACTCTTTTAATACGGTGAATAGAGACTAAAGTACTATGTGTGACCTTACAAACGGTCCGGTAGTTTTGAATTTTTGATATGTTGTCTAGGATGGTTAGTTAGTGTTTAAAATGCAAAATGCACAATTCCCCCCCCCCTCCGCGCCCGCCCCCATATTGAAAAAACCGGCACTTTCTTCATATTTTTGCTCATATCTTCCTTTAGGAGCATTTTAGCTAGAAGAAAGCTTCAACAATGTTATAGAGAGTTAAATTTACTACATTTTCCATTTTATACTTTTTTTCTAGGACAGATAGTTACGGAGATATCCACATTTAAAAAACCGTAAAAAATCGCAATTTCCTACTGAAAAACAAACTTCTGGATTATATCTTCGTTTAGGAGCATTTTAGCTAAAACAAAGCTTGGGCAATGTTGTAGAGAATTAAATTTACTATAATTTACACTTCAAATTTTGTTTCAAGGACGGTTAGTTACGGAGATATGCACATTTAAAAAACAGGAAAAGTCAAATTTTCTGAAAATTTCTCAAAATCCTTGGTTTAGAACGCTGTCATTCAGTTACGGACTAGTCTAGGACAAATTAAAACATGTAGGAAATATAATTGCTTATAAAACTCATGTCCATTTTTACATACATTTTCGGAAAATGTGACTTTATTTTATACACATCTCCGTAATTATCCATCCTAGAAACAAAATTTGAAATGTAAATTATAGTAAATTTAATTTTCTACAAAATTTGCATAAGCACTGTTCTAGCTAAAATGCTTCTAAACGAAGATATAATCCAGAAGTTTATTTTTGAGTTGGAAATTACAATTTCTTAAGTTGTTTTAAATGTGCATATCTCCGTAACTATCTGTCCTAGAAACAAAATATAAAATGGAAAATGTAGTAAATTTAACTTTCTATAACATTGTCGAAGCTTTCTTTTAGCTAAAATGCTCCTAAAGGAAGATATGAGCAAAAATATGAAGAGAGTGCCGGTTTTTTCAATATGGCGGCGGGCGCGGAGGGGGGGGGAATTGTGCATTTTGCATTTTAAAACTGACTAACCATCCTAGACAACATATCAAAAATTCAAAACTACCGGACCGTTTGTAAGGTCAAAATCCTTTATTCACTGAATTATTTGCACTGTCAATTTAACTTATTCTCATTTAATGAATGAATTGACAAACCCTTATACCTTCTACATAAGAGCTACAAAAGCGTGATTCAGCTCATGTAACACCGCCATCTAGCGGATAATTGGGTCCCTAAACAAAACGTTTTTTGTTTTAAATTAGTCCTTTATTCTGTGCCATACGAGTAGCACGCCATATGGTGCTAAAGTTGTAAGATGCACGTCGTAGGTATCCACACGACATCGTATCGTGTAATTGTGTTCGGCCCTAAAGTCCTCTGCTCAGTTATGCATGAGTCGGACTAATTACATTTTAAGTTTCTCACTCGTTGTTTAAGATTTAAAATAATTCAGGATTCTGCGGGAGTTTAGTGTTGCAGGTGTTTTAAAACGTGTTATAATGGTTGCTGCTGGCCTTCGTTGGTTTTATGACAGTGCTTTAAGAGATGAATTAAAGGTTGATTTTTAAATTTAATTAATCTCGGACGAAAAAATGGGTGTTAAAAGTTTAATGTATGTAGGAATCTCTGTCGAATAATCGGATATTGGTTTAGTAATTTTTTATATGAAAAGTGACTTGATCAAAGGTTTTCTTAGTAAGATGTAAGTATAAAAAAAAATTGGTTCAGGCCTTTGAAAACCCAAGTTATGTTATATAATTTATGAAAAAGATAAGGCGTACTTATGTCGGCACCGTACGTATGAACGGAACGGATCTAAACTCTGTAATAAAGATTTATATGTATAAGGGTGATAATACTCGTATGTCGCAGTTAAATGGTAAAAACAGGGATTTGATCAACACTCACACATTCCAATTTTATGTGTCATTAATTTTTTAATGTGAGTACACTCCAAAATTGTTTACAAACCAATGATACAAAGATCAAAACACAAAGAAAAAAAGGGGTAAAGCCTTTAAAATAAACAATTCAAAGATCGACATACAATGCATAAGTATAACATTTCGAAAGGTCTAGCGTTAGGGTAGTGGAGAGGTCAACCCGCTGGACCGGTAAGTCCGGTAATCCAGAGGTACCGGGTTCTATCCCGGTCTTGTCCGCCAAGTTACGCATTTCAATTTCTTTTTGTGCTTTGATCTTTGTATCAATTATCTTTCAACATTATCACTACATAGTATAAAACAAAGTCGCTTCCTGCTGTCTGTCTGTGCCTATGTATCCTTAGAACAGCTTATAACTTTAAAACGGAACGGATTTTGATGCGGTCTTAATAGATAGAGTGATTCAAAAGGAAGGTTTATATGTATAATACATGCATAGTATATTCAATATCATCATTGCACCCGTGCGAAGCCGGGGCGGGTCGCTAGTCATATATTAAAATATTTTTTCACAAGCTAGCATACGTCAATTTCAAACTTTCCAGCTAACCCTTCCTTATAAGCATTGTTTGTCCGTCGGCGCTTGTTCCAAACTTCGCATACATAATTCCGTCCAAAGATGTCGATCTCTCGTACACCCACGTCCAACTCGGATCGCTGACGTCACTCAAACTTCACAACTTTAGCCTGAAATGACGTAATTACTTGGCGGTTTACTGGCGCTTATGTCTTTTGTCTAGTGGGGTACCATGCAGGACATAATTAAACTGTGATTTAAATTTTATTGGAAGTGGCCATCGCACATGACACAGATTCTGCGCTGTGATTGGTGGATTTTTAACCAAGTTTGAGAAAGGAAGGGTTTCAAGTCACTGTTGAACATAAATCTACATAATTTTTGGTGTGGAATATGTCTGTTTATATATGTTGACATGTCAAAACCGTTAAAATGTATACTAAATATTACACTTATGTGGGTTTGAGGGGTGCCCGTTGTTTCGCCGACAAACTTTTCATCGAATATCATTTCACCGAAAACGTTTCGCCGAATTTTTACTTCGCGTATTTTCATTTAGTGTAATTTTATCTCATCGACAGTTCATTTCAACTTTTATTAATTCGTAGAAAAACTTTTCAAGGAATATTATTTGATCGATGATTCATTTCGTATATTTTTTAAATGGAGGAAGTACATTACATCGATTTTCATTTCTTCGACGTTTTATTTCAACTCATTTTTTTTAGAAAAAAAAAAAAACCTTTCAGAGCAGATCCGACTCGGCCGGGTTAGGTTAGGTTAGTTTTTTTTTTATATCCCTAAAAAAACGCTCCTTTTGTTGTAGTTGTGAGTTGGATGTACACGCAAGCATGCAAGCATTTTGGACGGGTGCCCGTTGTTTCGCCGACAAACTTTTCATCAAATAACATATTATTATTACGTGAAGTAAGTTTTATGTAATTCAAAAAGATTTTAAACGATAAATTATGAAACGTACTTCTATGAAATAATAGGTACATCTGTGTAATGAATCATCCGCCGTTTGAAAATTCGTGATATAAAAATACTCGTAATGAAATTTCGATGAAGTGAGTTGTCGATGAAATGAAAATACTTGAAACGTTATCTTTGAAGTAAAATTCGACGTAACGAGTGTCGGCGATTCAAGGGTAAACCGGGTTTGAGATAATACAGAGATATTACTTATACTTGTAGATCAGTTAGTCCCGAAGATAATATTTATAGATCTATATCTATTATACATATATATCCTTGGGACTTTATCTACAAGTTTAATATGTCAAGTCATATCCAATTATCCACCAAATATACACCGTGGCTGTTAATAACCCGAAAGATTTAAACCACGTATTTTTGACGACAATACGAGTAAATAATGTTATATCAACATGGGTCTAATTATGTGTCTTAATTAAATTACTATTTCAGTACAAATGAAATCATATTAATTGCCCGCTTCTTTGTGAACAAGTCTTTAGTTGAAGAAGAGTGAGCGAGCATGACACTTCACGAATCGCTCCGAAATCATACGACGAACGGCGAATGCCGTGACTTGTGTTCTATGACAAGAAGTGTCAAGTTATCGCTGTCTCAATATTACAGGGTTCTATGTTTCACTTTTGACGAGTTCAAATTTGAACATTGGCATAATGACATGAATTAGGGTGTGTTAGACTGGAGATTTTTTAACTTTTGATTTGTTTTAAATAATTTATATCTCCTTAATTATGAGCTTTTGGACTATATGTTACATAAGTTTATATACTCTAATTAGGCTCTAGTATCGTTAGCTTAAATCTTTCGGGTTATTAACGGTCACGGTGTATATAAAATTTTGTTGTTTTTGTTTGAATAATTATAATTTATTGTATAACATTATAATTAATATATTATAAATAAAAAAGCTCAATATGTCACGAAAAGAAGAAAATATGTGACTTCAAAGGTACTAAAAATTTGTTGTTTTTTTATATCCAAGAGCAACTTGAAATTGTTTTCAGAATCCTCATAATTCAATAAAATAATAGTATGTCAACCATGCACTTACACGCCCTTTTTCACATACATACTTCTGCCCACATCACTCTGTATTTATACGTAGTAAACGTCAAGGGAATTTATTTATTGGCGATTACTACGTTTCCGCCTTTTGCGGCTTTTGCCGTCGATATAGACATTTTGATCCCAATAAACAATAGAAACGAATAACAACATAAAAAAAATACACCCGTATTGATGATCTTAATGTAAAAGAGATGACTCTGAACGCTTTCAATCGGTCCGCATAACGCTAATGAAATAGGAATTACGGGTGGGCCACGATTTCGCGCGACCAGCGGAGCGGCGAGCAGCGTTCATAAGAGTGAGTAAGATACTGCGCTCGGACCTTCCGCTCCCACCTATGGCCGCCGTTCGCCGACTGGCCGGGCCGATACGCTGCCGAGTAACGTGGGTGGACTGTGCCTTTACCATGAGTTTACAGTGACCGTACTCGCTATCGACTGCGTAAAGGATTTAACCGCCAGTCTACATACAAATAGGCTAGTTAACTCATGTCAAAGTGTATTAAACTAATGTTTATTTCGTATAGTATTTACCATGGGAAACCTAAATATATATTTTCCAATTCATAATAGTGAAAGATGGCTGAAAAAATTGGATTTGAAAATATGTTTTTTAATCTGTATTTTGAAATGCTTAAAACGCTGTCCGCCATTTTCGCTTATGATAGTGACGTCATCGGTCGCCTAAAGAAAACTGGAGGTCAACTCCGACGACTTCGAAATAGTGCCGGCCCTTTCGATCTGCTGTCAAAGCATATTGGAGTGAGCGGGGCGGCACTATGCGTCGGTCGAATTTCGAACATTTACGCGGACTTATACGTCACGCCACAGATTAGCAAAATGCAAAAATGGCGGACGGCGTTTTTGACTGTTCATGAAATTTCTAATGTACAATTAATACAATTTAGCTTTCTAGCTTTCACAAAAATACCAGATTTTTTTTAGAGCTAGTAGAATCATTATTAACCATTTCAAATATATTTCAAAAATGGGTCTACTAGCCTATTGTTTATGATGTCGCTAGCAAACTAGTACGGTCACGTAAACTCATGGTTATGGTACCTGGTTAGCCAATAACGTTGTGGCCAAATATTGCGGTTTGTTTGATGGTATTATAGAAATAATTATTTTGGCTGAGCGAATCCCATTAGCTTTGTACCCGATGAACAATACCATTATCTGTATTGTTAGCTGCGGCCACAACTGCCACTTCAAAATGTAAGGCGTTATAAGTGCAAATTAATTTTACACTAAATTAGTCTTTAAGTCAAACGAAATAAGGTTTACTCTTAAACAAAGAGAACAGAGATGTTGGTCACTTCATTGTCATTATAAGCATCAAAACGAGCTTCACTGCTCTTTCACTTACGATTCGCTTAGCAAATGTGATTCGATTTTTTTTTATAAATGCAATTAAATAAATCTAGCAAACTTTGGCTACCATTGTATAAAGTAGTAGAGTTCATTATTATTCGGTTCCCGTAATTTTCGTCTCATATTTATTTAAACGGATGAATCAATTATATCCGATTTTCAATTGGATTAATTACCTTATTTTACTACTTAGGTACCTACTTTAGTTATTAAATATTTTACGATGACTCCACTCGTGACGTGTGTACTATGAAACAGCTCGGATAAGTAAAACAAATCAAATGAAACAGCTCGGATAAGTAAAACAAATCAAATCGAAAATAAAACGAATTACTACAGTCACCAGGCATCATATTTTAAAAATGGATCCTCATACTCACCCGGCCTCATGAAAGTTGTTTCATTGGCAAGTTTCGTATTTGTAAGCCATTTGTCCAACATTGGCCAAACTATCGTTAATCATCTGTGGAGCCATAGGGCCTCCGCTTAATAGGAGTAAGCACAGAATAAACAACTACTTTACAAGTACCTATAGATGCTCTCTACAGTATAAGTACAGAAAGCTCTCTCTTTTATAATAATAATAATTCGTTTTATTTCAGGCATCAAAGGCCCATAGACCTTACAATCTAACATACATATTAAATATTAAAATACTAAACAACTAGGTCACGATGTCTTTCGTAAGTCCGTGGTGTTGGGTAGCCGACCGCGGAAACGCCGGAATAAAACACCCTTCGGCCAAAATTCTTCCTTCATGAAGGTCGCCAGCTGGTCAGTCGGAACCCCCAACACATAAGAATTAAAATTCACTTTGTGGTGAGACTCCAACTTCACGACCCTCAGGATAATTCCGGTCTTCACACGTACATACTCTACGATCTCCTCGGCCTTCGTAGAGTAATGTATAGACGGGACACATACAATTGCGTCGTCGGCAGGGCGGGACGCAGCAGGTGTTTTTAGATAAGCGGTTTAAAGACCGGCCAAGTGCGAGTCGTACTCGCGTATCGAGGGTTCCGTACAAACACTTTCCATCTGAACTGGCCGGGTTAAGTTAAGGTACCTGGTATGTATGGTGCCGCATACAAATGCGGTGCAAAGTTAACGTAACCGATCGCGTTTGTTGTATGGAAGCCCCACTTAAATATTTATTTTATTCTATTTTTAGTACTTGATGTTATAGCAGCAACAAAAATACATCATCTGTGAAATTTTCAACTATATAGCTATCACGGTTCATGAGATACAGGTTCATAGGACGGACAGACAGAAAGCTGACGGACGGACAGCGGAGTCTTAGTAATAGGGTCCCGTTTTTTACCCTTTGGGTATGGAACCCTAAAAAGCAAGCATATTTTGTAACCATTGCAGCGCTTAAACGTTGAAGGTTTATAAATTACGCATTCTCATTATACCAAACCTCGTTGAATAGCCCAGTAACGTTGCGCCTCTCTGTTGTCACTAAGTATTTCCTAACATAGCTCTGGACGTCACTCCCTGCTAACCAAGTTGATATCAACCAATATTTGTAAGCCATTTGTCCAACTTTGGCCAGCAGTTGAACTGTCGTCAATCATCTCAGGCGCCATACTGCCATGTTACGGTAAAAGGCCGTATCTTCATAAAGATGTCATAGTATGATACGACTTTTTATAGTAGAGCAGCATAAGCTTTGTCGTCGGAGCGTAAGTCAATTAATATTGAGATTGCCTGATAGCGAATCTGTCGAAGATTGAGGGAATATTTTTAAGGTTGATTGTCTTTCCGATACTACGAGCTACTCGTATAGTCCAACAACCCAGTAGCACACATTAGGCTGCATAAAAGCTTATACAGCCCTTATACGACCTATTTCAGCTGTGTAAGGGCTGTATAACTGCCGTGCTGCTACGGTAAAAGGTCGTATCTTTACATGAATTTCATAGTAAGATACGGCTTTCTAACGTAGCAAGGCAGATAAGCTCTTACACAGCATGTGTGCTACTTAGGAAGAGTCGGTCCGGCCCAGGGATAGTGGCGCTACAAAGAGCTTTGATATGACAATAATGTGTATCAAGAATTATCCAATTTAATGCAGCTCAAGTTATGCGCGGTAGGTACAAATACAAATACTCTTTGTTGTACACCTCAAACACACAACACAACATGAGATACATTAAAATAACAGGCAGAGGTAAACAACAGGCGGTCTTATCGCTAAATAGCGATCTCTTCCAGACAACCTTTATGTAGCGGAGTAGTTGAAAATTAATGTTTGAATTTAGTAGGTGGTGCAGAATAATAGCAGGACTAAATAAACGAAAAACCTAAAAAACAAAAGTGATAAACATTAAGTCTTGTCTTGTTATGCATTTATAAGTTCGACTTAGATAATATCCAAGTAAAATAATTAGGTATATAATTTGCACCAACTCGTTTATTAAATTCCTCAAAAAACATGAAAATTTCATCCATGCCGTTGGAAAGTAATCCCAATTCCGCCTCAAAGGTTGGCTAATTATGAACCAAGCGGCTCAAAGCCCATTTTGTAGGGGCTGAAACAAAGGCTCCAACAAATCGATCCGTACTTATCCCAAGCTCGTATCTTACGGGAAAGTTATGTCTGAAATACGTTCTGCTGCTTTAGTTATAAGGTTCTAGGTCCTAGGGATGGAAAATAAGTGATCTGACGGTTATAGAAGTGGTATAAAATGCTAGTCATCGACTAACGCTGTGTCATCATGCAGTAGCGAACTGGGCTTGACTAACAGTTGATTGTGTTTTGTTTTATTAAAACGATTTGTCAGCTTTTTGTGCTGTACAAGTTATTGCTTTTATGATGACGGGAGCTATTTTACGCTGATTTTTTAAAGTTAAAATATTGTTCTTTCTTTACAAAATTATGGAATCCATTGTGTCTTGGTTCACTGGATGACCTGTGGTTTCACTTTAACGTTAGTTTTTTGACAAGTTATAGCTTTTGTGTTAACTCGCCGTGGTTAAACCAACTGCCACTTTTCTACATACCTATAGTATTGTCAGAAAGATCTCTTTCTTGGGTGCTTGTCAAATAGAAAATTGACAAATTTGACCATCGTTCCGGTTGAAGTTATATATATATGAGGGGTACACGGAAATAACATGTTTAGTCAGTTTAGCAACTTTTTGATAAATTGCTATTTTAATGTCTAACATATTCTTACTGCATCGCTAACCTTAACGTATTTTCTTTACAGGTAATAATGCGGTGTTGGCGGCAATATGAGTTAACGTCAACAAGTGCTACAGGCTGAGGTCGCAGGCTAGATACACACAGGTGAATGTCCGTGTTGTGAGCAACGCTAATAGCAAATGCACCAGCGCGCACCAAAATGCTTGAGTCCGGGCAACACGGCGCACAATCGTTGCTAGTCGCAGCGACGCGTGCGTTCAGCTATCCCCAAAAAAAAAGGCCGATGACCAGATGCGTCGCTGCGCGCCTGAGACCATAAATAAAATCCTAACACCCAAGGGCCCAAGGCTCACATGGTGCCTCCCCGTCTCGGGACTTGAGACTACGAACGACGGTCTGGCGTGTCGTCAAGCCCCTAGACCAAATACGTTACATTTTACATAAACGTCCGCCATTTGTCCGCCATCAGTCTACGTGATGGCACCGACTTTTTAACCCCTCCGAAAGAAGAGGGGTGGTTTGTGTATCTGTGTGTCTGTCTGTGGCATCGTAGCTCCCAAATGGATGGACCAATTGCAAATTGCCAAATGCATTTTTTTTATCGACACTTGTCCGTCGACATGGTTCTTAGCTATGTTTGGTGGAAATAGGACCAGTAGTTTCCATGATGTTCAGCATTAATTGGAACAAGTGAAAGGATAATATCAGCTCATGTTCAGTTTTAGTAGCATTTTTGAATGGGGATCTCATGATGACCAGCTACTTGTGTTGGGGGTGTTTTCAATTTTTAATTTAGGATATTCTATTAGTGAACTCGTAATATATCGTTCATGGAAATAAAGTCGATACATGTCATGTATTGAGGTTTCAGGGTTGCTGTAACAACTTTTTACAATAGGTATGGTGATTTATGTATTCAGTAATCATAACAAAGCCATTGTAAAAGGGATCGGGGGATTGGACATATCCAAAACAAAAATACTATACTACTAGTCCTTATCAATGGGCTCTCGAACGGTCGTGGCAGACGGTGAATACCATTCACTGCCGCGAAGGCCGCATCGATCGTACGCACGACACATATGGCGCTAATAATACCCGTAGTGCGGTATTCTATGACGAAACTCTTTCGATTGGGATGACGACTGATCTTCAATTCTACAGCATACTGTAGTTACCTTTATGAATAAAATTAGCTCAATGTGTCATGAACAAAATTTTTTTTTAATCTACAAGAAATTTTGAAATTGTTTTCAGAATAATAATTTTACTAAACAATAATTGTACGACAACCATGAACTTAAACGCACTTTTTCACGCTGAAAATGACAAATTACTTATTGTCTCGATACAAATATTGGTACCCGTAACATATGACGTCACGATTTGTTGGCCATTAGTATGGAGCGTTACCGCTCCGTAGGCATGTGGAACTTTGTCTGTAATTTCTGACTTTTAGAGCAGTCTAAGGACTAGGTATATGGGACTAACTACACTTAAGTCAGAAATCATCGTGAAAATTTAATTCGACATTCCTAAGGAGCGCGGAAAAGGCTACGATACCATGACGTCATCGTCATGTAAAGGTACCTATATGAGTATAGAACTAATTTGCCCGTGAAATACTGCGTTTGGAATCGAACCAGCTGTAGATTCAAAAAATTAAACCGCGTAGGTTCAGAAAATTTCTGTAATACACATTTGGTTCATATAGTCCGCGCGTTCATTGAATCAGTCGATATTTTTCTGTTAAACTGATAACACCGATGTTTTACCCAATCAGAAAATGGCTTCAGGAAGAATGAAACTCCAGCTTGCACAAAAATGAGGTTTCCACAAACAATAGCGCGGATTTTATGAGATAAGTTAAAGTTTGAGAAGTGGGTGGAGCTGGAGAATATTTTAACGCCGAGAAACTATGCTTAACTATATGAAATTATCTTAACGCAGAATCGTCTACTAAGAATATTTTACGGACGCTTATTCTAAACTATATTGTGAAATTGAAATGGCTGTTTACTTAAGATAATTATGTTTGCCTTTTATAGCACCTATTGATTCACAATTTTAATTATTTTCTTTCTTAAGTATTAGAGGCAAACCGTAATTTAGGTTTTTGCTTTTTAGTAAATCGAACAGTTGTTTCCGATTTTTTTGTTTCAAAGTGATTATTTGTTATTTATTTGATATTTAAACTCTATTGCACAAAAGACAGTACAAAAGGCGAAGTTAATGCCAAATGGCATTCTCTACCAGTCAACCATAGGGTGAAATAGAGATGCTTCAAGTGGGTAGCAGAGTAGAAAATTTATCGTTCTGAGAGCGTCTAAGATACAAGTGAATACATATATATTAAATAACATAACTACCATAAATACAATTATATATGTATATATACTTAAACTACGTATACTATAAGATTTATATATTTTCTTTTTGCTAGATAATTATTTGAATTTAGATTATTGTTGTAATAATACCGTATAATGTGCCAAAATTGTGTTAGTGGAAAAGGAAATCAATAACGAAGTAGGCTCGAGGTAGCCCCAACAAGATCCTAATTTGCTAAATACACCTTAATAATTTTGACTAGGTACTTCGATATAAATTTGCGATTAAGTACTTATGTGATATTAGTTATTGACTTGAATATTCAATTCGCCAACTCGTTGATTCTAGGGATCTAGAATAAAATAAATGTACAAAAAACTACACAGTTGGTGCTGGCACTTTTTAAAAGCAAAGTAGGTATGTTATTTTTTTATAACTTCACGTGAAGTTATAAAAAGATAACAGCAGCAGGTTCAGCGGCGGAAACAGCCGCTAAGATGAAACACGCCAAGTACGCAGCCTTAGAGTCGATGTACGATTTCGTACCCGTCGCTGTGGAAACGGCTGGACCTTGGGGTAGTGAGGCTCGCGAGCTTTTTAGGGATTTAGGGCGGCGATTGAGAGAGAGGGGCAACGATCCTCGCTCTGGGTCATGGTTGGTTCAGCAAGTCTCCATTGCCATTCAGCGGGGCAATGCTGCTAGCATAATGGGGACTTTTGGACCAAATATGGCCCTGAGAGGGGATTTAAGAGATTAAGTTTTCCTTGACGAGGCGTGTTGCGGATTTATTTCATGTCATTTGATTCTGACGAAGCTTGTTGCGGATATACTTTGTGAATTGCATGCATTATTTTTAATTGACGAAGCATGTGGTGGATTTTTGTTTGTTCATAGGTGTCGGTTTTATTTTAAACAAAAAATAACATACCTACTTTTAAATGGTTTAAATTATTTTCAACACGATCAAACCCGGAAACATTTTCGACATTTCAATCGCGGCAGCTAAAGTTCGCTCGAATTGTTACAAAACGATTGGCTGAATTGGAAATTCGGAAATAGTTAAATCGACAGTTGACGGCGAACGGAACTGCGTCGACACGACTTTTAGTTATACGGCATTAAATGACGCTTAGATGAAATTAGTTAAAAGAAACTGTAAAAAATAAAGGAAACATGTAATAAAAATGCATTAAAAGTGAGGTTTCGGTGGAGAGAGGTCATTATTTCAGGATAAATCTTAACAGCGTGGTGCAGGATTTTTATAGGCACGCGGGGTCAGACGTATAGCGCCATCTGTAGAAAAAAAAAACTTTTATCCGCTCGTCGCGCCGCAACGACTGGACGGATTTTAGCCATTTTTGGTACATGGATAGCTGGGTATCCAAAGATGGTAATTTTTATATATGTATTTTTCGACTATAGAAAAAATAATAGCGGACGAAGTTGGGGACAACTTCTAGTCGAGAAATATTTTTTTTTATTATTTTTATGCATGTGTGAGTCTGCGGCTTCATCACGGTTAAATGGCTGGAATGATTTAAATTTTTCTACTACTATACAGTGTGCGGAAAAAAGTGGGCCCTGGATAGTGTTTGTGTTTTTTACCGGTTCGATTCCCGGGTAAGACAAACGAATTTTAGAACGTTTTAAGAAAATAATGTTTCCTTCAAGTAAGATGAGCTAACTTGATTTAAGGTAGTTTCCGTCCAGAGCCCATAACTTTATTCCGCACTGTATACGATAAGACTCGATTTTATCGTGATAAGAGGCGGCCTCATCTAAAACTTGGCGGTTTCGACGCGCGCTCGGAGATACTCGTAGACGCTTGCATCCGCTCGACCGGAGAAGTTTCGCGGTTGGCGTGTAAACAGTTCGCCTGAACCAACTACAGGTCTTGAACTACTTATAGTCAATGTTCATCGTTTAACATGTAAATTATGTATGGACTAGCATTAACCCGCGGCTTCGCTCGCGTGCCTATATAATACACATCATCCTACGGGAACAATGCTCTTTTTTTTTCAGGATTGAAAGTAGGCTTATTTGTTAAGTTGGGGTATAATCTGCAATCTGCATTTCCCTCATGCATATCCGTCCAGCCGGTTTAGAGTGAAGAAGTAACAAACATACACAGACTTTCGCTTTTCTAATATTACTGGGAAATACTTTTTATTTTTATAAATAATGACACAAAGGTAAATTAAGAAAGAAAAATTGAATGCGATCTACTGCAATCGAAGCGGGGCAGTAGATCGCATTCAATTTTTCTTTCTTAATTTACCTTTGTGTCATTATTTATAAAAATAAAAATGTGGTATTACCACATAAAAAATATGAATCGATAAAAAGATTCTATACAAATATTTAAATACTTTTTATGTTATCACAACTCCACTTTAACAAATCAAACCGAAAACTCAAGCACTCAAATCAAGCGATCTCAGCTTTTACTGTATCCAAATAAAGTTCACTTCGAAATTCATAACTCGAACTGAAGCTATGACACCGGGATATGTGTGCATTTTATTTGTATAAAGCTTTTATAATGTCCCGAGCCTCCGCTTATCGACTTGGGATATTCGAGATTGGTTTAATGATTCTAAGCCATGTTCTAAGTTACGTCATGTTCTATGTTGATGAATGAAAAATGTATTACTCCGAGCCAGATAAACGTAATTCCAAATTCTGAAATGACTTAACATAACTATTGAAAAGCTTGAATGTATTGATTACGGATGCAGGAAGTTTCCCGATCATAACTCCTCCCGTCCCAACGCGCCGCCCGCCTAGGTACCGATTGACGATCGAGATGCCACCAAATACTATTTTTTTAATCTATTAGGATACCGCGGGTCTCTATCCATACCTCAAAAGCAAAAATAGAACCCCCTTATAGGATCACGTGTAGCTGTCTGTCAGTCCGTCTGTTACAACCGATTTGCTGCAAAACTACTGGACCATTTAATCGGTCAAATGCTGCAATTTGGCGCAAATGCTTTCAAGAATTTTCATGTCCACAATATAAAATTTCAAAATCGGTGGTATTTTCGTAATTAACGTCCCAAGAAACCAAAAAAATACACCCATACTCATATTTAGACATTTCAACCCCATTTCACCCCAACAGGGATGTTAATTCACGTCCGCCACGTTGGATTTTAAAATCGTTGCGGTTTTCGTAATCAGCGATCCGTTAAACCATAAAAGCATTACCAATGTTGATTTTCAGAATTTGTCACCACATTTCTCCCTTTTAGGGGTTGAATTAAAAAAAAAACTGAAACACGTGTTTTTTCATTTATCGTTAAAACTACTCCTGTGAAGTTTCGAATAAAATAGTTTAACTAATCTTGTTTCCCCATACAAACTTTGGACCCCCATTTCACTCCTTTCGGGGGTGACTTTTGAAAAATTATCTTTTAGTGCACCCCTACACCTTATAAGGAACCTACGTGCCAAATTGGACTCTCTAGAACCAGCGGTTTAGTATTTAGACATTTCAACTCCATTTCCTCCAGTTTAACTGATCTTGTTTCCCCATACAAACTTTGGACCCCCATTTCACCCCTTTGGGGGACGACTTTTGAAAAATTCTCTCTTAGTGCACCCCTACACCTTATAAGGAACCTACGTGCCAAATTGAAGTCTCTAGACCAGCGGTTTAGCATTTAGACATTTCAACCCCAACAGGGGAGATTTTAATTCACATCCGCCACGTTGGATTTTAAAATCGTTGCGGTTTTCGTAATCAGCGACCCGATAAACCATAAAAACAATACCCATGTTGATTTTCAGACTTTGTCACCACATTTCTCCCTTATAGGTGTCGAATTTTTAAAAAACCGGAAACACGTACCTATTTACTAATTTATCGTTAGAATTACTCCTGTGAAGTTTCGAATAAAATAGTCTAACTAATCTTGTTTCCCCATACAAACTTTGGAACCCCATTTCACCCCTTCAGGGGGTGATTTTTGAAGAATCCTTTCTTAGTACACCCCTACACCTTATAAGGAATCTACGTGCCAAATTTGAACTCTTTAGAACCAGCGGTTGAGTATTTAGACATTTCAACCCCATTTCACCCCAACAGGGGAGATGGTAACTCACGTCCGCCACGTCGGAATGGGGAATGGATGAAAATTTCAGAAGTGCTTTAAAAGTGGTTGAAATTTTTTCTGGTGGTAGGAATAAGCTTTCTTAGCACAAAAAAAAAGTTTCAGATTTTCTGGCTGCACCGGTGATTTAAAAAAAATCAAAGAGGTTTTATTTCAGTGCATCTGAACCGTCTTCGGCTGTTTAGAAGTTCGCCCAAAGTTATACAAAAGTCAAATGACGCAGTCAACTTCTTTGATACTTTTGACAGATTTCTTCAAAAACACAACGTCTTTTACTTTCGCTGTGATCGCTGTATTTCGACTGCTTTCGACGACTTATAGTACTTTTTTACGAATTGTTTCTGCCCCTGGACCTTGATAATTGCCTGCCTGAACGACGACTTACGGTTTTTGACCCTGGATTTGATATTGCTAGCTTATACGACGACCATTGCAACTCACCCTGGAATTGGAAATTCGCCGAGATGGATGCTGCCGCTTTTGTGAAAGCAGATTCGACAAATTTGCCCAATGTAGATAAGAAGAAGAAAGACGTTATGTTTTTGAAGAGATCTGTCAAAGGTATCAAAGAAGTTGACAGCGTCATTTGACTTTTGTATAGCTTTGGGCGAACTTCTAAACAGCCGAAGACGGCTAAGAGGCACTGAACTAAAACCTCTTTGATTTTTTTTAAAATCACCGGTTCAGCCAAAAAATCTGTAACATTTTTCTGGTGCTAAGAAAGCTTATTCCTACCACCAGTAAAAATTTCAAGCAATTCCGATATTTTCATCCATTTCCCATTTACATCATCGTGAACAGCGTGAAGTACCTGGGGCATGTTATCACGAGTGATTTAAAAGACGATCTGGATATGGAGAGGGAGCGCAGGGCGCTAGCGGTTCGTAGTAATATGCTTGCCCGCAGGTTTGCTCGATGTTCGTATGAAGTAAAAATAACGCTTTTTAAAGCCTACACACAATCTTTTTACTCGAGCAGCTTGTGGGTTAGGTATACAAAGCGAGCCTATAGCGCCCTGCGTGTGCAATACAATAATGCTTTTAGAATGCTGTTGGGGCTGCCGAGGTGGTGTAGTGCCTCAGGCATGTTTGCCGAAGCCCGTGTAGACGGATTCCAGGCAATCATGCGCAAAAAGATTGCTTCTCTTTTAGGCAGGGTGAGAGCAAGCGACAACAGCATTCTAAAGGCAATAGCTTGTAGATTTGACTGTCCAATTCTAGCTTTCTGGGTTGGACAGATCAAGAGTGTGGCCGAATTCATTATTTAAAAAAATTGTAATTTATTGTGTTAGTTGATAAGTGTTACTAATCTAGTCCTAAGTAAATTGTTACTAACACACTATGGATGTAATTGTCCGAAATAAAGAATTATTATTATTATTTAAAATCGTTGCGGTTTTCGTAATCAGCGACCCGATAAACCATAAAAACAATACCCATGCTGATTTTCAGACTTTGTTACATTTCTCCCTTATAGGGGTTGAATTTTCAAAAATCCTGAAACACGTATTTACTTATTTATCGTTAGAAATACTCCTGTGAAGTTTCGAATAAAATGGTCAAACTAATCTTAATTTCCCCATACAAACTTTGGAACCCCATTTCACCCTTTAGGGGGTGAGTTTTGAAAAATCATTTCTCAGTGCACCCTTACACCTTATAAGAAATCTACGTGCCAAATTTGATTTCTCTAGAACCAGCGGTTTAGTGTTTTGACAATTCAACCCCATTTCACCCCAACAGGGGAGATGGTAACTCACGTCCGCCTCGTTGGATTTTAAAATCATTGTGGTTTTCGTAATCAGCGACCCGATAAACCATAAAAACAATACCCATGTTGATTTTCAGACTTTGTCACCACATTTCTCCATTTTAGGGGTTGAATTTTCAAAAAACCTGAAACACGTGTTTACTCATTTATCGTTAGAAATACTCCTGTAAAGTTTCGAATAAAATGGTCTAACTAATCTTGTTTCCCCATACAAACTTTGGAACCCCATTTCACCCCTTTAGGGGGTGAGTTTTGAAAAATCCTTTCTTAGTGCACCCCTACACCTTATAAGGAACCTACGTGCCAAATTTGAACTCTCTAGAACCAGCGGTTTGGGCTGTGCGTTGATATGTCAGTCAGTCAATCAGTCAGTCAGTCAGTCAGTTTCTTCTTTTATATATTTAGATATACAAAACCGTCTCACATGTTGGGGTTCACGGGCCCTCAGTAAGTAAGGGCTCGCGCTACCATTGAAATAGTTTACCTAACGCAAATAAGTATAACGGGTTAGCACAAATTAACTGACACGTTATTATATCGCGGATTAGCAAAGCAATATTACTCTTTTAGTTTCTAAATATGGAAACCCTAAAAAATACTTCTGATAATCATGATATTTATGAATTTCATGATCTTTAGTCGTGATCGTGAGGTAACAATCAGTGAGGCAGAGAAGTGACAATGACAAGTTGCCATATAAAGGTATTAGAACACGTCTATAAAGTCCAAACCTATATGTATGTTATCATTATCAGAAATTAGCTCTAGATTTCTTGTGCAGTATCGAAAATCTACCTGTCTAAACCCTCAAAGTTGCGGCCACCAAGTTTGGCGGTTTCGCCGCTTGGCATACCTTGGTTTATTCCCAATTCTACAGATTTGTATTACAGATTCCCAATTCTACAGATTCCCAATTCTACAGATTATCATGTGTACAGATTCCCAATTCTACAGATTCTCATGTCTACAGATTCCCATTTCTACAGATTCCCAATCCTACAGATTCCCAATTCTACAGATTCCCAATTTTACAGATTCCCAATTCTACAGATTCCCAATTCTACAGATTTTCAATTCTACAGATTCCCAATTCTACAGATTCCCAATTCTACAGATTTTCAATTCTACAGATTCCCAATTCTACAGATTTTCAATTCTACAGATTCCCAATTCTACAGATTCCCAATTCTACAGATTTCCAATTCTACAGATTTCCATGAAATCAATATATAATATATTTGCATGAAATTTCTACAACACATAGAGCCATCCACGGTGATTATTTTCAGATGTGGAGGGAATAAATTAGGGAATTACTAAACAGCAAATTTAATCTTGTTTTAAAAAATGTATACATATTGGGCACATCTCATACAAAAAGTACCTTGAAAAAAATGTTGATGTTAAGCTTAGCCTGCGTGTCCTAGTATATTTTTCTAAGTCGCGAAATTGTGTACATCGGGATACAACCACGAAATTTCTAACACAGATAGAGTATTCTGCGGTGATTATTTTCAGATGTGGAGGGAAGTCAGATTCGTCCCCTGTGCGGCGGAAAAGCGGGGTGAATAGGACAAAGGAGTCCTCTTTTTCTTTTTATATTACTGATCAAATAACACTACTAGGACTTGCGTGGTGTCGTTTTTGTGTAAAACAGATAACATCAATTCATTTTTCATGTTATTTATTCATAGTACCATATAAAAATATGGTTTTATTTCCGAAATTGTAAAAATCACAACAAGTTTTTTTATTCAGGGAGATAAATTAGTTATATTTCCTGAATATTTACAACTAACAAAAATATAGCAAAATCGCAAATTTAATCTAGTTTCTAAAAATATATATATATTGAACACTCTTCATACAAACAGTTGATGTTGAGATTAGCCCGTGTGCTCGTGAATCACGAGTCACGAGTCGTGATACATTAGCAAAAAAATATTTTGTTTCAATTCCATTAATTTGTTTTTCTAGGACGTATATAGTAAATATTATATGTAAAAGCATGTTAATAATCATTATTTAATGTATTTAATGAAGCGAAATAGGATGCGTTCGGAGATTTACGTTGGTTACGCCGACGTAAAGATGTATTTTAAGCTACTGTTTGTATGAGAAGTGCCCAACATGCATATATTTTTAAAAACAAGATTAAATGGGCTTTTTTAAAATAATAATAATAATTCGAAAATGTTCACGAAATTGAACTAATTTACTTCACTAAAAAAAAACTTGTTGTGATTTTTACCTTTTCGGCCATACACCCATATCTTTATATAATTTCTGATATTTGTTTTACACGGAAACGATACCAAACACGTCCTGATAGACTTATTTATTTCTTTATTTATTTATTTATTATTACAGGTTACATAACATCACAGTTTACAGTTTACACCAATGCGTCATGAACCGAACAGTGTTTATTTAGATGGCGAAACGGCGTGACTTAACTGACCAGCAATAAAGAAAGAAAAGAGGGATACTTGGCCCTATTCACTCCATTCTCCTGCCTCACAGGGGACGAATCTGACTTCCCTCCATATCTGAAAATAATCACCGTGGAACACTCAATCTGTGGTAGAAATTTCATGCTTGTAACCCGATGCGCACAATTATGTTAGAAAACAGCGGAATAACAACTCTACTATAATAAGAAGAATAATAAAGCTCTTTGCTGCAAGAGAAGAGTAAGCAAAATTTGGTTATTTTTATGAATGGTAGGGGAGATAGGGGAGCATTGGGCAGTCGGGAGGTTCGGGCACCACCTTGTAAGTCGGGTCGTATGGAAGCTACTTTATTTTGTATACTGTGGTAGTTTAGCTTACTAACTGGCAACACTACTCAGGCTAATATCATCTGCCATTTTCATTAGTTGTCAGTATCACATGCCTTCGACCGTTTCGTGCGTGCGAAAGTAAATATTTTGATGTGATTTCGAAGGAAATAACAACGTGATCTGTGAGAAGTCGTACGTTTCTGTATTTTCATCTAGTTATGTATTTACGAAAGCTAATGTTAACGTATAAATAAAGCTAAAACATTAGACTACAAAAAACTTATTTGAATTTATTTGTGAAATGAGAGGGTGGGGAGCATTGAGCACTAATTTTAAAGGGAGGTTTGGGCATGCCCAATGCTCCCGCCACTATTGTTTGTTTCGGCAATCGGGATAAAAAGTAGGTTCTGTTAAAAGAAAATTATTTCGACGGGTTTAAATTGCGTGTAGGTAAATATTGAATTTGAATACTAAATACTTTTGATGATGTTTCGTTACTATTTGTAATACTAATTATTATATTATTTTTTCTAGAAAATGCCGTTAGAATTAAAAAAAAAATAAGCGACGCGAAATCCCTAAAGATATAGGTAATATTACGTGCACTAGACGAAATTAAAAAGGGAGCAAAAATTAAATCGACTGCAAATCTTAAATAAAATTTATAACTGAAGTAAGAATACTGAGTATTGAGTACTATATCTTTAGTTTTTTTTTGAGTAGGTACTTATAGTTTAAAACATTTGATCGTTTGTTGATTTTATTGAAAGTTTTTATGATTATATTATTTAATTTTCAAGTAATTTACCATTAAGAGGCGTATTTAATATAGTACCCAAACCTCCCATTGAGGTGCCCAAACCACCCGACCATTGGGAGGTTTGGGCACTTTTGACAGTGTTCAGAAAATCTCTTGCAATTTTGAGACCGATTATTTTTGTATAAGTGCTCTTCGTAATAATTGAAGCCAAATATATGTGCTACTTATATAAGGAGTTAAAAGTTGATTTTTAAAAAAAATTGCATTTTTATTAGGACTTACGTAAAAAAGTGCCCAATGCTCCCCTATCTCCCCTACTCTGTAGAGTTAAGAATCTGAATAAAGAATTGGTACAGCTGAGAATCTGTCTGATTAAGAATCTACTGTTAAGGTGTGAATCTGTAGAATTGGGAATCTGTAGACATGAACATGAGAATCTGTAGAAATGGGAATCTGTAGAATTGGGAATCTGTAGACATGAGAATCTGTAGAAATGGGAATCTGTAGACATGAGAATCTGTAGAATTGGGAATCTGTACATATGATAATCTGTAGAATTGGGAATCTGTAGAATTGGGAATCTGTAGAATTGGGAATCTGTAGAATTGGGAATCTGTAGAAATGGGAATCTGTAGAATTGGGAATCTGTAGAAATGGGAATCTGTAGACATGAGAATCTGTAGAATTGGGAATCTGTAGACAAGATAATCTGTAGAAATGGGAATCTGTAGACATGAGAATCTGTAGAATTGGGAATCTGTAGACATGGGCCTAAAGGCATACCTTCATCCGCTCTAGAAGTTCGGCGGTTGGCGAACAAACTACGCATAGTCAATGCTTAACGCTTCACTTGATTTTGCATGAATTTAAATAGGTTACTTCCAATCATTGACACAAACCTACTAGAATAGGATACCTTGGATTGTCTGATTGTACATCGGACAGATGTCATAGGAGGCATCGTAATGCTCTTGTGCTAGTTCAGCTCACTCATGCAAGATGACATTGATTTGATAGGTATGGACGTGTGTATAAGTAAATAGATCTATATATGTTTGTCATTGTCAGCTTGCATGAGCTTGGCATACGTGTACACCGTGTACACTTATGCCAATACATGCGGATGCTCTTTGCCGTAATGTAAATATGAGATTGAGTTTGTTTGTTTATAGCAAGGTTTATAGGTTTATTAAGGTACTAGCTTTTGCCCGCGACTACGTCCGCGTGGAACTTGGAAGTATGGAAGTATGGATGGATGTGTAAGATCTGAATTTAAGTAATCAGGTCAATGAATTATTGGTAACTGCGACATAGGTATCATTTAATTTAATACATTTCTGTAAACTACGTTTTTTGTCTTCCCGTCCTTTGATAGCACGTGAAAGTTTTGTGGACTCGAGACTCGTGAGCACGCCACGTATAGTTGCCCATGGGAAAAACAGTTTTTTTCTAAATGTACACCTGCTACTTTCAGGGTTTGTCCTTGAGCTTTATTTATTGTTATGGCGAAAGCTACTTTCAGGGGAAACTGTACTCTTTTAAACTGGAATGGTAAATCGGTCGGGATTATTGGAATACGGGGAATTAATACATCTTCTCCCTTTGCTGTTCCTGTCATAATTGTTGCATTTACAATATTGCGTCCTAGGTGTGTAATTTGCAGTCGCGTGCCATTACAGAGTCTTGGTGCGTCAAGATTTCGCATCAACAGGACTGGAACGCCAACTTTCAGTTTCAACTTATGGGAAGGCACCCCTGATAATTCCAAAGAGTTGAGGAACTCGACCGGGTACGACGTCACTTGTTCAGTGTCCATGACATTGTCTACCGACAGATATTCGACGAAATCACCTTCCACATGTGACATGATTTGTTCGTTTATCTGTCCCACAATTTCATTAGTGGGTGCTAAGATTGCTCTTTCGCATAGCCATTCTCTGTTTCTCATATTAGTTTTCAGATGGGGATAGACGTTGTTTTTTAAATCATTTGTGTTTTGGACAACATTACAGAACTCACTATTCAAAGTAATCATGCCGTTACTATCTGTTGCCACACGATCTTCGCCGATTTTCAGAAGAGCAGCCGCATATTCCCCCGCTTGTGTATCACAGTGCAGCTGTACTCGCATGTTCGTGGTTAGACAAATTTTTTTAACGTGAACCCACAATGTAGACGCCTTCAAACATGCATTTATTTCATCTGCCGATGTGCCCCTAGTGATCACCGGCAAAGTCTGTCTAAAATCACCAGCTAAAAGTACTACCATTCCCCCCATAATATTTCGGTTGCTCTTGATGTCTTTTATAGTCCGATCTAGTGCCTCGACTGCTCTTTTGTGGGACATCGTACATTCATCCCAAACCAATAGTTTACACTGTTGCAACATTCGACCACGTTCGCTATTAACTAAAACTTGACGGGCCTGGGTCTGCTCAAAAGTTTCTGCAGCTCTGCTAGATGCGTGGCGCTCAGCGTCTAAAACTTGACGGGCCTGGGTCTGCTCAAAAGTTTCTGCAGCTCTGCTAGATATGTGACGCTCAGCGTCTAAAACCTGACGGGCTCGTGTCTGCTCTAATGTCTCCGCATCCCTTTGAGCTGCGTGACGCTCGGCATCTAAGACCCGACGGGTTTGAGTCTGCTCCTCAGATTCTTGGGTTCGAGCTACTTTCGGTGCCCGAGCTCTGCTGGTGCTACGCCCTAAATTAGATTGACGCTTGCGAGTCATATTTGATTATAGTGTAACGAATTAAACCTAATCTAATTTTTTACTAAAATAATCGGTAAGATTATTTTCCTACGTACAGACAATAATAAGAACTGAATACCTATCTGTCAATTCATGGATTTTGACGTAAGTATAAGGTAAAGAAACATTAAATAATTAACATAACATATCGGAACGTGATACCTACCTGAAGGGCTACTCCGATGTTCGAAATTTTACTTTCGTATAGTGCTATTCCATTCACTCAAATATACCTTGACAGGAGATCGAGAGGGATGGCACTATTCGACAGTCTAATTTTGAACATCGGAGTAGCCCTTCTGCAATCACTGGTTTGACATGTCTTGCCAGATGGGTGTGTGACGTTTGTCAAATCAAATGTGATTGATTTAAATTTGTAAAATTTTATGTATTTGATTCTTGAAATTACGCGATTAATCGAATTTTGCGGATACATGTTCCCATATCAGAATTTATTGTTTTTTTACAAAGAATAGTTTGGTATGCGTTTGGTGAAGGTCTATCGTAGGTAGATTAGTTTACGTCAAAACGATGACATGTAGGGAGTTGTTGCAACTACAATGATTTGCTCTCCATACAAAGTTTAATCCCGTTTTTCACGGGAACACTACATTTATTCGGGATGAAAAGTATCCTATGTCCTTCCCCGGGACTGAAACTATCTATATACCAAATTTCATCTAAATCGGTTCAGCGGTTTAAGCGTGAAGAGGTAACAGACAGACAGACAGACAGACAGACAGACAGACAGACAGACACACTTTCGCATTTATAATATTAGTATGGATTTATCAGGTATGTATATATTTGTATATGTAGGGTCAATGAATAAGTTTTATATCAGCCTACATGTACAGATGTGTCTTCCACTTCACTTAAATAGTCATTTTACATGTCGCAGTCGGTAGGATAACAGGTAAAATATTTAACTCTGTATCTAGTTGCTTAGATATTTAAGTTAATTCGGTAAATAAACAGACATGGGACTCAGGTCATTCTGGCAGTATATCTGTCAGGTCAGGTCATACATAGGAAAAATGACGAGAGTAAATAAGAAAAATAATAATATTGCCTTTGCTATTCCGCGATATAATATCGTGCCAGTTAAATTTGTGCTAACCCGTTATACTTATTTGCGTATTTTTTCATGCATACATGCATTTAATGGTCCCACCCTCCCACCGCGATAAGAAAAATGAATACGCAAATAAATATAACAAACCACCACCAAAATAACAGAACTTACTCGACACGTGTTTCGCCCCTCTACGAGGCATCATCAGGAGATGTTGACGGTCTGGAGTCCGACAACCGAATCCAGAGAGTAAATAAGAACTATCTAGTTACGTAAAAAGCATCATCGTCACTTATGAACAGACAATCGTGTAGATTTGCCTTTAAAACGTGCATAAATATTATCAATAATTCAAATCCATCAATGCAACTCTGAACTGATCCCACACGTCCCCATGGATAGCGTCGTCGGAAACAAGCAGGATTTCTGCTCCCGCGGGCCCCTAATTACCTTTTCGATGACGGATAGTAGTCTCGCGCTGGGACCTCCAAGCTTCGTGGCCCCCCGAGGGGCCCCGAGTCGAGACTCGCAGATGCCCTCGGGTAGCCCAATGCAATTGAACTGATCTCAATTATTCGGCACTGTTAACCGAAAGATAATTCAAATGTCTTTGCTTTTGCTTAAATGCCAATCGATATAACTGGATAAAACGCAAATTAAGAGATAAGTATGTTACCTAAGTAAGTACTCTACGTTATGTCACTATAATATCACTTAGACTTCATATAATTCAGTGAATAAAGGATTTTGACCATACAAACGGTCCGGTAGTTTTGAATTTTTGGTATGTTGTATAGGATGGTTAGTCAGTTTTAAAATGCAAAATGCACAATTCTCCCACCTCCGCGCCCGCCGCCATATTGAAAAAACCGGCACTCTCTTCATATTTTTGCTCATATCTTCCTTTAGGAGCATTTTAGCTAGAAGAAAGCTTCGACAATGTTATAGAGAGTTAAATTTTCCACATTTTACATTTTATATTTTGTTTCTAGGACAGATAGTTACGGAGATATGCGCATTTAAAAAAAACTTAAGAAATTGCAATTTATAACTCAAAAACAAACTTCTGGATTATAATATCTTCGTTTAGGAGCATTTTAGCTAGAACAATGCGTGGGCAATTTAGTAGAGAATTAAATTTACTATAATTTACATTTCAAATTTTGTTTCTTGGACAGATAATTACGGAGATATGTAAAAAATAAAGTCACATTTTCCGAAAATGTATGTAAAAATGGACATGAGTTTTATAAGCAATTATATTTCCTACATGTTTTAATTTGTCCTAGACTAGTCCCTACCTGAATGACAGCGTTCTAAACCAAGAATTTTGAGATATTTTCGGAAAATTCTACTTTTCCTGTTTTTTAAATGTGCATATCTCCGTAACTAACCGTCCTTGAAACAGAATTTTAAATGTAAATTATAGTAAATTTAATTCTCTACAACATTGCCCACGCTTTGTTGTAGCTAAAATGCTCGTAAACGAAGATATAATCCAGAAGTTTGTTTTTCAGTAGGAAATTGCGATTTTTTACGTTTTTTTAAATGTGGATATCTCCGTAACTATTTGTCCTAGAAAAAAAATATAAAATGGAGAATGTAGTAAATTTAACTTTCTATAACATTGTCGAAGCTTTTTTCTAGCTAAAATGCTCCTAAAGGAAGATATGAGCAAAAATATGAAGAACGTGCGGGTTTTTTCAATATGGCGGCGGGCGCGGAGGGGGGGGGAATGGTGCATTTTGCATTTTAAGCACTGACTAACCATCCTAGACAACATATGAAAAATTCAAAACTACCGGACCGTTTGTAAGGTCACACATAGTACTTTAGTCTCTATTCACCGTATTAATATAAATAATTAAGTTTTTCTACCATATAGAAAACGACACTTTCACTACCAAATTTCTTTCGTTTACCTAGGTTTCGAAAAGACGACTGCAGTCTTACCTTAATACAAAAGAATTCTACTCATCTTACTTACTAACGTACTTATTGCTTTTACATAAGACTAGGCATTATGATTATTATAACAAAATGGGACTTAATCGTGTTGAAAAAGCTTCCTTCGAGTTGTCCCCATGAACATTAAATTACGTTAGAAACGTCGAGGCAATTAAATAAACACTTATAGGTCCCGAATGAACACAATTAAGTCCCGTTTTGTTATAGTAACATGTAAAAATAGTGTAAGCTTAAATCAATATAAGGTGAGTTGGGATGTTGGAAAACAGGGTAAGATAAAAAACCGTTCAGATCTCCCTATTCCGTGCACATTTTTTACTCCTGGTAACTTTAATGAGAACGCCATTTCGTTGATCCCCGCCCCTCAGTCATTGCCGTTCGCTCAGTGAGTGCGATTGTGAGTTATTGGCAATTTTTGACAAGGTGTGCTTTATACGCCCAAATTGGGTTTATTCAATGTTTGTAACTTTTTTGCAGTGACACTAAAGACATGTTCTATTGATACAATTTCTTGTTATTGTTATCTTCGTTACCTGCCAATTTGGAATTTAATTATATTTCTTATTTTACGAGATTTTATACATTTCAATCTTGCACCGGCTAAATTTGAAGGTATAAGACGGCAATATTGATGTTTTCATCTTAACCTGCTTTCAAAACACATAGTAATAATAACTGGTTCTCCAAATACAAATTTTCTAATCCATTAAGAACTGAGTACCATTGAGTGGTTAACCACAAATTAAGATAGCGAGCTCGTAGTAAAAACAGATTGTAACCACCTTGGAAGGTTAATATAGACTATCGACTCTATTTCCTTGGACATTTGACTACAAAATACACTAACAGAATAATGGTGATCATAACTTTTTTGGAATTTTACAACCGTCCGACTCTCCACAAGAACGTATTCTCTTGAAAAAGGACTGTGAACTCTCATCATCAACCAATTTAAACGTATTCAACAAGGAATAAGGTTGAAAATTCAATATCCACGCAATGTAGTTCTAAACTTTTTTTGTAAGTAACTGGTTGGCGCTTACGAGAACAAAAGCAGATAGGATTGTATTAGACACAATGCCATTGTGAATGCAGGTAAGTGGATGAGCTTAGTTTAAAAAAATTGTACTATTTATAGGGTAGTTTAGCCGGTTTTCGGCCAAGTAAGCAAAATTTTGAGTTCAGGTGGATTTATTGGGCGATATATTTAGCAAACCTTAGTCTAAGTGTTATTTACGAATCTTAGACATATTGTAGTTTCCTATTTCGTATCACATTTTGCCATGAATAATATAGTTTTATTTTTATAATATAAAATATCAGAAAGTAGCTACTAAGTTGGCTTTCGGCCGCTTGTTTTGGTTTACGGCCGTTTATTTAGCCAGTTCTCGGCCACTGTTATTTATATTTTAAATGACCCTTATTTGAGAAACAATAGGTTTTCATATTAAATAAAACAAAAAAGTAAAAATCTATGGAAAATGTAATTAGCTGCAACCTTTTTTTTACTGGATTAATACGGCTGAAATCTAAATATATTTGAGCCGACTTTCGGCCGTCCTATATTTATAGGGACGAAAATGGAACACATACAAATTGTTTTTCGGCCGCATGATAAAGCAGGGCCGAAAAACTAAATTTGTTTTAGTTTACGGCCGCTTTCTGTCACCGCGGCCGAAAACAAACAATACTCTCCACCAATGCTCGGCCATGTTAACCGCAGTGGCCGTAATAAACTCGCTTTTAAAAGACTTATTTTCGGCCATTTCTTTATAATTTTTAGTTACCGGCCGAAAACTAAATTAATCGTTTATCTATTTTCCGGCCATTATCATTTACCTAGGCCGAAAACTAGTTATTCAAAATGTAGTTCTCGGCCGCCAAAAACAAACAATCATAAACTGATTTTAAATCATTAATTTGTTTAAGATACATGCGGCCGGCACCTAAATACATGAATGAGATTGTATCCAAATTTGTAATTGACATGATGTTTATGAAATAGATTTTAATTTAATAGCGATTTTGATCATTTAAAAATATACGAATTCAAGTTATTTCTCGGCCCGGAGTCCGGAAGGTAAATGATTTTACGAAATGCAATCTAGTCATCCGGCCATCACATTTGAAAGGATTTTGTTACATATTTTATACATTTGAATATAAATGATATTATTTCAACTCTTCTAGAGCGTATAGAAGTCAAAGCAATGTTTCTAAAACCAAATAATCAACATTTTAACGTACCTTAAAGAAAATGGCGCGCACTATTTTTTTCACTAATTTTGACCACACTCACACTGACTAAATTGCGTTGGCGTACTGGAGAGCCAATTGAAACGTTATTAAGCGAAAACATTTAGGAGGCGTCAGTGTTAAGCGAATTTGAGTGACAACAGTATTTTTTTGAATGAGTGAGGTAAAATTTTCTTGTTATTGTAGTTTTATTGCGTAGAGGCCGAAAACCAGAGGGGGCCGGGAAACCGGCTAAACTACCCTAACTATTTTCATTACCTAATCTCAAAGTCTGACCCGATTGTAATATTACTGTAAGAAAATCGTATTTTCGCGGTAAATAACGGTTCTTTTCAAATATTAATGAAAGTTTTAAACTACTACGTTGAAATACTGTTTGACTGTATACATCAAATTTATTTACCTAAGGTGCATATAAATAATGATTTTGAAAAATATATCATACTTTTCCCGTAACCTTTCAATTTTACCCCAAGAGACACATACTTTTTTCATACTAAAGGCATTAGTAACTTCCTCGTTTTAGTTTAAATATAAATATTAATATGTAATTTTTACTAAAACACATAGATGCCTGTAAGTACCTAATCTTCATATGGTTTGCACCATATAACTTAAAAAAAAAAACACTGCGCATCTCGTGTAAAACCGTTCAATCTTACCCCAACGCACCCTATAGGCATCATGATATTTAATTCTAAGATTTCCAGAATTAGGAACAAACTTTTACATATGTAATTTTTACTAAAACACATAGATGCCTGTAAGTACCTAATCTTCATATGGTTTGCACCATATAACTTAAAAAAAAAAACACTGCGCATCTCGTGTAAAACCGTTCAATCTTACCCCAACGCACCCTATAGGCATCATGATATTTAATTCTAAGATTTCCAGAATTAGGAACAAACTTTTACAAGTTCAATATACCAACACGTTAGTAAGTAACCTTTGAATAGTTATGTCTGAATCTGCTCGGCTAGTTCAGAATTGCAAACAAACGTAAAGGAAGGAAGAACACACAAGCACCTAATGTTATTACCGTTCTCCGAGGAAACTTTTGCAAATATTTGTGTTTAGACTCGCAAATATTTGTTAATACTGTAACTGTGCAGTCGGTATTTAGGTTTTTCGCTACTATTCTATTGTGATTTTATAAACATAAGTAATTAAATCACAGTAGAATAATAGCAAAAGTGATGATCTCTTTTTTTGTCAACGTCCTTTTAGTTTAGTCTTAGCAGAAATGGGATTGGGAGCTGTTAAAATACACAAAAACTATTAGGGCCATAGAGCTTATTTTTTATTAGGGTTATGCGTTTTTCCTGGATACGTGAACTTGGACTGTAAACGTGTTAAGGGACGTCAATTTAAAATTTTCTTGCTAACTACATGATAAATAAGGTACATGTACCCAAAATATAAATTTTTGTATCGTCCACAGGAAAAACGGCTATTCAATTACACTGCAGTTAAAACTCTCGATGGCTCATTAATGAAAAAGTAACGGTTATATAATCCAAATATTATGAGGTTGAAAGTTTGTAAGTGTGTTTGCATGTCTGTTACTTCTTCGCGCTCAAACGGGTGAACCAATTTCGATAAAATTCGGTATGGAGTTAGCTGATACCCTGGGTTAACACATAGACACTTTAATCCGAACGCAGGTAACACCGCCGGGTGCAGTTAGTAATTCATATACGTACAAAGACGCACTTATTCCATATACTATTACGCATACAATATTGTATCGATTTAAAAGTGTATGTAACTAAATAAAATTCAAATAACTATACATTACTGATATTTTCTTCGGTTTCCGCGACTGTCACACATTTAAATAAAACAATTTAAACGGATTATATCGCGTATATTAATTATTTGAGCCTCCCTGACGTTTCAGTACCTTTACAGATACCGTTGTCAAAGGTTGACTGAGAAAAACACAATTTTTCTCTGTCAAAGTTACATTTGTGCAAACTACACATTTTGTAAATATTAATTTCAAAAAAAGGTGTTCATACATGCCAGATGGGCCTAATGTGTAAATACAGTTACACATGTGCCAGAAGGGCATTTATTATTTATTTAAAATATCTACCAGCGGTTCACTAAAGGCTTACTGAGGAGAAAGAACCGCCAAAGAAAACTCCCAGATTGCCTTATTTATTACTATAAAATACTTTTAATCAAAAACTCTACATATACTACTTTTAACACTAATTTGTTTTACACCGTTCGAGGCCCAAGGTTTCCAGTCTTGTGTCTTGCTTGATCCTTGATAAGATGTACAACAGGATCCCAAGCCGGTGGTAATGACAAATCATCTTCTCTATTGAAATTGGGATATTTTTTGTTGCGCGAGGCTATTGAAATCAAAAAATATCCCAATTTAGTGAACCGCTGGTAGATATTTTAAATAAATAATAAATGCCCTTCTGGCACATGTGTAACTGTCTTTACACATTAGGCCCATCTGGCATGTATGAACACCTTTATTTGAAATTAATATTTACAAAATGGGTAGTTTGCACAAATGTAACTTTGACAGAGAAAAATTGTGTTTTTCTCAGTCAACCTTTGACAACGGTATCTGTAAAGGTACTGAAACGTCAGGGAGGCTCAAATAATTAATATACGCGATATAATCTGTTTAAATTGTTTTATTTAAATATACATTACTGTATCGATTTAAACATGCATGTAACTAAATAAAATTCAAACACAAAACCAACATTACATTTTCAGTGGCTCCTAACATAAAAACCAACGAGTGAGTAGAAACCCAGCTAAAATAAAAAGTAGGTCACGCTATGCTCAGTGCAGGTGGTCAGCACCTGCCGAAACTACCTTTTGTTTTAATATGCATTAAAATTTCATTTTAATTTACTAAAATGTTCGTGGGAAATTATATTACACTTTTTTAAAACGATGACGCCGTAAGCAGATCTCTAACGAACTTTCTTCTTGACTTGGAATGTTTATAATGGTGCATTCACTTCACTTCTGCCTACTTAGTAACTAAATGTAATGTTACTAATGACATATACCTATACGAGTATATACGGTGACCGGCATATATATATGTTTAATTCCTCGAAAAATAAGACAATGCACTAGGTCACCCATCGTTCCCTTGGGGAAGCTAACGAGAAGTCGCGTGGCACGTGTGCCAAACAGGCCGACACAGCCCACGAGACTCGAGACAATGAGAAACTACTCCCATCGGCCATATTATGGTGAGTTCAGACTCCATCATCGTATGAGTTATGTTATGGGTCCAGGTCATAACAATAAGTATTTTATCTCATTGCGGTTTTATTTGACTTGCGAGATTTGATTGTAAATAAACAGATACCGGGGCAGACAAAGCCCATTCGCATTAGAAACGTTGACGTCAGCTCTAAGACCTAAAGGCCTATCAAATGGTAGGAGTAGTTCCTCGAAATCCCTAATCAGCAGTCTCATGTGTATTAGTGTTCGGGCGATGGTGCACCATTTGAACGAGATAAACCGGGTTAATGGACCCAACAGATCCAGCCCTAAGCTGGGTTGGCGTCTCGACCGAGCCAATTTTTGTCCACACCATTTTTAGGAAGCTTGCGTACGGGATTCTTAATCAAAAGAACAGTGAATTTACTAATTGAAAGATGGCTTTGCTTTTGTGGAAAGTATAGCGTGGAGGGGTTTTCGAAATTGGACGCATAAAATATGATTTTATCTTCTAGTGCACAAACCTTGACTCTATTTTTTTCACGAAGCGATTGGCGAAGTGGTAAATTCACTAAGCAACGGCAAATGCCTGTCAAGATTTGTTTGGTAAAGAGGAAAACAGGCCCGTCCTTGAAACAAGTCCCCAGAAAGAATCAGCCGTAGGCTGTTCACTGCTGTAAATAATAAATTAAGTACGACATCGATGGAATTACTAATAGTAATTGAGTACAATGACATCATTACCGGTTATTAGCGAATGGTATCGTGGGAGCCATAATCGATCCGGACCATGCAGGTAGTCTTCCAAATATGACATTCAGAGTAAATGGGACCTAAATGCCAATTGGAATTGAGATATACCAATTTTTTAAGACATGTAAATTCATAAAGGCTCACAGAGACACTAGTATTATTATTCTAATCTATTCTATTATAAAATTGTACATTTGTATTTACAATCCGTTTTCTATGGAGAGGGGTCATGATTTTAGGAAAAAAAAATAATACCGTGATGAAGAATAGAATAAGAATAGAATACTCTTTATTGCACACCTCAAGAAGAAAGAAATACAAATGACACTTAACATTACAATAGAGGCAAACAATAGGCGATCTTATCGCTAAAAAGCGATCTCTTCCAGACAACCTTTGGGTAGCGGATTAATATAAATGAAATGAGATGAGTAGGCGATGCAAAAAGTAATCAAGAAAACTACTGAAAAATTATGAAAATCTACTAAAACCTATAATAATATATATTGATACATAAACATACATAAAAATATACATAAATGAACATAAGACTAAATATATACTCATATATGAAGGATCGTCTTTTGTTTTTATGGGTGCGCGGCGCCATGCCAACCTGGCGCCATCTGTTGGTCATAATCATAATTTCCTTTGTTCTCTCATCACGCCGAAACGGCTGGACATTTTAATACAGGGATGGAAGTCCAAAGATGGTTATAGGATAGATTTTATCAGTCTAGGGTAAACAGAAAAAATACGTGGACGAAGTTGCGGCCACCTCCTAGTGCATTATATTATAGTTTATTTTCTTAATAAGCGTAAACAAACCATGTCTGAGGATTTTTTAAACAGTTGTAATCTCTGCAGAAATATTATACTTTGTGATTGATTTACAGTACATTTTTGGTTAGGTATCTAAAAGAGTTTAAGTACAGTCATTACATTTACGTGCATTTGTTGTTTAACACGTCTGTATTATGAAATGTTTACGTTTACTCTGTAATAGTAATTATACTTAGAACGTTAGATAAAAGTGGAAGTGCTTTCGGCCACGATTTGTGTCGACGATATGCGTCCCTTGATGGAACTAGAGTATGCTCTTACTAAGTAGGTACCTACAAAATATAGTGTTTTAAATCAGGGACCGGAAAACCCCTCTTTAAAGTTAAGCCTATTGATAAGGTAACCCCAACAATTTGGTAACCATAACATAAGGTAACCTTTTCATTTGGTAACCTTATGTTAAGGTTACCATATCATAACAGTTAACTACAACCTCAACACAGTTACACAGTTACGGTTGAAACCCTAACGCGTAAGGGTTTTTTATAGCAGTTAACTCTAAACCCCTACGCGTTAGGGTTTGGATTTGGAACTGAACCTTGAAGGATCGTTATAGATGAGCGGAGTTGGCAGAATGTTCACGTTTTGCCGTGTTTTTTTTACACTAGTTTTGTTTTGACTTTTTGTTTTTTGTTGTTGTTATTAGATAATAAGTACTTTATCTTCGCTTTTTATATGTTTCTCCTATACTGATGTTGTTAATTAGTTGATAATTTGATGTGATTGTTCTGCTAATAAAAAAGTAATAACATCTAATAATAAATAACCATAATTTTCATACTAAAGTTTTTTCTTATCGAAGAACGATCGGCAACTTTGCTGCGTTACCAGCATTATACCTGATAACAGTAAAAACCATCGTATAAGAACAAAAGAGAGTTTGACTTGCAGCATGGTATTTTTAAGTATGCAACGTGCTGTTTAAAAATGACGGATAAGATAAAAAATGTAAGAAAGAGATGGGATTAGTATTGTTTTGAAGCATCATGGATGCTAAGCGTTAGTTACTCAGTATCCTCCAAATCGTCCAACTGGTCAGTTAAAAACGGGTGCCATAAAATAACGAATATTAAAAAAAAACTTTAAAATGGACAACAAAAAGCGCTTGCTGCCACTGCCATGCAACTTTCCCGAGGAATATAGTGACTTTGTAAGTAAACTTAACAGGCAAAAGACAGCAGAAACTGGTAAGTTATGCATTCTTATTATGATGATATTTCAATTTTGTTTACCATTAAGTCTTTGTAAATACTATCGACCTTAAAGGTACTCGAACTGATATTTTTTCCTTAATAGTATCTGCAATATGTTTGTTTATTTTCAACCATATTCTAATTATATATCCGTGCATGGCGTGAAGAACTTGATAAGTCCAAAATGGCAATTGTTCAGGGCGTCGATTTTAAAGTTTGACATTTTCTCCAAAATCCATTTTCATCTTTAACTCGTGTTTAAAGCTTGATTTATGGATAATTTTCCGCGATCTTTTCATTTACCTTACGTATTCTAGTAAAATCCTCTTATTTTCTGTGATATAAGATTTATCAACATAGGTACCAACGACTTATCAAGTTATTCCCCATACATTAGTGCCCAAATTGGTGAAAATGTTTTTTAATTTAATTCCTAAAAATCAGTTTTTCATAGTAACTGAAACGTCTAAATTGATTTATAGGTAATTTTATGCAAACTTTTCAATTATTTTACTTATTTTGGTGGAAACATTGTATTTTGTGAGATATTAGACTTATCAACATATTCACCATCGACTTATCAAGTTCACCATCGACTTATCAAGTTATTCCCCATACATTAGTTCCCAAATTGGTGAAAATGTTTTTTAATTTAATCCCTAAAAATCAGTTTTTCTGTATAATTGAAATGTCTAAATTGATTTAAGGGTAATTTTATGCAAACTTTTCAATTGTCTTACTTATTTTGGTAGAATCATTGTATTTTGTGAGATATTAGACTTATCAACATATTTACCATAGAATATAGGGTATCAATTAAACAATTCTATCGTTTCTATACAACTGTTTTGTTTATATAAGGCGATTTAAATGGATTATATCGCGTGTGTTCGTTGTTTGAGTCTCCTGACGTTTTGGCAACTATTTTTGATGAGAAAAACACAAATTTTCGGTGCCAAATACGTCAAAAAGGCACAAACAATGAATAAATATGATACAATCCGTTTGAATTGTTTTATTTTAGTCACGAAACCCGAAGAAAATAAAATTAAAAGTTATAAAAACATTGAATAAATTGTAGTAAATGAATCGTCTTTAATTCAGTAATGCAAAAGCACTTATTCTACAGAAAAACTAGATGAATTTATCTTATTTTTAACTGGCAACATCTTTGTTTTTCTGATCCAATAAATAAAACTGGTCGATGGTTGACAAGGTACCGGTAATGTAAATGATACATACGAAGACACTGTTAACTATACCCCATGGACCTTAACACGTTGTACTAGGGTTTATATTATGTTCACAAATGTACAGTTATCAGTGTTTTCCTTTGTACCAGAGTACACCTCAGATGTGAGAATAACTTGACAAATCGAAATATACATTTCGATAAATTATGAATAATTAATTATGTCAACTTATTATTTGCTGTGTCCATCAACCTGAAAATGATAAATCGACATATGAATTTACGGTAGTTGTGTATAATGAGATAAAACGATATATTCATTTGTTATCGTTAAAGTGTGCTTGTCTTCATTCTAATATCTTGATTTGTCAAGTTACGAACGCTTTTTTTTCTTTTGAGAATACGTTGATAAGTTGATATGCAATATTTTTTGTGCCTCATCGCGCTGATATCTCGTTTTGTTAAATAAAATCCGCTAAATATCGAGATATCAATATGATGTCACAGGCCATATCTTCAAAAGTATCATAGATATCGAGTTGTCAATTTTTTTCCTACAAAACCTTGGCCGTAGAAAGCCATTAAGCCAATAAAAAAAAACGTATGTCGAGTTATCAAGTTCTTCACGCCAGGCACGGATATATACCTATACGTACATATATTTATTTATTTAAAGTTAATTGCACATTGCATTCCACAAAAACGTAGATATAAATGGCGGCCTTTTGCCATGAAATGAGGCGTTCAGACAACTTGTTTAAATGAATGTATATGTAAATATATAATATTTAATTACTATACAAATTCGGAATATCTACTACAATGACATTTCGTAAATGTGTGTTTGTGCATTTTCATTTATTATACATTTTATTCAGAATATGTTGGCACATTTAGCTAAAAATCATAAGTATATATATATGTATATTGCATTATTCCAATTTACTTTTAATGTTCGGGTATCCTTAGAGCTGCCAGTTTAGCATTCCTAACAAAAAATAGGCATTTAACGTTGTACTTTATTGTACGGCGCTTACATTTCTAATATATAAATGTAATATTAGTGACGTATTACTTACTAAACTTAAAATGAAATGCCAAATTAAGTATATATTTTTTTATTTCAGACTCAAAGTTAAATCAAGAGAGGAAGGAAGGTTATATATGAAAAACGTACAGAAATTCAAGGAATTGTTAGAAGATGTACCGGACGATAAATTGAAGGACATGTGGGCACGTGTAAAATTTATGACAGAATTGTATCATACGGCTTTCCAAAATTACGTAAATAATAAGTAATCCATAATTTAGTAATATATTTGATAAGGTCTAATTTTAAAGTGATTTGATTTTTTGATTGTTGATTTATGTCATTGTTTTTTTTATTATGGTGTTTTTAATGTATAGGTGTTATAAGTATTAATTGTTAAGAATAGGTAGTTATTAAGACTGATTATGCATGTTAAACTGTGATGAAGATATTTTTATGGTTTTAGTAGTATAATTAAACTTACTATTTTTGTTATCTGATAAAAAAATTACTATTCTAGTAAATTATTTACACACCCACATTTCATTTTATTTTATGAACATAGCATGATTATAATATGGTAAATACTTTTAAAGGTATTATTATAGAAATCGCGTTGATGCTGGCAGAACATGTTGACCCTTGTTGAAATTTTAATAAGGTACCTAGGTATATATTTTAATATTTCATATTTATTTATAATATTATATTTGTTATATATATAGAAATCATATATATAATATCTTATTGTATTATAAGATGTGATATGTATGGTTTGTGTGCGTAAGCTAGCTTGATTTCAAGTTTTCTTTTGTTTTTTATTTTGACCACTCAGTGAGCCAACTTATTTTATGATAAAATGTTAATTTACTTTCTGATTACTGCTGTAACAACTTACTTTAACTTAAAGACAATTTTTAAATTGGTTGGTGTTGATAGAACAGTAAACTGGATTTTTGATATATACAAATAAATGCCATTGATTATTAATTTAAATTGTTTAATTTTTTTCTTGCAAATGGATGTTTTTTTTTATTTTTCTTAGTTTACAAATCGATTAAATTATTCGAACCAAGTTTCGAACAATTTTATCGACACTAATATTTCATATAATTAACTAACCTAGACCTCACAAAACTTCATAAATCGGTTGAGAAATGTGACCCCTAAGCGAGACCAGCCGGAAATCCGGACAAAAGGACATCTGTCTGTGTGTAAAGAATTTTCTTTCTATAGTTAAAAAAAAAGTTATAGAATACATAATATAACAAAATGAACTTTATTTCAAATAACATTTTAATTAATTACGTAAAACTTTTTTAATGTTTAAATGTTTTTATAATTATTACGTTTTTAACTATTATTAAAAAAAAGGATCATGATTTAATCAAGACAGAGTACAAGAAATATTCTTGTTCAAATCAATTTGAATAATAAGAATATCCACAGTATTAATATCACCACCATCATTAATATTGCTTATCTTTACAATTTAAGGGTGTAATTTGATTAAAATAATTTGAAGTTCATTATTGACACCTACATCAACCTAAATATAATTATACTTAGATGAAAAGGGATGAGTGAAATGCTAAGAATTATTTTTAGTTTATTGTTATCGGGGTATTGGCATTTACTGCACACTGAGACGCGGTATTTATTATTGTTTTAAGAATAATCAAAATGCAGTTGTGCCTTAACTGAATGCCGCATTAATTGTTACATTTTTTTTTATCGAAACAATACTAATCTGTATTTCGGGGTATGAAGGAAATGATAGTTAATTGTTTTTGCGATAAACCAATATGTGATAATAATGGTGACGGCAAAAATAAACGAATAACTTTAATTTTTTCCGTCTTACAGTTATTTGTCAAGCCGCAAAGGCAAAGATGAAATATGTAAAAAAACAAACAGCAGATTGTTTTCGCCGCTCGAGCTAAGCAACGCTACCATGGTAACATAAGAAGTTTCTACACCAAAGACTTAAAGTTGAATATTGACTGAATTGTCGCTTTATAGCATATTGTTACAAACCTCGCAAACCAAACACGTTTATGACTTGCAAGGGATAAGAAATTTACTGAGTTACTGTTATTCAAAAACTGACCTAATAAGACATAATTTAGGGATCATATTCGTTAGAACTCGTTCAAAAACCCTTACGTTAAGGTTATTAAGTTACGGTTAGTAGTTATTATAACTGCTATTCAAAAACTGAACTAATAACACATTACTTAAGGATCACATTCGTTTGAACTCGGTTCAATACCCTAAACTCGGTTAGTGGGACGGGGTAGGTTAGTTAAGGTAACCGGTAACCGCGTTAACTGCAACGAAACAGTAACCGTATCATTGAAACAACCACATCATAGGGTTAACAATATGTAAGGGTTTTTAAAAACAACTTCTAAAATAACCTCATCAAAAACCCTTGTTAGGGTAACCGGTTCCGGTCCCTGGTTTTAATACATATCAAAGGTTAATAAATAACTATTAGGAAATAAATGGTTTCCTAGTGCCTAGCCTTTTGAAAGTTAATGATTTGGAAAAAAAAATAAGTGGCGCTAGCTTTGCATTTCGTCCCAGGTAGCAAACAGGCTGTACATATAAGAGCTTATACAGGCATTATATTTCTAATTTAAGCTGTATAAGAGCTTATGCGGCATGTGTGCCTTAAGCGACTTATCTATACTATTTTAAATTTAATTCAAAATATCTATTGAAAATCAGTTTTATATGGAGAGCGCGGATCATTATTTCAGGAAAAAAATCTTAACAGAGCGATGTAGGATTCTTATAGACGCGCGACATCAGCCGTATAATAGTCAACTATTGGTGTTTTGTTTGTCTTTTTATCACGCCGAAACGGCTGGACGGATTTTGACCAAGTTGAGTGCAGGAATAGTTGGACATTTAAAGGTAGTTACATGATACTTTTACCCGACTATGGCAAAGAAAATACGGACGAATTTGCGGGCATCTTCTAGTATTACTTTTGCTATGAAAATTGATCTGATTTTCTCCGCACACTTTTTGAAAACCCCACTAATGGCCTCCGAACTAGGACAAATCTGGGGCAACCCGGACGGATGGCAACCTTTCATATAACCGACGCATCGCGACGTTTTGCAGCAAACTATTCACTTAAACCTGTTATAACCAAGCAAAGTTGTTGCTTTAACTAGTGTAGTTATTCTCGATTAAGCTGGTTTTAACCGCAGTAAGCGTCACGGTTTCGTTCGTACGGTCAACAGCGTTAGTAGCAGGTAAACGCGTCCGCGGCCATGACTAATTACTCGTAATACCCGCATTAGCGTGCGGGCTTGCAACCGTTTATTCTGTGACGATGATACAATATAGAATACCGGGAATATTTTTTTTTTACTATAGCATCTACAGACAAAAAATAAACACTAAAATTTATTCATAATTGGCGGAATGATCGCGTAACATAAATTAAAAAAAAACATATCTACTGACAGTCGAATTGCGAACCTCCTCCTTTCTTGGACTCGGTTATAAATTACAATAAAACAAACGCGTCGCGACCTTCTGAGTGCAGCTTCAACTATCCTCTTGAACCTATTATAACCATACAAACTTACAAAGTGATTTGCTAAAGTGTAGTTATTCTCTATTAAGCAGGTTTTAACCGCAGCGGTTTCGTTAGCTCGGCACGTACGGTCAACAGCGTTAGCTGCAGGTAAACGCTTCCGCGGCCATGACTAATTACTCGTAATACATTAGCCCGCATTAGCGTGCGGGCTTGCAACCCTTTATTCTGTGATGATGGGGCCAAGGAGTACCGGGATATATCATTTTTACAATAGCACAGAAGATTTTTTTTCTAATCCCTTAGTGTGAGTGAGTTAAAAATAAAATACGACCCCAACTCAACCAAACATAGCTCAGATTCTAAGAACCATCTAGACAGATTAGCTAGGCTTTCGACAAACAGTTTTTTTTTCAATCGGACCTTTCGTTTGAGAGCTACCCAGACCCACAAATACACAGACACACAGAGGATACACAGCTACACATGTTAAACTTATAACACTCCTATTTTTTGTCGGAGCTTATAAATAAAACACACACAAAAAGAAACATCACAATCAACATTATTTATTAGATGAGTGCGAATAGAATTTTTTACAATACAATTATTACCCATTCCAGACCACGTCGTTCGTATAAACGTTAATTGCACCTAAAGGCTAAAACTAACTACGAAACCGATGTTTTCTAAATAACGCTAAAATATTCAGTATAAAATGATAATATAACCTTGTAGGGCGGATATTAAAAGGAATAACTCGACTTTGAGGGATGACTCCGCGTGAATACCTAATCCCTTGAGGGTTTCGTACACCCTTCCACTAAATGTGCCCACGACACCGAACACAAATTACAGCTGTACAGAGGTCTGGATTCAAAATCGTCATAACCCCATCTTTGTTAAGGAATGTAAGTAAGAAAAACGTATGTATAAAACCTTATCCTAAGTAACCTATATGTACCTACGATAAAAAAAAAGGTCATAAAAAGAATACCCCATCTAAAAGGTCCGTCTGCGGCATGGTCCCCAGTATGCAGGCGAACGTTACGTTTTTGTTAAGTTGAAAATATTTGTGTAACATACATAATGTTTCATTATTTTCATAATGTGGAATCACTAAAGTTTTTTATTGAACCATTGATACAAAGATCAAACCACATATAAAAATATAAATAAGAGCTAAGTTATAAATATGGCCTTGCCATTGCCTTTCAAATAAGCAATGCGTCCTGGCATTGGGGTGGAGGAGTGGTTGACAGTGTCAACTTGACACGTTTGATTCGATTTCCGGTCCTTTCCGCAAAGTTACGCATTTAAATTTATCTATGTGCTAATTGATCTTTGTATCAATTGGGTTGAAAGGCAATGTTAAATATTAAATTGCAGACCGACAACTATAACATTTGCATTGCAGGAGTTCCAGAATCAATTTGATTTGCTGTAATTGGAAATCTTATAAGGGTAGAAATAGAAGTTACTAAGAACCTGCAGTGTCAGCTGTACCAAATATGTATTAGGTACGGTACAAGGCTTTTTTCTTTGGATGGTTTGGTTTTTGAGATAAAGTAAATCTTTGTCGGGCTTTCGTCAGTTAGGGCAGCACGGCGAGGAACCTGACCTGTCCAGAGTTACTGCCGTCTGAATCTGACCCTTGATTCAGCCATCAAGCAAGATTCTCTTAATCCCCCGGCTGATCAGCCTGTGGAAAGCCCCCTCAGGACCGCAGAGTAAGGCCCGTCTTTTTGCATTATTTTGCACATATATTTTTTAACAGTTATATCGCAAACGAGGACTAATCTTGCTCTTACTCTGTCTCTCTTATAATAAAATTAATCACATGTAAATTTATTTACTAATTTAAGTATAACCTGTTTATACATAACTAGCGATAAATTATGCGTCAAAATGAAATCACGTAAAACATTCAGAAATGCAATAAAAACGGCCCTTCGAAATTCAAATGCTAAAAACATTTAATTCACTGGAATAATTCTAAACAAAGCGACGGAAAAATGTTGCGCGTTCGAAAGACAAATATTTACTCTGGGAGAGCTGCCAGATGGTCGGAACTCTGCCTGAGTTTTATATAATTTCAGCCTTAATATAAATAAAATAGAACGACTGGTGAGACTAGATTTCATTTCTATACTATTATAAACTTCTTCCCGCCTAGCCATCTATATTGGTAGATTTTATTGTCCTCTCATCTCGCCAAAACGGCTGCACGGATTCTAACCAATTTTAGTACAGGGATAGCTGGTCATGGAAAGACTATAAATCTTAGAGCACATAGACAGACATGTTACGTTAGTTTCGGAATATTTCACACAAGCCGACCTAGTTCCAAATTAAGCTCTAATAGGCTTGTGTTATTGGGATTCGAACCCAGGACCCGCGTCGGTTTAATAAGCAGTCGCACTACAACAAACTGTCAACACCTTTTTGAACGCAATTAAGTCCCGTTTTGTTATAATAATGTGTATAAATCCTGTAATTTTAAATCAATATTTGGTTCCTATCATCTGCTGCGTCACCCCCTCATTGTAGTGGAACATAAACCATGTCTTTCACCAACTCCACTACGCAAAAGATGTCTGGAAAATATTGCTCTTTACCGATAAAACCGCATATTTTGTTTAATTACCTATTGCGGTGGCGGGGGGATTCTTATTGAAACAACCTTATTTCTCGAAGTTCCGTTTAATACTAGCTCAAATCACCTCGTCCACTTATACTTAAAAGTTAGACATTGTTATACCACTACATCTTACAGCTATTTTTCAAAAAATAAAAATAATACATATTGTTTTTATTTTTTCACATATATCAGAAAATTTTCTTAATTATATACCACTACATCTTACACTATTCATACGATATACTTGATATCTCAGAGATAAACAATCTTGTCCTGTTTTTATGGACCTTAACATTTTTTCCTTTATAATCTATGACAATATTTGGGTTTTCAACTTCCATTACTTTAAATGGTCCCAAAAACAATGGATCTAGCTTACTTCTGTTTTCATTTTTTAACAAAACTAAGTCCCCTTTCTTATATTCTATGCTCCTAGCAGAATTATCGTAGACACTCTTTCTAGTTAATTTTGCACTTAACAAGTTTTCTTTCGCTTCTAACTGCGATTTTTGTATTCTATATCGAAGTTCTTTTGGATAATCATAAAAATTATATAGTGGGTCAAGGTTGGCAGTAAGATTTTGAGGTAGATTACATTGCCTACCGAATACTAGTTCAAAAGGCGTGTATTTTGTTTGCGTATGCACTGTTGTATTGAATGCGAAGCACCAGTAGGGTAACCATGAACACCAATTATCGGGTTGATTATTTGTTTGTATACGTAAGTATGATGCTAAATGTTTATGTGTGTTTTCTAGAGAGCCTATTGTTTGGTGGTGGTATGCTGTAGAAGTAAGATGTGTTATTTTTAATAATTGACATACGTCTTGCATCACCTGTGAAATGAATTCTGACCCTCTGTCGGTAACGAGTTTCCTAGGAAAACCATATCGCAAGATAAAATTGTCCACAAAGGCTCGCGCTATGGTCACACTATCCTTTGATGTAAGTGGATACGCTTCCACGAACTTTGTTAAGTCGCACTGTAAACTTAAAATATAATTATGATTACAATTATCCTTAACTATGGGCCCTATTATATCTAAAAATATTTTATCAAATGCGGATTCACCTACATCTGTAATTACCATTGGCTCTTGAATGCCTCTAAAATATTTCTCACGTTGACATTTGGCGCACTTTCGAACGAACTTCTCGACGTCCCTTTCTAAAGTTGGCCAAAAATAACGTTTCCGTATGTTTGTTATCATTCGTTTTATACCTACATGCCCGCTCGTCGGTAACATGTGGTAATCATTTATGATGACGCGTTTTGTATCGTCGCAAGTTATCCGTGTGACACCTTGCATTATACATATACTGGGACCGGTCCATTGTGGCTCATTGTTTATGTATTGGGCTAGCTCTTTTATAATTAGGTCATTTGTCTTATCTTTTATAATGTAAAGACAATCTATATTTAATTCTTTTGTAAATGAACTCAGTTTTCTCCCAAAGACAGCTCGTGTACATTGCGATCGAGTAACTGGTTTTACACAAATTATATTATTTTCCTCGATATATGCAAAGAAATTACATTCTTTCGCCGGCTTATTCTTTATTTTACTCCACATATCCTCATTCATAAATATCAACTCCGTGTACACTTTCGGTAGCTTAAGTATTTCTACAACTCGCGGTTGATCAGGCCGGTCGTTGTTTGATATATCCGTTTGTGGTACTGGCAAGTTGCCTTGCTGATTTTGCTCTAACTTTTTACGCTGTGCTCTAGTGAGGACAGACACTAAGTGCTCATGCATCTCTTTCAAATCATCGCTCGATGTTTTAATTCTCGACATTGCGTCCGCGGCGGCGTTGGCCGAACCCTTAATATATTCTACGTCAAAGTCATATTCTTCTAGTAGAATTCTAAACTTAGTAAGTCTACTGGATGGGTTTGTCATATTAAATAAGTAAATTAGGGGTTTGTGATCGGTTTCTATTTTAAATTTCCGTCCATACAAATACGGTCTGAAATATTTTATAGACCAACAAACTGATAACAATTCTTTCTCAATAATGGGATAGTTGACTTCTGCTTTATTTAAACTACGACTAGCGTATGCTATAGGTCTATGGTCACTGTTACATAGAACTGACCCTATTGAAAATCCTGATGCGTCTGTCTGCAAAATAAAAGTATTTGTGTCATCAAAATTCGGATACTGTAGTATTGGTGGTGATACTAATAATTGTTTTAATTTATGAAAAGCATCTTGACATTTTGTGTTCCAACTAAATGTGGTATTTTTTCGACAGAGATTATTTAACGGTATTGCTATTTCGCCAAAATTTGGAATGAATCTTCTGTAGTAATTCACGAACGCTACAAAGCGTCTCACGTCATCGGCATTTTTTGGAAGAGGGTAATTTTCTACCATTTTTATTTTATCTGGGTCGGGTTTGACTCCTTCAGGAGTAACGACGTGTCCAAGGTAAAGCATTTCCTTTTTAAGGAATTCGCATTTAGCTGGATTCAACTTTAAATTTACTTTACGCAGTCTAGCCAATATTTGCATTAAATTTTGATTGTGACTATTAAGACTTCTACCGTGGCAAATGTAATCGTCTAAGTATACCATAACTTTGTCATAGGTTAACCCTGACATTGCTACTGTCATGATACGTGAAAAAGCTGACGGACTTATTTTTAATCCCATTGGGAGACGTTTCAGTTGGTATAAACCGGAAGGCGTTGTAAAGGCTGTATATTCCCTACTGGACGGTTCAAGGTCTACTTGATAATAACCTTGGTCTAGGTCAAGGTGGCTAAAGTACATGGATCCTGACAATGAATCTAATATGTCATTAATGCTTGGAAGAGGAAATTTGTCGTCAATAATTCGGTCATTTAATTTTCGGAAATCGATCACAAGCCGCCATTTTCTATTATTATTATCAGATTTTTTTGGAATAATTAATGCAGGACTATTCCACTCGCTGCATGCTGGTTCAATAATATCGTCCTTTAACATCTTTTCGACTTGCCTCTCTATTTCCGCTCTCTGTGAAAACGGAAGTCGATAAGGTTTTACATTAACCGGGTCAACATTTGGCTTTAATCTAATTTTTTGTTGATAAATGTTAGTTGTTGAAAGTTTATCCCCTGGCAAGTGAAACACATCGGCAAATTTAGCACAAATATTTTCTATTGATGTTCTCTCTTCATTATTTAAGTGGTTTAATTTCAATTCAGTCAATAACTTTCGCACTCTCGTACCATCCACATCCGTTTGTTCAAACTTACACACTGTATATAAATTCAAACTTTCTATTTCGGGTCTGAAGTAACTCAATTTTACTTCACTGTCCCTAGTATTTAAAATTAGTATTTTGGTTTTTCCTTGTTGAGGCTTACTGATAGCTCCTGCCAAAAATACTCCTTCACATAAATCTTTCGGAAAGATAAGGCATTCTTCACTCATATTAGTCTCGATTTCGTATATTTTTTCGCATCGAGGAGGTATGACCATATAAGAATTTTTACCTAGCTGTCCCATGTCGATAGGTATGGTTATACTTCTATCTTGTACTTGCAAATTCATAGTATTTAACTCAAAATCTAACTTACATCCATATTTCCGCATAAAATCCATTCCTAAAATTCCTACAGTGTTACATGGTACGTTATCAATAACGTAGAATTTATGTCGAAAAATATTTCTACCTATATTTAGATCTAAATTAACGTAACCTAAAGTTTCAGATTGTCCGCCAATTCCATTAATTTTAAACCTCTCACTTACAATAGGTAGTTGTAAGTCGCGTATAATATCATTTTTCACTACCGATAAAGACGCTCCGGTGTCGGCTAGCCACTTGTATTCTCTATCCCGTACCGATATTCTCACGGAGTTGCAGTTGTTCACTGCATTTATTATATTATTATGAACGAAAAAACTGACTTTGCTGATTTGTCTGTGATGAACCTGATACCGGTTGCTCATTTACATTGTTGTCAATGTGGTTTATTTGCCATGTATTACCGCGATTCCCGTGGGAATTTCTAAAGTACCTAACCCCACGGTTTTGGTATCCAGAAGCATGAGAAGCGACACTCCTTCCCCGCCAATTTCCCCTTGGAGCTGAGGGTCGCGGTGCGGGCTGACGGTTGGGGGTGCTCTGTCCCCTACCTGTACCTCTATATCGGAATGACCTTGTGGGGTTTCCCCGAAACTCACCTTGTCTCCTTTGATTGTATAACACCACGCCATCTGTTTCAGAGGATGACGGCATCGCCCGTTCCTCGTCTAGAGCCGCGCGCACTGCATCCTTCAGTGAACTGTAGTTACGGGCCGCTAAAATGATGCTTAACCTTTTGTCTCGCAACCCGTCGGTGAATCGCTTAATGGCTAGTTTTTCATTAATCGGTTTTAAAACTGAGTATGAACTGCGATCACCGTCGGCTTGTGAGATTGTTAATTCAACAAATAATTCTTCTATACTTTTAGCGTAATTATTAATTGACATTGACCCTTGCTTTTGCTGAATAAGCTGGGTCTGAAGGGCAGTACTGGATTTTTTTGTTAATAAATGCAACCTCATGTCATTTAGGAGGCTTGCTACGGTACTATAAGATTGTGACAAGCGCATTTTAGCGCCCTCACTCAAACGCGTTTTTAAGACGAAGTTTATAAGCGACGGTGCACTGGTTGATGCCAGTAATGATTCGTACATTTCTATTGCTGAAATTATTTGTTTGGTAGTTTTTTCACTGTCATCCATTACTGGAATCAGCCCGATGGCCGTCTTTAAGTCGAAATTTGACATAATGTCGTGTTCGTCGTCTGTACTAGAACTTTGTGAGTCTGCCGAAGCTGAAGACTCCGATTTGGACTTGCATAAGTCTTTAATGTTCCGAAATAACTGGTCTACCCTGGTCACTTCTTCTGTATAGAGCTCTATTGAATCTGCTGTGACACTATTTTGTGCTTCGCTTTCAAAAGTTTGAAATTCTTCAAAAATTACGTATGCCTCTAATAATTTCTTTTTGCCAGCCTTGCTACTTTCCCTACGTTCGGGGCCTATCTTACGTAAATATTCGAAAATCTTATACAGCTTATCATAATATTTATTTATTTCTAATGCTGCCATTAAAGAAAATTAATGTGTTAATATTTATGAAATTACTCACTTAAAATAAGAATCTAACTCTAAAAGTAACTTAGTAGGAAAAGTTCATATCTATTCCTCAATTCCGATCATCGTCTCTTGTGAAAGTGTCCTATGAAAATACCGCTTCAAAAAAAAATAGACGAAAGTGAAAAATAAAGAAAAAAAAATTTGCTCACTCACTGCACCTCACTATGAAACACTTGCTCACATATCTCCCTCCGGATTGGCCTGCTCACGCCGACGCAGGGAACGAAGCCTCATCAGGCCGCGCTCCGTAATCTGCTGGTCCATCCACCGTGCGTGGCATTTCTTGTACATCTTCAAGGCAATGTACCCGAGCAACAGCGATAGGACAAGTATTATAACCACGAAAAGCCAGTTGGCCTTGTCCAAATGATTCCCAATGTCTTTTAGAACGGCAGCGTTGTCTCCTCCTGCAGCATTTTGCGGTATAATGATGTTTTCCTTCTCCACTTTGCTTTGACACATCTCGGGAAGATAAAAATGCTCCGAAGGCCACTTCAAGGTTATAAGAACACGGAAGCCTGGCGTCGCGAATGTGCCCGCGCCCCGATTCGCGGCCCCGGTCCTGTCACGGTCGCCATGCGGTGGCGGGGGGATTCTTATTGAAACAACCTTATTTCTCGAAGTTCCGTTTAATACTAGCTCAAATCACCTCGTCCACTTATACTTAAAAGTTAGACATTGTTATACCACTACACTATGTCTAAAGATACCTAATAAAACGTGTCTTACCTATCTATAAACACGAACCATCTTGAACCGTTAAAAACTCATGAGTCTCATCTGAGACTCTGCAAGGAGCATCTGCTCTCGAAAGATGCTTCGATTTTCAATAACAACACTTGAAACTGAGAAACTGAATATTACAAGAATTCCTTTTGAGTCTCAAGAATGGCCGAACAATGGTCGGCGGATGGAAATTGAATCGTGACCGCTGGAAGTGGTACACGGGGACTCAAGTTTCCCTTCACGCTCCTTTGGAACTCAAAAAGCGGCGAAGTGGTATTAAAATTCATACTTTTGACGTTCGAGTAGAGATCCTTTTTAATAGAAACATTCTAGCTGATGGGTAGCATTGTTACTAGAGGCCTAATTCGAGTTGCATGCCATTTAGCAGTGTAATGACCATGCCAACTCAGGGCCAAAATCCGTAACTTATTCCATTGCACGGAGTAAGGCGAGTAGGTGCTATCTCCCCAAACCCCTTAAAGACGTTTTCAATTCACGTATATGTACAAACATAATATTCCGTATCTTTGCCAACAGTGTTATAAAATTTGTTTTAAGAAAGTATTTAAACTCATCGTCGGCGGCCTGAAGCATCGCAGTTATGCTTCAAAGCATTCCAGCCGAAAACGACGACTTGGTGCCGGGCACGCCAAGCATCCGACCGTTCAGTGTGGACTTGAAAATGAACAACGTTATAGTGTGGTTATTATTTTAACCATATCTTAACAAACATTTGACAGTTCTCCGTTGATGTTTGTAGTGACGTAGCGAAGACAATTTTTTTGCCAAATCTAGCGATTATGAATGGTTGATCGAATCGATTTTATCGACGTAGGTACTTTTTTCCTCCATATATTTTTCTTTATTTTGTGTAAATCAATATTTTTTTGAGCTACGAACCGTCGGTCTAACTGGAGCTTTCAATGTAAAATAGTAATTTTGATTTATTGTTCTTTCTTCAGGTTATCAATTTATCGATTTAATCGATTTCTATCAATTTACAGAAATAGTAAATAAATCGAAACGCAAGATTTGGTCACAACACAGCTTTAAAAAAAAAGCACATAGTACGTAACTGTTTATGTAATGATTTATTATCATTAAATACTTCAACACAGTGATACGAAAAAATATAACATGAACTCAATTGTATCAAACAGAAAGTAAAAAACGTTTATGGATACTAGAAAAACCTTTTATAAATTGGGTGGGACTTTATTATAATTACATGTCAGGGTATCTAAAAAAACCTTCCCGAATCATCTAATTTAAAATACAGACTGACACATTCCAAGTTATATTTCTAAGTGAGATTCAATGGGACATTTGCTCGTGGGCGGTGCGATAAGAAGCCCATTCACCGACACGATGAGTTCTAGTCCCTGACAGTATTCGATCGCCGAGCCATTCATGAATCTTTTTCTTTTTTGTTCAACGAAAGAGCTATGATATTGCTTTGGATTTAAGATAAGCTGGATTAGAAGGATGGTATTTCGTCAAAAGCATAATTTTGCTAGAATTTTGTTTATCATAAAACAATATTGTGGGGAAGAAAATGTTTTCTATCATTATCAATTTCATACCGGTAAGCGCGGCAAGCATAGTGTAAGACGACCACACGCTAGGTGGGGTGCATGCGGAAGTCTATTGAGGAGGCCTGCGTACAGCAGTGGACTTCCTACAGCTGTGAAATGTTGGTGATCTTGTTATGGGATTCGAACCATATGGATATCCATAAATAGGCACGAAGTAAAAAGCGAAAAACAAGTGCAAGCCTGTTGCGGTTTGAATGTTGTTGGGGCTTTACTCTGAAGTTCTAAATACGTTTCGTATCATGCTATTCCTCTTGTTAAACTGTATTTAACAAAAGGTGTACTAAATTTACAATTTAATAACTGCCGTCACATCATTCGGTGTGTTACATATTAATATCTACTTTAAATCTTATTTTTAAGTCCGTTCGAAGACAGAGTTTATGTAGGTCAGTGGTAAGCTCTGGGCAAACACCTTTATCCACCGACTACGGAACGCTCTTACACCGCGACTTCTCAAAAGGGATGAATACTCCCACACGCCCCCTTTCCATTCATCCATTCACTCGCTGAAAGAACGGAATGATTACTTTCGTTCGTTCTCTTGTTCTCGTTAGAAAAGTTGATTTATTTTATATATCGCTAATGGATTCATTTTATACTTATCCTTCGTTGAAATTTATTTAATTCATTAGTGCGTTTCTAATTTGTCTTTATACATTGGTTTGTTTATTTAATATTTTTCTAGTAATATGTTCTTAAATATAATTTGCGCAATATAATTCGAGCGAGTTATTCAATAGGTTAGGTTAAGTCATTTTTGTTAGTCAACAAAAATGAGGTCTTAACTTTTCAATTTGGTCCTTTATTTATTTTTATTTCGGCAATCGTATATTATTGCAAATATTATAGATAAATAGAACTTCTTTTAACATTATTAACTTCCCAAATATTTTCCAAAAACACATTACAAAAGTACTCCGTTACCGTATAACGTAAACGTATTAATAATGGCTCGGGTACGGGTGGATAATAAAGAGGCATTTTATTGACATCGAGTCCTTATTAACGTCGGGATCGATCGGGCCGCTCGCGGGGCGCGCGGTTACGATTATTTGGGGAGACAGGACTTTCTTACAATAAGATACTTATGTAATTTAATTTTTATCATCCTTTTCTCATACATGTGTTACCAGCCAGTCCCTATCGATTTTAATACATTACTGAACATAGTAGGTTTTAAATTGAAAGAGAGGATTTAAAAAAAAAACTGAATTTTCCTGTAAGTATAACCCTAGCTCCACACTGCTCGCGAACTTGGCCAAGGATGGAATATGATAGTGTGGAGGGGCTTCTCTGCGGAAACCCATACTTCGCCCAACTTCTGTCAACTTCGCGAATAGTGTAGAGGTAGGGTCAGATGTATTTTTATGCAAGCAGTAACGTCTGTTAGTGTAAACCGAATGTTTTTAAAATGAAGCTAAAAATTGAAAACTTGAATGGTTCATGAAGTCTGAAGCTTTTTGGTAGATGGCGCTACGATGCCACCTCAAGGCATACAAGAAGCAACTGGTTCAAAAATTCAATGGCTCTCGCATTTGGCCCTGAAAGCCATCGGAGACAGGTTCGAACCCCGCCTGAACCATTGATTTTTTAATTTTTCGCTTCATTCTAGAAACATTTTCTAAGTATAGGATTTGTAAATAAATATGGTAGTCCCATAAGCATACCTGGGATAACTCGGGGCACCTATACGGAAAGTGACGTAGCAAAATATTTTATCGACAAAAAAATATATCGATGTTACTGTCAACATCTTAATGTCATCGACATAAATAAATATTACTTATTTCTCCACATTTTTCAAATAAAAAAAAATAAACATATTAAAAGGTGTATTTACATGTTTTGACGACGCGGTTGGCGCAGTGGTTAAGCAACTGCCTACTGAGCCGACGGTCCCGGGTTCAAATCCCGGCAAGGGCAAATATTTGTGTGATGAACACGAATATTTGTGCCTGGGTCATGGATGTTCTATGTATTTAAGTATTTATTTATCTATATAAGTATGTATATCGTCGCCTAGTACCCATAACACAAGCCTTCTTGAGCTTAATTTGGGACTAGGTTGATTTGTGTGAGGTTGTCTGATATTTATTATTATTATTTATTATGTTTATTGTAAAAGAATTTTCATAATATACGTAAATTGTCATTTTGATTGAAATGACATCCTCATACTTTTATTAATAACCTTAATTTAAGAGGCTCGATATCAGATATGACATCGAACGACCTCTTTATAGTAATCGGGAATGTTCAATGAGCACATATATTAATTTAATTATATCGACATATTTTTATCGATATCCTATCCCTAGAACGTGCCCCGAGTTAGCACAGGTATGCCTATAAGGTAAGGGGGGTACGCCTTTTATCGGGAGAAGACTGCCTCAGTCCAATAACTAACTAACTATTACCCATTCTCTAATGAGTTACCCACCCACAGTAATTAAACCCATCTAGAGAATAAACAATGTTAGACTTATCGCAACTTACCTAAGATAAATCAAGTTAAGTTAGCGCATCACAAATCTAGTTAGCGGCAAAGTTATCTTCATTTGCATATCATTTGACCGTTTCAATTGCAGCATCGCAGCTGAAAGTCCACAAATACTGAATTACTTATCAAGGTTGTCTATACTGAAATAGTCGTCGAGCGATGCCCCTTTGACATTATGCCAATATGTGCAATTTGTCCAGGTGTATTTCCCTGATGGTTTTATGCATCAACATTGATACAAAAATTCTTATAGTAAAACTAAACCTAACAATAAAGATAAACTAAGTTAAATCTAAAAAACCGGCCAAGTGCGAGTCGGACTCGCGCACCGAGGGTTCCGTACAAACACTTTCCATCCCTAAGTGGTTAAGTTAAGTTTGCACCTGTTATGTATAGCGCCCCATATAAATTAGGTGCAAAGTTAGGTATTAAATTATTAAAAAAAAACTACTTACTAGATCTCGTTCAAAACAATTTTCGTTGGTAGTTTTTATAGTAATGTACATCATATGTTTTTTTTAGATTTTTTATTTTCTTATTTTAGAAGTTAGAGGGGGGGGGACCAACTTTTTTCCACTTTGGAAGCGTCTGTCACGCAAACTATTCGGTTTAGAAAAAAAATATATTAGAAACCTCTATATCATTTTTGAAGACCTATCCATAGATACCACACACGTATGTGTTTGATGAAAAAAAAAATTTCGAGTTTCAGTTCTAAGTATGGGGAGCCCCCAATATTTATTACTATTTTTTTATTTTTGCATCAAAATCTTAATGCGGTTCACAGAATACATCTACCTACCAAGTTTCAACAGTATAGCTCTTATAGTTTCGGAAAAAAATGGCTGTGACATACGGACGGACAGACGGACAGACAGACAGACAGACAGACAGACATGACGAATCTATAAGGGTTCCGTTTTTTGCCATTTGGCTACGGAACCCTAAAAATGGCCCCTGCGGCAGCATAGTGCCGAAAATGTCGACGGCGTTTTCTTCATTGAATAGATATTATAGTAGTACTAGCTTTTGCCCGCGACTACGTCCGCGTGGAACTTGGAAGTATGGAAGCAACCTCGTACCTAATCACCTTAATTAATAAAAGAGCGACCAAGCAAATGTAAGAGCAATTGTGCTTTTGGTTTAATCATAACATTTTCTACAGGGTCATCAATGTCATCATAAATTACTTACTCACTTTTCAATCTTTTTAGGGATAATTTCCAGGGTGAAAACTATCCTATGTCCTTCCTCGGATCTTAAACTATCTCCATGCCAAATTTCATCAAAATCGATTCAGCGGTTTAAGCGTGAAGAGGTAACAGACAGACAGACAGACACACTTTCGCATTTATAATATTATAGTTTGGATATATTAATATGTAGGTACCTACGAGTATGTACTTTTAATACGTAAACTGGATTTCGATGTTTTCTTATATGGAAGGCGTGCTTGCGCGTAAATCAACGGTTTACATGCTAGAAAACCGGGCGGTAAGTCATAAATTACGCCCTAGGGTGGTAAGTCATTTTTATCACACTTTAAGGGCATACGTGCTAGAAAACAGGGCGGTAAATCGTATATTACGCCCTAGGGCGTTAAGTAATTTTGGTATTGACTACTATTTATTACTTTTGTTCTATTTCCTCCAAAGTGTGATGAAAACGTCGTACGTGACTCTGTAGTAATAAGAATAGTAGTTACTCACCGGAGAGGGTTTGTTATGGTTGCAGGCTCTTAAATGCAAACTCAGGCTTAAGTCCAATAGATTTAATGGTTATCACCATTAGCACACACAAGCATACAAGCACAGGTATGTATAGGTAAATACAGGAAGAAAGCACAAGAAAGTAAGCGCGAAAGCGTAAGCGGTCGCGGCGTTGAGCGGCGTCAGTTCGGTGTCAAGATGAAATTCCGACTGGCATGTGCCTGAAATATTTAATCGAGTTGTAAATCGCCAACAGTTCTCGATCATATGGCGAGTATTTCTGCTGCGATGAACTAAGCTTTTGGGAGTAAAATGCGAGTGGCTGCCATGAATCTCCTTTCTTTTGCTGCAAGACTCCACCGAGAGAAGTGTCAGAAGCGTCTGTTACCAGCGCGAGGTGAGCTTCGCAATCCGGATGTGCTAATAACGCTGCATTACAGAGGCTAGTCTTGAAGTCGAGGAAGGCTCTCAGAAGATCGTCCTTCAGGTCGACTGGATGTGATCCTTTAACTGACCCGGTGATTAGATTATGCAGGGGAGCCTGAAGTTGAGCTGCTTGTGGGATAAAGCGGCGATAAAAATTTATCATCCCGAGAAACCTTCTCAATTCCTTCACAGTTTTGGGCGTTGGGAATGATTTTATCGCCTCTACCTTTGTATCTAGGGGCTTCGTGCCTTCCGCCGAGATGTGATATCCTAGGAACTTGACTTCAGGAACTCCATCTCAGGGATTCCATACTCCTTGAGCTTGGCGAATAGCTGTCGCAGGTGATTTACGTGCGTTTTTTCGTCAGGCGAGAAGATAAGGAAGTCGTCCAAATAAGCGTATACGAACTCCATGCCCCTGGTGACCTCGTCAATAAATCTTTGGAAAGATTGACCTGCGTTTCTGAGGCCGAAGCCCATGAAGGGTAGCTCGTATAAACCAAATGGCGTAGCTATGGCTGTTTTCGGTATATCCTCAGCATTTACTGGTATTTGATTATACGCTTTCACGAGGTCTACTGTGGAGAAGATCTTGCATCCGGCGAGCTGATGAGCGAAGTCATGAATGTGACGAATTGGGTATCGGTCCGGGATTGTTCGTGCATTTAGCTGCCTGTAATCGCCACAGGGTCTCCAGCCGTTATCTTTTTTAGGTGCGAGATGCAGCGGCGAAGACCAGGGGCTCTGAGATGGTCTAGCTGTTCCACATTTTAGCATAGACTCGAACTCTTGCTTGGCGATTTTCAGCTTGTCAGGGGCTAGTCTTCTAGGAGTGCAGTGAATTGGAGGCCCGTCAGTGGTCTTGATGTAATGCACGGTATTGTGTTTTATCTCCCGATGTACTCCTGGTGGTCGAGTGATCTCCGGAAAATCTCGTACGATGTCATTATACTTTGATCCTCCGAAAGATGTCTTGATTGAAGATATGATATCTGTCGTCGTACTGGATACTGCCATTGTAGAAAGAGACGTCGTGTTGTCTACCAGGCGCTTGTGTCGGCAATCGACTACTAAATTGTAGAAAGATAGGAAGTCGACGCCTATAATTGCCTTTGTAACGTCGGCAACAACGAATTGCCAACTATAATCCCGACGGAGGCCAAGATCCAAATTTAATTGTGCGTTACCGTAGGTGCTGATGACAGATCCATTTGCGGCGAACAGCTGGTATTTGGTTTTAGGTCGATGTTCGCGTAGAGCAGAGCGTGGGAAAACGCAGAGGTCGCTACCTGTATCGACGAGGAACTGCATTTTAGACCGACGATCCGTGACAAACAGGCGACCGGAACTGGAGCAATCATCGGCCGCCATTACTGATTGCTCTGAGCGTTTCCCGAGTTGAAATCACACGGTTTCACGCATTTCGTAGCCTGCGAGTGAAATTTGGAGTGATACCAACATACTGGCCAACGACGGTAGCTGGACTGCGATCGACTGTGACTGGTTCCACGACTTCGGCTGCGGCTGTGTCTGTGAGATCCATCACGCCTACCCTTGGGGCGAGACCCGGTCCTCAATTCCGAACGTAGGTCGTGCATCTGCCGTGTTAGTTCTGCGATCTGATTGGCCATGTAGTCGATTGTTGAGTTACCTGTTGTGCTTGCTACTTGTGGGCTACTAGGAGAAAGATCCCATATACGATCGGCTGTGCTGGCTAGTGCTTCGAGTGTCTGCGGCGCCGGTTGTGATGCGATTGCAGCCTGGATGTTCATAGGAAGGCGATTAATCCATATGGTCCTTAAGAACTCCTCGTGAACCACTGGACCTGCAAGGTGCTTAAGATGTCGTAAGAACTGCGAGGGTTTGCGGTCTCCTAACTCTTCGTGGATAAGCAGATCCTTAAGCTCTTTTTCATGGGATGCTGACAGCCTTTTTATTAACTCCGACTTTAGCTTCTCATATTTTTCACTAGCTGGCGGATTGACAATTATATCTTTAATTTCTGCAGCGTACTGGTGATCTAACTGGGATAGTACATAATAAAATTTTGTTGCGTCGGATGTGATGTTTGACAAAGCGAACTGGCCTTCCACTTGAGCAAACCAAACAGCTGGTTCCTGCGGCCAAAATGGTGGTATTCGAACTCCGACACGGAATGTGTCGGCACCATTGGACAACTGCGGATTTACCGTTATCTTTGGTGCATTTAAACCGCTTGTGCCCTCTCCGTTATTAGCCATACTAATTCTTAGTATTATCTACTTATTCTCACAAGGTTGCGTTTAATGTTCAGATTGAGGGGTCACCACTGTAGTAATAAGAATAGTAGTTACTCACCGGAGAGGGTTTGTTATGGTTGCAGGCTCTTAAATGCAAACTCAGGCTTAAGTCCAATAGATTTAATGGTTATCACCATTAGCACACACAAGCATACAAGCACAGGTAAGTATAGGTAAATACAGGAAGAAAGCACAAGAAAGTAAGCGCGAAAGCGTAAGCGGTCGCGGCGTTGAGCGGCGTCAGTTCGGTGTCAAGATGAAATTCCGACTGGCGGGAGGCAGGGCGGCGCGGGCGCGCAGGTGGACTCGCCCGCTGCACGGCGCGGCGCGGGCGCAGCGAAGATGAACTTGCCCGCTGTGACGTCACGCGCTTGCCCATTGCCTCGCGATGTCGACACGGCGCGTCCCGGAGTTGGTGCGTATTGGTTTTGTATATTTGTTTATGTTATGTTATTTATTTATGTATGTGCTTATATTGTATGTAGTGCTTTATTTATTTATATTATACTATGTAATTATATTTGTAATATGTAGTTATTTAGTTAAGTGTTTTATTAATATATAAGTATGTTTATGTATATAAGTAAATAATATATATTTATTAGTATATACATATAGGTGGCAACGCCACAACTCTGGCTGTACAGGAATTCCAAACTCGTGTCATTAAGCCCCCGCCTTCGGCTTCGGGCTTCTAATAGACACTCGTTTGTAATTCCTAGTTTACCACCCTTGCTACGTAATGTACTAAGTATTCCACTTGGCGAACGACAACCAACTTTTGCCAAACACAAATATAACCAAAACAAAAAAGAATACGGAATGTCGATCCAATAATTATGATATCATTAGTACGACTTGTTTCGACGTAAAAGGATGAGAACGTTCAATGATATGTAGATAGTAAAATAGTATCAGTATTCAACCCTGGCGATTTGCCAACAGTGGTAAAAGCAAGTGGATGAAATGAAAACATTGCTTCCGACAAAGGCGATTCATATTACATGTTACTTTTTAGGGTTCTGTACCCAAGAGGTAACAACAGGACACCACTGTTATTACCAAGACACTGTCAGTATGTCTGTCACCAGGCTGTATCTTATGAACCGTGACAGCTAGATAGGTGAAATTTAAAAAATAAAATATATTTCGTTGCCGCTATGACACAACGTGATTTTTTTATTTGATGGTGCGGAACCCTTCGTGCCCGAGTCCGACTCGTACTTGGCCGGTTTTTTTTATTACGTCCATTCCTTTTGGTTTATTGCCGAGTATTCCAGGTTAGAAAAATCGTCTTAAAATACCTATAATGAGCCCGTGGACTTTAATCGATATGTATTTATTTTTTAATGTGGAGACTGTAATCGAACATTGTGGGAGGAACTCATAATTTCATAAACGGAAATGCCAACTAATCTCAATTAGATAGAATCTATGATGGAGTGCGTTCAAGTTCGAAGCAGTCATGTAGACATGACCAAGAAAGTATGAAGGAAAATTACCAAGAAAAAATACGAAATACGACCAAGGCATATACATACAATTTTGAAATTTAGTGCAATCTCAAAAGGTGATGGTATTATACAAACCGCAAAACATTAAAGTTAATAAATTATGTTTTTTTAAACATAAAATGCTTACAGAATAAGAGCTTTTGACACAAACGTACACAGCGACCCGTATTTGCTGCAACAATCAACTCTAGCAATAAAATGTGAAACATTTCACAAAAATCCTTCAAAGGCACGACACGTGCGATGCATTCCTGTAAAAATAGACGTGACAATCCTTAATTCAGAGCAATAAGTCTTCTCAGATGGAAGTCGTTAATCAAAACTGTTGTGCTATTACCGACTAAATGGGGCCACGGCAAACACCATGGATAAATAGGTAAACAACTAGTTATCCCGCAGAAATGATGAATGGCCGCGGACCAGAAAGTAAATAATATTGGTATTGTCTCGAATTAGTGTAAGTTGGGAATGCGATCAAATGGGAGTTTGATTTGTTTTCTCTGAACAATTCGAGACGGCGAACATTGTTTTGTTAAATTGATGGTGTTTTTATTTTTAGAACAGGGATCGAATTGCTAAGTTCACAACGGAGGTTTAATGAAACAATTCTGACGATATCAGTCAGTTATATCACTACTATGTAATGTTATGTCTACTTTAGCGAATGCTTATATAGAATCGCATCGGATAGTTTTTCTGGAATGATGTCTTCCTGACGTGTTTCCAATCTAAGAAATTTTGACTTTATGGAACAGTATTTTGGAGGTTAAAATTACTTCTATCATCGCCAATTTTATCTTCATACCTCTTTATTATAAAAGCGTATACGTTGTATTGCGAAGAGTAATGGTTCTCTACTGTTAACTGCACGACTACTATAACGACTATTAACATAAAGAAATGTAAATAGGAAGCCAAATCTGCAAACTCTGCCAATTAGCAGTACCGGCGATATCAGAAAGGGTCGTGGCGCTCAATTTTCCAACCGGATTGGCTCCAGGCTTGTTTATAAACATCAGTCGATATCGGATGTGCTCGAGTGGTAAATCAAGACTTAAAGGGTTCATTGTTTGAGTGAATTGTTCTAGCTATCTTTTCAAAAATGTGTCAACTAGCTGTATCTTTATGCAGCACTCAAACTATCACTATATCTTTTTATATTATTTATTTAGTACACAACAAATTAGGAGTTCAATATTTTGCTTGTTTCCACTGCTTCATGGTTTTGCACTCCATTGTGTTATGATCTGAAAACTAGGAGACTCAATGCAGCTAGGTCAATTTTGTATCAGCCGAAGTCTACTACTGCTGGACAAATCACGAGTATCCCCTCCATGATCGCTTATGTAGTGCTACGTCTACAGGTCGGGAATAAATAAGTTCAACAAATTAAACTTAAAAAACGTTTATTCCGCTACACGCCGCTAGCACACGAAAATAAGTCGTAGGGATGGGTACGTTCAAAGCCGGTCTGATAATTTGTTTCCAGTAGTTGTCGCCGCCACCACGTCAGTACTCTCCTGGAACTCGAGGTCGTTGAGGAGACGTGGACGGCTGCAGGTCATCAGCTGCGGCGGCTGCCGTGGAGTTGTGAACGAGCTGAGGAACGTCAGCTGGGACAGCGCCGAAAGCTTTGGTGTTGGGCTCGAGCCGTAACGTAGCACCCTGGAATTTACGTCCTTCGTGTCAAAATAATAATATATCAACATCTCCGTTGACTGTGACCGTTATTGTGCAGAAGCAGAAGGCAAGCACTGCGTGATGGTGAAATGGCTGGGTGAAGTGCGGATGTCACAGTCGGACGGAGTTTACATTTTGAAAACAAAAGCGATAGCATTTACATACGAAAGAAAAAAAACATTCATTCTAAAAATGAATATGGACGTTAAGATTTAAATTTGAAAAAATACGTTAACATTCAAATTTGAAAAATACGTTAACATTAAAATTTGCAAAGTACATTAAGATTTAAATTTTGAAAATATTTATTATTTATTATCGTTAACATTACCAATGCATGATTGCGATAGCTAAATGAAAATGAGATGTGAGGATCGGCATTTATAAAGCATCTGTAAGCAGGCCAAATCAAACAAAGGAACACCGTTAGACACATTTAAATCTACCGGTTCTATATGAAGCATAAGAAATGTTCAACACTCACCCAATAATATAGGGGTACACTGACACTTTACGAGTACAGTAACACTACTCGGGAATTTAGTGTAGTCTAAATTCTAAATATTGATAAATTGGAATACGCCGGCGACGTGTGACGACGCTAAGGATGAGCGTACGTGCGCCTGCGTTGAAAACAAAATCAGTCTGCCCGGGCGGCACGGCGCGGGAGCCAGGTGGGTGAGCGGGGCGCGGGCGGAAGGCGGCCGACCGGTTGATACGGAGACAAAGCAATGCGTGTTCACGTACAGTCCGCTTGGTAAAATAAGTAACAAGCGTGGTACACTTAACTAGTTTAATATTTAGTATAGTTTATTTAGAATTTAGTTTATTTTAAGTAACTGTTTTTAATTAAGTGTTTTAATTATATTTTATAGGTTTTAATTTTGTAAAAAAAAATGTAAATTTTATTATATTTCTTATAACCAAGGTTATGTAACATTTTTTATGTTACAGTACCCCGGCGCGTCCGGAAGGATTTTATTACACCTAAATGTGATAAAATCCGTTATATCTTCGCATCTGTAAGCGCACATTCATAATTCTCCATACATACTTCACTCATACATAATTACATCGGTAATAAATTACGCTATATTACTGACGCCTAATTTCTAAAATATAATAAGGTAACTTGTCACTAGGACTGGAAACCATACAGACACGAGTGTATAAAGATGTTAAGACACAAGAAATCAATAAAAAACAATCTACGCTCTATTAGAACCTACCAATTTGAGGTCTTTTATGTGCCAGGTACCTAAGTCTTTGCCTGCCAAATCCTGCAACACATAAACTAAAGGTGATTTCTTAGCAACAACCTTTGCCTTAATGAATTTCGGAGCTAGCTTTTTGGTGAACTGTTTCCCCTTGTCACTAAGAAAATAGGCACGCTTCATAACGACGTCACCTATATTAAATTCTGCTGACTTCCGTCTTAAATTATATTGAGACGTGCTCTTTACATGGGCATGCCATAACTTACTTTGGACATCGTCAAATATTGAAGCCATACAACCTAAGTTCTCGGCATATGCATCGCGGGGCAAAAACAACACTTCCTTCCCTAAATCGGTTTCCGTATAGTGTGTTCCACAAGTCACCAGCTCTCTACCGTAAACTAAAAACGCAGGTGTAAATCCTGTAACCTCATTAACAGAACTGTTAATGGCAAATTGAACCCGTGGTATGAACACGTCCCAAGACCTGTGATCGTCCCCAACAAAAGTGGAAATACAAGTTATTATAGTCCTATTGTAACGTTCTACTAAATTTACTTGAGGAGTGTATTTAGGACTATAGTAGACATTGGGGATATGATAGGTTTTAAACAGATTTTCCATAACCTTGCCAGTAAACTGTGTACCATTATCCATCAGCACAGTTTGGGGAACGCCATGTACCAGGAAAACCGATTTTTCCAAAATTTCGACGATTACCTCTGCAGTAGCCTTTACGATGGGAAAAATTAAACAGTACTTAGAAAAGCAACATGTGATGACTAAGATGTAGTTGTTACGTTTCCTAGTTGTTGGTAATGGACCCATCAGGTCGATTGATAGCATTTGAAACGGGCGTGAGCACTGTTTCGGTCTCCCCATTTCCCCTAAGGTTTGATGGTTCTGAGACTTGTACGACAAACACTTATCGCACGTTCCAATAAATTTGACCACGTCCTGGTACATGCCTGGCCAGAAATATCGTAGCGCAAGCCTACGGTAAGTTTTAAAAATGCCCATGTGTCCTGCTGTTGGCTCCGAGTGGTTTTCATGTATAGCCTTTTGACGTAATTCAGCGGGAACAACCAATTTCCATGAAAATTCGTTAGTAAGCTCATGCTTGTTTTTGGATAATCGGTACAATGAATTATCATTAATTCTAAAATTTGGAAAATCTATTGGATTATGAAGACAACCGTTATAAATATTTGTGTACCAGGTATCTTTAGAGTCCAAATGAGAGTTGGAGGTACAAATAGCACTTACCGGAGCACGTGACAAGGCATCCGGGATGACATGATCAACGCCCCTACGATGTTTAAGCGTGAAATTAAAAGCTGACAACCGAACACCCCAACGAGCCAGTCTACCGGTTGGATTGCTAATTGACAGAAACCATTTGAGTGCACTGTGGTCAGTGTATACAGTGAAAGGCTGACCATTTTCGATATAGCAACGCCAATATTCTAAGGCTGTAACCACGGCCAAGGCCTCGCGTTCGCTAACACTGTAGTTTCTTTCAGCAGATGACAAGCTTTTGGACATATACGCAATCGGGTGCTCCCTGCCATCGATAGTTTGTGTCAACATTGCGCCAATTCCGAAGTTGCTAGCATCAGAATGCACTTCAAATGGCTTTGTATAATCTGGACAACACAGAACAGGAGCAGAGACCAAACGCTCTTTTAGTTGCTTGAATGCAGCGTCTGCTTCTGGAGTCCATTTAAATGGGGGTGAACCCTTCTTTGAGGAAGTTAATTTATTTAATGGAGCTGCTATTGTACTAAAATTAGGGACAAATCGCCTGTACCAAGTAGCGGTCCCAAGAAATCGCTTTACGTCTTTACGAGACGTCGGTGTAGGATAATTTAGAATAGCCTCCACCTTCGCAGGATCGGTACGCAAACCAGAACCGTCAACGACGTACCCGAGGTACCTAAGCTGGCTACTGAAAAAACGACACTTATCTAAATTAACAGTGAGGTTGGCTTGTTTGAGTTTATCTAAAACACGTAAGAGCAAGGTGACATGACTATTGAAATCTTTGGAGACGATGATAATGTCATCCAGGTAGGCGAAAACTTTAAGGTCGAACTCTGAGAACAACAGGTCCACTAATCTTTGCTGAGTAGCAGGAGCGTTGGTCAGGCCGAACGCAGTTCGTTTAAAGTGTAGGCTTCCCCTACCGGGCACATAAAATGCCGTCTTCTGCCTATCCTCAGGCTCAATCGCAATCTGCCAAAAGGCCTTGGACAAGTCGATGCTGGACAAGTAACGAGCATCCCTAAGGTTGTCCAAAATCTCGGAGATATACGGGAGGTTATATGCGTCACGCTTCGTCACCGAATTCAATTTACGGCTATCCAGGCAGAAACGAGGTTCCCCGTTCTTCTTGTTGACAAGCAGGACAGGTGACGACCAGCTGCTTTCGCAAGGCTCGACAACATCTAAGGCGAGCATCTCGTCCACCTGTTCTATCAAGATACGCTGTTTTTCAGGTGACAATCGGTAATAACGTTGGCGAATCGGGCTAGCATCACCAGTATCAATTTTATGCGTAATTAAGTTCGTAAGACCCAAACCCTTACGTTCATATGAAATGTCCTCGAATTGCTTGACAACGTTATTTGCTAATTGTTTTTCAGTCTCGGATAATTCGTCGTAACCCTGGATAAAAGTTCGTTGATTATGCAACTCGGTATTAGCTGTTGTACTGCTGCCATCTAGAACAATACTGCTAAGAAACTTAGGGCAAATTTGAAAGGCACGCCAAAAATCTACACCTAATATGAGGTTGCTCTGGATACCTGGCACGATAAAAGCCTTAAGGATGTGAAATTTACCATCAAAATGTAAAGGAACGTCTATATAACCCTCACTTTGCAACATTTGACCCCCAGCTGCTGTTACAGAAATAAAGTCTCCTTTGGTTACTTTTAACCCACTATCGACAAGGACTTTATGAGTACCATTGCCAAGGATAGTCACAGCAGAACCGGAATCTAATAATCCTGATATTGTAACGCCATTGATCTGCACCGAAACATAAGGTCTATTGTCATTTTGATGATCTTCCTTCAGAATTGTGTCAATTTTATAAGACCTAAAGAATAAATTAATTGAAAGCAGCCAACTTTGCCAGTCATCTTTATCAAAATTAGCCACATTACAATCATTGACACAATCCTGAGTAACTAGTTTTTTGGACGCTGTTTCCTATCTCTGTTGCAATCAGGACAATCAGGTGTTTTAACATTTTTACGACCACAAACAAAACAAACGATGACATCCTTATTTGCTGTGCACTGACGCAGATTGTGTGTATCCACTCGACATCTAGGACAAAAACGTGTCTTGGATGTTGATGGAGCGATAGCATGTACATAGTTAGGATTAGTTTTATGTGATTCTGACGTATAATTGTTTTGCGAATAAGATTTATTATAATTTTGATTATTGTATTTAAATTTATTATTGTTATTAAAATTTGTACTATTATAATTGCTTTTATTTCTTGATGAACCACCAGAATATGCAAGTTCCGGCGCCAAAGTATCTACACTTGGACGTGGAGGTTCCTTGAATTGAGAAAGCCGCGACTGTATACTTTCGTAGTTACGACACAACGTCTTTAACTCTTCTATGGACTTAATTTCGGAAACGGAAGATAAGGTGCTCGCGTAACATGGTCGGATATTATGAAGTAATATCTCGAGCTTGTCGCTTTCAGGCAAGGTTTTTGACAAACGTGAAAAAAGGCCGGACATAATCGACAAATATATCACGATATTTTCCGTTTCACCCTGAGTGCGAGACCGAATTTCGGAAAGTAGCCTATAATCGAAGTCAGCCTGGCCGAAATCCTGCCTCAGAAGCACAACTAGATCGTCCCAGCTTGTTACTTTTTCCCGAACACTTCTAAACCAGTGAATCGCATCGCCTGTAAATATCTCAGTAGCATTGTGTAGAATTTTGCTAGTTGGGATATTCTTCGCTGTGCAAAATTCGGAAACGCGTTGAATGAACGCCCTCACACAGGCTTTGCCGTCGTAACGCAGTTTCGACAGTTGATTCGCATTGCCGCCGTCACAAGTCACCGCGATGTTAAGGGGAGAAGGAGAAATGACACGAGAAGACTGAGTATCACTACTAGTAGAAGCCAGTGGGTCTACCACATTACCAACAAGTAGCTTACCAACACGGTCAGAGCAAAGTTGAAATAAGCTAACACATTGATTGAAAGTCTCCCTTTGTTCTTCATCTTCACATTCAATGCGGTTAAGCCGGTGATAAAGGTGATGAACCAGGTTTTGCGCTCGTAGTAAAGTACTCTTTTCTAAAGGCTTCGAGTCTAACAAGGAATTTACCCTATTAATCACTTCCGCTGCACCGTCTAAATCCTCAACCACATCAAACGGACTAGAAAGAATCTCCTCAGATGGAAAAATAGGCCCGCATTTAGCAATTTGCTTACGTAGCTCCTGGACAGTGGAAGCTGGTGTCTCACCCCGAATAGCAACTTCATACTCGAGTTCAGTTTTTTGTAACGACATAAATTTAATGTGGTAAGCCATTGTAAAAGTAACAAATCCACGTTAAAATAATAATTAAATTATTCAGTGAGTGTTGAACAAAACACGCAAAAAAAAAAAACAACGAAAAATTACTCCGTCCGTTACAAAACCAATTATAAAAATTAAGAACGTTTTGGTTGTTTTTCTTTTAAAATAATCTAAATGCAAAATTAAAATGAAAGAAATAAAAAGCGCAAGAAAAACAATAACAGAAAAACAAAACAAAAAAAATAAGCATTAAATGCAACTAATGTGTACGAATAATGGTGTACAAAATGACAAATTACCAATACATAAAAAAAAAAACAATAAAATGTTGTACAAAAAAAAACAATGCAAAATATTAAGACTGACTGTACTACCAATAATTAATCACCAAAGAAAATTACACTCAACAATTGCAATAAAACAATTTTGGAAACAAATTTAGAAGCTAACACTTAATATTGTGTCCGACTGTACCGGAGCAAAAACACAACTTTAACAAAAATTATAAAAAACTATTCTGTACACCTTAGCTGCTGGCAACCAAAAAAAAAACAGAAAAACGTTTCACAAAACAAAAAAAACATCAAGCACATAAACCACAACTACCCACCTGGGAACAAATATCAGACCTTTATCCAGAAAAATAAAAAAACCACGGTAAGGGCGCCAGTGCTACGTCTACAGGTCGGGAATAAATAAGTTCAACAAATTAAACTTAAAAAACGTTTATTCCGCTACACGCCGCTAGCACACGAAAATAAGTCGTAGGGATGGGTACGTTCAAAGCCGGTCTGATAATTTGTTTCCAGTAGTTGTCGCCGCCACCACGTCAGTACTCTCCTGGAACTCGAGGTCGTTGAGGAGACGTGGACGGCTGCAGGTCATCAGCTGCGGCGGCTGCCGTGGAGTTGTGAACGAGCTGAGGAACGTCAGCTGGGACAGCGCCGAAAGCTTTGGTGTTGGGCTCGAGCCGTAACGTAGCACCCTGGAATTTACGTCCTTCGTGTCAAAATAATAATATATCAACATCTCCGTTGACTGTGACCGTTATTGTGCAGAAGCAGAAGGCAAGCACTGCGTGATGGTGAAATGGCTGGGTGAAGTGCGGATGTCACAGTCGGACGGAGTTTACATTTTGAAAACAAAAGCGATAGCATTTACATACGAAAGAAAAAAAACATTCATTCTAAAAATGAATATGGACGTTAAGATTTAAATTTGAAAAAATACGTTAACATTCAAATTTGAAAAATACGTTAACATTAAAATTTGCAAAGTACATTAAGATTTAAATTTTGAAAATATTTATTATTTATTATCGTTAACATTACCAATGCATGATTGCGATAGCTAAATGAAAATGAGATGTGAGGATCGGCATTTATAAAGCATCTGTAAGCAGGCCAAATCAAACAAAGGAACACCGTTAGACACATTTAAATCTACCGGTTCTATATGAAGCATAAGAAATGTTCAACACTCACCCAATAATATAGGGGTACACTGACACTTTACGAGTACAGTAACACTACTCGGGAATTTAGTGTAGTCTAAATTCTAAATATTGATAAATTGGAATACGCCGGCGACGTGTGACGACGCTAAGGATGAGCGTACGTGCGCCTGCGTTGAAAACAAAATCAGTCTGCCCGGGCGGCACGGCGCGGGAGCCAGGTGGGTGAGCGGGGCGCGGGCGGAAGGCGGCCGACCGGTTGATACGGAGACAAAGCAATGCGTGTTCACGTACAGTCCGCTTGGTAAAATAAGTAACAAGCGTGGTACACTTAACTAGTTTAATATTTAGTATAGTTTATTTAGAATTTAGTTTATTTTAAGTAACTGTTTTTAATTAAGTGTTTTAATTATATTTTATAGGTTTTAATTTTGTAAAAAAAAATGTAAATTTTATTATATTTCTTATAACCAAGGTTATGTAACATTTTTTATGTTACAGTAGTGAATTGCTCTCGGTTTCGTTTGCTTAACCAGATTCTCAATCGACTTTCTTGGAGGCGTCCACAAAGCGTCTTTCGTTGCGTGGCTAAAATATCTCTGCCCGACAGCTATTAGCTCTAAGACGATTTGCTACGTTCACTGTTACCGAAGCTTGGTACTAACTGGTGATTTATCACTTAGCAATCCCGTGATAACAGTGACAATCATAGACGGGTTGGGGTAAGAGGGACATACACATACAGCATACAGCAGGGTCTCGCGTCTCAGCATCACCTGCCCTGCTCGGCATAGAAAGGAAAGTGACAGGTAGTATTTGTCGCGCGACAACGAGTCGCCTGTCACAGTTATGCTGGTATACATTGGCACCTGGTGAATTCTAAAAAGTCACGTTTCCCAAAGGAAAACCGAAATTTAACTTAGACGAATCAGCAGGAAAAATTCACTAAACACTAATATGCATATTTATTCAGTAGAGGAAAGAGTACCTTGATACATGGCGCAGCGAAAACTAGTAGATTATTTAGTATAGTGCATTCTGAGAGTTTATTGCCTCTCTGGAAGCAGAAACTAGTTCGTTTCTGCCCCTGGGACCGGCTGGCCAGTGTTATTCGCTATTTATTAACTACGGTAAAATAAGTGTGTATAAAGAGACGACATTTTATTCCAGGTTAAAAGTTTCTCCGGTTGAGTTATATACTAAGAGTTGATGTTATCCTTCGGGATATCGTCACTTCGCGACTTAGCATAATCCCTCTTGCTCGCACAGTATTTGAGAAAAGAAAAGAGATGTCGCGCGGCAATGAGTGTGGCTATTGTTTTATGGGTGCTAATTCGGAATGAAAAGCTTCGTTTTGTATACGAATGCAACCATTGCATAGTATAAATACTTAGTACCTACATTACTGCAGATGCCGGGAAAGAATAGATACAAAGCCAGCAAGCCCTTTTTACGGTTAAGCCATGTATAGTGCTTTCTCAAACATATTATGCAATGAAATAAAAAAATACCTACACCAATTAAAAAATATAATTCAGCTGTTAGCCTGTTCATAAACACTGAAACCATGTTTAAAAAAAATTGTTCACGGTCTAGGCCTTCAATTTTGTATGAAATTCTTTTACAGTTATCTCGAGTTGTTTCGCCCGAAATGTGTTATAACGCACATTATGACGAGTTTGAGAAAAAAAAATTGAAAGGGTTTGTCTATTGATATAGTGGTGACATTTCGGACGAATGTCAATAAAAACTACACGTTTTAGCCCCTGTGGGCATTTGTAAACAGATTGGAAAACCAACTATTTTTCTACTCTCTGACTACAAGTATTTGTGCAAGACATTATTAATATATCACATCATTTTAAAATTATTTCAAATATTTGTCAGTACAAACAATTGTTTTTACATTTCTGCCGTGCAACTCCCTTGTTAAAACTGCCATTAACACCGACCATTGGCGGTCATATATTACGAGCATGGGTTTTAGTACAAAGAGAACGTTTTTCATACGTTTTTGACAGGAAATTGGTCGCGTTATTCGCTAAATACTTTTTAAATTTATATCTCGTTTTTACTACGTAATTATACGATTCTATGGCTTGGTATTATACTTTTACAAGCTCTAATTGTGCAATTTAATTTGCAATGTTTGCAAATTCGTTCAAAGTATTTGTAAACTGAATATTGGAATACACGTATAAATTCGGTGACAACGGTATTATGGTATCATCGTGCTCTGATGGAGATTAAAAGTGGCCATAGAATTTTCGGTCCGCAAACTCATAGTCATAGACATTTGATAGATTTGCATGACATTGTCTGTTAATTATTTGTTTATTTAATTTCCGATTAAATAAAAAAAAAGTCAAACAAATGGTAGGCTCCGAATTGTATACCACTTCTTTACATGTATCCTCCGTTTGTCTCTGCATGGTATATGATATTAACAATAAACGGATTAGCACCACGGAACCGTCAAAGCGTAAACGACCCGGGACCCTCTCGGAAATTTAATTTCAGGGTCCCGTCGCTCGGGAAATGTCGACGCCTACAATGATAAAAAGCTACAATCTGTGAGCTCTCAGATTGCGATTCCGGTGTAGGTGACAACTGAGAGGTTCTGACCTGGATCGTGTAGAGCGAGCAAGACAAGTATAAAACGCGAGTCGTATTCTGACAGCTCACGCAACTGTACGTGTTAATCATTGACGTATTAATTACATGGACACACAATCCGACGGAAAAAATGGCACCCTCCCAACTAATGCAAAATCACAAATCGCATTAGTTGGGCGATCAGTCTCGTTTAGACCATGACACGTGACGGGTCTCAAAAATGACTTAATTTTCAGTGAAAAATTGCAGAAATAACAGCTATAAAATAAAGAAAAAGGTCGGAATATTCTTTTTTACGCAGATTCTATTGATTAATTAACGAATCCTATGTAAAATCATAGCATATTTTAGATTAGAAATATAACTTTGTCCCTACCGTCCCTACAAAATGCACCTCATCACAGAACAAAAATCTAAGGAGTCGCTATAGTTATATATTTTATTAATTAATAAAGGAGTGCAATAAATAATTATCCTATTTTTTTATTAAAATTCCCACGCGATCTAAAACAACGTGAAAAATTGAGGTCACGTTTAGTAAGAGACAGACGTCAAGAATAATTTCAGCTAAATAATTCGTCTCTTGTGTGTTCGTTCGGCATAATCATATACATATTTTTTTTATGTTTAATAAAAATAAGCGTAAAAGTCTTTCACTCAACACAGCTTTATTATCTCAATAAAAACGTAAAAAAATGTCAAAATATACAAAATAAGCGTAAAATGGTTATGTAGTGTTTGTGGTAGTAGGATACACTGTCTCAGGCGCACGTCACATAGGATGCTGCGTTTAGTTACACGCGAGTTTAAAGCGAGAGTGGACGCATGACATTGCTATGTGTGCGGCGGCGAGTGAGCCAGTGTTATGAACATATGCCTTTTACAGTCAGATCCTACAGGTTACATTAATAAATTAATAAAAAAATTGCTCTGTTGTCATTGTTTTATTTTGTCTCAGTGTCTAGACACTGTCAGTTTAAACCTTTGAACGCCAAGAACACCTAAAGACAATGTGTGCTGCCGTGCATACTACGCCACCGACTTTCACGCCACGCCATCAAACTTTAAAGGGTTAAAAATGTTGATATTTTGCACTTGCCTTACTCTCATTTCACATACTAGAACAAGATGAGTTGAGAAATCATGTCATTATTACTGATCCCTTCTATGCAGTGTTGGGACCCTTTTATGCAGTTGTTAAATAAAAACTTAATTTGTTATTAACAATTTACGAGATTATTTAGTTCAAACACCAGATATATTTTAATACCTAAATAAAGTAATAATGAAAATATTTTTAGTATGTAAAACAATGAAAATCTGCTCCATTCGTGCCATGTTCCAAGTTTGACAAGAGACATGAGTCAGAATACGCTAAAAAAGTTAATTTACAGGAAAAATATTTGTGGTAATAAGTATACGTAAGCCAATTTGACACTTAAATGTTTGAGTAAAGAGTTATTTTGTACCAAGTAATTATGTTGGTGTAAATTATAAATAAGCGTTATTGGCATCTACTTGAACATGACAGCAGTGCCACTTTCTTCGACAACTTTGTTCGGGTCTGTGGCTCTATTATAAATAATACCTCAATGGTGTTAATGTAAATATCATTGCGTTTTGTGACGTGTGGTTGGGTTCTAATTTCAATTACATTTAAACTGATTTTTTTGGAAAGGAAGGATTTACTGAAATGGAAAAACTTTTAGTTTTTCTCAGTTAACCTTTGACAACAGTAACTGTAATAATTGCCGAAACGTCACGGAGTGTCAAATAATGAATATACGCGATATAATCGGTTTAAAATGTTTTATTTACATGTATGAACTGCTGACCTGCAACGAAGGTGTATAGCTAAACTAAGATGAGTTGTAGTTAGTGTTCCAAAGGACTCGAGCCCTTTAGCTCTTTTATTTAAGGCTGGCCTATATTTTGACGCCTAAGAGGGCTAAAAGCCTATAAAGCTCTTTAGCCCCCAAGCCACCAGCCTAGACTCTCAGAGCTCGTAACCTTATTAAAAGGCTATAAGTTTAAAGGGCTAAAACAGCCTAAAAGACTTGTAAAAATAATGAGACTTAAAAATATTTTGGCCTCCGAACTTCAACAGGCTTGGAGGCTAAAATATTATTGAGCTTATTAAAAAGATTTAATAAACTCGGCGCTCTTTTAGTGGGGTGTTTTAAATAAAACAAAAGACGTGAGTATGTTTTCGCAACAATTATATAAGTTTTGTATTTGGAACAGGCAAGAAAGTGCCATTAACATACGTTTTTCATAAGGGGGAGCCCGTTTATTTTTTTAAGTTTAATAATTTCTGTAATAGGCAAAAGACAACTGATTTTGACGAAAATATTTCGTAGCATTCACATAAATTTTTACCTAACTAGCTCGGAACTTTCCTTTATTATCAATTTAAACCATCGGGTAAAAACGCATATTTATCTACTAGTGAGGTACCTGTATACCTTTATGTAAGTTTTGACTTGTTTCTTCACGTTAGCTGGCAGTATTGACTTCTTCTTTCAACATTGACAATGGTTTTGAGGAATCGAATAGCTAAAAAATGCGGATAAGAATTGCAATAACATGTAGTATTCATTTTCCTCGCGATAGTGAGGTGACAAATGTTGTATTATAACCCCCAATATTCGCGGTATAGGATTTCATTATCAGCATAGCATATAAAATACTGGCATAGGTCTTGAATTACTTCATTATGAAGTTCCAACTTAGTTAATTCTCTTCGCAAGTAATCTCCAATGAGGATTCCGCTCGAAAGTATTATCATCAATGCGGCAAACAGCAACTGACAATAAAAAAAAGCGAAGTCTTAACTGGATTTTATTGAAGATGAATATTTAACAAAGAAGGTAACTCGAGAATACTAATACCTACATAACAAGTATATGTAATTTTTAAATTTGCTTTTATTTCCAAATCAATCCTTTTGATTGAATTGTTTTGATATTTAATGAAACATAATATAGAAAACTTTGTATAAAAGAACTAGGTATAAGCACAAAACAGATAGGTATAGAAATCAATCTACATACAAGCGCGCTCGAGCAAACGCATACGTAGACTTTGCTCACGGACACGATATCTCGGACCAGTTCGGACCAGTGCGAGCGCGAGTGCCATCCGCTTGACACGCGCGTCTGTGAACTATTTTATGCTATAATGGAGCAACGAGCTTCACTTCTGGCCCGTTATTTTTGAGGTTACGGTATTTAAAATATTTTCTGTGACAAATTTGTAATATAGGTACTAATATAACAATGACATAAAAATAAAAATATTGTAGTTATTATTAATTTATATTTCCATTCTTCCCGTTTCATTCTCCACAATAAATCAATCAACTATATAGGAGCGCCAGTACCACGATATGTTTTCGTGCATAAGCCATAGTTGACAACCCTAGAGCGACCGCCGACCACCGGTATGAAAAGTGAAGTAATTAAGTACATACATGTGGTTGATTTCTGAAAATCAACCACATGATTTCTGTACCTATCTGTTTTGTGGTATAAGTTAACTTACACAAGTAAGTAGCCTTCGCGTAGCCTAGGTCAAAAAAATGGCTACAGCCTTTAAAAAGGCCTAAAGCCCCTTAAAAGGCTAAAATAAAAATAAAAACCTATAGGCTTTTTTTAAGACTAAGGCCTTATTGTAATCACTAGCTCTTCGAAACTCATTTCATCAAGCCAGCTCTAAAAAGAGCTCGTGAGGCTTCAAATTCGGGCTAAAAGGGCTCGAGTCCTATGGAACACTAGTTGTAGTAGGTTGAAGACTAAACCTTGGGTAGTTCGAAAAAAATTGAACTACACTTTTGTATAAAACAATACATGTTAGAGTACTATATACATGATATAATAGGGTAGTTCTCACGAAATCTCGAAATTCTTGTCCTTCATGTTTTCACAAACAACTAGTGAATATATAGTGGTAAGTATTACTTCCTTGCAATAAACACCATCGTCGCTAAGCGTATTAGTTATAATTTCTGAGCCATATAGGTAAATAAAAAAAAAATGAGTACATGTAACGTCGTTAAAATCATTTCCTCACTATGTCCCAAGTCCCATTTTCAATTACTTTTAAATTTGTAACTACAAAGTTAATAAAGTAAAAGCGATGAAAGTTTCATTAACCTATTCTTAAAACAATGGACTTGTGAATGTATTCTTCATTGGGATAAAAAAGCCAATAATGAATTTGAAAAAAAATTTAAACCATGTGTCCAATAAAATTAAATCATTTCCTCACAACTTTAGTAACAGTCAATTTATGAACGCTGTTTCAATCAAACGTGGACACTACTGTTTGTTTTTGATAGCTGGCAACACTGACGATTTACCAATATGGCGAATTGATTGAGTACGCGTTCGAGGCTTTGTTAAAAAACGGTAGAATACATAATTTTTTAAAATTACTTTTGTGTTCGTCATTACCTCACGTCCCAGAAAAAAGGAAGGTAAGTACTATAAAAAAATATTAATTACATAATGAAGTAGGGTTTTGGGAGTAGTTCACTTACACAAATAACCTTGTTTAAAGCACGGTCGTATCACTAGTATTTTTAGGTTTTGTTTCGTTTCGTCATTCCCTCATCGTCATTACCTCATATATTATACAGTAATAAATTTACAGTGAGGGAATGACGACTAAGGAGGAAATGATTTTGACTGTGTTAGAATTCTTTTTTACTGTCGCATGTTGTAGCAAACCCTTGAATTTACCTGTAATATCTTTTTAGGGCACAATAATGGCAATAAAAAGAAAATTAGTGAAGAGGAAGCTAAATGAGAAGGAACCAAATTTGCAAATGACCAGCAGTTAAGGACGAACAGCTTTTCAGAAGATGAAACCCCCGACACTGATCAAAAGGGGGTGTTATTCTGTAAAAGAGATCGATTAACTAGAGAGCTGAGACTGATACATTTTATCTTCGAGATTGAATAGGCAGGAAAAAGAATTTAAGTCGAATTGCCAGTTTGATTAGTTCTAAGAAAATGAATATTATTTCGTTAATTTTTCCTATTTTCTTTTTTAGTCAAGACTGTTATTAACTTTGAATTTATTTCTAAGTTATTTTTTAAGCAAGTAAAGATTTTTTGTTTGTTTTCTATAGCTACTGCCATCATGATTAAGACAAGTGCTATAACAATTTTTAAACTTTGTTGTTAATTATTCGCGGTTGCAGACTGCAATAAATTTGTGATTTTCTGGACATTAGTTCCTAATAATGTCAATCAATATAGTAAACATTGCAATACAAAATAAATTTAACACAATAATTATGCATTTTTATTTGAAATTATACATCATTGCTTATTAAACTCATTCCTTCACCTAAGTCATCATTTCCTCATTTCATTTTTTTAACAGGCTTGTAATTCTTAAAAAAAGCGCTTATTTTAGGGACCACTATATATCCTAAATTTAATATCATGACTACTACAAAATCCATATCAAAAAATCCGAAATGATCATACTATTTTAATTGGAACCGAATTTCGTGATTTCGTGAGAACTACCCAAATTTAATAGGGTAGCCTGGTCTAAGAGCACGCATCCGATAAGAGTACGCAACGTCAAAAACCGTGACGTGACGTCGTTTACGATACTCGGCTAACTTAAATCGCATTTCGATGTTTATTGTGGTAAGGAGTGCTGTGCGAAAAAAAAATCAAAACCGGATGAAAACGCAAAAATTACGTAACCTTAAAGATTTTTACTTAAATTCTTAAAGTTTTTTACCATTTTCAAAGTATTTTTGACACGAACCTGCAATTATTTTGTAATAACGAAGTGAAGTGTTGTGTTTTCAAATACTATACCTAACGCACGCGGCAAGCGTAATTCCGGTCAATGCTAAGAGATGGCGTTGTTCTCCGCTCATTTTCTATTTGGCTGGTGTGTGCACGAGTACGCAGTACGTGGCAGTACGTACCTTGTAAAAGGACGCGCGCGTACTCATATACGAAATTATTTTGAAGTTGGTTTTATTGAGTTTTTTTGTATATTTTATACATATGATGCACTACAAAAATAATATATAATTGCGAAGTAACTATTCCTTTTGTACACATTAATGTAATTGTAATTTCCGACCCGCGTACTCTTAACGACGTAGACGCGTACTCTTACTCAATAGGACTTGTAAGAGGACGCATTTCCCATTTCTCACTATTATTGGTTTTTTGAGAGATATAACATAATTTTGTTACTTTTTGTGTTACTTTATGGAAGATGATTAAATTGTAGACGTAATAAATGACTTCTTGATTTCTTAGACATCATTCCCAACTAGCAAAACTGAACCAAATTTAGCTGTAAATCAGTGACAGACGCAGTTTTATATCCGTGATAGAAACATCTCTATCACTGGGAAGTGGCCCCAGTTTTACAGCTATTTGATGATATATCATGTGTATTTTGGCACCGCACGTCACTACTTTGATGTATATCCATGATACTACAATGTTTTATGAACCTCTTTAGCGTTACACCAATGGTGCCTGAATCACTATATCACTAAATTATGATAAGAAAGTAACAGCAATGCTGATATAGAGCTGTTTGTTGTTATATTGTTATTAGGGATTCTTTTATGTCGCATATCGTTAGTGCTAAATACTGAGTGTTATGTGTAAATAAAGTCGTATGAAAAAAAATTACATTACAATTAACAGTTTTGTAAGTATAATAAAATAGCAAACAATTTTTGTGTTAGTAAGTAGTGTCAAGTTGCTGTTAGGTACGTGCATAACGGGTAATTTATCATGCGCTCAAAATTTTATTGATGAAATAATAGCATATTACTTGTGTTTTTTTCATGCCCCTATTAAATATTAAATATTTAATTAAATAAAAAATATTTAAAATAGCAAATTATTTGAAGTCACCAATATGTATCTAAAATGTGTTCTGGTTACCGATATATCACAAATTTACAGTTTCCCACCGCCATTACCAAACACTTACGGGTTCCTTAATAAAACTAGTAAAACCCCCTACTGTACCTACCTTTAGGTAATAAATAAAGTATCTTCATCAACTCATTTGCGCGAAATTATAGTGGTTATGTTTTTGGTCTATTACAGTTTTTCAAGCAGAAGTAATTTCATAAAACTCAACAGATTTGAATGGCTGTGGAAGAGTATGTTTTCATCTTCTCCATTGTCATCAAAATTGTCAGTCACAAACAAGTCATCTTGACATCCTAAACAAGGTTCTGTAAAGATTTCATTTTTTGTATCTACGGAACCAACTTCCGAATTCTCGACGCCGGTTTGACTATCATAAAGATCCTATAAATGAGGTTACAACAGCTGATATACATTTATTTAGCGTTATAAGAGTAACAATAATGTTTATATGTCACTGATGATATAAAAGGTCTTAAAAAGTGTATTTGCAACTGTTTAGTGTTAATGTAGATCTTTAAACAACTTTATGCTGCTGGTGTTAAGGAAACGCCATTACGAGTATATGATACTTTAGACGCATATCAGCTGCGTTATGTTCTCATATATCTCGAATTAGCTCCATTAGTGCACTGATATATCACCAGCGATATTGCAGCGCATTAAAAGCCACAATAGAGTTACTTAGCTGTATACAGGCACTGTATATATCTGCTATGCAACGAAATTGCTCTAAATCACAGTTAGGGATACTGTTGTGCAGCTGTGTTATATGTGTCGTATTAAGAAGTCCAGTAAACGTTTATGTCATCAATTCTTATCACGATATAGCTGTATATGTATAATATTATACAGCTAGATGATGATACAAGTCGCTAATATACAACATAGCAGCTCCGAGTTGCTATTTTATGACTTTTATATCATTATTTAGTGTTAAAACATTTTATTTTATCACTACTTTGCTAGTTGGGTTATTTTTTTAAGAATATTTTGAACCTTAAGTGCGTGCTCCTAGACCAGGTTACCCTAATTATGTAAAAATTGTTATAATATTTACAGATCTGAAGATGTCAAACTTAAAGTAAAACACATATTGCATACCTAACATATTACATAATTTTGATGGAATTATAGGAAGGTACATGTGACATCCATCCATGAGATATTTTTCGTGGCTTCAACTTCTGTAAGAACAACTTCGTGATAGACCTCTCTTCTTAGTGTATTAATTTTTAAACATTTTTAAATGAATCTGAACATACAATGATACGGCTAGAAATGGCTCGCTAATATATCATTACACCGGTTGTTCTGGTTATATTTGTTGGACATTTTGCCACAATCAAATTGGGTTTAACCCCGTAACCCGTCCGCAGTCGCTGATGTATAAATTGTCGCAAATTGAGCACGTTTATGCTGATAAAAATATTGCGAGTTTCCGATTACATTTTATTGTAATAAAATTCATGTTTTTACTCGTTTTATAAAGCCAATGAACGCAAAGATATATTGTAATTTAACATAAGTCATACAAATAATACCTAACTGTAAAAATAGGTGGCAAATATGGATCGAGTGGAAACACTCGTTGAAATTGGCTTAAACTAGTTGCATTGGCTGCACGTTTTTGGGAAAACAATTAAATTGATAATTATAAAAACAGTTTAAATTCACGTAAAATTGTCATTAACGGCCCGACATGTTTTGAACTCATGTGGACCTCTTCATCAGGGACAGCTATCCGTGCTGCTACACGACTAACGGCCCACTGGTTAGGATAGCCTCACCACCCTCAGCGCCCGCGCAGATAGCAATTAAATAATATTTTTTTCCGATACTCCGTGCTATAAGGATCTACAAACGGCAGCTCTTTAATTTTTAATCACCACGGTTTTTACAGAAAAAAAAATTTTCGTCATAACAGTTTGCTTTGTTTTTGGCTGAACGGCGCGATGCCTTCACCACCCGATAAAAAAATGGTTGGTGGTTAACACTTGTCAATGTCCTTCTAGGTAGACAGATGATCTGACGAAGGCCCCTTTCAAAGCTCACAGGACAGCTCATGGCGGCGTTCTTTGGGGAGACGTATGTCCAGCAAGTAGACCTCTTTTAGCTGACGATGAGTTGGTCCAATTCACAGACTTACATTCGTCTGTCGAAAACTATTCCAGGTCAGGTTTACGTTTACAATTACGACGAGCCGAAAGGATAATAAATAAAATTTAATATTCATTCTCTCGTTCAAGACTGGCATAACAACTTTATACGACGAGCATCCGTCACCCTCTCACCCGTCTAGAGTGAATGATAAACATTAACCTACTACACATCTTGGGAATATATTCTAACACTATTTCCCAACTGAAAACCTTCATAAACTGACAAGCAACTGCAAATTATGACCCCGTCGTTTAAGCGAAATATAAAAATGTGTGCGAAAGCAAAATAATGCTTCAAATATTTCAAAACGACAAGCGCTAAATTGCATACATCTTTACGCTCGAAAATATTGCATGATTTAAACCGCAAGCATAAAATACATTTCACTGTAAAGTTCGCGACCTACAGTAATGTACGAAACCCACGGACCGTTAAAAACAAACATTTTGTGGTCGAGTCAAATCAAAACTTACGACCTCTTGGCCGTTAGCCAAATGAACATTAAACTCGTATTTTGAGCGCTCGCGGCATATTTTTATACATATACGACGAGCAAAGTTTCCCTCTGTAAAAATACTTCCTAGTGTCCGGACAGTGGCGGTCGAGACAATGGTACAATGGGGGGAGGCGGGGCGGTCTCAATAACGAATACCTTTTTATGCCAACGAGTGAAATGCGAGCAGATAGACGTGGGCTGTAGAATTACGTAGGATCAGAGTGGGATTTGACTGGGAATAATAGCTGAGATTGTACAAAGAGTCGCTCACGAGGCACCACACGTTTCACAATTCTTGGACTTGCTTTTCTTTGGAAAATCGGCGCGCGATCGTAACTAGAATAGTTGCGCACGTCAGTCGATCGCACGCCGCATTGCCCGGACAGTGGCGTTCTAAACAAAAGTAGGTACAATGAGGTTGAGCGCAGATAGACGTGGGCTGTAGAATTACGTAGGATCAGAGAGGGATTCGACTGGGAATAATGGCTGCGATTAAGCATTTGGCTGTGCCAGGAGTGGCTCACTAAGCATTGGGAACATGGTGAACATATGTGCTTTCCGCTTTAGTTCAGACAATCAATCAATCGTAGACAGTCGTACGCGTCGGTTCCTAGCCTCGTCACGTCCTACGACCAATAGCGTCGCGTTTCACACTAGCACCTAATTGAATATAGTGTAGGTTTATTTTTATTAGATTATTTCCTAGGCGGCTTTTGGGAAAATTAATAGAACCTTCTGTAGTGTTTTATCTGTAGTCTATAGAAAAGATATCTATGCATCTAGATGCACTAGTTCATGTGAAAATACATTACATGTTCGGACCTCACGTAGCCAAAGATTGCGTTAAATTAAATACGTGATGACTACTAACTCACGTTTTCCTTCAGTTCCCAAGCCAATTGGAATAAACACGTTTCTAATAAAGCAGACCCGCGTCAATCACATGACTAACGTGGCCCAGAGGTACGCAATCGCTTTCCAGACTCCATTTATTTTTTTATTTCTACACCTCATTAACTTCTATAGGCGGAATTCAAATGAAGTCCATAAAAAAATCTTTAACTGTGTTTGTTGAGTCCTTTCGGCGACAATATAAAATATTCAAGAGATTTTCGTTGAAATCTCTAAAGAGATTTTTCAATATTCATTTATAAAAGCCGCGGCGGAAAGATAAGGTTAACTTTTCTTGGGAACATTTTCGACAATTCGTCGCTTCGGCTCGTGAATCAGTTGCGAAGTTCCGACAGACTTATCCGAATTGTTACTTCGTCGAGTTAATTCAGACGTTTCCACAGTTAACTGCCATAAATATTGTTTATCTAAAACGAACATCTAATTTGTTAGACAGTGAGGCGTTCGCGTTCGTTCTTATAGGCTAACCGTACAATTTTAATACAGTTGCCAAGTTTAAAATAGTCATCAAGAATATCTTTTTTGTAGTGGGTAGTCAGGGGCAGTTATAAAATATAATTTTAACGTATTATAAGGGTCCGTCACGATATTCCTTATTTACTTATCTCTATTATCCAACGTTTTGTGCGCAGTTGAATGCTTCGTAATCCTGAATCGGTGAATTAGCGGACTCTGAATGGAAAACGGAATCTCGGCCAAATGTAAAGGCTAACTGACGAATTTCTAGTAATTACTTTTAATAATGTGTCCGACCCGTAGGTATCTAGTGTTAGTTAGTTATATTACATCCGCTTCTCTTATAATAAATAAATGTCTACACGTCGACATTGGTGAACATTTTCTCGTCAAAATCAGCTAGAAGTCAAAGCCTATTTTCTCTCACTTCTTTCACTTGCTGATTAGCTGATTAGCTGTTCAAGGTATAATCTACAGAATATCTTTCATCGACTACGATAAAAAGTGTTATAGACAAAGCTGCGGGCACAGTCCGGTGTAAAATATCATGCGAGCAGACACATCTCGATTGAAGTTACACAATAAGCTTTCGCGTCGCCGCGGCTGTTGTCGCGAGGGCTTTATACGGGCTCACATACAATGAATGACGCGTATGTAATGGGAATAGCTGTCGGAGGGAAAAACTGCTACTTAGCTTCGAAAGTATGAAATAGCTATCCGCTTCACGACTTTGGATTACGAAAGCTTTACTTTGCTCACAAGGGACGGATTTTGCGGCTAAATTATTAGGATTTTACATGATAAAGATGACTTGCGAACTTCACTACCAATACTATTTATATGCTTTTAAATACAAGTACGGCGTTTGGTGAAAAAAAAAACTGACTCGGGCCTTAAAACTCAGAAAATATGGATTTAAGAATGACAACTACATTTTCAGTTTAGGAGGGGATTATGTTGTCTTCAAGTTTAATGTGAAGAATTTTAGTATTTTTTTTCATTAAACTAGTATGTGTATGTACCTATTGCATTTGGCAACAAACTTGTGAGCGTGGTTTCCACATGCAAGGCGCGTGTTGATTCAGATCTGATTATCGATGTATGGATTCAGATATCAGTACAAACGCTCCGTTTTGCAATACTCGTATGATGCAGATCATAATAATGGTGTGCATGCAAATATTCGTAGCCCAACCGGGCTACGTTAGTTCGCATGTGCTGATTAAATTCTCCCAATAGCACTTGTTATTGGATTTCATATTGCTGTACAGAATTTGTAGGTTCTGGGTTTAATTGCATATTGATTACGATACGCAACGCAAAAACTAAACTAAAGCAATTGGGATATACCTAAAGCATAAAAAACCCCAATGTTTTATTAAAACTGTAAAATATACGCCAATTTAGATGGGTTTAAAACCCATCTATTTTTTCCGTTTGCAGATATTGCGGATTAGACCAGCACAAAACCGGACAAAGTAGAGTGAAATAGAAGATGCCTTTACTAATCAGTCGGCGAATATGACCCGAAATAATGATGAAATTTCATAGACGAGACTTATAATACGAAAACTTACTTATTTTCTTAATGTTTCGCAAAGCCAGCAAAATCCGGACCGGGCTTTACACACTAAACATAATGGAGGTAAAATATTTCTTCCATGGGTAAAACATGTTCACAAGGGTTAGGTTGGCTAAACTATGCATGTCTATATGTCTAGTGTGTCCGGGTCAGTGATCCCGGACATGTGGGCAACTAATCGGACGGCAACTGATGCGTGGATGACACCCGGAACCTGCACGAGGGCAATAACAATTACTGGGTCTTAGGGTGCTGCCTCACTGCGAGCATTCACCTGTAATTTAACCAAAATAATAACTATGAAAAACTCATTTGTTAAATTACATGTGAATCGGAGCGAGGGAACACCATTACAGAACAAGCTTAACTACCTACAGAATCCTTGAAATCACAGCAATCCATAATCTAGCTCATTAGTACTCTAGCGTTTATTCCGGATCACTTCCTACAACACTTTAGGCTGCAGATTCGATTAGAATTTAATTTTATGAAATGGAATGCTTTATTTTGTAAAAACCTGGCCTCAAGCCCTCAAGGCCCTAAGGGAGCCTAAGAGGAACCTGAAAGAAACCTTGAGAATCTGAAAGAAACTGAACAGTAAGTTTTAGAAATCCCTAACTCAAATGCCACAAAAATTTGGAAGTACTTGGACATAATTATCTCCACTAAAGGTGGTTAGAACTTTCGAATAATTAAATCATGGTGAGGCCGATATATCGCTCACACAACTCTCCAATATGAAGCGACAAGGGCAACACTACTACCTTGTTATTGTTTCCTAGACCATACATCCATAACCGTACGCACGAGTACCTACCCTACATCGTTACGGCTACACTGTTCCCTGCAATTAGGAGCTTAGGGAGGTGACATACGGATGTTTTGCAGCGATTTAGTCGCAAAAAGGTCGCGATGCTATTGCTGGTAATAAACCCTGCACACGTAAACACGATTTTGCATCGCTACTATCGATACAGTCGCGATTCTGCATCGTTACAGCCATGCAGATGCAGAATTCATTCAGCCACGAATTTTCCCTTCACTCTTCCTATACCCGATGTCGCGCAAAACAGCTCCGCGTTTAGTAGCAATGCTGAATCAATAATAAAGTCGCGTTCGCGTGTGTGCATCGATGAAGAAGCGTTGCTTACGGACATGACTTTCAGCGTCAAGCGCGTGGCGAGCGGTCGAGCGAGCGATTCGAGCACGGCGGCCATACGAGTGAGCAAGGCACACACACCGGTGACTCTCGCCGCTAAAATTGAAATCAAATGGCGTGAGTGCCTCAGTCAACGACAGTCGCGCGACGCAAATGCGACAAAGGGCCACATGAAACGATGCGGTCCCGCGTTCGTGAATCGCGCGACTGTATCGCTACAAAAAGTCGCTGTGTGCGACCTCCCTAAGTCCGAATACAATGTGGCTTCCCTCACTCGTTCATTTTTCGCTTTATGAGCACTTAAAGTCGTAATCCTAATCCGAAACTGTAATAACTTTAAGTCCTTATTAGCACAATCGTCGGCTGAGCCGTAAATGTTGAGCGTGACAATGTCATTTTCTAGATTTAATGCCATTTCAACCGTGAGGAAGAAAAAGCCAAGATTCTCTACCTACTTAAAATGCATTTCAAGGTAGTAATAAGTTAATGACAAAATTTAGTACCTAATCAATAGTGACCGACCGAAAAATGTTTTTTTGCCGAAACCGAAACCGAAGGTTCGGCTTTGATTACAGTTTCGGCCGAAACCGAACCTTTTATAAACGCGATTAAAACGTCGGATAAAATATCAGTGGGGCGTTTTTTCCAGATATATGCATAATTAAACATCTCTCTGGTCAAATATTACAGGGTCCTAGGCACGTCCTAGGTTACCCTTTTGTTATATTGTCACTAGAGCGTTTTGTATTTCCAAAATTTTGATATTTATGTGACCGCACGCACCTTAAAGGCACTTACCCAAAAAAGGGCGCTGTGCCAAATTACAGCTTAATTGAACATTAAATTGAGGTTGTGCAACATTGACAAATTTAAAAGAAATGCTGCGTGAATTCTTGAGCATTATTCATATACGCATTTTCTTTCCTGGGGTGTTAAATATTAAAACAAAAACTTGTTACGCGTAAAAAGACATACATAACTTACGAGAAATTTAGCTTTAAGTAATGAACTTTTAGAAACTTGTATGCACACACTATAACAAAAAAAAATCTTGCTATTATATGTCAACATCTGCTAAGAACTTGAAGTAAGGATGATATGCAAAACTACAATAGATTAATTACTTATAGCTAAACTTCTCTACGGCTAACACTTTTTATGTCCAAGAAGAGATTTTCAGAATTAACAGCTTAAAAAGATAAAATCAGTACTTGAGAAATATTACGAATTTTATGATTTTTTGTAAAAGTGGTTAAGTTGCGTAACTTCTATACGTTCTCCAATTTTCTTTACATTTGGAGCAAAAACTTATTATAGTGACTTGACCGCAAGCGCATTGGAAAATCTTAAATTTATTTTTTAATATATTTTTCTCGGTTTATTTATACGTTCATTTAGAAACACGGTTTCGCTTAGATGAGAACTTTAAAATCTAGGTATATATTCATTATAGAAATAACAATAAGTTAATTCAGTTTGGCAAGCATTGAGTTCAGTTGAAAGAAAAAGTAAACGTAGCGTTTTTAATGGGGTAAAATTATAACTTAACTTTATTAAATTGCTAAATAGATTCAAAGATCGTTGATCGTCTTAAGACGTTGGACCGGCAATAGAAATAATATGATGTGGATCACGTATGAGCGCAATAATTTTTTTGCGTGTAGACTTTTGTGTCTATAAGTTTATTTTTCCAAATAGTGACATTGGCTACTGAAATATTACCCGATTTTTTAGCGGGAGATTTAAAAAATCTTGGCCGATCACGCTTTGTGTAGTGGGAATTATAGTTTTTATACTAGAAAATATTTTAAATTTTCTGTCCAGACGTAGTTACCTAAGGAAATAAGTTAAATATGTCAAACTAATAAGACTAACCAGCTCAAGATTTTTGAATTTCCCGCCAAAAATTTGAGTAATATTTCTGTAGCCAGACTCTATTAAGCCTAATTAATATTGACACTGGGTCTTAACTAAACTACTCTAAATAGTAAACATGTTACTTTAACTGTAATATTGAGGCAACGAGCTGTAAATTGTAGATGGACGCCATATTGCTAGCTAACCGCGCCGTGCGCACCCGCCGTCAACGACGCGACTCGAAAGTTCAATGTAATAAGTTTCGACGCGGCCGAAAGGTTCGGCTGTTTTTTGGCCGAAACCGAACCTTTGGCCGAAACATGATTTTTAGGCCGAAACTGGCCGAAACTGAAACCGAAACCGAAACTTCGGTCGGACACTACTAATCAGTATAGGGAACATGCACAAAGAAGGCGAAATGACGAAATTTTGAAAAAAAAAAAAATGTTGTATAGGAAAAAGTTACAGATTTTTCCGTAGTTTAAAAGAAATAAAAAATATGAGTGTTTTTTCCCGCCTTTTATGGGCACCACAACGGCAACCTAACCTAGGTGACAGCTTTTTCAACTTGACTGGGGGCTATCGTGCGATTCGTGCGATGCGAGTTCATTGAAAGTGAGGCAATTTTGAAGTAATAATGGTACTTAATAGAAAAAATAAGGTCATCTCACTTCTTTATGTCTGTTACCTGAGTCCGTCATTTATAAACCGATTTGGAGAATTTTTTTTTTGGTCGACAGTAGGTATCTCCAAATTGGTGCATAAAATTTTTGTGAAGATCTGATGACGATATCCATGAGGAATCGAAAGGAACTCGTTAAATATTATAGTAATTTTGACTTCAATCATTTTTGTTTTCTTTGTCCGCAGACAGTAATCCAAAATGGCGTCCTCGTTTGGTGCAAGTGTGTCCGGCGGGGCCGCGTAGCGATGGGCGATCGCACGTAGCCCCCGGCATGGAGGAGGACGAGCGGCGTCTCTCTTTCCCGCCGCCGGCGCCGCTCAACTCGCCCGGCGAGGAGATCGACGGCTCCCGCCTCTTGGGCGAGATCGTGCGGACTCTCGAGGCCACAAACCCGGAGGCCGCCGCGCCGCTTGTGGCCTCGCAGTCGCGCGATGCGCTGGACGCCGAGTGCGAGCGGCCGCGGCGCGAGGAGCTGCGGATTCCGCTCGAGGGGGTTACCTTCTCCAGCGAGGCGCAGGGGAAAGGTAACTATCAACTATATAAGTATACATAATATTATATAATTTAAGAATGAACTCGCCTCCGACGCGTTATAAAGTTTAATATTAGTTTTAAACCAAGCGAAGTGTTTCCGTTTCTTTTTGGTCAAAACTGCTTTCGTATGTCCAAATGTCTGTCTGCATTTTCTATATTGGCATCTCTTACCCGATTGTTATAGCATTTTGTGAGCTGTTTCGATAATTAAGTACAAATGTTAAATTTTTCGTATTTTTTTGATCTATCAAAGTTTTGATATTTTTTGCAAAGATTTGGGGGTTATAATGGTTAGAATAACGAAAATAAAACATATTTAAAACAATTTCTACAATCCATAAAGTCACAAGTCGAGTTTCGAAATATCTTATAACTTTATGAAATATGCTTTTTTAACTTACAAGGCGACTTGCTATGTTCAACATGCAACATAAACTTGCAGGATAACAAACTTACAAAAGGCGAGATAATCAACACTATTCAATATACACTCGATACTCATTTGTTCGAAAATTAACTATCTACTGCACGTGTCAGTGACTGCTGTCACGCCACGATCCATCAAGCGGGATCAACACGGACAGCTCACTCGGGGAGTGTGACCCGTCAGCGTTACTGGCGGTTTTTGTTCGATCAGGCTGACGTATGGAGTCGACGAGGGGACGTGATGTCGTGATTGCTAACTAAGCGGCCCGGGGTTGTTAAATGTATATTACGAATTTATGAGTGACAAAAGAAGATCTGCTGAGTTGATTTGCAATTCACATTCACTGTGACCCAATCAGTAGAACAGCGGTACAGTTCCTATAATAATAATGCTCCTGTAGTTATGTTTTATGCTGGCCAATTTACTAGTCACGCGCACCCACATACTTTTTTAATGAGGAACTTTTGAAATTGTTTTTTTATCTGAAATCGTTATAGGTACGTAGTTGTTTTAGAACTTTCTAATACTTCATTCCTTATCCTCTCTTTAATATTACCAGAAAAAAGTTTTAGGGTTGTCCCTAGAAAGTAACATGTTGAGTACTTTTATTAACCTCACCATCATCGCCGCAAGCAACTGGGCAGAACTACAATGTATCTGAGTCAAAAGTCTGGGAAACTTGTAAAACCTTACCTGTGGAGTGCATAATCGTCTGTCAGTGGCCATCGTCGCCTGCAATCGTGAGTAATGGGTAAATTTTCGGTACATCACATACAATCGTCTGTTAAAGTTAATAATCTTTTTTTTTTTTTATTTAAAACAAGGAACTTATGATCTATTATATAATATACGGTGGGCGAAAACCGCGCACGGGTTATCTGCCACCGCGTTATCTCTCGCTTACAGCCTATCTCAATATATTAACGGGATCAAATTTTTATTTCATTATATAGATTTTTTTAAACCAACTATTTTAAAAACCAACCATTACGTCAAGCAATGAAATTAAATATAAATTAAAAACCTTTCGGTAGAACCGATTTAACACAATATAACTTCGAACAAAAAAGTGCATGTAAATTGCCACACTACGAACTGAGGATGATGTAATACTTGTAGTACTTACCTGTTACACACTGTTCAACTTGTTGAATTTGTACGAGTAGCACTAGAGACCGCATCGCTTTGCACGTGAAATGTAGATCGCGACTCGTGGCCGAAACAAAAGTGAAACAATAAAAGCTTACTAACAATTAATGTTTCGAAAGTTGGCGCCTATGATTTTACTTGATAAACAAAAGCTGAGAGCCTACAATTTGAAAACTACTCTCTCAACCAACCAACAAAATTGAATCTCAGAACCAAACAAATAGGTCCACATATAATCTATCTGCTTGCAAGGATGATAATTTAAAATCAAGTACCCTTTGCCGACTAACGTCAGATGACTTTAATCGGCAAAGGGTACTTCACATGTGTTAGTCGATAAATGCCAATTATTCAGGAACTGTGCATTTCGGGATTAAAAGTTAGTATCGATATACTTAAGTCCCTCTTCTTTGCTTTCTTTCAAAACACAAAACATTAATGATATAAGCGTAAGATAAATCGATCGTATAAATTAATATCTTGTCGCATCAACTTATTTAACTAACTGAAACTGCCACGACATTGCAATATTTCAGCGACAAAGCACTAAAATCAGCCACATTTTATCGTCGACACAGCTAAATATATCTAAGATAGCGACGACAAGATGTCGCGGGGAAATGGCAGTAGTCCGCAAAACCGCGCCGATCCACGATACATGGCGGCCATATTTCATGTCAGTGTCTATTTTGTCCACTACCCATACTATCTCGAATCATTTATGTCTAAAGGAAATGTCAGACGTTTTGTTATAGTCTAGCAGTGATTGTTCTTTCTCGCTCACCGCAAGCATTCGCTTGTAATGCAACTAGAAATCAATATGAAAAACATTTTTTTTTGTTTTTTGATTACAGGCTCTTGGTGAGGGATGGTTTATAAAACCTTTCTTCGTTTCATAACCCAATCACGATTTTTTTAAATAAGGTTTTTTTTACTGTAGTATTTATAAAATGCATTAATAGATTATAAGGAATCAAAAAATTGTGGAGTTGAATTGAATGAATGTGCATTGCTTTTATATTTGCAGAAAATAATAAATATTCATTTCCTAACGTTCTTCTTTAGAATTTATAAAATTTCTGCTTTATTTAATTTAACGACATTTAGTATACATACTAAATAGCAATATTGCCTAAAAGTGAATGGCATTGCAAATATGGCATGTCAAGGATATAGGCAAACGGGAAACCCTCATCGGGCACAATGTTATTTGTCAGAAACTTGCTCGGAACTTGATCGGGCACAATGTTATTTGTCAGAAACACTTATAGCTCAATGATCATTTATTATAAATGAAGGTATAAGTACTTGGCAGAAAGTAGGTTAGGTTAGATTAGAACTGCGATACCCTACCCTATTAAAATATATGTTAAAAACTATCTGCAACACATTAACAAAATAAACCTAAACAAACACATGTGACGTTCCAAGAAAGTTAAAATAAGAAAAAAAAAATTTAACAAAAAAAAGAACCGACTTCAGTAAAACTAAAAAACCAAAAATAACCCATTCAAGTACAGATTACATTTGACTCACCCTTCGAAGTCGATCCCAAACCACTCAGTTCTTATATTTATAGTTATATTATTGTTTACGCGAGGTTTGGCACCGACTTCGAAGGGTGAGTCAAATGTAATCTGTACTTGAATGGGTTATTTTTGGTTTTTTAGTTTTACTGAAGTCGGTTCTTTTTTTTGTTAATTTTTTTTTTTTCGCTTTTTAGTGGTTCTAGTGGCCATCTCTGGTGTTCATCATCAGTTTCCTTACACCAAATCCTATTTACTGAATGTAAGTTCTTGACTTTATCAATATATTACCTACCGAAAGCGCCGTACATGTCCCTATAACATTTGAAGAGTTCCCTCGATTTCTCCAAGATTCCATCATCAGATCCCGACTTAGTGCCAACGGGACCAACTCGGAGTTATAACCTTTCGATTAAAAAAAAATAATTGAAAATCGGTTCACGGTTCTCGGAGATATCGAGTAACATATACATACAAAAAAAAAATTAGTTCGAATAGATAACCTCCTCCTTTTTAGGGTTCCGTAGCCAAATGGCAAAAAACGGAACCCTTATAGATTCGTCATGTCTGTCTGTCTGTCTGTCTGTCTGTCCGTCTGTCCGTCCGTATGTCACAGCCATTTTTTTCCGAAACTATAAGAGCTATACTGTTGAAACTTGGTAGGTAGATGTATTCTGTGAACCGCATTAAGATTTTGATGCAAAAATAAAAAAATAATACTAAATATTGGGGGCTCCCCATACTTAGAACTGAAACTCAAAATTTTTTTTTTCATCAAACACATACGTGTGGGGTAATCTATGGATAGGTCTTCAAAAATGATATCGAGGTTTCTAAAATATTTTTTTCTAAACCGAATAGTTTGCGTGACAGACGCTTCCAAAGTGGAAAAAAGTTGGTCCCCCCCCTCTAACTTCTAAAATAAGAAAATGAAAAATCTAAAAAAAACATATGATGTACATTACTATAAAAACTACCAACGAAAATTGTTTTGAACGAGATCTAGTAAGTAGTTTTTTTTTAATACCTAACTTTGCAAGTTTGCACCTAATTTATATGGGGCGCTATACATACCAGGTGCAAACTTAACTTAAACACTTAGGGATGGAAAGTGTTTGTACGGAACCCTCGGTGCGCGAGTCCGACTCGCACTTGGCCGTTTTTTTTTATTTGAAGTCGGTTAAAAAGCGACATCAGTTTGTAAATAAATGTGCTTGTTTGTCTACGAATTATAAACTTAATTTCAAATAAGTACCAAGTTACGCAAAGAATACCCGCACTAAATGAAAAACTTCGTTCTTTAAAGTCTAATAGAAATTCATAAATTAGGAGATTTCATCGAATATTTCAGTTCCTTCTATAGTGTCAGAAAATTTAGCTCGGACTTTTCTATCTTCATGGACTTTTCACGGCAATATAACTGGCATTTTTCGACGCAAACGAATTCCCGACGTTGCGAGACTGCACTGACTGCCAAGGTACCCAGTCCGTAGTTTATTTTTATTGCACATAAAACATTCAATGTCATGGGCTAGTTTACGTTACCAAACTATAAAACATGCTTGTTTACATGGAATAGTTCAAGATGTTAATGCGTACGTAATTTAGGTTGGTGGAACACGAGTTTGTATAGGTTTCTTTTTATTATTTATTTTATATTAATATTGGATAATATTACAGAAATGTATCTACTTAGTCACAAACCACGCCAAATTAAGCAATGCTGGCTGCTGAGTTTGCAGCCAGTTGGTTTTTAATTTATTAGAAATTTTAAATGAAATGATTTACTTAAATCATTTTAGCGCACGCCAAATTGCGGATTTTTAGGGGTACCTACACCTACTAATTTATTTTATTCGTCAACTTTTTAGAACTGACGTTGATATAAACAATGAGGAAACAGATGTACAGTCCTGTTTCCTCGTTGTTTCCGAAAATTTCATGACATTTTCGCAAAATAAAGCTAAAACTTATCCATAGAAGTCAAGTTATTGTTTCAATACGAAACATTTTTAGGGTTCCGTACCCAAAGGGTAAAAACGGGACCCTATTACTGAGACTTCGCTGTCCGTCCGTCCGTCCGTCCGTCCGTCCGTCTGTCACCAGGCTGTATCTCAAGAACGGTGATAGCTAGACAGTTGAAATTTTCACAGATGATATAATTCTATTGCCGCTATAACAACAAATACTAAAAATAAAATAAAATAATCATTTAAGGGGGCTCCCATACAACAAACTTGTTATAGATTATGGTACGGAACCCTTCATGCGCGAGTCGGACTCGCACTTGCCCAATTATTTCAGTCAAGTTTTTTTTTTTCAATACCGTTCATTACTTATTTCAGAAGAAGAAGAAAGTATTGAGCAGCATTCCGGTAGACAATGTTTTGAATATAGTTGATGACATATCGCTACTGACATTACTTATAAAATGCGTACATATACATATAACTTATGCGCCACTATGACAAGGTATAACCGTAACTTGTTATATTATGGCTATACATACTATGATTAGATTAGATTAGATTTATTTATTTCCTAATATAAAATGTCGTCAGTATAAATTACGCTAAGACAATTTACATGCAATTATACTATGATCGTCATAAAGATAAAAATGAGACTACTTATGACTACTTGATAACGATTTACATAATACGAGTACATAGATAACGTCCAAGATCCGATAACATTGATACAAATTCGCCTAGTCATTTCGGCGTGAAAAACCTACAAAGATATTCGGATAGTAACCCATAGTAAAAAAAAAAACTTGAATCGTCTAATACTAATAAAATGTTATCGTTTGTTCCAGCGGGCACTCGCGATGAACCGCGCGCCGCCGTCACGCCGTTCACGCGCGAGTCGGCGCGGCGCGCGGGCTCCCGCGGCGCACAGCTCGTGCGCGAGTTCGGCTTCATGCCGCGCCGGCGCCTCAGCGTCGAGGACGGCGCACGGCTCCCGAGGAAGTACGAGCCCTTCCCGCCCAAGCTGTACGGACGCCCGCTCGAGGAGATCGACAACTTCATTTATGACGAGGTCAGTCTAATAGCACATTCTAATCTTGTCAATTTAATATTAAATCTATTTCAATTAGAATTCAAATACCTTTTGAAAGTTCAATTCAGTGCCAATTCAATTTCAATTAATTCAAATTCAATTAAAAATCCATTTTAATTTAATTTCAATTAATTTAAATTCCATTTAAATTCAGTGTAATTTCAATTAAATTTGAAGTTTAATTACCAGTTACACCTGAATCTGTCAGATTTGCGAACCATTACTTCTGCTGTGCATGTACTCATGTTTATTTTTTATAGACAATGAATGGGTTGCCTTTGACTTTCGGCATACTTGATGGAAAGTGAAGACAAGTTTATTCTAGCTTTATACGCATTAAGTTGGCGGGTAAATGGGAAAAAAGATTTCCAAAGGGAATTCCAATCAGGACCGAAATAGAGAGGATTTCGCTGTAGGTACGGCAAATCCAACACCAATGGGTATGAAACGTGTGGCTATGCACGTAATCAAGATATGATGTGTGTGAAATATAAATTATATATTATTTACTTGACTTTAATAAATCACACACACAGATCCAATATAACTGTAGACCAGTCTTAGGTTGCATCGCCAAAAAATAAAACGCAAGGGTTACTGTGTTATAGCAGTTCGATGGAAAAGAAGTTTTGAATAAAAAATAGCTAAAACTATTTCCAGATAATTCGATAAGATCCGTCTGTCGCAAACAATCGCGTATCACCCGGCATTTCCTATTTCGAAAACGCCCATAAACCGCAGTTGTAAAACTATCTCCCCAGCTTTATGTTACTACCAATCCGGTTCAGCATAATAACTGTGAAAAAGTTGTCGGTCCATAATCATAAAATTCTTTGTTCGCCTCCTTTTATGATAATCCGTGAAATATTACTCGGGCCTGGGGCGGGCATGATTTTATTTGAGTTTTGCATATTTTGCCTAACTCTATGCATTTTCACCGGAATGTGGGTAAAGTGGGGGACTAAGTACATTATGTAGCCCAATCGTTATTTCGTTGACATGGGACAGGTATTCTGCTATCGGCGCATACGTGATAGTATGTAAAAAAATTGCTAGGCATATTGTTGACAAACTGATTAAATATTCTACCTTAGACAGCATTTCAGTTTCTCGGTTATAGTCTATAGTTAATGTTAATACTCGTATGATGATTTAATATGGTTTATAAGATATAGACTGGTAGTTCAAATAAAAAAATTAAAGTCTAACGGCATTTTGTGAGCCATTTTGGCAACATGACTTTTCTGATGTAAAAAAGCCTGCTGAATTCGATTCTGGATGTTGCCAAGCCGAATTTTGCCCCCCTCCCCCCATTTCCCCCCTTTTTACCTCAAAATATGTCCCTAATCACGGTTTTTACGGTTTTATACAAAAAGTATTACAGCTAGAAAAAAAATGTCAAAGACAAGAATGATCTCTATAAAATTTCCTATATCTCTATGGACCTAATCTCTATGGACCCAAAAAGTGTCTTAGACAAGAATAATCTCATAACATGGTGTATAAACTTTTTTAGTAGGCCTTATGGTTTGTGAGCAATATCTTCCCGAACTTCATAGACTGGTAGAAAATTCTAAATATCGGCTTCCTTTACCGTCCTAATCCTAACGGCATTTTGGCATCCATTTTGGCAACATGACTTTTCCGATGTAAAAAAGCCTGCTGAATTCGGTTCTGAATGTTGCCAAGCCGAATTGTGCCCCCCCTCCCCCCATTTCCCCCCCTTTTGACCCCAAAATATGTCCCTAATCACAATTTTTACGGTTTTATACAAAAAGTATTATAGCTAGAAAAAAAGTGTCTTAGACAAGAATAATCTCTATAAAATTTCCTATAACATGGTGTATAAACTTTTTTAGTAGGCCTTATGGTTTGTGAGCAATATCTTTCCAAACTTCAATATTAAAAAAAAAAATGATAAACATGGTCGAGGCAGTGAAATACACTTATTTTGGGATAATTGGTATCGCACGGGATCCAGCCGCTCTGCAGCTCTTGACGCTGACATCCAGTTGGCGTGCTGCTTATTATATGTCAAGACTTACGAGGCTTTCAGTCATAAGCAGTCGTCAGATTTACACGCAGAACTGAGCATTTTGAATGACTTAATGGTCAGAAGTAAAGCATTTTTATTTTATACGTCCCCTTTAGCCCGACTTGGATACAGTTCTGCGTGTAAATCCGACGACTGCTTATGACTGAAAGCCTCGTTAGTCTTGACATATAATAAGCAGCACGCCAACTGGATGTCAGCGTCAAGAGCTGCAGAGTGGCTGGATCCTGTGCGATACCAATTATCCCAAAATAAGTGTATTTCACTGCCTCGACCATGTTTATCAATTTAAAAAATAAATAATGAAGTTTGGAAAGATATTGCTCACAAACCATAAGGCCTACTAAAAAAGTTTATACACCATGTTATAGGAAATTTTAGAGAGATTATTCTTGTCTTTGACACTTTTTTTCTAGCTGTAATACTTTTTGTATAAAACCGTAAAAATTGTGATTAGGGACATATTTTGGGGTCAAAAGGGGGGGAAATGGGGGGAGGGGGCAAAATCCGGCTTGGCAACATTCAGAACCGAATTCAGCAGGCTTTTTTACATGGGAAAAGTCATGTTGCCAAAATGGATACCAAAATGCCGTTAGGATGGTAAAGGAAGCCGATATTTAGAATTTTCTACCAGTCTATGAAGTTCGGGAAGATATTGCTCACAAACCATAAGGCCTACTAAAAAAGTTTATACACCATGTTATAGGAAATTTTATAGAGATCATTCTTGTCTTTGACATTTTTTTTCTAGCTGTAATACTTTTTGTATAAAACCGTAAAAACCGTGATTAGGGACATATTTTGAGGTAAAAAGGGGGGAAATGGGGGGAGGGGGGCAAAATTCGGCTTGGCAACATCCAGAATCGAATTCAGCAGGCTTTTTTACATCAGAAAAGTCATGTTGCCAAAATGGCTCACAAAATGCCGTTAGGACGGTAAAGGAAGCCGATATTTGGATTTTTCTACCAGTCTAATATAGTAGTTAAGGAACTTGTAATGACTTAGGTTTATCCTGTAATGTTACAATTTCTTGTATGTGATTAAGGCAACGACAAACTTATTGTAACTGGCGTTGAAACTCGGTGAATGTCACTGATGTAAACAAAGAGGAAACAGGACTAAATATTCCCTCACATTTCAAGTATTTTTTTCATAATAAGTACTATACTATAGTCAAAACTATCCACAGTGATGAAAGTCAAGTTTTTCAATAGGATTCAGTATTTATTTCTCAAGAAGAACGAATGATTTAACAACATTCCGGTAAACAAAGTTTTGGTTAATAACAAATCCTTGACAAATCACTATTGACGTTTAATAGTACAAATAAACATTGTTGCCGTATGAAAGCTGTTTGTAGCGCCATTATCCCTGGGTGGACCAACACTTGTTCGGCTATATAATATACTTACATCCTAGTTACCTTATAAAAGAAAATACAATTAACCTACCCATTCAGATTCTTTAGTAAACATTACTACGTACTCCCACTATCTGAAATAAGAGTATAACTACTGATTGACGACGTGGTTGGCTCAGTGGTAGCAGCTGCCTTCGAAATTGCATTGCAATATACAGTTTTGGTGTCTAAATCTGCAACGGCGAACTACGAGTACCGTGATTAGCTCGAATATTTGCTCCTGGGTCATGGATGTTCTATAATCGTCGTTTAGTGCCACACAGTTTATTTATGTTACCTATTTGGAACTAGATTTGAGTAAGATACTTCCATAAATATTCATTTATAATTTTATACTTACACATATTTATTTTCATTTATACTATATTTACACAAAACAGTTATTGATACAAAGATCCAATGACAAAGAAAAAAAATAATGCTTATTGGTTCAGTTAAAAATCTCTTTCCTCTTTCCACATAAAAAAATAACATGTTTCACAAATTCATAATTAGTAATAAGTTTCCAATTTTATCTGCTTCATAATAAATTGGATAAGGTGTTCTTAACTCCCAGGACAAAGTCAATGAAACTCGAGGTTTTTGCACTGTAAAAATCCAAAAATAAAATGACCAATTATTTAGTATTGTCACATTGTTCCTAGACATGACATTTTGAATACGTCACTTGTTTGCGTTATTTTAAACCCTTTCATACATGGACCAAGTAAGCCTTTCATATAATCGTTTTCGAACTAACATAGATTGTAATCTGTCTCTCCCAGTTAGAGTTGCATTGCCCTCATTTACCAACAGACCTCTCCGAATCACATTTTCGCGTTATTGGATTCGGCTAACATCAAACCATTCCAACATCCCCTAGAGTTTTCGCCTTTCCGTGTCACATTAACCTTATGTCCACTCAAGTCCCCCAGTTACATCTGACCCCACTCCAGGCATTATTCCTTCATCAGAAAGATCTATTTATAATGGAAATGCTCCGTTTGACGAGCGAAAACACGTGAGCCGGTACGGCACCGTAAAAAATAATGGTCCATACGAGAATCTGTGGAAGCCTGTATGACAATTATGTCTTTTGATTTGAGCAGTTTTAACAGTGCAGTAAAGTGTGTGAAATATTGCGATGGTTACGGCCGGGTTTTTGGTTTATTGCCGAATAATATTGTTTGGTTTGTTAGGGCAGCAGTATTTTTTCTGGAGCATTGATTTTCCTCCTTTGTCGATTTTATTTTTAGCAGCATATTATTCGATTTCACTTCTCTGCTTAATGATTGGTTGGTTTCATTCAAAAACAGCTTTTTATCTTTTTTTGTAGTTGGTTTTACGTATACACAGTACATATAAAACTTATGGTTCAGGTTAGGACCAATGCGGAAGAGTACAATGAGGTGCACCGCGTAAGACCGCCTGTTGCTTACCTCTGCCTGTTATTTCAATGTATCTCATGTTGTGTTGTATATTCTTTGATGTTGGAGGTGTGCAATAAAGAGTATTTGTATTTTTGCACAATTGTATGACCCATTTATGAATTAATTAATTCAATGCGCAGCCCATAGTACATCAAATGAGGTTTTAGTTACAAAATAAGATTACCAAGCCACAATTCTTTGAAGACATGATGATACATGGTTACAAAGGCGAAGATGCTCGTTGGTAGTCTTACTAGACTAGATAATCTATGTACCTACAGATAAAACGCTGTTTGCGCAAAATACTCTCAATTACAGGGATCCCAATCTTTGTGTCGGCCCAAATCTAACCTAAGATGAACTCGGTTTTTTATTACCAAATCATATTTTATCGAAAACCTATTGAGTAACTGGCAAATATTTCCGTACGAACGGTCGAGGGATCCGCGTGCATGGAGTCAAATAGCCCAGCTTTTCCATTCGATTGCCTTCGCTATACCTTTGGTTCCGATTTACTGGCGGTATTCCAAGTTCTCCTGAATAGCCAGCTGTTTTCTGACAGGAAACATGTTTGTTTTGTACAAGTTAATATGTTTGTTTGATGAATAAAACTATGTTGGTATGTACAAAATGTACAGTCAGCATCAAAAGTAGCTAACTATTTTGGTATGCAATTTGACATATGCCATAGTACCACGTAAGGCAATCTTCGTTTGTTTTAAGTTATCCTCAATTTCGCAAGGCGGGCGCCAAACAAAGCCAGCGCCTAAAAAAACTGGCCAAATGCGAATTGGACTAGCGCACGAATAAGGTTCCGTACTATAATATTCACATATATTTTACATTATAAGGATTTGTAGCCTTTGTAATACAAACTCTATGCAAGTTTCAAATGTCTACCTATTATACCATTTGTTCTTTAGGGAATATACAGAGAAAACCCGAAAAAGACACGTTTGTTGTATGGGGACACTTAACTTTTTTTAGTATTTGTTGTTATAGCCGCTGTACCAACGCATTATGCGAATGTTCTAAGTGTCTATGTTTTTCCAGTATTCGTCCCTGTCCCAGTAACTTTTTTTTTAACGAAACACTGACAACTTCGTAATAAAGTCTTAAGGAAAACTCGTTCGACGTAAAAGCTATCAATTTCGACGGCCGATTTAAAGTTTATAAGATGATTCGATTGGCGACCTCAAAATCGGATTAGGCCCGAGTACAAAGTTACTGACGAGTGGGTATCGATCGCCGAACTTCGTCAGTATTAAAAAGTTTATTGATTTCAGTTCTTAAAAAGATACAGTTGGCTGTAACATTCTGTTCCGAAATTGTGATGCTATCATGTTCACGGGAAGAGTGCCACCGGAGTGGGAATGGTAATTATTTTGATGATATTAGAAATACCTATATTAATCTCGAAACACACACAAACACTTAACAGTACTCCTCTCTGAAGAGTTTAAAAATGCTTATTGAAAAATAAATAGGAACACTCTTGAAAATTGGGTAATGCGTGCCACTAGAGAGAAAAGTACGAACACCGCCTCTTATAAGAAAAGTAGGGATTGTAGGTACGTATAGTTAATAATTATCTTAGGCTTGTTGTGTCTGTATACAAGTATAATATAGGTAGTATTTATTAAATAAGCGCCCAGTACAACTCAATGTACCGCTCGACCCCACATTTTTTCTTCCAAAAACAGCTTAAGTTACGTACTCGTATATTTATTACAGTTATAATTATAATTATAACGCACGAAACCATACACCAATCAGTGTCTGACACGGCCAGGCCGGTTATCCCAGAGCTGTCGATCACACTGACGCTCGCCTGACTGATTGCATATTGCTACACCCGTCGAGGGACCGCGGCGACTAACTTTCAGACGGATAGGAGACCTAAATGTACAATCTCTTAATGAGTACCTATATTGAAGTACATTTGTAATTGAAAATTAACCAGTAAGTACTTTCAGTTTGTTTCAAGTTTTTGTAGCGTGAAATATTTAAAATTGTACCCAAGTACATATTTCCGTTTGTATAACAACGGTACCACCTACTTTAACGCTCTATGTTGTTTAACATCTGATAACCGCCTAAGTAAATCTATTACTGTTATAACGCAAGTATGCCCACACCAATCAGTGTCCGATACGACCAGGCCGGTTATCCCAGAGCTGTCGATCACACTGACACCCGCCTGACTGATTGCTTATTGCTGGACCATTGAGTCCGCGGCGACAGATTCGGACTGGTACATTTTAGCACACAATCTTTTTGATATTAGGATCCCATTTGATAAGAATTACCAACTTTGGAGGTCTATAAACCTACAATAAATTCACAAATTCAGTAAATGTGTGTTTTGTGTCAACCAACAACGTGATATTTCTACTATTTCTTTATAACGCTTTGCTTTGCAGGGAGAGAAAGGTAATAGTATAGTATAATATCTAGGAAACATAAATACGTATACGTGTAATAGATACATGTGAAAAAATCACGTTCATGATGTATCACAAAAAGCCCTATCGAGCCATTTCTCTGTTATTGCGTTAAAGAAGAAAAGTGATGACGACCACGCATTGTACGACGAAGGGGTAGGTTCCTCATGCGGTGACGCAAGACCGATAAAAGTCGCATTCTTCGTGGGAGGCCTCTGCCCAGCTGTTGACGGCTTTTGATTCATGAGCGAATAATTGGGATAGGATTACTCAATGATTTTAAGCATTGTTAATTATATTTAATAACTGCAAAGCTAACTCATTAATTAACCAAATATTATCCAACAAGCAAATTAAATTAAAATCAAATAAACAGATGATTTGCTGAAAATAAACGGGCTGGAATTAATTACGTCTACAAACAAGTAGACCGGAAACGGGTGTTGAGACAGTGTTGAGCTCGGCAAGAATTATTTAACGCTGCCAATCCGTCACTCGCTTCCGGTCGGCCACGAACCGCTTTACCGGAATAAGGCTTGCTTTTTAACTTAGGAAAGAACTGGTTCTGAAGTTGATGTAAGAATATACACCCGATATTATTAAGATTCTGTCAAGAAGACCACTACACACTGTGAGTCGTGCTATTAACCCCTCGTATGCCATGTCAAAAATTTGACAGTCAAATTGAAACTCACTGATATTTTAACGTAAGGTTCAAATGTCCCGTACAGATCTTTGCCCAAGCAAGATGGGTGAAGGTTGCCTGTCCACTGATTAGGTGCGGAGGAAATTAACCAATCCGGTTGCGTCTGTGTGAAGCCTAGAATAACTGCATTTAAATCTGACGATTGTGATTGGACCATTTTACCCAGCTGTACGTGGACTACTCCAGTGGACTGGCAGCCTAAATTACACATAAACTCACACAATGCACACGCGTCGGATGGCCGCATCGCCACGTCCGACGGCCAACTGTGTCATTTTACCCAAACAACAAATAAAGTACAATTCTCAGGTTTTGTAAAGACCAAAAGGGATAACCGTTATTCTGTGATATAGCGTCCTACTAAATTTTGTATTGGTAATCAATTCACCTCCCTCCTGTCATCTCAAAAACCTGTCATTCAAAAAAACTGGGGGGGTATTCGACCAATTTTAGAGATATAATGGAGATCTCTCCTTTTCATCGCCATCCGTCACTTTTGACGTGTGCCTACTTGACAAGTGGCGATATCCCTAGAACATCGCAACTTCGTCAATTCGGACGCGCAAATTTTCGTTTCCTTTGTATATGACGGCATAAATAACAGGTGCATACTTTAAATTGACCGCGTAGTACGTGAAATTAGTCCGTTACGTTTCGTTCAAAACAGAAATTTATATACATGAATAACATTTTTGACAATCATTATCGCCTTCGTATTTCCAAAATTGAGATGAGATATGTCACTTTTAAGCTCATCGCGTTTTAATGACAGTTCAAAGGCGAGATCACGGAGAGATGACTGTTATCTAACGGTGATCTGACGTTTGGCGATCGACACTCGAATTAGGCCCCTGATCTGTAGCGAACCCGAAACGGGTATTGAGACACAGTTGAGCTTTACAAAAATTATCTAACACTGCTAATCCGTCATCCCGGTTCCGATCCGGCCACGAAATTTTATCGGAATATGAAGGCTTTGGCTTGCTTTTTAACCGATGAAAGTAGACGAGTAGTTTGTTTTTCTAGAATTATTCCAAAATGGCATAGATATTGGGGCTGAAAACGTAGAATACAAATTTCAGCCATTTTGTAACAAACTCACGAGGTCTATTATTCAAAGAGATATTAGTATTTACAATTACAATATACTACAAATCAACACAAGAGAGGTTAACTAAAAATTAGTCGTTTTAAAAAAGTCGTCTGAAGAGGCGCAACAAGTTGAAGGCAGATCAGATAATCGACCCCCTAGCTCTGTTCACCTGTGGCCGACAAGGCCGACAACTGAATACTTAATATTCAATTTAATAATTTTTTTAACTGGTTTATAAATTCAAACTCAAAATATTTATTTCAGACAATGTCCATAGAGTTAGTAGTAGGTCACAAAGGTCTCATAAGCTATGTGGGTATGCAAATAAATAATCACACATCTGTACTATTTAAAATTCTATATTTGTATTGATAATCAATTTTCTATAGAGACGGGTCATGATTTCAGGAAACATCTTAATAGCGTGATGCAGGATCGTCTTTGGTTTTGTATGGGCGGACGGCGTCATGCCAGTTTGGCGCCGTCTGTTGGGCATAATTTCCTTTGTCCTCGTATCTTGCCGAAACGGCTAGATTTTACCAATTTCGGTACAGGGATAGCTGGACATTCAAACATGGTTATCGGATACTTTTTACTCAAATACGGGGAACAAATTACGTGTTCGAAGTTTCGTACGCTTGTAGAATATAAAATTAGGTATATTATAGGGAATTCCAGTGTGTCCACAGTGTGCAAGTAGGAATCCCATACAAGCTGTAAGCGAACAAGCTTTGAGTGTTGGAGCTGTCACGCACGCGATGTAATGAGGGACGCGGTTCGATTGCCGATTATTGCTGCGAAATTGTCTAATAAAAGGTAACTAATCGCTCTAATTCAGACGCTATTGGGAACAATTATAAAAACGGTTTAAACTCACGTAAAAATTGTCAGGAACGGCCCGACACGTTTCGAACTCATATGGAGCTCTTGATCAGGGGCAGCTATCCGTGCTGCTACGCGACTCCCGGCCCACGCCACGCCACGCCACGTCACGCGGCGTGAGCTTAAACCGTTTTTATAATTATTAAAGATGTGTCACTATAGTCTTAATAATATTATTGCTTTTGGGAACCTCCGGTATTACAATACAAGTACTCTACATTGCACACCTCACAAAATAAACAGGACGTATATAATTTAAGAAATTACAATAAGAGGTAAGGAGGTCTCATCGTTAGGGAGCGATCTCTTCCAGACACCCTAAGGGTAGTGGAGACAATGCCATCTTTTATATCAATGGTATTAGTTTGTGCCTGTAATGGCAGGCTGGCGCTACTCAAAGACAGAATGACTGAGCGAGAAAAGTTATAGCGAGAAATTAACCTTAAAGATTACGATTAGCTAGCAAAATAATTAGTTACCAATTCATGAGTTAAATATACTATTTTTCGTATGTTTTACGTAATCGTTTGATTACGGTGAGAAAGAAGAGGGTTTTGTCATTTTTTGCACGCTTGATCAACCTATACCTATAGGTATATAGGTCTCAGATTCTATATCACTCAAAGGTTTAGGCCTCACATGTTTTGTTATTCAAAATAGACCATAAGTGCTGAAAATAATATTTTACAATATCATAAAACCCGGCACACAAGAGGGCGACTAAAAAGCCACCGTTAAAAGAGTCGTCTGAAGTGGCGCAACAAGTCGACGGTGGATCAGATAATCGACCCCCTCGTTCCGGTCACCTGTAGCTGACCGCTGAATACTTACATAAGTAATATATATATATATACTCGTAAGAATTTTTATTCTTCCTTGCGGTTAATACGGAAAACTGCGTTTTCTCAAACATGCAATGAAATGTCGCCATAACGTGCGTTGTTAACAGGCTTCGAAGTATCACGTTACGGACCGAACAACTCGAGAGAACTGCAAAGGAATTACATACAAAATTTTATTCCTAAACCGGGTAGTATTTTTTTTAGACATGGCGTCTGTGTTCGTGAGGCTAAACAGCTGAATTAACTTTTTTTAGAGGTGTATTTTTTGCATTGCATATATTTGAGAAAAGCACTGAGGGCTTTTGAAACAGAGGTGAGTTGAAACATCGTCAATTTCCCGGTATCTAAATCCGTTAGCGAGCCGGCAACAACGCTGTTCAGACGCGCTTCACCGCCGGCGGGTCCCTCAGTGTGCGTTCTTGCTTCGCTAATGGATGTAGATCCGAGAAACTGACGATGTTTCAACTCACCCTTGTTTCAAAATCCCTCAGTCTCCCCTACATGCCTAGCCGTGAAAAAGGGCTTGCCGGATTCGTATCGCTATTCTATTGTCTATACCTACTCATCCGACGAGCCCTTCTTTCCCGGCGTCTGCTGTAATGTACTATTATGGATAGCCGTGTACCAGGCCACAACGCCGATACAATACTACTACCTACTAAGTATTGTATTTGTATTATTGCTTAGCGTCTAGGGTACCCACACATTATCTTTAGTGAGCTGGGCGCTTAAATTATGCTTATGCTCATATTTTTGATGAAGTTACACACAACACTTTCGGTGTTAAACTCAGTTAGACATTCAGGTCCCTCTGTATAAACAAGAACATGCTAACACTGTATATAAGAAGATAATACTAGAACTAAAACTGAACAAAGGAACATAATAATGTTATACGTTTTTGTATGATAAGCAAGAAGGAAGTGATTCATGTAGGAAGAATTCGGCCGAAAGGTGATGGGTAACCTATATCGGCACAATTGCCTATACAGGTTACCCATATAACATTATAGGTTACATATTGATGTAACCTATGTTATGATTACAACTCTAATAAGGTAGCAAACATGCATAATTAGATTGTGAACTTGCAAAGACCACGACACATCTATTTGCCAAAGTCTGGCAATTAAGGTCTCACGTCACGCAAATTGAGATGAAGTGCCCGGGCCGTTTCCACCGCTTAAGTAATAACCCTTCGTAATATTATTCGGAACTTGCCCGGACAATAAGGGTACATCTGTGGAAACTTATTTACATATTGATCGATAATAATACCGGCAGTAATACGCCTCAAGGCGGCTCTTAATTTTACACACAACCACTTTTTTTATGTCAATCGATATTTGTTTTTATTGGTATCTGATGTCTATATGGAACTAAAATACATTTACAGCACTCTTTATAGTCAAAAACTACTGTTAAGAGGCCTTATTCCTTTTAATATTCATTTTTTTCATATTATGACAAATATATTGACAATTTCAAAAAACTTTTTGAAGTGAATAATACCTACTTTTCCCCGAGTTCTAGGTAGTAACGTAGCTATTTCATGCTTTTATTGCGTGCAGTCGAAAATAAGTTGAAAAAACTAATTTTCCGCGTGAATTTTGTCAATTTCGGGTAGTTTTTGAAACTAATTATCTTTGATAATGATTGAATATTTTTAATGTTAATTATGTGTACCTGTAAAATTTAATATAATGACGTATAAAAATAAAATGTATTTTTATGAATAAATAATTGAATTGAATTGAATTGAAAAATTCAAACTGTAGGCTTCCAATATATATGAACCAATAAATCCCAATAGCCCTGTTCTAGGTAGTAACATCAATAATATGTTAAGAAACATGTTTGATCATAGAGAAAAATGTCTAAAACAATCAGCATTTTAAAAGGAATAAGGGCTCTTAATGATCGATTTTCTTACGGAGCGATGTAAATGGCGAGCGTGCCGTGACGTCTTCATCCCTAAAAGGTAGGTAACAATATAACATGTATGGAAAAATTACTAAATTCCCACTATGACTGTAAAAAAGTGCGCTGAAGTACTTTAGGACTGAAAATTTACATTTGAAATCACATAGTTCAAAAAGGCTTTTTTATTATTTTATTCTTTATTTCATGAAATATTGATCGTTTTTTACCTATGTAATATATATGTATAATTACATTAATTACATAATACAATACAATAATGAACTGTCATTGTCACTATCGGTAGAGACCGATAGTGACAATGACAATTTAGTGACAATGTTCATTATTTGATATCATATCTAATGTCATTCACATATCTGTAATATCTTACTATTATTTAATGTAAGGTACTATCTGGAATTCTGGAAGCGAACTTTAGTATGCCAAGCCACAAACTGGTACTAGTAGAAACAGAAATTAAACTGCAGAATTAAAAACGGGGTTTTTAAACTAAAGCTAATGCAGTTAGAGTAATTGAATCTTCTCATTCGGCTAACCGCATCCGCATGTGAGCCACAGTTGGCCCGATTCCAACCAAACTCAATGAGTTATATTCGAGGTCACTTTCCGAAGTGTAGGTCATGTACGATTTACCGATGAAGCCTGAACCACCGATTTCGCCCAGCGTTGAACTCATAATTATTATAAAACGGTTTAAACTCACGTAAAAGTGATCAGGTACGGCCCGCATGCAGATGGGGCAGCTATCCGTGCTTCTACGAGACTTGCGGCCCACTGATAGCTGCACGTGTAGCAGCACGAATAGTTGCCCCTGATGAAGAGTTCTAGTTCTTATAATTATTAAAGATGTCTCATGATAGTCTTAATAATATTATAGCGTTGAGCTTAACTGACCGAGCAAAGTGAGCGCGTCTCAGTTTCAGCGTGGTTAATTTTTTTCCGTATATCCGTACGTCCAGTTGTCCAGATTACCTGTTCTCGCCTACAAGTCGTATTTCTACAGAATTATATATATTATTTAATCAATTATGTTTTTCAAAATGTCTTTGTAAATAATCTACGGATGGAATATTTTTACCTAACTAAGGAGAAGCATAAAAAACTATTACGAGTATTTTTTTCTTCCTCTCGCACACTTAGTTGCGGTCGCCTTCTAGTCTTTATCAGGAGTGAAACAAGGACTTAACTAACTTACACGCCCTGCACTAAAAATGGCGCAGTATAAAAAAATATTTTTAAATACCGTTAATATTGATTCAGTAGCAGTCAACGTGTCGATGAACAAAGCTTGAAGCATATTCTCTTTAATTTACGACATATTTTATTCAGCACGCAGGCGCCACACTGCTGCCGCTTAACCGGCTCAATGTTAAATAACTGAATATTTTTACATGAATTTGTGTTCGTGGAAAACCCATCAGCCGTAGAGGGAATGCGTAATTTTGAGCAAACTTGTTGAATTCATGTCATCGCACAGATGAATGCTGCAGTGATGATTATACTTACACATAGCCAATATTGGCTACATGCGCGTAACATCGGCTATATTTGAAGTGTACGCTGGAGGCTGGGTTAGTTCATTCGTACAGTCAACCAACTTGATTCCTTAGGCCACTATAGATCCCTGTCACAATGACAATAATATGAGATCTCAAGCGGCTTTCATATTGGCGTTCACTGTGACAAGGTACGAAATGGCCTAGGAATCAAATTGGTTGACTGTACTTATTGGTGTGGTGTCAGTACTTTTGAAATGAGTGAATGACAAACTTCAGTCACCATTTACTCCAGATAAACATTCGGTTCAACCACGAGTATAAATATCATCCAAAGGTCCACTGAAAAGGCCTACCAGCTACCGGCTAGGTAGGTTATGTGGGAAAGGCATACTGTTCTGATGATAGAGTGCCACAAACAACCAAATAATCAAAGGCTTGGTACAAATGAAGATCCAAAATATAATACCTAATCCATACTATCCATACTTAATATTATAAATGCGAAAGTGTGTCTGTCTGTCTGTCTGTCTGTCTGTTACCTCTTCACGCTTAAACCGCTGAATCGATTTTGATGAAATTTGGCATGGAGATAGTTTAAGATCCCAGGAAGGACATAGGATAGTTTTCATCCCGGAAATTATCCCTAAAAAGATTGAAAAGTGAGTAAGTAATTCATGATGACATTGATGACCCTGTAGAAAATGTAATGATGAACCCAAAAGCACAATTGCTCTTACATTTGCTTAGGCGCTCTTTTATTAATTAAGGTGATTAGGTGGATATCTATCGTGTTGTACGAGGTTGCTTCCATACTTCCAAGTTCCACGCGGACGTAGTCGCGGGCAAAAGCTAGTAACAAAATATATTAAGTATTTTCCTTGGAATACAGGTGAAACCGGGAATAAAAGTAGTACATACCGCCTGTTATCTTCCTTTATTAAAAGTATTATATCTATCTGTCTTTAATTTGTAACCTTTTTGGTTTGCAATAAAGCATTTTGTATTGTATTGTGTATATATGTAACTCAATAAAAGTGTATTTTATATTTCAAACACCTTAAAGTGCAATAATATATTACTCAACCTCATGAGCGTTTTATATTTCAAACACGTTCTTCCGACTATTAGCAGCTCCTCGCTTGACCTACATCTGCCCGGTACAAGGCACAGATTAAAAAAATAACTTATGTAAGAGGCCGACCACACTTCCCCATTTAAGATTTACAGCTCTATCTAGCATATCGACGGAATTACGTATTTTTACACTTTCGGGATTTAAGCTTTAATTCCTGTATTGTACTGTACACTTTTCGATATACGTTCGTGAGAGTGCTACTGGGTGAAGACTGGGGACCCGTAGAATTTATGGGCGACCCATTTCTAAGTTAACACCGTATATGGAAAGAGTGCATCCGCGGCTGAGATTCTTTACCGTAGGTATATCATCTCAACGCCACTTTGGTAAAGGAGTATAAGATGGTAACGATAAGTAGATATCATATTGTAGTTTTTTTATATCCTAGGGGAGTGTTCCACTGCTAGGCAAAGGCCTCTCCTTTAGTTTTTCTCAGGTCCCTGTTTGATGTTATAGTACAAACCAAAAAAAAGTTCGTTGTATTCCATCGATAAGAGTCTTTATACTAAGGGTTTAGCTGTTTAGCAGTTCAACACTTAGAACTCATTTTACACTACAATTAATTAAATATAGCATACAATAATAATACATTCATTAAACAGTTTATATTAAAGCTTAGTTTTTAATTTATACCTTAAGGTTTATTTCTCGGATATTTATAAGTAAAACGAATTAATTGCAATTTCCAAGCATGTTTTACATTCATATAATAACTACTAGTACCATACCATTTCGTTTTGGATTATCCTTTCCTTAGTCTGCTAAATAACATGAAACACACTATTTGCCACAGTTTACCGCTACATAAACACAGCTATACCAGTAATACTATACACTGTACACGTATCGGACTGCAGATGCATTGCGTTAAAAGCGGTACGTGTCTGCCGGGACGCGGTACAAAGACCCTCTTTACAGATACCCTACATTTGTCCGCGTTGAGTTGCGGAGAGAATGCCATGGAGACTCGCCGCGGAATTGAATATGAGTCTAGGTATTTATGTGTTAGGTACTGTGTTTATTATTTGAGTCGTTTTCAAAAACGTACATAAATAGTATTAAAGACCTAAAAACGAAATCTTTGCGTTACGAAAGTTAGTTACGAAAAAGATGTAACTTTCGTTACAAGCAGGAATAAATTAAGTTTTGTTTTAATTAAAGCCCAACACAACACATTCAACACCGGGAGCCCGTCCCGTGGGCACTGTGCTCGTAGCCAGTTTTCGCTACATACGCATTTCCCCATGTTATCGGCTACGCGTAGCGCTACGAAATCCTCGGTTGCGAAAGAGTTTACTAAGCACATGTATTTTGAATTGTTGTATTGATGTCGAACACGTAATTATTCAAAACGAAGTCACAAGCACAATTCTGCACATACTTTAAAGCAATCAAATGATACATTCATGTTATTTATCGTCAATCGCCGGTCAGTTTGAGAATATAAATAAATCTAACGTTTCTAGCATATACATTTTTACTCACAACTGTTGAAATTCTCGACCGCCCCGAAAGTTTTTTATACGTTATTCATCACCGTGTCATTCTTAACAAAATAAACCTCCCAAATTATGCTACCACAAAAGAAACAGGTTCACCAAACGTCTTTTAAAAAGGCCTAAACGAATTTCCAGAAAAATGCAAATCACAATGTACTCTTATCCGGGGCGGAAGAAATGGATGATGCGACTCCATTAGAACGTCCTTACTTTCTCAACCTCATATCTCTGTTCAGAGAGAAGTTGGAATGTTAACTTTATCCCTAAGTAGTTTGGTTGCTTCCGTAGGTTTAGATAGGAGATCTTGGAAGCTAGTAGTCGGGGATAGCGTCGTGCAATTTGTTGCAGTGTCAAACACAACGCCTCTTTATGTACGTCGGGCAAGATTTGCGACTGTCTTATTTTGCAGATTCCTAGAGCTAACGCGTGAAATGGAATTCGGGCGTGCCTATCTTCTAGTCTAGATGTACGAATTGCGCAGATTTACGCTGTGTGAATACAATTTCAAACCATGACATGTATTTTATATGTAACACTTTATTGTACACAAAAACAGTCAAAACTACACATTTATAACAAGTAACACAGGTTTTCAGAGCGTCAACTATATATTAAAATTAAATATAAATGTACGGGGTGGCTTATTTTCAACTGAGTTGCTTTGAAGCCGGGCGACCTCAGTGACACAAAAAAATAACAAAACGCATTATTGCACACCAAATATTGTATACAAGAGAAGTAAATTAATTTGAATAACACACAGAGGGTTCTCTCTGTTCATTTCCGGAGTATAATATTAGTTGTTTGTGTAAAATGATCGTGGGGCGTGGCAACGCGGCCAACCGATATCGACGTTCGCGCGCCGTTTTTACCTCTACAAATACAAACCCGGAAATGCTACAGCGCAGTGCATTGTACAATTAAATAACATGACCATACCCATTTTTGGTGGACGAATCATTCTACCGTCATAACGAAAAACCGGCCAAGTGCGTGTCGGACTCACGCACAAAGGGTTCCGTCCCATTGATTTATGAAATTAAAGGCCTTTTGTTTATTTTTATATTTGAGTTGATTTACTGAAACGGCTTACGATTTATATAATATAAAAAAAAAAACTACTTACTAGATCTCGTTCAAAACAATTTTCGTTGGTAGTTTTTATAGTAATGTACATCATATGTTTTTTTTAGATTTTTCATTTTCTTATTTTAGAAGTTAGAGGGGGGGGGGGGGGACCAACTTTTTTCCACTTTGGAAGCGTCTGTCACGCAAACTATTCGGTTTAGAAAAAAAATATTTTAAAAACCTCGATATCATTTTTGAAGACCTATCCATAGATACCCCACACGTATGTGTTTGATGAAAAAAAAAATTTTGAGTTTCAGTTCTAAGTATGGGGAGCCCCCAATATTTATTATTATTTTTTTATTTTTGCATCAAAATCTTAATGCGGTTTACAGAATACATCTACCTACCAAGTTTCAACAGTATAGCTCTTATAGTTTCGGAAAAAAATGGCTGTGACATACGGACGGACAGACAGACGGACAGACGGACATGACGAATCTATAAAGGTTCCGTTTTTTGCCATTTGGGTACGGAACCCTAAAAAGGGCACATTTAACATTTTTTGTGAAATTGAGTTAGATACTCGGAAAGAGAAAAAAAGGCGCATCTGTCTATATATTTTTTAAATTTTCACAAAAAATGTTAGATGTGCCCTTTTTCGTTACGACGGCAGCATTAAGCACTACACTGACAGTAGGCATAAAATCAATCGTGCATCATAAACTCCGGGATATGAACATAACTAAACTGAGATGTCTCAACAGTTTCTTTCTCTTATCAGCCCAACTTTATTGCTACAAACTTAAATGCCGAGGTATTACAAAATTTCGCCGACCAGCATTTTCCGAGCGTCAACTTTAAATTAAAAGAAAACTTCACGCCGCCGTAGAACGTGACTATGATGTATAATATTTTCACATCCTCGATAAGTCGACTGCCAGTATAAACGTAAGGGAGGGCTTATCTTTGACTGAGTTGCTTTGAAGCTGCTTGAGCTCATATTTCCTTTTATCACCTTTTATGAAGAAAGATGGAGTGCTGGCTAGATGGGTTCATTATTTATATGTACTATTTTACAATTTTAAAATTATATTGACAATCTGTTTACTATGAACAGGTGTCATGATTTCTGAAAACATCTTATCAGTGCGATGAAACTTGACGTCATTTTAGTATGCGCGGCGCCGTCATACAGCGCCATCTGATGAAAAAAAAATGCGTGAGCTTCATCATCCCCGGTTACAAGCGTGCGCCGTTTTGCATAAACAAAAGTTGAAGGCGGAGCGTTGCCCCTTGGTGCCCGCTGACCCGTTGGCGTTGGTAACTCTGTCTCACCTTTATACATGCCATACGATAAATAATAACCTAAGTCATAACATAAAAATGGTAATATCTTTGAAAGTATACGGAGTGATATTGTGTACCTAGTGTGATTGGTTATTGTAGTCATAGGAGCACACGATAGGATAATCCCCAGAGCCCCTTAACACCGGCGTAGTACCTAGCACTCACCAGAAATCGGCAAGGGAGTATACAGGGTCAGTAGGGGGAAAACGAAAACTATAAGAGATGGAAATCTTTTCTCAGGACATTTAATATAAACTACATTATTATTTTTTATAAATCTCATATATAACCAGGAATTGAACCTGGTTAAAATTCTGTAAGTAATCGCATGTCGTATTGTAATATTCCCCAACTAGCAAAGTAATCCTATAAATAAATATTATAAGTAAATATTTACTATTAAAGTTCTTATAAAGGCATTTTTGTAGAGTCTTCTACTTATAATAGCATTTAACAAGCTGTAACATACTCAAGAGCATTCATTTTTATATTTCGGTCTTATAGTGTGCTTTAAGACAAGCACCCAGGACGGTAATAGGATACTTATACTAATAGTAACATTACGCAAGCGTAAATACTCTCAAGATCATTCGTTCCTATTGCACAGTCTTCTAGTAGGCTACAAGATTATCTTGAATGACACTTATAAGTATAAGTATCCTATAATTGTATGCACAGAGATTAAATTGTCTTGAATAATATTTGATCCTACAGTAGTATTTTATAAGAGTATAAGATTTTATAATACACCAAGCTGAGGTTATTATAAGTTTGCATTCTTAGTAGTCTTCTTCAAGATTCATATAAGTGTAATTGTCCTGGTTAAGAGCGTTATTAGATTAAGCAACCTTATAAGCTACTCGAGTAATCACTTTACTAGTAAATACTTCGTATCTGTCATGATCAGCGTTGCCAGATGGTTACATTTGTTACATTTTTCGTAACTTTTGATCCTCTCATAACATGTAAGTAACTTTTAATTTCTGAGCACATGCCATTTACAATGGTTTTTGTTAAAAATTCTGAAGTGAGAACATTAGAGTGTACAAAGATATTTCTGTTATATTTTTTCCTGAGAGTATATAGTTATAAGCTATTTGGACCCAAAATCTGCGTGTAGTTTATTTTTACGTCATATACTTTTCAAGATATAATTATTTTTAAACCTCAATGTGTAGTCCGAAGGCATAAAACATTATTTTGGTCTATATAAGTTATTATTAGTAAGGCATTTTTTTTTACTCTACGCACAGCTTCACGTCACACCGCGTGCCGGAACACGCAGCATGGAAAGCCAACCTGGCGGATCGACCTGGTTAGGTTTGCGGGAGCAATTGGATGAGGGCGGCGCATGACCAATCGTTGCGTTATGGAGAAATTTGTGGAGGCCTTTGTCCAGCAGTGGACGGCTGATATGATGAATATGACTTTATTCGTCTTTGGCCATATTTTTAAGAAGTGACGGCTTTTTTCTTGGTGTTACAAACTTATTTAGGATCACATTTGCTCGTAAAAGTTGTTATTACATGCAGGTGTACTGAAGGACAAAGGCCTTTATAGTTCCTGCGGGAGTTATGGATTGCTATAACTCCCCACTTGATTCATTACATTATTTCAGACTAACAAGGTTTCAATCCAGCCAAGTTTTTTGTATTCAGTATTTTATGCTTTCATAGCTGGTACCTTTGGAACCCTACGCGAATCGGACTCGCGCCGTTTTTTTTTTATTAAAATCAAAATAAACGTTACTTATGACACAATGGCTCTGGCAACACTGTCTTTTATTTTTCATTAATATGGCGGCGAGTTGCCTCGATTGAGTCTGCTTTGCTGCGTCAACAATATTTATGATATGTGATGCTTTTCAAGGGGCATTGTGGAATTAAACTATTTTTGGTAGACATTTACAATAAAAATGACTTCCCCGGCGAGTTCACACACAATACTTTATAATAAAACCAATATACGATTTTCGATTACGAAATAGTTTCATTAAAAGGAAATAGTAGGAATACTTAAGTGTAGATATTTTTTTTATCACAATAAAACAAAACACACCAACCGGCCGATACAACGGAGAGATATTTTTTATAAAAAGTACTTATAACCAATAACTAAGAACATAAGTAGTGCGTTATAAACAATATTACTCTAGTAATATACTTATGTCAGATACTAATAAGATTATTTGTGTTTAAAAATGTGTAGTCTCAGAACATTATAGAAGCAATTGCGCTTCTGCAAGTGTATTATAGGGCTTTCTGACATTCTGTGAGTTGATTATAAGAGCATTATAAGCAAATAATGCTCCTATAACTGCGCCCAAATCCCAGGCTTGTAGCAAACTACAAGTATCTTATAAAGTAGTCTTGAAGAATACAATAAGTACTGATTTTGCTAGTTGGGTCTTTAATGCGGTTTGACCGGGTTATGTGTCAAAATGTGCGTATAAGATTTATAAAAAAAAAAACAGTTTTTATTCAATCTAAAATCGACGCCATGGTTCCTAAGAACTGATTTCCATCTCTTATAGTGTGTGATTTCTTAGCTTAGCGGGTTATACTCCCACACAAAGTCCGACTGGTGGCTAACCAGGCCTGATACAGTTCAAGTCATATCTTGAAAAAATCCCTACTGACACATTTGGGTTGATCACCCGGTATATATACCTAGTACCCCAGTGTGAGACTCACGCTAAATGCGCGTCACTCCCCGCTTTGAGGCGGCGACTAATTGCATGGAATAGGGGGATGCTGCGGATGTTAATGACATGCGCTAGTTAATGACGGAGATCTGCAATAGGGATGACTATTGATGATAAATTCTGCATACATACTTTAGTTATATGACTAAAATTACTTAAGTATTTAAACCATTGATAGGTACAAAGATCAAAGCTTAAAGAAAAATTTAAAGAGCTTTGATCTTAAAAAAAATAAGTTTATTTCCGAAATTCAGATTCCATATATTGTTAGTAAATTAACTTATAAACTATGTTAGATACATTGTTAATACTTTAAAACATCTTTGTATCAATGGTTTAAATAAAAATTGTGGTGTGTACGCTCATTAAAAAAATGTGACATTACATGTTTCATAATCATAAATTGACTTCAGCATGTCATGAAACAAAGAAAAAATTATATTTTTTTCTTAAAATTTATTTATGTGTCTTCAACGGTTCGCAAATTTAATGTTTTTTTTTTAATTCAAAAGAAATTATGAAATTGTTTTTTGGATCTTCATATTTTAAAAATACAATAACTGTATGACAACAATGAACTTAAAACGCTCTTTTTCACGGTGACTATCGCAATTTACTTATTGTATCCATACAAATATTGCCTTTGATCATGAAACGAATTTTTCTATCAACTGCGCCAAAACACTTAGATTAGTTTTTGTTGATAACCCTCCTAAGCAAAAGAATAATAATGTAAAATTTTCAAAAATAATAGTGCAATTAAGCTTTTAAGCGATTACTTAATCAAAATTATTATTTTAGGATTTTTGTATGTTTTTGTGTCTTGTTGTGTTTTCATCACACCCGAACGGCTTGACCGATTTCAACAATTTTGGGTACGCGAGTGAGAATCTATATTGTTATAGGATGCTTTTTAGCTGGCTGCTGAGATTAAAAAAACATAACTCACTTTTTCTTCCGCATGGACGAAATTCGCTCCTGGAAGTGATGAGAAGACAAAGATTTATTTATTTACCAACAAATGGTCCTGTATGGCCGGTACCTCGCATCATACAAATCCTTTATCGCACTATTATGATTTTTCCTGAAATAATGACCTCTGTCTTCATAGAAAACGAATAAAAAAAGAATTTTATAATAATATAGAAGTACCGCAACAGGTCTATTACCTCAGATTTCTCGTTGCTGAATAAAGATAATCTCACAGTGACATCGTGTTGAAAAGAATCGGCCCCAGTTTTAATTCATTCATACACTTAGCGGAATACCAATTGGCCAACATTCAACATCACGTCCGAAAGATCTATTACGAGAAACACCGCTCCCGTTTCCTCATTCATATCATTGTATAAGAGAGAAAGAAGCATAACGTAGTGTGGAAAGTAATCTTTTGTCCTTTAGCGAAATAATACGTGATGCCATGGATAATAGATATCAGGTTGATGCAGTATATACAGATTTTGCAAAGGCATTCGATAAAATTTCTTTTAATACGCTTTTGCTCAAGCTCTGGAGCCTCGGCATACACGGTGATCGTTTTAGGTGGATTCAGTCTTACATCGAAAACAGATGCCAAGCTGTAGTACTAGGAGGATATACATCTGGGTATAAAACTACTACCTCTGGAGTCCCACAAGGATCTCATTTGGGCCCCTTGTTGTTTATCTTATACATAAATGACATAACAGAGTCGATAACAAACTCCAAAGCTCTTCTTTATGCCGATGATACCAAAATATTTAGAGTAGTAAAAACACATACGGATTGCGCTATGCTGCAAGAAGATCTGTTTAATTTCGAGAGATATTGTTCTAATAATAGTCTATTTTTAAATAGCGACAAATGCTCAGTTATTACATTTACAAGGAAAAAAACACCAATTTTATATAATTACATATTATGTGACAATACTTTAACGCGAAAACATAGTATTCGAGATTTAGGTGTAATAATGGATAGAAAACTAATTTTTAACCCCCATATTGATAGCATCCTAAGTAGAGCTTATCGGCAGCTCGGATTCATTCTTCGCGTCTCAAAACCATTTTGAAGGCCCTTGACATATAAATTGTTGTACAATAGCTACGTTCGAAGTCGCTTAGAATTTGCCTCCGTAGTCTGGAACCCATATCATAAAGTGCATAAAGATAGAATTGAAAGGTTACAGAAGAAATTTATTAAAGCACTTGAATATCGCACCGGCGGCAAGTACGAAAATTATGCATCTTCAGCAGCTATGCACAAAATTAAGCCTCTTGTACTCAGACGGCACTGTAATGATCTATCATTCTTATTTAAAATCCTCAATAATCTGATTGACGCTCCTGAACTCTTGAATAAAATAAGTTTTCGTGTTCCTCGTAAAACTGAGCGTAGTTGCCGGAATAAGGCTTTGTTCAGTCTTGCGAGGAGCAAAACCAAACACGCGGGTCACTCGTACATTAAACGCGCATGCAAGCTGTACAATGAGAAATGTATGAAGGCAGACTTGTTTGGCAGTTCGTTGGCAAAGTATAAAACAAGTGTATTTTCTTTATTGGAAACTCAGTGTGTGTGAGTATTTCTTAAGTCTTAAGTTTTAATTTAAGTTTAAAATAGTAGTAAGCGATTCCAAATTTATATAAAAAGTTTGTTGGATTTAATTGGTTAATTTAGAGTTAAGTAAATTGTTTTCATTTCTTTCTTTTGGTCAGAGTACTGTAAAATTTTCAACACTATAATATTATGTATGGAACTATAGGTCTACAATTAAGGTTATTTCTAGTCATATGACAGTACTAATGTTATATTATTTTAAGACTGTTTGTTTCCTTATAAAAAAATAAATAAAAATAACGATGTTTCAAATAACGAGCTTACCGGTCTCGTTAAGAACTGACAACTTTGGAATTTTTAATTAATAGGTATAGATTATACATAGAATGGAGAAGTTTAAAAACTACTGAAATATTCACTTAGCTTCTTTGTAAGAATAATAATATAAGAAAATGGTATCATTATACTGCCGTCATATCGAAATAGGGCGCTTCTACATAAACTTGAAAACGGAGAAAAAAAATATTTTGTAAATTTGAAATTAAAAAATTCGCTGCGTGAAAGAATATAAAAAATGTGATACTTTTTTAATGCAAAAACGTGTAGAAGCATTTGAGCTATAGGGATTGATATGCAAAATCCAATTTGGATAACATTTAATAATAAATAAATGATATTTTATCTTTTCTCTTAGTATAAAAAATACAAATAAATACTATTACACTACAGTAAAAAGACGTGTCTGGCTAGAAACGTCTTTTCAGCGTAGTAATTTATTAAAACTTCTTTTTTACTTAGTAATAATACGCATAGCGCATTTTAGTTAACGAAATAAAAAGGACGCATATAGCCATTAACTGCTTTTTAACGTAGGTTGTAAGTAAAACATCGACCTACTTAAAAATAAAAAAGCAGATACGTCTGTAACGCATTTTGATTTTTGATTTTTGACCAGCCCTAATACTTGGTACATTATTGTTGAAGTGAAGGAAGTAGGCAATTGCTTTTTTTTTAGTTACGTTACCTACAATTCAGTTTTAGTTTTACCGCTTTATAAATGTCAAAACGGAATTCTTGCATTGACGACTTTTTATTTGTTTTAATAAAAAGTACAAGTGTATTTTTTTTCCGAAAACGTCTAAAACTATTTGAAGCAACTGATTTTAGGTTATGTATGCCTTTTTCTATATGGCCGTTTTTTTTAATGATTGTACCTGTCTCCTTTGAAGAAAATGTATATTTTAATACGACAACCCTATAAATTTAAAGAAAAGCAAACTAATATATTTATGTATATTTATTACAGTAGACTCAAAATATACACCAGACATCAAAGCAAGAATAGGTTTAACAAACGTGGCTGTTAAAAATAAAAATAATTTAATGACCGCAAATATATCCCAGAAAATAAAAAATAACAAACGATTTTTTTTTATGGGGTGCATAGTTTTCTATGGGTGTGAAAATCGATCATGACGCAAAGGTAAGGGAAGGTACGGAAAACCTTAGAAAAGTGGTGTTGGTGAAGCTTTTAACAGTAAATGGTTGAACACCATAAGTCCGGTCCGGTCCAGGGATAGTGGCGCTACAAACAGCTTTCCTATGGCAATAATGTGCATACGTTATATTATTAAACGTCAGTAGCGATTTATCACAGACCAAACTGAAAACATTTTTTACCGGAATGCTGTTCGTTCTTCTTGCGAAATAATTACTGAATTCTATTGAAAAAACTTGACTTTTATCACTGTGAACAGTTTTGGCTTTATTATGAAAAATACTAAAATGGAATATCTAAAAAGTCCTGTTTCCTCTTTGTTTACTTACATCAGTGACATTCACTGACTTTCAACGTTAGTTACCAAAAATGTGTCGTTGTCAGTAAAGTAGTACCTCTAAAGAACCGCATTATGGCGTGGGTTGAAAAACACCCTGTTAGAGTATACATACTATATCAGCTACACCGACAGGAGTTTGAGTCTTAAATTTATGATGATAATTTAAAGAAAACCTTAAAATTTCCTTCAACTGCCTGGACGCATCTGATTGAATTGATATCCAACCGCGAGCCCCCTTTACCCCGCACGCTTAACTTCACTACGTAGAAAAGACGGTACTGACACTTGCGCCTGACTTATTGTGACTTAAATGGTGATTTCACTAAGATGAAAAGGTGCAACTACGCAGAACCGTCTTTTCTTCATATTATCGTGTAGAAGCGCCATTTATTTTTATGAAAATGTCCATATTTTTCTAAAATAATAAAACGCTTTTGCTTAGATGGGTCTTTTTATTTTAGCATACATCAGAAATGCCTTTTCTCATTCGTTGTATACGCGGTATCCCGCAGATACGTCCTTTTTGATTGTAGGTTTCACAGGGTTCTGTTCATCTTTAGTCAAATTTAAAAATACTGGTAGATCCGTCTTTTTTTGCTGATTCCGAATATGTATAGAACTCATTTTTGACAAAAATGTTAGATGCGCCCTTTTTCGATTTTATTAACAAATACCTAGCACCTATACCTATAATAGGTCCTCACCATTTACAAAGAAAAAGGTGGCGAATTTATGACACTTAAACCGACGTAGTTAAGCGATACTTTTATTTGCTAGGTATTTGTTAATAAAATTATTAGACATTTTAAAAATGCTACGTTTCAAAGTAATGTCATATAGTTTTAAGACGTAGGTATATTTCCTGTCTGTTTCATTTAAAATCAATTATTCTTGATCAAAGTTTTGCTAGTCTCGCACAAGTATAGGGTATGCAAAGTGCAGTAATCCATAGGCTTTGAGATACATGCCCCCTATACGCTGTCTGGCTGTTTTAATTTAGATATAGGCATGTGAAATATATCGAGAAACTGCTTCATTTAATTCGTTCGATAAGGCACGAGTCTGGTAGTATCGGGACATCAACACTTCCTTCCTCACACGCCGTAGAATGGATAATTTGCGTTCAACTCGTTCGCTGATGACGCCATGATTCTTGATGGGTACCTGAACGGTAGAAACGTTTTTATTGGCAGTCGATGGAAGCAAGCCGAGTAATGCCTGTTTTTAGGGTCCCGTACACAAAGGGTAAAAAACCGCTGCAAATGAACTGTCAAACCATACAAAGTAAGTCAGTTTGTATGGTTTGATAGTTCATTTGCTTGGAAGAGTAAGCGTTGTTTGACTCTCCGCTGTCCATCCGTTGTCTATCCGTGTCACCGGGCTGTATCTCATGAACCGTGATAGTTAGACAATTGAAATTTTCACACTGATGATGTATTTCTGTTGCCGCTATAACAACAAATACTAAAAAACAGAATAAAATAAATATTTAAGGGGGCTCCCATAACACAAATTGTATCCGGTGCCATACATACCAGGTGCAAACCCAACTTACCCCGGCAAGTTAAGATGGGATAAGTATTTGTAAATGTAAAGAACCCTCGGTGCGCGAGTCAGACTCTCAGACTTGGCCGGTTTTTTCTGATTATTTTAAATGTTCACGTACCTTGTTAAAACTTGAAACCAATGAAAATAAGTTTTAAAAGGTATGAAATTCAGGTGTAGGTATAATAAGTTTTAGATCTAAGGTGAGTCTACCAGTGAATCAATTAAAGCCAGTAGTTAGCGACAGTCAATAATATTACACTTAATATACCTTTATTTTTATTATAATAACTGATCTGCTACTGGTGCATAAAAGATTTTTAATTTTCTCTATACTTACTCATTTGGTACCAGGATTTTCCCAGGGCGTTTAATCGCAATTTCCGCGTATGATTCGTTTTTGAAGGATTATTTTGTGCGCGCGCGTTTATAGTCACTGGTAATGTAACGATGCACACGCGGTGTCGGTCACGTCGTCATGTCTCACGACTAATTGCGTAAAAATTTACAAAAACAATCAATGAATCCACAGGCGGCTTTTAAGGACTCGAAAGAGAGATCCTTCTGTAGTGATTTATGCTGTGCAAGTAAAACCTACGCCCACGGTTTAGCCCATAGATTCCACTCCACTGATGACAGCGACAAATTGAGTTACTGACGTGGGTTTAACAGTTTATTTTCAAATAAACAAAAAAAAAACATATTTACAATATACAAATGATAAGTGGTAAAAGAGTTGATAAATACTAAATAAACTACTAATGCTAAATTAAAAATTATTACTGACTATATACAAAAATATAGGTACCTACACTAAAGAAAGATTAAACGATTTGGGTTCGAAGTGGTAAGCTGCATTTGAATAAGGCTAAGGCAACCTAACTTATATATAAAATTATGTATTTGACTGTAACTCTTGTAAAATTGCTCCCTTTTGCCACTAAGTACATTTTCCAACACAATTTGTACCTTGGAGAGTTTTAAATCTTATTTACAAATTTATTCACTTTTTCACTTAAGCCCGTTTCACTGAGGAGATTACGCCTGAAGCCAAGTGATTATGTAAAACCTGTGACACCAGAAAAAGATTTCAAAGAGGCTGTAATTCTCGTCTGTGATGCTCCTCGGGGGTAATATGTGTTTGCCGATTTTTGTCTATGTGTACCTATGTTCCATTTGTGGCACTGCATGCTGAAGGTACATTTTTGTGTATCATTGTGAGTTGTGGATCGGAATTCGGCGAGGCTTTGCAATTTCTCAAATGATGTACTTATGCTGGTTACATACGTAGCGGTTTTTAATAACATTCATCTTAATAAGAATAAATAATGGTTCCTTCGAATAGATCATATTGCTAAAGTAGACATGATGGAAAGGTCTCGAACATATGCCATTAGAAATTTCAAATGTTAGTCCAGATTTAATCGCATTAATAACATTGCTAAGAACTTAAGGAACCCAAACAATCCCTCCTAGGCGAAATCTGTCGATAAAAGCCCGTTTCAGTTTTCAAACCGGCCAATTTAAATCAGTAGTTAACAGCTACAGATTCAATACAATTAGAGTGATTAAAGAACCGTCTCGAGGAGGAGATAAACCCGGGATGTACAAACATCGTTAGACCGCTCGAGAGTATTGGCGCCGCCGATGGATTGGCGGAGTATGGACTAAGCCGAGGAGATAAATCACAGTGACTCGAGAAGTGTTTTACTGTTCGTGTTGATGATATGTTTACTCAGTGGCTACAATCGGCTCAGTCAGTCGCTGATTTGGAGACAGTTGTATGATATGATATTATAGACCAAAGACACATATAATACACATACGTATCATAACCCTCTTCTTTGCATCACCGTAACAAGATATAAAGTATCTTAGCCTAACCTAACTTAACTATCCTTGGATATTTACATGATAATGTGTTAAGGAAGTCACTTTCCTTTGCAACAGATAGTAGGCAGTAGGCACGGACCGCGTTTTTTATTTGAGCCGTTTAATTAGTAATTACCTACCAGGTACCTAATTTATTCAACAAATGTATGCCCCTAACTATGTTAAAAATACTCTATTATTCAGCCATCCCTCGTTCTAACTAGACCTTTCTACTTTCAAACTTCAAACAAAGCCGCAATACTATATCGAAAAAGTTATCGGGCCGATAGAAATCATAAACACTTTGAAGCCTTTAGCTAAACTAGTAAAAAGTCAATAAACCGGCAGTCCGAGGCGTCCGCATCGCGTGACCGCGCCACATAAACAACGCGGCAACGCGCAACGCCGCGCGGCAACCCTCAACCATTATTGACCTCTTACCGCGCTATAAACCTTCTATTGTCCCATGCTCCAAATATATCCCGCGACTCAAAAACAAAACGGATATTGCTTCATTTGTTTTCATTTGAACCGTGTTCCAAAAGCATACTATAAAATGATTGCCGTCTCTTCCACTCTTTTATGTTTACGGAAGAGTGAAAGTGACGAGAATATAGCTTTCTAAATTTGTTGCTCTAAACCGCAGTGACAGCGGGCTCATTATGCGCAGTTTATTTTGCTAACGATAGCTTCATTAACAAAACGGGAAGTGGCCCCACGTTGGGCGCCACTTTATCGATACGGCGGAATCAAACTGACGTTTCGAATAAAAACCCGTTGTAAAACAGAGCGTGTTTCAGCATTTTGTAAAATTAGGTGCTCGCAACAAAAACTCCGATCCAGGTCGGCCATTGTTTACCCTGGCATTGTGGAACGATTCTACAGAGCTATCCAATGCTGCGTGCTTTTCATTAAAATGTATCGGCAAAAACAACCACGCTTTAAGAAAATGTTTTTCATTTTCGTTGTGAATTTCGCTTCAAAATTGATTACACCTGGAGAACGAGTGTGAGACACTTAACCTGTTTGCTGTGAGTGTGTTCTGTGGGCGATGAGGCTTGTGTCGTGTAGCCTGTAGATTGTAAGTTAGCCTGTGTAACACGACATGCATATTTCATACGCTGCAGCTGAACCAACGCGGATGTAGAGCTCACACATGTGGCATTGACCTTTAACTTAAATGAGTCAAGGTCGCAATAGAAAACTACAACGCATGGCTGTTTTATCATCCCGAGCGAGTTGATTCAATCTTTTGTTACGACTACCTAATTTTTATTGTAAAGGCGGGAATCCAACACAATATGCGATGCGAAAATTTATATTTAATCAAAAAAACTTAAATCTTATCATGGCAGAATTTATAATTTTTCATAAAATATTTCTATTCAATAGATTATAGGTTTCTCTAGTTTTTGTATGTGTTTCTCATCCATGATTTTAAATACATATTTAATTTAAAATACCTAAATTGACTGTATATATAATTACTTTATTATTACACATCAACCTACTTAATTAATAGTGAATGGCGAACCGACCTAGTAAAAACCAAATTCTAATTCTCAGAACGATATCTCATAAATAAGTGGGTTATATTTGTATGTTACCTATGTGGTTTGTTATTTAATCCGCAACATGTTGTACATGTTCAAGAATAAGCACAAAATGCGGTTAATATACATGGAAAATATCGCAAAAGTTAATATCTAGTAATTGGAATTCCTTACTGGCTACCATCCACGCGTCCTCCGGGAAACGCAAGCCAATTTGTCTCTTGAATAACACCGAGCAGTTTAAAGCAAAAGAGCATCCTGTGGCAACCATGCATTTCACTATACAGTCCTTAGTAGCAAGAATTACGGTTGAAATTGGAAAGAGCATGTATTTTCCCTAGGTGTTTTAGTCCCGAGGTTGAATAGCTTCAAACTAGCGTTTGCTTGTTTCGCTGACTGCTCGGGGGCTGAAAATATATCGCTTATCCTATTTCGCTGATTGGATCTTCTGTTTGTAATTTAAGGACTTAGCGTTCGGTCGATAGGTGGCACGGAAGCTGTAAAACTTGAGCCGGCGTAAAATAATACTCGGTCCTAGCTGGTCCCTTACGTTCACATTACCTACTGCCAACCTTATCTACAATAGCACTGTCATGTCATTGTTGTGGTACAGTACCACACCAAGCTACCTACCTGGCGAAATCAAGTTAGGAAATACTCTGATTTATCAGTAAAACCTCTATTAAAACCGAATCATTGAATACTGCTTAAGTAATTGCTTTAACCATAATATCGATCGTTCACATTTGTAATTAGTATAGAAATAGGTAACTATTAATGTGCTCTGTATTACTAGCCACCGATTCAGCAGGGGGCATATATAACCGTTAAATTATAGGTGATCGACCAGAGGGGGTGCCTCATTATAACTGGCAATCAGCCTATCCTATCGTGTATCGGTGTGAGAAAACATACATCATCACGATTCGGAAGTACGGTCTGCATAATTTATTTTGCATAAACGAGGCTCCTCTGAGGATAATGCGCCATTAAGCTCCAGTGAATTCCGCACGGTGGGAATCGGAATGCAAATGCATTCTCATATCCTCTGCGAAACAGTTTGTATGAGAACCGACGCGTAAATGTCGCAGAATAATCTGCGTGAGTGTTCTGACTCTATTTTAATTTAATTTGCATATGATAAGTCTTTCTTTAAGACGATCGACTGATGCCCAGTTGCCCAAAGGTGGATTAATGGTCCTTCTCCTCTGAGTCGATGTTATGTGAGCGCCCTGACCCATTCTCGAAATAGAAGGCTGGATCTGCTCTAGCGTAAGTTGAACATTTCTCCAAATACTAAAACACTCCGCAATAACAACAACAGAAACCAATAGCACATCCAAATGTATACGCAAGTGTATACAGGGTGATTCAGGGGTCATGAGCAGGATTTATAGGGGTGATGAAGTGGATTGCACTGAGCAATTGCGATTTTGGGGTTGGCCCCATAGTGAACTATGGGGCCAACCCCAAAATCGAAGAACAAAAGATAACCGTTCCATACATTTCGGACTGTTAGCGATCAATTAGCTAGCAAATAAGTATAAAAGAACACGATTTGGTGACTGATTCCATAGTGAAAGTTGCTCAGTGTGGGCCCCCCGATCACCCCTATAACTCCTGTTCATGATCAAAGATTCAGATTCAAATATTTTATTGGCTTTACGTATGTAAGTACATGCAAATACAGTTTTAGCATAATACAATAGCCAATTTAAAAATAGGTACCTGTTAACAATTTCACAATGATATTTACATTATAATTACAAAAATACTTTCTATTTGTCCAGAGCATTAGCAAAAAATTCATCAATTGTGTAGAATGACATCTTTAACTTTTTTATCAAAATCTCTAAATTTACTACATTCCTTGAATTACCCTGTAGGTATACGAGTAGGTATAGAGTTAGACATGAGGAAGTGGGATAGTAAGAATACTATAAGTAGAACTTTTGCAGCGAAGCGAACTTATATTTTATTAAGAGACACCGATGTTTCTCATTTTAAGTTTCGTAACAATTATGTATCTGCAGTCAGAAATTACTTATTGATTTATTTACTTACAATTTGACATATTCCTACCACTATTATTCTATCACTTGGAACTTATAATGGTGTCAAAATTGTTGTAACTTCGAAAGTTCCTTAAAATCTACCAAATTATTATTTTGTCCTCGAAGAATATATGTGACAAAACGTGAACATTTATTAAAGGTATCAATTTTACTGACCACGAAACTATATTTGGTTAATCAGCTGAAAGCTAATGAAATTGGTATTCGATTTCACGAATGCAGCAAAATCAAACAATAATTTTAATTTATTTAACACTATGCGGAATTTGGTTTTGGGGTTGCGGTAATACAAATTTGTAATTTTATTGCTTTCAAATGATACCTCGCCTCGCTGGTTCTCAATTCGACGTTTGCCACTGACATTTATCCGAGTTCTCGACATTTCTATTTACTTTGGAGATGGGTGAATCAACTTTTTCTTGTTGTTATTTTGTCGCGACACGATAGTGATGAAACTTCTTAGTACCTAGTGTTGATAATAAATGTTACTGGTTTATGTACCTAGAGTATCTACTCTAGGTACATAAAAAAACTTATAACTCAATGGAATGGCCTTATTGTTGCTAAGTTTTTGTTAAATATAAGCGCCGAAATTCGTAGTTTAAATGAGTGACACAGGAGACATCGCCATGGCAACGAGCAACAGAAAATAAATATTAACCCAGATAAGCGGTATTTGACAGTCACCGTATTATTCTCATTGTTTTGAATTTATTCTAAGTAGGACCACGTAGAACTTAGAAGTGCAGGCAAGCACATATGACAATGTTCATGTGTCAACTTATTATCAATATCACTTGATTGACTAGCAAGAATTAATACATATTTATCGTTGATTAGCCTTGGTCATTGGTGTGATATGGCTGATTCATCACTCAAATAGCCATATATCAATGTCAACCGAATTATTCCTCTGAATTAATGTAATTTGCGTTCATTCGACTGCATTAATACGCACTGCCGTATAATTTGTAGTAATAAAATCGCGATCGTGACCATCCATCGCTGAATGGATAAAGTAAGTTATACAACAGAGCGGAAGGTACTCCGGCGGAATAAATAATAGAGCAGCTGTGAAAACGATTTGATTTGGTTTTCTTTGTTCCGAAGAATGAATTATTCTTGGGCAGGTAAAAAACCAAGGGAGCGAACAAATGAATACAGCAAACTTGGACGCTCCATTGTTTCGTTTTGTAAGGCTTTGAGAATTATGTCAGTATCTAACTTTGAGTGACCATATTTCTGCATTGTTTCGCTGAGCTTTGTTTAATTAAGAACTTCTTGGATCAAACGTGATATATAACTATTATAACGTTTTTAAAGTATGTCTACATTAAAAAGGCTTTACGAAAATCACGTGAAGTTTTTTTATGTAAGGAAGATATTATTATATGGTCTCAAAATTGAGCCCTGTGGTACTCCAAGTTTTACAGTCGAACCACTTGTCTCATTTCAACAACTGATTTATAAATTTTTTACCATACATATATGACAAGGATTAGTGGTTCAAACGACAGTTCTTAGTGTTTTGGTTTGTGTATAAATGTATTAATATCATATCCTCACATCACATCCAAAAACATTTTCGTATATAAACATCCTGAAATAAAACCTTTATAAAGCGTTTCATTAAATCAAAAACATAATACCTGCTTAACCTACCATTCTTAAAACAAGAATTGCCCCGATTTACGACCCGCTGTTAGCCCCCAAAGCTCTCGTTTAACAAATTGAGCTATGGAAATATTTTTAGAAGTGACCCGAGCGGTCTGAAATAGACTAAACCCGCTATTATCTCTTTAGGGCAGAAAAACCTCGGCTGTGACAGATTAACCGGCCGGGCGGAAAATGTAAATGGTAAATTAGTTTCCGAGCCGATAAGCTGGATAGGTATCAAAAGGTATTCACGATTCTGTACCATTAATGTTACAAATGTTATAATTGAATCAAACAGTCTTGCATATAATACTCGTAATCCAAGAATTCGGTTAGTTTAGCGAAACGCTTTCCGTCTACTTTTCTTATCGGGTCAGCAAAAGAGTGGAACTCTCTTCCTGCTCACCTTTTCCCTGAAAAATATAACTTGGATCTCTTTAAGTCGAGATTGAATAAGCATCTTCTAGGTAAGTAATGCTACATGTTAGGTTAGGTTAGTTTGGATATCGTGAAGGAAAAAAAGGTTTTTAGTATACAGAGCTCCTATAACCACCTTAGGGCTACATCATCAGATCACCTCAATGACATAATAATATTGTCAACCGATTTAATAACTTTACGAACAGTTCAGCTCAATCAGAAACCGTGAAGTGGATGATTGTAACACGAAACATTTGATTACTTACAGACATCTATATGGCCCTCGACTAGGTTGACGGATGATCAATGTCGTTCGGTCGATTCGGTCACGGGGTGTCAATGGATTCGATCGCACCTCGCACCTTGTGGCAAGCTATAGGGCCGGCCTATGTTCAGCATTGGACGTCTGCGGCTGATAGAAAACTTAATAAACGCTTTTAAAATAGTCCTGTATAAATGATAATATAAAAAATAAACCTAGATAGGCTAGTTGATCCATTTTTTTAATATATATTTGAAATGGTTAATAATGATCTTACTGGATCTAAAAAAGTTAATAGCTTTTTTTGTAAGAGCTGTGAGAGCTAGAAAGCTAAATTTAATTAATTGAAAATAGAAATTTCATGAACATACAAAAACGCCGTCCGCCATTTTTTCCTTCAGCATAATATCTGTGGCGTGACGTAGAATACCGAGTAAATAAACAGAAGAGCCGATGTTCGAAATTCAGCCATCGTATAGTGCTATCCCGCTCACTCAAATATACTTTGACAGGAGATCGAGATAGTCTTCAGTTTTCTTTACGGGATTGGTGACGTCACTATCATGGGCGATAATGGCGGACAGCCTTTTAATTCATAATTTCAAATTCTTTTTTTTCAGCCATCTTCTACTTTTATGAACTGAAAAATATTATATTTCGTTTCCCTATGCTAAATACTATACGAAATAAACATTAGTTTAATACAATTTTACTGATAGATAAGATGCCCATACAACTAAAATAACTAAACCAATGAAAATATACAGTTAGCATTTGCAAGATTCATATTTCCAGAATTTTTATATTCCAAATCAAATTTATTGGAAGGTGAGTTACAAGTTACTACCGAAGATAAGTATTATCGAAAAGATGGGTGCTTAGCGCCATCTGGTGCCCTCAGAAGAAATCAATATCTCCCTTCTTTTATTAAAACCGTTGTAATTAAATGAGTGTTTCAATTTAATAAATTAAACCACGACGTTTTATGTTGATTTTTCTTTTAGATCTATAATGAAGGAGCTTAGTCGTTGTGTAAACAATGAAGGGGTATTATTAAAACAAATATTTTGGATTGTTATAAAACAAACCTAACCTAATCTAAGTAATATATAGGATGACATTTAAAAAAAATCTAAAAAAATGTATGACTTTTGGGGAGAACATGGTCTATGAAATGAAATGAAACAAGTGTCTATAAAAGAGGGGATCCCGTTTTTAACTCAACCAAGATGAGCTCGGCACGTAACCGCGCTAATAGCACACGCACCAACGAACATGAATGTACTAGCTCCACCTTCCATTTTTGTTCGATCATAATCGGCACGCGATCGGTGCCAGTGGTAGCGGTGTGTACGCGTCGGTCAGCCGCGACGACACATCCCACGAGCTATTGTATCGCATTTTACGTGCGCAGATTGCTTTCGCGTAGATCAAGTGTCCGTGTTGTAGCTTTTTCTATTGTGTCTGAATAGGATAACTCGGGTGGTAAAGACCTAGCATTTACTTATATGTGCTTATATATGCTTACAAAGGTACATAAGTAATCAACATACATATAAATAAATAGTCTAATAATAACCAAATAACACCAGATTAATTAAAAGCAATTTAGTTAAGTAAAAGTTTAGTAAAACTTTAATATTTACAAGGGTTTTGTGCAAGTCTCTTAGCGCAAGTAATTTAATTCAGTGTAGCTGCAACAACAACCGAGTTAAATTAAACCAGCTAAGGTTTCTACATTTTTACTTGTGATGCTCTGCAGCACAAACTTTCATTATAGTCGACCCTAATAATTGTACTGTAACGTTTTGACTGTATTCTATTTAACGTTTGGTTTTTATAAGATTTATATAATAGTATTTTGTGCAATCGTTGCACAATGAAGGTTCTTAAAGTCGAGTACTGCGTTTAGGTCACGAGGATTGCCGAGTGGCCTAAGTAAGGTGCGAGATTTTAAGACCTAATTGTGTAACTATTGCATACAATACTATTTATACGAGCAAAACACAGGAAAACATTTTTTACTTTAATCGTCATTCCCCACTATGAATTTTTATTTTTGATGAAACCAACTAAAACTGACCTTTAAAAAAAAATATGATCGCGGTGGCCATGGCGGGTTCCTCGTGAAATCTTGGTGAAATTTTTTGACAAGTGATTTCAACCAATCAGTAAGCATTAGCGTGCTTTTCTTTATATCAAATATGCTAGTGTTCTCTTTTTGAAATTATTAGAGTTGAGTAGAGATGTCTTAGGAATATTAAAGTTTTGTAGCGGGTACCATAGAGTATAGAATTTTGTTACAGGATTAAAAAGTGTGTTACCGTGATTTGGCCGTGAAATTATAATTGACAGATTAAAGTACGCGAGTGTAAAAATCTAAATTATTGTTTTTAGTGATTCTCCGAGCGTTCTAACCGCGCGGTTCTAGCGTCATTACTTTTACACGATTATTGCCGCAACGGAAGAGTCAATCGTTTTAATTATGATCTAACTAGGATTGTACTCGGGAGTGGCTTGGGGTTACATAAATATTTGACTTCCAACAATCATCTATTTTAACAATATTTGCAGGAATGGGAATGACGTAAAAAAATATTCACCCCTGCTACCAGACATATCGCTGCGGGGTGGGGTCTAATTTTGAGTATATATTATATATAATACAATTTAAGCTGATTACATATATTTGAGAGCTTTACAGCTTCCCTACTGGGTAAGGAAATCATATTTTTTTCTATCTAGGGTGTAATTGTTTTACTTCAAACAATTAATTGACAATCACGGAAACCGACGAGACTATTATCATTTCGTGGGGGCTCGTGTAGGGAATGCAAACCGGTAAAATTTTTGTATGGAAATTACTCGCTTACAGGTAGATAACTTTAATAGAATATCTTACCGGTTTGCATTCCCTATAGGTTCGTGAGACTCCTATCCATATCCTAACATTTTAGTGTGTAGGTAACTAAGAAACATTCCTAAACGAAATGCATTCTTTGTCCACAGGTACTGTTTTAATGTCGCGCTCATGATCAGGTAAACAAAGACGAGCTAAATTCCGGCTGTCCTCATTTCTGACCGAAACGGTTTTATGTCACGAATTGCAAGTTCATGCCACTGTCACACGATGCGGCGTATGATAGGCCTATGACGGATATATAATAAAGCATATGTCACTATTTGTCTCGTATTATGAGTGAGCTAAATTCCATCTGTCCTCATTTCTGGCCGAGTCGGCTTCATGTTACGAATTGCAAGCTATGACCCAGCCACACGATGGTAAAATTTATGATTAAACGGACTTTTGTAAGGCGGAGAAGAAAACTGAAATAAAGTACCAAAAAACTAAATTTTGAAGTTGCACTCTTGAAATACTTTATTGTGGTACAAAAATATTAATATTACAGGACCGTTAGTAGGCACCCACGTAGCACACCAGGCTGTATATGGCATATTAAGAGCTTATTTTTTAATTTATTTAATCATATGGCATTTATGACCAAGTCGCGCATCTTCTAATTATATTATAAACATATATCTAGGTTCTTCACCATCATCATAGGGCGGCGTTTTTACTAGGAGAGTGTAGATCCAGGATACCTCCATTATATTTCCGTTTTGGGCAGTCGTATGTATTATGTGGTGGATGGACTGTGCAGGCGCCCTACAATAAGAACTTATACAGCGCCCTTACACACCTAAAATAAGCCGAATAAGGGCTGTAAGGTGTTATGCAACCTGTACAGCACGTGTGCTACTTGGGCAGCTGTACAATAAATAAATTGAAACGTGAATTTGTTTACTTTCATTGAAATGACATTCGCATACTTTTTTAGGTATCTTAAGAGGGTCGATATGAGACATGATAAGTGATGTACATTATCGACTACTTTTTTATCCACATTGAATCTCTAGAACTTGCCCCAAGTTATCACTGGTATGAATATGAGTGCCAATGACTATCAGTCGATTTACTTAGTCCCCTGGTGGAGCAATAAATAGATGTTAACTATGTGGATCGTCACAATTTACTTTGATGCTCAGGCTGCAGTAATCGTGACTTCGTATCAATTTGCTGTTTGCGTCACGCACGCCATATCTTTGCAAATATGACGTCATGCACTACCCTGCAAGCCTTCATTATGCGCTGAGCACACGCAAACTTGTTCCACTAGAATAAATACTCCGTAATCTCTATAGGTCGACAAAAAATTTGTGCCAGTGAAGAGCCATGAACGACACGGTTGGCGCAGTGGTTGTGCATCTGCATACGACGGTCGTGGGTTCGAATCCTGGCAAGGGCAAATATTTGTGTGATGAACTCAAATATTTGTTCCTGGCATGAGCCAGAAACAAAAACTGCCTCATGGCAGTTTTCTATGTATTTATCTATTTAAGTATGTCGTCTAATGCTCATAACACAAGCCTACTAGAGTTTACCGTTATATTTGTGTGAGGTTGTCCGATACTTATATATTTTATACTTATTCTAAACATGAAAATAATAGGAACGAGAGCTGCAACAAGTGGCTTTATTATAGATAAGTACCCCTACATTATTCACCGCCCCCATGTCCAAAACTTGTAATCGTCTTTTTGCGATATTTTATTGGAAATTGGACAGATTTAGATATCTAATAATACGAGGAAATCCCACGGCAATTCATTCTTCCTCCACACCGGAATCTCGATTGCTACGGCGAAATCAAATTTCTATCCAAATCGCAGAATCTGTTTTCCTTTATCTTATTAAACCTGGGAGTTTTTAAATTTCATATTCCGTTTGAAGTAGGAGACATATCGGCTGGTTCTTTGATAAAATTTGGCTCTTCTGAAGTCCCGTGACACAATTCAGATCAAAGACGGTTTCTTGAATAAATTACTTCATTATCCAGGTTTTATGTTTTGGTTGATTTCTACTTTAAATTATTAAATTCTGGGCGCAAAGTACTGTCTCATCTGAAGTCGGTGACGTAAATTTATGTCCTTCAGGATCTTGTTTGAAAAAATGGATTCAGGTTTCCTTTTACTTGTAAATTCAGTCGCGCAAATTGTAATTTGTCAATATCCAAAAAAATATTTGGAAGCGGTAAACTTATATTGAAGTTATTCTGGATTTAGTGCAATTGTTTAAACGTGTTTTACTTAACTTGACTTAGCTCAAAGTATGTTTACATTAATGAGCCAAAGAATATATGCCGAACTTTCGATAATTCACCTTGTAATTTTGATTACATACTGCAGAAAGGTCACCTAGGCAATGATAGCGTCTTTGAGATCTATTTTCTTCAGAAAAACCGTCCCAAATTAAGTCTAGTTGTGTTATGGGTACCAGACGGTACTTATAAAGATAAATATATACTTAAATACATTCATGACCCATGAACAAATATTGTGCGAGTGTATCACACAAATATTCACCCTTACCGAGATTCGAAGCCAGGACCGCTGGCTTAGTAGGCTGCCAACCGCGTCGTCAAAAATTGTATTAGGGCAAATCTTCTGTATGTCAATTTTTGTCCTATTGTTCTAGAGCAGAGCCTCCGTCATCAATACCGTGAAGGACGATGTATAAATAATTTTGATTAAATTGGCGAGTGAAGTGACTCAGCGTCATCGGAGAGTGTGTTGATAGAATTAGGATTTAATTCGATTCCCATGTCTTGGGGCATCGTCGATGCCTTAATAGCCGTGAAAATGTCTCTCTGTATAATGAATGCGTAACGAAGGCTTTTAATTAAATTCCATTTAACGAGGTCTTCGTGAATTTCTTAACTTATCCTTCGCAGTTTGAGACAGCTATGAAATATTGTTTCTGTGAAATATTTGCTATGTGCAAGGCTGCAGCGTGGACTAGCTTTGGTACATCAATAACTGGAGAGGGTTGTCAAATACAGAAACATCGATACGATAACAGCTTATTAATTGATTTAATTATTGTTGCACAAAAGAAAAGCTAACGTACAAAAAGGTGGACTTAATTCTCACCTCTAAAGTTATATTTTACCCCTCATTTACAAATACATATTGTTATTAAAGTAGGGTCACTCTAGCGATGCCGTCACACCTAAAGCCTTTAGTACGGAGCATTTTGAACGCCTTTTACGAATGTAGAACTTTAACTGTCAATTCTGACATTCAAAGCAGCTCTCTAATGGTAGTTACTTAGTTCCAAATAGGCCCTTAATACCTACGTAAAATTGTAATAGATTTAAACATGACAATCATCAAATTGGTTGTCATCATTCCAAATTACTTTTAAATACTCACTTGTATATGTCTTTCGACAGCAATAACGGAGCAGTTCCAACCATCAGTACTTACACAACACAGAGCTAATAAGTTGTGTATGAAGGATATTGTGCAGCGGGTGCCGGAGGAGTAACCTCGTATGCACTTGTAATATTAGTTGTATATGAGTGAGTCTGACTGTAAAAGTGAAAACAAGCACTTAAATTGATATAAGAATATTTTGAACTGTTACTGGACCTTTGCGACTTGGTGAACATTAACGACTTCATACAAAAGATCGTAGTAGTAAAGATCATATTTTATAAAACCTACAAATACAATTGTTAAGTACCCCACTATAGCGAGATAAGCGATGACGTTACCCGTTAGTTATGTCGAATATTAACTATCATTTTCTGATTTTTTCGAGATGTTTGTTCCATAAAAGGCTAGTTGACTCATGTCAAATTGTATTAAACTAATCTTTATTTCGTATAGTATTTAGCATAGGAAATCTAAAATATATTTTTCAATTCATAGTAGTGAAAGATGGCTGAAAAATTGGATTTGAAAATATTATGGTTTTTAATCTGTATTTTGAAATGCTTTAAACGCTGTCCGCCATTTTCGCTTATGATAGTGACGTCATCGGTCTCGTAAAGAAAATTTAAGGTCTATTCCGACGACTTCGATTGGTGCCGTCCCTTTCGATCTCCTGTCAAAGTATATTGGAGTGAGCGGGGCGGCACTATACGACGGTCGAATTTCGAATATTTACGCGGTATTCTACGTCACGCCACAGATTAGCAAAATGCAAAAATGGCCGACGGCGTTTTTGTCAGTTAATGAAATTTCTAATTTTCAATTAATAAAATGTAGCTTAGCTTTCACAAAAATACCAGACATTTTTTTAGAGCTAGTAAGATCATTATTAACCATTTCAAATATATTTCAAAAATGGATCTAGGTACTAGCCTATTGAACACATCTAAAATTGTCAAAAGTCTCAATCCCAAGTGTGGTAGTAAAGTTACAGACAAACCGATTTGTTGTTGTGTTCCTTTATATGAGAAATATGAAGCTTTGGTTGTATGAATACGGTTAATACTCCGACAGCAGTAGTAAAGGAGCAATACACAACTGTCGGCACTTACAGAGCAGAGAATAAGTTATAGATGTCAAGACAGCGAATGCAATTTGTGCATCGCAAAGGATTTTTTACAGCGAAGCCGTATCCTTGTGTGCACATTAAATATTAGCTTTATAGCAGTAGCTTCTAGCAGTGAACAAACACTTAGAATGGAGTATTATAATATTACGAACAGTAAATTGACCCTAGTGAATTGAAGTGTTGTTTAGGTACTGTACTGAAATGAGAAGTGGTTTTAAATTTTTATTATTAATTAGTTTGAAACTTCCTCAATATTTCAATAATTGCCAGTCCTAATAAATAATAAACGCTATTGAGAGTAGAAGTCACAGACTAAAGTGTATGTGTGGCTTCTGAACGGAGTCTCTCTCTTTCTTCCTCTCTCTCTTCCTTCCTCTCTCCCTGTCCCTCTCCCCTCTCTCTTCATATATCTCTCTCTCTCTCTCTCTCTCTCTCTCTCTCTCTCTCTCTCTCTCTCTCTCTATATATCCCCCTCTCAATCGCTTCCTCTCTTCTACTATCACTCTTCCTCTCGCTATCCCTCTATCTGCCTCTCTTCCTCCTCTCTCCTACTCTTTCTCTCTCTGTCTTAGTCTATCCCTCTCCTTCTCTCCCTCTCTAACTGAAATACGAGTTAGTATGACGTTTAATATTATAAATTTGTATCTTTGGTTGAATAAATATAATAATTGCGCTGTCTTTAGCAGCAGTAAAGGAGCAATCCTTAACCGTCAGCACTCACACAGGGGTAATAAGTTCATCGACATCATGCCAGCGAACAATTTGTGCAATGCAAAGGAAATTGTGCGGCGGATGCCGGCGCGGAATTCTCGTGTGCACATTTAATATTAGCTTTATGTCAGACTAGGAATGGCTTACGCCGGTAAACAAACTCTTAAAAGTTAGTGGAGAATTTATTTCGTTGTTATTCGACCCTGGCGACGCGTTGGAAATTAAAAAATAGGTAAATAATCGTACATATGTATTTCACATTATATTAATTACACTCGGTCTAGCTGAGTATATTTATTATATACATTCGAGGTACTTTTATCAAACATAACTTGAACTTGACGTCATTATCTATAACAGCTGCTCAAACAATAAGGTAAAGCTGTGATAGAGTCATGGTTAGGTATGACGACGAGCGAAGCGAGGAGTGTTAGGTTAAATAGCGAACATAAACGTTTTATCAAAATCTTTAATATCAATTGTAAAATGAAATTATGCTTATTGTTGTTATATCAAATGAAACATTATATCAAATGTTGTTATATCTAGTGATATTATATGAAAATTTGTTATACCTACCCATCAAACACTCCTTTAAGCCTTCTTATTATGCCCAGTGACGTCACGTCCCACTGCCGCATGTCACGTATGTGTCGTGTATTTACAGGGATGCCAACAATATCCCTCGCTACTAATTATGTTCGCCACATCGCGGCATCTGAATCAGACAGTCTCATTAGCTTTGACGTCGCGTCGTCCTCTTTTGACGCGACGCACGGGTTGCGTCACTTGCGTCTGACGGCGTGCGCAGTACCGCAATCGCGGACGAGTGCGTTACACACAGTAATAGGATTATTGTATTCCAAATCCTAAACGTTATTTCGCTTGGCACAGGCTGCTTTAAATAAAAAGCTTTGCAGCAGGTATTTTTTAGTAAATTTGTTAGTAGGTAATAGCTAGTCGAGATGGCGTATTAAGTACCAGCTTAATTTAGTAAAAAAAAACGATAGGTACTGGAGCGCGCATCATACCGCGTCTTTACTCTTTGGAAGCCCCTGATTTAAACAATATCGCAAACAACTAATTAAGTTCGCCACAGCTCGGCATCTGTACCCTTACCATGAGATAACGTGACCGTATTCGATAGCGACTGCGATTTTTATAGGGAATAGTACAGCGCCACAAGCGGTTACTTTGTAGAACTACAATTCTCCATACAAATCCTTTATTCAGTCACTAGCGAGTACGATCACTGTAAACTCATGGTAAGGGTACTGAATCAGACAGTCTCATTAGTTTTGACGTCGCGTCGTATTCTTTTGACGCGACGCACGGGTTGCGTCACTTGCGTCTGACGGCGTGCGCAGAACCGCAATCGCGGACGTGTACGTCCTAGTGTGTGGTTCGAAAAAAAAAAGTTAGTTAGCTTAAATTTTAGTTGCTATTTACTCGATACGCTTCTCCAGATTAATATAAGAATTTAGCATCAGTTTCAAAGTAAATAAATGGTAATGCAGGTTAAAAGCAAAAAATATTTACCTCAAATATAAATCAATGTCGATTGAATTAAATCTTCGGTAACTTTTGAATATGATTATCCTTACGATTATAATCTCGCGCAAGTAACCAAAAATGGCGTCATCTGTCAGGGCTGAATTTAAAATGTCCTCATTACATTTGACGTTGACACTCGTGAAGTCACGTGACGTAGTGCAGTAACGACGGGCGAGTAGTCAAGTCAAGTAGTAGGGTCAAGGCGGCAACAGTGGGTCACTTTTTTTTGCAGAGATGTAATTTGATTTGGGTGAGTGTTGGAAAGATGTGAAAGGATCCGTGTTATAGTGTAACTAATATATATTGATTATTCCAATCGATTTAGCTCGACAAGATAATATTTTGGAAAATATATAGTATTTTCTAAAAAAACTCATTTGAGCCATTGTGTACTGTGGGTGGGATACAGTGAATCGGCCCTCAGTTTACAGTGAATCAGGCAAGTTTACAGTGGATCATCTATAATATAACTCAACTAATAATGCATTTTTTTGCTTCTTATCGGTCTTTATTTTTTTGTTTTAATCAAACAATAAGTTAGACATCAGAAAAGAAAACTTTTTTTGACTACTTCAGCCTGAAAGTGACTTTTCAGTCTTACACATTCAAAATGTACTAAACGAGCTTATTTTTTTATGACTTAATTAATAATCAACGCATAACTGCTACATAAACTAAGTAACTACCATTACTTAATTAGTATCTTGCATAAAATGTCATAAAAAATGTTTCTTTGGCCTTAAAATAAATAATAAAGTTATTTTTCGAAATTCCTTTGTGCTCAATCCGTAAAAAAGTAACGCACAGTATTTGAAATAATCTTTTAATAATTCTTGTTGCTCTTCATTGCACATTTTACTAACGCTATAATTTGGCGTAAACGAACCTAGCCGACATTAAAATATCGAGTCTTAAAATGATAACGTCTCAGTCAGTGCAGTGAAAAGAATTCCTGAAATTTAGACGCATTTCTCACGCTCAAATCATTTTTTTTTTCATGTCATCAGCTGTAGGTTTATCTATTTCATTGGGCCTTACCTACTGGACGAGCCATCCTAAAAGGGAAAATTAACAAAAATTATTACATCTCGCTAAATTTTCTAAATTAATGTCTGTTAACCACTATCCAGTACCAATAGTACACAGTGGATCATGAACCACTGTGTACTTAAGTGATTTGAGCCACTGTGTACAAAACGGCCATTTTGGGTTTAACTCATACCACGTGTGATGGTTTTACGTAAATCGAAGCGCGGTATACGCCAAAATGACCTCAATTAAGTTTATTTCTTAGCAAAAATATAACTCCATTGGTAAGACGAAAGGTTTGTGAAAAAATAAACAGTATATCTACCTTCAAACTCACTTTTTCTTACGTCAAAACAAAAAAACACTCGCAAAACGGGTTTGTTACATGGCTGACGCAGAGAAACTGGATGTGACCTGTATATATCGGGAGGGCTTCCGAAGAGTAAGAGAGACGGAAAGCTACCTATGATACTTTTGAAACAAGGGCCATTGCGCCACTGTTGTCGCTATAGCCACTGTTGCCGCCTTAACCCTAGTCGAGTAGCAATGATTGTAAAACTATTTGTCAGGTACTAATATTATTAAATTTGGTATTAAAGATAATACAAACTAGGGCTAAGTTATACGTTTTAACATTAGAATATGTGTACCTATTAAATATACGTTAGTGATAAATGCTCTATTCACATTGAAATGACAAAGCTTATCCATGTCACTTAACTTAAAGCATATCTATATTTGTTATACAACTGTCATCATATAGAACGATACCTATATGTATTGCAAAAATGATTGTTATTTGTCTATGTCATAAAATGCTCAGCCCGTTGGAAATTTCGAAGAAAAACGTGTTATGAGTTATGACGTCATACATATAATGCTTTATTATATGCCTTCTTGAGTGTATGGGGATTTTAAAATCACCAAAAGCTTTCATCTCGAGTACTTAGAGATTTTCCTCTATATTTTGAGAAATATCCACTTATGGTATATTAAGTAAAAATTTCGGATTTGGGTAAGGACCAAATTCTTTGCAAATACTGTCATAGGTACATTAATGTCCACCTCATCTCAAACTAAAAATAAAACATTTATCGTTAATTTGTAGAGTAGAAAAACACGCCAAATAACAGTTCCTATTTAACCCAATCATCAATAAACGAATTGATTTTCAGAATAACTAGTTAATAAAAAAATTATTCAGAAATATACTTCTTTATCTTTATTATATTTCCCATAGAAAATGAATATGTCCGTACTCTGCTTTCTCGAGAATATATTGAGTACTAACGCCTTAACTTATACAGTTTATTTGTATAATTATATAGTCTTAGGTTTTGTTAAGACGCAGGTATAGTTTAATATTCGATATCCTTCATCATTTTAAATTTTCCGGCTATTTTATGCATGTCCCAAATATTCTTCCATTGTGCAACCTCCAGTTGTGCGACGACATTACACGGAATTTACAACGCTATTCCAGTAGATTCTTCAATTATTTTAATAGAACACTGACTCCGAACTTGCAAGCTTGACTTCGAAAGTGCTGCCATGTTGTTTTTACTGACAGTCGAGCATCGTGTTGGTGGAAGCTCCGCGTAGCGTTAAAATTCTGTGACTTCTTATGTAATTTTATTGTTTTCCATCACGCTTTCTCTGCTTGCGAATGATTATAATAGTATATTGCTGCTACACATCAAAGTTCACTAGTAATACTCGTTTATTTTATTGAGTGTGAAACATTTCTGGTTAGGTCGTGAAGTATTTTGCCTCCATTGTGCGACGAGTGACACAACATTGTGCGACGAGTGACACAAAATTGTGCTACGTGTCACAACGGAAATTCGTCGAAACGAAGACAACGTTACCAATTGTGCTTATTACAAGCTTTTATTTAGTTTCACCGGTCCTGATGTTTATTTATTATTCATCTTCGACCTTGTACACGTAAATTTACAATTTTATTGTGCTACTTTTTTCCGGTGTGACACATTCCATTGTGATTTCCGTTGTCCAACGATGCAAAGAATTTGGTCCTTACCCATTTTCGAAATATTTTGAGGGGCGCAGTGTTGCGACGTCATTTGACGACAGCGCTCAATATATGCAGATCCTATGAGTATTACTTTCATGACGTCATCCAAGTGAAACACTATCTATATAATATTGACTACAGAAAGTACCCAATTAAGCAATTTGTTGCACTGATAGCTTCCTAGCTTCGGTGTTTGCCCATAGGACATTTTGACCTAACTCACTTGGTTGCCTCACGGCACCCTAGGGAAGGGTTGATGCCATTTGACGCCGGTCACAGCCAATTACGGTAGGTGTTTCTTTAAAAATACTTGGGGCTACTTTACTGTCTTGGGGGAAAACTTGTTTCCAAAAAATCTCGATTGAATGTAACGTTTAAAAAAAACTACATGACGTAAAATACCTATAACACCAGTTCTTACGAGATGTTATTTTATGCCAATCAGTTAACCAGGTAAGTAACTTATGTCAATTGCATACTAAAATTGACAGCTACCTTTGACTCTGACTGAGAATTAAATTCTAAGAAAAGCAAAATATCTAAAAACATGATATAGTTTCGTACCGTATCACTTTAACTATTTTTTTACGATTTTAGGCTTTTAATGGTATCGAATTCTTTTTGAGTTCCATCGAGCCATAAAACTATATTTCCTACATTCGTCATAGTAAAGTTTAAACCATTGACTCGACTGTCTCGTTACTGCTCCATCACGTGACGTGTATTCACGTCGCGAGTGTCAGCATCAAAGGTAATGAGGCCGCTTAATTCAGGTGTGGACAGCCACGGACAAGGACAGACTTGTAAACATAAAATTCTCGTTTTTAACCGGCTTCCAAAAAAGAAGGAGGTTCTACGTTCCACTGTATTTTTTGCAGTATACTTGCTGCAAAATAGGCCTTATACATTTTAAAATATTTTATTTTCATATTATTATACTATAAATATATTGATAATTTCAACCAAATTTCTAAAGTGAATACTTTTCCCTGAGTTCTAGATAGTAACATAGCTATTTCATGCTTGCAATGCGTTTTCTGCGTGAATTTTGCCAATTTCGAGTAGTTTTTGAAACAAAAATTATCAATGAACAATTCAAACTGTAGGGTTCAAATATAGACCAATAAGTCGCAATAGCCCTGTTCTGAGAATATGTTAAGAAACATGTTTGATCATAGAGAAAAATGACGAAAACAATCAGCACTTTTGACCGGATAAGGAGCCTTAATTATCTATAGGTACTTGTAAAGGGTCCATAATTATCACCTATACGCACTAAACATGTTAATAACTAACAGGGCATGGTAAAATTGAAAAACATTTTCATTCCGCCTCGTGCTGTATTTACGAATGGTTGCATTGCACAAATGTATATCCATAAAAAATATATTGCCGTCGTAAATTTTGGAGATAGATCGAACGCGTGGTGTTGTACGCTCATGTAAATGTTATTACTGTACTCGGGGTCAAAATGAGTAAATGGCGGGTTATTGAACTAGGGTTCGTGTATTGTGTATGTGCGTGGGAAACACATTTAAAATTAATTTTGTTTCTAAGAAACGTTAATACACGGACAGAAATTATGTGTGAGAAGTGGATTGACAACAATTATAATAATTAAAAAAAAAAACAATAAAGTGACTGTACTGCTGGAAATAAATTAATAGTTTTAGGTTTTAGCATAACTGTGACACGCGACTCTTTGCTCCATGCGCCCAGTGCGTGGCGCGGAGATAATCCCATTAGCGGGTTATACTCCCACACAACGTCCGATTACTGGTAGTGAGGGCTAATCAGCCCATATACAGTTAAAATCATGTCTTCAAAAAAAAAAATTTACTCGAGAAATACTACCTGTCACTTTCCTTTCAGTACTGTGCGAGCAAGACGAGAGATGCTGACTCGCACGACAAGCGAAGTCGCGGCAAGATATGCTAGCCCTGCAGTTGTTTTGTTCTTTCGTTCTGTGCGGTATGGATTTATTTTACGAGGAAGGAGTAATATTTGGTACCTGACGTTGAAAAGTCACCGAATCACCGATGTAAACAAAGAGAAAACAGAACGAAATATTTCACAAATCATTTTACCATCATAACGCCGAAAATTCGAATGTTGTTTTCAGTAGAATTAAATATGTATTTCAGAAGAGGAACCAAGGATTGAATAGTATTCCGATTAACAATGCTTTAAAATTGCTTCTTGTTTCTTATCCGACAACGCTATTGGCGCAGTTTGTAGTGCAGTCCTGGGTTCAAATCCCGGCAAGGACAAATATTTGTGTGATGAACTCGAATATCATGGAGGATGTTATCTATAAATGCATTATGTATATCGTCGTCTAGTACCCATAGTACAAGTATTGCTTTATACGGGATTAGGTCGATTTGTGTAAGATTGTTTCTTAATAAAAAAAAATTATACATGCCACTTTTTTTCTTGTTTAAGGTTCGAATGTACAAACAATCTTTGTGAAATCAGCCTATTTTTTATTTATTTTTTTCTCTTCTCATTCTCTCGTACTATGGGAGAGTTTCCTCCCATAATGAAGTTGTGAACGGATGTGAAATAGTTTGACGTGTGAGATGCAAGATATTGAATCATGTGCAGCCGGAAATTGGCTGGAAGCGCGGCCTCGGGGAACGATTAAAGTCTAGAACTTTAGCGTCGCGACACTTTCTTACCAGTTATTATCCAAAGGAATAGCTTGTTGTAAAACGATTTTATACAATCACGAAAGTTTCTAGAACGACTTTCGTGACGTAGTTTTAATAATTTTGATATATACATGGATTTTGGTTGTGGTCATTTATTTATTTAAACTATATTGCACAGAATAAAAGTCATTGCAAATGGCGAATTTAATGCTAAATGGCATTCTCTTTGAGTCAACCATAGGGCCAAACAAATATATTTCAAGTGGCTATACGTATACGTATGATAACAAAGTTTTTTGTAAATATGACCACCGAAAACCGTAGTTTTAAAGAGCGGTGGCATCGCCATGGCAACGAGCAACAGAGGAAAGTGGATTGTCCCGCAAACTATGAACAAATGAAGTCTACGATTGCTTGAAAATGTACGATTATTAAGTTGCTTTCATCATTGAGGGACATGTTGTATTTGCTAATAATAATAAGCTATTTAAGCTAATAACCTAAATGACAAAAATTTATAATGAGACCCTCATTCATAAAGTTATATAGAAAATACTACTAAAATTGAACATTACTTTATACACAATTTAGAATTCTTAGTTTCATTTTTGGCTGAGATCCTGTCACTTGTTCAAATTAAAGCTTGGATCTTGGAAAATACGGGTTATATTTCCACCAAACAGAGCTGCAAGAGCCATTTCGACGGACATGTCTTTCGATTTAAAAAAAAAACCGCACTCAAATTGGTTCATCCGTTTGGAAGTTACGAGCAGACACACAAATACATACATATGTTAAACTTATAACCCCCCTCTTTTTTCGCTGGGGGTTAATTAAGGATAGGATTATAATTAGGATCATTATTGGATCCAGTAGTGGTTTTTGTATATATAATAACTAAAATGAAATTATAAATAATGACACAAAGGTAAATTAAGAAAGAAAAATTGAATGCGATCTACTACAATCGAAGCGGGGTTTGAACCCCACATCGTGTAAAACGCACATCCTAGGGTATGGCTAATGCGCAATAAGCATTTCAAAAAACATATATGACGCAGAAGGCGCTCCAGTAGCGTAAAGGATTAAGGGATGAAAGATTTTGTGTGACTGACGTAGCGGTCGGATAGCTCAGTTGGGAGAGCAATGCGCCGGTAACGCAGAGGTCGCGGGTTCAAACCCCGCTTCGATTGTAGTAGATCGCATTCAATTTTTCTTTCTTAATTTACCTTTGTGTCATTATTTATAAAAATAAAAATGTGGTATTACCACATGAAAAATATAGAATCGATAATAAGATTCTATACAAATATTTAAAATGAAATTCATAAAAAAAAACGAAATAAATAAAGTGAAACACTTGGTTCAAAGCGTTGAGCATCAACATGGTACAGGATACCTATTACCTACTGGTGTAACATCCAGTCAAAGATTATTTTTTTATTTGTAAATATGTACAAAGTTAAATGACATAATACAAAAAACTTACTGCTTAAGACTGCACCGAGCGAAATGTGAAAAAATAGGCAGTTGCCGTTAAGTAGATAACGTCAACACTAATTGTTTAATCCATTTCTAAACTATATATTTAGTATTTCAAAGAACGTGTTAACAACTTCTCCGTGGAAAAATTATAAGATTATTAATATTTTACGCCAGAGAACTAAGTAAAGTTGGACGAAAATTGTAAAATTGTAAGCAGGCGTTAAGTGTTTTTTTATACTTTAACAATGGAAATCTATTCTGATTTTCAGTTAAAAAACAACATGAATGTTTACATTACAATTTGTCCGCATCAAATATTTCAATTATTGTTTGTTATTAAAGGTCCAGATTTATCAAAAAGTGCTTTTAATTCTCCATACATTTTTACTATGGCGGCCGCGCGCCGATTTAAATACGCATTCCCCGCGCTCTATGGTTCAGTCGCAAACGCTCGGCGCCCTCTTAATGAACCACGATATAACAAAAGCTAAAACAATTAATCACGATCAGTCGGAAAACATACAATTTACATATTAATTGAACTTACACAGCCGAAATGAAATTGACTACATTACCTCTTTCATCGCTTTTCACTAGCTCAATTTTACGCAAACCCCAATACAATAATCAATTCCAATCAATAATAACGAACAATAAATCTAAAGCCTATTCACACTCATTCAAGTAACATGTAACTTTAATAACCTCGACATTATCACGTTATGTACCTACCCTTACCATGAGTTTACACTGACTTCGCTTGTATTATATGATCTGTGCCCATACAAATCAAGTAAACAGTTACGTGCTTTTATTAGGGTTCCGTAGCCAAATGGCAAAAAACGGAACCCTTATAGATTCGTCATGTCTGTCTGTCTGTCTGTCTGTCCGTCTGTCCGTCCGTATGTCACAGCCATTTTTTTCCGAAACTATAAGAGCTACACTGTTGAAACTTGGTAGGTAGATGTATTCTGTAAACCGCATTAAGATTTTGATGCAAAAATAAAAAAATAATAATAAATATTAGGGGCTCCCCATACATAGAACTGAAACTCAAAAATTTTTTTTTCATCAAACACATACGTGTGGGGTATCTGTAGATAGGTCTTCAAAAATGATATCGAGGTTTCTAAAATATATTTTTTCTAAACCGAATAGTTTGCGTGACAGACGCTTCCAAAGTGGAAAAAAGTTGGTCCCCCCCCTCTAACTTCTAAAATAAGAGAATGAAAAATCTAAAAAAAACATATGATGTACATTACTATAAAAACTACCAACGAAAATTGTTTTGAACGAGATCGAGTAAGTAGTTTTTTTTTAATACCTATTAATACCTAACTTTGCACCTAATTTATATGGGGCGCTGGCGCTATACATACCAGGTGCAAACTTAACTTAACCACTTAGGGATGGAAAGTGTTTGTACGGAACCCTCGGTGCGCGAGTCCGACTCGCACTTGGCCGGTTTTTTTTTTTAAAAGCTGTGTTGTGACCAAACCTTTCGTTTCGATTCAGGTGACATTTTTGTAAATAAATGTAAATCGATTAAGTAAATCGACAAATTTATAACCTGAAGGAAGGACAATAAAACTTATTAATATTTTGCATTGAAAACTCTGGTGAGTCACAGGCATATTTAAATCAATCCCGTCCTATATGGCCACCTCCTCAGAGTTCGGTATTAAGTATTAAAAAGTTCGGACATTCAAAAATTATGAGGCGATACTAGCGCCATCGAGCTAATTCCGTCGATGCGCCGTCAAACCGGTTGATGGAATCGATTTCACTGTCGATATTTTTCTATCGAACCTGCTTATGTTTGACGGTCAAACATAAGCAGGTTCGATAGAAAAATATCGACAGTGAAATCGATTCCATCAACCGTTTATGATTAATAAGGGTTAGAATAAAGATAATAAAGGAAGAATAAAGGTTAGATTTGGCATACAATATGTCTTAGCTACACCACTACAAACATCAACAGACAAGTGTCAAATTAGTGTGTAAAAAAAATCTAACTGTAGCGAGTGCTGTCAGGTTAACTCATGGTAAGGTTGTTATTACAATAAGTTCTTCACTCGTCGTGTAAGGGTCTATAGTAGAGGGGAAGTCGAAGCCTGGTACGAGGTTGTGGGAGTAAGGGTTGTGTAGTTCGGAACACGTGGGCGCGACGGCATTGCGACATGGCGTGACGTCATCAGGGGGAGGGGTTGTTGGGTTAAATACTTAGCTGTTGCGTCCGTGAATGTCGCTGGTTTTTAAGTTATAGATCATTACAATATATGAAAGCATTTTGCATGTGAGGCATTAAAAAGGAAACGGAATTGGGTCGTTATTTGTTACTGATGATAAATCGGTCCGGGCAGTTTTTCTGCTGTGTTGTAATTACGATACAAAACAAACAATTCATTTAAAATTACAATGTTTGACATCATTGCGTTGTTTATGCAGTGTGAAAAAAAACGGTATTCAAATGTTTTCTAATTATTTCAACCAACTAAAAAGTAAAAAAATAAACACTCGCTAGCTTATTCTACAAATTAATAGGATTATTGTACAGTATAAAATCTCTCTAATAAACATTTGGCCTTAGAAATAAAAAAAAGGTCGTCAAATGTAAAATTTCTTTTATTTTATATTAAATTTCAATACGTAAACGTAAAGCACTTTAATTTTCGAAATACTTTTAACGAAGATTCGTTTTATTTTAAAAATAAAAGTATATTTCCTTTAAGTAAAATGAGCTAACATAAAAACTTAAGGCATATTTTCGTCCAGGGCCCATATTATTTCCACGCCTGTATTTCTGGTACAACCCACTGATTGATAGGTAGAGGATTCTTTAATGCATATATTGCACAATAAAGATTAACAAGTTCACTGCTTGTGACCTCGTATATAGATCACGGTAAGTCTCTATTATACAGCAGTAAAAATTTCAATTCAGATTCGGAGAAACTGTTAAATAAATGAATAAAATATGGACTTACTAAATAACATTACAACAATCAAAAGCGGGCATTAATAAAACAAAACAAAAGTGCAAAAATAGCTAAAACAAGAAAAGAAAAAAAATCTAAATATTGAAAATTGATTAGACATACAATTGAAACGGCATAACGTGTATTTAATTTTAAACATGCAGATTGTTATTTTTGTCTGACTGATCAGACTAATAAAAATTCCACAAGGTAAAATTTTGCACCTACATTTTACCATTTTAGACAACATTTCTTGGAGGTCAAGGGGAACACAGGTTTTGGGGAGCTGAAAATAGACTGTAACAAATGACATGTCATTTAATTGTAAATTTGTCACCCAACGAGTCGCAGCTGATGAAAACCGTGCCCTTTATTCTCACGTCAAATCACTCTTTTTCATCAGATTAAAACTGAAATTATTTTTTTACGGAACAGGGTTGCGTTTTCAGTATTATAAACGGTGATATAAATCGCTTATGTACACTGGCGACGTTTTAGGCAATCGAGAATGAAGTTACATAATAATAAATATAAGACAACCTCAACAACAACAGTAAGCTCTACCCAAGTATCAACACAAGCCTGCAGAAGCACTTATACACCCTTTATTCAGCTTAAATTAGCAGTATAAGGGCTGTATAAGCGCTTCTGCAGTTTGTTTGCCACTTGAGTAGTAGGCTTGTGTTATGGACACTAGACGACAATAAACATACTTATATAGGCATACATACTTAAATACAAATTACATCCATGACCCAGGCACAAATATTCGAGTTCATCACACAAATATTTGCCCTTTCCGGGATTCGAACCCAGGACCGTCGGCTCAGTAGGGAGTTGTTCAACCACTGCGCCAACTGCGTCGTCAAATACAGTGATATACAGTGTTATGATGACCATTATTCCTTTCCCGTTCGATTGCGAAACAAATGTTCATAAAATATCAGTTGGTGATTACCTACACAAAATTTTATGGCTGTGGCTTCCCCACATTAAAAACGATTTTTTCACACCTGCTCGAAAAATACGTCATTTTTGCTTCGCGAAGCGGGGCTACTTTTTTTCCATAGTAATATAGCGATAATCTCCACATTAGGTACGTTATTTATAATAGATCCCCAAACACACTTAGAAAGTCATAAAGAATCTTCATTATTCCACAAAAGAGCCGCCATTGAAACCCAAAGTATTTTTACCATCAACAAAATGACCGAGACGGCCTCCACGTCTGCGGATGACTGATAAGGATATTCGGACTTTTCATACCAAGGTAGGACGTTAGAGAGCCGTGGAGTGGAGCTGCCATTAACATTAAAATAGAATTTATACTCATAATGTGCAATTTCCATTTTATAGTCAAAGACAATGTTAGAATAATATATTTTACAGATTTTGTGAAAGTGTGAAACTTCTAATGCGACTTCCAACAAAGTTGCATTAAACGTTTAATACGCTACCGTGGAGAGGGTAGGAAAGCACTGTTTAAACGTTCAACGCAACAATCCCACGGACAATGCGACGGATTTAAGGTTATGTGAAGGTACGTCTCTTGTGAATATCAATCGATTGTTAGGTTTTCTCTTTTGAAATTACAATTTCTACCCCTTCCTATTTTCATTTCCACATTACGAAGTTTCACTTCTTCCGCGCGGAGGGCCTCCACGCACTATTTTGACATTGTTTAATACGTGAATAATTGCGAGTTTTGCATATTTTCTGTATAAAATTGGGTTGACTCGTGACTCCATAAAGCATGTTTGTTGAAGTTAATTAAAATAGTTCAATCTACGAGTTTGTAGGTAGTATTGTATAAATTTTATTCAATTTTTTAATGCTGCTTGCCGCCGACGGCATCGCTATCCTATTAAACCACATCTTTACTGATGCAAAAAATCTGTTGACCGTCTAAAGTAAAACGCAACATACAAAGTTTTACACAAAAACAATTAAACAATCTGTATATTCACTCAAATTGCTGAAATAACGTTTGCGAGGATGTTTTGGCGGCAGAAAATGAGATATACCCTTATTATGGGGTACACTCGTTTGAAATAATTTAATTTTGTCCCTGGAATCCGCAGACGGGGAAAGTGTTTTGGGCGCAAGTCATAAAATAGAGGTACTTTCACGTAATATTTAGCTCAAACTTGCTCACAGACGCTTCATTGCTTAAACTATGGAGTATTGAATTAAAACGAGTTTATGTCTAATAATATATCTAAGTGTTAATTAAAAGGAGTTAAATTGATGGCGCTACTACTGTAGTAAACAGTAGTTATGTACGAGTACGTTTCCTAGAAACTTTTTGTTTATAGATTTTTTATAAAAGTCATTGTGAACTAAATTATGCGTATTTCCGGTAAGTATATCTTGAGAACTAAGTAGGAACTACTCTGGTCTCAAAAACAATTTATATTACAACTCGACACACTGCTCCGTCTAAAACTGTGAATCTGCCGAATAGCCGTTTCGGCGTGAAGAAGTAACAAACATACACACTTACACACACAAACAAACTTTCCATTTTATAATATTAGTGGGATGGAAACTTTGACGTTATAAGCATAAACTATTGTAATAAATGCTTGAGAAAACATAGATTTATCTCGATTTTCGTAAACAACAGGAAATTGGACTTAACTACTTAATAAACAGTAATCTATTGGTGCGACCTGTGAATGAAAGAATGACTGAACGAACGATTCCGGAGAACGAATGTATTGTTTGCGAACAAAGATATTCGACCCTTTTGCTTGTAATGCCTCATTTATTATATTTACCACAAGGAAGGCCGTTACGACCCTCACGATACCATCTGTGCACCTAGTCGAGGGTCGTGCCCGCTTTCCTATACGTGGTTGCCACTCCGTTTACTTATTTGTAGGAAAGTACAAACGGCAATAAAAGCGTGTCTCAATTTTTTTTTATTTCAAAACCCCCCGTTCGACCATGTTGAAAATGATAGTTTATTGGTGAAATTATTGGCCTTGATATTGAGTCCCTCTTAGGGTTGAAGCAACTAGTTTTTCTTTTTTTCATTCATGGTTAATAGACTATAACAAAACGGTTACTTTTTACTCTTATTCCTCGGTCCCTCGTCTTATCCCACTCTGTATAAACATGAAAATGCTAATAAGAGATATATTTCTTCAAAACAAGCTTCAAACTCAGTTAGAACATGATAACCGCGTAATCACGGTTGGAAAGTTTCCCTTATTTCTGTCCGTCCCAAAGTAGAAGTAACGTAAATCACAGCGAGTTAATGCATATTAAGACCGTAAGCCAGCTCAATAAGTCCCGATCGACACAGAACAAAATAACGTAGTTCTCTTTATCTTCGTTAATGCTACTGATTGTAGTTATCTTAGTTTGTTTGTGTAAACTATGACACAATGCGTCGTAGTGCGTGGCGACGAAGAATGCAGTTTTGACACGGCTCTGGTGAGGATCAAATGATAGCACCTCCTGCAGTGCTTAATTTTTTTATTTAAGCTTGATTGCAAAAAAAAAGTGTCAAACGTAACATTAATAACTATAATAAGTATGCGACAGATCCAATTTAATTATAATTCTAATTATGTACGTGTGTGTATTATAATATTAATATAATGATGTGCAAGTTTAATTTTAGGTAAGGTAAGGTATAATACGCAAGAGAACTGCCTCACTGATGCGGCGTGTGTGTGAGAGCTCCAACACCCTCCTGCGCCTAGTGTCGGAGTTTCCTGTCAGCGCTATATGGAAGCACTGGAATACTATCCATATGGAATCAAGAGGCTGTGTGTACGATGTTTTTTAGGTTTAAGTTAATATAAATAACTAACATAGTTTATAAGTTTTATGTAATTAACAATATGGACATGGTCTGAAATAAATGCTTTGAATTGAATTGAATAACTATAAGGTATAGCCCGAATGGGTGGGTAAGGGTATTGTTGTTGATGAGACGCGATTAACAAATCTGCGTTTCGCCGACGACATTGTCCTGTTCTCAACATCAGCTACGGAACTCGGTGTCATGCTACAAGACCTAAGCAGAGCAAGCCTTGAGGTTGGACTAATGATGAACATGTCAAAGACTAAACTCATGACCAACAGCTCCCAGAGAAGAGTAGAAGTGGATGGTGGAAGAATGGAATATGTCCATGAGTACATTTACCTGGGCCAAATAGTCTCCTTCCAGGCTCGACAAGATAAGGAGGTCGCAAGACGTACCGAGAATGCCTGGAGGAGCTATTGGTCTATGAAGGATCATATGAAGGGAAAACTCCCAATATCGTTAAAACGGAAACTCATGGACATGTGCATTCTTCCAATCCTGACCTACGGAGCACAGACTTGGTCTTTGACAAAAGTTCAGAAGTCCACCCTCAAGGTTTGTCAAGGAGCTATGGAACGCAGTATTCTGGGCGTAAAACTAACTGACAGAATCAAGAACACAGTACTGCGTTCCAAAACGCTGGTAGCTGATGTAGCCCAAGCGGCCGCAAAGCTTAAATGGGACTGGGCCGGACACGTATCTCGCATGCCGGACGACCTGTGGGCTAAAGTTACCACCGAGTGGGTCCCACAAAACAGCATCCGGCGTCGTGGTAGACCTCGAAGGAGATGGCGAGACGAACTTGACGCCTTTCACCGAGACTGGTGGGAGATTGCTCGAGACAGGGACGCATGGAAGAATGAGAGGAAGGCCTTTGCCCAGCAGTGGGACAATATAGGCTCTTAATAATAAAGGTATAACTTTAATACAGACCCAATTCACCCAGTTTCAATCCAACAAACCCGGTCCAAGTTTTGTTTTAATATAAATGAGCTTTATAATTGAAACTACTTTCTCGCAAATCTCACCGGCAACTTGCACTGGATACCTGAAGTTATGGCGATATGAAAATACTGACAGTCTTCAGTTTCCCATTCCGTAAAATCGTTTTGTGCAATAAAGATAAATCATCACAACATACGACAAAAATGGGCTAAGCTAAAACGGCCACGATTCGCTCGCTCCGGTCAATCAATAAATAAAATATTGCCATATTTATACCAACTACAGACTTCATTAAATAACAAAATTTACCAGCACACTCGGCAGTCTGAGTAGGTACTAGAGCACAACAAACCAAAATAAGAGAGCTTATATTAAGTAAACACAGGTTCTCTATCGTTTGCCCGAATTTCATATGCCATAATCTATCACAACAAAACAACAACAACAACAACAAATCCACTTTATTGCACACCTCAAATACACAGGGATACAAAACATGAGAGATATACAGTAAAAAATAAACAGAGGTTAACAACAGGCGGTCTTACCATATCTTACGGTCTTATCACTTGCCATAAATCTATTTTTCTCTGTAAGCTGAAACTTTTTGGGGTTTATATTTTTATGATACATTTATACTGCCTACTGAGCGTTGATGGGTTCGAATCCCGGCCAGGGCAAATATTTGTGTGATGAACTCGAATATTTGTGCTTGGGTCATGGTTATTCTATGTATTTAGGTATATTTTTATCTATATAAGTACGTATATCGTCGTCTAGTGCCCATAACACAAGCCTTCTTGAACTTAATTTGGGACTAGATCGATTTGTGTGAGGTTGTCCGATATTTTTTTTTTATTATTTTATGACTAATGAAATTCGGGGAAGTGAAGTGCTCGTCCTTCTCCTCCTGCCCTAAGTCAGGTTGACTCAGTTCAGTCTATTCACGATGCAGTCCATGCTCATCACTCCTGTGGCGCGGAGATAATCCTAATAGCGGGTTATACTCCTACACAAAGTCCGAGTCACTGGCAGTGAGGGCTAAACAGCCCTGGTACAGTACAAGTCATGTAAAAAAAGGGGGGGTTACAATGTTTACATAGGAAGTTAAATATTACGAGTTCGATTACATATTGGGACCCGGATTATAAATATTTGTATGTCTGGGGTTTGGTCGTTTGTCTTTGCAGGTTGTTTACTGGTTCTCTATCGTTTGCCCGAATTCCATATGCCATAATGTATCACTTGCCATAACATTAATTTGCCATAAATCTATTTTTCTCTGTAAGCTGAAACTTTTCGTCGTGAGTTCAAGACTCGTTTGCGCCGTTCGTTATTATAAAAAAATATCTTTAAAACAATGCAAAAAGGCGGTTCACTATGCGGCCCCCAGGGGGCTTTAAACGGCTGAGGGGTCAGATTGAAAATTTAGTATACCAGTTTTTTTTTCTTTAAACTGTATTTATCCGTAACGCTTCTTTCTTACATGATTTATAAATTTTAGTGATCCTGTAAAAAGTGATGTACGTACACTATTTTTGAAAAACTTTTACGATTCCGAAAAACGTCCGACGGATTCCAACATGGCGTTCATTAGAACACGTTTTGACACTTTATTACAGTTTACCCTAGAAAACTTTCTATTGGCAGCCCGAAAGAATGTTGGCATTAAAAAGTTTCAAGTTCGCATTTTACGCGCCAGTAAATATTTTTGCTTTTATTAAAATAAGTAATTGTTAGGAGGACTTTGTTCTAGAACATTACCTAGTTTTCGTTACTTAAATCGCAAAAAAAAACATAAAGTATATTACTTATAAGGACAGTAATAACTGTAAGGGGTAATTCATATACTTTAGGGCTTTCTATTTTTAGGGTTCTGCACCATAAAAGAGATAATAATGGCTTTGCAGTACCGGCCTTAGCCCTACGGATGCTCTTCGTTCATTGTGTGACACTCTGGCGCCCTAGACTTGGTTTTAAAAACGCTCCATCGCACCACTGTCACCACGCTCCACGAGGCCATTCCATTGCATTTTACACAAACAACTAATAAAATAAAGTGATCAGGCGGTTTGCAAAGATTAAAAGAGAGAACCTACTTTGGTGTTGTATTTGTACAAACCCCTCAAACTATAAATAGCACATCGATCAGTACATGTCAAATATCACTCCACAACAGTTCAAATAAAAGTGTATACACTCCACGACCCTCCAATTTGCATGTCCTTCACCCGCGGCTCAATGAATCCCGATTGTTGGGAAGGGAAAGCCAATAGGTTTAGCGGTGACCGATAGCTCGGTTGACGGGAAATCAGTTAGTTTTGTGAAATGTCGACACGGTTAGGGTATTTGCACAAAATATTTTTTAAACAAGCTGACGGTGCGCTTTTTCAACGCATTATGAATGAAAACACTATGTGTAACAACAAAAAAACCGACAGTCACAGAAATAAATAAATGTATTTGAATGATTAACTTCAATGGGTAAGATTTTTTTAAAAAGTGATATTGAGCCAGCGAGCTTGTCGACAAATATAGGTAGATATGTTTCTTTTACCACCATCCACCAAACAAAACTTCGCGTCAAGGGTTGATAATTCTAACCCCTTTTTATGGTAAGTTTCACTTTACAAAAGGAGCTTCTGAACGACTCCCAAAGTGCCCTTAAGGCGTGAAAAACGACATTGTGAGATAGATTGATACAATAACGAAACTTCTAAAGGTGTTCAAGCAATTCTGTATTTGACTGAAGAATACGTATTATTCTTACCCGTTTTTAAATGACGTCATGATCATAAGTTATAGTCACTAGGCAAAATACTAACAATTTTTGACATTGAAAAATATTATTAACAAAAAACATATTTTTTTTCAGACAACCTTACACCTATCGATCTAGTCCCAAATTAAGCTCAAGGCGGCTTATGTTATGGGTACTAGACGACGATATACGTATTTGGTTAAATGTAATTAGTTTAAATTAGTTGTAATTAAAATCTATATTGTCTGTTTATAAACTTATAACCTACTTGTTTTACATATTGCACTCCAGGACCCCAAGATACAGGCTCAGCCTAGTTTGGGATCCGCTAGATATATCATACTTTATGTACTTGTGTATTGGTAAGCAAATAAATTATTTTGTATTTTTGTTATTTTGTATTTTTGTACTTATATAAATAAATATATGCTAAATACATAGAACAACCATGACCCAAGCACAAATATTCGAGTTCATCACACAAATATTTGCCCTGGCCGGCCTTCGAACCCGGGACCGCCGGCTCAGTAGGCAGGTGTCTACAAACTGCGCCAAACGCGTCATTTTTACATTTCAAGATTATCCTTCAATGACCAGACTAGTATGTCTGTATCTTGGCCATCTGCGAGTGTGGTGAACAAAGGAGAATTACAAATTAAATAATTTGAAAAATACGAAAGTTCTAAGTTAAGACATTAAATATGGAATATAAGAAAAAAAAAGAAACTGATTTGCGCTGTTATCAAATACGGGTTCGTGTATAACTTTAAAGCTTAACTTAATATTGAAGAACTGATCATTAATATTTTTACGTTTTTTGAAGGTAAATTAGGTACTATTTATAATCGTATGTTTTCCATTGCCCTTAAAAACGCTGACAACCGATATGAATTTACAAGAAAAGTTTCAGCAATTTGGAGGAACAAATTAATTAAGCTGACGCGGTGATTTGTGTTTCAGTTGGGAACCTATTTGTTCAGGAACTAAGCTTTGCTCAGGTGTCGACACAGTGATCGTAACCAGCAGGCCATTAAGCCCATTTTCATAAGGTACTGAATACTTATCACAACAAAAGAGGGACTTATCGCGTTACCGCACTACCATCGGGTGATGATGGGTCTGTCGCTGGTCAGATTATAAAAATAAAAAAAACTTGTATTAGTGCTAGGTTTCGACCATCTCACCTAGTATGATACCCAACCCAAGAATAATTCTAGTGTTGTTTTGGTAATTAAGGATTAATAATTAATATAATCAGCACTAAAATTACAATTTATATGAACCTAAATATAGTATAAGAACTAACAACCGTAGTAATACTTAGAACTAATGAGCATGTACAATTTTATCATATTAGTAAATTGAATTGAAAGTGTATGTGATATATCATTTTTTTTTTTTTTTATGTCATTGGGGGCAAACGAGCAAACGTATCGCCTGATGGAAAGCGATTACCGTCGCCCATAAACACCTGCAACACAAGAGGAGTCACAAGTGCTTGCCTACCCGGAGGACGAAGATAGAATGCCTCTATGCTAGTAATTTCACCGGCTATCTTACCCCCACACCGGAACACAACAATGCTAATTTACTATATTGTGATGAGCCTGCTGTATGTTCGCTCCACTGTACCCCACCGTACCCGGTCTGGCTTTACATCCAAACTTTCTGTACTGTTTGCTTAATAGGTACCCTAATGTTGTATGACGGTTTTAAATGAGTACTTGCCTACTGCTCGCAACCGTCGGCAGTTATTTGTACAAGCTCGTAATCAAGTGTAATGCGCTGACTGGGAATTCGTGAATGCGATTAGATTCATTCCTTCTGGATCAATTATTCAAGACCAGTGCCTTCACCAGGAATGGGGCACCAAGGTGGTACCTGACAAATTTTTAGCTTTCATTTAAAAAAAAAACACAGTTGTTATTTAGTTAAGTTTTTATAAAATTTACTGTTTCTTTGTTTTTTGTAGTTCATAATGATTAATTAATAATTCTTGGAAGACCATTAAATTATGTTTTTTTTTATAGTTCTTGCTGTAAGGATCTACAGTCTGCAGGACATTATTTTTACAAAAATGTTTTTTTGTACCTATTGACAATTTGACAGTTTGCAATAGTGTTGGCTGAAGGGACCTTTGCTTTCGAAACCCAATTTAAAAAAATATAATTGTTGATGGTCGACACTTGTCAATATCAAATCATTGAAATATTGACACACGTCATTGTAAAACCGTTGAAATTTTGACATTGACAAGTGTCAACCATCGACTAGTTTTTTTTTGTAGGCTTCGTAGGTAAAGCCACCTTTAGGCAACATTATAGCAAGCAAAGGTATGTGTCAAACATACTTATATTTCCAACTAACTTTACTCACTCTAAGATACTGATATTCAACTAATGAAATCATTGGAATCGATGCTGAAAAACCGAAGTTACAATATCTGTGCTTATCAAAAGGCACAAATACCACGTACTGAACGCAGACTGTTGTTGGCCGATATCGCACTTCATTGTTTTTCCGGACAGTCCAAAATTCACACCTCTAGTGCAATAAAGATAAATTTGCACGCTACTTTAATTGGGTAATTCTTATTCTCATGCATTTTTTTGTGATTTGTAAGAATCACATGTTTATTTTGTTTAAATCAAAAATCTATTTATGCCTTTGTTGAGCAAATATCCTCTACTTATCTTTTATAAACACATTTACCTTAAAATATTCAGAAATATATATAAAAAAAAGAATGTTTGCCCAAAATGTCACGTCCATGCCGTGTGATATCTCCCGATTTTCTAATAAAATATTTTTTTCTGCTACAATATCAAGTAATTTTGACTAATGTTATACGAATGACGCAAAGCTAATAAATGTCTGATAACATTATTAAAAAGTTGTAAAAGTATAATGTAACAGTTTCTGATTCAGAACATCATAAAGTTTGTGATCATTTTTTTTGTCACAGCCAAGTGTGTTTGTTTAAATACGTGTAACTTGGTAGACAATTATATTTGAAGCTAGCAGCCCTATTTAGGCTTTTTAAGAACGAAAAAACTACCTTCTTGTCGGTTCTGCTTATGACAAAGTGCGGTGAATGTATAGCAAAATTATTTTCTTGTATTTATTAAAGAAAAGGACAACCTTAGTACGTCACCACCGTGGAATGAGTTTTAAATGTAAGTTCTACTGTTATGTTATTGATACTTATATAAATTGTACCTCAGAAATAACAGAATAAGGTGATTGTTTAAAATTGGCGAGACAAAGCAAATTGTTCCATTATGTCGCACATGTTCAAAATTTGTCACGACCATAGATAGATCTAAGTGTCACGACCACGGAATTTTTCAAACCTCGGTTGTGACATGTAATGCTTGGTTGTGACATTCTTGTAGTATATTTGAATAATTTGATGATTTTGTTTGCTAAGTTGGGTTATCAATTTGTTGTATTTTTTCCGCAGATGTCACCAAAGAAAAATAAATTAAATCAGCCATCTAGCGAGAGTCTCTTAAGATGTTTGTCGTGACTCTTCGCTATAAGACTGTTAGCCGAAACGACTATCGGGACAATGATCGTCGAGTCAACATCCCACATGGCGGTCACCTCGTGAGCCAAGTCAAGGTACTTGCTAAGTTTGTCCTTCTCGGCCTTCACGAGGTTCTCGTCATGGGGGATGGTGATGTCGACGAGCACTGCCTGGCGCTTGGATCGATCTACCAAAACGATATCAGGCTTATTGGCTACAATAGTCTTGTCCGTGATGATAGATCGATCACAATAGAGCGTGGCACGACCATTCTCAAGAACTGGCATCGGTGTGTACTTATAGTACGGCACCTCAGACCCCACAAGACCGTATCGAAGAGCAAGTTGCTGGTGAATGATCCTGGCTACTTGGTTACTTGTTATTTGACACAATTACTTGATTTTCGATGAAATTGTCACACCCATGTTATACAGTCTCACAACTATGCTTAGGGATGTAACAGCCGTGTACACATGCATTACTTTAATCACTTGCAGAGGGTATTAAGCTTGTCCATCTGCACCAAAAATTAGCCTTTGGTATGTACTCTTAATATACACCGCAATATATCACAGAAAAAAAATAAAAAAAATGTTAATATTTTAAAACTATATGAGAATCACCCAATTGCGCACGTGCAATCACTTTATTCTTTTATAAAAGAACGATTTGGTTCCAGACACTTAAGTGTAAAGTGTTTTCTTTTAACACAATACGTCTGGAACGCGTTGGCGACAATGTTATTTTCTCAAACATGCAAAGAAATATTGTCTTTACGTTCCTTATAATAGGCTTGGAAGTATCGCTGTTTGGGCGCAACAACTCGAGAGGACTATAAAGGGATTTCATACTGCTTTTCAGGCCTAGGCCTGCAAAGTAACTTTTTTTTGGTTTCAACAACACGGTCATTCACACAGCTGGCTGGTTTGACAAAAAGCAGGTTTTGTTTTTAAATGTTGGTTGTTAGACTAAAATGTCCTATTTGTCAATTAATAAAATGTTGTTCTTTGAAGTATATTTTTTTATTTCATTGTATGTTTGAGAAAAGCACTATACATACCTCGTCGTAAAAGACGGATTCCCGGCCTCTGATGTAATGTACTATTTCACGGGAATCGATCTTTAGCTACTCAGTCTATACCGATCCGATAAACCACAAATGAAATTATTTAAAACCCTTATCTAAAGCCATAGCTACATTATCTGTGCCTATCAAAAGCCACAAATAGCCACGTACGGCGACCGTAGAGCGTCCGCGGTTGTTGGCCGAAATCGCACTTCATTGTATATCCGACCAGTGCAAAATTCACAGCTCTAGTGCAATAAAGATGAATTTGCACACTAGTTTAAATTATCCTCCTGTATTACTATTTTACGAAAGAACAATTTGGTTCCTGAAGATTATGGATACAGTTAGGTACATAAATATAATTCAAAATACGCTTTTTCATTCCAACCCCTTTAGCACAACGTGACACGCGACTCTTTTGCGCATGATACATACCTATCTCTTTTTGTGTTGTACTGCGAGAAAGTGACGGGTGACGCTATGTCGCGCGACAAGAGTCGCGAAGCATAGTTGTGCTAGACGGGCTGAATATAGCTCTAAATCATACATTTCTATGGGTATATTATGAAATAAATATTTTGTACAATAAATTAATAACTTAATAATTAGTAACTGCCGCTCCCTGTCGTTTCTGTTCCAAAGGTGCCCATAATTCTCACAGCATTTCCTACATAAAGTTGTAGGAAATGCGCAATGTTTTTAAACGCCTGAAAGTTGCATGTCGGGCCGTTCCTGACAATTTTTACGTGAGTTTAAACCATTTTAATAAAATTATACCACAATCGTTGGTTGGCCAATATCACACTTCATTGCTTATCCAATCCGCCCAGAATTCACGGCTTTAGTGCAATGTACCTAGATAAATTTGCACGCCAGTTTAAATTGCCTGCATTCACCATTTTACCTAGTTTGAATGTAAAATAGGTGGGTGCTAAAAGTTTGTACTACATTATAATGCGATGCACGACGAACGCAAACATATTTCAACAAAATGAGAGACTTAATCAGAATTCGTTTTGTTGATTTCCATAGATTTAACCAAACTATAATTACTTAGTATACATTTACTAACTTACACGCTTTTTGTCTATTACTATAACAAATTGGGCAAGTGCGAGCCCGACTCGCGCATGAAGGGTTCCGTACCTATACATATATATATAATCTATAACAAGTTTGTTGTATGGGAGCCCCCCTTAAATATTTATTTTATTTTATTTTTAGTAAGTATTTGTTGTTATAGCGGCAATAGAAATACATCATCTGTGAAAATTTCAACTGTCTAGCTATCACCGTTGTTGAGATACAGCCTGGTGACAGACGGACGGACGGACAGCGAAGTCTCAGTAATAGGGTCCCGTTTTTACCCTTTGGGTACGGAACCCTAAAAACGGGACGTATCGCGTTCAAAAACCCAAGAAGATGTTTATACCCTCCTCCTTTTCAGTCTCTTCGAGATTATGGATGCAACATCACGTCCAAAACGTTAAGGTAGTTGTATAAATACCTTTTTAACGCGATTAAATCCCATTCTGTTATAATCATATGAATTATAACAAACTACTGCCTACTGCTAGATTATATAAGTAGTGAATTAATAATGTTTAGGCTTTTCAGGGATATAATTTTCTAATTACCAATATTTTTAGTAGGTAGCTAAATTGTATTGACCATAAAAGAAGACAGCGCGGCAAACCTGAATTTAATATTCAAGTACAAACTAATGCAGGCACCACTGCAGCGGCAAATTCGAGATAATAATTACAGAATTGTTACAAATTACTCTATTTTCAGCTTCCATGCATTAAAAACTAAGTTATGCGCCTGTAAGTGAACACTACACCCGGCTGACGAAAAAGAAAAACCTAGAAATTGTCTACGGCGAGAAAGTTCACGTCAATTCTAGCCTGAAGTGCAAAACACGAACAAAGTAAAAACTTTATTTCCTATCCCTTTCACGCATGCCTGAATAACAGTAAGAGGGAGGGGAACGGAGTTTCGTTTTTGTTTTCGGAGTTGGGAATGAAGAGCGACATATTTACTTTGCAAATAGGCGTTGAAATATAGTGGAGTGGCCGCAACTGAGTAATGGTTGGAAAGTGTTATTAAACGAAGCTACAGATATATACATACGAGTACCTATATAAATTAATGAGTTTTTAACACTATTTCGATGCCAGAAAACGAACGAAATAACATGAATATTATGTTCAACAATAGTACGAGTATAGCCACAATACATTTCAGCAACCGCAAACTTTATGTACCTATGTAATATTTCTTATGTACCTACTTCAATAAGGTAATTTTTAGGTAAGCAACCAATTAGCACATTTTATAGTCATGTCATGATTAGATTGGCCCATCATAGCGCGTCTAAACTACGGCGAATCTCCGCCGCGGTAACCTACCGTTGAGCCATGGTAGAGTTTATCACGCCCTAAATTAAATCAATGATAAAGCATACGTCACTTTTCAAGAACTGTGCTAGAGATACGAATGCTTTATCATTAACTAGTTGCGCCGTGCGGTCCCGCTCATCTCACGGGAACACTACATTTTTCGGGATAAAAGGTAGCCTATGTGTTAATCCAGGGTGTCAGCTACCTTGATACCAAAATTTATCAAAATTGGTCCAGCCGTTTGAGCGTAAGGAATTAACAAACATACACACAAACTTTCGCCTTTATAATAACTATAGTGTGATTTATATATCATAAGCCTGATGATGATACATCGCGCGACAAACGACATCGCGGGTAGTAGTTAACTTAGCAGCAAATGTGTCATGTAGAATTTACTCAAAGGGAAAACTGGAAGAGATCCCTTAAAAGGATAAATTCGCCTATTTACATACTTTGGATTAAATTCTTAACTGCCAACGAATACCAAATCTGCCTTTAATAGAAACGTCGCGGGATGTAAGTAGTATTAAGCCTTTTGTCTACCGTTAATTATGAATTACTTACTTATATTTATAGGATCGATGGCAAAAAAATTGTACATAGTTAAAAGCTTGGTTAACATAAAATACGATCGCTTCCTTTGTGTGACGAAAGTTAGTCATACAAAATGTATGGGTAACTTTCGTCACACAAAGGAATCAATTAACGTTGTTTTAATTAAAGCCCTTAACTATGTAAAAAAAAATTATAATCGACCCTATCTTGTTTCCTTTTGTAAATTTTTATTGGTGTGCAATAAAGTATTGTTGTGTTGTATTCAACCTCTTGCAACTTAGGTAATGCAATACCTACCTACTATGGTACATGTTCGCAATTTAATATAAATTAATATAAATTTAAAAGTTAAATGCTTTACTATTCGACATCTTAAATATTCTCGAACTCGTAATCGATTAAAATTCTAATACCTCTGTGAAAAGTAATCCAATGAACTGATCCAGCCTTCAACTTTGAGACCGTAATTGGTTTACATTCCTGGAACCCTACACGTAATGCTCACTTAACCAATATACGAACAAATATTTGTGTAATAAAATGCTGGTGTAAAGCTAAGGGACCGGTGAAATTTAATAACCCAAATAATAATGTCGGCCGAGTTCATAGTGATGTGCCGTTGAGGGATATTTGAGTGGGAATAGGGTTAATTCTAGCGAGATTCTTCGTCAAAGTCGGTTTTTTATTTTATAAAACATGGGTAAATTAAGAAAGATTGATACAGATGACACTAATCCGTTAAGAACGATCTATTGTTATTTTTAATTTGGCCTGGTTTGCCCAGATTTTTTTTCCTACTTCGCCATTGTGGGAGATAGTCCTCGCTAAGGCACCGTCAGCAAAAGATAGATGGAGCATGATCTTGTTTTAGTATAAGTATTTACTGTCTTCTCGATTATTAGTTACACGTTTAAAAACACCGCAAAAATAGTTGTTCATTATAATCGTTTAATACGCCCAAATCTACACGTAAACAATAATTTAGTATGGCCGTTCCAAGGATCTGACACCATAAAAAAAAATCGCAATACCTCAAATACTCCAACGACCCATCACTAGGCGAGTATTAAACCGGCATAAACTCGAAGATATTAAACAACAGAGTTTGACGTCGGCCGTAACCCGCGCATTCAATATTCGGTTTGAGTTACCGCGCAGCGGGTGACTGAGTGCTCGCCCATTTTGAGCGGAGTTGAATTCATTTGAAGTAGGTAGTTTTACGCGGTGATTTGAGTGCATTTTGTAAACGATTGTATTAAACCGGTTTATTTTTTGTCGCGATTTTGAACCTGTTGCTACTTAATGTATTTTGCTTATCTTATTAGAATAGTGATATTTCCCGTTTTATCAACATATTTAATGTTGATCTTTTGAATTATTATAGCCCAGATGGTAGCGTAGGTAGGTCAGCGTTCGGTCATTTTAGCAGAAAGTAGATTTAGCACGTATCGATGAAAAAAACGAAAACCGTAGCACAACCGTAGTCAAATTCGTCGTCTCTAATGACATACTCGTATATCATATGTATGTTTAAATATGTCTAAAGTGAGGCATAATTCAAATGATACTGACATAATTAACCATTTATCCATTTGTAATGTCAGAAACATAATTTTTAATAGAGATACTTATGCCGTATCAAATTTCGTTTATCATTTTGTTACTGACATGGACAAGTCGTCTTTTAAAGGTAAATACAACATAAAGCTAAAGTAAATGATTGAATTATATTTATAATAATAAAAATTATTGTAAGAATCAGTTCCACAGGCCTAGTATAAATATCAATGCTAAGTCCGACTTTCGAGAAATCCCAAAGGAATAACGGAAGCAACGAAACAGCAATTTGAAATAACCTTAAATAATCCAAAATACAATATTAACGAACTTTATTGTAATGTAAATATTTTCCATATTTTACTCACAGCGCACCCACAGCGTTGAAATTAATCACCGGTATATTTTCTCGTGCAATGCTAAAAAGTCGTATCTTGATATGAATCTCATAGCGAGATACAACGTTTTGTCCATGACGGTTACATTGGAGGTAAATACGTGATTTAATTACTTTCCGGTCGTATTTCACGCGCGAAAAGTTCGGTTTCATAAGTTAAAGCATATTTATTGCTTGTGGTTCAGATGCATTATTAAAATTTCGAACAAGCATAGGTTTCCGGAATAATATTGATAACATATTGAAATTAATTGGATGCATTAACCATATTCATAGTCAATGTGTGAAAAACAGGGTGATTAAAACAATACAGAAGGGTTTCTCTTATGATCTTCACTAAAGCCGCCTGATAACTGTATTTAATGCTTGTTTATGTAAAATGGGCCGTAATTGGTAGGACGTGGCGACGCTCCGCTACGACCATCGGGGCGTGAAAAGAAAGTGTACATGAACTTTTTCCGAAAATTATTTTTTAAAATATTTTTCTAGTGCGTCACGATCATAGAAATTAAAAAAACATTCATACGAAAACGTGACAAATTTACGATCTGGAATGGAAATTTAGGAACATATTTTTTCCTTGTTGTTTCCGTGTGTTTGAATAGGTATACAAGTGATTCTGAGTAAGATATGGAAAGGAAATCAATTTTCTGAAAAATAAAAAGAAGTGCTCATATAGGTGCACCTTTTTTTTGGAAAACGCTGTTCTACGAACAGTACGAACTGATTGCACTGCTGGTGTATGCGGGCTCACTATGAGCTGCGAACCGCGCTAGAATTCAATTTTCAGTGGCGATCAAATGAGAGAAACCATTGTAGTTTAATTCGCCCCTATTATTGACCGAGCGAGCGATGTAGGTTCAATAATTATAATTATATTACTAGCTGCGCTGCGCGGTGTGTTACACGCTCATCCCACGCAAATACCTACTACATTTATCAGGATAAAAAGTAGCCTATGTGTTAATTCAGGGTGTCAGCTACCTACATGCCAAAATTTAATTTTGATAAATTTTGGCATGTAGGTAGCTGACACCTTGGTTGGTCCAGCCGTTTGAGCGTTAAGAAGTAACAAAAATACACATAAATACACTCATAAACTTTCGCCTTTATAATATTAGTGTGATATATTTTTTGTAGAGTATTATTATTTTGTAAATAATTTAAAATGGCGGATTAGGATTGAAACTTCTACCATTTCTAAACAGACTCGAGGTTTACAGCTCTCAGAGACATTTGTTTAATTGTTATCCTTCGTTATTTACCCATAGCTGTCCTCTATTTCATTATATCAGCTTCAACGGTCGCCGCCTGCAGTATGCAATCTAATCACGACGGGCTCCGACAGCGAACAGATGCTATTGGATTACAACTCGGGACAATCCATAATAGTTTCCATAAATACAATGTACAGATAACATTGAACTCAATCTTTAATTCGGTACAACCTCATTTGTATTTACTTTGATATTCATGAATGTTGTGAGCTGGGAGCTAATTCGAATGTACTTTGAGATACTTCTCAGGTGGGTCTATATTGGAATCCATAATTTCCTTTGTCCTATTTGTAAATTCCAGAATAACTGTGGTCATAATGATCTTTTGCCATAATAACGTTTTTCCTAATGTAAATGCCATAATTATGATCATCCTAATTATAGTGTATGTTTAGTCCGTGTTTCTATAATAGCACTGGCTCGACAATGTCACGTATTTAATTAAGTATCTCAGTTTACTTCACTGCACTTGGGTTTGCCTCCACCATTCGTACATAGACAGTTGAGTGACAGTACTTTTCACCAGCCTTTGCCGCCAATACGTGACACACGAGACAGCGTATGTATGCTATTTGAGCTACTCACATACTCGCATACACTACATCCCTTCCTTGAAGTAAAATTAGATAAATGACAACAAGAGATTAATTATCAAATCAATATATTTCTATAATACTGTAATCAGTCTTACCAGGTTAATCATTAACACAGCCAACTATGTTATACCCTATGTAGTTAGTTATAATTAGAACATATGTACTAACAATGAGAAATAAATGAATTATGGCACAATATATCGCAGTTCCATTTACTCGCTTTCAATATCGTTGTCCTCTTCATTTGTCCCTTCTTGCTGATCCTGCCTCTGAACGGCTTTCCACTGTCCTTCTACTCTTTTTAGGTGGACTACATTCCTTCTTAGCACTTGCCCAGTTAAATCATTCTTTACAGTGACATCTCCTTTGTTAGAACTCTGTACAGTATGAGGTGTTGGATTGAAGTTTGAGCTGAGCTTATTGACTTTATCCATATTCTTAACATAGACCTTATCTCCTTCAGACAGACTAGACTCCATGGCACCTCTTCTTTTATCTGCATATTCTTTCCCCTTTTCTTTCTGAATCTTGTCTCGCTCACTCACATCCGGGTCAAGATGAGTGCTTTCAAATCTATCAATTGACGGAATTTTGTCCCTGTTCTGTCGTCTAAAAAACAGCTCTGATGGCGACTTTCCTGTGGATGAGTGAGGCGTACTGTTATACATTAAAAGGTATTCTAACAGACCATCCTTAATGTCTTTTTTTTCGAGATTACAGATTTTTAGGCGTTTCACTATATCTCGATTCTGTCTCTCAACCTCGCCATTCATTTGCGGCCAGTACGGCACTGTATTGTGTACGATGATATTACATTCATTACAAAATGAACAAAACTCTTCGCTCACAAACTGTCGGCCGTTGTCAACCGTAATTGAGACCGGGTAGCCTAGTCTGCTGAAAATTTCTTTCAGTATTTTTATGATCTGACAACTGGTTATAGAGTTGATTATCTTGACTTCCTTGTATCGACTATAATAGTCGACTATCACAAGCAGGTGCTGGTTGTTAGGCAATGGGCCTAGTAGATCCATTGCCACATCCACCCACGGAGCTATAGGGAGCTCGCGTCGCTTCATGGGCGTTGGAGGATTTGGCAATCCTACTAAGGTGCAGCTTTTGCAGGACTTAACGAGGCTTTCTGTATCTTTGTCCATTCTTGGCCACCACACTTTTGACCTGAGCCTTCCCTTCATCGCAACAATTCCCGGGTGGCCTTCGTGGGCAGCATCAAGTACTCCTTTCCGTAATACCTGAGGTATCACAATTCGATTTCCTCGAAGTAAAATGTCACCGTAAAAACAAAGTTCATTGTCGAAAATTTTATAGCTCTTAACGGCTTCGTTCCACTCTTTTTCATAAACTTCTTTCTTAACTCCTCTTATCTCTTCATCTTTCAGTGAGGCTTCAATAATAGCAGACATTGAGATCGCACGTGGTCTTGCTTGCTCTACAGTTTGATGTATGTGTTCGTCTCCTTCCTTAGTTTGTGAATCTATTAATTTGCATAAACGAGATAATGGATCAGCGATATTCGCCTTTCCCGGCCTGTAGATCACGTTGTAATCATATGATTGGAGCCTGAGCACCCATCGTTCAATGCGCGCACAAGGTTTTGATTTCTGTCCAAACAATATTTCCAACGGTTTGTGATCGGTAATAAGATCAAATTTCTTACCAAAGAGGAAAATGTTGAAATGCTCGACAGACCAAACTAGGGCAAGGGCCTCTTTCTCGGTTTGGCTGTATTTTCTCTCGCAGTCTGTCAGTGTCCGGTTCCCATAGGCGATTATGCGTGGACCATTTGAGTCACTCTGTAGTAAAATTGCTCCGAGGCCTACAGGGCTAGCATCTGCAATAACTTGAGTTTTGTCCTTAACGTCGTAATATCCCAGTGATTGTATTTTAGTTAGTGCTGCTTTCAGCTCTGTGAAAGCCTTGTCTTGCTCTCTAGTCCAAAATGGCTTGAGGTCTGCCTTTTTCCCCAGTTTTTTCCTTAACAATTCTTTCAAAGGTTCTGTTCTGGTGGCTAAATTGGGTATCCACTTGTTTACATAATTTACAAGGCCTAAAAAGCTCTGTAGTTCCTCTATGGTTGCCGGGACTCTGAAATTAGCAATGCTCTCCATATACTTTGGCAACGGCTTTACCCCTTTGGCTGATAGTTCGTGTCCCAAAAAGTTAACTTGTTCTACCTTGTATATGCACTTCTGTTCATTCAGTTTCACACCATTGCTCTTCAAAGTTTCCAATACCTCTGCTAGTCGCATGTCATGTTGTTCTTCATTGTTTGCGAAAACCAGTATGTCGTCAATGAAGTTCACAACTCCATCACATTTAACTAGAAGTTTTTCCAGTACTTTTTGGAATATTTCTGGAGCGCAGCTGATTCCAAACATTAGTCTTCTATACCGATAGAGCCCTTTAGCTGTTATAAAAGTGGTTATGTACCTACAGTCTGGGTGTAATTCCAATTGGTGGAAGGCATCCTTGATATCTAGTTTGCTGAAATATTTCGCTTTGCCAATTTCCGGTAGTAGTTTATCCATACATGGTAAAGGATGATTTTCTCTTAAAATAGCGGTGTTAGCGCGACGCATATCTACACATAAGCGCAAGTCTCCGTTTCCTTTCAAAATAGGTACCATTGGGGAAACCCATCTTGAAGGTCCATTTACTTCTTCGATGATTTCTCGCGCAAGTAGATCTTGGATCTTTTCCTCAACTTTTTGTTCTACAGGCAATGGTATCCTCCGGTATGGCTGTGAGACTGGGTGTATATTGCTGTCAATGGGGATTTCTACCAGTACATTCTTGAACTTGGGAAACGGTTCCGAATGTGGTGTAACAGCTTCATCAATTTTATTGATATCCAACCCAATTTTCAAAACGCCCAAACGTATAGCTGTTTCTTTTCCCAACAAATCTCGTGTACCTCCCACGATAACGTAGACAGTTGCATGTTCTTCTCGTCCATTTATTCCAATTGTAGTTTCAAATGATCCCTTAACGTTGAGTGGAGTGTGACTGCCATATGCTAGAAGTGTTTTGTCTGGCTTGGGTATCTGGTTAACCGTTGTGGCACCTAGGCTTTTCAAGGTTTCCCACGTTTCTTCTGTAATTAAATTTACAATACAGCCTGAATCAACCAGCATTCTAGTCTTGATCCCGCCTAGTGTGCATTCAACAGTGGCGTCGCTATCAATATTGAAAACATAATCAACCTCGACTCGAGCTTTCTTGCTTCTATTTGTATTAGTATTGGGTTGATTGTTGAATTTCCTTTTCTTATCATTTGTTCTGCAGTACTGACGGAAATGTCCCTGCTTGCCACAAGTAAAACATGTTTTTCCTAAAGCGGGACAGTCTTTATAATCTGTTTGATGATTTTTATTACCACAACGGCCACAGGGTGTTATATTTCTATTGTATGTTGAATCCTTTCTGGTTTTATAAGTTCCATCCTTTTTGTTTCTATTATATACAGCATTTATTTCTTGGTTTACATGTTTACTATCCTGGTTTACTTGTTTCTTGTCCTCATATATTTCTAATTGGTCGGTAACGACTTCCAATGTATGGCCTCTGTGACTATTTTTTCCAAAGTAATGTTGTCTCCTACTGTAAGAATCTTCTTGCGTAGTTCAGCTGAATTACATTTTTCAGTGATTTGATCAATCAAGTGGTCTTCTTTTTTGTCAAAGTTGCATTTTTCAGCTTGTTTCCGAAGGCGTACTAAGAAACTTTCAAATTTTTCTTTATCCTCTTGCTTGATCAGTCGGAACATGTGACGCTCAAAAACTCTGTTGGTCTGCGGCACAAAGTATTCATCAAGTTTTTTTATAGCCACGTCAAAAACATTGACTCCTTCTGCCGCTTCAACATTTGCACCGGGTAAATTGTAGAATATATCTTGCAGGCTAGCTCCTCCGAAGTGCAGTAATGTTGCTCTTTTCTTTAGGTTGGATGTGACTTCAGCCGCATCAAGATATATATAAGCAATATTGATATAAGCAATGATCTTTTCCATCTCTCCCATTTACTGCCGATGGAGCTCCGGTCACCATCCAAGTCTAACCCCTCCAATGTCAGCGATGGTGGTTGGGTCATGGTTCTTTAGGGCCACCTGAAATATTTATTTAATTAACCTGGAATAATAACCACCAGACTTTTTTCAATTTAATGAAGGTTGTCAACCAATTCCAATTTAATGGAGGCATTCATTTGAAATACCAGACTATTATCAATTTAATGAAGGTTGTCACCCAATTCCAATTTAATGGACGCATTCTTTTAAAATACCAGACTATTGTCAATTTAATGAAGGTTTTCAACCAATTCCAATTTAATGGAGGCATTCATTTGAAATACCAGACTATTCTCAATTTAATGAAGGTTGTCAACCAATTCCAATTTAATGGAGGCATTCTTTTGAAATACCAGACTATTCTCAATTTAATGAAGGTTGTCAACCAATTTCAATTTAAAAGAGGCTTTATAAAACCATTAATTCAAATAACCAAACAGTTTCCAATTAAAAGGAGGACATGTCAATCAGGTTTAATTTAAAATAAGTTCCTATAAATTGAAAGTAATTAAGTAACAAAAATAAGATATTTAAAATAATTTAAGAAAACTTTATATGATTATAACTCGTTTCATAGTAAGTTCCAGTACCAATAAATAGCGGTATAATGAAGATAAAAATCTACAGATGTGGGTTTATTTTACTATTTTTACTATTGAAGTTATTTGACAGAATATTAAGAAAATGATAAGAATTCAGCTATATGCAAGGTAATGATGCAGTTACTAACGTAACTTAACCCTAGTTTTAGTAAAAGAAATGAAAACAAGCGGCTTAATGGTCTATCAAATCCTTGTTTTGTTTACGTTTATGTCGAGTAAACACACACTATGATTTTGCACCAAACATGATTACATCATTATATTATATCAGTTATAAGTTAAAACCGTGTTGTAACATAGTGTTTTTGTATAGTTTAAATGAACAAATTGAGGTGGTAATACAAAAATGTTTAAATTCAAAATGAAATTATAACCTCAATTTGTATCCAAGACGATCGGTCCCGTACTTAAAGTTTTAATACTATATCTTACCTTTTTTCTCGTCGCCACTTATAGTGTATGTTTAGTCCGTGTTTCTATAATAGCACTGGCTCGACAATGTCACGTATTTAAGTAAGTATCTCAGTTTACTTCACTGCACTTGGGTTTGCCTCCACCATTCGTACATAGACAGTTGAGTGACAGTACTTTTCACCAGCCTTTGCCGCCAATACGTGACACACGAGACAGCGTATGTATGCTATTTGAGCTACTCACATACTCGCATACACTACACTAATATTGAATATCCTAATGATTATTTGCACTATTATCTTAACCTACTAATGATCAAGTGTCCTATCAGTTACATATCCTAATACTAGTTGCCATAATCATCATATGTCTTAATAGTTACTTATCCTAATTATAATCACCGATTTTTATAACCTAACCTATAGTTTTCGGGGTTCAGCAAGTCTGACGCTATACGTGGTCACAATACAAACCTAACCTAACCTACACTTTTCGGGGTTCAGCCAATAATCCAACCTACAGTTTTCGGGGTTCAGCAAGTCTTTTGACGCTCCGCTATACGTGGTCACAATACAAACCTAACCAAACCTGCAGTTTTCGGAGTTCAGCCAATAGCCTAACCTATAGTTTTCGGGGTTCAGCAAGTCTGACGCTCCGCTACACGTGGTCACAATACAAACCTAACCTAACCTACAGTTTTCGGGGTTCAGCCAATAACCCAACCCACAGTTTTCAGGGTTTAGCCAATTCGATATTTGTCCAAGTCGGACCTGCCTTAAGGTGAAATAGGTAATGTAAGGAATCGTAAGCCAAATCGGACCTGCGCGGCTCGCTCGCTTCGCTCGCTCGTTAGGGTCATAGTTCAACCTAACACTCCTCCTCGCTTCGCTCGTCGTCGTACCTAACCTAACCCAAGTCTGACCTGCGTTAAAGTAGGATATTAGGTAATGTTATTATAGCTTATGATCATTTTGGCAAGTAATCATCATGGCATTTGACTTTAGGACATGTGATTTATGGTTTTGTATATTATGACTCGTAAGTTTTATGTGTTAATAGATTAGTACAAAATATATTAGGTATTTAGAGCATTAGGTAATGTAATATTATGGTTTATGATCATTAGGATGTAAGATCATTATGGCAAATAATCATTATGACGAATGATTGATATGTCAACAGTGTTTAGAGTAAATGTGGTATGGCATTTGACTTTAGGACATACGATATTATGGATTGCGAAGGAGACCCTTCTCAGGTATATTCCAGGTATATCGCCTTGAACTGTGTTGATGTCCTACGGTACCCCAGTGAGAGGGCACGTGCTCGAAATTTTCTCTGATGGCCTCTATAGGAAACGTGCATGAACAATAGGTGGCAGCAATGTAATTTAAAAATAAAACGTCGAATTTAAGGTTCGTACTACACCGCTGCTCAAAATACAAACGGTGTGTTTACGAAATAAAATGTATGAAAAACACATGACGTAAACGTCACCCGTCAATTATTATTCATATATTTGATTGCGTAAACTTACCGTCAGCGTATTTCGAGCAGCGGTGTGGAGAACATGCATTAAATGGTTACACATCACTGCGTAAACGAACCCACTGAAAAAAAAAGTTGCTCAACTAGTTTAACTTCTTACTTGAAAAATAGCAAAATTGTGCTTAGTAGTAAGCAAAATTATGCTAATTTTACATAACTTATTTTGATTACTAGTAGCCTTTCAGTTTGTCAGTCCTCCGACTTATGTAACTAGCAGCTAACATTTGGCCTACTGTTCTCAATTATTTTTTTCAGTGGCTTCACCGTATTTAGTAGCTCCTTAGTCCCCTGTTCTACAATGAATCCGTATTACCCCTTAATTACCCATAATGTGTCGCAGTGGGCGCAACTTCCGCCAAGTTCGGCCATTATCGTACAGTCCGGTTTGTATTTTGCATATAACCTTTTTTGAACTAATTAAGAATTAACGGTTACCGGGTTTTTTCCAATGGAAGTGATGTTGGTAAGATTCGTCTGTAATTTATGCATAGATTTAGGTAAGTACATTATATGGTCAGAAGAACATACGAGTACCTAGAAGATGAGTTCAAACTTTTATCGCGCGGTAGAAAGACCTTAATAAAATACCCACACACTTAGAATTCTTTATAAGTACCTACCTCAAAGTATCTAAGCATCACTGTCCACACTTCAAGTCAATTTCTCACCAGTTACACTAAATCTGTGGCCTTGGCGTCGGGCCAAGCTAGCAATTGATGGCGAAGACAATAAGTTGGCCTGCTATTAAACCGAGTGAGAAAGAAGCTATACAATAAAACACGTTTAAGACGTTTCTGAACGGACCAAGCAAAATAAAGTGTCTTAAGCGTGAAGGCGTATTAAACGGGAAGAAACACTGCTACTTGTGCAGGGACCGACGAAAATTGTGAATTACGTGGGAAATCGTATTAAATAAATAAACTAATAAATAAATATCAGACAACCTCACACAAATCAATCTAGTCCCAAATTAAACTCAACAAGGCTTGTGTTGTGGGTACTAGACGGCGATATACATACTTATATAGATAAATATATACTTAAATACATAGAACAACCATGACCCAAGCACAAATATTCGAGTTCATCACACAAATATTTGCCCTGACCGGCATTCAAACCCGGGACCGCCGGCTCAGTAGGCAGGTGCTTACAAACTGAGCTAACCGCGTCATCAAAGCGAGTATTAAGCGGGTATTAATCGCCGCTATCGCTATCGCTCGCCGACAGCATACATTCCCATACCCTGGAGACTAAATGGTTGCCCCCGGCACGGTTTCAAAGAAGTTTTCTCCCGCGTACGCTCAGGCTATGGAATGAGCTACCTTCCAAGTTTTTTGTGGGGTCTACAATATGAAGTTCTTTAAAGAAAGAGTGTGCAGATTTTTAAAGGGTCGGCAACACGCATGCGTATCCCCTGGAGTTACAAGCGGTTAGGCTGCGGTAACCGCTTCCCATCAGACGGGACGTACGCTTGCTTGCCACCTCCGTGGTAGAAAAAAAAGAAGAGGTTCATAGTTATACCAGTAAAGTAAAACTAGTAAACACTGGCTCTTAAATGATAGTTCTTCGTTGTCTATGGTAATTTACTTACCACTCTACAAGATAGAGCTTCTAAAATAATGATAAAATAAAAAGTTGATGAGCGCCGTAAACCATTTTCAAAATGAAGCCAGCTCGACCAGCTTAAAGCTTTTTAGGAAACTGCAAAATAAAAAAGAAAACAGAAGTAAATTCATCCCTTGCAAATAGCCGTTTTCAACTTTACTTGTACTTAATTGCCTCAGAGGATCGAAGAGAAAGATAGAGCGAGAAAATTCATCATGATTTATGTTCAGTCTACTTATAACAATTAAGTACTTTCAATTAAATATTCTTTGGCTGTTCCGACTAATTACCACGTCGCTGGTGCTTTCTTAATTATTTTACCGGCTTCGTTTTATTTACGTTTTATGAAAAATAATTTTTGAAATTTTAATGAACTCTTGTTGTTTCGAAGTTTTGTCGAAGGAAAGAGAAAGTGAAGTAGATTAAGGCGGCTCAGGAAGGAGACAAGAAACTTGATCCACCGACAAGAGTTTATCTTAAATCTGATAATATCTGTTATGATTATGAATGAATGTGCACTGTTTGAATACGCAGGGACATTTTGTAAGTTAGATTAAACATAAGTAGTTAGTTGGGTTGGGAGTTAATAGATGCATGTCAAACAATCGGTGCTGCCATCTGGTGCCACCAATCTTTTAAGTTGACATTGTTGGAATGGTGCTGTACAACTTATAATTACTACTAAATTGATGGTTAGATTACCGATAATTGTAACGCTTTTCGAAATAGAGGTATCTTAAAATATAGGAAATGGAAATGAAACTAAATATTTATTGAAAACAGTAAGCGTTGAACCAATTCCTAGACCCGGAGAGATCTATAAAAACACGAGGCGTCCGCGACTTCTTCTGTTGTACTTTTTTTACCATAGTCGGGTACAAACTGTCCTATAGCCATCTTTGGATGTCCAGCTATCTCTGTACAAAATTTGCTTAAAATCTGCCCAGCCGTTTTAACAGGCCAGAACAAAGAAAATGTTTTTACCAACGGATGGCGCTATACGGCTGGCCCCACGCTGCTGCATCGCTTTGTAAAGATTTTTACCTGAAATAATGACAACCTCCATATAAAAAATTATTATCAATACAATTACAGAATTTAATAATAGTATAGACGCCGCCGTATAATTAATCGCTTTTGAATTTGTGGTGTAAATGTATAGTGTGCGAGAATCATGCAAGTTTAAACCAATCAATTTACCTATTCAATCGAGCTAAGTAGACAATCAGATATGTTGATTCCTAGTAGTGACAATGTTTGGCCTGGGACGCCCAATTTCTCGCGTAAACAAAATTAATCGCGACTACATGTTTGGGCGTGAGTTGCATAGCGAATTACCTACTGTTCGGGACAATTCACATTTCCGTCGTAATTGACGAGTGAAGCTTCATGGTTTCAGCTTGGCCAAAGTTTATTTCGTATGTTCGGATTTCCAGCTATCCTTGCGTACAGGCCGTACTTCTCAAAACATTCACGTGGAATTTTGTATACAGGTTCAATAATTATAAAGACTTTTCTCAAACATGTAATGAAATGTCGTCAGTAACGTGAGCTATGCCTAACAGGCTTTGAAGTATCACGTTTCGGGCAGAACAACTCGAGAGAACTGTAAAGGAGTTTCATACAAAATAAAGGCCTAGGCAGGGAAATATTTTTTTTTTTTACAAGGCGTCTGTTTTCACGGAGGCTAAACAGTTGAATTATATATTTTTTGAGTGTTGTATTTTTCATTGCATATGTTTGAGAAAAGCACTATGCATGCCTTAGCCGTGAAAAGGGCTTGCCGGTTTCGTATCACTATCCGTCTATACCTACTCAGCCGGCAAGCCCTTCTTTCCCGGCGTCTGCATTAATGTACTTTGTGGTATCACTGTTTAATTTTTCAATCAAGCAATTCTCATGATAAACGTTCAATAGAATGGGAGACAGAATACAGCCCTGCCGTACGCCTTTTTCAAAGTAGAAAGAGTCCCATGTGGTTTTCTCTACCTCGACAACGCCCTGATTGCTTGAGTAAAGCGATTGGAGAAGAGCAATTAGGTGATTGGGAACTCCGAGTTCATCCAATACTCGCCACAAAGCCGACCAGGTAACGCAGTCAAAAGCTTTACTGATGTAGTCTACGAAACATAGGATGATAGAGGTATATAATTTGTATATGACTTTTCTATCAATTAATGTTGTCGCCTATAGGCCCCATTTCTCAACGGACTCTCATCAAATTGTTTTTTTGTACTAGTTTTTCGAGATTTTACATAATGACGGGGGGTTGAAAATTTTTGCGACTTACAGCTTACATAGCTACTCCATAGCCACTAGATTGCTTTTGGTAACTACGGCTACCTGTCACCTCTCTTATTTTATTATATAAATAGAGTACAACTCAAAATTCGAAGCAATTGAGTGGATAGAAAATTACTCCAATAGAATTTAAGAATTCTATCATAGTATAGATGTGTTGCTTCCCTGTGTATTTGGCGTGTGCAATAAAGAGGATTTGTGTTTGTATTGTAATCTAAATAGCACGCCAGTGACAGAAGTTCCCACTACGCATGCCAAATGTAAACAAGAGAAGGCAAATTAGCGATATTGTAACTATACGGTTTCATGCGTTTCTGATTAAAGACACGTTCGTGACCCGCAAGCATAGTGTTTCCTAATTAAGTGTTGTTCTGAAATTCGCTTTTGTGTTATATTTTCACATCAATATAAAAGCTTATACCACCATGTTTTTGTTGTAAAGCACGCAGTTGTAAAGCAAACTGCTTACTGAGCCGGTGGTTCTGGGTTCGAATCCCGGCGAGGGTAAATATTTTTGTTATGAACTCGAATCGTTCCGAGGTTAGGGTGTTAAGTATATAATAGAATAGAATATTATTTATTGTACATGATCGGGTTATTTTTGGCTTTTCAGTTTTTTTTAAGTCGGTTTTTTTTTTGTACCTGCAACACAGGGAATCCTAGTTCATGCGTGCGTCATATTTTGTCAAGTACAATGTCTTAGGTAGTAGTAGGAGAGCCGAAGAGGGGATTTCGGGAGTACCTAAAGCGCGGCAGATTAATATATAGGGGGATACCTTGTACCCAGTTAAGTACTTCCACCAAATATGAGCCTCAAATGTATGGCCGCCCATCAAGGATAAAAGATCAGATTAGTAAAAAAAAATTGTTCATCTGAAATTCTCGAGCGCGTCAGATTAAGGTAGGGTGAGTTAGTTACATGCTAAAACGTGTATATTCTTCTAATCTGACAATTTAAAGTGACGTAAAGAAGGCGGAGGGCTACAAAGTTGTAAAAAAAAAACTTCATCTCGACATTCTCGAGCGTGGCTAATTTTTTTTTATTTAAAAGGGAATGAGTCAATGATAACGGAAAATATATAATCTGATGATTTCCACTAGCCGAAGTAACAAAAATTCATCGATAAAGTTTAATGCGTGCAGTTACGTGATGCCTGTAGTCCACTCTGGTTTCTGTTGCCATGACGCCATGACAGCTGATCATGTTGTTTACAACACTAAAGTTATTAAATATTTATAGTTGCCGGCAACTTTTAGAACAAAAATGGCGGATTTGCGCATGTACATTTGTACGTAAATCGGCTACTGCGCAGTCAAGATTATGCTCTAAAAGTTTGCTGGCAGCTGTACTATGAGTGATATTACAATACAAATACAAATGTCTTTATTTTGCTTGAAATATGGTACATAAGTTGGTCAAACAATAATATAGCACAATACATATTTCACCAGCATCTGGCATGCAAAATTTTATAACTTACTAGCATTAACCCGCGGCTTCGCTCGCGTGCCTATATAATATACATCATCCTACAGGAACAATGCTCTTTTTTTTTCAGGATTAAAAGTAGGCTATTTGTTAAGTTAGGGTATAATCTGCAATCTGCATTTCCCTCATGCATATCCGTCCAGCCGTTTTAGCGTGAAGAAGTAACAAACATACACAGGCTTTCGCTTTTCTAATATTACTGGGAAATACTTTTTATGTTATCACAACTCCACTTTAACAAATCAAACCGAAAACTCAAGCACTCAAATGAAGCGATCTCAGCTTTTACTGTACCTATCCAAATAAAGTTCACTTCAAAATTCATAACTCGAAGTGAAGATAAGACACCGGGATATGTGTGCATTTTATTTGTATAAAGCTTTTATAATGTCCCGAGCCTCCGCTTACCGACATAGGATATTCGAGATTGGTTTGATGATGCTGAGCCATGTTCTAAGTAACGTTATGTTCTATTGTAAGATAATGAGGTTCTCTTCGTTGATGAATAAAAAAATTATTATTCTGAGCCAGATAAACGTAATCCAGAATTCTGAAATGACTTAACATAATTATTGAAAAGCTTGAATGTATTTATTACGGATGCAGGAATTTTCCCGATCATTACTCCTCCCGTCCCAACGCGCCGCCCGCTTAGGTACCGATTGACGATGATCGAGATGCCACCAAATAGTTACTATTGTCTTAATCTATTAGAATAACGCGGGTCTCTATCCATACCACAAAAGCAACAATAGAACCCTCTTATAGGATCACGTGTAGCTGTCTGTCAGTCCGTCTGTTACAACCGAATTGCTGCAAAACTACTGGACCGATTAAATTGCAATTTGGCGCAATGCTTTTAAGAATTTTAATGTCCACAATATAAAATTTCAAAATCGGTGGCATTTTCGTAATTAACGTCCCAAGATACCATATAAATTACACTCATACTCATATTTAGTCATTTCAACCCCATCGCACCCCAACAGGCGAGACGGTATTTCACGTCCACCAAGTTTGTTTTTAAAATCGTTGTTGTTTTGGTAATCAGCGACCCGATAAACCATAGAAACATTACCCTTGTTGATTTTCACTTTGTCACCATATTCTCTTCCTTTAGGGGTTGAATTCTCAAAAAACATGAAACACGTGCTTACTCATTTATCGTTAGAAATACTCCTTGGAAGTATTCAATAAAATAGTCTTTTGACCCCTTTGGGGGGTGACTTTTGACAAATGCTTCCTTTATTGCACCCCTAGATTTTATAAGGACACGTAGGTTCCAAATATGTGCTCTCTAGAACCAGCGGTTTAGTATTTAGAAATTTCAACCCCATTTCAACCCAACAGGGGATATGTTAATTCACGTCCGCTACGTTGAATTTTAAAATCGTTGCGGTTTTCGTAATCAGCGACCCGATAAACCATAAAAGCATTACCAATGTTGATTTTCAGACTTTGTCACCACATTTCTCCCTTTTAGGGGTTGAATTTAAAAAAACCTGAAACATGTGTTTTTTCATTTATCGTTAGAAATACTCCTGTAAAGTTTCGAATAAAATAGTTTAACTAATCTTGTTAGCTATACAAACTTTGGACCCCCATTTCATCCCTTTGGGGGGTGAAAAACTCTCTCTTAGTGTACGCTTACACCTTATAACGAACCTACGTGCCAAATTGGACTCCCTAGAAACAGCGGTTTAGCATTTAGACATTTCAACCCCAATAGGGGAGATTTTAATGCACGTCCACTACGTTGGATTTTAAAATCGTTGCGGTTTTCGTCATCAGCGACCCGATAAACCATTAAAACAATACCTATGTTGGTTTTCAGACTTTGTCACCACATGTCTTCCTTTTAAGGGTTGAATTTTCAAAAAACCTAAATCACGTGTTTACTCATTTATCGAAAGAAATACTCCTTTGAATTTTCCAATAAAATAGTCTAACTAATCTTGTTTCCCCATACAAACTTTGAACCCCCATTTCACCCATTTAGGGGGTGAATTTTAAAAATCCTTTCTTAGTGCACCCCTACACCTTATAAGGAACTTACGTGCCAAATTTCAACTCTTTAGAACCAGCGGTTTAGTATTTAGACATAGGCTATTACTGAACCGGCGAGCTACATCCTCGACCCCGTAGTCACTTTCCATCAGGTGATACTGAGGTCAACCGCCGGTCAGTCTGTGAATAGAAATAATAAAACCGGTCAAGTGCGAGTGGGAATCGCGCACCGAGGGTTCCGTACAAACACTTTCCATCCTTAAGTGGTTAAGTTAAGTTTGCACCTGGTATGTATAGCGCTCCTTACAAATGAGGTGCAAAGTTAACGCAACCAATCCCTTTGTTGTATGGGAGCCCCCCTTAAATATTTATTTTATTTTGTTTTTAGTATTTGTTGTTATAGCGGCAATAGAAATACATTATCTGTGAAAGTTTCAACTGTCTAGCTATCACCGTTCTTGAGATACAGCCTGGTGACAGACGGACGGACGGACGGACGGACAGCGAAGTCTCAGTAATAGGGTCCCGTTTTTACCCTTTGGGTAAGGAAACCTAAAAAAGACATTTCAAACCCATTTCACCCCAACACGGAAGATGGTAACTCACGTCCGCCACGTTGGATTTTAAAATCGTTGCGGTTTTCGTAATCAGCGACCCGATAAACCATAAAAACAATAACCATGCTGATTTTCAGACTTTGTCACCACATTTCTCCCTTATAGGGGTTGAATTTTCAAATACCTGAAATACGTGTTTACTCATTTATCGTTAGAAATACTCCTGTGAAGTTTCGAATAAAATAGTCTTAACTAATCTTGTTTCCCCATACAAACTTTGGAACCCCATTTCACCCCTTTAGGGGGTGAGTTTTGAAAAATCCTTTCTTAGTACACCCAAGGAACCTACGTGTCAAATTTGACCTTTCTAGAACCAGCGGTTTAGTATTTAGACATTTCAACTCCATTTCACCCCAACAGGGGAGATGGTAACTCACGTCCGCCACGTTGGATTTTAAAATCGTTGCTGTTTTCGTAATCAGCGAGCCGATAAATCATAAAAACAATACCCATGCTGATTTTCAGACTTTGTCACCACATTTCTCCCTTATAGGGGTTGAATTTTCAAAAAACCTGAAACACATGTTTACTCATTTATCGTTAAAAATACTCCTGTGAAGTTTCGAATAAAATAGTCTAACTAATCTTGTTTCCCCATACAAACTTTGGAACTCCATTTCACCCCTTTAGGGGGTGATTTTTAAAAAATCCTTTCTTAATGCACCCTTACACTTTATAAGGAACCTACGTGCCAAATTTGAACTCTCTAGAACCAGCGGTTTAGTATTTAGACATTTCAACCCCATTTCACCCCAACAGGGGAGATGGTAACTCACGTACGCCACGTTGGATTTTAAAATCGTTGCGGTTTTCGTAATCAGCGACCCGATAAATCATAAAAACAATACCCATGCTGATTTACAGACTTTGTCACCACATTTCTCCCTTATAGGGGTTTAATTTTCAAAAAACCTGAAACACATGTTTACTCATTTATCGTTAAAAATACTCCTGTTAAGTTTCGAATAAAATAGTCTAACTAATCTTGTTTCCCCATACAAACTTTGGAACCCCATTTCACCCCTTTAGGGGGTGAGTTTTGAAAAATCCTTTCTTAGTGCACCTCCACACCTTATAAGGAACCTACCTGCCAAATTTGAACTCTCTAGAACCAGCGGTTTGGGCTGTGCGTTGATATGTCAGTCAGTCAGTCAGTCAGTCAGTCAGTCAGTCAGTCAGTCAGTTTCTTCTTTTATATATTTAGATAACTAACAATCAACGCCTATCAAAGGAGGTAAAATATTCAGCTACGGAGTAAAAAGTCTTTTCCACAAGCCATGCTTTTAGTTTTATTTTAAAAGTTTTCAAAGGTAATTCTTTTATTTCCTGATCAAGCCTATTATATATTTTAATACTCATACAGAAAGTGTTCTTGCCATACAAAGCTGTTCTTTTGTAAGGCATTACTAGCCTATCAGGGTACCTTGTATTGAAATTTGATACGTCTCGATATGTCTTGAAGAGTTCTGGGTTCGCTTTTACAAATACACATATTTCATATATGTACTCGTACATACATGGTACCGTCATTAAGCATAAATCTTTGTACAACGGTCTGCAGGATGTGGTAATATCAACGTCGCAGATTGCCCTGTTGCATTGCTTTTGAGCTATCAGCGCTCGATTTGCATGGTGCGAGTTTCCCCATAGAAGGATGGCATATCTAAGAAGGGAACAGACATAGCCATGATACGCTTGAATGGCAGCCTTCTTACTGCAAGTTTTTGCCAGTCGCCACAAAGCGTACGCAAAAGAGTTTATCCTACTACACATGTTATCAATGTGGTTTACCCAAGAGCACCTGTCATCCAAATGAATGCCAAGGAATATTGTTTGACAGGATTCTTCTACGACTTCATTATTAAAAAATACTCTAAGTGGCGGTTTACTGGCATTATGATTTACAAATTGTATGTATGTCGTTTTCTTTAAGTTTACATTTAAGTTGTTATTGTGCATCCATGTTACAATTTTAGAGATCGTGTTATTAATGTCACTATTATATTTATCTATGTCAGAAAACGGGATGACAACGGAGACATCATCAGCAAAAAGTACGCATTCAAATTCTGTTATATCAGGCAGATCGTTTATGTACAATAAAAAGAGCAGTGGTCCTAAGACGCTACCCTGTGGTACCCCAACTCTATTTACTTTAGTCGAAGACTTATATATCGTTACAGTATTACTATCGTCGATCTTGGACACCTGTACAAATTGTGTTCTGTCACATAAGTAGCTTTTGAGCCACTCATTCGCTATGCCTCTGATACCATAAAGCTCACATTTTTTTAACAAAATGTCGTGGGATACAAAGTCAAATGCCTTACTCATGTCAAAGAAGACAGTAGTTACCGGAAGGCTCTTATCCATGTAGCCCAGGACTTTATGTATTAATGAAAAAGCAGCCAGTGATGTTGATTTTCCTTTTTGAAACCCGTATTGTTCGGCCTTAATTACTTTAAATTTGTCAAGAAACTTTGTTATACGTTTATGCATAGCCTTTTCAAATATTTTTGACAGTACTGGTATCAAAGAAATTGGTCTATAGTTCTCTATGCTTTCTTTACTATCCTTCTTATGTATCGGCTTAATTAATGACATTTTTAGAGGTTCTGGAAAAACACCGTTTGTAAACGACAAATTTACCAAGTAACTTAGGACTGGTGAAATTATCGATCCACATATTTTCAAGATACGTGTTTGTATGTCATCGTGGCCCGCTGAGTTAGTCGTCGATAGAGAGTTTATGATTGTTCTTATTTCGTACTCATCTGTAGGAACCAAAAACAGGCTAAACTGGGTAGATTTTACACGTGAAGTGTCCGGTGTGTGATTATTACGCTCATTTAAATTTGTCATGTTAATATAATAATTATTAAATTCATTAGCAATGTCAGTAAAATTATCTACTATTCTATTTTTAATAACTAATTTGCTTATAGTGGCCGGATTTTTGTCACTTCCCGATATACCTTTTATAATGTCCCATGTTGCTTTACCTATATTTTTAGACCGAGCTAGATATTTGCAGTTAGCCAATTTCTGAGCTTGGTGTATGCAACGTTTCAGAAGTCGAGAGTAGTTGCGATATTTATTTTTGTAGTAGTTATTTCCCCTTCTAATGTTTTTATAGTAAAGAAAGCGTAGGTTTCTCTTTGTTTTTAATGATTTTTTTAAACCCACTGTAAACCAGTTTGTTGGTTTGGCTTTAGCAGTTCGTTTGACTTTGATAATGGGGAAACAGAGATAGTAAAACAATTTAAATGTGTCATAAAACATTTCAAACGCCAGAGTCAAGTTGCTTGCATCATACACTTCAGACCACGACAATCTATCAAGACAGTCACAGAATTTCGCAATGTTTTCAGGACTGTAATCCCTTCTGTAGTAATATACGTAACGGGATGGTTTAGTGTTATTTTCAACCGCAAATTCAATACTTTGTGCAGTATCGTGATCAGATAGGCCTAGACTGTAAACTTGGCTTTGGGCTTCATGAACATTAGACAATATTTGATTCAAGCATGATTTCTGGCGAGTAGGACATAGTATATGCAATGTAAAATTGTTGTTTTTTGCAATCCTAGTGAGATGGTGTGAGTGTTCAGTTGCTTTAAGCGTGTCTATGTTCAGGTCCCCCGTAATGACCACTTTATGTCTTGTTCTACGCTTTAACCTACTCATAAGCAGTTCTAACTTTATAAAAAAATCAGATAATTTTGACGCGGGTGTTCTATAAACACAAATAATTATGCATTTGATAGATACCATCTCTAGTCCACAATATTCAAAAATATAGTCTTCAGATAAATTGTCCAAGAAAGCTAGTTTTTTTATCTGTGTATCGTTCTTACAAAATATGCAGACGCCACTACGCTTTTGGTGTGACCTGGAATAGGACGCTGACAGACGATATCCAGGTATTCGTGCATTACCCTCATTTCCTTTTTTTATAAACGTTTCACAAAAACACAATACATCAAAATTTTTATTTTTGTCTCTGTCCAATTCGTGTAGTGTTAGTTCTAATAACTCTTGCTTGCATATTAAGCCTGCTATATTTTGATGCATTATGCTAAACAAATTCCTGTCAGGCACGAAAAAAACTTTCTAATAGCTGATTATTATGTTCACTAGGATTATCCCTGGAGAAATAATTGGTAATATACTTTTGAGTGAGTTTTTTAACTTTACCACTATTGATAGCTACGGCACCCGCAATGACACTTTCTGAATTTCCTTTAGACAGTTTCGTGGTATTGTAAAGCTCCAATGTGTCTTTATTTTGTGTCGTATGGGGAGTCTTCAAATGTAATTTGTTGTGGCTCAAGTACTTTTTGTTATAATAGGTGGAATCTATCACAAAATTTATGTTTTTGCACAATTCATACATTTGCTTATTATGGTTAACCTGTAAGTTTTTAACATTTATAAATTCACAATTATCAATACATTTACAGTACAACTCAATAGTGTCATTTAACTTTGTCTCGTTTAAGTGTTCTCCACTTTTTGTGCCAATAACAATTTTCAAAGGTTGTCGATGCAACTTAAGGAAATAACTAAGTTCAGCTAATAGTTTGGTTGGGTTAGAGTCATGCTCACCTACATTTACAATAATTATGTCACCACTTTTAGCACTTACGGTCTCTGTAACACTGAGTATGTCCTCACTGCGTGCATTGGGCTTGATAGTAGAAGTTATTTGATATTTGCCGTAGTTAGTATTTTCTCTTGATTTTAGAAGTGCAGGAGCTAGTCTTCTACATTGTCTTCCACCCAGAATGTATATTGTGTTGGCGTTATTGGTGTTTTTCGTCCCGTCGTGTTTAAACTGAGGGCTTGCATTTACTTCAGTTTTGTTTTCACCTAAGTGTCCTGTGTTTGTGGTTTCCTTCATATAGCCACTTTCCAAGTTCGATTTCTTACTTTGTTCAATTTCATCTCCGAAGGTAAGGTCCTCTGCTTTGGTTCTGCTAGAGCTCTTCACGTTTTCATTTATTTCATCTAGTGACAGCTGCGGTATTCTAATTTGACTGGAATTATTCACCTTTTTATGTTTATTAATTCTAGGCGTAGACTTACAAATTGATGTGAGGCGTTGAATTTGAAGAGAATAGTCAGCCACTTGTTTTTTTAGATCATCATTTTCTAGCAACAGCTTAGTTGTATAGTTATCAAAGAATTTGAGCTTTTCCTGAAGCTGCTCAATTTTTTTCTTTGTTTCTACTACTTCATCTCTATAGTTTGCGGTTAAATTTGGACAACTTCTATTAAGAGTATCATCCTTGGTCCCGGCTGGCGCGGCCTGCTCTAAATGAACAACTAGATTTGGACCTGGTGGTACTGTGACTGCTGGGGCGGTCTCTTTTGAAGAACAGGGTACGCTGGCAATGGGTGTGCTAGTTTTATTTTGCCGAAATTTGCTTCTCAGGCAACTGCTGCAAGACCATGTAGCTCTACGGTCCTTGCACATCAGATCATAGAGTTTCTCCTTATTTATACATGGAAGGTCAAAGGTTTGTTTGCATTGGACACATGCGAGGTGTTTTGTTATAATTGGTTTCTTACATTTTGCGCAAATTTTAGTCTTGGATGCCATTTCCTTCGTGCTACTTATTATTTAAATTTTTATTGGTGCAATTATTTTGTCAAGTTCAGTTTGGACCCTATATTTTAGTCCAATTCGGACCGGTCTTCATCACATAAGCGTGCTTGCGGTTTAAAACAAAAAACGCCTTTACTTGTGTAGCCTTTATATGTGTGCGTAAATACCCGAACGCTGATTGGTAGCCGTTGACAGCTGTGTATGCGTGAGTGTAATTTGGAGATGTAAACATGAATCTTGAAAGTAGTAATGACGGTTGTAAGTTTCTTTTCCGTTTTGTTTTGCAGTTTACTCACGATTTTGTGACTTCCTTTTTAAATATGAGACATCAAAACAACGCTCGATAACGAGGATGCATGACAAAACAACATCATAGTGACGGTGATTCATTAGACACTGATTATTTCACTTAAATCGCGGAGTAAATAGAAACACGTCTTATTCCTCTTGGGCCGTTTAGGCGTTTTTTGTATTAATATAAAGTGTGTATTTTGTGGTAAAACTACTTTACAAAAAACAATTAAATTTACATTAGAAACAGAACAAAAATGTGTAAATATTTTAGAATATAGTCGGAGCGAACCGGTTCTCCGAAAATCCCGAACAACATACGATAATCTTGAACTTTCGAGAGAATCTTCATTAAATGAAGTAAATCACGCACAGTGCTATGAATTATTTATAGCAATAAAAATACCGTGAGTCTTTAAGTATTTACAACAGCGGCAAAGTATTATGGAATATGACAGTGCATCGGAAGTTTCTGGGAATAGCTCCGAATCACATGCCCCTGCTTCTGGGGAGTGCTCCGAGTCACATTTTCCTGTTTCTGGAGAGTGCTCTGAGTCACAAGTTCCTGTTAATTTATTCTATTGTCAGATTAGGCGAACCCCGCCAGATAATCGTCAGATTATGAGACAGCACGTCTAGGGCATCAAGATGAACCATATATATCTTAATCTGACGCGCTTGAGTATTTCAAAATAGCGATTTTTTTTTGCACATTCTAATAATAACTGCGAGTTTGCGTCACATCTAAATCGTCAGTTTATTATATAAGAGCTTTTTTTTAGGTTCACTTAACATCCCCTTAGAAAATCTGACGCGCCCGATGAAAAATTTTTTTTTTCATTTTCAACCCTCAAGTACGACCAACCCCATCATGGAAACAATCAGTTTAACATGCGTACATCTTTAAAAATGTGTAGGACATTGATGCTATCAATATAGTTATCTGACGCGCTCGAGTATGTCCATGCAACAGTTTTTTTTACATTTTTGAAACTCTGTAGCCGCTCCCCCCACCGATGAAAAGGTATATCTTATATGACATTTTTTTCTTTTTATCATCTAAGCTTCGCAACCCAATAGGTCTCTATGACGCTCGAGTGAATCCCGAGTTAGCATCGTGGCCTACCCTACTATAGTCTATAGTTATTTATTACTGTAAAATAAGTTATTATTCAATAACAATCTTATCTTATAGAAAATGAGTAACAGCATAAAAGTTTTTTCATGATCAGTCTCGTTTTAGTTTAGTCTTACATAATAATATTAATAATCCGGTGAATAGACACTAAAGTACTATGGGTGACCTTACAAACGGTCCGGTAGTTTTGAATTTTTGATATGTTGTCTAGGATGGTTAGTCAGTGTTTAAAATGCAAAATGCACAATTCCCCCCCCTCCGCGCCCGCCGCCATATTGAAAAAAACCGGCACTTTCTTCATATTTTTGCTCATATCTTCCTTTAGGAGCATTTTAGCTAGAAGAAAGCTTCGACAATTTTATAGAGAGTTAAATTTACTACATTCTCCATTTTATATTTGGTTTCTAGGACAGATAGTTACGGAGATATCCACATTAAAAAAAACTTACAAAATCTCAATTTCCTACTGAAAAACAAACTTCTGGATTATATCTTCCTTTGGGAGCATTTCAGCTAGAACAAAGCTTGGGCAATGTTGTAAAGAATTAAATGTACTTACTATAATTTACACTTCAAATTTTGTTTCAAGGACGGTTAGTTACGGAGATATGCACATTAAAAAAACTGGAAAAGTCGAATTTTCCGGAAATTTCTCAAAATTCTTAGTTTAGAACGCTGTCATTCAGGTACGGACTAGTCTAGGACAAATTTAAACATGTAGGAAATATAATTGCTTATAAAACTCATGTCCATTTTTACATATTTTTTCGGAAAATGTGACTTTATTTTTTACATATCTCCGTTATTATCTGTCCTAGAAACAAAATTTGAAATGTAAATTATAGTAAATTTAATTCTCTACAACATTTTCCAAGCACTGTTCTAGCTAAAATGCTCCTAAACGAAGATATAATCCAGAAGTTTGTTTTTCAGTAGGAAATTGAGATTTTTTAATTTATCTCTCTATAACATTGTCAAAGCTTTCTTCTAGCTAAAATGCTCCTAAAGGAAGATATGAGCAAAAATATGAAGAAAGTGCTGGTTTTTTCAATATGGCGGCGGGCGTGGAGGGGGGGAAATTGTGCATTTTGCATTTTAAATACTGACTAACCATCCTAGACAACATATTATCCAAAATTCAAAACTACCGGACCGTTTGTAAGGTCAAAATCCTTTATTCACAGGATTATAACGTAAACGTGACTTTAATTCAGAATGAAACACCCAATTACAATTTTCTACGAGTTGTGCCAAAGCATATGAAAGTATTGCAAGAAAAGAAAGAACAGGGATGTCGCACCGTTTTCCAATTGTTTTCAATTTGAAAATGTATTTTCAGCTCACGTATAAGTATGGAGTAGACATAGACAATGAGAAGTTTCCTGCACAAAAGCAATGCAGGTGGAAAGTACGAACTCCGGTCCTAATTAGAACACACGCGCATGCTTCGTGAAATATGGCGTATAGTTTGCAGACTGAGTTCGTGTCTACATACAAATTTATAGGCCCGAAGATAGCTTTACACTGAATAAAAAGATTTGTTAACAGTAGGTAGCCCTTATGTTAGCTGCTAGTTACATAAATCGGAGAACTGACAAACTGAGGGCTACTTACTAGTAACCCAAATAAGTTATGAAAAATTTGTATAATTTTGGTTACTACCTACTCGGCGCACAATTTGGCTATTTCTCCAGTAATTAAACTAGGTGAGCTGTTTTTTTTTCAGTGTAGTACGCCTTAACATTTCTTCAATATCATCTACACTTTTCCGATAAGCGAAGCGTCTACGATTTTCGTGAAATTTTGTAAGCATGTTCGTAAGTGTAGAACTTCCGTCGACACCTAAATAATTAATAACCTATAATTCTGCCATTTCAAAGATGTTTGCGAGTACAGTTCATAGTCACTGTTATAATTAATTTCATACACTATATTGCATTTTTAAGATACTTATGTATTCTCTATTTAACTATTTAAAGCGAATTAAATATAAAAAACGTAGGTGTATACTGTATTTATGCCTTTGAGTGGTTGACGTTTAGAAACCAATTACAGCTTCTATTTTCATACCCGTAGACTGATTGGTAAATATTCCATAAATTGCGTTAATCTTAATAATGGTTAACAACAGTTTATTATATATGTTATTTTTTCCAACTATGGCTCACTTGTCCCGACTGATATTTAGCCTTTTTTAAGGTCGTCCACCTCTACTTTACTTAGGTAAACAATAAACAGTCGTCACAAACTTATTTATACACAGGAAAAGTGTATTCCTACTTGAACTAAACTTGAAACAAATGCGATGCGATAACAAACAAATGCCAAGATAAACTTTGAAAAGAATGGCAACGATATGGATCAATTAACGTTGTTTGTTCGCTTTCCGATTCTACTGAATTCAAACTTCTTTTTAGAGAAAGTTGAATAGTTTCAAAGCGACTGCTGCTACTTTAAATAATTTTCTGGTATGTTGCGTGAATTTAAATCTGGTTGCAAGGAATCTTTCAATTGCAGCGAGGAATTCCACCGAAGATTGTGTTATCTGCCATGGTCGGGGATTCGGACGCTTTAGCTCAGCCGTTTTATATTTTAACGTTCACAGTTAAATGCAGTTAGGTAGTTATAAACGATGTAAGGTGTACTCAGGTAATTCCAAATGTTCCGGCATATTCAGAAAATTTATATTAGCTACTTAACGCTGCATAATTATTTGCGCTAGTAATACTGACTCGGATGTTCGTTTTATAGCATCTAAGGAAGTGCTGGTAGACTAGCTCACAGATAATGTTGCCGCGTTTAGTAGATATGAGTAAGTTTCGGAATAGCCTAACATTCGAAATTACCCGAGTGTGTATACCTTATTTTATAAATATAATATAATATTTAATAGGATTTTTCTGCGAATTTCTTCAATCTGTTTCGCAGTTAATTTCAAACCGAAAATATTTTTAAAGTGTATGTAGATACAAAGTAGTAGCAAGGTAGTAGCAAGAAAACTACGGGTTATCTGAGACATTGTTACTGAGGTCAATAATTGCTGAATACTTTTTTTTTTATAAATGTGACACTGTTGGGCAAAGGCCACTTCTTGGTTAGTTTATGAATAAAAAAAAGATACATATTTTTCTTCAACCGTGACACTATAAATTTCAGTCTCTGATTAATAGGCATAGCTCAAGTTATGTGATAGTTTGGGCGCAGCGCGTCAGGCGTACCGGAGTGGTTGCTGAGACGCCGCACTGCGTCACGCGCTAAATAAAGAGCGCAGGCATAATTCGACGAGGCAACGCTATAGGTTTACGCGGTAATAATTTTTAAAACGATCGTGAGACATCTTTAATAACTATAAAAACGGTTTAAACTCACGAAAAAATTGTCGGCCCGACATGTTTCGAACCTGATGATGAAGAGCTCCAAATGAGTTCAAAACATGTCGGGCCGTTCCTGACAATTTTTACGTGTGTTTAAACCGTTTTTATAATTATTAAAGTTTACGCGGGCTAGTTTTCCACAACTCGCCTATTTTGTGCGAGATATAAGTATATTTACAATTCAGCAATATATATCCTCTCATCTGTGGGCGACCCGATGATGGCCTCACCCCGCATCTGTGGGAGACCCGATACATTGACAAGTTCACTCGCCATTTTGAATTTTACGTCTATCAATGTCTCATTAAATCAATGCTTAGTTATTCCGAATATTTTACTCTAATTTTAAAATTATATTTTGATACGAAGTGGGTACTCGTACAGTCCGACAAGAAACTGTAGAAATTATAAAGTGTCGTCCCTTTTTTCTTAGATAAATTTGAAAGGGACGACGCTACAGTATTGTTCTTTTTAATTTCTACTCTCTTGTCGTACTGTATGTCCCATGCGCCGGCACATTTCAGAATCGGAACGGTTTAGAATCCCTTTTTAAAGGCTTTCGAACAATTTCAGCTGCACTTAACTCAGTAAATTTTAAAGTGCTGACAGAAGGACCTTTGTTAAATGTATTAAGAGCTGTATCTCTTTCTAATTAAATTGAACGGGAGCGAGAATTGAATTTCATCTGAGCTCTCTTTAGTCACTTATTTGCGTAGCTATTGCTATTAAGCGTATGAGTATAATGTGGAAGTACTAGTACTCGACGCGGTACTAATACGCGTCACCATACTTTCAACTGCGATAAATAAGATAAGATTACCGTTACTTTCATAGCAAATAGAATGAATACATGAAAAATGTTTGTAGCTATCGAATTTCACACGCAAAATAATAAAATATACAACCTGACTGCCTGCAAAAGCACGTGACATGTACTGGGACAATCCTATTGACTTACATTTCATTACACTACGAGAATTTTTTATATGATCATTATATGATATAAATACCATTTAATAAAGGTAAAAGTCATACCTCTCATAAGGGATGAATAAATTTGCGATAGACGTGTAAATTAACGTACTATTACGAAACATAAAATAAATATCCCTTGCAATGTCGAGTACTTCCACCTTACTTTATGCAATTTCAATTAATTCTAGCGAGGTTTAAGCTGCATATACGACCCGTGGATTAAATAATTTGAGAATGAGGCTAATAAAAAGCAGCTTATTTAAAATATATAAAGTCGTAAAGTATGTTCAGCACAAAAACCTAGCTATGGAATATTATCAACAAAACTTGACTCACTAATTGTTAGAAATATCAACAGAATACCTACTAAAGCGAAAACCTTAAGAATTGTATGCTTCGAGTGGGATTCGAACCCACAGTCTGTACGGCTCTCTATTCCAGACGGGTGATGTACCAATTGATCTATCGAAGCCACAGCCAGGCTCAGTTGCTTCATAAACCAACGGATATATTATATCGGTGAACACCAAAAAGTTTACCGCCTTACCTCACTCAATTAATATTTGTACAGTCGCCATCAGATATATCACAGCATATAAGGCGTTCATAAATATCTGAACATGTAGTGTAACGCCCAGTCAATGAGAGTCGTGTTTAGATGTTTATGAATCGTATGCTGCGATATATCTGATGGCGACTGTATCAAAGTCTCCGTTGTGCGACGACAGTTAACCTTCCAATAACGTACCTTAAGGTTCTTTTTTAAGGTTCCTTATTGTATCGTAAATTTTTGTCGCACAACGGAATTTATTCCAATCGCTTTTATTTCCTCGTTTTGTATGGCTAACTACTACGCCTTAATTTCACCCAACTTTTTGGTCCTTACCCATCTAGCAATTCAAACGGCAAACACGTAACATAAATTTCCGCAAATGGTATCCATAAAAATGAAAATCATTGAAATAAGGGTGAAATAAAATATGGGTGAATATGAACAGCGAAAACATGCTACAAATCCGTTAAACTTTATAAGTGAAAATTGCATACTTAATCCAACACCGCGCAATATCGATGTGACCTAGTATTCTACATGGGGGCAAATATTTGCTATAATAACCTTCATTACATTGTGCAAATCGCGTAAACTCATACTCGAGTATGTAAATGTGACAGATAATTAGTATCACGGTTAATTAGTCTTAGTAAGCAAAATAAGGGACACAACAACCCTGATTTTCGGTGGGGCTATTATTTATTTATTTATTTATACCTTATTGCACAAAAAAGTGTGCCGAACAACATGGTGAACTTAATGTCATAAAGCATTCTCTATCAGTCAACCATTGGACTTGTCAGAAACTACTACTGCCACTATGTTAAACCATGGAAATTAAGTAAAAAACTGAAGTGTATCAATAATGTAAACTTTTGTACTAAAAAATATCTAAACATATATTTATCTATTTCACCCGCTTAGTCCTTAATACATCCACTTGCGGCGTCAATATTCTTTTAAAATGTGTGAAATTCCAATATGAAACCTTGTGGCATAAAATACGTAAAATTAAAAAGGCTTGTGTTCATCACAACACCATTCGGTGATGGTGGATGTTATATCTATAGCTCAAAACATGATCGACTGGCAACCTTCTTACACATTCGGTAACGTGCAAGGGGGGTATCACAAGCCTGCTTAGAATGAATATATAGGCCAAAGATCTTATCTCGATAAGGACCCGGGACCGCCGGCTCAGTAGGCAGGTCTCTGCAAACCGAGCCAACCGCGTCGTTGTAAATGAACTCGACTGTACACGTATGCATAGCAGTCTCAATAAAACAATACAAATCGTTTGCCATATATCTATTAAGACTTATATCTTTTGGTTCTTTAATTTAGGCATGAGTTAGGTGGAGATTAGATTCCATAATGATTGCAGCTTGCTATAGTATCGGCGGCTCGAGATTCAAGAATAATTTATTCATGGTAAGAAAGTTGATGCTTGAAGTGACACTTCTGTGCCATGTTTTCTGTGGGAGGATGCGAAACGGAATTAATTGCGTAAACATCCTGGGGCCGGGACGGCGAAGTATCTTATTGAAATTAAATTAAAAATAACTCGTGGGTTGACTTAAGCAAAATATCCAGGAACGCAACATCATCAGGCTTCGGAAATTCGAAAAAAAAATTTTGGCGGGGGCTTTGTTGTTCAGTTGTAGGTATAGGTGGTTTTGTTTGAGGTATGAGTGCGATAGCAATAGGATTTTGTCAACGTTAGGTAAATATCCACCCGAAATTTCGATCCCTGCTCATAGTTACGAATCAACGCTAAATAATTGCAGTTAGTTTATGGATATTTACATAATACTTACCATGCATGTATTATGTATGTATTATGTAAATTGCCATAAACTTACTACAATTATAAGACGTGCCAATGGTGTATTGGTGGCACAACAAAGGGGGCTAAGAGAACTTTCAAAATGAAGGATAAAAAATCAGAAGAGTCATGTCAGCTAATGATGTGAGCGATAGTAGATTGTGGAAAAGTTATTCAACTTTTGTCACTGCTTGTAATAATAGACAAAATTAAAGCCGTAAAAAGCTTTAACATATTTTTTTTCTTTTTCAAAGTAAAGTAAAAATATATTTAAGTTCGAGGTTTTAATTAATTGTGCCCGAAATTCATCATCAGATTCAGCATTGATCCTCTTCAAAGGATCTCTAGATAATAACTCAAGGGTGAAAGAGATAAATATGGATAGCATAGCATAAGCTATAAATACGCAACCTTTAACCGTATTTCACGTGGTCGTAAACCCAGTAGAATATTACATTACGTAGGAGTAAGTAACAGTTCCGGCATTTCGTTAAACTTTGCAATTTGCAAGTAAAATGCATTTCGGTTAAAATAGTGGCAATTGTTACGGCTAAAACAATTAAAGAAGTTTGGAATCGATTAACGTAAAAATAATGGGCCAAACATTTTCGTTTTATAAAACTTAATCCGACAGTTAGGGGCAATTTTCAGACGCCTATTTGGTCAATTCTTATTTTTTATTTCAATGATAGGGGCATAGGTTTTTATTGTAAATATTGATACCAGAAATATTTGACTCAGCTCAGATTTCGTTACCAATTGTAGTTTATCGCTGTGGCAAAGCTTTAGTTGATTTCCGGAAAGTGACGGATAAGACTGAACAACTGGGAAGTAAATATTGCAGCAAATTCGAGTCGAGTTTCTCAGTATAATATGTTTATTTTCAATGTAAGAGTTACTTTCAATGTAAGAAATTGCTACGTGATTCACTACACAACATGACGTACGAAGATACATATAATTTACTAACTGTCGTGAAATAAATGTTTGTTGTTTATTTTTGTCAGTAAGGTTAGGATTAATTTTAATAGTAGTTAAGTTACAGTAAGGTATACTTACTATTATAGATGAATACCTATTTGATTTAATAAAATAATGTAATATTAGGCTTTCCTTTTGCAAGGGAAACCCTAGTTCAGGTTACATAAAATTCGACTTTAATTATGTATTATAGAAAGAAGTCGTACCTACGAGTATCTATATATTGTGTTGGTTCAATAAATGTATTTGTATTTCTACTTTAACGTAGTTTTCTATTGTTACAGACGTTTTGCGTGGTGTCAAAACGTTTCCGCAAGAACTACATCCACCGTTTCACCGCCACGCGCTCGCTGTTCTGGTGGTCGCCGTGGTCGCCGATGCGGCGGGCGTGCGTGTACCTGTCCACCAACCAGTTCTTCGATTACATCGTCATGGCCACTATCCTGCTCAACTGTGTCTTCCTCGCCATGTCCGAGACTATCGAAGAGGCTGAGTGAGTACCTATATTTGATTTATAGATCAACACTTTATATTCTATCAGAAGTTCCGCACGTGGTTACACTTAGTATAATGATTAGAAAACGACTAAAATATTGTGCTAATAAAACTATTTCAAATAAAACCGGCCAAGTGCGAGTTGGACTCTCGTACGAAGGTTCTGTTCTGGTGGTCGCCGTGGTCGCCGATGCGGCGTGGCGGGCGTGCGTGTACCTGTCCACCAACCAGTTCTTCGATTACATCGTCATGGCCACTATCCTGCTCAACTGTGTCTTCCTCGCCATGTCGAAGACTATCGAAAAGGCTGAGTGGGCATTTGATAGATATATCATTGATATATCAACAGTCAACACTTCATATTCGCGTAAGTTAGTTATAAATATTAAAAAAACGACTAAAATATTATGCTACTAAAACTATTTAAAATAAGACCGGCCAAATGCGAGTCGGACTCGCGCACGGAACCTTCCGACCATAAAAATGCCTAGCTATCACGGTTCATGAGATACAGCCTGGTGACAGACAGACAGATGGACACTGGAGTCTCGATTTTACCCTTTGGGTTCGGAGCCCTAAGAACTAAAGTGTCACTCCGTAGTCCGTAGAAAAGGCGCCGACCCGACAAAATTACGTCTTAATTTCTATTAGGTAATTTATTGGGGAAATGGTGACTTCTAACCAATATTACGAACGACAGTCCTAAGGTTTTCAAAAAGTATCTCTACGTCTACATTAAACTTCCCTTTCACATTTGTAGAGACGGCCGAAGCAGATAAATTTGGTTTTCAAGAGCTTTATAATATTTTTCATCACACTTTTTAGAACCCAAGAACAGGGCGGTAAATCGTATATTACGCTCTAGGGCGGTAAGTAATTTTGGTATTGACTACTACTACTACTTTTGTTTTATTTCCTCCAAAGTGTGATGAAAAACGTCGTACGTGACTCTCGTGGTAAAGGAATTCCAAACTCGTGTCATTAAAGCCCTCGCCTTCGGCTTCGGGCTTCTAATAGACACTCGTTTGCAATTCTCGTTTACCACCCTTGTTACGTAATGTACTATTCCTCGCTTTCCTTAAGTGAAGCATTAAATCGTAATAATTTTATTATATTACCGCATACTTTCATCAGACATAAACTGAATATTATTGCCTTCTCTTCGCATAAATCTGCAAGTGCATGCCGCTGTGCTATAAAGAGCATCATTTCAGGCACCTTTGTTGTTCTCATAAAGTATAAAAAGAATACAACACATACAATAATCTATTATTAGACGATTTTAATTACACAGGTGTATATTATTATGAAATTATATTCAATTTCTTTATTTGGTAAAATCTGACTAAAGTCATGACTTAAGTTAAGTCATAGATTATAATAATTATAATAAGGACATATTTACTAAGCACGGTTATATGTGGAAAGATGTAAATTCCACTCCTATTCCGACATGACGTAGGGTGTGTGTGACATAATTGACACGTCTTCGTAGCCAGTAGTAGCGCCACACATGCGTCCGTCAGCCGTGTCATCAAGCCCCATTAAATCGCATGTTACAACCAAAAAAATACAGTTTGTAGCGTCTGCGATCAGAAGAAAGAACCTGCTGTATTTTAAATAGAAAATTCCCGCGATTCTCAGATATATTAATATGCTTATCCAATGGGTTTGCTCACGTTGTATAAGTCGAATAGTGCTCGACATGTATCAAATCGGTTCGCAATTCATGCCAATTGAACACGTTTACCGCGAACCAATACGAAACATGTGGAGCAATAGGTATGCGACTTTTACGAAAAAAATGTGTATCTACAACTGGTTTTATTCTTATAGCAAAACCAGCATAAAACCGGTTTTGAATCTCCTAACTATTTTTTTTTTTTTAATAAACCTCCTGTATGTTTATTCTGTGGTTGGTAGCGCCACGCATCGCTTTGATTTGGACGGACTCGCTTTATTTGGGGCGTGAAAATAAATCTTAATTACATCTTGACAAATTATTCAAAATACATTATGAAAGGCCGCAATTTGCGCGTTCGCGGGATTTCCAGCGTATTTGTTTAAATTAGAAGCTTTCATTTTTAAGTACGCTCGAAATTTACTGAATAGGCCTTTTAATTCACAGCGTATTTAGTATGCCAAAAACCACTGCAAATGCATCGTCGCTTGGTAGTTCATTAGAGGCAGGTTTTTTTCCTTCGTGTTTGTATTGGCTATGTGGATACTGCAGTGGGACTGTAGAGGTGATGAAACATTTGAATATTTGAAGGCGATTTAGAAATTAAATTTATGTAAACTCGTAATATTTGAAGGCGATTTAGAAATTAAATTTATGTAAGAAATTGTAAGAAAAATGTGAAATTGATATTTTTTCTATGTAATATGTATATCTTAACAGACGGGTGGCGCAAATGCGTTTTCGATGGTCGCAAACCTTGTGATGAAGCCTGGTTTGAGACTTTAGCTGGAAGAAGGATGCGTAGGGAGCAAACCAACTACTGACATAAACTATTTATGTCAGAAGTACGGGCGATCGTGCTGGTCTCGCATCGGACTACAGTTACCAAAAATGGTGTCTCTATATAGCACTCTGTAACAGACGAAATGGCCTTTGATGATATCTTAACAACAGAGATAAATATCCCGTATGAATTTCAACCTGTTACTTATATTCTTGAAATATAGGTACCTATATGTAGGTCAAAGACAGGTAAACAGATAATAAAGTGATCTAATCAAGCTTCGCGTGTATCAAATACATAAGGATTTTGTTTGTGTCGTTTGAAGAAAGGAACACGAAAAACACAGACGTTTGCACTTTTTACAAATGAAGTTACCATGCCCAGTTTTCAAATCTAGTCTATTACTAGCAGAACTGCACAGTCCTTAGGTATAAAATTTTATTCTCTGAACCATTGCAATAAATAGAAAGGTAGAAAAGTGACGCGTTTATATTCAGGGTCTAATTACAGGAAATTACATTCCCAAGGTGAGGTTTAAAAATGTACATTATATTTTAAGTGTTTGGCCCCCTTGACCCTGCTTACTCTCCGTGATAAAAATTTAACGATTATTCTGTCGCAAAGACCTAACAATAAAAATAAATGTAGAAACAGATAATGATCTCAAAGGATACAAAAGTGAAGGAGAAAATGTCAGATTAACTTTCCTAGTTAGAGAAAGTTGGGAATTGTAGAACAATAGGTTTTTGAAATAAAGTGTGTTTGTAACTTTATGTTTTGACAGTGTCGTCTCGGGCGTGTTGAATTGCTTCATCGCTTGGCGTTCAAAAGATCAATTAAAATACTGAATAAATTATAAATGTATGGTTACATTAAAATAATTGTGTACTTGACTTGTCGTTATTGAAGTTTGTTAGTAAAAATATCTCAAAAGCCCAAAGCTTTGCTTAGCTCCTCACTTTAATTTGCACATTTTTGTAGTACCTACGTAATTCCGATTTAAGAGTCTCCAAATTTGTACCAACGAATGTTTATCGTCCTCCTCGTCAACACAGGAGCTGTAAAGTATGTTTGAGTAAATGTATCAATTACAATGGAAAATAAATTACAAATATACATACTAAAACTTAAAATTAAAAAGAATCCCCCAGTACTGAAGCCGTCTGAGGCATCGTCCCCAGCACGCTCGCCGCGTTTCCCCTTTGAATGGCGAGGCTCAGTCTTCGAGCGAAAAAGGAGCCCGCTCTGATATTACCCGATACTCCGATTAATTTTTGTGAAATTTCTTTTACAATTTTCTTTGCATCCGAAGACCACGGGCCAAATGTTTCCACCGCCAGTGCCGCAAATTCGTAATTTTTATTTAAGAAGGCATATATTTGCGGCGCTTGATGATTTGGGCATCTTCTGCGGCCATCCCCGGTTTTCTGGCGGAACGTTGGACATGGGACGGGGCTAGAGTGTCCACACATGTATCAATTTCAAAAAGAGAACATCAGCATATTTGATAAAAAAAGCACGCTACTGTTCACTGGTTGGTCGAAATTACTTGTCAAAAAATTTTACCAATCACGAGATACCCGCCATGACCATAGCGATTAGCGATCATGTTTTTTTTAATTGGTCAGCTTTAGTTGAACGAAAAGGGTTACATCAAAAATAAAAATTCATAGTGGGGAATGACTATTAAAGTAAAAAAAAAACTGTGTTTTGCTAGTTCGATCGCAACGATTGCATAAAATACTATTTTAGTTTCAAGTTACATCATGGTTGCATTTTCGTATGAATTTAATAAATGGCCTTTTTACTTGGCTAGATCAAGATGACTTGGAATTATAATTTGCCGTTCTAAAGGCTTTGGGTTCTTAGGAAGAACGAAGTAGTATCCCACTATGATAGTACCCCCGACTATCGCCTAGTCGCCTCAGTTTAGGATATACAGGTACGATCTAAAATAGTGATACAAGAGCGAAACAGATCTCGTTTTCAAGATAAAGTAGCACTTAATTAAAGTGACCTAATTGTATTACGATACTCAGTCCACTTACTTGTTCCATCAAGAAGGGAATTTACAATTTAAACAAGATATCTTCCAGAAACGCTACAAGACGGGGTATTTCAAATACCTACGTAAGGACCACTTTCTTTAAACAATGACTTATCTTGGAAGTTAATTCTAACCGACCACTACTTAATTGTCGTATGGAAATTAAACTTTCCATAAATATGAATTATAAAATCACCTTGAGACAAAACCCTACTTTAACAAGACTAAGATCTCCAAAATGCAGTCACTTAGAATATGTTCATTGTCGCATTTACACCAAATTATATGCGCTCCATAAGTCCCTCTTTTACTTACAAAAACGACCTAACCGGCATTCCTTTCATACTAACAAACGCCCTTTTGTATCAGTAGGTACGTAAGTGCACGTATAAAGTCAAATAGTTTCAGGATTTTCAGGTCACGTAGCCGAATTCCGAGTGAACATGTGAACAGTTCACGTCCGGGACTGTGGCCCACTTACCTGTTATTACCTGCTTTAAGAGTCCTTGGGGATTTCAACTGAATTTGCATTGAATTTGAATGTTTGCATTAATTGCGAGTAATTTAGTCTGCGCTATAACGGAAGGGGTTTATTAATGTGATCTTATATAGTTAAGGTTTTATAAACGAGTTTTATAAAGGTTTTATAATATTAGTCTGGTTTCAATTTAAAATTATATTATTGTGCAGTTCAGGTACAAATAATATGTTTATTTTATTTCGATTGAAATAAGTACCGTAATAAAATAATGTACTAGGGTGTTTTACAATTATGGGGTGTCTTAAATCCGTGAAAAAAATATTGGTTCTAAAATTTTAGCTTTTCAAGGTAGTTCATTCAAAAAGATAAGGTACTGTATTTTTTAGGAATGAAACACCTTAAAAATGTTGTAATTTAACAGCCAATAGTTTTTTCCACGTGTGTCCCATAGTTTTTCCCACGTGTGTCCCACGTGAGTGCCATACACTCCATAGTTGTATAACACCTCATATTACGATATAGTTGCCAATGTTTTAGAGCAAGAAACTTCTTCTGCGGTTTAAAATGTATGTTGTAATGTAATATAGTTTACATATGTAACAAACACAAGTTAACTGCTGCTTGAATTTAATTCCCCACATATTCCAACTTTGCGATTTGCATTAATTCAATATCAATTCGCGCCCCAAATTGATTACAGATACGGGCAAATAGCTGTGTTAGCATATTTAATGGTAGTTAGTTGCGTAAAGTCAGGTGCGTTGCGGGACGCAACTGTAAGACGGCGGCAACGGCAACGAACGTTCGTTGCGGAGACCTTTGGGGGAGGTCTTTGTCCTGGACAACTGCCACTGCTCTCAGTGGACGTCTATCAGATGATATGATGATGTTCACCTGAAGGTGACATGACAGGTATTCATTTAATACGAGGAAGCGTGACCATTCATAAAACCTTAATAACATAAACTAAAAAAAAAAGTTTATCCAATTACATTACCTAATATGAAGCTAAGCTATTTAACATTAGTAGCATTCTTTAACACTTTAATATACGGTTCGTACCGAGGCAGCAGCCTAAAAAAATCTAAAACGCAGGGCATAACGTCGCCCTATCACAATGCAACTCAAAATATCCGGCCTTGCAACTTTTCCACCAGCCAGCTAATCCAAAGCGCATTACATTTGAGATATTAACCTCTGAAGGCTGCTGACGGCGCAATGTATAAGGAATACGCTAAAAGTATTAGTTTAGTTACTAGAATCGTCAAAGCGCGGCGCGGCACACAAAGATGTTTGCTAAGAGGATTATACAATCATTTGCATGCCTGGAATCTCTAACAAATAAGTATTTCCGAGAAAGTTTCAATTAGAGGTATTGAAACTGCAGGTTTCTTGAATATACTTGAAAAGACAATGCATTTGTGAATATTTTAAGGGACCTTTAGAGTAGATGGTGTATGAACTTCGTAAAATTTCCGGTGAGCCCAATACCTGACAACGAAATCTAGCCAAGATGATACAGAAATAAAAAAATATCGATTGCTAAAATAACAGGACACGCCAACAAACAAGCAAACCAATATAGGTAATTTAATTTCGTATTCATTTGCCTCTATTTATACACGCAATCACCCCAGGTGACATTAAACGGATTAGATTGACGTTCTTTCTACCAATTCAACTGTGAGTAATACCATTTCGACAATCCCAAAAATGTACCCCCGTCCACAAAGGCACTATAGACAAATTGCTATACACAAGCACGGGCCTAATATGGCGGTTATATCGGCTAACATCAACAGGTTATTGATTTAAAGTTTACAGCCAGCCGTCGGATGCCGTCGCGTCGCGTCGCACCACAGAGGAAAACGACTCTTCCAAGCTATAATAAGAGTGAATTTCCACAGATGCCTTAAACGCTTGCTATACACATCTGAGCTAACCTTAGACCATCGTAGTAAAGTTGAGATTCCTTTGGGAAATCGTGAGGCTTGTTTGAAGTCGAGCCCTGAAAGCTTTGCTTAGCGGTTTTCTAGATGACATTTGATTTTGCATTGTTCGAGTCTGTTGTAATGGACGATTATGGCTCTGAGACGTTTTGAGGCTGAGTGCAACGTACTTCGGTTTGACGTCAACAGGCTTACTTACGTCAGAGTTGAGACAAAGAACACCATGTTGATATCGTAAATCGACCAAAGTTTGTGTGTTTTGTGTTTAGTCAAAGTATTTTATGCTGTTTTACACGATAACGGCATTTTACTCAATTCCAGTGGTTTTCAACAAATGTAGAAAGACACTTTCAGCACATCATGATCGATACTGTTTTTGTTGAACACATAGAAATACTTGGTATATTTTTTTGTCTTGATTCTCAATAGGTAATTGGTCTTCTAATACCTGGAGTCCCACCGAGTTACTACATCTAAAGTTTTTGTACACTTCATAGTTCTCTTGAACAAAAATCTTAAAATACTTAGGTACGTTTATTTTGGCACCACGCCACTCATTGACTTGCAATGTAAGTAAGTATGTGTTCATGGACGAGAGCAAAAAAAGGCTGGGATACTTAATGTTGTATATTTGCATGTTCATGCATTGTAATAAAGATGATCCTTCTTTAGTAGTGACGGGAATCATCTAGGGACTCGTTAGATCTAGGATAAAAATTAAAACTAAAACAAAATAAAGCTCTAAGCAAAATACTGATCGCTTTATAATGTTTCTCAACCGTCTATAATCCCAACGGTCCGGTCTCCGAGCGCGCACTGTCAATAAGTGTCCGGTTTATCACGGAAAATCTCGGCATATCACTGTAACTCGGAGTATCTCGATGTATCTTAGGTTGGGATCTCACTGCCTATTTGTGCACGTATCCGTTTTTCGATTTAACACTTTCACTCTCGAGAGAGACGTAAATTAGGACCCTCGTGATGCGGCACGGTGACTAAGTCTGTCACCAGGATGTATCTCAAGAACGGTGATGGCTAGACTGTTGAAATTTACACAGATGATGTATTTCTATTGCCGCTATAACAACAAATACTAAAAATGAAATAAAATAAATATTTAAGGGGGGCTCCCATACAACAAACTTGTTTTATGGTACGGAACCCTTCATGCGCGAGTCGGACTCGCACTTGCCCAATTTTTTTTAATTATGAAGGTATGCCTTTCACCGTTTTTGGCACAAAGCTTCTTAGTGCCACAGCATGCAATATTCAAAGTGGCCCTGAGTCCGTGAACGTGATGGTACAATTTCAATATTTCATTATATTTTTGAGAAAGTCTCATGTTTCGATGTTTCGATGCGGTGCAAAGAGACGAGGGGTGTATAATGAAATTTCACACAGAAAGTAATCTTCTTTTATTTTAATATCTATTTGTGATCGACTGATCGAATATGGTGGCCTTTTTTTATTTCATTGTATATTTCAGAACAGCACTATAGCCAATACTTTAGCGTGAACACTTTCACAACTAGCTAGGTACAGAATTGAAAACAACCCCAGAAGCTGGTATAGCCCCTTAGGTGGGCGCAACCCCACCCCGATACCGTCAGAGCCCTTCAGGTGGGCGATTTTATAGTACAATGCCTTCAACGAGCTGGGCCGGCTGATGAATGAGATGTTCTTTATAGATGGAAGTTAGCGTAAATATACGGTTAATAATGCTTTAGTGTTAAGTCTTGATGAACTAAGAAAGTTTTTATACAAACCTAGAATTTATCCGCAAGTTTGTCTGCAAAGGTAATAAAATCACAGAACTGGGGTTAAATTCGATGCAGATCGAGTGAGAGTACAATGAACGAATAGGGTCTCGCTGTAAAGTACCTAAGGTGGGGTAAGACTATCACCGAGAGATGACTGCCACTAATTAACTATTTTGGCTTAGTGACGACAGTGACCCAAACAGAATCATAGTCTCCGAAACGAGAGCACGCCACTTGTCCCTATCCTGTGCAGTTTCTCGCCAGTTTTCGACTGAAGGGTCGATTGCAATAAAATTGTATATAAAACTTAATGGATTTCTTTGTGTGACGAAAGTTACCCATGCATTTTGTATGACTAACTTTCGTCACCCAAAGGAAGTGATCGTGTTTTTTTGTTAACTAAGCTTTTAACTAAGTACATTTTTTTTGCAGTCGACCCTGAAGAAGACTGCCACAGTCCAATAACTAACTGTTAGTACCCCATTAGACAATAAACTATGTTAATCTTACCTCGCCTTACCTTACAGCATCTCCCCAGCAACCCCAAAATTTAATATAAGAAATGTCACGTAAATACTTACTTAGGAAATAAGAGGCCATAAAAACATACTTAGGTTGCCTGTTCACTGACAGAGCGGCGAAAATGAACCGATCTGGTTTTGTCTTTGTGAAGCTCAAACAAGATTTTTTTTTTATAATGGTCTTACAATCTATTTTTACACCCATTAAATATTTTGCGTAGTAGCGCCTATGAAAATTTAATAGCAACATAAGCAACTACGTTTATACCTCGGGCGACAAATTTAATGATCCCTGAGACAATTCATAAAATTGATGATGATAAATTTCTATGACGACGAGGTTGGCGCAGTTTGTAGAGCACCTGCCTACTGAACCGGTGGTCCCGGGTTCGAATCCCGGCCAGCACAAATATTTGTGTGATGAACTCGAGTATTTGTGCTCGAGTCATGGTTGGTTGTTCTATGTATTTGAGTACATATTTATCCATATATAAGCAATATAAGTATGTATATCGTCGTCTAGTACCCATAACATAACACAAGCCCTCTTGAGCTTAATTTGGGACTTTATCGATTTGTGTAAGGTTGTCTGATATTTATTTATTTACTTACTTATAAATGTATTTATTTATATTTATATTATATACTTACTTACTCCGTTGGCTCAGCGACCCAAAGTGGATCTTGGCCTCCGATACGAGATGGCGCCAGCGCGCCCTGTCTTGGTCGATCTCCTCCCAGTTTTCTGCATATTTATATATATATTTTATTAATATTTATTTATATATTGATTGAATGCAAAGTTTTGTCGTACGGTACGGTCACCGTACGTACAATAAGGGTGTCAAAGGAATCAAAATCTATTTATTTATTTCATTTAATTCTTACTATTAATACTGCTCCGTAACTTAAGGCTCTATCCGTTCAAAAAATGGTAGATTGTTTTAGACATTTTTCTCTATGATCAAACATGTTTCTTAACGTACATATTATCAATGTTACTACCTAGAACGGGGTCATTGCGATTTATTGGTATTTATTAGAAACCTAGTTTGAATTTTTCATAGATAACTTTTGTTTCAAACCCTACCCGAATTTGTCAAAAGTGAAACAAATAACTCTTTTTTTTTTACTTTTTTTCGACTGCACGCAATACGCAATGGAAGCATGAAATAGCTATGTTACTTTCTAGAACACAGGGAAAAGTATTATTTCAAAAAGTTGGTTGCAATTTTATTATCAATACATTTGTCATAATATGAAAAAAAAAATTTTTAAAGGAATTAGGGCTCTTAAAATTATTTTTTCTTAACCAACGTTAAAACGATAAATAATTTTGAAGACAAGAAATTCGAGTTATTTATTAATAATATTAACAGTAACATTTCCTACATTAGTACAGTTTTTGAAAATAACAGTTATATTTTTTCCAGCAACCGTTAGTTTGGTATCATACGGACTGGATGTTTCTTGCGGCGTTTCCTCTCGAAGTGACTGCAAAGAAATTTTTCGATCCACATTATCGCTTTTAATGCGAACTAAATCTTCTTCATCGCCATCAGAATCTTCAATAACAATATCCGTCGATCGTAATTCTCTACCAGAATCAGATACGCGCGCCTGCGACGTGGACTGCTTATCTTTAACAGCTTCCAAAGCCGTAGATACATTCCAATCAGTGGCTTCTACCTCTTTAGTTTTAAAATCAATCGCATCAGTGGGCATTTGTTGTGCGCTAACAATTTCATTTTGCAATTCATTAACAGTTGTTACTTCTACTTCTTCAGTTTTAATATGCATTACATCTATATGTGCCAGTTCTGTTGGTTCAGTTTTAATATAAATCTCTTCCTCAGTAGCCGATTCCATTTCGTCTCTCTCATATGCAGTTTCCAGTCCCATGTCTTCATTATCGATATAAGTCTCATTTCCCATGCGCTCGACCTCAACAGCTATGCATTTTGGCATAACAGAATTATTCCCTTTGTAGTTCTTTGCAAATTCAAGCATATCAACGAACTGTTGTTGATTGGAACATCTAAATTTATCTTTATTTTTATCTAAACTGGTCACCTGGCCGCCAAAAGCAGCCGCGGATCTCCGGTAGCAATGACCAGTATAACGTTCAGGGTTCGGTAAATTCAAGTACTTCGCTATTTCTTTAGGAAGGGCTGCCATTTTATGCCGACCAATGACTTGCTTCGTGCAATGACCATCTCTAAAATTCAAAAAGAATCTGGACGTCTCAATATCAATGGGTCTTAAGGCTTGATATTTTTGTACCACAGGAATAAAGTCATCTCGAATGGCGAACAGTTTTTCGGTTTTGTTTATAGAATCTAACGCCTTTCCAATCATGTTACTGTCTATCGTTTTTATGTCGTTCACAGTGATGGCAGTTAGTTCAACTGATCTACAACCACCGCAAACACCGATGATAATGGCCACCTGTAACAATAGAAATAAAGTCAGCAATCTTTCTTACTAAAGCCGAAAGATACACGCCTTAGAAGTTACTTTAGCTCATACATATATCAGATATAATATATGTATGTGTATGCAAATATTGCAAATATCTATCGATACTATACAACGCAAATCAAATTTAATAACCACCATAATATTTCACATACTATATTAAAATAATGCTTTTATTACTAGACTGAAAACATCGTATTAACTTTAAAATATAAGTACCTACATATTTTGATGTTATGAAATCATCTTAACAAACATTGAATACAGCGGCCACATGTCATAGCCACAAAATTACGTATAATAATATTAATAATTTATTGTCACATCAGAAGGCACGGTAAGAAAATACGGTACCCCTCCGATAAAAGGCATTTCTTATCTCGCTCAGAATCACAAACAAGTGCACAGCAGCCAGAAAAGTTAGAAAGAGATAGTATACATCCACAGAAAGCGCGTTGTTAGAGGCCAGGAAACGAGCGCTTATTAATATTATTACGCTAGTACGAGTTTGGTTGGAAGACATGAATTACTGAAGCGGTATTAGTTAAATTAGTATAAAATATTGTAGTGATAAACTAATTTTAAATAACACTCGTTTAACTAGAATTTACTTTATTGCGAGTACCCTTAGTCTGCTTAATAAAATACTATCATTAGTAAAATGTACGGCACCCTTGGTTTTTTCTTTCATAGAAATAATAGAATTGAGCCGAGTAGTGAAATAATAGAAATAATAAAAAAACAGACATCGCTGCAAGCGTGACAATATTTAAATAATCTCCAATTTCGTGGCCTAGGCCGGTAAGAAACCCGATACCGCGGCGCGGCAGCGCGCATGTGCGTTCTCTTATGTTGAGTACATTGACCCACGTCCGTGTCTAAAATGCGATATTTTGCGTTTTATAACATGTTTACACTGTTTATAAGGATTATAAAAATATGAGGGATAAGTACCTTAGTTGCCAGATACCTGTCATCAGGGGCTTCATCTATGAATTTTTTTATGTTTTCTGGAGTTAAAATCTTCGACTTATTACTCTGGTATCCAGCGTTACGCTTTCTTAGCCACAAAGTTAGATTAATATAATCTTTGAAATAGATATTGTGTTTTGCTCGCATTGTGCTTTTCAACATTGAATACACCCCCCATAAACTACTTGGCTTTCGAGTTTTGGATATTTCATTGAAATAAGTCAGAAACACATCTTCAGAAAAAGTTTTAACATTATGTTGATCTTTCCATTTCATAAAACTACCGTACACACTTAAATATCTGTTCTTTGATCCTGGTGGCAACAGACTGTCTACTAACACACTCTCTACTTGATCATTACTTTCGTCACTAGATAATTCGCTCATTTTCACTGAAAATAAAACACAAAATCTATTTAATTATAAAACTCCTATTGGGCTGTCGCCGTCACTGCCGCCATTTTATTATTTATGACGTGGCACAGCGCGGCAGGTCCGCTTTCAAACGTGGTTCGACTTCAACTAACCATTCGTTCCGTTCCTCTCATTCGTGTCATTCACTCGATTCGCGTGTTCACTCGCACCGCCTGTACGCGCGCCAGCTACCATAGACAATCTAATAAAGTACATTACTACGGAGGTCGGGAAAATAGGGATTGCCGGCCGAGTACGTGCAGACGAATAAGAATACGAAGCTGACGATCCCTTTTCATGCCGAGGTATGTTATTGTTATTATTGATTTTATGTAGGTATAATAATGGTTGTTGTTTTTTGGGCGTATTGGCAGAATTATATAAATATTATAACGCTTCTGGTATTTTTTTTAATGGCTGATCGCGATCGCGATGATGCTATGACATAAATTGGTAGGTATGAATACTATAGAAGGTTGCTTTGCGGCGAAGGTGCTAATGTTGTACCAAATTTATACTAAAATTAAGGTTCAATATAATTTTCCTCTTTTGTTACCAATTATTTTAGTAATTGTATATCAATGTTATGGCTATGTTTAATAATTGAGGTTCTCATAATGCTTATACTTTTTAGGGTTCCGTCCCCAAAGGGTAAAAAACCGGCCAAGTGCGAGTCGGACTCGCGCACCGAGGGTTCCGTTCAAACACTTTCCATCCCTAAGTGGTTAAGTTAAGTTTGCACCTGGTATGTATAGCGCCCCATATCAATTAGGTGCAAAGTTAGGTATTAAAATATTAAAAAAAAAACTACTTACTAGATCTCGTTCAAAACAATTTTCGTTGGTAGTTTTTATAGTAATGTACATCATATGTTTTTTTTAAGATTTTTCATTTTCTTATTTTAGAAGTTAGAGGGAGGGGGGGGGACCAACTTTTTTCCACTTTGGAAGCGTCTGTCACGCAAACTATTTGGTTTAGAAAAAAAATATTTTAAAAACCTCGATATCATTTTTGAAGACCTATCCATAGATACCCCACACGTATGTGTTTGATGAAAAAAAAAAATTTGAGTTTCAGTTCTAAGTATGGGGAGCCCCCAATATTTATTATATTTTTTTTATTTTTGCATCAAAATCTTAATGCGGTTCACAGAATACATCTACCTACCCAAGTTTCAACAGTATAGCTCTTATAGTTTCGGAAAAAAATGGCTGTGACATACGGACGGACAGACGGGCAGACGGACAGACGGACAGACATGACGAATCTATAAGGGTTCCGTTTTTTGCCATTTGGCTACGGAACCCTAAAAACGGGACCCTAGTACTGCGACTTCGCTGTCCGTCCGTCCGTCCGTCTGTCACCAGACTGTATCTCAAGAACGGTGATAGCTAGACAGTTGAAATTTTCACAGATGATGTATTTCTATTGCCGGCTGCCGCTATAACAACAAATACTAAAAATAAAATAAAATAAATATTTAAGGGGGACTCCCATACAACAAACTTGTTATAGATTATGGTACGGAACCGTTCATGCGCGAGTCGGACTCGCACTTGCCCATTTTTTTTAGTTTAGCGGAAATCAATATTTATGAAATCACAAAGAAATATAGTATTAAAATAGCACAAAATTGATAAATGAACATTAATTGACGTCTTAATTTTGTAGGTACAAACTTTTAGAGAAATGCTCATATTTGAAAAAAAAGTTACTTTTTAGAGTTCCGTCCCCAAAGGATAAAAAACGGGACCCTATTACTAAGACTCCGCTGACCGTCCGTCTGTCTGTCTGTCTGTCTGTCTGTCTGTCTGTCTGTCCGTCCGTCCGTCACCAGGCTGTATATCTCAACCGTGATACTTAGACAGTTGACGTATTTCTGTTGCCGCTATAACAACAAAACCTAAAAAACAGAATAAAATACATATTTAAGGGGGCTCCCATACAACGAACGTGAATCTTTTGTCGTCTTTTGCAAGATACCTACTGTCACCAGGCTATAAGTATCTCCTAAACTGTGATAGCTATACAGTTCAAATTTTCACAGATTATGTATTTCTTTTTCCACTTTAACAACAAATACAGGAAACAAAAAGTTTCAAATTATTTAGTTGTACGGAACCCTCGGCGCGGGAGTCCGACTCGCACTTGGCCGGTTTTTATTTTATTCATGAGATCTAATCTAAGAGGATATTTGAAAAATTGTCCATCAGTATATAATAGTTCCAATGCCGTCCGCAATAGCGCTAGTGTAGGAAGAAAGTATGAAAAAAACAAGTTTTAGACAGAGAGAACTGTGTCGAATTGAATTCTTTTAGGTGACCAGTTACTTCCTTTACGTATATACAGAAAAAAACACATAATTAAGTTTTGTATACAAACACAAACCGTTGCTAAGTAACAGAACTACTTTCAGCCACAGTAGCGCTACCAATTTAACACCTTTCAGTGGACACTTTTGGATTTATGAAGATCCCGCTCCTCTCTTTTATACTCCATACTCTAATCAGCTCTTAGAATCAGCTACATATTATTCATCTGTGGTCTAACCTAGCAACTACGCCACACAAGGTTCCCCACCAAAGAGTATTGTTACATGTTAAATTAAGTAAGTATACTCGACGCCACGTAGCTTGGCAATAGCGACCAATGACTCCTCCTACCATGAAACTCAATTTCTAATGAAGACACTTTTTTTGTTCCCCGTAACGACCATTTTTGCTACACCGTGGTAGCGGGTCCGCTCCCTCCACGCCCAGACACCCTCTACCACGGTGTAGCAATAAAAGTAAAAATGGTCGTTACGGGGAACAAAAAAAAGTGTCGTCATTAGAAATTGAGTTTCATGGTAGGAGGAGTCATTGCTCGCTATTGCCAAGCTACGTGGCGTCGAGTATAGTACATTATGGATCATGTCATGAGTTTTTTTTAATCCAGTTCAAAGGAAATGAAACTATTAAACAAGTAACTAAGAAATAATCTATATTTTTCTTAAGTATTTTGTCGTTAAGTATCATCAATTGCACAAGTTTATATTGATTTAAATTAAATTTAAGTTTTTTTGTATCTAACATACATTTGACCACCTTATTACACATTTTTACCTTTTGGAATTGTATTATTTGTATTGAATGTACAATAAAAGGCCATTAAAAGGGTTCGTCATATTAAAGTAGATTTTCGTTTATACACGACAGTTCGGCTTCGGTTTGACGTCATAACCGAACTAATGAGACTAAAAGTGTTGCAAGTAGTTTGACCCCGGACTATTAAACTGAAATACCTACTGCAAGTATAGATAGATTAAGGGCCGATTGTTCAATCACCAGATAGATTTATCTGCTAGTTTAAATGCGCGAGCGCGTAAACATCGTTTTCTAAATGCTCCGTTTCAATAATTCCTCTAATCAGTGAATAGTGGGTTTCTCGTACTGAAATTTATACCAAAATACTCGTGGCAAAATAGTGATTGTGTAATAGTTCAAGTGAGTGTTAATAAACAATTAAATTAAGCAGAAATTACAAAAAACACTTCGAATCAAAAAAATTTTGCATAAATTTGACGGCTGATTCATTCAAACGGGTAAGCGACAAGAAGTGCTTACGGCGCTTATGACACTTTGGGCGTGAACTATGACGGCCGCCCGTTGACCAAGGACTGCGAGCTAATTCCTGGAAACGCTGGGAACCTTGACCTTGTTGTGCCCGAACTTAGTAATTTTGTAATAATTCGTTATGATATGATCATATGAAATGAAATAAACCAGACAACAAGTGCATCCACACATCGTTGATATTTTAATACTAAAAGGACCTACAACACACTAAAAATGATTTGTTTAGCTTGTGATAGAAAAACAGAAAGACTAGATCGTCTTTTTTGCACACATTGCAAAGGCTGCTACCACTACCAATGCTTAAACATAACGACTGCATATTTCACGGAAAATGGAGTCGAATTAAAAAGGATTTGGAAATGTCCTTCTTGCGAATTAGTCACACGTCAACGGCGTAATGACAACACCCCTGCGTCCCCAGCGGTCATCAAACATATTGAGCGTGGACTAGGAGAGGCAAACATTACCAGTGATGCGGATATCTCGAACCTGCTGGGGGACACTGTCACAAGCTTATCGTGTTCCCCATCCCCAAACCATCAAGAACAAAACTTGCGCCACTCTGAAAGCCTGAACACAGGCAATATTTCTTTTGATCGATTTAGTCAATTAATTAAAAAGGAATTTGATGCAATGAAGGAGAGCCTAACTGAATGCATCACAAAAAATATTAAACAGGCCCTGATAGTTGAATTCAACTCAAAAATCAACAACTTAAAAGAAGACATAACCCGCAATTCATCCGCGTTGACACAAGAGCAAGTACGTTTGCAACAATCCATAAATGTCATAAACGAAAATATTAAGCAGTTAGAATCGGAGAACAAAAAATTACGCACTGAGTTGGAATTATTAACCAAAGAACCAGGATTCAAGGAAAAAACAATTACTGAAGAAAAAATCCATAATAAGACGATAGTTCTGTATGGTTTAGATGAATACCCAGACGAAAACTGGCACGTACTTGTAGATCGTGTCGCCGGTATATTTTACGAAATGCTGGGCACGGATGTCAATGGGTTTATTGAGGACGTCAGAAGAATGGGCAAGCGCGGGTACCGAAGACCAATAAAAGTGGAATTTATTAGCAGGAGAATGAAAAACTACGTCTTAAACAACCGACATAATTTCCACAACACAGGCATTGCAGTTTCAGAATTTATGGACTCGGTGACACTAAAAAAACGGCAAGTATTAGGAGATACTTTAAGAGATGCTCGAACGCGCGGTCTACGCCCAATAGTGAAAAACGAGAAGGTGTTTGTAAATGGCCGCGAATATTCACTTCCATCGACTGCGGGACACGAACAGTGTACGAATAGCACACCAACAGACACCAACGGCACATCTAAGCGAAGTGCAACGCAAGTCGACATCAAGACATCGAGCTCTGCTGAAGGCTCCCCGGAGACGGATGTACACAATCAACAGACTTTTCGTCGAAACTAAGTATGGCGAATCTACCTACTTTACAGTTTTATTTCAAAATATGCAAAGCTTAAATAATAAACTACACATTTTAGAGACTTTTCTAAGCGACCATTCCTTTGATGCAGTTTGTATTACTGAAACTTGGATGACGTCATCACAGATTGATTTAGTTTGCATACCAGAATTCGAAATAGTTACGAGTTTCAGTCGAAGTGAACATAATGGTGGGGGTAATTGTATTTTGCTTAAAAAGGGTGTAGAATACTTTGTAAGAAGCGACATTAATGAAATATCTACTGAGTATGTGTCAGAATGCTGCTGCGTTGAACTACCTAAATTAAATACTATACTAATTTGCATGTATAGACCAGATAGAAATATTGAGACATTTTACAAGTGTATGGAAAAAATATTAGATAAAATTAAACACAAAGAACAGAATAAAAATATTGTGATAGGGGGTGACTTTAACATTAATATGATGCTAAAATCGAATTGCACTCTCCGTTTATCAGACCTAATGTTAACACTTAACCTAGCTGAAATAGTTAAAAAGCCTACACGAAAAACGCCGAACTCTTCCAGTTGCATTGATCTTGTTTTTACTAATAACAAATCACACACCACTACAATTGAGGAGCACGGATTATCTGATCATATGAGTATTATATGTAAATTTGAAAACCAGCCAAATATAAGTAACAAAAATATAAATAATAAACCTCTTAGAATTTATAAAAGAATATACAGCCAACAAAACCAAACAAGTTTTAAAAACGACTTGTCTAATATAAACTGGAACCTTGTACTGGCCCATGAAAATGTTAATGATAATTATAATACATTTTCTGCGGTATTAAACAATATACTAGACAAAAGAATCCCGGTAAAGCGTCTAACCATACAATCAAAGCGTAGAAACACATGGCTTACAAAGGGTCTTAAGATATCTTGTAAGCATAAAAGATTATTACAAATACATGCAAACGGAGTAGAAAATGATTCCGTCCTTAAAAAACATTATAAAAAATACACAAAGGTTTTAAAGAAAACTGTCATTCAATCAAAGAAATTGAACTATATAAATGAAATGAAGAAATCTAGTAACAAAACCGTTACTATGTGGAAAATAATAAATAATTTAAAAAATAAAAATAAAGTACGGAAAAACCTAAAATTGAATATAATACCTCAAAACTACGTCACAGAAGACCCTAAACATATTGCAAATACATTTAACAATTTTTTTACTTCGGTTTATGATGGTCAGCAAGTATCAAGACAAGAGGGTGACAACCCTACTGTCCTGTGTGGTCGTCCTGTGCGCGAGCCACTTGCTAGCTCCCTGTTTCTACACCCAGTTACAGAGCTGGAGGTATTTAGGATTATACGAGGCCTTAAAAATACACGTAGTGCCGGAATAGATGGAATCCCGCCTACATTGCTAAGATTTTGTGCAAGTGAACTGACACTTCCATTATGCATGCTCATAAACGAATCATTTAATGAAGGTACGTTCCCTCAGCAACTTAAGAATGCAATTATAAAACCTATACATAAAAAAGGTAACACTCATGATTCCAATAACTATCGACCTATAGCACTATTACCCGCCATATCAAAAGTTTTCGAAAAATGCATGTGCAACCGTGTCTACAAATTTCTCGAAAAAAGTAACGTCTTAGATAAAAGTCAGTATGGTTTTCGGAAGAATAGGTCTACTGCTCTAGCTGTAAGTAATTTTACACAAGGAATTCTGACGGCTATGAATAACAAGCGCTACGCAGTAGGCTTACTCCTCGACCTCACTAAAGCATATGATAAAGTTTCCCACAAAGTTCTGCTAAATAAACTTTATGGATCGGGTATTAGAGGCGTTGTACACGACTGGTTTAAATCTTACCTTGATCGTCGTATGCAACTCGTTCAGGTCGAATACCTAAATCCAGTATCAAATGAACTGGAGATAGTTAGCTCCGATACTTTGGAAGTAAGAGGTTCAATTCCACAAGGAAGTGTTCTTGGATGCTTATTGTTCTTATTATATATAAACGATCTTCCGAAAGAAATTAATGAAAAATGTACCTTATTTGCTGATGATGTTTCTGTTCTATTTGAATTTAATAAAAACGAAAACTACAATAATAAGTTAGCTAATACAATAAACCAAATAAACAACTGGTTGTCCGACCATAACCTCTTATTAAATACCGATAAAACAAGACTAATACAGTTTCACCCGTTTCAAAAACCATCACTAAAATTAGAGTTAACACTTCATAACAAGAAAATTGACGAAGCAGGATATTTTACACTTCTAGGTATTACACTCGATACACACATGAATTGGAAAAACCACATTTCAAATATTAAGACTAAAATATCTAGATTCTTGTATGCACTATTTACATTACGTAAAAGTACGAACTTCTCCGCAGCACTATCAGCCTATTACGCCTATGCGCATTCGTGGTTACGGTATGGGATTACTATGTGGGGCAACAGCACTAATGCACACGAATTATTCGTGATGCAAAAAAAGTGTATGCGTATATTAGTGGGTATACCAAATAGAGAAAGTTGCAAACCGCATTTTATGGAGCATGGTATCCTTACGCTACCATGTCTATATATTTACGAATTATGTATGTTTGTGCGTAAAAATATACACATGTTCAAAAAACAGCAAAACAAAAGATTCGAATTTAAACTTACATTACCCGTACCAACAATAGAACTCTTCAGAAGTAGCCCATGTTATGCAGCAGTTAAATATTATAATCAAATCCCGGACCATATTAAAAAAGAAGCAAGTGACAAAACATATGCAAAAAAGTTAAAGTCATTCTTAGCACAAAAATGTTTTTACACTGTGCAAGAACTGTTTGAGATCAGTCGTTAAAGATTTTGTTTTAATTTGAATTTATGTTATTTATCATTTGTTATTTTTTGTAATTTTAGTTAACTTTAATTAGATTCTAGTTAACAGCGGCTGTGTTAATTTTAAATAGATTTTTGTACACCCTTAGATGTCTGCTTAAGCAGGCTTAGTTTTAAGATTTTGCAATACCCTTACAGGGTCCATGTGATACATATGTATATTTTTAAGATCTCTTGTAATTACCATGGTATGCAATAAAGAATATGAATGAATGAATGAATGAATAAATTATTGCTATTCTTTTCTCCCGTCATATAAAAGAAAAGTGACAGCCAACATTTATCTGACAGATATGTTTTATCTGGTGATGGAACAATTAGCCCTTAAACACATATTTGACACATGACAGGACCCATATAACGTAAATCTGCACTACATATTGAATTGCATAAAAAAAGAACAAGTAATGACATAAGTAGTGGTTTTTCAAGTATCTATAAACGTTTTTCACTTTGTATTTGATACAATTGAGTTCGTGTTTTTTTGTGTGTCACGGTGTGAAGTATTTAACGATAATAAACCATTACACAAACAGTTACGTACCTACTATATTTTCTTTTTTAAGCTGTGTTGTGACCAAATCTCGTGTTTCGATTCTTGTGTTATTTCTGTAAACTGGTAAAAATCTATTAAATCGATAAATTTATAACCTGAATAAATAAACAAAAAATAAATTACTATTTTACATAGAAAGCTTTAGTGAGTCCAACTCAGTCCGACGGCTCGTACCTCAAAATGATATTGAAAAAAAAAAAAGTTCGTCGATAAAATCGATTAGATCAACCATTCATAATCGTTAGATTTGGCATACAATTATGTCTTTGCTAAATCACTACAAACATCATCAGACACCTGTCAAATATGTGTTTAAAAAAACAGACTGTAAAAGGTTTATAAATAAGTATGTATACAGACAAGTTATTTTTCCTTGCACCGCAAATGTGACGTTTGTGCCGTCGTACATGTTAAAAAAAAAACGCCAAAAACGCATGTTAAGTGTCACAGATTACAAAACATCAGTTAGTAGTCAATATTCAGTGAGTTCTATAAAGAAACGTTAAATGGAATAAATTATATTAACAACTTTACAAAACGCAGATTCCATTAAATTCTTGATAAAAAGAAAATATTGATTAAAAACAAAAACAGATTATCAAAACCTTCACCACATGCACGTAAACCATGAATGTAAATAGACGTCGGTAAAAATAAAGTTGACCATAAACATTTTTAAATTTTCTAGTTTATGCTTCTTTTAAAATTTTGTAATTCTATGTTTTAGCGGGAAATATGAAAATATTTTTTGATGACTGTTGTTCAATTGACATATAAGACTTATTTTAATTGGTTATTGTTTATTTTGTTCTTGTGCCAACAATTGTCGCGTGGCTTATTCTAGGTAGGTAGGTAGGTATACTTCCCCGGTTTTCAGTTCGTCTAGCATTAGCACGACTGTGCTTCGTGACTTTTGTCACTCTCTCGCAATACTGCAAAGAAAGTGACAGGTGATACTTCACGCGCGAGAAAGAATCGGTTGCCTCAGTTGTGCTAGGTGTGGATGTAGTAGCTTAGGTAACTAACAAGGAATACAGATATAGGGAATGTACATATAGGAAAACCAGTAATTAATTATCAATTTGCTTGAACAAACTTCTACAGAAGTTAGAGGGTTTGGTCAATATTCAGTACTTTGAAGGACAATTTCTCCTAACAGGTTGAATTTGGGCAGCTAAAAAAGAATAAGTACGTGTCTGCTATTTTATTAGACTACATCTATATCAAAATGAATCCAACCCAAGTCGGACAGTTGGGTACCCTTCCTTTCAGTACAAGTAGGTCCTTTAATTTGCTGAGATAAAGGGAATTAATATTTCATTAGGTTTCGTTATGAAAATAATAAAAATTACATTGGCAGACAAACGTAGTCTAATCTTATTAAATGGAACTGAAATTCATGACCAAATCATTTCTAAAAAAACCAAAAAAATATAATGATTCTAATTACCTACAGTTTTTTTTCTCTTATTTATTTAGAAAATATATTCAAATTAAACACCTGTCCAATTACCATCATGAGCCAAATAAAAAAAAAATAAGATTCACTTGAATTTTAACATAAAAGCTTATTAACCCTCAAATTAGCATCAAACCCGTCCCAATTGCCCCGACCATAACAAGAAAGATTCTTGGCAAAGGAAATGCCCACTCAAAAGTGCGGAAAGCCGAAATGCTATTCATCCAATTTCCCTTAAAAATACGCACAAGATATCTAAACCTACACAAACTCGCATCTCTCTGTAAAGTGTAATTGATATAACCGACTTTTTGCATGACGAATAAAGTCTATTTTTCATAACAAGGGGGAAAAGAGATATTTTGAAGTTATGAGTCGATATGAAGCTATTCTTGAGGGGAGTGTATAAATCTGCTTGGCCGAGGCATTTGTGCTATGACGAGGGTCACAACCTCACAACACGGGCATTGGGCCCATCCATTCATGATTTATTCATGTTAACTTTGTCTAGTTCTTTATGCTTTCAGGGTTCTGCAGATGAATAAAAACCAAGATCAAATTACGTACATAAATTAAAAAGCCGCAGAGGGTTCCGTATAAACTGAAAGTACCTACTGCATATTGGTCTAACAAAAAGATAAACTAAACTGAGCGACAAACTTAACTCCGTTGGAAACCTGCTGTCCCCATACAGCGACATAGGTTGTGGTTAGTTTACCAACTGTAAATAAGTATGTAATTACAAAAAAATAACTATTTATTATAATGTAACTACATGACGGTTTTAGATTTTTTTATTTACTTAGGTTTGATTCTCCTGCCAGCGTCGTATTTATTGATTGCATTGACTTAGAATTAGAAGTTTGTTTTTTTTACGACTCTAAGAGGTTTCGGGCCTGAGAATTATTCATTACTAGCTTTTGCCCGCGACTACGTCCGCGTGGAACTTGGAAGTATGGAAGCAACCTCGTACAACACGATAGATATCCACCTAATCACCTTAATTAATAAAAGAGCGCCTAAGCAAATGTAAGAGCAATTGTGCTTTTGGTCTAATCATTACATTTTCTACAGGGTCATCAATGTCATCATGAATTACTTACTCACTTTTCAATCTTTTTAGGTACAATTTCTAGGATGAAAACTATCCTATGTCCTTCCTCGGATCTTAAAATATCTCCATGCCAAATTTCATCACAATCGATTCAGCGGTTTAAGCGTAAAGAGGTAACAGACAGACAGACAGACAGACAGACAGACAGACACACTTTCGCATTTATAATATTAGTATGGATTAGTATGGATATCATTTCAGTTCAAACAGACATACAATACAACATATAGTGATCCTATGAGGTATCCGTGTTTGCCGATTGAGGTACGGAACCCTAAAAAGAAATAGTCAACACTTTGTCGACGGCAGTGGATCGCTAGTCAAGTAGTTGATACACTTGAGGAATTTGACTGATTGTCCGAAGGTGGAGTGCGAGGTTGATTGTTAATGTTTAGAAAGTCCGTTTAGTCCTAAGATTAGTTTTAATGCTAAGTAGGTACCTAATGCAAAACTGAATTAAAGTAATGACAGTAAAATGTTAAATGTTATATTTGAATGAGCCCGGTCGCGATACGTAGTAACTTGTATATAATCTGTGGCGATAGCTTCTAAATATGCACTGACTGACTTTGTTAAGAAGAAATACCTACCACTGCAAATTTTTTCATACACGTTGAAGTTTGGTTGTCGACTGTTCCCTCCTCGAAAACTTAACTACATAATTGTTTTCGTTACGATAAGTTAAGTTTCTATGGAAACTAAAGGGGTAGGAATGGTTCTGTGTCGGAGCATTTTGGGTTTTGCGGTTATTATTATTCCATTTGTGTCCAACCCTTTCGGCGTAGTGATTGGACAAAGACATTTATACCGACAGAGGGCACTGTACAAATTGCATGGCCGTATTAAGTTTTTCTGAAATATTTACCCCTCGAAAACTTTAGAATGTAATTTTCAATATAATTTTATAATGTTAAAATCCGCCACTCAAGCTAATTCTAACGCGAATAAAAACAGTCCAAAACTTCGAGACAATGCTCCCAAACTCAAAATAATTTACAGCGTAACAAGATGTTTCCGTAAACTTGTTTACGATACAATTCCTCCAGTTTATCGTCTTATAATTATTTCGAGGGTCCCAGAGCAAACTTTTAATTCGCCGCCATTATTTCTGAGCAAAACGGCCGCCTTCATCGTTAATCATTTTCTTTTGCTGAGTACTCGATTTGGTTAATTTATCTGCTCTTTATAGAGTTTTAATTTGTTTTATGACAACAAAACAGTGGTGCCATAACGCACGAAAAACAATCTTGCAATCAGTTAATCTAGTCAAACCACGCTAACCCTTCCAACAAAATGAACTGTCAAACCATACAAACGGGTTCACTTTGTCAAACCACGCTAACACTTCCAACAAAATGAACTGTCAAACCATACAAACGGGTTCACTTTGTCAAACCACGCTAACACTTCCAACAAAATGAACTGTCAAACCATACAATTGGGTTCACTTTGTCAAACCACGCTAACACTTCCAACAAAATGAACTGTCAAACCATCCAAACGGGTTCACTTTGTCAAACCACGCTCACTCTTCCAACAAAATGAACTGTCAAACCATACAAACGGATTCACTTTGTCAAACCACGCTCACTCTTCCAACAAAATGAACTGTCAAACCATACAAACGGATTCACTTTGTCAAACCACGCTCACTCTTCCAACAAAATGAACTGTCAAACCATACAAACGGATTCACTTTGTCAAACCACGCTCACTCTTCCAACAAAATGAACTGTCAAACCATACAAACGGGTTCACTTTGTCAAACCACGCTAAGACTTCCAACAAAATGAACTGTCAAACCATACAAACGGGTTCACTTTGTCAAACCACGCTCACTCTTCCAACAAAATTAACTGTCAAACCATTCACTTTGTATGACGACTTGGCCTAAATTCAATGTTTCTTGCGGACATCTATAAACCTATATGCGCTTTGCAGAAGCGTTGACTAAACTTGCAATAAATCGTGAGATTAAGGTACTAAGAAGTGTGCTAACTCGACTGCTTGTTATGCATTCCGTATTTTAGATAATCACGGTCTTTTCCGCAACATGACATTTAATATTGTGTCTACAATGTCTACTTTGCTTACATAATTAATTCACTGGACTCAGTCCTATACGTGCAAAGTGTAGATACCTAACACTTGTTGCACCACGGCGCAAACTTCTGAATTTCATTAAAGCTATGTGCATTGCATTTAAACTACGAGAACTTAGATTAAGTTGGAGTGTTCATAACCAGAGTCGAAGCAAATACTGGGCGGTTGCGCCTGGGCGAGTATTTGCTTAGTTATCAACACTTAATGCTTGATGTATTCACAAAATGAAACACTATAGGTAGAAGGTTGATTTATTTATTTACACTAAAAATATTCTAATTATGGCACTATGCCTTAAGGCATTCTCTATAGTTCAAACAGTGGGTGAAACAGAAAAATTAGGTTCTATATTTTGATCTTCGTCGAAGTCTGTTGTTATGTTAATGCGACATAATTGATTATAGAAAAAATAGTACAAATAGCTACGAAATTGCGCTGATTTTTCCCGAACAAAGATGGCAGGTAGAGCCAAGTACTATAGTGCCGTAGGCTATTTAGAGCGGCTCGTGACGTGTAGAACCAGAAGAGCATAAGCCGAAGCAAATACAGGGCAGGGCAGTTGCTTATGAGCAACCATTTGCTTTGTTACCGGAACGTCTCGCAGTTCTGTCGGTGCTTAGATTCGACCATGTCTTTACACAACTATGGTAAAAAAGGAGGGTTACGCGGATCAAGTTGAGGGCATATTCTTGTATTAGCATAAAAGCCACTCACTGCGTCTATTTGTCATTAACAAATTAAAACTCTATAAAAAGTATAAATACCGGATAAATAAACCGAATCGGGTACTCAGCAATCAAAAATGATTAACGATGAAGGCATCGGTTTTACTCAGAAATAATATATAAAAGTTTGCTCTGGGACCCTCGAAATAATTATAAGACGATAAACGATAAACAGGAATTGTATCATAAACAAGGTTACGGAAACATCTTGTTATGCTGTAAATTATTTTTAATTTGGGAAATATTGTGTGTCTTGGGATTTGTTTTCATTTGCGTGGAAATTCGAGCGCAGTATACATTTCAACATTTGATTTCATTTTATCATACCTCAAGTATATTACTTATAATATATTGTATCAATGTAAGGTTCTGTAATTCTATTTAGTATGGTTTTTATACAGAAACTATAAGCAGCTGTTCTAACAGTTTTTAAAGGAAAAGAAAATAACCGCGGACAGGCAGAAGTGCGCTGCCAAATAAAAGTTGGAATTTGCACTGCCCCGTGGCAGGCGTATAATATGATTTCCGAAAATAATATCCCTCTAGGAAAGTCGCTTTTATGCACTTACACTTTTTTTTACATTTTTATTACAAGAAAAGTGGATCGACCATATTAAAATAATATTCCTGTACTTACTGCAAAAATCTTTCTTTCATTTCAAACTCGGGTCACAATGGCTTGAGAGGGAAACTTTGGCTCAAATAAAAGAAAAAAATACTCTCAACAGTAACCCGAGTAAAGTACGAGTAGGTAGTCAAAGTAGCCCGAACTTACATTTCTTGGTTCCTAATAAAATTGTCCTCTTAGCTTAGGGAGGGTTGTCCTCCCTAAGCTAAATTAAACTCGCATACGACACATACAATACAACGAATGCTCACTTTATCCAAATTCCACACCACACGTCGACAGTTATTACAAAACGCCAAAATAAATCAGCAGTACTCGTCAACAGTGTCCTAAAGTACTAAAGTCCATTTCCATTAAAACTGACTCGAATAAAGTTGTTAGTCGACGTGTAGAGACAAAACGCGCTGTCGAGGTGGATTTGATCAGATCCCGTGACGGACGGGATAAGCATTACATTTTAATCGCTGTGACTGTCGTTCCGGGTCTAAATAAATCACTGTGAAATATTATTACTGTGATTTTATCACGCTTGTGATCAGTCACGTTAACTTTATTGCTTGTAATGAAATCCGATCCTTGTATAATCTACCTATGTATTTAACCGTGTTATAGTCAAACTTACTAAATGCATTGGGAACGACACTCTTGTAAGTTTAATACTATAAATATACACTTAAAAACGCTTAATGTAAAAGAGATAACACTAATAGCAGGAATAAATAAACACTACAAACATCTGTATTTCTACTTTCCGGATATCTACTGTTAGGTCTAAACCTTTTCCGTACCTATTTCGTATTTTGTAAGGTGTACTAATTGTGTAAGTACCTACTTTTACCAAATTGCGTTAAAAAAAAAAGAATAAATTAGGTATGACATATATGTCATATATGTCATGGGACATTATGAAGTTGTCATATAATATTATTATATGCCAACTTCATAATGTCCCTAAATGCAGTTCTAATTGTAAGAACGATATGCATTGCTAAATTGGAGGTATCGCAAAGCTTCGTCGTTTGTACCGTAGTTCCATCGTGATGACTGACGAGTCACAGTGACTTTTTGACGGCTGATCACTGTGACTTCATTCTAGCGTTATTTATCGCAACTCTAGATCCCGTGACGGATGCCGCAGGGCTTAGGGCCGTTTGTCGTCTGAATTTAGTATCATCCGAACCAATTTATAGTTTAAACCATACTCAATAAAGCCCACTTTAGTTATAGACAGATTGTGATCGTTTTCTTAGGGATTTAGATGTAACTAACGTTGAGAAAACGGCTGAGTTATGAATATTGGATGAATTGAACGGGGTTTGATATTAATTGGTTTGAGATTTGAGATTTGAAGCAATTGTGATTGGTAATGAAAGATAAAGGGTCAAACTATAAGTACCTACTTTATGTTTTTGTTGTTTAAGCATTATAACTGAGTGATTTTGTGTTCTTTTAAAGAAATATATCATTTCGCCTTTACACTCTTGCATTGTAAATTATTGATTATAGGAAAATAAATTATCATATTAGGTTGCATTAATGGAATACTTTTAAAAAAGATTTATTTTAAGAAAGAACTTTTGTAACATAATATTATATAGGTAATAAAAATTAATAGGCAAGATATGCTAGCCCCACTGGAGAGAATTATCATTCATCAGAACAGAAGGCATCATAAAATCTTCCTGCTTCTAGGCCGTCTCTCTGTGGTTCAACTTTAAGTTGAACTGTTGTCAATACACTCATAGTATCAATTTCTTCTCAAACTTACCCAGATATTAATTGGGCCATACTCAGAGTGTCGCATTGACCCCTTCATAAAATGATTACGAGCGCTTTGCCCCGACTAATTACGTTAGCTAAGACCGCGCAATTGCATTTGCCAGCGCCTTCACGACATTTAATGTGAACAGAATCTAGTACAATCGGCCAAAACTTTACATAGTTACTGTCAGCTAAAAATTGGTCTACCACTTTCCGAATTTATTTTATGACATCTAATGTTCGAGTTGGCCTACGCACCGTCGCGCAGAACAGTGACTCTCCGCCTTCCACTTTTGTTGGAGCGTGTTTATAGCAGTGACGCACACGTATTAATAGGCCGCATACACGTCACAACATCTAACGTTGGTGAAATAATTTAATAGGTATATCGCCACTTCAGAGATTTCTCCGGGATATCAGAAAAATATATCTAGAATTAGGGCCTCTGACTGTCGTTATTGACTCATTTAAACTTCACATCCTGTATAAACAGTAACGCAGGTAATAAGAATAAGATTCATCGCTTATTTCTTAAAAAATAATAGGTACACTTTTAAAATAGCCGGTGCCATAATATATCGCAACATTGAACTAAATTGCTCCAACATTCAGCGTTCGTGCAAAATGTCAAGTTTAAAGCTTATTTCAGGCAACCTAGTTATGGCTAGCTCTCAAGGAAAGCACTAAAGTCGTATTTCTGCCGCTAAAGTGGATGAGTTGGAGATTCCTGCCCGAAAGAGCTGCTTGAGTCAGATTAAGAGCACTACTGAATTCCTTGGTGCAAAGGCATTTTATTTGGCTTAAGAAATTCAATAATCTTTACTTTTACTTTAAAATAAAGTAGAAGTAAATTGAATTAGCAATAGTAAAAAAATAGACACTGTGAGTTCAAATTCAAGGAATCAACCATGGAAGAAATAAATATTCTTGTAAATGTCTAAGTCTGTGTAAAGAAAACTTTCAGATCATTTTTTTTATATCAAATAGTCCTCTTATGCCCTACTAGCTGTGCCCCGCGGTGTTATCCGCTCATCCCACGGGAACACTAAATTTATTCGGGATGAAAAGTATCCTATGTCCTTCCCCGGGACTGACACTATCTATATACCAAATTTCATCTAAATCGGTTCAGCGGTTTAAGCGTGAAGAGGTAACAGACAGACAGACAGACAGACAGACACACTTTCGCATTAGTATGGATGTGCAGCACCTAAAAGAGTCAAATACTTCTACATTGGTGCATTTAATAGTAGGTCGTTTTTTTGTTCATTTTTAGGGTTCCGTAGCCAAATGGCAAAAAACGGAACCCTTATAGATTCGTCATGTCTGTCTGTCCGTCTGTCCGTCTGTCCGTCCGTATGTCACAGCCATTTTTTTCCGAAACTATAAGAGCTATACTGTTGAAACTTGGTAGGTAGATGTATTCTGTGAACCGCATTAAGATTTTGATGCAAAAACAAAAAAAATATAATAAATATTGGGGGCTCCCCATACTTAGAACTGAAACTCAAAAATTTTTTGGAGTTTACACCTTAAGAATCGATTTTTATATATAAGCCCGGGGTATGAAAAATATGGGGTATAAAATCGAACGTATCTGCCGTGCTAATTTAAAAAGTCGTATCTCAGTATACAATCGGGGTAAAAATACGACTTCTTAATTTAGCAGGTTATGCGTTAAGCGTTATAGACTAAGATCCCGATATAGAATGACAATGAGAAATGAAATGTATTTTATATTTAATTTAAATGTCGATAAATATATTGCATATGGGTTGCCGAACAAATTTTAGTCCAGGATATGTTTAATTAATAATAAAAAAAAATGTTTTAATCATTTCACCGGTTTGATTAATATTAGATAAATACATTTCATCAAATAAACATCTCGGTGAAGGTCGTTTTATATTGGGATCCTATACTATTATGTGCGAGAGAGAGCCCAAGAGGGGTTTCGGGATAGTGGAAGGGAGACAAACTAAACGATCCCAGCTCCCCTACCATTATGTTCACATAAACAAACTATGAAATTTGACATTTCGGATGCCTGCATGAAGTAAGGATAATGCAGGCCATACACGATCAAGCCCGCCGTCAAGCCTGCATGATGCTTGAAGCGGCGTCCGGTAAACTTGTGTATGTGTATCTAAGGACCTACTCCGAACTTCGTATCGTGCCGACCCTTTCACTCCTATTCTGTATACCACGAGAGTGAAAGGGACGGACTTTAATAAAATTGTTGAATAAAGTCATGCAAAGTTGAACGTTAAGTATGTCAACAGCAAGGAATATAATACTCACAAGGAGAAGAACGGTAACTACGTTCAAAAAAGTTGCATATATTTTTTTTAATACTACTAGCGCCGTATATGATCTAAGTGACAGCGGGCTTTTTAGCGGGGTTTTCAAATATGCCATATTGAAAATTTGTTTTTCTAACTTTTATATTTTACATGCATGCATATTCAGGTTTTATCCTGCATATCATTTGTCAACCACTTCCCGGTATACGATTGAGCTGAAATTTAAAAGTTTTATAAAAAAATGCAACACTATGAATTACTTTTAAATGGCCTCTATTTATTGTATATCCAAACAGGGACTATAATTTACAAAATGTCTTTAAAAAGTTTACTACATAGGTGCACTATTATTGCATTGTTTTAATAATAATTATATTCTGTTGTTCCTAGAACAGAATACTTGCTCAGGCTTTTTCTACAACTGTCAGTGTAACGGGTCTTTGAAATGTCGTCCACATAAAACCTTATTCCTTTCGTACAGAGAAGTCAAGGATTCTTGTGAAGACCAGTCGTGCCCAAAATGTAGCTCTGAAATAGGAAATTACATTTTAACAAGTCTACATATCCACATTAATTGAGACCTGCTTAAACAAAATGGACAATAGACATGAACAGAAATATAATGTTAAAATACTATGCACTAAGCTCAGAACAAGTTTGGTCAATGCAGGCCTAAATATCTCTAGCAGTGTTAAAATATTACCTTATGAATAATACCTATAAATACTTGTATTAAAAAACTTTTTGTCTACAGTTGTTGGGTAAGAAGTAAGAAGTATCCTATCACCATGTTTGGATGCTATGTGAGATTAAAATCCGTGCAGCCGTTTTTGTGTGATGAGAGGTTAAAGATATTTAAAACAAACAAACAGAACCTGTGATTTAATAACATACAATAACCGTATTTCTACTAGAAATGTACCTGAAACACGTCTAAATCAAATAGCTGGTAGTTCTTATTTCATGTGTATTAAAATATGCAACAAAATTCCGAGACATATAAGAGACCTGAAATAAAATATTCTTACCGTAAAATTAATATTCCCGCTCTAGGAAAATGAACTGAATCGTCTTCAGCAGAGGTTGTGCCGCGTTAAGCACATTTTCTTTATGCATTTGAAGACATTAACTATGATAATTTTGAAATAAATCGCGAAAAAATTTGAAATTGGCCGTTTGTTGACGTAAATTAAAATAACAGGTTGACAGCCATCAGTTTTTTTTGTCGAGACTTTATGGCTTACAGCCAGCACGCGGTGGCGACCTGCTGTCACTATGACAATTCAGGCCGCGTGTGTCTGAGGGAATGTTAGGATAGATAGTCATACATTACAACTGACCGCCACCGCGTGCTGTCCCTTTCAGTCATACGGTGTATAACAGGAGAGTGAAAGGGACGGCACGATACGAAGTTCGAAGTAAAAAGAAAAAAAGATGCAGTTTTCGTTCACAAACTTAAACAATCATTAGTTTCGAAAACGTACTACTCCTTGAACGAATATTCAGAAGATAGGCCTATGGGTAAAAAAATATGTAACATTATTATATCTTATCTTATCTTATTAGGAAGGGGTCCTTGCGGATACACTTCGACCCAATGGGATCTTTTGTGTAGTTACCCCCATCGCGCCTACTCAAAGGATTGTTCCACCACCTTCATATATCGGATGATGGAACCAGTTGGTAGTGCCTGGAATTCCTTCGGTTCTGGGTAACCAATACCGAATTCCTTCATTCTGAGTCTGGCGAGGGCATGACATTCACACAGTATGTGCTTCATTGTCTCTGCCTCCTCGCCACACATTCTACAATCTGTATTGTCAGACAGTCCCAACTTGGCCAATAGTCCTTTGACCCCAAAGTGACCGGTAAACACCCCCGTTATGATTCGGAGCTGTCTTTTGCTGTATTCCCATAATTTCTTGGTCCAGCCTGATTCTATACATTCCATGAATAGCTTTGAGTGCCTCAAGCCTGCCATTTTCCTCCACTCTTGTTGGTGCTGGTTTTTGGCATAGTCCTTGATGGCTGTTGCTATGGTTCCCTGCGAGAGACCCACACATGGTTCAGGTCCTATGAAACTTGTCGCAGACCCTTTTCTAGCAAGTTCATCTGCAATTTCATTACCGATGAAGCCTTCATGCCCTGGGATCCATACCAGTTGCACCTTATTGTGCCTTCCAAGCTTGTTCAAAGCTAGGACGCCATTATACACAAGTCTAGAATCCACTTTAGGCGCACCTAGCGCTTTAAGTGCCGCTTGACTGTCACTGAGTATGTAGATGTGCTTCCCTCTGGTAAGTCTATCTATGTTCTCCTGGGCACAGGCGATTATAGCGTATGTCTCCGCTTGGAAGACAGTCGCATAACCTGCCATACTTGTACTTGCATTGAAGTCGTTTGCATGAATGCCTGCTCCCGTACCTGATCCCATTTTTGATCCATCAGTGTACCAAATAATGTCCTCACCATCCGCTGTAGGTGGCTCGCGACCCTCGGCCCATTCCGCCCTCGTTGGAACTTGTACCTTGAAGTTCCTATTGAATACAAACTTAGGCTGCATTTTATCGCAGCTCATGGTTGTTATTCTGTCAAGAAAATTGTTGCTTTCAACATTATTATAAGTTTTGCTGTATATTATACTCGTATATTAATATTATGTAAGTGCCTACCTTCTCGTTCTTGTTTGCAGCGCCCAACAGGGTACTTAATGTGATACTTAAACTATTTACTTCCACCTGTACCTATAACCATTATGCGCAATAAACGTATTGAGTATATTATATTTTATAATCGTTCGTAAGGCCAGGCGCGCACCACGATTTTAGTCGCGCGATAATTTTGTTGCAGAAATGCAAGATATGGGTTTATATGAGAGTGCGCGCACCACGATTTTCATAAACACATAAGCGCTTATTTCTGCGACAAAATTATCGCGCGACTAAAAAAAATCGTGGTGCGCGCCTGGCCTGAAGAGTAAACTCCAGTCGTGCGTCGGAGCTGACACACACACTTTTTTTTTCATCAAACACATACGTGTGGGGTATCTATGGATAGGTCTTCAAAAATGATATCGAGGTTTCTAAAAAAATTTTTTTTTAAACCGAATAGTTTGCGTGACAGACGCTTCCAAAGTGGAAAAAAGTTGGTCCCCCCCCCCTCTAACTTCTAAAATAAGAAAATGAAAAATCTAAAAAAACCATATGATGTTCATTACTATAAAAACTACCAACGAAAATTGTTTTGAACGAGATCTATTAAGTAGTTTTTTTTAATACCTATTAATACCTAACTTTGCACCTAATTTATATGGGGCGCTATACATACCAGGTGCAAACTTAACTTAACCACTTAGGGATGGAAAGTGTTTGTACGGAACCCTCGGTGCGCGAGTCCGACTCGCACTTGGCCAGTTTTTTATTTATCTATATATGACATCATTTCGATAATTGTAATAGTTTAATTTATGTAGCTTTATTTGAACATATAGGTACTGTATTTTCTAATAATTATGTAATCCCCATATGCATGAATGGATATTTTATAGAATAAGGCAAGTGCTTATTACCCAATAACTAACAATAAATGCCCTACCAGGGTGTCATGTATCAACTAGCTACAATTAACAACCTCTGTAATAAACATGGCTTGTAATGTTGAATAAATGAACAGGCTACCATCACCATAAATGCTTGTTGATCGGCCAAACAGGTTGGTTTGTTCTTGATTATCCGTATCTAACGTGTAGCTGGCCACTAACAAGTTCTCTTTTTCTATTCTATATGATTCCATTTAAACCCTAGGGACTAAAACGACCACTTTAGCCCTGCTTCGTGAAGCTAAACTTTTCGAACAGGAGAAGTGAAAAGAACATAATAGTAAAGTAAACGACCGACATAACGTGTATCAAATTGATTTCAGAATGTAGTACATTTTCAGCAACATTACCAGAAGCCTCAAAAGACACAAATATAAACCGTTTACTTCCATAGATGTTTGCTGTGGGGCTCACCGAGATTTTACGGTTTTGCTCAAAGCTATCGGGTGGATTATCTCCGGTACTCACTGAATCGCTTAAGAAGTTTTTATGCAAGCCAACTTCGGTGTCGGTGGAACATTTAAAATACTTTGGATTTTTTGGGAATTTAGAAGTTGTGGCCGGGGAATCGATGTTACAGCCGGATCGGAACAAAGTGAGATTATTTATTGATATTGTGGTTATTTTTTATATATTTCTTATTGCCTTTTATTATTATTCATTATTATAGGGCGATATAAGGCGATATCAGGCGGTACAGTACCGTACCGTTAGAAATATGTGAAAAATGAAGATAGGCAAACAAAATTTTGCCCATACGTAGGCACATACATATTATAAGCTTAGTGAGGTGAAAGTTTCCTTTTTTTAGTTCACGATCGTATTCATCTAGGTATCACTACATAGTATAAAACAAAGTCGCTTCCTGCTGTCTGTCTGTCCCTATGTATGCTTAGATCTTAAAAACTACGCAACGGATTTTGATGCGGTTTTTTTTAGACAGAGTGATTCAAGACGAAGGTTTTTGTGTATAACACATGCATAATATAGTAGAGAAACACTTTTAATTTAGTATCAGCATTGCACCCGTGCGAAGGCGGGGCGAGTCGCTAGTTTTTTTATAAAAAATAGGGTTAAGTTGTCACGAAATAATTAAAATGATTCTCCTTAAACAAGAAAGCTTTGTTTTTAAGATGTTTTGATGAACGTTCACCCAAAATACAATGCAAACGTTCCTTAAAAAGGTCGGGAAATTTTTTATTCATTGTTTGAGCCCCTTCGAAAGTAATTTCCGTCGAGTTTTCCTACGAGATGAAACAATAGCAACAGCCGTAAATACGTAATTGTAAATAAATGTGGAGTTCTTCATACTGAAACGAAATAAATGTACCTATGTTTATCACTTATTGTTGGGGTTATATTGAAGGGGAACCTTATGGTATAGTACAATGGAAATAAAGGATGAGGAATTTTGTTTTGGCCATTATATCAATATATTATACAGTAGAGGATTATCTGACCGACAAAAATGCGTGGCCTGAACCCTGAACCAGAAGAGTACCTAACTGACTCCTTCTTAGCAATCTAAGAAGGAGTCAGTTACTCTTCTGGTTCAGGGTGTCCCTTAAACTAGTCAGGTACAATTACCTGACTAGTTTAAGGGACACAGTTCTAATAAGAAACCATCATACTTACTTTCTTGTAGTTTCTATTTTATTCTAACACTTTTCCTCATTTATATCTTAGATACACTTTTAATATGTTTTCTTTGAGAACTACGTATAGTTAAGTTCATATTACTGTAATAGTTAAGTACCTACTAAATGACTGACTGTTGAGTTTCTTTTGTCGTTTCTTTTCAACAGTGGTCTCCTCTTGTGAAATGCCGGTAGACTCAGACATGTAAAAGTGCCCATGTGGCCTATTTGCAGTATAAAGTTCATTATTTCATTATTTTAAATCCACTTCTAATGTGAGCTCCCTGAAGATATTGTGGGCTGGGCTATTGAGGGCTCTACAGTACCGTAAACTGGGGTTACATTGATCAATTTTAAAGTTTAAACTTCTCTAACTTCTACAATTAAGTGGTTAAAAAAAAATAAAAAAAATGGGAACATCAACTTTTTTTAGACTTTCGCTGCTAAAAATCTTGAAAAGCTGGCATAAGAATGTATGGAGAAAAAAAAAAACGTTGTGATCAAACTTAAACTGACATTAGGGTTACTTTGATACCCTATGTTTTTTAAGGGCAATCTAATGTAACCCCTTACAGAAGTATTTTATACAATACAATACAATACAACAATACTTTATTGCACACCAACAAGAAAAATATTACATGAGAAATCATAAATAAAATAATGGTAGACAATAGGCGGTCTTATCGCTAAAGAGCGATCTCTTCCATTTCTTCCATTTTATCTCAAGGAAAGAAAAAAATTGGTTCGCAGGTTCAAAAGTTACAACTGTATATGTTGTTATGGGGTTACTTTGATCAAAGGAAAAATTATTATCTTCGAAAAAACAACTTTATTTGAGGTTTGCCTCAACATTTATAACAAAACATTCTTAATAATTATCACCTTCAATAAGTACCTTGACATAATCACACAATAATCAACTACCTATGTTTCTTAAGTACTTGCTTAGTTAAAATAAGAAACACTGCTCGTTCTAGTACATTATCAGAATACTTTTTGTAGTCTCGTGACCCCAACCGCTTTTCGTAGTTACTAGGCATCTTTCTGAAAAATTAATTAATTAATTTAGCAAAAATACTCTTTTGTATTAACGAAAATCATGAAAAAGACGCTGAGAGCAAAAAGATGCCCACTCATGGGGTTTCAGTTGAACATTGATCAGTGATCAATGTTACCCCATGCAGGTGATCAAAGACACCCCACAAAGTAAATAATTAGTAATAAAATACCTAGTTTGAATTTATGACACAAAACTCAATACAATGGTATAAATAAACACACTTCTGGCAAGGTAATATTTACTGTGAACCTTTTACTTTAATATCCACTACGTTAGTTTAGAAGTTATTCGAACATGAAAAATAGCAATAAATTATACTTACATTTTGACACCTGATCCGCACTGCCCACGACCATACTTGTTCACTGCGTCAGAGCAACTAAATGCAGCAACTATTGATATTGCCATCCTTAAAAAAAAATATGTACAGATGCGTTCGGAAATATGGATTTTCGCGTTTAAAAATAAAATGAAGTTTTTATCAATGTAACCCCAAGAATCAAAGTAACCCCAGTCTACGGTATTAATAATTAGATTTCGTACTACAAACACTGCGGTTTCACCAACTCTCGGGCGACGGCTTAGAGATCTCACAACAAGCGTAGTTGCAGACAATATTAATTCTGGTGGCTTAGGGTCCGCCTAAACCTAAGAGTGCTCTCTGTGAGACATTATGAAACTTGTGTCTAGCAGAGCGAGGCGTCCATACAATCCGATTCCCACCGGCTTGAGTATTCGAGGTGATTCGTCTTAATTGCTATCAGAGAAGATTTAAGCCAATTCTGCTTTGGCTTGCCCAGGGAATTCATTGACGCCACTGGTTAGCACAGAGAAAAAAACTATTTAAGGAATTTTCTGAAATAATAAATAGCGATATTGAAGGCATGAAATGAACCAGTTCAGTTTAGGATATATGGCAGAATGATATAGGAGACTACCCCTCTAGCTCAGTAAAGATTATCGATCGGTCACCGTGGTACAGAGTGATTCCTGGCGTGATCAAGGCGTTAATTCGAGTGCGCTTTTGATATATCGCCAAATAAGCGATGTGTCAGGCATATCACCTATAACTGTCATTACGACGCGATGTTTGCAATTTGAGCTGCATAAAGTTACATTTAACTTTACTACCCGGTCAGGTTATGTTTCTGTCTGATATTTATGGCACTATAGCGTTTTGGCGTCGCATATAAATGAGGCGCAAACTTAGCAAACTGGGTTGGCGAGAGACGCAGAGATCTTTCCAAGATATCAGATATATATGTCATGGAATTGGGTTCAAGTCCAATACCACCTAATTTAGTAAAACTTAAGCGTTAAAATTTGGGTAACAAAGACTTTAACATCCCATCCCAGCGTATATTTTACAAGGATATCTGTAACTCAACCACTCTTTCTTTCTTCCACAGGTACATATTCCTCGCAATCTACACGGTAGAGATGATAATAAAGTGCATAGCGAAGGGGTTCATCCTGAACAAGTATACGTACCTGCGGAACCCCTGGAACTGGCTGGACTTCGTGGTGATCACGTCGGGGTACGGAACCATCGCGCTGGATGTGGGGAATCTGGCTGGATTGAGGACTTTCAGGGTGCTAAGGGCGTTGAAGACGGTCTCCATAATGCCGGGTGAGTTATTATCTTTATTATATGTACTGTAGCGGCAAATCTATAATTTTGGTGTCTTAAAGATGCCACACGTTTACCACTAAGTATAACCTAACAAGTATCGGACCGGCCAGGGATAGTGGCGCTACAAACAGCTTTCATATGGCAGTAATGAGCATACGTCATATAATTGCATTATTAAACATCAGTAGCAATTTGTCAAGGATTTGTCATTAACAAAATACAAAACATTGTTTACTAGAACTGCTGCTGTATCATTGGTTCTTCTTGCGAAATAAACTGAATCCTATTGAAAAAAAATTGACGTTCATCACTGTGGATTGTTTTGGCTTTCTTAAGCAAACATTAATTGAAATTTGCGGAATCTTTAGTCCCGTTTCCACTTTGTTTACATCAGTGACATTCACCGACTTTCAAAGTCAGTTACCAAAAATATGTCGTTGCCAGTAATATAAATTAGAACCCCTAAAAATCCACAATATGACGTGGGCTGAAAAAACTCTGGTGGATGTGGAAAAAATTGTGCGTGGAGTCCCTCCGCGCGGAAGAAGTGAAACTTCGTAATGTGGAAATGAAAAAAGGAAGAGGTAGAGGTAGTAATTGTTTTTTAGTGAACTCATATTGTTTCTTTAAGACAAACTTCTTCACTCTCGCTCTGCCTCTTTCTATTCCCCCTCCCCAGGAGCGTTGAACGTTTAACGCAACAGTGCTTTCCTACCCACTCCACGGTAGCGTTAAACGTTTAACGCAATCGTTAAACTTTTAACGCAATACCAAACTACGTTTACGTTTAACGCAACCGTTAAACGTTTAACACAACCTTGTTGGAAGTCGCAATAGAAGTTTCACTTCAGTTTAACAAATTAAATGTCTTTTCTCTTTCCTAGTATCTATCGTTAATTAAACACTTCTTTTGGCATTTCACTCTTATTTATCCAGCAACACTAGTTATAGGAGACATTTAACTTTTAAAGCACGTACATTGTTAAATTAAATTCACTTCCTTATCTAAGGAGATGTATTGTTTCCCGCTAGTTTAATAGTCCTACGAATTAATACAAAATGGTGTCTTAAGCGGAACAAAAGCGCATCGGTTATTCTGCCTCGACGCATCTCACGTGCGACGTTACCTATTTATCGACGGATAAATCAAACGTTCACGTACAGCCTGATTTATACCTAGCAATAGCCGCTCGTAGTAACTCACTAGGTAATTGATAAAACTAACAAGCTGAAATTGGGTCCCAATTCGATGAGATATTCAGATTTATCGGTTTTATCACTAACAGACTTCGTATAGGTTACTGTGAATAAAGTATTGATTTTAAGTTGCTTATTTTTTGCACATTAATACAACTAAAACGAGACTTATTGCTAAACTTTCATGTGAAATTACTAACGCGGTATTTATTAGTACTACATTACGTAACAACGAGGAATTACAAACGAGTGTCTATTAGAATTTCATCACACTTTGGAGGAAATAAAACATAAGTAGTAGTAGTCAATACTAAAATTTCTTACTGCCCTAGGGCGATTTATATGACTTACCACCCTAGGGCGTAATATACTATTTACTGACCGGTTTTTTAGCATGTAAACCCTTAAAGTGTGATAAAAATTACTTACCGCCATAGGGCGTAATTTACGACTTAACGCCCGCTTTTCTAGCATGTAAACCCTTGTTTACGAGCAAGTGTGATGAAAAATAATATCGTCGACCGTACGTTCAATTGGGGTAAGGGACAAAATACGATTTTTCAGGAGAGGCTGTCAAAGTTTTTTTTTTAACAAAATCTTTCATAACTTTTTTTATCTACGCACATATCATTAGTGCTCTAAAATGCGTTCAGAAACCGTAGGAAATGACCAGCATTAGGTACTACAACCAATTTTACTATGAGAACTTTCTTATCTGTGGCAGTAGGTAAAATCTGTACTGTAATGTTATAACAGTATCAATTTTTGTAAGGTTATGAGTTTAAATTTGGAACAACTGTCAAAACTAAAGTAGGTCTCTATTCTAGTATCCATAGATATTAATATTGTTATCGATACGAAACGTCAATTCAGTATGTTTTTTTATAAAAACCGCACGACATTTGATCTCGAGTGACATGAGAATATGGATACATTCGTTTGTATATGATTTAGAAAAAAAAACATTCGTCTTGACGGAGGTTTGAATTGCCGCCATTATTGTTGTCATTTTCTTTGCTGTTACGAAAGTATAATTGTGATAAGTTTATTGTAATTCACATTTTAGTTGAAAATATTGTTTCAATGTAAATGTAAATTACAACTATTACAATAAATAATCTGTTTATGTATTTGTTCAGATTTATTTCTTACTGTATTAGTATATGTCGTTTTTAGATATTTTACAGGTAGCACTAGTGGTGCCGGTCATTTCCTTATGGCTTCTGAACCCATCTTAGAGTACTTATGATATGTGTGTAGATAAAGTAGTGTATACAACTGTACATAATTAGGCCTTAAAACACTCGTGTGATCCTATTATGAAACTCGCTGACGCTCGTTTCATAAAACCACACTCGTGTTTTAATGCCTCTCATTATGTATCAGTTGCATAAACTACTATTGTAGTGAACCTTTTTTGGACCTGATTTCATACATAATCTTGTATTTTAGTGTTCTGTCTATCTATATAGTGCTCGTTATAATAATTTAGATATTATAGAAAATGACATGTCCCTTACACCAACTTATTTCGCTGCTGATGTCCCTTACAGACAGAGTATTCTGTAGTCTCGTCCCTTACCTTAAATTTACCTATTTATTGTATCTACTATATTGATGAAGTAATGGCGTAAGGGACTAGTTGAGATTATGTGTGAAAGAAAAAATAGCGTAAAGGGTTTATTCTTAAAATAAATAAGTACATACTTTTGACGTAAGGCGATCTTTAACACCGGAAACCTTTAAAACATTAATGTAAGAGGTATATAAATGTATTGAAACTGTGTGAGCATTTTTTGTGTGTCCGTTACATGCAATATTTGTATCGTTACACGTAACGCTTCTATCGAGTGGAATAACCCACATTTTAATTTATGATTATTTTTTTATTCTAATCACATTAATTATTTCTCAGTCTCTATGATCAACTACTGAACTAAACAACCGATGTAATTTATACAGCAAAATTATTAAAAGTTTAGGGCTTGTGTTGAACGATAAAAGTTACAGAATTAAATACAATTCAGAAATAATCAATTTACATTTGTACTTTTTTAGGAGTTCTGTTAGATAACATAGTAGTGCCTCCAGTTAATAAGGGATAACTCAAAAACGGCACTTTTCAGAAGAGACAAAAATCAATTTTTCAATAGTAGATATTTAGAACTTGAACTTTTTAAGCATTTCTATACAAGCTATGTGTTAGGCTTTCATTTTATAAATATAGAACTAATGCGTTGACCCTAGAAACTGTTTTAGCTTGTTGTTCGCGAGTATTTAGACATAACTTAATTTATTTGCACCAATTTTATCCTTATGAACGACGTGCATAAACGAAAGAATACGACTTATACCTGTGTGAACGACATGCATAAATGAAACGAAACAACTTATTCTATTACTTATTATGGGTATTTTAAAAATTATACTACTTTGTCAAACTTGAAACTTGTTACCTAAGGAGTCAAATGAGGCTGTATAATAAAATGACCATAAAAGTAATGTACTTGAAAAACATCAATGAAATGAAAAGTTCTTGTTTATAGTAGCTATGAAACATAACCAATATCAACATCAATATGTCAGTCAATGAATAGCAAGAGCTCTAGTTAGATCCTTTGTTTTCTCAACACCTATCGGCAGCGTAATTCCATATATTGAATAAATAAAATAAAATATAATGACATATGAAAGTGTGTCATACTTAGGAATGCCTTTTAATTGTCAGTGAAAATTTTCCTTTGCAATTCATCAAGTACCGAGACGATTTTAAGAAGCCCAATCTCAGTAGGATTACCTTATCGTTATCTATAAAGTTTTACCCATGTCGACTATCCGGCCTCATATACCTAATTTCAACTCAGCTAGTCCTCGGAAAGTTAATCTAATCTTCCTTGAGATATTTTGATATGTTTAAACATACAATGTGTAAAATTAATTAAAAACTTAATTATTACTACCTAAGTTAATACTTCCTCCAGTATTCCATTGGTTATTGTTTTTTTCGACAATCTTAGCCCACTTTTTTTAACTATCCGCTTAACAAAACACTTCACGGGTAGAATAACAATCACGACTCACGAGCTGTCGACAAAGAGTTCAGTACTTACTGTCGTTCAGAGACGCCGAACTGACGAATTATACTATAAATAGACACTTACATTTCTGGGTGGATTAATTACTAATTTTTGAAATTTTCTTACCAAATTTATTTGTATACCTTCATTTATCGTGAAAGTTTGCATGTAAATAAGTCAAACTTAGCGTAGTTTCAATGACTTAGTAAAGCCAAAAATTAACATCCAGTTTACACAGATACCCGTATAAACAAAGGTTATAAAATTGATGAAGGTGTTTTTATTGCAACATAACACTTTCTTTATTTTCAATAGATTAAAGTAATATGAAGTTAGATGTGTTTGTATATAAAGGTAACAGGGATAAGTATTCATTGATTCTCACGAGAAAATTCGCGTAACGGACACGGAATCTAACTATAAATCGAATCAAACCCAAATATCGTCTTAACCAAATTGGTGTAAGGTTCACACTGTTAAAAATATAAGATGGCAAATTGGGGTAAGGAGCATTTTTTTCAAAGCTCGTGCAATCATTTTAAGGTATGGGTGTTATTTATTCATGAACCAAAAAAAGCATTAGTGTAAAAGCCAGTTCCATAAGATTGTCTTTAAAAATAAGTCATGTAAAGTAAAGGTAATTCCTTAATTGGAAGGACCTTTACCTTATTCAAAGTGGATTGGTGGCAGTAGTTACCCTATTTGATGTTGCTTTATTAAAATAAAAAACAGATACATGGTTTTTGTGGGACAGATTTGATTTTGAACCCATAAAAATCAGTAGTGTAAGGAACACTTTTTTCAAGCTAGATTTTTTTTATATACACCATTCGATAGAGCAGAAAATTCTGAACAAAACTGTATATTCAACTCATTTTGCGTATTTTGTCCCTTACCCCAATTGAACCTACGGCCGACGATATATATACTTACGCAAGAATTCCGGTTTGTGTTGTGATAATGGCTAAGGTTGGCGACATTTCGGACGACATGTTATTAAAATTATTATTATTATTTATTATTATTTATTTATCTATTACATGTCACTTACAGTTAATACCAAGCATGACACATATTGTTTATATTAAAATTAAAATTAAATTATATTCCATATTATACAATCATAAGTTTACAGGATCAAGATATATTTATCTATTAGTTGCCTATAGAGCTCGCGAGTACAGTAGCCTCGAGGTGTCGCCCGGCTGTGGCTAGGAATCTCGATTCGGGAGTCGAGAAGAGGTCTAGTGTTTCGTCGTGGTCCAGTATATCGTTAATAAGCCGCACTGCGGAGTGGAGTGGTGAGTGAGAGAGTGCCCTAGTGCGGGTGCGTGGTAGGGTAAGCAGAGACCGTTTCCGAGGACGTAGACCGTGCAAAGGCTTAGGAGGAACATTTAGGGAAATCTGTGATAATAGGTAGCAGTTGTAGATGTTACCTCGTAGTAGCCGAAGGAAGTAACGTACTAACGTAATATTTCGTCGTGCCTCCAGAGTTTGGTATCCCACCATGCCCAGTACATATAGTGATGGGTAAAGAGATGGATAAAAATAATACATTTTTTTGAACATTAATCTGGCGAAACTCTTTTGTACCTTTTCAAGTGTCAGTGTGTACTTGGCTTCATGGGGATTCCAAACGATAGCATTACTGTCTATTTTACTCCGTACATACGAATAATAGAGCACGTCTAGGGTTCGTTGACTATTGAACTGTCTGGTCTGACGCACAATGAAGCCCAATCGCTTGCGAGCTGCTTTACAGATTTCGTTAACCTGGTGGTGAAATGTCAATTCTGAGTCGAACCATGTGCCAAGGTCTTTCACCATGGTTTCTCGCTTAATTTTTTCGCCCCTTATGAAATAATCGTCATACATAGGGTGCTTAGATCGCGTGTAGGTAACTATTGCACATTTTGATATATTAAGCGCTAGACTGTTTGAATTACCCCACTCATATACTCTGTCTAAATCAGCCTGCAGCAGATGAGTGTTCTGAGGGCAGTTCACGGGCAAAGCCAGTTTCACGTCATCGGCGAATATTAGACAGAAGGAATGATGAATACATGCTGGTAGATCATTAATTAGAATTAAGAAAAATAACGGTCCGAGGTTACTACCCTGCCCTATGCCTGAAGTGACCTGGTAAGGTTGTGATGTATATCCCATATAATTCACAAACTGGGCCCTCCGTGTCAGGTAATCCGCTATGAATTCCAAGAGGTTTGACGAAAAGCCGCGTAACGCCAGCTTGTACAGTAATGTTTCATTGTTCACTCGGTCGAATGCTTTTTGGAAATCCAGATATGCAACGTCTACCTGTCTTGTGTTATCTAGATTGTTCGCAATGAATGTAGTGATATTTAATAAATTTGTCGTGGTTGATCTTTGCGGTAGGAAACCATGCTGCTCGTCACAGAAGCCAGTTTTAAGTTGATTAAACAGTCTCGCGTGTATCACTGCCTCAAAGACCTTCCCAAAAACACACAGAACTGCTACTGGTCTATAATTGGGTATGTCCGATTTAGACCCGGTTTTATGTATTGGGATCACTTTTGAAGTTTTCCAGAGAGAGGGGTATTTACGCTTCCTGATTGACAAGTTAAATATATAATGAAGAGGCGCTATAAACGTTTCCCGGCAATCTTTCACGATGACTTGGGGAATGCCATCAGGTCCCTGCGTAAATTTGGGAGACAGCTTTTTAAGAGCCACCCGTACATCATTTATAAAAACCTGATCAATATTCACCGAAACCGAGTTACCCGCTGACTGGTTAGCGGCCGTCATCGTTGCCTTTGCGTCAAGTGCAGGAACTTTATCTAAAAACACGCTCTTAATTATCGAATTTGGCCCCCGGTTTGGTTTGTACCTATGTACTGTCTTACGTAACGGGTCAACATGTAATATATATTTATAGCTTTACGATTCAATTGTTAGAACTGAAGAGATTTTCTAAATTATAAGACTAATAATTGTTGTGATCTCTGTGATCTTAGTGATTTCTGTGATCTTTTTCGAATACGTTTCGTATTTGATTTCGACTTTTAGATAACATCCTTCAAACTTCCGTCTTATAATTTTGGTATGTCCGTTTAAAACTGTCTGTCCGTCTACGGCTTAGCTCATGGCTTCAACGCGTGGTATATTAAATACCGGGAAAAGGGTCTAACCTGTAGTGTTCTTCTTTGTAGAAGGGGCTACATAACCCTACACTAGGTTGACATCGCTTTGTCCTGGTCACAGATGTGTTTTCTAACTGTTGGTTAATTTCTATGAATTATAATGGCTCTATATACATATATACAAAGAAAAAACGGGAATGTAATTAAAACATACGTAAAATCAACGTCACTTTACAATTTTTAAACGATTCACCGGCAGCAATACCGCTTACATCAAAAAGTCAGTCAAAACGAACTCCATTAAGACCGGTATAAAGCCGGAAAGGTCCTCAGTGTTCAAAAGGGCGCATATAATAAACAGTTGTGCGGTAGTTATGTCCTTTTAGACATTAGGGGTGGATGGTAATTAGGCAGTATTTGGGTGTGAAATGACGCGAACGCTTCGCTGGGACGTCCGGTGAAGTGACGAGCAGTTTTGGGTTAATGTTCATTGCTCAAGATAGCAGCAGGCAGTGTGCACAGATATTGTTGAAAAAATTTAATATGGTAAATTTAAAAACTGATACAGTTTTCATCTATACAACATATTACATATACGTACAAATGAAAACTTGGCGAAACGTTACAGATGGGAAACAAATATTAGTGTTTCAGATAGGTAACCGTAAACAACAGGCGGTCTTATCGCTAAATAGCGTTGATTTCATCCAGACAGCCTTTACGTAGCGGAGGCTAAAGGAAGCGGGGGTGAGAGAGCATTGCATAATAAAATCACAAAGCTTTCAACCTTATAAAATAAACGTGTATCAAGAACTTTTTAATTATTCAATCACACGGCTAGCAATAACTGGCTACTCGGAACACTAGTAATAATCTTGGAACACTACCAAGTCATCGACACAAGTACATAAGTAGGCAGCAAGTAGAGATGGGAAAATTTCAGTTGTCAAACTAATTCCAAGAAAATCACTGTGAAATATCATTGTTTGGCCGTGACTACAATCATGCCTGATGGTAACAATATGAAGCGAGCGTACCAAAAATATATTCTGTTCGTAAAAATGAAAATTTTATGTTATAGGTGGTACTAAATTAAGTACTGATGTATGCAGAAAATTCCATATTCTGACCATTCGCATCAAAGCGAAACCAAGCGAAACGCTTTTTATGACAAAAATATACCACCACCAGATGCGGATAGCCTGCAGTACATCTAAGATGCAACTTTGTTATTGCCTAAGTCATATCGGAATAAGCAATGTCATTTTGTAACAAGTTCTCTTCAGGACAAATCACAGTGATACGTACTTTATGACGATCACTGTTACTTTTTAATCTTTTATCACCCTTCTCTAGTAGTAAGCAACGTAAGTCAAGGGACCGTTTAGCGAGTCGTGTTCGGTTATCGGTTTTCTTGTTTTGGAGTTAAGAGGCTTTGTCAATGGTTAAGCGAGCCGTGAAATGCTTTAAGACTAGCTTTATCGTACAGGTTGAAGGTTGGTGCTTTGGTTCTATATGTTAATGAGCTAGGAAAGCTGAATGTGATAAGTCTGTGATATAGTCGATACATCGATCGTTCAAATAGCTATATGATTGATAAAGTTTCAAAGTTGTCATCTATGGAATGAGAAAGGCGCGGGGGACATAAATATAATAAATAAATAAATCATTGAATCATTTATTTTAAAGCAAATATTTTACCATCGATAACCATGTACCTACATATTTGCTATTTTCGATACGCCGCGCTGTACTTACAAACTACATATGTTAAAATTGCAAATAATATGGTGCAACTAAATAAATCATTTATACATTTTATTTCAACTAAATCAACAATGGTAATATTACTAAGTAATTCAGTTTACTTTTTATTCATAACATTAATTGTAATATTCCCTACATGAGCACAGTTTTTGAAGGATATCTTTATATTTTTCCCAGCTACGTTAATATTAGTCTCACGTGGTTCATTTTCAGACTGAGACTCATTCCGTTGATTAATGATACGATCGCCCTCTTCATCCTTAAGACGAATAGTGTCGATGTTTTCATACGTATCCTCTGAAATATCAAGAACATCTGAGGATAAACCTCTGTAAGATGGTAATCGGAAATCGTTGGCAAATTCTTCTTGGACCCGATTATCTCTTAGTAAAGATTCTTCTTCAAACGTGTCCATCTCTTCGATTTTAATATCAATTCCGTTCGTACTTTCGACATCAACAAAAGAGGTATCTTCGCGGTTCACTAACGTCGTCAGTAAACTATTTTCGTCTTTGTTTTTAGCTCCTTCAGCGACGACCTTCCGTTTTTCCACTATCATTAGACTCGTTTTAGAAGAAATCCACGACGCTTTAAAACACATACCGGTATAACGCTCAGGATTTGGTAGTTTTAGATATGAAGCTATTTGTTTAGGGAAACTGGAGAGCTTGTTTCTGCCAATCACTTGTCTTGTGCACACACCGGCCCTATAATTTATGAAGAATCTTTTTGTCGGCATCTTCTTGGGTCTGAGGGCTTGGTACTTCTTCACGGTGGGAACGAATTGTTCTTTGACGATGAACGTGCGATCCTTCTTTGCTTGGAGTATTCGCACTAGCATTAGGTCGCCGTGCATATTTATGTCGTTCACGGTTAAATTTGTAAGTTCGTAAATTTTACATGCGCCGCCTACACCTATGATAAGAGCGACCTGTAACAAACAAAAAATATTTTTGAGATACCTACGCAAAGTAAATAGGATATTTTACGTCACTCTAGGCCGTAAGTGGGATTTTCTTCCTGGCCAAGACATGACGTCAAACTTTAGACAAACCACGGGCGGTAATTCGTAAAGCCCCAGATTCCATATATATGGGACCAAGACCTGCGATCTGGGACACTCACGAATTCACTGCCCTAATTAACTACTAAGAAACTTTATTATAACTATTTCATGTTTTACTAATGAAACGAATTGAAATCGTCCCTCGCGAGTGTCCAAAGTCATTCATAACGTACCCATGGAGAATAATAATTCAATATGAATGTGGCCCTCATTATATAGATAAATGCAATGAAAACCTACCAATAAATCACAATGCACATTTCCAAAGAAAACTCTGCTTTATGCTTTATGAGCTGTTAAATATATATATATATATACCTAACCACGCAAATGTGGAATAGGATATTTAAAGATCCTTAGAAAATATTTTATTATTGTTATTATTTTTACATTTGTAAGTACCTATCTCATTTTCTCTTACTTAAATGCATCACAATAAAACGACTAGAGAAGTTCGACCAATTTCATACAAAATATAATGTAGTATGTGCAAGGAAGTCTCGACAATACATTTTACCCATCTAAGGTTTAATAATAAGGGCTATTTCTTTTTCTTGGTGGACGAAGTTTCGAGTGCAGTACTATATAATAACTACAATTGGAATTTAAAACCATACATTGGCCAATCTATTAATTATCGTTCAAGTTTATATAATTGTGAATCAATAAGTTGAACGTTGTATTACTAAACAAAGGTCGTGGAAAAACTATTTATGTAATAATAATATGTTAAAATCTTTGTATCAATGGTTTAATATTTAAGATACTTTTAAAATTGTTATTTTACTTTGTTTTAGGCAATTTTGAATCGGCTCGGATTTCGTGACCAACTAGATTGCGCATTGAAACGCTTTATTTTAGTGCTATTTCACTCGTATTATGTAGTAATGTTATACTTTGTCCACCCACACAACTAGGACACATTTACTAAAGAACCACCAGTCTACTTAACTCGCATCGCATCGTATAGATAGAAACAAAACACCTAGCTGGCTAATCAGGCTTTTTCTACTTAAGTTTAGTTATAACGTAGCGAGAAAAAGTACTTTTCATAATACCAACATTTCTACTTTTTATATCCAAGGTTAAGAGATGACGAAAGATGAGACTACAATTTATGGGTTGTATTTAATATCTTAAAATAAATACCTTCGCCACTAAATAAATGTCATCTGGAGCTTCGTGTACAAATTTTTGTATGTCATCTTCGGTCAGAATCTTTGATTTTTCGCTTTTAAAACCGATCGTAAACTTTCTCAGATATGACAAAAGTTTCAGAAAGTTCTTCATGTCCACTCCCTGCTTAGGTAGCATTGTTGCTTTCAGCATAGAATACTGAGACCACAAAGTACTTGGCTTTTTGATCTTGGCCAATTCGGTGAAATATTCGAGAAATACATTTTCGTCCAAGTTATTTTCGTTCCTCTTATTTTTCCATCTCATAAAATACTCGTAAGCGAACATGTATTTATGTTTCGATTTGCGTGGAAGCGAACAATTTTTCAAAGTGTTATCCGAATCGCTTTCTTCACTAGAACTCATTTTTACTACCAAAACAAACGCACAATATTAGGAGATACTAACACTTAAATAGCTTATTTTTCTCCCGCCATTTTGTTATTCTCACTGTCAGTTGTCGGTTGCGCAAAGAATGTGCGCGCAGCATCATGGCCTACATGAAAATTATGTGTCATTCACTCACACCATAGACATGAGCTCTTTTGTTTTATTATTAAACTGTCGTTTTGCTTTTTCATTTATATTCTTGATTGACAAGTAAAAATGGAGTGTAAAAGGGAGAAGTGGCATCTTCGTATACCCAAAAGTCCCCTGAAGGCCTGAAGGGTTTTAAATTCGTGGCGCTACTGTGGCTGAAAGTAGTTCCGTTACTTAGCAACGGTTTGCTTATACGTTTTATGTAATACTTAGCTACTTATGTATGCGTTTTTTTCTGTGCGCTGTATGCGTACAGAAAAAACGCATACATAACTTACAGGAATTTCTCTGGTCACCACAATATTAAAACTTCCAATTCGACACAGTTCACTCCATTTAAAACATGTTTTTTTTTTCAAACTTTTTTGCTACTCTAGTGCTATTGCGGATGGCATTGGAAATATTATTTACTGGTTACCGCTGGACACTATGAAACTCCTTCCCTGAAAACTATAACTTTTCACTACCTGACTTATATTATATTAGAGATTTATTGTTAAGTAGTAGAGATTTTTTTGTCTAGCGTTATTGTCGGAAACTATTAAAAGTATTTAAGTATTGATTTAATTTGAAGATAATTTTATTCTTAAATACTTGTATTAATTCGCATTAAAAAACTTGTAAATAACATTACGGTACCTACTGCCTCTTGCCTTTTTTAATTTTTTCCTAATGACTTCTCATTCTGCGAGCCTAATATTCCGCCAAAATCAGTTATCTAGTTCAGGATATATATTTCGAAAAAAGTCGATAAACTAACAGTCTTTTTAATACAGTTGCTCAAAAAGTGGTACTTTTCGTAGCTGCAAATCGTGCGAAAAGTTGGTTATTTCGAACTAGTGCTTTTTACTTTTCAATTTTTTTTAATTTTCTGTAGTACTAACACGTCATGTCTCATACATCCAAAAAAAGGTCAATCACTTTCCGACTTTATTCATTACGTCATACAGTATTGCAAGTGTATATCTTATAATTATGCTAAAAATATTTAAATTGCAAATTGGATCAATCAAAGGGTTATTAAAAATATTCAAAAGCAGTTTTAATAATTTGTCTGAGTGACTATTACTTAATGAGCACATGAGTATTTATGCGTGACCTAAAAAAATTAAAAAAAAAAGTATTGTCACAGATTAGAAAATACAGTATTAAGCGTGACCTACGCGCTGCTTTATAAATTCATAATAATTATGAATAATCGCTATTTTTGTGTATAAAATAATATATTTATTTACAATTATATGAAATGTAAAGAACTAAAAACAAATTCACGATGTTTATTGTTTCGAATCAATTAAATCACTGTGTAACATTATCATATCTCTTCTGAAATATTAAAACTATTTCTTTTGATTTGGCTGAATGATGACAGCCGACGCCATCTTGAAAAAAAATATTACAATTAAAAGTAAAACTTTCATTTTCATTCAGTATTGTTTTAATTTTAATTAAATGACACGTAAGATTTATAAAATAAGAGTTTTTGATAGAAAATGATGGATTCTGATGTTATCAGAATAGATTTAACACCGCCCTATATACGAGCCAAGGCAAAAATTGCAAGTAAGAGTATTTTACCCGCAAAATCGAAAGAGAAATTACATTGCAGTCTATGAACATTTTATTGGCCGGAAACGAGAAAAAGAGAATTATTAACAACTTGAATAAAACTTTAAACTTACCAGCAAAGGCCTTAAATGCGACCCTTCACAATTACTCTAAAAATTGTAGGTATTACTCTTAATTTTTATCAGACAGAAATAAATATAATTGCCCCTTTCAATTACTGTTTTAAATTTGTATTATTGCAATTTTTCGCAAATGTATTAAAAAACGTTGTTTGGTACACGTGTGGAAGTGTCATTTTAACTCGTCCCGAGTCTTGACCCTCGCCTTGCGGCTCAGGCCAAGACCCCTCGGGACTAGTTCAAAATGACATACTTTCCACACTTGTATCAAAAACTACTATTACAGCATATAAATAAAGGTATACAATTAATACATGTACTTACTGAAATAAGTAGGTACATACCTAACAAAAACTCTATACGACCAATACGAGACAATGTTGTATTTTTTATCTATCTTCTGATTTTAATGAAAATTGGTAAGTTCATACAGTTTCTCCTTTCAACATATTTTTTCGATATATGAAAACTACCTACTCTTATGAAAAAAAATAGTAATGAAAATTCCATTTATTTTCATTTAATTTCAGTAGGTATTCATATTTTTTTTATAAAAAACGGATAGAAAAAAAAACGGCCAATAACCACATCCTATAGCCTACTAAGAAACATATCGCAACAATCTCACATTTGTTTATAATCAAATCTAAAAACACCACAATTAAATTCACTTACACCAACACGGCCGCAGTAAAGATTAGGTGCGAATTAACGAGATAGCGATCAAGCATTTGCATATACACCTCGAAACCTGCCTGTTTCCGCCCGCTTCTATCCGGGCCTAGGGTTGTCAGTAGTATAAAAACGTAAAAATTCGGGGGAAAGTCCTGATTTCCGTTAAACACTCTTGAGATTTATTTGCACTTTACGAAGTTTCTCGCAACCTTAATGTAGAAAATAACAACAAATTGTTATTTATTTTGTAGAACTAATAAAAATTATTAAAAGTTTGATTCATTAGAGCGTGTGTCTTGTTTGTGCAATCATCAAAAGTTTCTTTTCAATTCAATTCATACCTGGTAAGTGGTATGAATAAAAAAAAACACGTTTGTAATGCTATTAGTCCTAAGATTTATACCTGTACCTTAGATTTGAACCTAATAAATACTTAAATAATATTTTCTGTAATTCGAGAAGAGACTAAAATTTCAGAAATATCAGGACAACTCCTGAGATATGGTAACCCTATCCGGCCGCAAATAAAGCTAGCCAGTTTTATTTTCCATTTAGCCTTTCACAAGTTTCACACTGCAACGCCTGTGGTTATTTTTACACGTATCCCGTATCCCGATAAATGAACTCCGTTAAAATGATCGCTGGATAGGGGTGATTTAACTGAATTATAAAATGTTCAGTTAAAATGTTGATTTTATTTAGAAGTTTACATGGAAATAACATGCCTAGAAACTTTTTTTAAAACGAGATTTTAATCTCAAAATGTAAAGCACTCAATAGACTGTAACTTACCACTAAGTTGAAGAAAATTGTAATTTTTATCACAAAAAAAATATATACCTACGATTAAGGGACAATCATACACAAATCGACCTAGTCACAAACTAAGCAAAGCTTGTACTATGGGTACTAGACGACGATATATAAAATAAATAAATACATACATATATAGATAACATCCATGACCCAGGACCAAATACCGCCGGCTCAGTAGGCAGGTATCTACAAACTGCACCAACTGCGTCGTCAAATATGAAAATTATACGGATAATTACATCGTTCCGAACTTTCAAATCGCGATAACTCAAAAAGTTGCTAAGGTGTACATAAGATTTATATTTTTATCTAAATGTATATTATAACTGGATGGAATAAATTACGTTGTTGCAATAATAAGTTAAATTAAATTTTAATTTTAATAAATATAAGTGTTAGTTGTTAAATGTCGTCCCTTTCGTAAAAATGGCGCTACATTTGTTGTTTTGTTGCACAGTAATAAAATGCCATCACTGTTGCTTGTAAGGAATAGAATATCCCACCAAAAACATTTCATGTAAAATTGGCGGCCAAGACTCACATGCTCATAACGCTTTCGCTGTAAAAAAGTGGTCAGATCCCTCGAAAAGCCAAGCCCCTAAGCCCTGAGTTTACTGATCCTACACCTTGGCTTCAAAAGTATGGCTTGGCCGTTTCATAGAGTAACGTAAATAAGTCCAACGAACCGTCTGGCCAATACGGTATCAAGAAATTAAGTTTATGTCTTCATGATAAAATATATTAAACTTAATTCCTTACTTATTTTTTTATTAAAGCAGTAACGTCTGCTAACGTAAACTAAATGTTTACAAATGAAGCGAAAATTGAAAAAAAAAAATTCAATTTTCGCTTCATTTGTAAACATTTAATTCCTTACCATATAGGCCGGACAGTTCGTTAAACTTATTTACGGTACTTTATGAAACGGCCAAGCCATACTTTTGAAGCCAAGGTGTAGGATCAGTAAACTCAGGGCTTAGGGGCTTGGCTTTTCGAGGGATCTGACCACTTTTTTACAGCGAAAGCGTTATGAGCATGTGAGTCTTGGCCGCCAATTTTACATGAAATGTTTTTGGTGGGATCTCATTTCTTTTTGTAAGGTAATTTTTAATTTATATGTTTTTTTTTGTGCTGAAGTGTTTCTAAGTAGTAATAATAATTGTGTATTTAAGAAATACTTACGTTTAGCCCCATATATATATATATACACTTTTATCCCCCATTACCTATGGAAAGCCCATACAAACTTTCATCCCCTTATTTTAAGGGTGGGGGGTGATTTTCTAAAAATCCTAGAATGTGTATTTTATTTATAACAATGAGCCCAATAGGTATAAATTTTCAGACCTCTAGTATCAAAATTTGCGAAAGTCTCATACAAACTTTCATCCCCTAGTTTAAGGGGTTGGGGGGTAAAAGTTCCAAGTTTCAGAATTATTCTATTGTTTGTGTACTAAACCTAGCTTACATACCAAATTTCAGCTTTCTAGGTCATCGGGAAGTACCCCAGAGGTTTTGATACATAAGTGAGTGAGTGGCAAAATCGGCGTATTTTAGGTACCAATAAAACCTAAAGTATAAAAGCTAGATCAATGAAATTTAGTACATTTCATATGTTCCCTAACTGCATCTTAACCTGTGAATTTGGGTGCTCTGGTGTTAACTGGGACGAAACTATGAGGGTTTGAAAATGAGACGAAACGGTTCGAGAAAAGGTAGGTAGTGCCCCGCCTCTTTTTTTTTCGTCTTGGCGGGGGCACTACCGTGCCCCCAGATACTAAACCATTACACGTGTTTTGTTTTTGATAAAAATATTGCATACTAATGCGGTGCGGACATTTTCCGCTTGTAGTTCTCGACTCGCAGCGATTGATCATGCGAGCATTCTCTAATTTCGTGCAAATTCTTAGAAATAACTAGTAGCAATTTATAGTTGTCACCTTTTTATAGCTGCTGTGTTTAACCATGACATGCTCTTATAGGTATTATTAAGTAACAGGATAAGTTATTATTCTAGCTCATTTTTCATAATTCAGTGTTATTTATCCTCTAGAACGTACTTAAGTAGCTTCATTAACCTAAGCGATTAACGCGGCCAAATTGACATTGATATTGGAAAGCAATACGAGACACGGATTTGAATCCCGGTCGAAGTATACAAAGTTTTTATGAAAAGAAATTGGTTGTCTGTAAAGTCGGTTTACGAACGATAATTTTACGCGATAACGTATGCCGGCCGATGGAGTGGAAGAGAGATAGATGCGTCACAAGCCGACCGCTTAGGCCGGTCGTGCATCTCTATCGCTTGTTCCGCGCTCTCGTTTGCACGCTCGGCTCAGGTGGAACGTGACCATGAGTCATGCTTTTTCGTGCGTGCAGCCGGCGTTCATCGATTTATAAGACGTTATTACGTCAAAAAAAGAACATAATATTTAATTAATTTGTCCCCAGGCCTGAAGACCATCATCAACGCACTCCTCCACTCCTTCAAACAGTTGGCCGAGGTCATGACCCTCACCATCTTCTGCCTCATGGTGTTCGCCCTGTTCGCGCTGCAGGTCTACATGGGGGAGCTCCGGAACAAGTGCGTGCTCAACTTCCAGGGGGTAGAGGGGGAGAACTTCACAGATGATGCTTGGTACAGGTGAGTGGTGTTTATCATCATCCGTTCTAATGACCATCATCAACGCGCTCCTTAAAAACCTCTCGAGTTATTAAGAGCTATATATAATAATAAATAATAAATATTAAGGAACAATCTTACACGAACGACCCAAACTAAGCAAAGCTTGTACTATGGGTAGGTACTAAACGCCGATATACATATTATAATCTATTATAAATACTTATATAGATAACATCCATGACCCGGGAGTAAATATTTGAGTTCATCACACAAATATTTGCCCTGACCGGGATTCGAATCCAGGACCGCCGGCTCAGAAGGCCGGTGCACTACATACTGCGCCAACCGCGTCGTCAAATATAATGTCACCAGACTGATGATGATGGTGAGCGTTATTTCAATAATTAGCATTTTTTAACCATGCGTCGTTTCAAATCTCATCTGTTCGAAATATGAATAAATAGAGCACATCGATTAAGTACCATTAGTCTACTTTAGCAACATGCGCTATTTGACGTAGGTAATAATGGTCACAGAATCCCGGACATAATTTGAACAGATAACATTAAAGCATGAGAAATGTATGCTATTGCCTTGGATTGTGTTTTCATGATACTCCAGAATGCCTACGTTTAATCTGTATTAAAGTCAGTCATTCAAGCATAATCTGGCTTCACACTCGCTTTCATAACCATAACCGCAGTCCTAGGCTAGCCTAAAACGCCTCCCCACCGCCTGCTTATTATGCATTGGCGGCGACAGTTTGTGCATTTGGCATGTTTCTCGCGCGGACTAACGAGGTCAGGCCAATCTCGTCGTCACACGTCACACACCAGTGATAGAATAATGAGCGAATTGGGACAGTTGGACAGATAGTTCACTGACTTGAATTAAAATAGTAGATGTTTTGGTTGCCATAGAGCACAAAGCTTCTACCTTATAATAATCTATTGCTATAGATGTAAAATTAAAAAAAAGAAAATGCAAATAGTTCATAGAAGAGTAGAAATTAAAAAGTGGCACTAGGTAATGTAGTGTCGTCCCATTCTAATCAATCTAAGAAAAATTGGGCAAGTGCGAGTCCGACTCGCGCATGACGGGTTCCGTACCATAATCTATAACAAGTTTGTTGTATGGGAGCCCCCTTAAATATTTATTTTATTTTATTTTTAGTATTTGTTGTTATAGCGGCAATAGAAATACATCTGTGAAAATTTCAACTGTCTAGCTATCACCGTTCTTGAGATACAGCCTGGTGACAGACGGACTGACGGACGGACAGCGAAGTCTCAGTAATATGGTCCCGTTTTTACCCTTTGGATACGGAACCCTAAATAACGGACGACTAGTTACAGTATTGTCACTTTTTAATTCCTACACTTTCTCCTCGGACTGTAATTTTGAGAAACATGTAATGTGTTTTATTATTTTTTAATGTGGAAACACCACAATTTGTTATTGAGCCATTGATAGGAATATCAAAGCACAAAGAACCACCTGGCGGAAAGCTATGTCCACACTGTGCCCTTTTCACGTTCAACTTGCGCTTTCGTCTATTGCTATCTTGCTCATTTTTGTACGATGCGAGCGAGACCGCAATAGACGAAAGCGCAAGTTGAACGTGAAAAGGGTACAGTGTGGACATAGCTGAAGAGTACCACATAATGTCACCATGTTACATTACCATTTTTTATTAAGTCTGAAAATCAGCGCTGGGGTACTAGCCTAGCGCATGCTGAGACTGGTACCCATTACCAAAAATGTGCACTAACTATTAAAAATGTGTTATTTTTCTTTGTTTATGCAAATTGTACCTACATTTTTGTATTATTTACTGTACTGAAATACTTGTATTCTTTTTGGTAGGTAATAATAAATTTTTATTTTTTTATTTTTTAAACAATTACGTCAATTTAGCTCACTTTCATACGAATACTTTTACTAGGTATTTATAAAGTTATCTGTAATATTTAGGCCGGCAACACAGTCTGAATGGTTGCAGTACCCCGTCGCCTCACTTATGACTATTCGTACACTCACAGAAGACCTTTGCACCGCTAAACTTTACGAGCAATTCGCCGATCTCGTTCCAAGTTAGGTAGTAAAAACAAATGGCCGCCGGTCGCGTCGTAAGCCGGCTAAGAAAGTTTGGATTATGTTGCACTTGCTTAAATTATGTCCAGGGATAGGTAATTAAGAAATATTACACGCGAGCGCGAGCTAAACGCCGGAGTAAACAATCACTATCACAACATAGTTTAAAACAAAGTCGCTTCCTGCTGTATATATAATATGTATATACGGTAAGATAGAACGACGGTATTTCCCGGTAAGATATAATATCGTTTATCCGATGTAAAATCGACCTGAAATAGTTAAGCTTTGTATTAATAATAAAAAAGCGATCACACCTGATTGACATAATATATAGGTAGGTATTTATTGACCTGTAAATAGGGATGAAACACGTTGTTTTCAGGCATTTAAGTTATAAGTTTATAACCTGACGGTAACAGATGTCAATATCTTATAATAGATACTGAAGCAGGTCTCAAAACGCTTAACCGTTTTCAGATGGATCAATGACTCGTCCAACTGGCTGACAGACGAAGATGACGTACCTATCATCTGTGGCAACCTGACGGGCGCGCGGCACTGCTCGCCGACGCACACGTGCCTCTGCATCGGCCCCAACCCGAACCACGGGTACACCAACTTCGACAACTTCCTGTGGTCCATGCTGACCACGTTCCAGCTCATCACACTCGACTACTGGGAGAACGTCTATAATATGGTGAGTGTTGGTTTGCAAATGTTTCTATATGAAAACTATGCGTGTTCTGATTTTTACGTCACCATAGGCCATAAGTGGGATACGAGTATGTACTGTCCGCGGGAGAAATTCTCACTTCCTGACCAAGGCAAGACGTAAAACTTTAGATGACCACGGGCAGTAATCAGTAAAGCCCCGGATCGCATATTTATGGCACAAAACCTGCGATCTGGGACATTTACTCATTCACTAGAGGTATGTAATATATATACGGTTTAAAAACGCGAACTGAATACAAGAAATGGTAATATTACTAGTCCAAATAGTTAAGCGTCGTTCTCGAAAGCAACAACGGACAGGATGATGAATCAAGCTGTTACACCCGCCAGAGTGGCGCACTGGACGATGAAATAGACGTATTTCTTTCGTAAATGACAATCAGAAGCTATTATTCTGCAAATACGCTATACACTAGCGCTTTTACAAGTCCACTAGCTATAACGGGAGAGAAGAAATACCTCAAGCGTAACATGATCATGATTCATGATGCGCATAATCTGAGGCTATGTGACCAACCAGAACCTGAGCCCAATGGAAAAATATCTTTTCTAAAAGAACCTAAACACATTCTGTAATCAGGGCCAACATTCACGTAGTAACGACCACAAATATAGAGACCATTCAGGTAGAATAAACATTGTTGATATCACAAGAGAGCAGTATTTTACCCTCAAAAAAGTCTAACACAGGGTCCGTTTGTCACAACCTACAGAAGAATGATTTACACAACCATCAGAAAGAAAATTTATAGGCGCATAACAAATGTGAAGCGGGAATTCGAAAAGATTAATGAGGTCCGGGTGAAAGAATAGGTCCCTTTTCAAGCGCACTTAACTGAATTCTGTGATACGAGCCGAGTACACACCAGGGATGTAGCTACATACCTAAAAATCCATATTAGGGTTTGCAGTCCAGAGATTTCTAGGAATTTTTTGTACGGCGAGTCCCGAAAATTGCAAAGCATAATCCACATCATCCGTTGTTTTATCGGATGTTGTGGTGTTATAATTAATCTTTACGGAATCCCTATGACTATAAAATGACAGCGAATTAACCAAATTAAGTACGATCGTAATTTGACAACTATTGCCAATATTGATTACTGCTAAATAAGACTGATCTTGGGGGGTATTCGACCAATTTTAGAGATATAATGGAGATCTGTCCTTTTCATCGCCATCCGTCACTTTTGACGTGTGCCTACTTGACAAGTGGCGATATCCCCAGAACATCGCAACTTCGTCAATTCAGACGCGCAAAATTTTCGTTTCCTTTGTATGTGACGGCATAAATAACAGGCGCATACTCTAAATTGACCGCGTAGTACGTGAAATTAGTCCGTTACGTTTCGTTCAAAATAGAAATTTATATACATGAATAACATTTTTGACAATCATTATCGCCTTCGTATTTCCAAAATTGAGATGAGATATGTCACTTTTAAGCTCATCGCATTTAAATGACAGTTCAATGGCGATATAACTGTTATCTAATGGAGATTTGACGTTTGGCGATATCTCAAACGGCATTCTCGAATTGGGCCCCTTATTTGTCCTCATCACGAGCATTCGCCTGTAATGTCATGTGATTGTCATGTATTTTTTGTTAATTATAGATACGAATTCACGCGGTGACGGGACGCTCCCATACGATGTTTTAAGACACTATGCGAAAAAATAAATAGCGTTCTATTATATGCCTTTTTTTCTCTGGACCACAGACAACCTCCACTAGACGGAGCATGTAAGGCGACCCGCGCGCACCAACGATATGGTACGGCAGAACATTAAAGTATGAACACGGCGGCCACCGTTTAGTTGCGTCCTTGTTTATGATCCATGCGTACGTCAACGAAAAAAGAAATTAAATAAATAACATGGTAAATTGTAGTGTTAAGTGGTGTAGAGAGACCTCATAAACATGGACGCAACTAAACGGCGGCCGCCGTGTTGGTACTTTAATGTTTTGCCGTACCATATCGTTGGTGCGCGCGGGTCGCCTTACATGTGCCTTACATGCTCCGTCTAGTGGGGGTGGTCTGTGCTCTGGACACATTCTAACCTTCTATAGTAACGAAATTGCAGGCACCTTTCAGCAGTTTTAAAGCTATATAACCGATGGTAACTGTACGTCACTAACACACTACGCCAGTAAAACCGACATTCCTACACCCCGACCTCCACAGACACGACTCTAGCGTATAGTTATAAATGTTATAATTATTGCATGTTACTACTGTCATTACAGTTTGTATTTTCAAGCATACGATTGTAAAGTTCATATTTGTTAAAAGCTTCACGAAAATTTGTAATAACTCCAGCTGTTCGTATGAATTTAAACAATTTGAACCTACGGAGCTAAAGTGCAGTCTGCAATGTGCTTGAATATCCGCACAAACAAAGATTTTAATAATTTCCGAATAACATGTTGGATTTAAATTTGGAACGTGCGATTATATCCTTCATTAATCCGTGAAAATGTTGATTGCAATTTAAATAAAGCCGTTTCTTTGTTCATTTTGAAAACGAGCCCTAAAGCAGTTAGCAGATTTGGAGACAAGCTGACAGCATATTGTTTCATCTACAAATTCATTATTCACAATAACAAATTGGGCAAGTGCGAGTCCGACTTTAGTATTTGTTGTTATAGCGGCATTAGCGGCATCATGTGTGAAAATTTCAACTGTCTAGCTATCACCGTTCTTGAGATACTGCCTGGTGACAGACGGACGGACGGACGGACAGCGAAGTCTCAGTAATAGGGTCCCGTTTTTACCCTTTTGGGTACGGAACCCTAAAAAGTAGAAGGACTGAAAAATGATATTTCAAAGGTACCTACGGAAATTTTAACTTATTTTTTTTAATCCAAAAGCTAATTTGAAATTGTTTTCCTTCTAACCCTCATAATTCAACAGAAAACCATGCACTTTTTCACTGTCAAACGAATAAAACTTAATTATGAGGTGGCATCTATTTTACAAAAAAAATTAGGTCTTTATTTTTTTGACATTCGTTTGCATGCCGATAAGAAAGCATTTAAATTCATTCGCTTATAACGACAGTCGCTGCAACCAATTTTGTTTTTTTTTTTTAATCAGCAATCACATTTCCGTCACAAAAGCAGTTGTTTGCATAAATTTCCCTCTCCCTGGTTCAAAATCAGTAATGCCTCGAATGTCGTAACCCCGACACACGACACCTGTTGTGCAGTTTAAGCTTTACTGCTGTGTTATTGAGTTTATGCTGGGACAAAACGTTTATCGTTTTTTATAAGGTTTACAATGTACCTTTATAATGAGCGAATACCTACTTTTAACGTAAAAAAAAGTCGCAAACGCGTTTATTAGGTACAATGTGATTTACACGGGACATGGGATGTTGTGTTAACGCACGACGTAAAAATATGAATGCGCTTATCATATTTAAAAGCTGGCTAAATGCGAGTCTGACTCGTGCACCCAGGGTTCCTAACAAATACTTACCCCATCTTAACTGGCGGGGTTAAATTAAGTTTGCACCTGATATGTATGGCGCCGCATACAAATGGCGTGCAAAGTTAACGCAACCAGTCACGTTTGTTGTATGGGAGCGCCACTTAAAATTATAGATTTTTTCTGTTTTTAGTATTTGTTGTTATAGCGGCAACAGAAATCATAAAAAACCGGTCAAGTGCGAGTCGGACTCGCGCACCGAGGGTTCCGTACAAACACTTTCCATCCTTAAGTGGTTAAGTTAAGTTTGCACCTAGTATGTATAGCGCTCCATACAAAAGAAGTGCAAAGTTAACGCAACCAATCCCGTTTGTTGTATGTGAGCCCCCCTTAAATATTTATTTTATTTTATTTTTAGTATTTGTTGTTATAGCGGCAATAGAAATACATCATCTGTGAAAATTTCAACTGTCTAGCTATCACCGTTCTTGAGATACAGCCTGGTGACAGACGGACGGACGGACGGACGGACAGCGAAGTCTCAGTAATAGGGTCCCGTTTTTACCCTTTGGGTACGGAACCCTAAAAAGTCGAAGGACTGAAAAATGATATTTCAAAGGTACGGAAATTTTTACCTTTTTTTTTTTAATCCAAAAGGAAATTAGAAGTTGTTTTCCTTCTAATCCTCATAATTCAACAGAAAACCATGCACTTATGTAAATGCACTTTTTCACTGTCAAACGAATAAAACTTAATTATGAGTTGGCATATATTTTACAAAAAAAAATTAAGGTCAGGTAAGGTGGGGGAAGATGAAAAAAGGGGGAAGATAAAAAGTGTCACATTACTCCCTATTTTTTTAATATTTTTTTATGCTGGTATCGTCAATGAAACCGCCATTTTATTAGGATCCGCCAGTCAGTCGCCCGAGACCGCTCGGAGTGCGTAGACGCGTGTTACGTGTTAAATTGTGAAGGTCAGCATTTCGTGGTCAATTCGTCGATTTTCAATCTTATCCCGTGTTTCATAAGTAGATTAATAGGGTGTGAATAAAAGTTTTGACTGAATATTTATGTATTATTTTAGATTTTATATTTATTTACTAGTGCTAGGTGTAGCTATTACTCTTATATTGTGATTTACGAGAAGCTTCAATCTTTCCCCAGTCAATTTCAATGGGGTAACATTGAAATAGTAATGTTTCAATCTTCCCCCGTTTTTGCAAATCATAGAAAAACAGACAGATTCTCAAACTTTGGGCTTAAAAAAATTATTAACGAACCATTTTTTTTTTTTATTGGCCTCATGATAAGGTAAATATGTAGTTATTATGAAGTATAAATGAAACAAATAGTGAGTCTTAAACGTATACTTATAAAAACAATGTTTTCTTAGTTTGTGATTAAGTCGATTTGAGTGAAATCGTCAGATCAAAGAGTAAAACTAATTAAGTATTTACATATGGTAGTTATCATCTTCCAATGCTGAGCTGATGATGGAAGGTACAACTCCTTAACGGTTAGGAGTTAGGAGATAATTCAAACGAGATTCATGCCTTCAAGACCTCCTCGATTATCCCGCCATAAGTATTTTATATGTATTTTTAGTGATAAAAAGCAAAAACAAAAAAAGAACCGACTTCAATAAAACTTCTCTCTCTTCTTCCTCGCTTCCTCATGTCTGAGGGTCGTGACCATTTGAGGCCGTTATGTGTTGCATCAAAGCTCTCCACTCCACACGGTTTTCCGCCTTCCGGATTGACGCCTGTAGATTTTCCTGACAGGCTTCTTTCAACTACAATGAGCTTTTCCAAACTATCTGGCTCACGTCTAGCCACGTGACCGAAATACGGCAGGATCTGCTGGAGGCAAATGGTCGATAAGCGGCACTTGATCTTCAGTTCGGCCAGGATCGACGCATTTGTGCGACGTGCCAAAGTCGGTGCCAAACCTTAAACTATAATATATAAATATAATAAATGAGTGGTTTGGGACCGACTTCAAAGGGTGAGTTCGGTTCTTTTTTTATCAAAATTTTGATAAAATATAGAATTTATCATCATTAAACCGTTATTTTGATTCCAAACTGATCTTCATAATATAAAAAAGTGTTTAGTTTTTAAGTGTCCAATTAAAAGTTTGAGAATCACTGTCCTTTTTCCTATATAGCGGGGTAAGAGTGAAATAGTTTTTTTTTCGACTGTAGTTTTCTCGTTACCTATCAGGAATATTCACGCAACAATCAGCTGTATCTGTTTAGCGTAAGAAACTCTATTGAATAACGAGCAACCGCCACCGTTTGCATTCTTTTAAAAGCATTTAGAAACTATGTCAATCTTACCCCTCCACCATTCCATGTTGCCCCGTCAATTTTTCAGACAAAAGTGTATTTTATCTTATTATTTTTATATATTAGAATAGGCATAGCCGAGTTTTATTAACAGAATACAAAAATATAATCCTTGCCCATGCCTTCCAATTAATACACTTGAAGGGATATAAATAGATTTTTATTTTATAAGGGTTTTAAAACAACATTGTCTATCTCGACAAAAAACCATTCAATCTTCCCCCACCTTACCTTCCTTATTTTTTTGACATTCGTTTGCATGCCGATAAAAAAAAAAACATTTAAATTCATTCGCTTAATAACGACAGTCGCGGCAACCACTTTCGTTTTTAAGCAGCAATCACATTTCCGCCACAAAAGAGTGTTTTTTATTTGCATTGCAATCTAGGTATAAAGGCAAACGTGTTTCCTGAATAAAATACTTCCCGGGTTCAAAACCAGTAGACTTTTTCTAAGATGTCCGAATTGTCATATATTTTTTAAATATGACCCCCTTTTGTTTAATACACTCCTCGGTGAACATATTACGTAGAACATAAATACTATAAATTAAACTTACTGCTGATGCTAGAAGCAGAATTGAAATAAAGATCATAAGTCACAACTCAAATTTGTCTAACAAAACACCGCAGGGAAACCTACAACTATTCGTCAAATTATAATAACACGTTACACGTTGTACCCGGGCGCGGCGGGTCGAGCGAAATTGTTTTTAGTCTGGCGTGGCGGGGCCGCCGCAACACTTACTGAGACAGTAGTCCGCGTAGACGTATACGTCAGCAGAAGAATGAAAATGAAAGAGAAAGGAAATAGAAATGAAACATAACTTTTTACATCGTATAAAACAAAGTCACTTCCTGTTTGTCTGTCCCTATGTATGCTTATATAGAGATTTAAAACTGCGCAACGGATTTTGATGCGGGTTTTTAAGAGGGCGCCGAGCGTTTGCGACTGAACCATAGAGCGCGGGGAATGCGTATTTAAATCGGCGCGCGGCCGCCATAGTAAAAATGTATGGAGAATTAAAAGCACTTTTTGATAAATCTGGACCTTTAATACCAAACAATAATTGAAATATTTGATGCGGTCAAATTGTAATGTAAACATTCATCTTTTTTTTGAACGGAAAATCAGAATAGATTTCCATTGTTAAAGTATAAAAAAACACTTAACGCCTGCTTACGATTTTACAATTTTCGTCCAACTTTACTTAGTTCTCTAGGGTAAAATATGAATAATCTTATAATTTTTCCACGGAGAAGTTGTTAACACATTCTTCGAAATGCTAAATATATAGTTAAGAAATGGATTAAACAATTAGTGTTAACGTTATCTACTTAACGGCAACTGCCTATTTTTTCACATTTCGCTCGGTGCAGTCTTAATAGATAGAGTGATTCAAGAGGAAGGTCATATGTATGATACATACAGAGTATATTTTAGTATCAGCATCGCACCCGTGCAGAGCCGGGGCGGGTCGCTATAAAATATTTTTTTTTTTTGCAAGACTACGTATGGTACAAAATGACATGCATCGCATCAGTATTCAGTCGAAGACACGACTTGCAAAACTTTAAAAAAAATGATTACAAATTGAAAGTGAATAGATTAAAATATACTTACAAACGAATGTTGTTAATAAATTACCATTTAACATGACACGAGTATAGGTACAATAAGAAAATATACACAAGCACCCAAGCAGTGAGTAGGTATTTGAGTATTTTAACCGTCTTCTTAATAGTTGTCAACATCGACGAACTTCGTAGGTATCAATTGTGGCGCCATTTTTTGTTGTCTTGTAGAAAGAAGTTGTAATTCAGTAAATAAAGGAGTTTGACCTTACAAACGGTCCGGTAGTTTTGAATTTTTTACATGTTGTCTAGGATGGTTAGCCAGTGTTTAAAATGCAAAATGCACAATTCCCCCCCCCTCCGCGCCCGCCGCCATATTGAAAAAACCCGCACATTCTTCATATTTTTGCTCATATCTTCCTTTAGGAGCATTTTAGCTAGAAAAAAGCTGTGACAATGTTATAGAAAGATAAATTTACTACATTTTCCATTTTATATTTTGTTTCTAAGACAGATAGTTACGGAGATATGCACATTTAAAAAAACGTAATAAATCGCAATTTGCAACTCAAAAACAAACTTCTGGATTATATCTTCGTTTAGGAGCATTTTAGCTAGAACAGTGTTTGAACAATGTTGTAGAGAATTAAATTTGCTATAATTTACATTTCAGATTTTGTTTCTAGGACAGATAATTACGGAGATATGTAAAAAATAAAGTCACATTTTCCGAAAATGAAGTAGGTTAAAAATGGACATGAGTTTTATAAGCAATTATATTTCCAACGTGTTTTAATTTGTCCCAGACTAGTCCGTAACTGAATGACAGCGTTCTAAACCAAGAATTATTAGAAATTTCTTGAAAATTCGACTCTTCCAGTTTTTTTAATGTGCATATCTCCGTAACTAACCGTCCTTGAAACAAAATTTGAAATGTAAATTATAGTAAATTAAATTCTCTATAATATTGCCCAAGCACTGTTCTAGCTAAAATGCTCCTAAACGAAGATATAATCCAGAAGTTTGTTTTTGAGTTGGAAATTGCGATTTTTTACGTTTTTTAAAATGTGCATATCCAGAATGGACACAAATTGCATGTTGTACCAAACATCATCTACTTACTAATTTCGATGCTTTTTTCACCGGTGGAGTTAAATAAGACGAAGCAATTCTTCGTGAGATGACACGAAGTGGGATGAAAGAAAAGCACCTATACCGGGTGTGGCTTGTAATAAATAAAAACATTCTACTTCTCAAACTGAGCAACATTGGTTATCGCTTATCGCCTTAACATTTTCGGAGCTGTCATGCTACTAAATATCTATTTTTTCGCAATACATTGCTTCTTTGAACAAACTTTATCTTACAAGTTGTTTTCAAAAGTTGCTTAACAAATGTTTAATATTTGTGTCAATCGTTTAAACAACTGTTGTTCAATTTGACGAGTAGAATCTATTTTTATTTATTGCTCCTATTACAGGCAACACCCTGTATAATCAACAGTCAATAACTCACAAATCATGAAAGCGTGAAATTGAGCATGAGCATAACACTTCACAGTCTAAAGTGGCCCTACTGCGGCACACCGCTGTGTCTGTAGATGATATCAACTCTCCCTTCCTCGCAGAATTAATTAAGGCCCAGCAAAACAGCCCCTACATTATGAATACGCTCACTGAACTAAAGTTCATTCCGGGCCCTGCCCTTCGTTATATCAACGGTGGCTTGGCTAAGCTTCGAATCATTAAGGTACAAGCTGAGATACGCCGTGGATTGCTCTCTCATTTCTTGTTTATTTAAGGTTTCCAGTACTTAATTGGATTAATTGATTTGAGTTAAATTACTTAGAAGACGTTGAATCGCTTAGTGAAGATATCGAATTTATTGAACAATCTGATTATAATAAATAGACCGGTAGGTAAATTTGGCTTTACTTGACTTATTTTTTTATGCACGATTTTTTACATAACTACAAACATTTAAGATTTCAGGTTTTAATCATGATTATTTCAAAACCAACATAAATCTAGCCGTCTATATGAGGGGGTTTCACGAGTTATTTTCCTGTTTCACACTTTTAAGAAATTAATAATCCTTTTTAAATACCCTTGTAGTAAACTTGTTAGATAGGGAACTTCAGTTGAAAACCTCATACTTCTCGTACATATATGTACAATACTCTTACAGTCCATGAGCTCTCATATTGGGATTCGGGTTTGGGTGATAACTGAATATCATTCTGACAGCTCATGCACTGTAGTCTTGTTCTTGCATATACACGGCCGACCTTCATTTTCGATTTCCTGTGTTTATGTACCTAAGTAACTGTATGGCTGAAAAACCTTTCCAGAATCACCAATTCAGCGCATTCAATTTGACGAGTGGAACCCATGTTTTTATTTATTGCTCCTATTACAGGCAACACCCTGTATAATCAACAGTTAATAACGCACAAACCAAGAAAGCCTAAAAATGTTAATCAGTCACTTTAAAAAGATAAAGTTATCTCTAGACTAGACACACTATTACCTGAATATATTGATGTTAAAGCTGCATAAATAATCAACTACGCATATTTGCACTCGGAATCTTGATGCCTGATTAATCAAATACGGCATTAAGGATTCAATTATTCAAGCCCCGCGCGGAGAGTTCGCCTGAAACCACCTGAAATAATAGTCGAGTGCGATTAAATAATCAATGCGGTAGAAATTCACTTTGTAGATTCTCGATTCTTTGACGATTGTTAAAATCATCGATACAATCGAATAGAGCTTTCAAGGTTGAATCCTTTTTTTGTATGATAAAATTGTTTACTTTTGAAATTTTTATACAACTGTAACAGTAGGATGAACCCGTTCGGTTCTTTTAATAAAATTAAAGGAAAGTTATCTGGGAAATAGCAACTTTTGATGTAAAGGAGATGGTCAGATTTGAATCCTCCTTGTCACATCGTGTTCCTCGCTGCTGAGGGTCATGAAGTCTCCGTTGAATTCGTTTTCTCTGACGATGTCCCGCCATTTGCGCCTGTTTTTGGCATCGTGTAACACAACGCCAAGGACCTGATCTGACCAATGTGGTGGGCTGCAGACTCTAGGTCGTTCATCAGCGTTAAGAATACGACCTGAGGGTGTCGAAAAACGAAACCGCCTGAAACAGGAATTATACCTAACTACAAATTATTGTTTGTACCATCTAAGGGTATATGTATGCTTTCATGTGGATCCAGTGGATTTATTCAATTCAATGTAAATAATACGCAATTGCTCAATAAATTACCTTACGCCGATACTGATTCACTTATACGTGCTTACACCTACATAAATACAATCCACTGGCAGATTTATTCGTGAACAGGCAATCCGATCAGTGCTTCGCCATTCGAATTATTAATCGAATCAAGTCGCCATTCTCGAACAATCGGCCTTTATCTCGAAACATTTAATGACAGACTCGAGAACCATTAGATGGCAAACGAAACGTTTGCTTCACGCCGCTCAATGAAATTGCGGCATAATTCCAGACCTTAATTTGTTATTGAGCAATTTCAACCGTTTATTGGCAAAATAATGAATTGAGATTTGAGAGCGGTTTTATTTACACTGCAGTCGAAATCGCGCTGTTTTATGACGCGCTAAAAGTGAGCGAAATTGATTTGTTTAACTCCGTTACATTGAAATTCAATGTGCATACGTGACGCAAATAAAAATATGTCGAATGTGAAAATGTTTCGTGTTTGCTTAAAAAAATATTTATGATTTAGAAATAGGTATCGAGTTTTTTTTAACATCAGAGATGCAAATTGATTACAAAAAGCATTTGTATTCTGAGTCAAAATACTTTATTATATGTTACTGGGTTGGTGCCCGCAACTTCGTCCGCGTATTTTTTTTTTAACCATAGAGGGGTACCTACTACTTTGGATTTGGATGTCCAGCTATAACTGCACCAAAAACGATTAAAATTCGTCCAGCCGTTTCGGCGTGATGAGAGGACAAAGGAAATTATGACCAACAAATGGCGCCAGACTGGCACGGCGCCGCGCGCCCATACTAAACAAATCCAAAAAAAAAACGACGAAACAGCCCATACTAAAAAAACGATCCTGCATTACGCTAGTAAGATTTTTCCTGAATTCATGACCCCTCTCAATAGAAAACAGATTTTCAGAACAAACTAGAATTTTATAAAAGCCTGACCAGAAATAGTATATGAGAATTGTCAAGAGGGTGTTATTTATAAGATTTATATGGCAACAATTTTGCAACCAATCGCAATCCGCACTCTAATGACATTTGTTTAAATATCTGTCAGTAATTCAGTGAATAAAGGATTTTGACCTTACAAACGGTCCGGTAGTTTTGAATTTTTGATATGTTGTCTAGGATGGTTATAGTAAGTGCTTAAAATGCAAAATGCACAATTACCCCCCCTCCGCGCCCGCCGCCATATTGAAAAACCGGCACTCTCTTCATATTTTTGCTCATATCTTCCTTTAGCAGCATTTTAGCTAGAAAAAAGCTGCGACAATATTATAGAGAGTTAAATTTACTACATTTTCCATTTTATATTTTGTTTCTAGGACAGATAGTTCCGGAGATATGCACATTTGAAAAAACTTAAGAAATTGCAATTTCCAACTCAAAAACAAAATTCTGGATTATATCTTCGTTTAGGAGCGTTTTAGCTAGAACAGTGCTTAGGCAATTTTGTAGAAAATTAAATTTACTATAATTTACATTTAAAATTTTGTTTCTAGGACAGATAATTACGGAGATATGTAAAAAATTAAGTCACGTTTTCCGAAAATGTATGTAAAAATGGACATGAGTTTTATAAGCAATTATATTTCCTACATGTTTTAATTTGTCCCAGACTAGTCCATAACTGAATGACAGCGTTCTAAACCAAGAATTTTGAGAAATTTCCGGGAAATTCGACTTTTCCTGTTTTTTAAATGTGCATATCTCCGTAACTAACCGTCCTTGAAACAAAATTTGAAGTGTAAATTATAGTAAATTTAATTCTCTACAACATTTCCCAAGCTTTGTTGTAGCTAAAATGCTCCTAAACGAAGATATAATCCAGAAGTTTGTTTTTCAGTAGGAAATTGCGATTTTTACGTTTTTTTTAAATGTGGATATCTCCGTAACTATCTGTCCTAGAAAAAAAATATAAAATGGAGAATGTAGTAAATTTAACTCTCTATAACATTGTCGAAGCTTTCTTCTAGCTGAAATGCTCCTAAAGGAAGATATGAGCAAAAATATGAAGAGAGTGCCGGTTTTTTCAAAAAGGTGGCGGGCGCGGAGGGGGGGGAATTGTGCATTTTGCATTTTAAGCACTGACTAACCATCCTAGACAACATATCAAAAATTCAAAACTACCGGATCGTTTGTAAGGTCACACATAGTACTTTAGTCTCTATTCACCGTATTACAGTTCCTATGATCATAAAATCATTGCCAGTGTAAGAAATTAGTTCCAGCGAAATTCCGCAATATGGCGCATCCTCATATATTTCTGGTCAGGCTTTTAATTATGTAGATTATTTTAACTCAGGTCAGTCGGAAAAAAACCGGCCAAGTGCGAGTCGGACTCGCGCACCGAGGGTTCCGTACAAACACTTTCCATCCCTAAGTGGTTAAGTTAAGTTTGCACCTGGTATGTATAGCGCCCCATATAAATTAGGTGCAAAGTTAGGTATTAAAAAAAAAATTATGGTTTTCGTAATTATTCCTTTATCTATGCTATAAGACGTTGCTTCGTACCAAATTTCAAGATTCTGAGTTCACGGGAAGCACCCTGTAGGTTTTGATTCCCTTGCAAGTGTCGAAAATTTGCATAAATTAGGTGCAAAGTTAGGTATTAAAAAAAAAAAAATATGGTTTTCGTAATTATTCCTTTATCTATGCTATAAGACGTTGCTTCGTACCAAATTTCAAGATTCTGAGTTCACGGGAAGCACCCTGTAGGTTTTGATTCCCTTGCAAGTGTCGAAAATTTGCGGCATAAACGGCTGTATCTTTTGATTGCGTTGGCTTAGAAGTTTGATTTTTTCACAGCTTCAAGGGACAGTAGACCTGAGTAATTGATATAAATTTCAGCTTCATACCTCCACGCGTTCCTGAGAAAAAGGGTCTTGACAGACGGACGGACAGACGGACAACAAAGTGATCCTATAAGGGTTCCGTTTTTTCCTTTTGAGGTACGGAACCCTAAAAATGTACCACACACGTACTTATCATTTCGATATTTTTATGATAGGCGTGCTTATCCAAAGTGAACCCGACTGAACATAAAAAAAACGGTATTCTCTAGATATAAATTATAACAGTTACCCGTAATATTTTGTTTTCAGGTGCTGTCGTCCTGTGGTCCGATGTCGGTGTCCTTTTTCACCGTGGTGGTATTCTTCGGCTCCTTTTACCTCATCAACCTGATGTTGGCCGTCGTCGCGCTGAGCTACGAGGAGGAGTCGCAGATCACGCAGGAGGTACGTTCTTCCTTCCCCTTCCTCTCTGTACGGTGTACTTAGAAATACACCTAGAACGGAAGTCTTCATACAACAGATTTGCGAAGGAAGAAGCCGGTTTTGGTTTTATGTACGCGTGTCTACGAACCAATCATAGACACGTTTTGCTTGTGACCTATGCGTACACTGAAGAAACTGAATATGTTTTTTCTAAACCGAATAGTTTGCGTGACAGACGCTTCCAAAGTGGAAAAAAGTGGTCCCCCCCGTCTAACTTCTAAAATAAGAAAATGAATAATCTAAAAAAAGCATATGATGTACATTACTATAAAAACTACCAACGAAAATTGTTTTGAACGAGATCTAGTAAGTAGTTTTTTTTTAATACCTAACTTTGCACCTAATTTATATGGGGCGCTATACATACCAGGTGCAAACTTAACTTAACCACTTAGGGATGGAAAGTGTTTGTACGGAACCCTCGGTGCGCGAGTCCGACTCGCACTTGGCCGGTTTTTTATTGCCATCGCAACACTTGCGACTACATATCTCAGTCGTCACAGCAACTTTATCTCCCACCACGGCGAGGATAAACGGTCGGTCTGACGCATTTGGTTGCACCTACAATGAAGCAGAAACATTTGTGTTTCAAACTACTTACATATTATTTTGGTGATATCTCGTCTTAATCTACATTTTAGTAATTTACGCTTTGTTAGCCATATTTTTTTATTCAACAATGATGGAATGTGCAAATCACACAGATTTTTATATACTACCCTATATCATAAATAGGGTAGTAGGTATATAAAAATCTGTGTGATGCGATGTTCTGTCTAGATATTTAGTAGGTACACAAATGCCTTCAATAGTTAATTCATAAAGTCGGGAACACAGACCTATCTATATCCAAATAGATTACGCCGGTCGCTCCGGTTGGATGGAGCTACAAGTGGCATTTTACCATACAATTTATACCCATAAGAGGAAATATTTCCAATATCTTGGCCGTCATTATTTGTATTATTTTGGCAACTCAAAATGGCACAATTGGGCATTTTATTTAGTATTTAGTTGACGTTTTAAGTGAATGACAGTGGAACGCGGAGCGGTAGATTTTGTCACCTTTATATTACGCACGCTAAAGACATGTATTTCTGTCATCTATTTAGATATACATAGATCTCTGGCCAGGAATTATTAGAGCATTTGTAAATACTCTAATCATTCTTCTAAAAATGTTCACCTTCCGCACTCGCACTAAGAAACCAAGCGTGAATCGTAACTTATTTCCCCAGGAAAGAAAAAAAGACCTGAACGAGCACCGAGACGACTCGACGTTCAGCTTCGACCCGACGTCTCTGGCCGTCCGGACGCTCGCCAAGGACTCCAAGAAGAGGATAGACGCCCGCAAGGGCCTGCTGTTAGCGTCGTACTCGCGGAAGAGGACGAGGAGACGCAAGCGGGGCAAGAGCGCCATACATCATGCAGCTGCCGTCGCCGCCGTGGCTGAAAGGTAGGAAAGAGACGGCACAAATCTAACAACACGTACATACGCGTCATGGGTCTGCGGGAGTTTTTGCTACGTAGCTGTATGCTACGGCGTAGCACACGTAGCGTTTCTTGGCCTTGAAAGGGATTTCACAGCGCATTATGCTCACAGGAAAAAGCTATAGAGCTTAAGAATTATTTTTGTCGTCCGAATTTATTTACCTATGTAACCTGCGAACAATGCCATTATCTCTATAGTTCCACACAAATTTCACTGCTAATTTTAATATATATTTTTTTAAACCCATATGAACCATATATCTCTTTTGACTTAAAGACGCATTTCATGTTTAAGGCGTCTGCACTTACTAGTACCTTACGTGTTTAATTTGTTGGGGAAAAATCTGCAGTTTAAATATAATATCGTTATTTTTTAGTACCGATTGTTTTGTATGGAACGTTCCTGTATATTCAGTACCTGGTGGTGAGATACAGAACAAGGCTATGTCCTCAATTTATGAAAATCAACGAATCATAACTGAAACCCAGTTAATAATGCGAATGCAAAACTATCCACTCGATCTTACCCAAACTTACCAAACAGTGTATTTATTATTTGTTTACTCTCGACGGGAAAGATATCCCCATCCCATGGGACCACCACGCGGATGAAATCGAAGACGGATAGTAATAGATACACACAAAAAGAGTTAGAAACATAAAAGCGATTTTACTGATAGAAGCCAAGAAATGTAAACAGCATACATTTGCACGCAACCACACGGATTTTCAGGATAGATGGGATGTAAATTAAACTTTACAACAATCAGAGAAAATGTTATAACTGTTAGAAGTTTACGGCTGTATTCAAGGAAAATTAATAAGTTCGAATTTAACTTTTAAATCAAAACTCAATCCACAACACGTACATATAGTTCTATACTATATTCAGAATTCCATGTGCTCAATTTTTCGATTTAATTTAGTAATATAGCTACGCGGCGAGAAAATCTCACTTCTGCACCTCTAGCATAACTGTCATATGCGACTATTTCTCACGCGAGATAATTAATTAATTACCCGTCTCTTTCTGTGCAGTAATGTTAGAGAGTGACGGGTAGCGCTATGTCGCACAACAAGAGTCGCGAAGCACAGGTTGTGCGTGGTTGTGCTAGACGGGCTGGCAAATGTAAACGTTTTTGACGACGCGTTTTCTCGGTTTGTAGACACCTGCCTACTGAGCGGCTGTCCCGGGTTCGAATCCCGGCCAGGGCAAATATTTGTGTGATGAACTCGAATATTTGTGCTTGGGTGCATGGTTGTTCCTATGTATTTAAGTATATATTTATCTATATAAGTATGTATATCGTCGTCTAGTACCCAAAACACAAGCCTTCTTGAGCTTAATTTGGGACTAGATCGATTTGTGTGAGGTTGTCTGATATTTATTTATTTACTTAAAACTTTAGTCAAACCACGGGCGGTAATTCGTCAAGACCCAGATCGCATTTTTAGGGTTCCGTACCCAAAGGGTAAAAACGGGACCCTATTACTGAGACTTCGCTGTCCGTCCGTCCGTCCGTCCGTCCCTCCGTCCGTCTGTCCGTCCGTCCGTCCGTCCGTCCGTCTGTCACCAGGCTGTATCTCAACAACGGTGATAGCTAGACAGTTGAAATTTTCACAGATGATGTATTTCTATTGCCGCTATAACAACAAATACTAAAAATAAAATAAAATAAATATTTAAGGGGGGCTCCCATACAACAAACTTGTTATAGATTATATATATGTATAGGTACGGAACCCTTCATGCGCGAGTCGGGCTCGCACTTGCCCAATTTTTTATGACACATTCACTAATTCACCGCCCTAGGTATGTACTCGTAATGTACTATTATTTTGTAAATAGGCGACAAGGGCACACTTTTACATGTCTGAGTCTACCGGTATTTCACAACCCCTGACCCCTGTTGATATTTTTTAGGGTTCCGTACCAAAAGGGTAAAAACGGGACCCTATTACTGAGACTTCGCTGTCCGTCCCTCCGTCCGTCTGTCCGTCCGTCCGTCCGTCCGTCCGTCTGTCACCAGGCTGTATCTCAACAACGGTGATAGCTAGACAGTTGAAATTTTCACAGATGATGTATTTCTATTGCCGCTATAACAACAAATACTAAAAATAAAATAAAATAAATATTTAAGGGGGGCTCCCATACAACAAACTTGTTATAGATTATATATATGTATAGGTACGGAACCCTTCATGCGCGAGTCGGGCTCGCACTTGCCCAATTTTTTATGACACATTCACTAATTCACCGCCCTAGGTATGTACTCGTAATGTACTATTATTTTGTAAATAGGCGACAAGGGCACACTTTTACATGTCTGAGTCTACCGGTATTTCACAACCCCTGACCCCTGTTGATATTTTTTAGGGTTCCGTACCAAAAGGGTAAAAACGGGACCCTATTACTGAGACTTCGCTGTCCGTCCGTCCGTCCGTCTGTCACCAGGCTGTATCTCAAGAACGGTGATAGCTAGACAGTTGAAATTTTCATTGATGATGTATTTCTATTGCCGCTATAACAACAAATACTAAAAATAAAATAAAATAAGTATTTAAGGCTCCCATACAACAAACGGGATTGGTTGCGTTAACTTTGCACCTCATTTGTATGGGGCGCTATACATACCAGGTGCAAACTTAACTTAATCACTTAAGGATGGAAAGTGTTTGTATGGAACCTCGGTGCGCGAGTCCGACTCGCACTTGACCGGTTTTTTTTAATTATATAACCTTGTTGATGCAACGCTTACGTCTAGTATGGGCAAAAATGTTAACCAATTTACTACCACATACTGGCGAGTACGGGTCTTTAAGTGACTAAGTAAATCTATTATCTCTTGCAAGCTTGGCAAACCTTATTACCTGACGAGTTCCGTTCCGAGTAACAGGTCAATTAGTAGCAGATATGTGATAGTAAAATACCTCCATTGCTGTCTCGGCCCGCAACAGGTAGCTTACACTGTTCGCGTTAGATCGATTTCTTATTTTAGAGTTAATTCATGGTATAAGAAAATAAGGTATGGGATTAGTTGCCGCTTTATGGTAAGAAAATAATTATATGGAAAAACATGTTTAGTTATTTAACAAAATTTTATTTTGTCGCAATATTTGATTTAAAACACTCACGATTTTATGAGATTCATACAGGTAGGTAATAAGGGAATCAGGGAGTATTTATGATACACCACTGGCAACACGGAAACTGATTGACAGAACCGTCCAACCAATCATAGCGTGAGTCTCGCTTGTCATTCTGGAGTGCCAAACCATACCATGAGTGAATTCACTTAACTTAGACCATATTTATTACATGTAAAGTCATCCTTCTGATATACATATTATAATGAACAGGCAGTGTATATGACCAGCGGAATAGACAGTTGCAAAATGTCGATAGGGTAGGTACCTAAAGCTTCTACAAGACAAAACCGTTGAAATAGTAACATTGACAGGTCACCATTAAGTTTTTTTAACTGGGTTTTGAAGGCAGAAAGCCCGGAGCCACCCGGAGCCCATTTGCCAAAAAAATAACAGAAGGTACTTATGTCAAAAATTCAATTTTTTTTTTTTTTAACTATGGTACTTAATGAAAAATTAAAGAGCTGCAGTATGTAGATGGGTTGTCAGTTCAAAAAACAAAAGTTGTCTCTTCGGTGGCCAATAATTAACAGCGTATGTGCATAGAAGTTATGTTTTTAACACGCAAGCCCATAGAAACGGAAACGTCGTTTATGCTAATATACCTAATTTTGATCGGAAAACTAGTAGACCGGGAGATAGTGACACAATTTACTTGGTCATTTGTAACAGTATGGCGGTTCTTCAGGGGTCTTAGTACGCAATGACAAAAAGAAAAATGATGGTCATAGCGCTGGTACCGGCGGCCCAATCGCGTGGGCGTTAGTCGAACTCGTCGGATAAATTACGAGTGTCAAACGATTTGTACCACAAAAATTTTAGTATTTTCCGATAGCCCATAAAAAACATGTAGGCGGTAGTGTCATGCCATACTTCTCCGGTGTGACTTACAGCCCACAATTACCGACGCGAATGCGTTAATTAAAAATAAAAAAATTCAACCATTTGTACCAGCCTAATTTTTGCACAGTTAATTATCGTCGTGCAGCCATTTACGAAAATCACCATGCCATACTTTTCCGACGGTTCTAAATGGCCGCCATACCGCCGAAAATCAGCAATTTTTTTTTTTTCGCCAAACGATTTGTAACAGTATTGCATTTGGATTTTTGGAAAGTATTTGATAAAATGTGACCGTTATTATATTTGCCATACTTCTAGTAGGGGGAAAAAGTGCTGCCATACTTGAAAAACTTATTTATTCGACACGTTTCAAAAATACGACTGTACAAGTATAGGCCTTTTAACAGATTTAGGTTCGCGTCTTTTCGGTGGACACGTACAAAGTTAAGGACTATTATCTGGATAATTGTAGCAAAACTATCGAAAAAAGCCTTAAACTAACTTTACACTAAACCATTGATTCATGCGTAACCTGGTGGAAGAGACCGGGAATCGAACCCGGTACCTCTGGATTGCCGGTCCAGCAATTATTTTCAAACCATGAGCATATCTATGAGTCAAGTTTCATCTACATACATTCTAATCCTAGTAAAGTACCTAAAAATTTCACATTTGTTTTACATGATATATATACGAGAACATACTTTCGCTTTAAGTTAGGTACCCTTTTACTGACCGCTTTACTTAAATAGCAAAAGCAAACTAACTATTTCATCCGACAGGACATTTGGCTTCGCATTTAAACCGATCTAAAGTCACCAGCCGACACAGAGCGGTTACTATGTAGTTCCAGATTTGAAGTTCTTAACGGGTCGTCTCGTTCATTCAAATACAATTTAAATCGAGAGCAAGGGAAATGGCAAGCTATGAAAATTGAATTTCGAACTTCAAAGTTACCTTTCAGGCTCTTTCAACGTTTCATGCACGATTGGAATTGACAACATTTCATATTTTTAAGACTATCATTTTATTACTTTTCTGAATTCTGCTTAAAAAGATGAAGTAATCTCTGTTTTTATTTATTTTCTGAGATGATTATTTATTTTATTATTAATTTATAAAAACATACTCATTTTAAAATGTGGCAGCACCAAAACCAGAACTTAATGGAACGGTTACTTAAGTCGGTTTTCTTATTAAAAAAAAACTAAATAAAACTCGGTATGCATCCGTCATCTGTCAACGTCAAATAAAAAAAAATTCTATGTTTTCGCTCTTTGGTTTAGACAACAACCCTATTCAGCCCGTATTGTCTTAGATTGCAGTTATTTGATGTATTTTCTTATATTTCCTTAAATACAGAAGTATAAATTCCAAGATTTTTTTTTAAGGTACACGACATAAAGCCCTGTCGATCTCTATATTAATTTCCACCTGTTATAAATATGAAATGTTGTCAATTGGGTGCATGTCGTTAAACTGCTCTTTGATTTACTTCACTGCACATCTACTTACATAAGGCAACATATGATGCAAAATTAGCGCCACTTCCGATTTTTTCTTATATCTTGTCAGGTAAACGTCCATGTGCTCGAGAAAGTCCCAATTGTTACCATCTTGAATAATATGCCATTACTTTATTAGCAATAGAGGTGACAGCATGGTGCCAACTACCTTTTGGGTATTAACGTGTCGAGCAGAGGGACGTTTACCTTAAATGAGATACATTTTCATATACAAACGATTATTCGGTACCAGAAAAATCACCTGCCGTTCTGTATTTGTCCCCAGAAACTTGACAAAAATGTATGTGGCCGTTATAAGAGGGAAAGCGGGCATTGCACTATATTCACATCATTATACGCTGTCTTAAGCAAAATTCAATTTGGAGCCACTAATTAGTTCTATAGCTACGAATCATTACCATTTAAATATTTTCCTCTAAATACGTACTTGTACCTATTACGACAGAACAGGCTTTAGATAAGCGATGAAATAAATACTCCAAACATATTTAGAATCCAGAATGGCATCTCCCGCTAAAATAGGAAGTTATGAAAACAATACTGTATCTAAGGACTGGGATGTCACTTGCAGATGGGGCAAGAACAAAACAAGATTTTGGGTTTCAATTTCGCTCACTGTATTGTTTTGCGGATAATTTTGGCATGATACCGTTCGTTCCGCCGGTTATCGAGACGCAAATACACACGAGTTTTCTCTTGGTAGTGATGTGTAGATCGCGATTCAGTGATACAAATGAACTATATCTTTTCGTTTATATCAGCAGGTCTGGATTTAAGGCTATCTACCTGTCCACTGAAGCGGGGAAAAGAACCCAATCTGGGTCCCACTGGGCTACATCTAAATAGAAGTGCATTTAAATCTGAGTAATGTGTTTGGTTTATTTCACACAACTTTCCTCCGGCAGCCTTAAGGCGGCTAACCGTGGTATCGATCCCGGGTGGCATTTTCAGAGGGCACCAAAGTCATATATTTGAAGACAAAAATCAGAAATCTCCTAACAGGAGGATAGAGAGTGCCATATCATAATTTGTGGTATTATCAATATCATAAACCTATGTTTTTTAGACAAGTAAAAACCATGTACTATGCATAATAATCGATTAAAATTTCATAACATTTTCTGCGAAACCTATTTTTAAAATATTTACTTACACATCATTTAGTGCTATATAAGTATCCCATCAAAAACATAAATGTAAAATGAGAGCCAAGTTCAATATCGCGTGCACTTCGCCGACAAAAGAATTGAGATCTGCAAGGGTGCCAAGTTCTTTGCTCTAAAATTTTTAGATACAAGGACATGCGACATACTCAATGCATTTATTTTACTTGGGGAGTAATTCAATATCAAGATTTGACTTGGCTAGTTTTCATAAACTAACTAAATTTTATAAAAGTAACATATTCATAGTCATAGTTCATTATCAAGCTAACAGTATAAGTAACAAGACGTACACTAACTTGCGTACTTACCTTTACGAAAATAGGTTAATGATTTGATTGATTTTGATTTATAATATAAATTTATATTTTAAAACTAGCCAAGTCACGTCTTGATATTGAATTACACCCCAAGTAAAATAAATGCATTGAGTATGTCGCATGTCCTTGTATCTAAAAATTTTAGAGCAAAGAACTTGGCACCCTTGCAGATCTCAATTCTTTTGTCGGCGAAGTGCACGCGATATTGAACTTGGCTCTCATTTTACATTTATGTTTTTGATGGGATATCATTACTTTTTGTACAGAATTTATTATGATGTGTAAATTACTTAATTATTATTTGTTAATTAGTTCTGTGTGCTATTCTAGTACATCTTTTGAAAGTTTTGAACAAACAAAGAATTTTCCAAAACGGTTAGTACGTATTGGATTTTTATGTGCATGTATGTGTAAGTGTGTGCGTGTGAGTGTAAGTATATGCTATTCTAGTATATCTTTCAAACAAAAAAAGAATTTTCGAAATCGGTTTATAAATGACAGAGTTCTGAGGCAACAACCATCAATAATAATAATAATAATAAAAAACATAAAAAAATCACTGTTTTAGATTTTTATATGTATACACACACAATTACTAAGCTGGATGCCAAATTTCACCTTTCTAGGTCACCTGGAAGTGGGTTAGGTTTTTGATTACTAGTCAGTCAGTCAGTCAGTCAGTCAGTCAGTCAGTCAGTGATAAAAATACCTTTTTTTGGACTTTAATATCTCAATAACTATTTAACCTATATTAATGAAATTTGGGGTTCTACTTGTTCTAAAGGATCTTAATACATAAGCCAAATTTCATTTTTTTATGTTAAATAGATTTGGAGTTATTGGGGGGTCAAAAGTGGCTCCAAACGGTTCGTGTAATATAACACACGGCTGCTGCTCGCCAGTTCCTGCGGTGAACTTGGCTGGACACGCTGCCGCGTGTCTAGATTGATACGATGAAGCAGTTTGACTCTGTAGATTAACTGGGCAATGAACGAAATCAGTGAATACGTCTGGCTGAAGATATGAATCAATCTTTTCACACGTTTCGCGCAACTCTATCTCGTGGGGCTTCACGAGAAAACTCGTCCGTTCTCACAAATTCAATTGGAGCCAATGTTCGATACGAGGGAAATGGCCTTATTTTATTACCTGCTTCGACCTCTTATTTCATAGGATTCCCACAAAGGAGAGGTCGCGTTATAAAATTCTCCGATGGTGTCGTTTCCTTTTATATTTATGGGCATCTTGTCTTGTTTTAGAAGTCAGGTCGTGCAAATGTATTTTTTTTAAACCGTTCTACTCGATCAATAAGTAGCTACATTTATAATTGGAATGACGCGGTGTCACTTGTTTCAATGTTTAATTAGTTGCAGTTTCTGATTAAATCTAGGCTATTAATGTGATGGTGATGAGGTATTCGGAAGTGATATCAGACTAACCACCGAACCAAGTTTATAAATTAAGCTTATTTAAAGACTACTCCAGAAATAACTTATTGTAGAATTTCTCTTTTAATACGTTATTAGGACTCATCCATTAATGAGTATTATAGAGAAATAATATTATATACTTACACACGCTTAGCAAATGTCATATTCCCAATTAAGACTAAGGAACAAAATATTCCTATAGTTTCCCTCAGCGCACTGACGCTGCCAAATAGACAAACCGCGTCATATTTATCTGGTAAAATCAATTCGAAAGTGTGGTATGTGTTTTATGTGTAAGTATATAGATGTCGAATTAACCAAATCGAAACTTTGCTCAAGCGTGGGCGGGCGTAAATTACAGAGTAGACGTGTTTCCTTTAGTTTCCATTTTCCCCTATGTGTTTGGGTGAAAACGACGGTTGTAGCTAAAGATATAACAGGGGCTAAGACCAACATTCCTAGTGTCATAATTATGACCGAGATATGTCTTACTCTCCTAAATTAAACTTGTCAATCTCGTAATTCAGCCCGAATAAAAATATTTTAAGTATGTCACATTGGATCGTGACGTCGGTTTTGTAATTAAATATATATGTCATGCAGCCCGTCTAGCACAACTATTATACTTCGCGACCTTTGTCGCGCGACATAGCGCACCCTTCACTCTCTCACATTACTGCACAGAAAGAGACGGGTAATTAGTGCTACAGGTAGAGGTGCATGTAGCGCGACCTGTCTTGCTTGCACGGCATTGAAAGGAAAGTGACAGTTAGTATTTGTCGCGCGACATAGAGATACAGGATAACCCGCATTTTTTCAATCGTTACCGTCTCTGAAATACAAAAGCGACATTTGATTTAGCGTATCTGTGGCATATCGTTAATTTTTCCGTAATGTAAAAGTTAGTTGTGACAGATTAGTAAGCAAATCGTTTCCTTAATTAGATCATTTAACTAGGAATGATAATGATAAAGATTTTATAATAACCATTCAAAATCTAGCGTAGCAGGTCCGCTTTTTGGCGATAGTCCCCCAGGTTTACAGCAGTCTAAAACCAAAAATACAATACTCCGCTGCGCATGCTCATTCTTCGCATTTTGTCAATTTCATTAGTGTTCACGTTACAGTAATGCTTTGTAATTCAGAGCTTTGTAATTAAGGAATTTAATTTTGAATGTTGGGAGTTGTAAAACCTCGATTTAATCCCGTAAAATCCAGCGGGACGAAAAACAGAACGTGTGTAAACTTGACAAAAGAAACAAAAGACGCAATGTAGTTTCGTATCGTGCCATTCTTCTCGCTCTCGTGTCAAACAGTATTACTATGAACGGACCGGTGCGACAAAAACTTCGAATTTACACTTCAGACTAACCCCGTTGAGGCAGTCACAAAACGAAGTCACTAACGTCTGGTGTTGTGCGATAATTGAGTGAGACTGGACTGATCAGGGGGGGTATTCGACCAATTTTAGAGATATAATGGAGATCTCTCATTTTCATCGCCATCCGTCACTTTTGACGTGTGCCTACTTGACAAGTGGCGATATCGCAACTTCGTCAATTCGGACGCGCAAAATTTTCGTTTCCTTTGTATGTGACGGCATAAATAACAGGCGCATACTTTAAATTGACCGCATAGTACGTGAAATTGGTCCGTTACGTTTCGTTCAAAACAGAAATTTATATACATGAATAACATTTTTGACAATCATTATCGCCTTCGTATTTCCAAAATTGAGATGAGATATGTCACTTTTAAGCTCATCGCATTTAAATGACAGTTCAATGGCGATATAACTGTTATCTAATGGAGATTTGACGTTTGGAGATATCTCCAACGGCATTCTCGAATTGGGCCCCTGATCTCTCTTCGCAAGTACGGTTATGCATACATTGAAAGTCGGGATATCCCTTTAGCTTTACCCTCTTTAACCACGGCCTTTAAGTACTTCTTTTTAAGTGTATTAACAACGAACCGAAACGTTATCACTTATCAAAACAAGCCTTATTTATATAAATAATGACACAAAGGTAAATTAAGAAAGAAAAATTGAATGCGATCTACTGCAATCGAAGCGGGATTTGAACCCGCGACCTCTGCGTTTCCGGCGCATTGCTCTTCCAACTGAGCTATCCGACCGCTACGTCAATCGCACGAAATCTTTCATCCCTTAAGCCTTATTTAATTTAATTGAATGTTTTATTTTTTGACAACGACCCGACATTTGCTGTACATTTGTATTTGTACTGTTGTTATTTTCGTGCGTTGTGTCGAAATTGTGGTATACCAATTTATTGAGATCGATGTTAATTCAGAAACCATTTCTGAAATAAGAGCTATTAAACCGTAATAACTGATTAAATTGTACCGATAGGAGGACACCTGTGAAAAGTTAACCATATTTAATTTTTCGACTTTCACTTGTCCTTGCCGTTTTGCAGCACAAGTCAATAGTGACTACGTCAGCACAAAATACTTACTAATACATAATAGGCAAACATAAATTATTATCTTAAATTGCTCAATATTTTACGAGTTTAATAAAAAGATTGGGTTTTTATTTTTTTGGTATCCCCATTCCATCACATCGGAAACTCTAATTTTGAACCCTGCACGTCACAAAGTTGACGCTATGCCAGTTTTCAGTATGCGCAGAAATATCGCAACAAACTTAGTACTGATAAACGAATTTCCCGTATGAGCAGGAAAGCTGCACTTTGTCAATAAGCTTCACGAGTAGGTGAAGCTTTTCACACACGGATTTGCGCAAAACCACTGTGCCGGCTGTCGCCAACGAGTTTATTTGTGAACTTGCCGTATTTTAAGCGGATTTTTACTTTTTCACGGTTTTTATATAATTTTTCTTGTAGCTGCGCCGTACTATCATGTTTTCGCGCTCTTTCAAATATCGATTAACTGGCGAGTAAAGGGGGACAATATGAAAAAACATTTTTCAATTAATTCATAAATACTACGACAGCGTCCTGAAGCAACGACATAAAAAATCACAGGCGTCGATACATTCAGTCATTGCTTTTTAATTGAAAAATGAAAAAATATTTATTGCCTCCACCACGAAGTATACAAGTAATTTGTACAATAGTAGTAACAGTAACTATATTAACAAAACATAATAATAATGACCTTATGAGTAGGTATATAACTTGTGCGGTGGATACTGGTGCCCGAACTAGGCAAAACCTGTATGTCAGGTCACCAGGTCTCCTACCCTCAGATATCTATAGCAACTTTTTTAGGGAAGGAATACACTTTTAAGTTACTATGTAATAACAATGAATTATTAAGAGTACGATCAAACATCTTGTTCACAAAAGAATATAAAAATAATGACGGAATAGATAGATTTACAATAAAGAGGGAGATAAATATATAAATACTCGTATAACCGGCTACTCGCTGAGGGTGTTCCAGTTGCATTCGCGCCACTACGTGCACTTCAGCTCGTTTGTAGTGCGCGTGCCGCGGCCGCTCCAGGACACCATCGCGTGTGCTGATTTCTGGCCGAAAGGTGTCGTGTTTCGTCGGTTCCGGGGCAACCTAATGTCGGAACAACGGGGTCACGCCGTTTCGCCGTCAAAATAAACATTGTTCGGTTCATGACGCATTGGTGTAAACTGTAATGTTATGTAACCTGTTTTTCAATAAATAAATATGCCAGAGCTTTATGAAATTGGGATCATCAGTTTTTCAGTGTTGTTATTATCGAGACTGAGCAACCATTCCGTGATACACTTCTTTGAGGATGTTTTTGAATTGTACTAAAACAAGTGAAATGTATAAATTAGCTACTTATTTAGAGGTCACTGGATAGTTTTTCACACCTATGTTTGTGTTTTTACGGCCCTCTTCACGCCAAAGCTACTAGAACGATTTCAACTATTTTTGATCCACGACCTGGGTATCAGTAGCGTGTCGATCATGGAACGATTCCCACGTGCTTGCCCATTTTAGAGCATTTTAGCTTCCTTCTCTACTATCCTAGAGAAAAAGTAAGCCAATTCGTCCCGGCTTGCCCTAGGATATCTTTGATGGCGTCAAAGATATCCGGGCAACTTCTGGGTAACTTCTACAAATGGTTATAGGATACTTTCTATCCAACTGCGGTAAAGCCCAAAAGAGGGTTATTATACATTATTTTCCACCAGAACGGAGTTGCAGACACCTTCTACTCTGTCTATATATAAGTACCAACGTTTATTATAAAACTCAAAATTTCCTATGAAGATCAGCACAGGGTGGACGGATTTTATTCAGTTTTTGTACAGGAATACTTTGTTATAGGTATAGATTTGGTATAGAACTAGGCATGGACATTCAAAGCAAGAAAGAACGAAAGGAAGAAATAAATATTTATATGATGATGCTTAATGTATATTTTAGCGACAAAACCTACCGCTACTCACGTACCTTATTATCATAACGTTCATAACAGTTAATTTATATGTATTACTACCCCACAAAACTGCTCCCAATTAATCCACCCAATAAGCAAGCGTCGCTTAAAACCACCCAACTAACAGCCCTCAGGAAATTATTTACGGGCGGCAGCAAGTGTGTCAACTGCCTTACACCTGTGACCTGGTTCCGGCGTCAACGCTGCTAAATTTGCATGATAATGTCAACTTAGCATAGCAGGCCGTGGGGGAAATGTGATGTACCTATGCGATGTGATGTCCACGCAAAAACTATAGGCGTATTTAGGAGGGTGGCCGGGTGACCCGTGCCTACCCCAATATGGTCTAGTGCCCACGGATGTTGGGTTTCCGATAGAAATTCATGGCTTCATCTCATAGACCATGGCCTGGCCCCAGGCCCTGTTTGAAAAATAATCTTAGATACGCCAATGGCAACAACATAGTCAAAGTGATCTAGGCTTCAGTTGAAGGAAGGTTTTCTACTCCAGAGGTCAAAATATAGTAATTCGTTAAACGAATCGTCAAATCGAAAATTGTAAAATGATGTATAAGCCGACTCTATGATTGCTCTTAGGTTTATACGAATCTACGGGTCAGATACAGCGATGAAAATCTTCTTTAAAATTATATAGGGTTTTTTTTTAATAGTGTATACTGCGTACTAAAGGTTCATTGTATGTAACATAGTATTTGTTCGTCTTGGCGGAGGCACTACCATGCCCCCAGATTAGTTGGTTAATTATCTTATTTATGTTTTGTTTACCTTAGACGCGGGTTGATTCGTAAATTACCTCTGTAGGTACAGAGCTATAATTTACGAATCAACTGCTGTACCTACAGATGTGGTGAATAATGTTTAGCTGTCATATTCTGCCGGAAAAGGTACTGTGATTCACGTATAGGTATGTGAAAAGCTGTGATAAATGATATACGGATTTTCCGCCAAAAAACGATGGCAATCTGGACTTACTTGTAGTAGAGTTGCTAAGCCGCGAAATTGTGCGCATCGGGTTACAAGCATGAAATTTCTACCACACATAGAGCCATCCACGGTGATTATTTTCAGATGTAGAGGAAAGTCAGATTCGTCCCCTGTGTGGTGGGAGAGCGGGGTGAAGAGGACCAAGTACTGCTCTTTTTCTTTTTTTTATTACTGATCAGTAAAGGCTATTAGGGCCTGTGCGACATCGTTTTCTTGTATAATAGATATCAGCTATTATTTTTTCATGTTATTTAAGTATAGTTTCATATAAAAATTTGGGTTTATTGCCGAAAAGGTAAAAATCACAACTAGTTTTTTTTATTCAGAATGATAAATAAGTTATCTATACTGAATATTTACAATTTAAAAAAATATTACTAAACAGCAAATTTAATCTTGCTTTTAAAAATGTATACATATTGGGCACATCTGATACAAAAAGTACCTTGAAAAAATGTTGATGTTAAGCTTAGCCTGCGTGTTCTAGTACATTTTTCTAAGTCGCGAAATTGTGTACATCGGGATACAACCACGAAATTTCTAACACAGATAGAGTATTCTGCGGTGATTATTTTCAGATGTGGAGGGAAGTCAGATTCGTCCCCTGTGCGGCGGAAAAGCGGGGTGAATAGGACAAAGGAGTCCTATTTTTCTTTTTATATTACTGATCAGATAACGCTACTAGGACTTGCTTGGTGTCGTTTTCGTGTAAAACAGATATCAGAAATTATTTTTTTATGTTATTTATTCATAGTACCATATAAAAATATGATTGTATTTCCGAAATTGTGAAAATCATAACAAGTTTTTTTTATTCAGGGAGATAAATTAGTTATATTTCCTGAATATTTACAACTAACAAAAATATTGTAAAATAGCAAATTTAATCTAGTTTCTAAAAATATATACATATTGGGCACTTTTCATACAAACAGTAACTTAAATAAATTGTTGATGTTGAGATTAGCCCGTGCGCTCGTGATACATTAGCAAAAAAAAAATTGTTTTAATTACATTAATTTGTTTTTCTAGGACGTATATAGTAAATATTATATGTAAAATCATGTTAATAATCATTATTTATTGTATTTAATGAAGCGAAATAGGATGCGTTCGGAGATTTACGTTGGTTACGCCGACGTAAAGATATATTTTAAGCTACTGGGGGGGTATTCGACCAATTTTAGAGATATAATGGAGATCTCTCATTTTCATCGCCATCCGTCACTTTTGACGTGTGCCTACTTGACAAGTGGCGATATCGCAACTTCGTCAATTCGGACGCGCAAAATTTTCGTTTCCTTTGTATGTGACGGCATAAATAACAGGCGCATACTTTAAATTGACCGCATAGTACGTGAAATTGGTCCGTTACGTTTCGTTCAAAACAGAAATTTATATACATGAATAACATTTTTGACAATCATTATCGCCTTCGTATTTCCAAAATTGAGATGAGATATGTCACTTTTAAGCTCATCGCATTTAAATGACAGTTCAATGGCGATATAACTGTTATCTAATGGAGATTTGACGTTTGGAGATATCTCCAACGGCATTCTCGAATTGGGCCCCTGTTTGTATGGGAAGTGCCCAACATGCATATATTTTTAGAAACTAGAATAAATGAGCTATTTAAAATAATAATAATAATCTGAAAATGTTCACGAAATTGAACTAATTTACTTCACTGAATAAAAAAAACTTGTTGTGATTTTTACCTTTTTGGTCATACACTCATATTTTTATAAAAAACTATACAAAATAACATAAAAAAATATTTTCTGATATTTGTTTTACACGAAAACGATACCAAACACGCCCTGGTAGACTTAACTGACCAGCAATAAAGAAAGAAAAAAGGGATACTTGGCCCTATTCACTCCGCTCTCCCGCCTCACAGGAGACGAATCTGACTTCCCTCCACATCTGAAAATAATCACCGTGGAACACTCTATCTGTGGTAGAAATTTCATGCTTGTAACCCGATGCGCACAATTATGTTAGAAAACAGCGGACTAACAACTCTACTATTGAGTAAAATTAATCTTAAATCTGCCCTAAAGGTGAATGCACCTCACATTCCTTAGAACTTTCCTCAAACATTGAAAACCCGAATCTCATTTCGCCTCAGAAACTTAATCCCGACACGGTCCAACAAATCTAACCGCACCGTCCCAAAAGTCCATAAAAATAATCAATGTCGGGTCATTTATTAGTTTTCAAGTTGCAGCCGCGGGCGGAGGAATTTCATTCCGGGAGCTCTTTTATGTGACGGTTATTGAGTCTATTTGATCTTAGTACTAATAGGTTTTGATGTGATATTAAGACCCTAAGTCAACAAGGCTTTTTGAACCATATAGAAGCTTTATAATAATAATAAGATGAATAGCGGATATATTTATTTTTGTCGTTCAAGCCGCATTAATGGACGACGTGGTTTGCGCAGTCTGTAGTGCACTGGTACCTACTGAGCCGGCGGTCCTAGGTTCGAATCCCGGCAAAGGCAAATATTTGTGTGATGAACTCGAATATTTGTTCCTGGTCATGGATATGTAATATATGTATTTATATTTTATGTATATCATCGCCTAGTCCCCAATGTACACGCTTGGCTTAGTTTGGGACTAGGTCGATTTGTGTAAGATTGACCCTTAATATTTATTTATTTTATGACTTTAACAAGTTGGAATAAAAAAGAGATATTTCTCAGTAAGTAAAAACTCGATACATTGCTGGTTTGTAAAATTCACTAGTTTTCTTGAATTTATCCATAAAGCATATTGTTCTTAGAAATACATAAGAAACGAGTTTACTCACGTTGAACGTTCGTTGGCCGCCGCCGCGCGCCGCGACTGACCGGCGCTCCTGTGATGAATCGCGAACCGATTCGAAACATGTCCAGATATATTAGATTTTTGCGACGTGAGTAAACCCGTTTTATATGTATTTTAATATGTCTGAGACTCACGTGAGTTCGTCTTTGTTTGTCTATGTAAAACGTCTAAAAAATAAAATCTAAAACGTCTTAATCAGAACAAAACTCATTTAACCATTACTAGTTACTTTTTAAATCGGTTGATAAATGACGGAATTGTAAAATAAAATAAAATAAAACATACGAGTTGACTCAAAAATCCCTCTTTTTTGTCGGTTAAAATGGATAGAAAAAGATCTATGACGATTAATTGTTGCGTGTTTTAAATAGTTTCATTAAAATTGTATGGTTGAACTAATTCTAAGATCCGAAGCGATTAATTAACAAACATTTCAAAACACTGATTAATAACAGTTAAATAAAGCCAGAGAAGAAGCCATTTATTCAGCAGTCGGACTAGCTCAGCTTTGTGGAAGTTTGTGAGAATTTATCGAATCTACGGCGGTGTTACTATATTAGCGAGGTATAGCTGGGGAGACTAACCAATTGCTTTTGCAACTTACATTATGCAGACTGAGACTTGTTTAGTATTCAAACACGCTCGCAAATTCGGACTTCGCTCCCTTCCTCCTTTTTTAAGGTTCCGTACCCGAATAGTAAAAAACCCTTTTACTAAGACTCCCACTGGTAGTGGTAGCTAGACAGTTGAACATTTCACAGATAATGTATTTCTGTTGCCGCTCTAGCAACAAATACTAAACCAGAATAAAATAAATAATTAAGTGGAGTCGTATAAGTGCGATATTTTTTACCACATTGTAAAAAAATACGATACCTAATTATTTCAAATTTATTAATGGGGCGCCGCGTTAGCGAAGCGTCCTCGTCCTACCGACGTCTCTTCTGTTTAGCTTACGGTTGAGACCTCGACACACACTAGCGCTGTCTATCGATCTATTTAGAAACTGTCTTTAGATGCCGTTAGTATGTTAATAAACAAATACACGAAACTTATGGGGCAGTGGACTCACTAAAGTGCGATTAGCACACTACTTGAATTATTGATTCATGGTTCCATGGAACTACAAGAAATTTCAAATTTTTGATCATTCCCCTTTGACTTCCAGGTCGCGGTCGCGCTCCCGCTCGCGGTCAGTGACCCCGAGCGCGTCGCCACCACCGGTGCCCGCGCCGCCGCCGCCCCACACGCTCCATCCCGACAACGCTCTAGGTAAACCACCGCATCGCTTGGCTGTTGTGGCCCAACCTGGTTTGTCCCCTTTCCTTTATTGTAACACCACACCACTCTCTACCATTGTTTGCACGCCATTTTTTTAATACCTAGTCTAATAGTATCAGCTGCGGATGTATGATCGTCAATTATTCCGCGGTCACGTTTATTCCGCGATTAATAAATGATTAGTCGAAAAGTGATGCCGTGCTTTATCGTTTATCTGTGGCGTGACAAGTGGTCGGGCTTATACACACTATTTTTTTCGTTTGGAGTCATGCAAATAAGCATTCTTAACCGCTCAATACAGGTCACATTGTAAAAGCCCCTTGAACATCCGTAAGATTTTATTCGCATAACCAACTCGGGCAGGCCGCCTTGGTACCTACTGGCTTACTTGACGTGATTTTATTTACAAACTTTTTGTAACTGTATCCACGCCCGAACGCTGAGAACTCGTCTTTTTTTATTTACGACAATAATTTGACGATCATAACCTCGAAGTATAAAATAAATTAAAAAAAATTAAATTAAATCAATAGTTTGGTCTATTTAACCAATATTCATACATGGGACCATGCCAGGGATAATAGCCCGGTAGAAACTATCTACCTTTCTTTCTATCTTGCTACTAGAAAGATATCTGTCTATCCTCCTCTCTGGATTCTCGACATATAATGAATTAGAAACCTTTAACCTGAGCTAAACGTTAACCTAGTGCACGCTGACTTTACCCTGTTTTCTTCACTCTCGTTAGAGAATATAATCTGTTAGTATCTACTTATTCGAAACTACAGGCTTTAAATTGTAGTTTTATTTATGCAAAACGATTATCTAATAATTGTATAATTTCCTACCCTAACTTGGATGTTAAGTGGACTCCTATATATGGCATGTTAATACATTTAAGTAAACGTTAAACATTTCTATAGGTAAATCAATTCCTCGTGTACAAGTAAATCATTTAATTTTAATTTCAATAAATGATAATAATTGGCACTTTTTCTGTTTCATACTGTAATCAATAGTATGTTTAGTTAGAGCACTAACTAAATACAACTCGAGAGAGACGTACTTAACTTCTTTTTTGTATTTGCTTAGATATCAATCCACTAGTTAATAATTATTCAATTTGCCACACTGACTGTAAAAAGCTTAGCTTTGATGAAATAACAATATAATTTAAATAGTTATTAGAGCATGAGCACTATTGTACGGCACCCTCAGTTACACTCTTCGCAGGTCGTGGGGCACTGAGCGCCGCGGGCCGGCAACTCAGCGACCACAGCAACAACCGCGAGTCGTCGCTCGACGACTCGGGCGTCGTCGACGACCACGACGACGGCGAGCACACGTCCGACGACCAGGCGCCGCATCCGCATCCGCATCCGCATCATTCTCATCCTCATTCGCATCCGCATCCGCGGCGGCCGCATGTGCAGCTGCCGCCCCCGCCGCCGCCGCAACCGCCTACTATGTTGGCTCTGATGCCACGGGTAAGGGAAATTGGTCATTCGTATTATATTTAGGTAGTCGAGTTCATAAATTTATAAGCAAAAATTTGAACATACTCGTAAATATGTGAACTCGCCTTTATTGGCATCGGCATAGAGGCGTGTTCAGATATTTTTTTTATTACATTTTTGCACATAAATATATGAACTCGATTGTATCTATTACGTACCTATACAACGGGTCACTCGAGGTCTTCTGTGGCCATCTTTTTGTATTTCTTTTTTACCAAAATTTTATGCTCTATCTTACCTTATCGAGGCCTAATCTATATTCGTAGGAACTTGATAGAACAAACCATTACGGACGATACTCAAGCCTACAGAGAAGTCCTAACTCGTTAATAAACGAAACGTTTGAAATATCCTGTTACTCCGGAGTTTCTACTTTGGAGCTACGCATTTGAGGCAGACGCATAAGTCTCGAAAATTTTAATTTAATCGCAAACACATACGTCATACCTGATTGATAGATTATGTGTATATGTACTTTAATGATAATCTTTAACCATTTATAGGAGCCACAAATGCAGCCACCCCCGAAGTCAGACAAGAAGCAGAAACCGTCAGACAAGAAGAAAGGTGACAAGAGCATCCAAGAGAAGTATCCGCTAAACCCGGACTACCTCAATCAGATCGTGGTGCTAGGTAAAGAGACGCAAATGCTTATTGCACAGCTTATAACCCTCGAGTAACGTGCCATGCCATCAGGCTTGTAGAAAGAAAAAAGTTTGCAGAATTTATGTTAGCCTAGGAACAACTGATAGATGATGTAGGTGAAACTGATGGCATGACACAAATAAAACTTATTCCCAAATTGGCACGGCTTCTCTGGAGCACAGAACGAAAGTTAAATGATGCTGCAATAACAGAATGAATGCTTTTAAATACACTGACAACTAGACAAACAACAAGAATCACAACATGCGCTGATACAACATTGGCAAGAGCTGAACATTCTAAATTACGTAGATTAGCATTCATTATGTAAGATATTTCTGGTTCTATGCATGGTATATTCCTTCTATACCTACTTTTAAATCTGCCACATTTGAAATAACATCTAGTACGTAGGCTATTCTATGAACTTTCAACGCTTACGTTTCTTCCAAAATTATATTTTAAACGAATTCGGAAACGGTGTACAGACTACTTTTACGATATTTTTTTCTAAATTACTGTAGTTTTACTACGACTACTACTTCTAAATTTCGAACTTTGGTTACTTATATTTTCTACTCGCTCTCTTTTAATCTAAGTCGCATTTTCAATCCGACGACTGTTTAATTTGGAGTAATTTCAGAACATCGCTCACACATCTATTTTTTAGGTCTTGAACAATAAGTGAATTTTTCGACAGCTTTACGAATGTCCAAAAAATCATTGATGAACAAATTGATTTTATGGTCATTCAAAAAGCCTCATATATAATTGGCAACAATTTGTGCTTTTGTTTAGTAAAATCAGTTTCTTTATTAAGAATTGTTGTCAAATTCATACAATTTAAGTAGGCACGCTAAGTCATAAACGGCAATTTCGCTCTTTTTCTGATAAGATTCTTGCATAAAACTAAAATAATTAGAGCTGAAATAGCTGTTAAAAGGCTGGTATCACCTTTAGATTCACTTCTTGACGAGGTCCAACCTCGTTGAGCATTTTGTTAAGACACTATTGCAATCTCGCTTCTATCTCATTAATATCGTCAGGGGCGGACTGGCCATACAAGCGCGCGCCCGACCTCCCCCAAGCGGAGACGACGAAAATTAATGAGCTCAGTTTATTGGCAGCCACGCACAAAACTCATATGGGCAATTATGAACAAAATTGCACTTACTTCACAGGTTAGTAAACACAGACGCATTTTCTATACCCCAGTCCACCCCTGTTCCCCACAGGAAGACTGCAGGGTAACTGCGATTGGTTTTGCTATCATCGTCATTATCGGAGTCGCATGCGAGACTGCTGAAGGAATTGTCAGAAAAACGCTGAACTGGAGGTAGCTACTAAGTGTTGCACTGCTCCTGACCCAAAATTCCCTGTAACAAAATACTACTAACAATCTTATAACAACATCTGTGCCTTTGATAATTTCTTCACGCAACTCTTCTATGCGATTCTCTTCCTGTAAACGAAATTGTAACGATTTCAAATTTGGGTAGCTACAGACTTTCACTTCACTGGCAATTGCACCGATTAGACACAAACAGTGCAAAATTTCCCAATTGGCGTATTTCGTACCGGTACCGTGCATTTTTCTGCATTATCCTCTTAGTCCCAATCTATCGCTTTCAAATGCATGATGTGTTCTAATAATTATACTGACGTGCTAAGCGCAAAAGCAGTATCTCACTATGAGACTCTTATTGAGATACCGCGTTTGCACTTAGCATGGTAGTATAGAATAGATGATTTAAAAACAGGCTTTGCGTCCGGTTTGTAACCGCTTTAAGCTTTTGCTTTTTGACTGTTCCAAATACGTTTCTATTTATATGATTTATATTATATGAATGTTAATATTGGTGTTGAGTTTTTTTTTAATCCTCTATTGACTGATTCAATTTCATCGCAGATGAACTGATGGACAGAAACTGTGAATGCTGCGGGCCATGCTGCGTAGACTACGAATGCTGGCTTCAGTTTCAAAACTGTCTGTATGGAATTGTGAAGGACCCTCTATTCGAGTTGTTCATAACAACGTGTATAGTCCTCAACACGCTGTTCCTAGCGTTGGAGCACCATGGCATGAGCGAAAATGTTAGAAATGTCTTAGATATAGGAAATAAGGTAAAATTTACGCATTTTTTTCACCCTATTGCCATACATTTATTTAATAGCCTTTATAAGATCTAGACTTCTCCTTCAGTTTTTAACGGACGTCAAATAACAGAGCAGGTTCTCATTTTGTCTGGATGTTTTTTTTTTGTTCCTCGGTTATACGAAAACGACACATTAGGATTATTTTTTGGACGCATTTAGTTTTTATTTAGTTCCATAGTCATGTAATTAGGATTTGATGATGGAATCCTGGAGAAATAGATCGAACTCGAAAAATCTCCGTGCCATTGGAGTAGACAATTTTGGGGAGGTTGACGCGGGCGCACTCGGCGTATGGACTGCTTCGTGAATAGAGTGAACCGAATCAGTCTTACATAGGGCGGGAGAAGAGGGGAAAGAGAATCGGGCTAAGACAGAGAAAAAAACGCGAACTAAGTAGCGCTAGTACCCCGCCGGCGGGGATTACGCTGAGGCACCGTTCGAAGAGCTCGCGGCGACCATCGCTTGGATGGTTTCCGTGATCTCATCGCCTCTGACCTGTTTTTTATTGGTTTCAGGTGTTCACGTCAATATTTACTTTAGAGTGCATAATGAAGGTGATGGCAATGAGCAAGGACTTTTTCGCCTGCGGGTGGAACATATTCGACTTGATCATAGTCTCGGCCAGTCTGCTCGATCTCATATTCGAGCTTGTTGATGGCCTTTCTGTATTACGGGGCCTTCGCTTGGTAAGAATAACATTTTTTTTCTAATTAGACCTTTACAATAATGGCAGATTAAGAAATCAGTCACTTCCTAAAATCATTTGAGATACTCTGGATCACCTGTCCGTCCAAAATAACAGAATGAATAGCAAATAAAATTACTAGACTCAACATATTTTCTTAGCCAGTTTTACCAAAGGCTAACCGATAAGTTTTTCTACAGAAGAATTAGATCAATGGATATCGTTTTAATGCCTTAGTTTGATTTTAAATGCGTGTACCTATTTCGGGTTTGCGTAACACCAGGTGGTGTACATAATATCGAAAAAATCTTCGATATACTCTAATTTGATTGTAAGACCAATCTAGACAGTCTAAAATGCGAGAAGGTGTACAGTTAATTGTGTTTTTGTTACAGTTACGTGTGTTAAAGTTAGCTCAATCGTGGACTACAATGAAAGTGTTATTGAGTATTATAATATCGACAATCGGTGCTCTCGGTAATTTGACGTTCGTGTTAGTGATAGTTATATACATATTCGCTGTTATCGGTATGCAACTGTTCTCTAAGTCGTACACACCCGAAAAGTTCGCGCCGGACGATGTGCCCAGGTACCCTAACATCTGGTCCCACACCAGTTTGTACAATTATCTTATTATATTCTACTGAACTGCACTATCCTCTTTACACTACGCTAAATTTATCTACTCTTAGATCAGAACAATCAAACATATCTTTTGCTGTACTTCACTTCAAAATCAGCCTTTTCTACTTCAGCTATATCTTTATTTTCTATTTATTCTATATCTACATTGGAATCATTATCCTTTTTGGTATCGATGTAATTATTTCAAATGCGTGTTTAAGGTGGAACTTCAATGATTTCTTCCACTCGTTCATGATGATATTCCGGATTCTGTGCGGCGAGTGGATCGAGCCACTGTGGGATTGCATGCGCGCCGAGCAGGAGAGCGGTGCCGAAAGCTGTTTCTTCATTTTCCTCCCCGCACTTGTCATGGGCAACTTCATGGTGCTCAACCTCTTCCTTGCCTTGTTACTCAACAGCTTTAACAGCGAGGAGCTTAAAAATAAGAAGGAGGTAATCAAAAAGGTAAAAAGACTCTTTTATGCGTATCACCGCACCGGCACTAGTTCACCGCAAACGGCACATATAGGGGCACACCATGCTTACCTGCTGCCCCTGCTGGGCGATGACACGCGCGTGAGAGAGGACACTTTTTACACAGCGACCGCTAAAACGAATGCACAATTCATGTTCATAAGACATATTCTTACCTGTATTTTTGCAACCGCGTTTCAGGAAGTAGGCGAGGACTCCAAATTAGCTAAAAGTTTGGATAGAATACGTTCCATAGTAAGAAAAAAAGGTTTCCTTATATCAAGAAGCAAAGAGACTGAAAAGAAATCTAAGTTAGAAGAGCTAGTTAATGATTATTTGATACAAAATCGCACCGCGGAGAAGAAAGTGTCGATACCAAGTGAGCAGAACGCATTCTTTCCCTCCGTACAGGAGACGGTCCTGTTCCCCCACGACAATATCTATAGTCATAGTTACCAAGAAGCATTAAACAGGTATGTACATCCCTAACACACCAGAAAAACTTGCCTACTGACATCCTGACTCTCCAAAATAAGCACTCATATTACTAACCTACTACTAAAATTTTCAGACCAGTTGTAGGGTTTGATTACCCTGCTCTATACGCATCCGGAAATAACTTTCATGGTAGCCAAGAAACTTTAAAAGATGTAAAGGATTTTACAATAGAACATAAAATTACTAGTATTAGAGAAGATTCAAAGGAGAACCTGGACGATTTGACAGTTGCTACGGATCAAGTTAACGCGCAAAGACTATTGAATCAAATGTCCTCGGGATACCATACGCAGCCTTCAGAAACAAAAGGTAAAAAACGACACAAGGATACTATTACATTTTTATAATGCATGTACTTCATCCGTTGTTTGTTACTTTTCAGATGATAACGAGCAATACGAGATGGCCCATATGTCCAGCAGAACAACACCAGAAAAATCAAAGAGACAAGGAAGGGAGCCACCGAACGTTTTATGTAAGGAATCTGGCAAAAGACCAGAAGACGCAGACATGAAGCGTCCGTGGCAAACTTTAGTCTCATATGTAGATGAATTAACCGTAGGTGGGAGAAAAAACTCCAAGGGGCAGTACGCTGATGCGATGGGAAATTTTCCGGGATTCGGGAATCAGAAGCCAGCCAAAGTTCCCCAAGATTGCTATCCGAGTCAGTGCTACGACTTGTAAGTAGTTTTTCAATGGTATGTAAATTCGAATAGAAAGCAAATGTTACTGACTTATTTCGTCTTTTTAGCTGTCCATGTTGGGATAATTGTATCAAAACGAAAATGGGTCAACGTTGGATGTTTTTCCGCACATACATCCTGCGATATGTCGACACGCCAGCTTTTGAGTGGTTCGTCCTGGTCCTCATTTTTGCATCAAGCATCACCCTTTGCTTCGAAGATATACATCTCGAGAAGAACAAGCCGCTTAAAAAAATTCTTTACTGGACGAACCTTGGCTTCTGCTTGATTTTCGTGATTGAAATGTTTCTCAAATGGATCGCGCTGGGGTTTTTTCGATACTTCACTAGTTTTTGGACGTTACTAGATTTTACTATAGTTTTTGTAAGTATAACTTCATCTTAGAATTGGTCCTTAATTTTTAATGAAATGTGTTTTTAAAGTTTTACTTTCTTTCAGGTGTCAGTGTTTAGTTTGTTAATTGAAGAGAACGAAAATTTAAAAGTGTTGAGGTCGCTTAGAACATTAAGAGCATTGCGACCGCTGCGAGCAATATCAAGGTGGCAAGGCATGAGAATTGTTGTAAACGCCTTAATGTACGCGATACCCAGTATCTTCAACGTGTTACTAGTTTGTTTAGTGTTTTGGTTAATTTTCTCCATAATGGGTGTACAATTTTTTGGCGGAAAGTTCTACAAGTGCCTCGATAGTGAAGGACAATTGTTACCTATAGCTGTAAGTATTAGGTACCTACTTCTAGAAATTCTATAACATTTTGTCTCAGAAAACAAGGCCTCACCCTTTTAATCTCCTTGCAGGAAGTTAATGATAAATGGGAGTGCTACTATAATAATTATACTTGGGTGAATTCCAAGATATCGTTCGACCATGTGGGAATAGCGTATTTGGCGCTGTTCCAAGTGGCTACGTTCGAAGGATGGATGGAAGTTATGGCTGATGCCGTCGACGCCAGAGGCGTGGATCTACAGCCAGCCAGAGAGGCTAATCTTTACGCTTATATTTATTTTGTGATATTCATAGTGTGCGGATCGTTCTTCACTCTTAATTTATTCATAGGAGTAATCATAGATAATTTTAATATGCTTAAGAAAAAGGTGAGTAAATTTGCAATTATGTATATGCATGCAATATAGTAGTTATATAATTATAAAAGTAATCTAATACAATGCTTATTATTTCTAGTACGAAGGCGGTGTATTGGAAATGTTTCTGACGGAGAGTCAGAAACATTACTATACAGCAATGAAGAAACTTGGCAGAAAGAAGCCCCAGAAAGTAATAAAAAGGCCAAGAAACCAGTTCCTCGCCATGTTCTACGATTTGTCGAACTCCCGTCGTTTCGAAATCGCTATTTTCGTGCTGATATTCTTAAACATGTTGACGATGGGCATAGAACATTACGATCAACCACATTCCGTTTTCTTTATATTAGAAGTTAGTAACGCGTTTTTCACTACAGTATTTGGCTTAGGTAAGTTCTGCAATTTACAAACCTCATACTACTCATGCCATCTAATGTATCGGCCCGACTAAAACATCGGTGACAAGCTGCGAGCGGTGGCCTGGCCATACGTGAGTTACGTGGGAAAGAAAGGGCGGAACGCGGTCCTTCGTTCCCACCGATGGTCGCCGCTAATGATGTGTGGTTCTCGAGAACATTTCCCGATTTGTATGGAGAGAGAACGTTCTCGAGAACATTTCCCACACAAAATAAGTTTCCGGAAATGTCGGCCGTCGATGTCGTGGCCGAGCCATAAATCATATTTTTTATAATTCAATAAGTATTAATTTCGTTGAACTTTTTAAGTAGGTAATAATATGCTAATTGCCTGTTTTTTTTCTTTAATTTCAGAGGCAATAGTGAAAATAGTAGGACTCCGCTACCACTACTTCACGGTTCCGTGGAACGTGTTCGACTTCCTACTGGTTCTGGCGTCGATCCTCGGTATCCTAATGGAGGATATCATGATAGACCTGCCAATATCCCCCACTTTACTCCGAGTGGTCCGAGTGTTTCGCATAGGGAGAATTTTAAGACTGATTAAAGTGAGTACCTGCTTCAAGATAACGCATCAATCATTACAAACTAAATGAATGAGAAATAATGCGTTATTTTCTACAGTAGAATTCCTATTTCTCAAGGATTCATTTAAATCCAAAGTAACAACTATGGATTCACGCATTTTTTTCATAAAGCAATTACAACACATTTCATACAGATGAATCTAAATAGTGATACAATATGTTGCTTTTCGAGTCTACTTATAATTTCGACCAACAATAGAAGCAAAACAAAAAACACTAGACATATAGACAAGAGGATAACACGCTAGTAGCAATCGGCGGGAGTACCTTGCTCGTCTAGCACAATATACCTCGCAACTCATGTCGCGCGACATAATTATGTACGAGTAGCGTCACACTCACACGTCACTCTCGCGCTGTTTTTTTATGCCTTGCTAGCTTGCGGGAGGGCTCTAGACCCGACGCACCCGCGGACAGAAAGTAGTACCTAGTGGTAGGTAGGTAGTATATATCTCGCGTGAAAAAAGAGTTGCGCGTCATGTTCTCACATATGATGGGGATAAACTCAATAGAAACATAAAACTATCACTCTCTTTTCATCTGAAAGTGTCGAATTTTATTCGTCGGCCGCTTATAGAGCAGAAAATCGTAACCCGTTCTCCATATATCTTCCAGGCCGCTAAGGGTATTAGGAAGCTGCTGTTCGCGCTGGTGGTGTCACTGCCAGCACTGTTCAACATCGGTGCTCTGCTTGCGCTCATCACCTTCATCTACGCCATCATCGGCATGTCGGTGTTCGGACACGTCAAGGAGCAGGGCGCGCTCGACGACATCGTCAACTTCCAGACTTTTGGAAGGAGTATGCAGTTGCTTTTTCGGTAAGATTTCATTTTCATTCATTCAATCGGTGACTTTACCATCTTCATCTAAGCCAGTTTGACCACAAAAGAGCAGAGCACGCTCAACGAAATCATCACAACATTCAGACTTTAGGAAGGATCAGCTGCTTTTCAGTAAAATAATTTGAATTGTTTAAATCAGATTATTTTACACTGCAATAGTTTAAATTACCTACTACTTATTCCCGTTTAATAATCTTAGTTCAGCTCTTAATAATATATTTACTCGATAAGAGACTCATACTCAATTTGTTCCAAAGATAATTTGTTAAATTGTTGAAAACGTCCACTAGATGAATACAAATAGATTACATGACATGTAATCCGGGGTCATATTTGTTGATGTATCACTAATTATTTTTCATTATTATTTCCAGTCTCATGACGTCAGCCGGCTGGAATGATGTCCTGGAATCACTGATGATCACACCCCCCGCATGTGAATATGGTGACCACGGCCACAACGGGAACTGCGGGAGCCCTCTCCTCGCGATTACCTACTTCACGTCCTTCATTATCATTAGCTACATGATAGTCATCAACATGTATATCGCTATCATTTTGGAGAACTTCAATCAAGCCCATCAAGAGGAAGAGATTGGCATTGTTGAAGATGATCTGGAAATGTTCTACATCAGATGGTCTAAGTAAGTATAAATCAACTAACTATTAGGCTGTTCTTAGTTAACTGATATCGACAGCATTTTCAAAAAATCTTTTTCAATTTCATTGGGAAGGATTTAATTTTCTTTCGAAGTCTGAAAATGTTTGTGATAAAAGCTTTCGAAAACTTCCGAGAACATCTCCAATTTTATAGAAACTTCTCACAACATTGACGTATTCACGTCTATCTACTGAATTGACGTTCCATGAGATGAGAAAGTTTAGAAATTACCTGATTCTGATTTTTCTTTCCAGATACGACCCGCACGCAACCCAATTCATAAGTTTCGCTCAGCTGTCCGACTTCATCGCGTCTCTCGATCCGCCGTTGGGCATTTCGAAACCAAATACAGTAGCTTTAGTCAGTTTCAATCTCCCTATTGCCAGAGGAAATAAAATTCATTGTCTAGACATTCTTCATTCTCTAGTTAAGCACGTCCTCGGCCACGTTGAGGAGACAGATACTTTTAGACAGTTGCAAGAACAGATGGACATTAAGTTCAAGAAACAGTTTCCAACTAGGAAGGAACTTGAAATCGTTTCCTCGACCAGGATATGGAAGAGGGAAGACAAAGGGGCTAGGACAATACAGCGAGCCTTTAGGGAGTATATCAAGTAAGAACCCCTTGAGACTTTCTATTTTAAAGTATGTATTTACTAGTTCAATGCTGAGAATTTTGTGTGAATTTCAGGCGAAAGAATCGTAGTCCTTCAAACGAGGAGGAGAGTACGAAGTGGTCGCCTGGAGGCGGCTGGGGGGGTCGGCTCAGCGCCCTGCTGCACGTCCGGAGAGGGTCGCACGCCTCGACCAGTCGGAAGTCCTCTCGGGCTTCCGACGCCTCCGACCTGAGCGAACTAGGAGGAGCCTGGCTTAACCTGCCCCTCCTACTTCTGCCGGGAGCCACGCCTGGTGACCAGGTAAACAGTCTACCTAGAAGGCAATCTCTGCTTCAACGCACGAGTTTCTTCCGATAATCAAACCACATTTTGGCGTTCCTGACAAGACCCTACCACAAGGCGGATATGATCTCAAATCACTGGCACGCACCGACACAGACACTGTTCGTTAACTTGCGTCATAGGTGTTTAAAAGTCGGGAGATCCAATGCGCGACCATAGTAATCTGGTCTATCACTTGATAAGCTATAAACGTGCTCATACCTAGTTAAAGACCGCTTGGTTGAGAATTAGCGACCATAATAAGATCATATAGAAACGCTCTTTGAATAGTGAGTTCAGTTATAAAACCTTGTAGAGGAGGGATACATTTGTAAATACTGTTTTTGAAGTATCGAGCAGTACACCTACATTCGAATCATCTTCATGAAACCTTGTGGATACACTTATATAACAAACGAGTTTCTCTTGAGAAATCGAACGAACAGTTAATACCTACATCCGAATCATCCACATGAAACATTGTGGCTTGGCTAGTAGCATAGACTCGTAGACTAGTGTATTCGTAGCTACATTTTTAAGGGGTGTTGAGATCAGAAAATCTAAATCATCTCCATGAGACATTGTGGTTAGACTTGCTCTATCGGGTTAGGGTTTCCCTTAGTAGAGAGACGCAATGATGGGTGTTGTGGCCAGGTGCCGAGCGGGTCCGAGTCGGCGCCGCCGCGGCGGCGCTCGGCGTACGGGTTGCCCCTATTCCTGCGCCACCAGGACGCGGTCGATGAAGAAGGTGGCCCGAAACGCGCAGGTTCATATGTAATGTTATGCTTTTCGTGTCTCTTCCTCTATTAGACTCGATGCTTTCCAAAGACCCACTTGGAAGTGGTTAGCGCTTGTAGTCTGCTAGAATCTGAACTGCAAGCAAGTAAGTCTCAATTGTATTTTACCATTGATCAGTTAAAGTTGCAACTGATGACTATTCGATCCTAACTTCAAATACCAAGCAGACCAGATCGCATTTTTGTGCCGAATTTAACATTTTCTATAAGTTAAACGTGGCTTATGTATACCATGTTTTTCTGTATGTCCGAAATGTAAATGATAATTCCAAACATCGAGTTAGCATGTTACCTGTGTTGCACCCAACCCCAACTTCTTCTAGGCTTCAATTGACGAATTTACTAAACGCATGGACCACGACCTGTTAAGCTAAAGCCCTCCACAATCCGGATAATATAACCAAGCACTCCCACGACCAAATATTAAAGTATCCACTGTAGAAATTAGTCTAGATACAAGTCCATCCCACGAATGTTTCCATGTGTCGTACAAACCCACACAGCGAAGTGATTCTCAAGGAGAACATCTGATAGCACACAAAGGATAGGTACTATATTTCTTTCTAACGTATGATGCGTAGAAATACTTATAGAATAAGTGTGATCGAGATATAAGTCTACTTAGAGATACTATAAAACTGGCGCGGAAAGAAAGGATTCTTGAAAACTCTCGTCATAATGCAACTTCCCAATAATATAAAATATTTAACGTTCGTCTAAGAGAGTCACTCCGCAGCTTAAACGCATTACCATACCGCTTTTCCGCTACGCTATATAAGTGATGTGATGTGATTACCCGCTCGGGCAGTCGCCCGCTATGTTGGATCTAGGTTCGCTGCGGTCATATGTGAGCCCATTCGGCAGGTTCCCTTCGTCTAACGCCGCTGCGGTCGAGCGCGCGGCGGGGCACGTCGCCGGCGCGCGCGCGCACGCCGTCTCCCCACGCCAGCAGCGCCGTGAGCATCCTGGTGACGGAGGCGTCTCCCGACGCCGCGCCGCCGCCCGCCGCCCCGCCCACCGTCGTGCGCGTGCTCGTGCACCGCGAGAGCGACGAGCGCCCCAGCTGATCCGACCCCACCGAGCCCGGGGCCGACCCCCAGGCTCCCGACGAACAGGACTAGTATTAAACGGCTGAACGTCGAACGTTACCGTTCGCGAAGTGATATGACGGCTAGAGTAATTGTGATTTTTAAACTTACCTTGTAGCTTTATGACCGCGTCTATTATGTGAGAGCGCGATGGCGTAGGACCCCGGAACTTCAGATACCGGCGTTTTATCGTGTTTCATCAATTTTAAAACTAATAGATACGTTGTTCAGTATTGTTCGCGGCCCCGCTTGCCGGTCGTTCGTGTGCGGCCGTTTTTATAATGTTTAGTTGTTTACTTGAGGAATCTCGATGATGGTTGTAATTGAGGACTTTGTTGTAAATAGTATTAGAATACGATAACGACTGATACCGACCTCGAGTCTACGACGAGCGCTTCATTGTTTAGTTTTAACCGGAATCAGAATACGGCGATAAATATCAATAGTTAATGCTGCTCGAGAATGTTCGTGAATCAATAGCGCTAATTTTAGAGAAGAATAATAACAGACGTCAATTTTCGCCTTAGTAAAATAGAGGTTAAATTGTTTTGTACAATTTATAGCATAGATATCGTAGATGTAGGCATCGTTTCGGTTTCAGTGCCTCTTGCTATTTTATTATAGTAGTTAAGAATCCGGTTGTTAGCTGCATACAATGAAAACACTAGTAAAAATGGCACGCGATTTTATGATATGCAATTGAATTGTGAACAAGACAAGCAGTGCCTTTTCAAACTGGAAAGAGTTGACAGCAACACTTTCAGTTGTTCAGATAAATCTCAATTTAAATTAAGAGACGAATGGCAATGTTTACTGAAATGTTTTTAGCTTTAATTTTTAAAATACTCCTAGATTTCGGTTAATTTGTATGTAGCACAATGAAACCATTTTACTATACAGCCCGCACAAAAACGGTTTGTGAATAGTTATGCGCCGTTTCTGAGAATTTACAGAAACTTTCCTCCCCTTACAAATCGTTTTCGAGAACACACCGTCTATTCGGGAAATCGTACAAATTGCATTAATGTAGAAATAAACCAAAAAGAACGCGTCCCTGGTGTGTTTACGTAATGTCTGATGTTGCTATGTTTATTAAAGATTCGTAATCAATAAATAATCAACATTAAATTAGTGAATTAGTAAACAGTATCAACGCAAAACAAATTGGGGGCGCGTCATATCCTAAATTAGTTTATCTCTACCTGTTTAAACTTAATTTTCTCCTTTTGAAAATTAACATTTACTGAAACGATGTAGGGGATGCAGTGAATAATAGTTTATCAGCGTATTTTGTCGGAAAAGTTCGTTTTAGCATGTTTTCTCTATTAACTACGGTGAAAAAATTGAGATGGAAATATTAAAACTAGCTTACCCGACAAAATAAACGGAAAAATTCCCAAGAATTTCCGGAAGCGTAGAACGTTTTGTATGGGAAAATTTTGGAGAACGTTCTCTATAGGGAGATACTGATCGGGGAACCTTCTTGAGAACGGGACATCTCTACCCCCGAGATCCTACCGTTAGGACATCCTTAAAAGTTTGTAAATTTTCGAGACTTTCAATATAGAACATTTCGGTGATCTCTCAAAATTTTTAAAGGTAGTTTTGATCTTTCCATAAATTGGGCACATTGGGTTTTTTTGAGACATACTATCAAGAAATCGTATAATATTGAGACGTCTGGTAAACTTTATGTTCCCATTCCCCAAGAAAACTAAGAAACTTGCACACCTGTAGATCCAACTACTTTTAAAATTCATAGTAATTCCATTCCAAGATAGGATATATAATGGTTTAACCCTTTGAACGCCAAGCGGTGAAGAATTCACCGTGCCCCTGACGCCACAGCATAAAAATAAAGAAATGTTTCAAAATCGACGGCATTGAAAAACACTTTTAGTGGAATTACAAAGTTCCTGATCCTTGAAGGTTCCATTTCAATGATCAGAAACTTTGTAATTCCATTAATTCCAATTCTTTGTAGTGTTTTATATAATTTCAGAAAACTAACATACACTTGACAAACAGTACATTGACATAAAGTCATTTAATATAATGCAACGTTTGATATAACGGTTTATTGCTATAATTGTTTTGCTTTAGTTTTATTCTAATCATTAATTGGTATACTGTTATAATATAATGTTAAATAACGGGAGCAAGTCGACGAATTGCCGCTTCGCGAGGCTTCTATTTTCCCTCTAAAGGATACAGGGTACCTAACAGACCTAACCTAACTAAGAAGTGGTGATTTGAAGGCTTTATAGCTCTTTAGCACCTAACTCATTATATATCTTCTTACATTATATCATTTGGAAATGATCTAAAACGTGATTATATCATTCGTTACATTATTCAAAGCAATGGTATACCATACTTGAATTTGAATAGATTAAGTGAAATTGTATAAAAGGTCGTGCACCCCATTGAAATATTGCCGTCGCTAGACATTACACTGGCGTCAGAGACACAATTTTTCGACGTCGTAATATGACGAATTGGGCGTACAAAGGGTTAAAAAACTTGTAGCCCCATTACCGTAAGAACTCAAAATACGAAAGCACAGAAAGCACAAAGTAGTAGGTATATGTATTAGGTAATTTGTAATCTTTCGTGATTTCCCTTGGACGTATCAGTATTATTTTACCTCTAGAGTGCAAAAATACCTCATATATTTTAAATAATGTCGGGCCCGTCCACGATTTATGTTTTGTTGATTAATTGTAATGTAATGTTAGCAGCCATGCAATTTGACACTAAAATAGATTCAATATTATGCTACTCAGCAATAGCTTAGACATTTTGTTATAGTAGGTATGTAAACGATTCTTCTCAAACAATAGCTTTAAGCAGGCTAGCCCAAGTGTACTTCAAATATGTTTGCATTACCGATGTCAAGTATGGCAGGATATATGTATATCAGAACTGCTGTGTGAAATTCATAACTACACTTTTCATGATTCTGGTTCATTATAATTATTAACGATAAATACGCAGTTATTTTGCCACGAAAATCGTGTTAATATCAAATTTCTTGCTTTAAAACTATGGCATAAGCGTTTGGTTTTTAGTCTGTAGTAAAACTAATCCATATTTGATAGCAAAGAGAGAGTTCAGATTCTAAAACTTCAAGTCAGTATTTTAAAGTTTCATATCTACATGCATTTTTAGACCCCGCAATCGTAGTTTTAGCCGAACGCTATTTTTAGTAAGGACCAACTAACTTTGTCTATTATTTTACAAATTTTACCTTTACCCAAACTTGACCAAACCCTTTTGAATTAATGTAATTAATTTGTATGTAGACTTTTTCGAGGCCTGTTTCAAATTTATTATTATAGATTTTAGACCCTGACACCTTAAATTGTACTAAAGTTTGTACACCATGCTTTATGACGAGTTTACACTTCGCTTGCCCTCAACTCATCTCACATTTTAGTCGGAGTTAGTACCCGAGACCATCAAATATTGAAGGAATGAATTTCTCAGTAATTATGTATATTGTTCATTATTATGTAAATAGATAAAAAAGACAATGCAATAATTTTTCATAATAATTTTATGTAGTTATATCTTTAAAAGGTTGTTAGCTATTAATTAAATCTCTATATTATAATCATGTACGATGTACATGTAAAACTATGTAGCTAGCGAAATTGCAATGAGCATGTGTTGATCACGGTTCATACATACAATTTTATGTAACATATTCAAATTGTATCATATGTAAATAAAAATCTTTAAGTGAGACCTGCGAAATATGATTTTCTTCCGAGGTACAAAATATAAATTAACCATGTTGAAAACTATGATTAAACAAAAATATAGAAACGCTGATTTTTTTATTTACTTTTATTTGCTATGTACTACCCCGACATGCTTCATAAATTTTAATTACAAACGAAAACTACTTGTCAGAAAAACAGAAAAAAAAATGTGATGAAAACACAGAAATTTCCCGGTCAGAGTTTAATGCATCTACTGAGATGACTATGCGATCATAAACTTATGAAGAATATCAACAATCAATTATACTAACAGCCTACTTGGTGGACACTCGGGTGCGTCGGTTCCAAGAGAAATTGCTACCATAATTCTTGACCTTATACCCTTTATCCGTCTTCGGTACATCAAGGAACCAAGCCCATCCATTCTTCTCGCAATGATCGATCGCTTCTTGGGGGGATTTGAACTGGACTTTCATGTTAGATAGTGGGTCTCCGGTGGAGGTCCAACCCATGAGTGGGTTTTCCCAGCGCTGACGGTTGTCAAACTCCATCTGCCAATGGTGGATGTTGTTGGTTCCGCTCTGCATGGCGTTCTTAGCGGGTTGGTAGATGCGGACTCGGCGGGTCTTGATGTGCTCCATGGGAACGCCGTTGACTGGAGTAAGGTCTACCTGGAATTGACAAAAGGAATAACATTAACACTTAAAACTTCAATGATTATACATAGGTCCTACGGCGAATAATTCCGTCACTGAGAGATATAAGAGCCGCCCGAGTGGCAACTTTTATGTTTGAGGTAAAGTCATAATTAGGTTAAATTTGTATATTTCGTCGCCCGACGACTCCTAGATTTCTTAAAAGTATTCGTTTGCAATAGAGTTGGTAAATTTTTTGAAGACAAAAATAATATTTTTTAACGTACTCCTTGCTATAAGGATCTACAAACTGAAGCTCTTAAATTTTTCCACACAGATCCATTTTATAATTTTTCGACATGACAGTTAGTAATTTTATTGGCTTGCCTTTAAATTACATCATTGAATAGTCTTCATAAAACTTTACATTTCCTATTCTGAGAGCCAGTCAACGAATGCGAGGTTTCTAATACCGTAATAATTCATATTTGATTTAAATAGTAGCCTGGACCGTACTATTGAGCTTTATCCTGATTATACCAACCACCACCACAGACTTATCGTAGCCGTTTGAAGCCGATTATTTAATTCTGATTCTGGAAACGTCTGTGTAACTGTCTATCCGTTTTATTGTTTCTTAAACTAATACAACTAATAAAAATTTGCGCGAATACATAAATTTTTGGGTAGATTTAAATATATTTCTAGATCACGTTGTAGCATACTTCCCGGTAAACCGAACGAAATCATAAGCAAAAAAGTTAAGTTGCTTAAACCGAAGCAGAAGAAGTGTTAAACAACTCGCCTCAAATAACTTAGGTATTATTAGATTATTGTAGTGGTGATTTGTAATATTTATTTGCGTATTTGTGTTTCTTTTCGCGGTGGGAGGGCGGGACTATTAAATGCATGAATGCATGAAAAAATACGCAAATAAGCATAAAGGTTAGCATTAGTTGACTGGCACTGGCAAAGCTATATTATAATTTTTATTAATATGGATTGGATTTCCGCAAAGTAACGCCTGATTCAATTAAACCAATCCCGTTCTTAAGAATGCTAAGTAAATAACAAACCTAACCAGATCGAACTGAAATGGGATAAAAGTTTTCTTTCCACGCAGAATTGCTGGCCATTATTCGTAGGTACCAATATTTTCATGATCTGCCGAATTACACGAATCAAAGTAGGCCACAATGGCACTTTTACATGTCTGACTCTACCGGCATTTCACAAGAGGAGGCCAGTAAGAAGAAAACGCGGAAAGAAACTCAGAAACTCAACAGAAAACCTAATATGTGACACTGAACAGGAAAATGTCCCATTGTTCAGCTTACCATAAGGACGCGTTGACAGGTTATTGGTATAAAGATGCGAACCAATTTCGTCCTTATAGTTAGGCCAACAATGGGACCTTTTACTACACTGTCACAACATTAATCATAATTTGCTGTCGAAAATACTAAGTACCTTGGAAAAAAATAGAAAGTGATTATATCATGTTCATTATTGCATATGAATTTTTCGTTTCGAACTCTGCAGTGAACAAATATTTTTTATGTAAGTATCAAAATTACATCGAGACACAAAAACAGTCTACCTTACATAGGATAAAATGTACACGTCCTGGCGAATTGGGGATCTACAACCGGCTTACCTCCGTTTAGGCATCCCTACGCAAAAACGCCGTAAGTAGAAGTTGTTAAATTGAAACGTCGGGAACCTAGGGCCAAAATATAAATACAAACCACGACTTCGCATCGTGGTACGACGCGACATCGTGTCACGATGCGACGTCGTGTCGTGGAAATACATAAACCCAAAATCAATGTAACGAGATTCAATGTAAAGAGAATGAAAATACAGTTTTCAATCTCACGACGTCACATTGTCGCACAATGTCTTCTAATTATATTTTGGCCCTAAGTTTCCGACTTGATGACTGGAATTCTTAGTTACAACTCTCAATATTGGCTGACGGCTGAGATTTTGTCCAGTTTATAATTTAAGTTTTTCTAAATTACAGGTAAATGGTTTTGGCAGCAGATGCTTTGAATCAGACTCATTATTTTCAACTTGTTTAGGTAGGTTTTAGAATGGACACTTACATTTAGAGACGGGCAGTATATTGGTAAATATTTATTATTCAGCATATTTGGCAAGATTTTCAATGTTCATATTCGGCCGAATAGTTTAGTTACATTGCCGAATATTCGGTTTGGTAAGAGCTGAACCGAATTTTCGACCAAATATTATTCGGTAAGTATTCGGCAAAGTCCTTTTTCGGCTCATCTATACTTTCATTAAACTTTGCCCACCTTCTACTTCAGAATAAACAGGTAATGGTTAATATTCCAAACACATTTAAGATGTTGTGTAGAGCTACAAATATGCTTCCAATTGCCGCAAATGTTCATAGTATAGGTATTGTAGCCATTGTAATTGTAATCATTAATTCTCTCTGAAACTCGCCAACTATTCAGTGAACGAATAACAAAATAAATAAGCCTATACATTATACACAAGTGAATAATTCAAACATTCAAAAGATATTAAGTGTAACATTATAAGAATAATAACATACCTTCTTTGGGACAGTTATTGACGCCTCTAAAGCGGACTTCTCCTTTGCTTCCTTCGGCAGCGCCAGCACGGCATCATTTTCGATCTTCGGGGCTTCGTTGATACTAGAAGGGTCATTACTCCAACGAGGGACACATGTTGAGAAGGCCGGAAGGGTCCTGGTGTACAGTGACTTGGTTAAAAAATTATCTTAGGAGTCTGAGTCCAAAGAAAAACTTGTAACTAAGCACAGGTACCTACCTTGACAATGGTCCCTTAGCCAGGCCTGCAGTATGCCTAATTACTTGGAACATGATAATTTATTTTTACGTAACCAATCAATCCAAATAAATTTTCTGCGTTTTCTTCATCAACACTATTGCTAGTGTCAGCTGTCAAAGTCAATAGACAAGTAAATTTGACGTTTTGTTTTTTATATAAGTGCTGTTTAAGCTAATAAAAAAAGACTTGCAAATTTAAATTTTGCTGTGTGAAATCAACGTTTTACATGGTAAATAAAATAGAGTTATGTTCCACATTGATATAAAGTGTCACTATAGACAGTTTGTTTTGTCTAGGAATTAGTTCGCTTGGCTTGAATTTCATTTTTGCATTCATCAATGCAATTAATTTCAAAAGACAACTCTTCTTAGTGTTGATCCTTGCGCAATTTCACTTATATTTTATGTGACACTCACCAAAAAGTAGCCTATGTATAATTTATCTAATAGTTACCTAACGTGAAATAACGATGTATAAGAATTTCTTCGAGAGTGATCGTCTTACCACAGCTGTTGTAATGTAAAGGTAAGTTTACGAGGTGTAAAAATAATTATTTAGTTACTAAAATATTGGTAAAAAGTGCTGATTTTGCTTAGTCTATTATGCCATTAACAGTAATTTAAGGTATTGCGTAAACTATTGTAACTATGCCGGTTTTGAACGACCTTGTCGATTTTGGAATGTTATTCGTGATGTGTTGATAACACACAATAATACAAATCTTTACTTTATGCACTACATTCTAAATCGACATCAAAAAATTAAAATACCATGTGATATATTCTAATAAGAAAAGGAATGAAATATATTAGATTGTTCTCTTATTATTACATGTATGTTTCATTGAAAGGACTAGTAACATTGACCTTGCATTGCTAACCTTTTTTCTATAAGATAATATCTTAAAAAAAATATAACCTTCTTTTCAGATTGCCGCCAATACAATTATGTGCTGCTAAACGCGAACTGTAGCCCCGTGGAGGGGCTACCAGAGCACTGGGCTCTTGTACATAATTATAATTGTAGTGATCTTAGAGTTTATTTGTACATCTTTTAATTATAGATAAATATTCACATTATTCATATAATTTCATTACTCAAGCACAACTGAGACATCAACTACTATATCTAATACTATATATAAAGCAAAGGAAAAAGAAATTATAATAATGAGTAAGAACTCAGATGTGGATTGCACGAGAAAGTGTAAATCCAGGAGCCATGGACAAGCCCTCACGGGGGCCATTACAAAGAGGTCAGTCAGTGATGAAGCACTGGCCAGCTTCATCAAAGCTACATGTGCTAACTTCAAACAGGCATTTGATTTTGAGGTAAGTACAGACCAAAAATTAACTTAAACCATTTTTCTGGGAATTGAACCAAAAAAGATATTAGTTTTTACTGGGACTAGATAAGATATTTATATTCTCTATGAAAATTTTTAGTTAATATAGAAAATTTCCTTCAGGAAAAGAAAGTGGCTTTAGAAAAAAAAAGTTTTTTGTTTATAAATATGAATCAAACTCCTACAGTGCAGTGAAGCTGAGATGGTGAGATTGAATTATGTGATTCATGCATACTATCTGAATAATAATATGTTTCCTTTAATTTGTATAAATTGTTCGCATATAAATTTGATAACCTATATCATATTCTGTTCATAGGGTCGCACAGCACTGCACATGGCGTCATCCCGCGGGCGAGCTCGTCTCATGGAGTGGCTGATGCGCCATTCTTCTGAAGCCTTCATAAATGCAAAGGATAGAGAGTCTGGGTACACCCCGCTGCATCGGAGTGTCTTCTATGGACAGATACACACTGCTGTTGCCCTAATGAAAATAGGTAAGAAACTTTGAACAGGGAGTGATTTCATCAAAAAATTAAAAATAGCTCTTGTGAATAGTCTGAAGTCTAAAAACCACCAATCTTGCTTTTTTATATTTATTTAAGAGAAAAACCATAAAGCCAACGTTGCTTTCATATTACCTACATATAATTTATTTTTATTTTTTAAGTTTATTTTATTTCCACACTTACACTATTTTTACAGGACTTAAACCTAGAACAATAGTGTAACTATAATTTTTAATTGTCTTTTATTATATTGGTTGTACCAGTGATGGTATTGATAGTTTAGAATATGGATTGTCTAATGTGTTTGTTTTGTCACTTTTGTTTTCTAAACACTTATCTACAATATTATCTTCCACATCTTATTTTTCAGGTGTCAACACAGAAATAGTGGACAAAGATGGATACTTATACCTAGAGCATGCCATGCTGGATCGTCAGTACATGTACAAACATAAGGGTACCCAGCCCAGTGATGTATATGTCTGGGGCAGCAACTGCAACTACACCCTGGGCACGGGGACACAGCAACCACGGACTGTTCCGGAATTGTTGAGCAGCTTCAGCCGAACCAACGCGAGCGTACAACAAGTAAGTTTGACAATGCAGTTTGTCCAGAATTGTCAATGTTTCATATTTTTAATACTTTCATTATTTTTTCTGTATTCCGCTTAAAAGTAGGACTTAATCACTGTTTTTATATTTTCCTGAGATTAATAATCACTTAATTATTAATTTATTAAACTTAAAGTTGTAACTACAAAACTATGACGCAAGGTATAGATTAGAGATTACTTTAGTCTGACGTCTAATTTAAAAACAACGAATGACGTTGAGCTTGACATTATTGATAGCTTTTTTTTTGCGGATTATGAAATGTTGTCAATTCCTCTAACTACTATTGATTGATCTATAGACTATAACTTTCTATTTGATAAAGACGACAACATTGAGTGAGCTGAGTGAGAATTTTAGTATGTAATAATACAGTTCGGTACAAAATAATTCTCATTTTTGTTCTTGAGTCGCAACTGTCGCAAGTTGCTTGTATCAGTAGGAGCATGCAATTTTTACAGCGGTCTATTACGGCGCTCATTAAGAGAACACTTTGTATACAATGTAGACCAGACGGTTCCAAGGCTAATTAGGCTAGACCCAGGCCTCAATCTGGGAGGTGATGTTTTTTCTGTTATGCCTATCAAAGCTATGGATCTTCTCTCTTAGGAAGTCGAACAGACTGAAATCATTAAGAACCATTCCAAGAAGAGAAACGAAATGAATATGTAACAATACTTAGGTACAGTAAAGAAAACTGAAACGCGTGTATCTCTTCGACTCTTATTGTCATTGTGACAAGAGCGAGAAAAGTACGTGTCTCAATTTCCTTGACTGTGTTACTCCTTATCTATACGTGCATTAGCTACCAAGCTAACATTATCACAAAACAGATAGAAATCAATCTACATACAAGCGCGCTCGAGCAAACGCACACATAGACATTGCTCACGGACACGTCAAGCGGATGGCACTCGCGCTGGTCTGAACTGGTCCGAGATATCGTGTCCGTGAGCTAATGACCATAAACAAGTCGTATTACCTACATGCCTAACATATGCATATGTATTACATAATACTGGCCGCACATAACCATACACAAAATAAAAGTACTTTCCTACTGTCATTATGGTGTGTCAAAATGATAAAAAATCAATCAAATCAAAACACCGTAATTTACGAAAATGCATTCCATAACTTGTCCTAGAACGTGTGTCGGATTCATCAATATCTTGGCCTTCTCCATCGGACTTATTGGCTTCGGGATTTGTCTATGGTGTGCCGTCAACACGGAGCTATTCAAAGACCTCAACTACGCCATAACTAGAAGCGAGTTGGTCGCTGTCGTAGCGCATTCCGTCAACTTAAAACTGTGGCTAACTCCCTTAACAACCATCTTTATTCCTTCAGCAATTTTAGCGATGGTAACATCCTGTTGTGGAATCCTTGGAGCCGGCTGCAAAGCAAAATGCGCCATGAAGTCCTACATTATTCTAGTCTCAATCATATCCTCTGTAGCTTTCTGGTTCATCTTCATATCCTGCATCTACAACATCTATTCTAACAACGAGAAAACACGACGCTTCTTACAAAGCACTATACGCACCGAATACGGCAAAGAGAACGCCGTTTTCACGTCCCTATGGGACTATATAATGGTAAATTACGAGTGCTGTGGTATCGAGGGGTTTACGGATTTTAAAGACTCGTATTGGATAAAGGCTAATCCGGACAAATTGTTTCCTGTCCAATGTTGCGTATTAGAAAACCGCACGTTTCTTATGCCCGCAGCTAAAGACTGTCAAATAAAGCCACAACCCAACTCGTTCTATAGCATCGGATGTTTTCAAGCGTTAAGGCAGTCGATTATTGAACACAAAGGATTTGTGATAATCTGCTGTATACTGTCCTTAATTTCTTACTCTTTGCTAGTGTCTTTTGCTTATTGTGTTTTGAGAGGCGTGCCTTTGATAACAAAGACGGATGGTTATTTTTACCCGAGGACAACTATCTTGGAACATCCGCAGCAATCAGAGAGCTCTCTACAGAACATGATGTTTGTGCATGACCCAACGGAATCGGCGACGAAAGTTGTTAGAGTAGTGTCCGCTGCCAATCCGTTCCAGAAGTATAAATTTTATCCAGAGCAAGTGTAAATAAGAAAAATGAGTTTCATAAATAAATGTGTTTAGTATTACAATTTGCGTTTCCGTTATTTTTTCATAAGCACGGTTCAGTCTGAATTTCCTTGTGTAACTGAGGTTTTAGTCTGTACAATTCACACGAAAGTTTATCTCTAAAATCAGCTGCGTCGTAGTATAGTAGAAATCCTTTTTAGAAGCCGAATTAATTTCGCTTGGTTCTAACAATGGGACCCAATGGGTAGGTATTGTGTGCATTGTGAACTGGGGCCACAAGCTGCACTTATGGCACATTTCACTTCAAAGTAGCACTTTGTGGCTGCAGTTCATAATGCACACAATACCCGTTGAGTCCCATTGATTGTTAGAACAAAGCAAAGTGAATTCGGTCTCAAAAAATAATTCCTCCTATACTTAATACTATTTTTATAGGTATAATAAAACAATCAAAGCGGCTTGATGGACGCGAGTAGATGATTCAACATCTCAAAGACGCAAGTCGCGAACTTACGTGGCGCGAATAGTTGTAGTCATGTTGTAGTATTTCATGAATGAATTATTTGACAATTGTGAAAAGTTTGCTTAACTGGCCACGTCGTCCACCGCAGGTACAGAGCTCCAGAGAAACCTCTGCAGAAATCTTTGGGATATCCTACAGGATATACCTACATCTGTCCACTCAAATTTCTCGGGGTATCGCTTGACATATCGTCCAATACCTGAGTGATCTTGCTAGACATAATGGTCTACTAGAATCATTCGAAGAAACATTTCTGGGGTATCCTGTCGGGAATATATATGGCCATTAAAATCACCAACGGGATCGTGCTGGGCATACCGTCGAATAGGATGACCCGGGTGATCCCATAAGACCTATCCGTCCAATAAAATCACATGACAGACCATGTTACCATTAAATTAGCTTTTTAGATTTAACACTTTCGCTACCAGGAACCCGCCTGGTAGGCACTCGTAATCTTTGCTCAGATGCCGGTCACGTATTTTTGCTTAAAAAGCTACCCACCTAGCGGGCTCTCGGTTTCTGGGGTAGGGTTAAATTTTATATCTGGTTGCGAAAGTGTTAAAGAACGTCATAATCAACAGGTATGCCTAGGCAAGTTCCATAGCGCCTGGCTATGTGATGGCGTAGCCTGGGTTTGCGGGCAGGCGGGGCGAGCAGGGGCGGCTCACGCGACGCTACTGAGACCGGCGCCTCTGCGACTCTTCGAGCCCGTTCAGCATATAGCGGTGCTACTGGACTCCACCGTGTTCCTGACACAAAGTGGGGCGGTGAGTGCTCCTAGATGTAGACCCGGACACGACATCGGTGTATAATAAATAATAATAAATATCGGACAACCTCACACAAATCAATCTAGTCCCACAGTAAGCTCTAGTAGGCTTGTGTTATGGACACTTGTTCCCACTTAGATCCAGCGCACACTACGGCTTCTTGTGGCCGCGACAGTACATCCCTCTTTTTCTCGCTTCTTGCGTGGAAAAGAGACAAGTGTACTGTGGCGGCTACAAGAAACCGTAGTGTGCGGAGCCAATGACCGCCGTCCCCAGCAATGGCCGCTGTTCCACGTGGCAGAGCCCATACTTTGAAGTGTGACATCTTGCATTTTTATTAATCCTGCGAACAGCCAACATCTAGATGGTAGGTACATTGTAAAATTCGCCTGCCTGCACTTGGACATTGTTAAGATTAGAGAATCAATCTCTTGAGTGGACTTGCTCCATCGTAGGCTTCTTCATTACTTACCATCGAGCATGATTGTGGTCAAGAGCTAAATTAAAAATAGAAATCTGACTCGGCCTGTTGAAACTACACGCATCTATCTTAAAACTAGCGCTATTACTCATTCTAATTATACATTTTACAAATACAATACCTGTGCGGAGAAAATCAATACACGTAACTCATTCCCTGATTTCTCGTCCTCTAATGTATCCATTATTTTAAAGGTACTGCAATACACATTGAACTCTACGGACAACTCTCCGATCACAAAGAGTGCAACACTAAAGCTGCCTTCAACCAAACCTCTTCTCAAACTATCGGATCCGTTGGGACTTTGTGCTGGACGAAGCCACGTTGTAGCGTGGGACGCAAGCGCTGTGTACACTTGGGGTACAAACTATGGCCAGCTGGGACACTCGCAGAAGCAAAAGCTGGCCCCTGCACCTAAGCGAGTGAGACACCTCTCTTCTATAACTCAATCATAGTGATCATTCCTTATAATATAAGTCCCTCACTTAAAACAGCCACTAGGGCTTTGTTCTAAAAATCAACTAGAACCATCTGGGACACTCTCATATCAGAGGGTAGTACCTGCGCTCAAATGGTCGAATAAACACCATACACATTCCGTGAAAGTAGCAAGTAGATTGGCGCTCATGTGTAAATACCCAATCGACTCCTGTGTCTATACTAAAGTTGCTACGAGTAGATGCCGTATTTACCAGTCGCATGATACTGATCAAATGGGTGGGCAAACCGGAGCGAATTGGACAAGCTGATAAAAATAAGTTGAAAATCCAAGGATGAATCAATGAATTCGAGTCCGTCTCCATACAGCTCCTGTAAATTCGGCGCCTATACCAAAGTTTAGGTATAAAAGCATCTGAATAGTCGATGCCTGCCTATCAAAGTTAAGGTTCTATGGAAGATCTATTGAGTTATCTGTATTGTAGTTAATTTTTTCCATTAGATTTATCACTTCCGTATTTCTTTTTCGATATAAGCTTCTTTCAGTAAGAGTGTCTTATTTAATAAAAAGGTATTCGAATTAATATTATTTTGTAAGAGGCATTGAGGCGTTGAGTGCGTTAAGCGGCGATCGGGGCCTCTAAAAAATAGAAGAGGTTTCAATTTCGCTTTGACCATGATATAAATGGTTCGCGGACAAATCGAAGAATTTCCCTCGATAAAGTTTCAATAAATATCTCTGTGGTTCCAGGTAGAAGTATCCATAAACAACAATGAGGGGGCAACGTTCCAGCTCGCGAGTGCTGCCGACGCCGCCACGGTGTTCACCACGAGCCGCGGAGATGTCTATCTGCTGCACAATTACATCTGCAAAAAGATCGCTATCAAGTGAGTTCTATCAGCTAAAGCCTTGGTTTTCTAGGACAGTGGTAGCGGCAGCGGCGAGCGACAGTGAGTGAGACAACGCGCTCCGGCCTTCCGCTTCCACTTATGGCCGCTATTTTAGGAAACCAAAGCATAAAACCGAGTTTATGCGGTTTTTTCTCAGGACAGGGATGTTTTCTGATGATAGCCGTTTTGCATCTTGGACTTTAAATATCTGCCGGCCGTTTCTATCATCCGCCCGTAAGAGAGGGTTTGAAGAGCTGAGGGTCGGGTAGTGGGGTGGCATGTAAAGGAAAACATAAGGGCTGAAGTAGTTTGAAACTTACTGGAGACCGTAGGAAGTAGACTTTGCAATGCATTACCCTATTACATTACTCTCTTTGGAAATCTGTACCTAAATTGCTGTTACGGCGTCCAAAAGTCAAATTTATTTTCTGTTACAAAAATACGTATGTTTTTGCAGCTTATAACGCGTTGGGTGAGTCTTACACTCACTGACACTATACAATATGCCAGTATTTCACACCAAGGCGTCAAGTTCAAGTAAGGTCAAAATTATTTCTTTTTTTTTTCAGACAGATTAACCTCCGGCAAGTGTGCGTGGAAGCGAAAGTGAGCGAACAAGGAACCTACTCGCGTGTGACCGTGCTGCTTCTAACCACCGTTGGCAAGCTGCTGCTGTGGCAGGATACCACCAACCAGGTCACCAGGTAAAGTCATGACGAGACTGTCTTTCAAAATCTTGAAGTCACTATAATGGTCCGTTAAACTCTGGTTTCCTACCGATATCCTTGAAAACCCGAGCTTAATACACACCCTTACCAGATTCTGTAACTTAATTGGTCAGAGCGTATCGTCCCGGCATGGCATAAGATATCAGTTCAAATCTGGTCAGGGTTTAAAATTTTTTCACTGTTTCTATCTTTATATTTGTTACTAGCGACCCGCCCCGGCTTTTTGCAATCTTTGCAATTATGCATGTATTAAACATATAAACCTTCCTCTTGAATCGCTCTATCAATTAATCACTGCATCAAAATCCGTTCCGTAGTTTTAAAGATCTAAGCATTCGTAGGGACAGACAGACATCAGGATGCTACTTTGTTTTATACTATGTTAGTGATACATGAAATAGTGATTAATTACACTTTACAATTTGCGAAAGTCATGGTAACAATTAATAGTGTAGTGTGTTTGCATTAATATCTTTTTTCAAAATATTAACTCCGATTTTTCAGATGTGTCTTCGGCCTGGCCCACCCGACTACCATAACCTACATAGCGTTAACCCACGACGCACTCTATTTCACTACTAAATACGGCGAAGCCTTCACTGGCTACATCTCGCGCAAGACCACGCCCACCGCGCCGCAGCCAATCAGGAGGGAGGAGAGAGACAGCAATAAAAGCGGGCTGGTCAAGTTTCTTGAGAAGGATGATTGCACGTCAGTTCGGATTGTGAAGATACCGAATGTGCATAGAGCAGTGAAGATTGTCGTGGATAATGAGGGGATGAACTTCGCATGTCTACAGGTAATAGGCTAGTTGACTCATGTCAAATTTTAATAAACTATTGTTTATCCCGTATAGTATTTAGCAAAGGAAACCTAAATATATATTTTTCAATTCATAAAACTTAAAGATGGCTGAAAAAATAGAATTTGAAAATATGGTTTTTAATCTGTATTTTGAAATGCTTAAAACGCTGTCCGCCATTTTCGCTTATGATAGTGACGTCATCGGTCATGTAAACAAAACTGAAAGTCGACTTCGACGACTTCGAATAGTGCCGTCCCTCTCGATCTCCTGTCAAAGTATATTGGAGTGAGCGGAATGGCACTATACGACGCCCGAATTTCAAATATTTACAGGTAATTCTACGTCACGCCACAGATTAGCAAAAGGGAAAACTGGCGGACGGCGTTTCTGACTGTTCATGAAATTTCTAATTTTCAATTGATAAAATTTAGCTTTCACAAAAATACAAGACATTTTTTTTAGAGCTAGTAAGATCATTATTAACCATTTGAAATACATTTCAAAACTGGGTCTACTAGCCTATTCATGTATAAGAAAATAAGGTATGACACTCCGGAATGACAGGCGAGACTCACGCTATGATTGGTTGGCCGGTTCTGTCAATCCGTTTCTGTGTTGCCAGTGGTGTATCATAATACTCCCCGATTCCCATATGTTACCACTAATCAGTGACGTAGAAAGGCTGACTTGCGGATTGCCATACCTTACTTTCTTATATCATACGGTAACTCAGAATTTAGATAATGGCTGGGAGGGTCATCTTTTGACTGTGTCGATATTTAAAGTTTGACAATCGGTTCTACGTATTTAATTTACTGTTACGTTATGCAAAAGCCCATTTTTTTATGTTTTTTTTGCTCTTAACAACTGATAGTGATAATGCTTACGTGTCCTGACTTTGATAAGTGCAGTTGGCTTTGGTAATTGACGGATTATATTATAATTTATAATTGAAACTTGCAAATTTTCTTTTCTCAAACATGCAATGAAATATTGTCTTTACGTTCCTTATAATAGACTCGGAAGTATCGCTTTTTGGGCGCAACAACTCGAGAGGACTGTAAAGGGATTTCATACTGCTTTTCAGGCCTAGGCCTGCAAAGTAACTTTTTTTTTGTTTCAACAACAAGGTCATTCACACAGCTGGCTGGTTTGACAAAAAGCAGGTTTTGTTTTTAAAGGTTGGTTGTTAGACTAAAATGTCCTATTTGGCAATTAATAAAATGTTGTTCTTTGAAGTATATTTTTTTATTTCATTGTATGTTTGAGAAAAGCACTATACATGCCTCGTCGTGAAAACGGATTCCCGGCCTCGTATCACTATCCGGCCTCGCTCGTGGCCGGAAATCCTCATTTTCCCGGCCTCTGATGTAATGTACTATTGTTTCAAGATCAAACCGACATGTGGGCTGACATCTCTGCCCGAGCTTTCGCCGACCAGTTGGAGCAAACACATGGAGACCCTCATGGAAACCGCGGCAGAAGACGACATCCTTCATGACGTCATCTTCAAGGTACGTTGATTATCAGACTAGAGGTTAAAACAAACGAAACGATGTTAACATTTCGTCTGATAAAGATCTCTAAGACTCACTAAGTAACAAATACCTACTTAAAACAGCTCGTATCTCAGTGTAAATCGACTTACTAGATACGAGGTTTAGAAGAGCAGTGGCAGAAATTTTAGTGAATTGGTTGTCACCAGGCGATTTACAAGAATGAGCAATGCGACCGAGTTTAAAGGCAGACTATAAAGCCTTCCCCATCACACTAATATTATAAAGGGCTTGTGCACAAATCACGTTAGGTTCAATAAGGGGAGAGGTCACGAACAAATCACGATATATCACGTTGTGGGAGGGAGGGGTATAAGGAGACCTCACGTGTATTTTTCTACAGTGAACGAACTAAGAAAAAATTCGTTAAAAATAAATCTTCACTTATTAAATACTCCAAAATAGCGAGGCTATTGTACGAAATTTTGGCGGGAAAAAAAATACACGTGAGGTATTGAGGGGGAGAGGGGGTTAGCAAAGAACCTCACCAAATATCACTAGGGGGGAGGGGGGGTCAAAAAGTAGCCGAAAAAACCTCACGTGATTTGTGCACAAGCTCTAAGGCAAAAGTTTGTAAGTGTTGCGTGTCTATGTGTATGATTGTTACTCGTATATTTTCACCCTCAAAGGGCTGGATTAATTTTGATACATCTTGGTATGGAGGTAGCTGACATTGTCAAACCGCTACTAGTGTTTTTCAATCCCTTTTGATTGGAGTACTTCCTTATTTTTTGCAGTGGCGTCAAGTGCACGGTGAAAATACCCTCAAATTTAAAAATATGTCGTGCCCTCAAAGCATCACAACCAAACATAACGTTCCTTAACTACAAGTATAATCAGAGCTTCTTATTCGCATAGTCACTGACCAGCGGGGCTAGCATACCTTGCTGCGACTTCGTCTGTCGCGCGACTCAGCATCACGTGTTTCGCTCGTACGGTATTAAAAGGAAAGTGACAGATAGTATTTGTAGCCCTACAAGGATTCGCGTGTCACAGTTATGCTTTATGCTAGTCATACAGTGGAACACTTGTGCTGTCATTCTATCACGATCACTACTGTAGCACTATAGCAGTTTACAAGTTAATTTTTATGTGTATGACATGCGTGTTCTTTTTAACAGGTCGGAACAAAACTCTACCCCGCCCACATGTTTATAATAGCCTCCAGCAGCGAATATCTGTACAAATTGTACCAGGACAACATAAGAAACCCGGAGGAAAAGCCCGTTATCAATATAGACATGCATCCAGAGGTGTTCGAGAGGATATTACGTTATATGTACACTGGAACTTGTGATGTTGTTGAACCGGGACCGTGTAGTCTGAAGATCAGGAAGGAAGATCTTAATAGCATGAAGAAAGAAAATGTGGAGCTCGATTTCGAAGATCCTAATCTTATCGGTAAGTGACGATATCATTTATTTACATATTTTTAACAGACTTAAAAAATTGAGAGTTCTTTAGCGTTCCGTACCCAAAGGGTAAAAAGCGGGACCCTATTACTAAAACTCTGCTGTCCGTCTTCTGTCTCTCTGTCACCAGGCAGTATCTCATGAACCGTGATAGCTAGACAGTTGAAATTTTCACAGATAATGTACTTCAGTTGCCTCTAGGTATAACAACAAATACTAACAACAAAATAAATATTTAAGTGGGACTCCCATACAACAAACGTGATCGGTTGCGATAACTTTGCACCTCTTTTGTATGCGGTTCCAAACGTACCAGGTGCAAACTTTACTTAACCCGGCCAGTTAAGATGGGAAGTGTTTGTACGGAACCCTCTGTGCGGGAGTCCGACTCGCACTTGGCCGGTTTTTTGGATGTACATACAGAAGCAACACGTAAACTTCGTAAACAATCTGTATTGTTTACGAAGTAATCAAGTAATTTAAGAATAATGTAGTATTTTCCAGTTGTGTCTTTTAATGTTATTTATCATGAATTATTTAATGTTGTATTTATTTTACTCACTTAAATAATACAGTTTTGACAACCCTTTGCAGGTGTAAAAATGTCTATTGTTTGAGACACATAAAAAGGATTTTGTGTTTCAACAGAACTGTGTTATGGTCGAAATTCATTTCTTAGTATTACGATTTATCACATTTTGAAATAAAAAACAAGTTTTATTGATCTTTACTCTTATGCTGCCGGACAGAGCTACAGATACCTGTAGCGGCGAAATTTGGCAAAATATTAGACTACCTATATAAACTACTCGTTTTTGCAGATAACGCGTCTGAAATCTCAGCGTTTGAAGTGTACAAGCACCAGGAGAACAGAAACAAGAGGAGCCGCCGCAACACGGAGACGCCGCCGCGGCACAACCCGCACTGCGACCCGGTGCGGCTCGTGCAGGCCGCCGCCCGCAGGCTGCATGTCGCCCGCCTGCACAAGTTGCTGGACGTGTTCCGGTAACTTCTATATCTATGTTTAGTTCGAAGTGTACAAGCACCAGGAGCACAGAAACAAGAGGAGCCGCCGCAACACGGAGACGCCGCCGCGGCACAACCCGCACTGCGACCCGGTGCGGCTCGTGCAGGCCGCCGCCCGCAGGCTGCATGTCGCCCGGCTGCACAAGTTGCTGGACGTGTTCCGGTAACTTCTATATCTATATTTAGTTCGAAGTGTACAAGCACCAGGAGCACAGAAACAAGAGGAGCCGCCGCAACACGGAGACGCCGCCGCGGCACAACCCGCACTGCGACCCGGTGCGGCTCGTGCAGGCCGCCGCCCGCAGGCTGCATGTCGCCCGGCTGCACAAGTTGCTGGACGTGTTCCGGTAACTTCTATATCTATGTTTAGTTCGAAGTATACAAGAACCAGGAGAACTTCACTTCAACTTCTATTATAACTTCTATATCTATATTTTCTCGAACATGCAATGAAATGTCGTAATAACGTGCGTCATAACAGGCTTCGAAGTATCACGTTTCGGGCGGAACAACTCGAGAGAACTGTAAAGGAATTTCATATAAAATTGAAGGCCTAGGCCGGGAAGTAATTTTTTTTTAAACATGGCGTCTGTGTTAAACAGTTGAAATGTTTTTTTTTAGTGGTGTATTTTTTTCATTGCATATCTTTGAGTTTCACTATACATGCCTTAGCCATGAAAAGGGCTTGCCGGCTTCGTATCACTATCCGGCCTCCCTACGGTCGGCCGACTAGACCTACTCACCCGGTAAGCCCTTCTTTCCCGGTGTTTGCACTCCTGTAAAAGTATATTTGAGTGAGCACTATACGACGGTCGAATTTCGAACATCGGAGTATTCTACGTTACGCCACAGATACAAACCGCAAAAGGCAAAAATGGCGGACGGTGTTTTTGTCTGTTCATAAAATTTATATTTTTTATTTATTAATAAAATTTAGCTTTCTTGCTTTACAAAAATACAATACTTTTTATTTTGAAAAGTTGTTAACGCAAATTAAAAATGTTCATGAACAACTTTATAATCACGGGCAACCATATACCTATACATACGGGTCAAACAAAGAACCCCTTGTTTTACGTCGGATAAAGTACTAAACCTTCTCCTAAGTGTAACAAATACTTTTTCTCAAACATGCAATGAAATATTGTCTTTACGTTCCTTATAATAGGCTCGGAAGTATCGCTTTTTGGGCGCAACAACTCGAGAGGACTGTAAAGGGATTTCATACTGCTTTTCAGGCCTAGGCCTGCAAAGTAACTTTTTTTTGGTTTTAACAACAAGGTCATTCACACAGCTGGCTGGTTTGACAAAAAGCAGGTTTTGTTTTTAAAGGTTGGTTGTTAGACTAAAATGTCCTATTTGTCAATTAATAAAATGTTGTTCTTTGAAGTATATTTTTTTATTTCATTGTATGTTTGAGAAAAGCACTATACATGCCTCGTCGTGAAAACGGATTCCCGGCCTCTGATGTAATGTACTATTCTGAAAACCACATCAAAATCAGCCAAATGCGAGATAATCGCGGACATACATACATACATACATACTTAAATACATACATACTTAAATACATAAATACATACATACATACTTACAGGTCAAACGATTTTCAACCGAGTTCAAAAATGAAGGTACTCTTTTTTGAACTCTGTTATGAGGCCTTATTCCTTTTAAAACGCCGATTGTTTAGACAGTTTTCTCTATGATCAAACATGTTTCTTAACATATTATTGATGTTACTACCTAGAACAGGGGTATTGCGATTTATTGGTATATATTTGGAACCTACAGTTTGAATTTTTCATTGATAATTTTTGTTCGAAAAACTACTCCAAATTGACAAAATTCACCTGGAAAATTCGTATTTTCAACTTTATTTTCGACTGCACGCAATGAAAGCATGAAATAGCTACGTTACTACCTAGAACTCGGGAAAAAGTATTATTCACTTCAAAAAGTTGGTTGAAATTATCAATATATTCGTCATAATATGAAAAAAAATTTTTTTTAAAGGAATAAGGCCTCTTAAAAATCGTTTCTCGTTTGTACTGGTTTCCGCTGGCTACTGTGTGTGCCGGTTTGTAAATACCTGATTGTATGTATTTCCAGCTACAAAGACGGGACAATCTACCTGAAAGAGAACGCGACGTACGCCAAGACTCCGCTGTACTGGGAGCGCAGCAGTCACCAGGAGTTTGTGGACACGACCGTGGTCAGCAAGGACGGAGAACGCATACCGGCTCATAAATGTGTGCTAGCCGCGCGCCTGGAGTACTTCCATGGCATGTTCATGCACTCCTGGTCTGAGGTTAGTAGTTCAAAAATCAAAAATCAAAATTCTTTATTGCGTAAAAACACGTCTTATATGATCTAAGGGATGGGGCCGCCCTGTAAGCAAACAATTGCCTGTGGTGGGAGACACCGCTCTTCCTTAGGTGACATGAGGTTTCAATACTTGTGACTAATTCTTAAGAAATAAAAATTCTTTAAATTACACTTATGCAATTTTACGCTCACTGTCAAAATGTGCGTGCGCGCGCGCGCGTGCGTGTGTGTGTGTGTGTGTGTTTGTGTGTGCGTGTGTGTAGTAGTAGTAGTTACTAAACTTAGATCTGATTTGACAAGCTACTGGTGTTAGTGTTCTAGTCACATATACTAATGGTGGTATTACACTTAGCGTTACGTGTTCGCTGTGTTTGTCTAAATGCTCCTATACAGTCCAAATATCACAAACGTGACATCCACACTTGGGATGCCAAGAGAAAAAAACATCAGATACGCAATATACAGTAGCGGCAAAAAATCTATCATATTGGTGTATTTTGTACGAAAGTTGCCTAACTTTTACAATTGCAAACGATCTTATAACAAAGTACTGACCTGAGATTTCTTAACCAATAAAACATCTATTTTTCTATACAAATTGATCAATGATAATGAGCCATATTAAAATACATACGAAACGGGTTTACTCACGTCGTATCGTAGCCGATGAGTTACGGCGGCGGCCAATCTTACGCTCTCCTGATGATGAATCTACGTGGGTGGGTCTACGTGGAGCGAGGGTAGCGAAGTGGCTAACTCGCTGGACCGGTAATCCAGAGGTCCCGGGTTCGATTCCCGGTCCCTTCCACCAGGTAGCTCTTTTTTCAATTTTTCTTTAAGCTTTGATCTTTGTATTCATAGTTCATCGTTTTGTATTTATTTTAATAGTCTGAGAACCACAGTTTTCTATGTAAAACGAGTCACGAGACGGTGGACGGAAATATTGGTCATATTTGCGTCCTTTGATGTGTGACCAAAAGCCGTCAGGTGGGCGGATTCGCGGGTTTGTCTGTTTGCGTGTTTGTCTTGTTTGAGCAAATAAGGTAAATATAGGCGAGTAAATCCTGCACACATGGTCGTTTTTGGCAAACAAGCCAAAATTCAGATCAATCAATTAGAACTAAAAACTCTGGGCCTTTTGATTAAATTGCAAAATATCATGTGCATTTACGTTTATAGAATTTAAAGTGAACACAAATTAAGTCACTACAGGCCATAAAAACTTGTCTCATCTCTTTGTTACAGAGTAATATATCATCAAAAGTGACCCTGCCGATCAACCACGGGATACTTCTTCCAGTCATAGATTTCCTTTACACAGATTCTTGCCCAGAAGTGGAGAATTCGGACAGCATAGACTTCATATGCAGCATGCTCATAGTCGCCGACCAACTGTTCATAAGTCGCCTCAGAGAAATGTGCGAAGTCGCCCTTTCTGGTCTGGTGTCCCTGAGAAACTGTGCCGAGCTATGTCAGTTCGCTCACACATACAACGCAACACAGCTCAAACAATGCTGCATGGAATTTATCTCGCTGAACATATGTAACTTGCTCGAGAACAAATCGCTGGAAGCCTTAGAAGTAGCGCTGTTAGAAGACATCACCAAATACTATTGCAAGTTCAACCCGATCATGTCATCTAGAGTCATCACGCCATTTTTCAACGCCCCAGACGATGATATTATTAACGAGATTGCTCTAAATTACCCAGTAGACTTGGAAGTGGTTGATGAAGATCTGAAAAAGGACGAGGGTATCATCGAAATAAATAAAAAGAAGAAGGCGAAAAAGATCGAATACACTGAGAATGAGAAAAGTAGGATGCGGTATGAATCCGTTAGTTTGGATACTTCTTTAGACCTGACGAATGATAGTTCGGGTGACGTTACGCTGTCTTTGAGTAAAATATCCCTAGAAACTGAGAAGAATGCAAAAGAGAAGAAGGATAAGTGGATAGAAGTGCCGTCATCGCAGCAGAAACAGCAGAAAGTCGTCCAAGCGAGGCTAAAAGCTATAAGCAGCGCTAAAGATATTTTGAACGAAACTCCCGTCGAATCCTTCACCAGTTTGACCAAAAACAGTTCATCAAGTGCCATTAATAGTCCAGAGAACTTTCCTACTTCGTCCAGAATGTCCGTGTCACCGAAAGAATCTCTAATAGAATCTGTATGGGGTTCCCCTGGGAACGTTGTCATCAACCACATTGGTCCCAAGTTGTCCCAAAAGCAGAGAAAGAAGTTGGCCATGGAAGGGAACCAACCGCAGAGCCTGAATCACTTCCTGGAGGGTAAGGGTGTGGAGAAGCCTCCAGACAAGCCGAAGAATCCGTGGAAAATTGTGGCGGCTCCGGTGGCTAGTAGTAGCCCGAAGCAATCGAAGGCTACGGAGTTTAACCAGATCCTGGCTGATCAGAAGAAACAGAAGGATGATTCTTCGAGGATCATGACAAAGCCTTTGTTCTTAACACAGGTTAGTTTTTGATATCTTTATTTGTGACAGTATTTAGCAAAATGTCCCATTGTTCGGGTTTTCATAAGTACGCGTTGTTGGTATACAGATACAAACAAATTTCGTCTCTATGGAAACACTAACAATGAGACCTTTTACTAAACACTTTAACATTTTGTGTTATCCTACAAATAACTTTACGTCCCCTAGGCCGGAAGTCGGATTTTCGGCCCCGCGGGCAGAAAATCTCACTTGCTAGCCAAGGCAAGACGTAAAACTGTAGACGAACCACGGGCGGTGAATTCGTGAAGCCCCAGATCGCATATTTATGGCCCTCACCTTAACACCTGCGACCTGAGGCATTCACGAATTCAGTGCCCTAGTATTATGCACTATTATTGACTATTTATGTTCTTATTTTAACTCGTAATTGCGAGTAAGGATTCGTAGAATCGCCCTGTCTTGTTAGACCAATGATATGTGAGTAAGGTCAGGACAAGCGTGCCTTCTAAGTCTACTAACTATACTTGTTTTTCGTCTACTCAGTATGTTTGCTTGTCAATTATTTTAGGGTAGGTGCCACCGTCTATTTCATTTTCTGTGTTCAAAATGTTGAACGACGAGAGATTTCAAATCAGAGATTTTATTACTAAATATTTCATTGGAGAAATTCAGTTTATCCTTTGTCTCAGCTGGAAGACAAAGCGATAGAAGAGCTGGAGCGGTTCTACAACGTTCACGAGCTAGACGACGAGTTCATCACCGTGCGCCGCATCGAGCTGCAAGTGTCGTCGCCGCAGTGGCCCCATGCCGCCCCCAAGTGACAGACTATCGTGTTATATACCCTATAATATACCCTAGAATATCGTCTTACCTACCGAGCTAGGTTCTACTAGAATGTCTACTTTCTCGGACACGTGACGACTGTGACAGGCTGACAGCTACCATGAAAACTGGACGACAAGTTTATCACCCTGCGCCGCATCAGGCTGCAAGTGTCGTGGCCGCAGTGGCCCCATGCCGCCCCCAAGTGACAGACACCGTGTTACATACCCTAGAATATCGTCTAACCTACCGAAGTACTTGTAGAGTCTGGCTGTGCACGAATTATTTCTCGAAATATCGAGAGAATTTCGACACCCACAAAAATATGGTCTTCATATTTAGCGGTGCATTGTGTCTTGTAGACTCTGATTCACGGCTTCAATGCCCAGGTCTGAGAGTACTCTCGGCGGTGCTATCGTTTAAGTCGACACGTTTAGGGCTACCCATATTGACGTTATTGCCAATACGGCATGCTCCATCGATGGCCTTTACATGAATAGCCATAAATTTGTAGACTTAACTGCTTTGACCATAGGACAAAGTCACAAAGTCATTATCATTAGCCATCCGGCAGAATTCAACCGACGCTTCTGGCAAATGATATGGATTTAGGCGACCTTCGGCATAATCCACAACGGGAATTGACTGTTTTATTGCTAATATCCAATGTTTGAGCCCTCGTCCATTACATTTGCCAGAACCGGCAAGTGTGATTCTGCCGATGTGTCAGGGTCCATATCATGGCGTTTAAAAACAATTATTACAGTCGGATCCAAACGATTTTACCGAGTGAACTAACGTGAACTAATGATGAACTAACGATATGCAAAGGCCATTTTCGGGTTTTAAATGACTTGGGGAGGTCAACTTCACGACTTTTAAAACTTGTAAAATTTTACCTTTGAACAATGACTTCGCTATGTTAACATTTATCGTTTACGTTAAAACGTTCAATGTCCCAACTGTTAACACTTTCGCTACCAGGAACCCGCCTGGTAGGCACTCGTAATCTTTGCTCAGATGCCGGTCACGTATTTTTGCTTAAAAAGCTACCCACCTAGCGGGCTCTCGGTTTCTGGGGTAGGGTTAAATTTTATATCTGGTTGCGAAAGTGTTAAACGTAATAAACAGAAAATCTGTACATATATTAGAAGCCCGATTTCTTGGTAACTCCACAGATATTTTGTGTAACACTGGAGACAGACCAAAGTAGTGGTCAAAAAGTTGATTCGCCCAAATACCCTAAAATTGTATCTTCGCTACCGAATATGTTTATTTATTATATACCTATGTTTATTTTGTGATCTATGAGATGAGTCTCTGTATAGTGAGTAGGTACATGGCGTCTCGTTAGCAAAATACCGTTTACTAGAAACGTAAGAAATGTAAGTCATAATGACGTTATAAAATACGTTTTTGAAAGTACCATATCTAGTGCTATACTGTACAACTCCTACCTGCATATTATGTTGGGCAGTATGTAAATTAATGAAATATATTTACATGGTCATGTCATGAATAATAATATTTTTTTACTACTAATTGCCCAGGAATACTATGGCATTGTTTTTGAAATGATTACTGTATAGTATTGTTTTTGTATTTGCTTCGGAACTTTCGGAGCACTTGGGCTTGTTGACTTGTAAACTGTTTTATGCAGGACTCTAAGAGAGAGCTTACCCAGATTTTAAGCAGAGATAAAGATATGTTAAATATTTAGTGTCACTAGCTGTAGAGTGCCATTTTGTAACTTTTTTACTGTATGACTGTATGACCGGGATAAGACGCGTCAATACCTTGAAATAAAAAAATATATATTTTAATGTTTTGTCTTTTTTATAGTATGTGTAACCTTAAAATGAATTATTATACAAACACAGTTTGCTGTGTCTATAATTATAGATTCATTATTTGTGCACTGTAAAATATTTAATTTAATAAATGGAATGACTATGATGTTTCTTTTTACTTTTCCTATAATTTCAAATAATTAAAATACTCAAATACAGAGCAACAAATTGATATTGTCTATAATATACATATTAACCCTTGGTTTGTCGAAGCACTGATCAGCGCCAATCATTTGAAGCCTTGGTAAATGTATCATTGTGCTTTGTTGTAATTGCCAATTTTTTTACATAACATACGAAGTGCTAAAAAAAATGACTATCTGATTCTTCAACACCCAGTTACAGTTAGAAAGTTGACATGTTCATCACCAGCAGGATTCTACTTAGCCCTTGTGCTAAACTGCCAGAAATTAAACGAGTGCCATGGATAAGTATCACCGGTATAGATGTACAAATTCCGTAGACACATGGTGTGTCACCAGCATAGGAGTACATGTTGTGTCACTGGAGACAGACATGTTAACCCTAGCTCTACACTACTCGTGAAGTTGGGCGAGGCGAAGTTGGCCAAAGTATGGGTATCTGCAGCGAAGTGCCCTCTAAACATCATATTCGCCCAACCTCGTGTCGAGCTAGGGTGAGACCTGAAGGTTCTAATTATTATCTGTCAGAAACCAAAGTAGAGGTAGATGTTATAGTCCATTGAATGAGTCCCTCCAAGGGGGGTCTAGAGTGCGTGAGTTAGTAACGTAAGACGTTTCTTCGGAAACATGTCAAGAGTCCCTAGGTAATAAACATACTAAAACCCCGGGACACTAGGAGGAGCCCCGGAGTGGGGGGAGGGGGGGAAAGGGTCCATTTTTTCATTTTTCGCTTAAATCTCAAAAACGGTACATGTTAGAGAAAAACTTTCAAGGAAAAGTTGAAAGTCCATAAAATTATCTACAAGTTGTACCTAAATATTTTTTTTCTATTCGCAGCCGTTTTCGAGCTACATCCCATGAAAGGTGAAAAATTCGAAAACTACCCTTATATAATATTTTGACAATCGATTCCTCCTAAAGGCTTCCATGGAGGAATGTGTTTTTTTTACCAATTATAGACTAATTAAGAGCAATCTATCAGTACCGGTCACAAGTTGCACTTTTGAGCTTTTTGGAAGAAAAAAAATAAAAAGGTTAAGTTGCGTAACTACCCTAATATAATATTTTGACAATCAATTCCTCCTAAAGGCTTCCATGGAGGAATGTGTTTTTTTACCAATGATTGACCTAATTAAGAGCAATCTATCAGTACCGGTCACAAGTTGCACTTTTGAGCTTTTTGGAAGAAAAAAAAATAAAAAGTTCAAGTATCGTAACTACCCTAATAAAATTCAATTCCCCGTAAACGCCTCCGTGGTGGAAACTGGTATTTTTATCAATGATAGACCTAATTATGAGCAATCTATCTGTACCGGTCACAAGTTGCACTTTTGAGTTTTTTTGGAAGAACAAATAAAAAGATCAAGTTCAGTAACTCAAACTACCCTAATATAATATTTTGACAATCGATTCCTCCTAAAGGCTTCCATGGAGGAATGTGTTTACTTTACCAATTATAGACCTAATTAAGAGCAATCTATCAGTACCGGTCACAAGTTGCACATTTGAGTTTTTTGGAAGAAAGAAATATTTTTTGATCGATTGATGTGATAAACATGGGTATGTAGTATGGGGAAATTGTTTGAGCCAAAATCATTTTTTACTGCGTGTAACTCAGAAACGGTAGGATATAGGAAAAAAATATTTAGGTACAACTTGTAGATAATTTTATGGCCTTTCAACTTTTCCTTGAAAGTTTTTCTCTAACATGTACCGTTTTTGAGATTTAAGCGAAAAATGAAAAAATGGACCCTTTCCCCCCCTCCCCCCACTCCGGGGCTCCTCCTAGTGTCCCGGGGTTTTAGTATGTTTATTACCTAGGGACTCTTGACATGTTTCCGAAGAAACATCTTACGTTACTAACTCACGCACTCTAGAACTTTTTATTCAATGGACTATTAGTTTAGTATAGACAAAAGATAATTTGCATATACATAAATAAATATGGGTAGCATTGCATATAAATATAATATGATATGCTAGAGTTGAAATGGTAAGAGTAGTGCCTCATCACCCAAAATAGGCAAAAGAAGACATCAAGGTATGGAAAACCAAGGTCATAAAATTGTTCTCCATTACCCAAGCATTCAAACAACATATCTATAGTATAGATGGATTGCTGGGTGACACAAAGTTCAGTAGCAAAAATTGCCACTCAATGTCTAGATCTAGATAGCCACAACTAGTTCTAAGAGGCCAAACTGGAGTAATCTGCACCGGGCACCTAATTCAGGAGTCAACAAATTTATGAATTTTAAGACACATAAATCCACAAGCACCTAGCAAACGGGGAAACATCATTTAAACTTAGATACAAAACAAACTAAGGCAGTGATTAGTTCAGAAAAGATTGTAGATCCAGTACTGGGGTGACATGTTCCTGCAACAGAGTAATGAAGAAACCAAAAGCCTGACCTGGATGGCCTTTCAAGCGTCAAAGACAGAAAGTCAACGGATAGCAGTGCCCCACATCTGAGTACATGCATTGACAATCTGAGTGGTCAAAACAATAAATATTTTTCAAGTAGAAACCTGAAAGGCATCCTATAATAATATATAGTGTATAATCTAGCTCATAAAACAAACAAATCTGTAACTAATAAAACAAAGACTCTGTTAAAATCTATATTCACATTATTACAAACTAGCACTCATTTTAACTTCACGAGTCCATCAGAAATACAAAAATAAAATTAATAACAGCACTACTTCTTGGGAGGGAAGGATTTCAGCAGCTGGTTCATTTGTCTATGTGTCAATTTCTTTTCTCCTGGTACCAAAATACCTTTCTTCCCGTGTTCTCTCTGGCTGGACATTCTCTGGTTATAATCTTTATAACAACCCTGGAACTCTGTGATCTCCTTCAAGCACTGTTGCTGATCGAACTCATTTTTCTTAAAACACGCAAACATGACAGCCAGCTCTTGCATACAGGCAGCTTCTTTCAGCTTATCGCTTTTCCCTGAAACTGTTTTCTTTAACTCCAAGGGAAGGAGCATTTGAAAAGGGACAGGTTCTCTTTGATGCCTCCTTGCGCTTTTGCCGGTTGGTGCCGAGAAAAATACTGAAGTTAGCCGCATCTTGTGGCTATTTATTTTATGGAATAATATAATGAAATACAACAGTAAAATAAATATAAGGGAAATTTCTAGGTTATGTTGCAATATTTGATTTGTCAAATTTGACAATCTAAATTCACGTTCAGAAAAGAAACTAATAGAATAGTAAATATAATATAGTTGAAGTAAAAAGTAAACGCTTCACCAAAAAAAAACATAATACAATATTTTAAGGCCAAACGCCCACTAGGATACACAATAATCAAAAATAAATATCAGCTTCCTAGCTGATTGTTCGCCAAAGTGAATAGTAAATATATTATGTAAGGTTTACTCGGCTAATTCCGCATGGCGGGTAATTCCGAAAATTACTGATATCTAATAAACGGGGTGACATTTTTTTGCGCTAGCAACACTTCTGACTGTAGAAGTGTATAGTATCTGAAGAAGTGTTGCTTGCGCAAAAAAATGTTACCCCGTTTATTAGATATATCAGTAATTTTCGGAATTACCCGCCATGCGGAATTAGCCGAGTAAACCCTACCTAATACTTATGAGTATAGTAAAGTTCAGTTTTTCTGATTCCAGTCTTCTTTTTGAAACTTAGAATCTCACAGTTAACCATTTCGAAATTATATTAGAATAATGCTGTTTTATTTAAGGTATTGCCTAGAGTAATAGTGTAGCAAATCGTATTTCAACGTTTTGTAACGAAATGTTTAATACTTAGGACCTTAGGTAACTTAGGCGTTACAAAACATTTGCCTATCAAAAAACAATAACATTAAGGAAGTTATTAAACGCTAGTTTTCCAAATTACATTTTATTATGCAAAGATAACACTTTGATAGCATGTTATTTATGATATACAATTAAAGTAATCAATCAATAATCTTAACGAAAAGACGTCGTTCACGGCGCCAGATAAACCATCGGTCACGTGTAGTGTACTAGTGTCTTAAATCTACTGAACTGTAATTAACTGTTAGGTAGATACTTTTGTATTTTTAATAAATATTAAATAAATAAATAAATATTAAGGGACAAACATATATACACAAATCGACCTAGTCCCAAACTAAGCAAAGCTTGTACTATGGGTACTAGACGACGATATACATAATATATAAATACATATATAGATAACATCCATGACCCAAGAACAAATATTTTGCACAAATATTTGCCCCGGCCGGGATTCGAACCCGGGACCGCCGACTCAGTAGGCAGGTGTCTACCAACCGAGCCAAACGCGTCGTCTAATAGACAACAAGTTTAAAAAGTTGGGTTGTAAGACTAGAAATAGAAATAATATATTTCACTTCATCCAAAAAGTACCTACCTAGATCTCATTTTAGCTTCGCAAAGCGGGGCTAGGGTTTAAATGGAAACCATATAATCATTACCAAGCCAAAATTTCTAATAGTCTGGCAGCCGCAGCCCTCATACAAAAATGGACATTGGACAAACGCCTTAGAAAATGTTTACGATCCTTTACCACATCCTTTACTATCTAACGTTCATAGGCGTTTTTCTGATCTTAATTCGTTTTAAATATTATTTAGCTAGATTTTGCGCATGGGTGACCACTTTTTGTTGCTGATGCCCTATCTCTACATTTTCATCGACCATATATGTTAATTGTTATGTCTTGTCAATTGGTCTGTTCTGGTGAATAAAAACGTAGGTAATTTAATTTATTGTTTTACTATTTATAATGACCAGAAACCAATTGACACATAGACCGGTGCTGCTCTTAATGCGGGGTTAACACTTTAGGGCCAAAAACATGATACCTACTCAGATATTTTTGTAAAATACTTCTATGATTCCTCTAGTTCTATGAACTACAAAAATTCTGCATACAAATCGTCTACGGAGCTGCTAGCGAGTACGGTCACTGTAAACTCATGGCAAGTGACTAGTGAATCAAGTTTTGCCATCGTATTTTGATGAGAAAGATCGTTTTTATAGGCATTTCTATATCTACTTTTTCATTGAAGTTAATGGAAAAAGCATGCTAAAATTAACTTTTACGACACAACACTAACAACGCAAACAGTAATTTTTCATGAGGTTCTGTATGGTTTGGGGAGGGATTGGCTCAAACGCTCGCACAGAATTAGTCACTGTGTAAAATCGTCTGAACGCTGCACGATAGTACGAGGAAACTCATCAAGATCACGTTGTACCATACGCAAAATCCATTGGGGCCGAATCTTTTTAGGGTTCCGTAGCCAAATGGCAAAAAACGGAACCCTTATAGATTCGTCATGTCTGTCTGTCTGTCTGTCCGTCTGTCCGTCCGTATGTCACAGCCATTTTTTTCCGAAACTATAAGAGCTATACTGTTGAAATTTGGTAGGTAGATGTATTCTGTGAACCGCATTAAGATTTTGATGCAAAAATAAAAAAAATATAATAAATATTGGGGGCTCCCCATACTTAGAACTGAAACTCAAAAATTTTTTTTCATCAAACACACGTGTGGGGTATCTATGGATAGGCCTTCAAAAATGATATCGAGGTTTCTAAAATATTTTTTTTCTAAACCGAATAGTTTGCGTGACAGACGCTTCCAAAGTGGAAAAAAGTTGGTCCCCCCCCCTCTAACTTCTAAAATAAGAAAATGAAAAATCTAAAAAAAACATATGATGTACATTACTATAAAAACTACCAACGAAAATTGTTTTGAACGAGATCTAGTAAGTAGTTTTTTTTTATATTTTAATACCTAACTTTGCACCTAATTTATAAGGGGCGCTATACATACCAGGTGCAAACTTAACTTAACCACTTAGGGATGGAAAGTGTTTGTACGGAACCCTCGGTGCGCGAGTCCGACTCGCACTTGGCCGGTTTTTACTTACATATGATGATGCTAGAGACGTGCGGTCGTCAGTGACTCGACCAATATCTTTCTGACGTTGGAATCCAAAGAATTCAATGGCCAGCCACAAGCCCTGCACCCTGGCATGAATCCAATAGAGCATAGCAGTAAGTATATGAGGCATAAGAAAACGGCGGATGAAGATGAATCCTTACCCACCACAGAATAAATAAATAATAAATAAATATCAGACAATTTCACATAAATCGATCTAGTTCAAAATTAAGCTCAAGAGGGCTTGTGATATGGGTAATATAGACGACGATATATACATAAATACATAGAACAACCATGATCTAAGCACAAATATTCGAGTTCATCACACAAATATTTGCACTGGCCGGGATTCAAACCCTAGACCGCCAGCTCAGTAGGCAGATGCACTATAAACTGCGCCATCCGCGTCGTTCAGAACCTTCGTGAGCTGAAAACTTTACAAGTGGGTCAAAATATCATAAACTTATCCACAGTATACCAGACCGTATGGAGTGTGATGATAAAGGCTAAGGGTGGTAAAACTCGTTACTGAAATTGTACTAAGAGGCCTTATTCCTTTTAAAAATTATTTTTCTCATATTATGACAAATAAACTTTTTTAAGTGAATAATACTTTTTCTCCGAGTTCTAGGTAGTAACATCGCTATTTCATGCTTTCATTGCGTGCAGTCGAAAATAAATTCAAAAGAACTAATTTTCCGCGTAAATTTTGTAAATTTCGAGTAGTTTTTGAAACAAAAATTATCAATGAAAAGTTCAAACAGTAGGTTTCAAATATATACCAATAAATCTCAATAGCCCTGTTCTAGGTAGTAACATCAATACTATGTTAAGAAAAATATCTCAAATTCAAATTCAAATTCAATTTTTATTGCATATCACATTACAGACAATAGATGGATTATAGACTAGGTATACATGTGACGCCCTGCAAGGGCACAGCAATTACTTAAGCTTACAAGCCCTTGATACTTAAAGACTAAGACTACAAAGGGAACAATTTATTATACACTATAATACACTAATAGGAATGTTCTCTATTGCACACCTATACTTAGAGTACTTAATATTACTTAATTATGTATCTATTTAGGGTCAACAATGTATTTATTTTTTTATTTAGTACTAAAGAACTCGTTTAAACTATAATAACATTTACTAATAAGATATTTTTTTAATTCTTTTGTAAACAACTTAGGTCTATCTATGTCTTTTATTGTATTTGGTAAATGGTTATATATTTTTATGAGCATATGATGAGGGCTAGAAGTAACTAATTTCAGTTTTGAGAATGGTAGTTTAAGTTTATGTAAGTTTCGGTCATTACGTTTAGTTTCTGTTTGGGGCGAGTAGAGGTTCATATGTTTCCTGACAAATTTACATGCTTCAAGAATATATATGGAAGGAAGGGTGAGCATTTCTAGTTTTATAAAATGTGGGCGACAGGATTCCATTTGGTCAATATTTTCTAAAATTCTAACACACTTTTTTTGGAGGATGAAAATTTTATCTATATCTGTGCAGTTTCCCCATAGTACTATACCATATGCCATTCTAGAGTATGCATATGCGTAATACGCAACGAGTGCGGTCTGTAGGTCTGTCACTCGTTTAAGATGATGTAGGGCGTAAATAAATGAAGACAGTTTCTTGGACACTTTTTGGACATGCGATTTCCAATTTATATTAGTGTCCAAGTCAATGCCCAACAGGGTTGCAGAGCTTACTAGTTCTAATTTAGAGTTGTTATAGCTATATGATATGTTTAAAGCTGGTTTCTGGTGGGGTTTGAATTGAATAAGTTTTGTTTTATTCAAATTAAGTTTTAGGTTATTCAGATCTAGCCAATTAATGATTTTATTAAGTGTAGAGTTTAGTTTATTGTCAACTTCTAAATTATTTGCACATGGGAGCAATACGGATATGTCGTCTGCAAAGAGCACGCAGTGGTTATCTAGTACGTTAGGGAGATCATTTATGTAAATGAGAAAGAGACAGCATCCTAAAACGCTGCCCTGCGGAATAGAGCCGGTAACAGCTACTCTATCTGATCTGACATGCCGTATATTGCCTGTTCTAAAGTCGGTGTGTTCAATCTCGACACATTGTAAGCGGTTACTAAGATAGGATTTGAACCATCCATATGCCGGTCCTCTGACTCCCGTGGTGTATACTTTATCAAGAAGGGTTTTATAGCTGACTCTATCGTAGGCCTTGCTCATATCAAGAAGGAGGCCTACCGCGTACTTCTTGTCATTAATCGAATTGAAGATTTTTTGGAGGTATTTGTAGATGGCGAGTGTTGTTGAGCGGTTGGACCTGAAACCGTTTTGGTCATCGTGTAGAATTTGAAATTTCTCGTAGAAGTAATAAAGCCGTTTTGTCATTGCGGTTTCGTATATTTTAGCTGACGTCGGTAGAAGTGCGATAGGTCGATAATTGTTTATGTGTACTGTTGTACCTTTTTTGTGGATGGGTTTTATAACAGCGATTTTTAATGCATCCGGGAATATACCGTCAGAGAAAGATTGATTAATAAGATGGGTGTATGGGATAGTCAGAAGCTCAGCACAGCTTCTAATCAAAACCGGGGGTATTTCGTCTATTCCAAATGATTTTTTATTTTTAAGATTTTTTAATATTACGTGGATTTCATCAGGTGTTACCGGGCTAAGATAAAAAGATTTTTCTATATTGTTAGTAAGAGGATACAGTTTTACTGTGTTAGCTTCCGAGTTTCCAATGGACGAAAAAAAAGAGTTGAAAGCGTCTGCCACTTGCTTGGGGTCTTTAATATTTATATTTTCTGAGGTTGCTATTTCTATGTTTTTCCTTAAATTTCGACAATTAATTCTTTTCGTTTCTCTATTTATAAGTTGCCACATAGATTTAGTTTTGTTCTGTGAGTTATTAAATGATAATTTGTTGCTTTTTTTTTTAGATATTTGAACAGATTTTTTTAGTACTCTACAATATTGCTTATAATGGCTTCGTAGAACTTCATTTCTGCTCTGGGATACTAGCAACTTTAGGGCTCTTTTATTTCTACACGAAATTTTTAACCCCCTAGTTAGATACGTTTTTTTCTGACCAATTTTTATATTTACTTTTATTTTAGGTATGCATTTGTTTAGGATTATATTTATACATTTTTCAAAATTATTATAATTATCGTTTACATTTTTGTTATTTGAGATTATTAGTTCCCATTTAACGTTTTGGAGTTCGTGTTTAAATTTATCAATATTATTTTTATTAAATATTCTTCTATTAATTGATGTCTTTTGTAACTTTGGTTTATCGATAGGCATAGAGAACGAGAGGCACTTGTGATCCGACAAGCCAAATTCCTTAACGTTTACATTACAGTTATTTATTTTAAAGTTTGTGAACAATAGGTCAATACAGGATGAGCTAGTCTTAGTAACACGAGTTGGTTTATTTATTCTTTGATGAAAATTAAATGATGACATTAGGTTGGATATCCTATGTTTATTACTATTATCTGTAATAAAGTCAATATTAAAATCACCTCCTAGGATAATGAGTTTATTTCTTTCTTTCAAAGCTAGAAGTTTTAAGAGTTTATTGAGTTGCGTATAGAATACTTCAACTTCCCTAGTACTGTTAGGCCAGTATATATTTACGATCAGCATATTAATTAGTGGTAGTTCGATTGCACATAATTCGAATACCATTTCTAGTGATAAAGATGTGATGTCAGATCGTTCGGAGTATTGCAATCCATTTTTGACCAATATTAATACTCCTCCTCCTTCGTGTTCGGTACGGCAAAAGAATGAACTTACATTATAGTTTGTTAGATGTAATAAGATTAACTTTTCATTACTAAGCAAAGATTCAGAGATACATAAAATATCTATGTGAGAATTATCTTCAGTAAGTGCTTCTAAAAGATGAAGTTTATTTGTGATACTTTGTATATTCTGAAAAAGGATATTTATGTTAGCCGCGAAAAGTACAATTTTCAGCTACCACTCCTCCAGACTGCCCAAAAGAGCACTGAGGCGGCGTCGACAGTCGCGTTACATGGGTAGGGATATCGGACCGATGTGCTTCCTTAGGTGTAAATGTAATTAATTGAGGTGTTCCTCCAACATGTATCTAAAACCATCACTTTTTAATCGAAACGAAACATCAAACAAAACATATTCAAGACACTCGATATTTAATAATAACAAACTATTACGTTTGCTATTATTCAATATCGAGTGTCTTATCACATAATATTCTTTCATAAAAACTAACAAACCAATTGGGTCAAATTCTGTGCCGCTGATATAAGTATAGTAAGTAATTTACTCTATTCAGCACCAACTTACTTAATGGGTAGTTTCACTAAATTAAATTACCCAAAAAGCATGCATATGGGTAAACTATGCATCCTGAACAGGGCCCGCTTTCCCACTCGTCACGCGTCTAGGGCCTCCAGTCCAGTAAGGCCCCATCTTAGCGGCAGAAGCACTTATACAGCCCTTGTACTGCTAATTTAAGCTGAATAAAGGCTGAATAATCGTTTCTGCAGCTTGTTTGCTACTTGGGCCGATAACTACTTTCCTATGGGAGTTTTAATTATAGAACGCCCAAAGCCTAGGCAAACTGTCTAGTTTAGAATCAAGGATGTCTATCCTTGATTCTGAATCTGTTGCCATGGATCATAACGGACTAGAAACAGTGTTTCTGAAACATTCAAAAAGTGAGTGTCCCGATATCTACGTCGCGTAAACTATCTTCGTGGGCCATTCGCAAATGCGTCCCAGTTGAATGCTACTAATTCATGCCTTTGAAGTTAATTCTGACATGCCTTTGACATCCCCGGCCAGGCGGGATAAACCGCATTTCCCAAAAAAAAAACAGAACCCTTTGTTTCTTCCAGAACTTGACGTTCACCTTACTCCGAATCGATAGCATATTCAATGTTAAGAAAAAAAACTGTTTTTCACGTTTGAATATGAACTTTTTTTATTTGCCCCAGCGTTAGGTTACGTAGTGAAAACTAAAAAAATTGGGACACTTATTATTTTTCTTCACATTGAAAATGCTATCGATTCCGAGTAAGATGAACCCAAAAACTATAAGTTCAGGAAGAAACAGGAATTAAGTTTTTTTTTTGTAAAACGCTCAAATACGCTTCCCGTTTCCGTAAAAAGGCATATGAAGTGTTCAAGATCCTTGTAAAAGATTAACGATGACATTGATAAATTCTGAGCACAATCTTTATAACCCAAATTTTTATGTAGATTATTTTATGGCATATTGTAACTATTAATTATTACACTGGCTACCTATCAGTTAACTATTTTATGGTACTAATAATTTTTTAATCGGCTTTAGTGATATCAGGGTTCGGAACAATTCAGAGATATGAAAATCATATAAAAGCCTTCCTAAATTCATTACAATCATAGTCAGTTTGCTGATACAGGTTTAATAGTAAGTATTCCAACAATATTATATATTAAAATTCGACAGTTATTTGGAGTTCATAAATATCCTTTACATAGCACAACTTCAGTAAGTTAACCTTAATAATTTCAGTCAAATTGTAATGTAATAAACTTTTATCTTAGACGCGTCAGTCTGAGAAAGTACTTATTAGCTTAACATGTTTTGTATCAATTGTTATATTGTAACAACCTAGTACCGTGTATTTGTATTATTATTGTTGAAATAAAGACCATTTAAAAACAAAAACAAAACAATAATTTCAGTCAAATTGAATACCCTGCACCATAAAATGTTTCTGTTTAGCCCAATGGTTGACTGGTAGAGAATGCCTTATGGCATTAAGTCCGCCATTTGTACACTTTTTGTTTTGTGCAATAAAGTTTAAATAAATAAATAAAATAAAATACCACTCTCATTAAATTAATTTCTTTCTAAATGTAATAAGAATCGCATCATTCCATTGGTTCCTGAGTCCCTATTTTATGTCTAAGAGTAGCAGCTCTATTTTAGCCTCTATATATCTAGAGTAATTTAATATTCCAGATCCACCATGAAATACCTGATTGTATTCTCCGTGATTGCCGCCGTGGCTTCGGCTGGGTACCTGAAACCCGCACCCGTCGCCAGCGAGGTGTCCGAGATCCAGGAGATCATCTCCGCCATCAACAGCCCCAGCACTGACCCCGCCACCGCCGCCGCCCTGGAGCAGCTGCTCCAAGAAACCTTCGGCATCACCGCCGTGCAGGAACCCGCTCCCATCATCATCGGGCCCGCTATCCTCGACTTCCCCGTTCCTGACGGTGGTGCCCTCACCCCCGGTCTGGTCCCCGTCGAGATCCCCGCTCCCGTCGAGATCCCCGCTCCCGTCCCCGCTGTCGTCGCTGAAGCCGTCGCCGCCACTCCCCTGGTCCAGATCATCCTGAACATCAACCAGGCCTCCGATGTGTCCGCCGTCGCTCCCGCCCCCGCTGAGACCCCCGTCATCGAGTCTCCCGTCACCGTTTCCCCCGTCATGGTCGTCGATGAGGCCGTCAACGTGGAGAGCCCCGTCGCCGTCGCCCCCGTGGTCGTAGTCGACTCCGTCCCTGAGCCCGTTCAGGTGGTCGAGGTTGCTCCCCTGCCCGTCCAGGTGGTCGAGGTTGCTCCCCTGCCCGTTCAGGTGGTCGAGGTCGCCCCCGCCCCCGTCATGACCCTCCCCGACATCCTCAACTAAGTTCTAGCTATACTAAGTCAAAGATTGTGTCTATAAAATGTTCAATCATGAGAGGCAATTTTTAAACTATAGTTAGTTAAGTTTTAAAGAATTGTATTCTATAAACTGTTTGAACATGAGGTGCAATAAATTTAATTCTTCATATATATATTTTTTCTTGCTAGTTAAACCCAAAACTTTATTTTATAGAAAACTCCCGGTTGTCTCAGACATATTAAAATACATACGAAACTACTCTCCTGATGATGAATCGCGTACCGATTCGAAACAAGTCGAGCAATATAGTCGACTTCTACCCGTTTCGTATATATTTGAACATGTCCTAACCTTTATATTTAAAAAAATTGAAAATCGGTTCACGGTTCTCGGAGATATCTAGTAACATACATACAAAAAAAAATGAGTTCGAATTGAGAACCTCCTCCTTTTTTGAAGTCGGTTAAAAATTAACACAAGCTCCTACATATACTGACAAAAGTTATAAATATTGACATGAAGGTGAATTGTGAAAGAAAAATATAATGTGATCCACTGCAATGTAAGCAGGACTAGAACCTGTGTGTGATTTTTATAAGATTGACACAAAGGTAGATTATGAAAGAAATAAAACCGGCGAAGTGCGAGTCGGACTCGCGCACCGAGGGTTCCGTACAAACACTTTCCATCCCTAGGTGGTTAAGTTAAGTTTGCACCTGGTATGTATAGCGCCCCATATAAATTAGGTGCAAACTTGCAAAGTTAGGTATTAAAAAAAAACTACTTACTAGATCTCGTTCAAAACAATTTTCGTTGGTAGTTTTTATAGTAATGTACATCATATGTTTTTTTTAGATTTTTCATTTTCTTATTTTAGAAGTTAGAGGGGGGGGGGACCAACTTTTTTCCACTTTGGAAGCGTCTGTCACGCAAACTATTCGGTTTAGAAAAAAAATGTTTTAGAAACCTCGATATCATTTTTGAAGACCTATCCATAGATACCCCACACGTATGTGTTTGATGAAAAAAAAAATTTTGAGTTTCTGTTCTAAGTATGGGGAGCCCCCAATATTTATTATTATTTTTTTATTTTTGCATCAAAATCTTAATGCGGTTCACAGAATACATCTACCTACCAAGTTTCAACAGTATAGCTCTTATAGTTTCGGAAAAAAATGGCTGTGACATACGGACGGACAGACAGACAGACAGACATGACGAATCTATAAGGGTTCCGTTTTTTGCCATTTGGCTACGGAACCCTAAAAATGTTATGTGATCCACTGGAATGTAAGCAAGAACCCTACGTTTCCAGCGTAGCGCTCTCCCAACTGAGCTACCACATCGTCACATCAATAACACTAAACTTTGATTCCATAGCGCCCTCTGCGTCATATGTGTTTAAAATGCTTATGCGCATTAGCCCTTACCCTAGGATTTGCGTTTACACGCACGATCCCTAGTCCTCAAAACTTTACAGCAAACTAGTGCAAGGACCGCGAGAGAGATTGTCCTTTTTTAATCGATTCTGTTTTGAATTTGATGTGGAAATATTGTGATGTGAAAAATAAAAGATTGGTGTGATTGAGGTAACAATGTGATAGCTCAGTTGGGAGAGCACTGCGCCGGAAACGTCGGGTCGCAGGTTCGAGTCTTGCTTACATTGAAGTGGATCACATAATATTTTTTTTCTTTCATTATTTACCTTTGTGCCAATCTTATAAAAAAAAAGTGATATTTCCTCATTAAAACAGAATCTATAAAAAGAATCGATTAAAAGCATGATGAGGTCTTTGTATTTCTATCTGAGACTTTCGATAGGGTAAATAAGATAATCTTTCGTAACAATTTTCATACGTACTCAGTCCAAGCCCAATCCGGGGTGGACCACTTTTTCTACAATATTTATGTAGTTATCTTAATAACGACGTAAGCTAAGGTAAGTGCTATCGTTGCCAAATTAGTTAAGGCCATCACCATCGAAAAACAATTCATCAAGAAATAAAATCAGTTTAAAGTGTTTCCTACCGCGAACGCTCCGCATGTGGAATGAGCTGCCTACCGAGGTTTTCCCCGGGGGCTACAGCATGCGGTTCTTCAAGAGGGGAGTAAAAAGGTTCTTAAAGGGTCGGCAACGCGCGTGTGATACTCCTGGCATCGCAAGCCTCCATAGGCGGCGGTAACTGCTTAACATCAGGCGGGTCGCACGCTTGTTTGCCACCGTCATAGTATAAAAAGAAAAGTGGTTCCCGCTTTTCAAATTGTATTGTAAATGATCAGCTGCAGGAAGTGCAGACGAGCTAAGAAAGTACAAATTTAATCGAAAGTGTAAAAATCTGACCAAATCACATGTATCTAGGGTCCCTCGCGCAGATCAAAGAAGCTGCCAGCTCTCCTATTCTCGGTGACGTGGGCCAAATCCGTAGCAAAATCCATACTTAATATTACAAGCTTTTATTTAACTTGCATTGTATGTATGTATGTATATAAGTATGTTTGTTCGGGTGGAATCTTGCAACTCAATTTTGAAGCAGATATCGTCAACCGATTGAACTGAAATTTTGCATACTTACTTAACTTTGATGACAATACAATAATATGGTACCATGGGGCTGATCTGATGATGGAGCCGGAAGGTGGCCATAGGAACTCTATAATAGAAAAAGCAATCCTACCGAGTTTGGGCTCATTAGAATCGTCTCAGTAAGCATTTGATGGATATCCAAAGAAAAGTACAGTCGGCTATAAAAGCTTGCCACTAAAATGACATTTTTGACAGAAACTTATTATAAACTAGCTGTGCCCCGCGGTGTTACCCGCTCATCCCACGGGAAAATTACATTTATTCGGGATGAAAAGTATCCTATGTCCTTCCCCGGGACTGAAACTATCTCCATACCAAATTTCATCTAAATCGGTTCAGCGGTTTAAACGTGAAGAGGTAACAGACAGACAGACAGACAGACAGACAGACAGACAGACACACTTTCGCATTTATAATATTATTATGGATTATGGATTATGGATTATGGATGGATGCGAAAGTGTGTCTGTCTTTCTGTCTGTTACCTCTTCACGCTTAAACTGCTGAACCGACTTGGATGAAATTTGGTATAGAGATAGTTTGAGACCCGGGAAAGGACATAGGATACTTTTCATCCCGAATAAATTTAGTGTTTCTATGGGATGAGCGGGTAACACCGCGGGGCACAGCTAGTTACTATATAAGTAAGTTTAGAGCTGCAGGAGCCCGCGGACCAAGGGTCTCAACGTCTCAACAACGTTTTAGTTGGTGTTCAAGTCTACACCCCTATATTTATAAATGCTTTTTGAGGATATCAGGCACTTCGACCATCGGCCCTGATTTGTGCATGGTATCGTGAAGATGAGGCGGAGCCAATGTGACAAGTCAAAAATTTTTAAGTACTTCTTTTTTTAGGGTTCCGTACTTTCCGTAGTCAACTAGAAACCCTTATAGTTTCGCCATGTCCGTCTGTCCGTCCGTCCGTCCGGCCGTCCGCGGCTTAGCTCCGTGATCATTAGTACTAGAAAGCTGAAAGGGTATAGCCGTGTTTGGATGGCGAATCTGCCTTTGACGAGAAAATAGTTTTCCTTTTGCTCGGATAATTATCTTTATATACGTTGTAATTTCACCAAATATCAGCCCCAAAATCGTCGTGGTTTTTGAGATAATAAAAAAAAAAGGAAAATCTTTTTTATTTTTTATCTACTAAAGTAGTGGCCCGATTTTTATGAAATTTATATACGTTATGTAGATAATAAAGGACTATTTATAAAAAAAAACACCATGAAATTTTACATTTAAGTAAAAAAAAAGGATTTTTTATATTTCAAAAAAATTTTTTTTTTACTTGCGAGGTGGCGACACCTACCAATATTAGATATTTTATAAACCATTTAATATTCTACCACATACATTTTATTCAAAAAATTTCACTTGGATCAACAGGTTGAAAAAAGCGAATTTGTAACATCTCATGCCCGCGTAAGTAAATACATAGCTTTCCCTTTACTGCGTACGTAGGTTTCAATAACAGTAGATAATTGAGGTAGTCTATGTACTAATAAATGTCCGTGAACCACACTCGAACTTTCTTTCTATATTACCTATAATGTGTAGAAATAAAAACGGTGAAATGTAACATCATTCTCACACTACTACTAATAGCTCCCTATTAGCCACAAATAACTACCTTCTAGGTGCTTCTAGCCCAGCGGGCGGGTAGAGTGACGCTGCGTGAGGGCATTTACATATTTGTGAGTTTATCACAAACATTTTTTCCTGAGTTATGGATGTACATATTATCTGCATACAATTCGCAAAGAAAGACCGAGGCCCTCTTACACGTACCTACACGTACAACTCGACAGGCCAGCTCTACTGTCACACGGCACGTGTGACGTCACGTCACGTGCCTACGTACGTACGTAATAGGCGAAGTCCATAACGTTTTCTATGCTTGGGGTCGCCGTCATCGAATTCGATGAGGAGGACTATATATAATATGTATTCCTCTTGTAGGTATACAGGGTGGCCCATTTAGATCGGTCTGTATGGGAAAGTCTGAAACTATAAGACATACGTAGATCTGTACTTAGGAACCATGTCATCGATTTTCATAATAAGAAAAACTGCATTCATACATTTAAAAAACGTCTGTACTCAGCCCGGGAATCAAACCCGGACGCTTATGATGTCTAACTTGAATAAAATGCATTGTTTTCATATACTTTAATTTATTTTAATACTTAAATTTTTCAAAATTACCACCATTTTTTAGGGTTCCGTAGTCAACTAGGAACCCTTATAGTTTCGCCATGTCCGTCTGTCCGTCCGTCCGCGGCTTAGCTCCGTGATCATTAGTACTAGAAAGCTGAAATTTGGAATGAGTATATGTATGTATCACGCCGACAAAACAGTAAAATAAAGCCTAAAAAAAATTTTTTTTCGGGTACCTCTCGAACACCTAATGTGAGGGTGTTTTTTTTTTCGTTTCAACCCTAGTGTGTGGGGTGTTGTTGAATAGGTCTGTTAAAAATAATATAATTTATAATAATTTTGATAAAGTCAGTAGTTTTGTAAATATTCGCTCCGAAAATAAAAAAAATAGTGCCCCCCCCCCCCCCCCCCCTCTAACTTTTCAACCACGGGTCAAAAAAATATGGAAAAAATAATGAAAATGAGGCCTTATAAGTACTTTCAATGAAAACTATATTGAACAAAAATCGGTCCATCCGTTTTGGAGTTATCGCAATATTTTATAATTTTCTTTAAAAGGACGTAAATAGACTTCCAGAAGGTAATTAGTAATTACAGTTACTTTGGCGTTTACGACCTTTTTATAGAACTTGAAATCTTTCTCGTAACTTAAACCTCAGGCTTATAAAACCGCTGTTTTAAGCCCGTCTCTTGTGAAGGATGAGCAACTACGGAACCCTACACTGAGCGTGGCCCGACATGCTTTTGTTCGGTTTTCAATACAATATTCAACATGTTTAGGTCCGTTAAATTGTCTCTATGGTTGTTTGTAGCTCCATGCTGGTGTGGCAACTTGTTAGGTACATGATGAAGTATACTAAACCAGCTACGATACCGTTGAAGGGCTAAAAGCAGCCATAGAGTCAATTTTAACGAATATTCACCACATGAAGATACAAAATGCAATTGTAAGATCGTTACCTAAATGTGTTGAATATTGTATTGAAAAAGATGGAGGTCAATTCGAACACTTACTAGAATAATAATAAGTCAAAGAATATGAAAACAATGCATTTTATTTATTCATATAAGACCTACACAATTGATATTTAGGTAAAAATAATGTTAGTTTTATTTTTCTAAACGTCCAGGTTCGATTCCGGAGCCGAGGACAGGTTTCTTTAAATGTATGAATTCAGTTTTTCCTGTTATTAAAATTGATAACTTGGCTCCTAAGTATAGATCTTCGTATGTCTTATAGTTTCAGACTTTCCCATACAGACCGATCTAAATGGGCCACCCTGTATACCTACAAGACGAATACATATTATAGATAAATACTAATTGTATGCAGATAATACATCCATAACTCAGGAACAAATGTTTGTGATAAACGCACAAATATGTAAATGCCCTCACGCAGCGTCAGTAGTAGGGATTCGCCGATACTACGATACGGGGCGGACGGGCCTGATGGGCGGCATCCAGGGCGGATTTGGCGGACCACGAAACCTAAAAAAAAAAAAAAAAAAAAAAAAAAAAAACAAATAGCCCCCTACTTGGAGCGTTTGGAATAGGTCCCAGGACGCTCAGACAGCTCTGTCAGGACTTACAGAACGCCCTACGCTAACAATGCAACACCTTCCCCGACCCATCGACCCTTTTCTATTGTCTACCCGAGCTCGGGTTTTATTGCCCTCTCGGACGCCGAGCTCACTTTTATTACGGTCTACTATTGTTTCCCTCTTTTATATTTCTCTTTGGCTTCAACTGCATACAACTTCCTTTCCAAACGGTATACATCTTTTAAGAACATTCTTTAGGTAAAGCTGGACAAATACCTAAACATCTCATACCTAAACTATCAGACTAGGTCCGCCACCTTGGTTCTTATTGGAATCGCTGTTTCAACCCAGCCTGTCTCACATCGTCTCTTTACTCCAAGGTTTCTTACTACGTGATGTGTGCTACGGTGTACGTATCACTAATCTAAGCTAACCTATGCTAGATCACAATTCTAACCTAACCTAACCTAAGCTACAGGACTACGCCCAGCTAACGCAGGATACGTTAACTGACTACTTAACTTCAGGTAGCCTTACTTCAAAGTATGTATTTTGTTACTCACTACATATGCTGCATTTCGAACGTTGTTCTATTTATATATTTTATCTTGTTCAACTTAACATTACTTCTAACTTATCACCTAACTTCGAAAACTTAATTTTGAAGAACTGCTTTATTTACTTACCTACTTAAAACTAGCTACGAGCACAGTACAGTTGTTTTGGTCTTAAGAACGCTGTTCTAACCTAACCTAACCTTGCATAAATTTGAGTACGTACTCAATGTTACTTTCATCTCTTTTTTGTAATAACCGACTTCAAAAAGGAGGAAGTTCTATGTAAAAATATTGCCTGTAGCATAAGGATAATACGAATCTAATCTTACAATAGTAATGCGGTATTTTATACAGTAATAACTGCTTCAAAACTATACTAACTTATTTAAGCTGTAAGTTAAAAATACGAGTTCTAGTTTTGCATATTTATTTATTTCGTCAAATATTATGTTCTTGAATAGATGCTTAAGAAAATACCTGAATAAACTTTGTAACTTGTACTAACGTGTATTTGTAGTAGGCTGAACTAAACTCGTTGATTTTTTAATTTGTTTGTTGGGTCCATATTGTTTGTAAAGATTTATGACAGGTTTCTTCTCCGAATCATCAAAAGATTCGAAAGTCTATTATAAATTTTATTACTGTTTGTTGGTGGCTGTTGGGCGCGGTACAAACTAGTCGAAACGTGATTTTAACGGTAATCTATTGTCACATCCTTATAAAAGCCGATGGACAGTGACGATCTATAAGTATTCAGAACCGAGTCGTGCTTGTTACCAGAGCTCTCTCAGTGTACAGTGACATAGTGTTGAATCGTGCTACAGTGCTTATAAAAAATGGCAAATGTAAGTATGTACTATTTTTTATAAAATATGTATGTAGTATTTTTATGTACTATTTGTTTAACAGTGTTTTTTTTTTCTGTAACTTGTGTTCATCGTGTTACTTGTTAAGTGTGTTAATCGGATGTATAACTTATTGTTGAATATTGTTACAGTTCACGGAAAACACTTTCAAGAATTTTTATTACCCTGAACCTGAACATGATGATTCAGGGAGTGATGAAGAAGGCACACTCGGTTTTAAAGTGAAACAAGCCATAGCGAAGAAACGTCCTGCAAATAGTATCGAGAGTTTCTTTGAAAAACCGCAGAAAAAAGTGAAACCAGTGAAGAGATCTTCCAGTGTGTCGCAAAGTTCCCATACCGGTGTTGCTTACCTATCTTCGGGTAAAGACGATGCTGCGTATGCATCACACCTTATTAAGATAGAAATATACGATCTTGAAAAAGTTAGGAACATCGCACCAGAAGAGCACTGGAAGCACGCCGATGTGAGATTAAAATCTTACATCTCAACTGAGCAAGATCCACAGCTTGAGACTGTCCGTGATGTGATATACAACATAACGAAAGACATAGCTTCAAAGGACACTTGCGTGAAATATTTTATAAACAATACGAAAAAGTAAACTAAGTGTTTGTGTAGTTTTAATACTAGGTTAAAACTGTATTTATTATATAAGACATAAGATAATATTTTATAACATACCCTTGTGTACTACTAGTATTATATATTTCTTACTGCTTAAACAACAACTTTTTGTTATTCAAAATTGTTAAGACTCGTTTTATAACCACATGTTGTAATTTGTTTTGTAGCCTAATCATATTGATCTATTTCCCTTTGCAAATGTATAAAAGTCTCCACCCTTTAATATAAAATCACTAAGCTACGTTTGTTATTTTAAGGAAAAAATTTGTTGTAATGTAATCACTATTTTCTTAGACACATCTCACGATGGACTGTTTAAGCTGTGATGTTTACGATTCCGAGCTCGTCAGGCTATGCGAAGAAATTGAAAGTGATCAAGAAATGTATGAGATCGGGGAATTACTAAGCCAGCTGCATAGTCAAGGGTGAGTACTCTTGTTCCAACCTGTTATATTGTTTATTGATATTGTACTTGTATATTTAGACATGCAATTTAAACAGTTTATTCTTGTTCAAACTTGTACAAAACCATTGACCAGTGTCATTGAGTTGTTGCCTTTTTATGGCTCAGTTTCATTGTTCTCTGTTGGGTGGGGATCCTGGAAGGTTCTTTATAAGCGACGTCTCTGGTGTAGAAATCATTCATTATTCCAGTTACTGTGTTTGTGCTAGTACTGTGTCTGTGTATTGTACAAAATACTGTTTTAAAAATGGTGCTTGGATACTTTCATATGGGAACTAGTTTAACCCACGACAAAATTGCAGTTTTAAGCAAAGGATTCATTTTAAAAGTATTTCATAGAAACATAAGATTGTGGTATATTGACAATCAATTACCTCAGGCGCTTTTGGAAGATGAAGATATTATACCCTATTACACACCATGTGATGGGCATATCAATAAGTCGATGCATAACTTGTCATCAGATGTCATTGATGGTGTTTTAACAATGCAGGCATATTGCCAGCAATGTCGAAAAAACTTAAGTTAGTATAATGATAATAATTTAATCATTGTTTTGAAGTTTTAAATCTTGTATTAAATACTAACGTTTCACTTTTTCTATTACAGATCTAACCAAGTAGGACGGGGGAGAAAAAGGACAGCTACAAGTACGGGTGCAGAAGTACCAGTGAAGAGAAACTACCCTTCCAACAGTCGTGATATGTCTACATCCTCAAGCGAAGAACCATTATCCGATGTCAATGTAAGTACAAAAAATAATTCTGAAATTGAATGTTCGGTGTGTAAAAATTTCGTGTCAAAAAGATATTTTGGTAACCATTTAAATAGTAATATTCACAAAAATAATGTGTTGAGATCCGATAGTGAATATGTTAATGTCCAATTAATTGAAAATGCATTCAAAAACAGAGTCGCTACTTACAGAATATTATTTAATGAAATGGATCACCAACCTCTTGATCCCGAAACTATTTTACAAAAACACAAGGATAAGATCTTTACATTATTAGATCGTTCACTTAACAAACATCACGCTTTAAAAGTAAATTTTATTCTTAATGCAAATTTTACACAAGATACCAAACAATTAAATAATACATTTGATTTCCAATTAAGTAATAGTATTGTTGATATCAGCACTGATAAAGCTGCTGTTTTTACGTCCCTAGTAAATGAAATTGTGATAAGGTTGTCAAACTTTGAAAGAAAAGATAGTGGGTGGAGTTTAGTAACATTTAATCATATCGATCTCAATATTAACAAATATAATCCATTACGCGGCTCTTCTTTTATCGAATTACCTCGTGATATAAAAAATAAAAAAGCGGTTATTAATGTAAAAAACAATGACTATGAGTGTTTTCGATGGGCTGTATTGTCTGGTTTATACGAACCCAAAAGTCATTCAAATATGGTCAGTTCATACATATTACATAAGAATAAATTGAACTTTGAAAATTTAACTTTTCCATTTAAATTGGGAGATATCCATAAATTTGAAAAAAATAATGATATTAGCATTAATGTATTTGGTCTCGAGTACAACTCTCAAAACAAGAAACACGATGTTATAGGCCCACTACATTTAACTAAATTAAAAAAGTCTAATCACTTAAACTTGTTGTACATAACTAAAGATAACCAAGGACATTATTGTTTTATCAAAAATTTATCGAGGTTAGTGTCTAAGCAATTGTCAAATGCACAACATGCTGTTCATATTTGCGATGGTTGCTTAATTAAATTTACATCACACGAGAGACTAAACCAACATCAAAAAAACGACTGCTTCCACGTATGCACAAACTTACCATCCGAAAAAGAAGACACAAGAAATTGGTTTAACGAATATGTTCCATCGAATCAAGTTACTTTTAATAATTATGAACGACAATTAAGAGTACCTTTTGTTGTATACGCTGATTTTGAGGCATTTTTAAATCCAATTCAATCCTGTTCTAACAACCCCAGTACATCTTCTACTACCAATATTCAAAAACATGAAGTTTATAGCTTCGGTTACTATATTAAGTGTTCTTATAATGACAAGTTATCTGTGTACAGAACATATACAGGTGAAGACTGTGCAAAAACATTTATGAAAGTCATAAAAGAAGATTTAGAAACTATTTGTAAAAGTAATGCGTTTGCTAAAACTTCTTTCCCTCTAACAGATGCTAATAAGGTAGACATTATGCAAAGCCATGCTTGTTATATTTGTGATAGAAATTTGAATGATGACTCAACCGTTTCTTATAATTATCATACTGGACTTTACGAAGGCGTTGCACATAAATTTTGTTCTGAAAAATACAAACCACCCAATTTTGTACCTGTATTTTTCCATAATTTGAGCAATTACGATAGTCATTTTATTGTACATGGACTTGGTCTTGAAGATGGTGACATAGAACTAATCCCACAAAATAAAGAAAAGTATATTTCGTTTTCTAAGTCTTTACAAGTGAATAATCGTGTTGTAAAATTGAGATTTGTCGATTCTCTTAAATTTATGTCGAGTAGCTTGGATAAATTAGCTAAAAACTTGACTACTGACCAATTTTACGAATTGAAATTGAACTTTCCTCGTGAAGAAGACTTTAAACGTCTAATACGGAAGGGTGTCTATCCATATGAGTACATGACTTCGTATGATTCACTGAAATTAACTTCGCTTCCTACACAGGATCAATTCTATAGTTCTCTTACTGACAGTCACATTTCCGAAAACGATTTCCTACATGCTCAAGATATTTGGTCTCATTTCCAATGCAAAAATATGGGGGATTATTCCAATCTTTATCTGAAAACAGATGTTTTATTACTAACTGACATATTTGAAAATTTTAGAAATGTGTGTCTTAAGACATATGGTTTAGATCCCGCCCATTATTATACCGCGCCTGGAATTTCCTTTGATTCGATGTTGAGGACTACCAAAATAAGTTTAGAACTTTTAACAGATGTCGACAAAATAGCTTTTATAGCGAAAAACATTCGAGGAGGGATTTCCCAATGTAGCAACAGACATGCAAAAGCAAATAATACATTTATGGAAGACTATGATCCAAATATTCCTTCATCTTTTCTCATGTACTTAGACGCAAATAATCTCTATGGGTGGGCTATGTCACAATGTCTTCCGTCTGGCAAATTTGAATGGGTAAATAAAGATACCGATTTCAATGTTTCAGACGATGCTGAATATGGGTTTATATTAGAAGTTGATCTAGAGTACCCCAAGGAATTACATGACTCTCATTCAGATTTGCCGTTCTGTCCAGAAAATGTATGTCTAGGTGATTCTAAAGAAAAAAAATTGATTCCCAATTTAAACAATAAATATAATTATGTATTACATTACAGAAATCTTAAACAATGTTTAAAAAATGGGTTGCGTTTAGTGAAAATCCATCGTGTGTTGAAGTTCAAACAATCTACTTGGTTAAAAAGTTACATAGATTTGAATACCCGAATGCGTTCGCTGGCGACATCTGATTTTGAAAAAGATTTCTTTAAACTTATGAATAATTCTGTTTTTGGTAAAACAATGGAAAATGTCACGAAACGTGTGAATGTTAAATTATTAAGTCACTGGGAAAATCGCGGAAAATCCCAAGGGGTACAGTCCTTAATATCTAAACCTGAATTTCATAGTTTATCAATATTTTCTGAGAATTTAGCTGCTGTGCAATTGAAAAAAACAAAAATCTTTTATAACAAACCAATTTACCTTGGATTCTGCATTTTAGATCTATCGAAAACTTTAATGTACGAATTCCACTACAATTATATGAAATACAAATATACGGAAAATCTCAAGCTCCTTTACACGGATACTGATAGCTTAATATATGAAATAAACACTGCTAACTTTTATGAGGACATTAAATCTGACCTGAACTTGTATTATGATACATCTGATTACCCACCCAACAATGCATATGGTTTACCATTACTAAATAAAAAGAGGTTAGGTTTTTTTAAAGACGAAAATAATGGCAAAATTTTGAAAGAGTTTGTTGGTCTTAGATCAAAAATGTATGCCTTAGATGTTCAAAATAGTGGTATTATATCCAAAGCTAAAGGAATAAACAAGTGTGTTACCAAAAAATTAACCCTTAACGACTATAAAAGTTGTTTATTTGATAGAAATATACAACATGCTCAAATGTTACGATTCCGATCAATAAAGCATGTTTTATTTACGCAAAATGTCAATAAAATATCATTATCTTACAACGACACAAAACGATATTTATTGAAAAACACTTCGGATACTCTTGCGTGGGGTCATTATAAAATACCTCATAATTCTTAAAAAAAAAAAAAAAAAAAAAAAAAATACACGGAACATTCAATTTTCATATTTATTTTTTGTACATAATATTGTATTTTAGGATGTTTTTTTTTTATTTTTTAAGTTTTGGCAATAAAATGATTGGCTTTTTATGTGATTTATCTAGAATAATATAAATATTAAAAAATAATTAGCAAAATTTTTGTTTTTTTTTTTTTTATTTGTTACCCCATTTTTTTTACCAAATTTATTTAAAAAGCTATGGTCTAGAAATTTTCTCATTTGAAGTCAATCCGTTAACATATGAACACACATATTTAAAAATTTATAATGATTCATTTTAACCACCCTTTCACTACAATAGTAGCGGGTCCAAGTGGGTGTGGTAAAACTCAGTTTGTTACCAATTTTTTAAACAATGCAAAAGAAGTATGTAATGTTGAATTTGATGAAATTATTTGGTGTTATGATGAAATGCAACCTTTGTACAATCTGGAAAATGTAAATTATAGCCAAGGAATACCAGATTTTTCTTTATTTGATGGAAAAAAGCCCAAGCTTCTCATAATTGATGACTTGATGAGAGAATCGGATGGACGAATCGTTGATATTTTTACAAAAGGAAGTCACCATAGAAACTTAAGTGTTTTTTATATTACTCAAAACATATTTCATCAAGGCAAAGGACAACGTGATATTTCATTGAATACCAGCTATATTGTATACTTCAAAAACCCGAGGGATAAAACACAAATTCGCTACTTGTCACGACAAGTTTATCCGGAGAACCCAAAATTTGTAGATGAAGCCTACAAAGATGCCACTAAAGATGCTCATGGTTACCTTATGATTGATCTGAAGCAAAATACCGATGACATATGCCGTTTTAAAACTAAAATATTTCCTTTTGATGGGCATTGTACCGTATATGTTCCCAAGAAAGGGTTTAAATACGACAAGAATCAACACGTTTTAATCAGTTCCAAATAATGCATCCAAGAGTACACACATATAAACATTTACTTGAAGCACTGCAGTTACTTAAACCAAAGTATCGCACAGCGTTGCTAAAATCTTGTGAAGATGAAGAAATTAATATTATTTGTGAGTGTATTTATAACGTTTTAAAAGGGAAAATACCACTGGAATCAAAAGATAAATCAAAACTAAACAAATATAAAGACACATTACGAAAACTAGTTTCGAAAGGGAAACACAAATTGAGGAAAACTGTTATTATTCAAAAAGGAGGTGCATTTCTACCTATTATATTAGGTGCAGTTTTAAGTGCCTTAGTAAGCTCCGTAACATAAAATAAAATGGAAAACACAAAAAAAATGTTGTTAGTTGAACCAGACTTTATTGAAAGACTCAAACGAAATGATAGCCAACCCGAAAATGTATCATCTCGCCTAGACGGAGAGATGCAAAAAATCCTGAAGAGTAAAATTAATGATCGTGAAAAGTGGGCATTATATTCTCAAGCACTACAACGATTTTTGCACTTTATTGAATCAGATCGAAAACCATTTAAAATACCAATAGTGATGGAGGGGTTTGATCAACTCAACGATGAAAGTAAGGATTTAAACTTAAAAGTAAACAAAAAGGAGGAGGATGAAAATTATGAATCAGTTGCAAATAAAACACTACCAGATGGTGATGTTTCTGCAGTTACTGCAGCTACACCGTCTGGTACAAAAAATCCAGAAACTGTACTATTCAGTCCATCTCGTATTATAGATAATTTACCAAAATCATATGAGAAAAAAACCAGAACATTATTGACTTGTATTGTGTCAAGCAGACCAAAAATATGGTGGAAAACAAATGGTGAAGTTGTAATAAACAATCGAACTATTCCAAACAGCAATATTCTCGATCTGGTAAGCGATACGGTTAGATCTCTTAAACGCCCTAAGCCAACAGGATGGGAAGAGTTTGCTTTATTTTTAAGAGATATAAAAGTTCCTACGTCTTGTATAGGTAATCCTACTAATCTAGAATTTATAAATAAACCTCAATCGAGTGAACCTCACGCATCATCTGCTCCATCAAGTGCTCGATCGTCATCGTCATTTAAAGACACAAGCGCCAGTACACCTCTTTCAAGTGTACTGCTCAAGGCAAACAAAAAGAAACTAGATTGGGAAAGATGGAGCCCTTATTAGACATTCATGCAATATACTACGATGTATCTAATCCAGCAGGCTACAGTAGTTTAAATAAATTAAGTAAACAAATGAAAGGACGAATGAACAAAGACGAAGTAAAGAACTGGTTACAATCTCAAGAAACGTACACACTGCATAAACCGGTTCAAAGGCGATTCACAAGAAATAAATACGTCTTATCTAACTTTAATGAACTCTGGCAAGCTGATCTGAGTGATATGGGTACTTACAGTCAATATAATGATGGATACAAATATATTCTGTGTGTTATTGATGTGTTCAGTAAATATGCTTTTGCGAGAGCTATGAAAAAGAAAGATGCCACAACCGTTATAAATTGTTTTGAAAGCATATTTACTGAAGCCAATTCTACTCCTCGTCACATCCAATCTGATAAAGGCACCGAATTTGTTTCAAAGGCAGCAAGGGATTACTTTAGGAGCAAAAACATTAACTACTATACTACTAACAATCCTGACATTAAAGCAAGTATAGTAGAAAGGTTTCAAAGAACTCTTAAAATGAAAATGTGGCGTTACTTTACTCATAAGAATACATACAAATATATAGATATTTTGCAAGAACTTCTTTATTCTTATAATCACAGTTATCATTCTAGTATTAAAATGCGCCCTATCGATGTAAATTTTGATAATATCATGACTGTTTGGTGTAATTTGTATAACAGAAAAAAGGATAGACAACTTACTTTGGAAATCACAAAACTAAATGTTGGTGATCATGTTAGAATTACTAAATATAAACATATATTTCAAAAGGGTTACGAAACTAATTGGAGTGACGAAATATTTAGAATTGATTCAATAATAAACCGCTTTCCACGAGTTGTGTATACGTTAAGAGATTTAGAAGGTGAGCCTATCGTTGGTACATTTTATTCTAAGGAATTACAAAAAGTGACTTATCTCCCCTCCATTGATTATAAAATTGATAAAATAATACGCTCACGTGGGGTTGGTGCCAGAAAAGAAGTACTAGTGAAGTGGCGAGGTTATCCTAACAAATTTAATTCTTGGATACTCGCTTCAAGCTTAAAAAAAATATGAGTGAAAACAGCTTTTATATTACATTGTTAAGTAACAGTTCCTCGGACTACTATACCGATAATACGACTGCACACTTCTTAACCAAATTACCCAGGAGTATAAAGTTGGAAGGAGAATGGGTAGTTGGCTTAGTAGAATTTCAATACCCTTGTTCAATGTACAATGTTCAAGATCATGAAAATATGATTTATTTAAAAAAGAAAGTAGTGTCACCCACTGACAAGATAGCCAAAATTGTAGATATAAAAACTCATATACCAGCAACTACATATGACAACGTTGACCATTTTATTCAAGCTTTTAATGACAACCCACAACTGAAAAATAATGTAAAGTTTAGATATGATAATCTAACCAAAATGGTTGGGGTAGCAACAATTAATAACGATATAACTTCTCTTATAACAACCCCAATACTAAGTCTACAGTTAGGTTTTAAACCGAAAACAAATTTACGGCAAGTTTCATTTGGTAAAAATCCTGTTAATTTGTATTTGGGCTTACCATCACAATTATTTGTTTATACAGACATCATACAACCACAGGTAGTTGGTGATGTTATAACTACGTTGCTTAGAATAATACCATTAGATCCAACAGAATTCCATTATGGAGCATATAAAACACACATTTTCTCACCCGCTCATTATGTACCTGTTTTACGTAGAGAATTTGATACTATGGAAATAGATATAAGAACAACTACCGGTGCAAGAGTGCCATTTCAATTCGGAATTTCCTGCGTGAAACTACACTTTCAACGGCTAAGATGAATTATAAAAGATCATCTCACTCTTGTCCCTACGATCATTATTATACCCATCAAGCTGGTTCTGGTATAGGAATTGTCTATAAAGGTGTTCCGTTTCAGCGAGGGCATGGGATTGGAAGTTTTTTGGGGGGACTGTTTAGGTCAGTAATTCCTTTGTTGTCTAGTGGTTTTAAAACTGTTGGAAAAGAAGCGTTAGATGCGGGGGTTGGTTTGTTATCTGATATGGTAAATTCACACCCTATAGATAGTTCAGTTAGGTCTCGATTTAAAGAAGCTAGTGCTAACTTAAAAAGAAAAGCTGATGAAAAGATCGATTCTCTGATGTCGGGATCTGGGTATAAAATGTCAACTAAGAGACGGGAACCTCTCATTACCTTGAAAGCATCGCGCCGAAGAGGAGCTAAGAGAAATAAATATAGTGACGATATATTTTCAAAGTAAATCATGTCATTCCTACACAATCATTCGTGTGAATGTGCAAAATCTGAGTTAGATATATTTGCCCTGCCTTCGACACAGACAAGTATTGAGAGTGGACAGTGGGTTCATTATAAACCAATCTCATCTTTAAGTGATGATGGTCCTATTGAGTTTCAAGTCCCCGGTTCAGGTGATGACTACATTGACTTATCACATACATTATTACATATAAACGCCAAAATATTAAACCAGGATGGTACAAAGTTAAAGCCTGATACTCAAGTTGCCCCCGTTAATAATTGGTTGCACTCCCTTTTTAATCAACTTGACGTATATTTAAATCAAAAACTAATCTCGCCACCAAACAACACATATGCTTACCGTGCTTACATGGAAAATCTACTTAACTATGGACCAGCCGCTAAAAAAACTCACCTTACTTGTGGGTTATGGTATGAAGATACAGCACATTATATGGACACCGTTGACGCAAATAACAAAGGATTTCACAAAAGGATGGAATTTGTTACAGATAGTAAACAAGTTGAAATGATTGGACATTTACATGGTGATATGTTTAACCAAGAGAAGTTTCTAGTGAATGGTGTAGAAATGCGTGTTAAGTTAGTGCGATCAAAAGAATCGTTTAATCTTATTTGTCACCAAGATAAGAAATTTAAGGTACAAATAATGGACGCTAGTCTCATAATAAGAAGAGCTAGAATCAGTCCAAGTGTTTTGTTAGCTCATCAGAAAGTGCTAGCATCAACAACTGCAAAATACCCTATCACAAGAGCAGAAGTAAAGGTACTTACAATACCGTCAGGAATACAGGGTAAAACTTTAGATAACATATTTCTTGGACAGGTACCTAAAAGATGTATAATTGGTTTTGTATCAAATTCATCGTTTAATGGTAATTTTGCATTGAACCCTTTCAATTTTCAAAATTATAATATGAACTCTTTTAGTTTATTTGTAGATGGTCATGAAATTCCTTCTAGAACATTACAACCATCATTTAGTTCTGGTTTAATAGCATCAACATATCATACTCTATTTTCTGGGACTGGTATTCACTTCCACAATGAAGGTAATGCAATAAGCAGAACCGATTACGGGGAAGGTTACTGTTTGTTATGTTTCGATTTGACGCCTGACCTGTCAGCCAGTTCTACCTCACACTGGAACCTTGTAAGACACGGAAGTGTTCGGATAGAAGTTCGTTTTGATAATGCCTTGAGCACTACTATTAACTGTATTGTGTACGCTGAATTTGATAATGTTATTGAAATAAACAAAAATCGTGATGTATCTGTAGATTACAACAGTTAAAATAAATATAAATACAGTGAAATTAACAATTAATCTCATTTCTTCTTAATCTGTGTTTGTAACATCATCGATGAATGTATACATATTTTATTTATTATGGATACTAATGAAATTCAATATTGTATGAAAAAAATTAACCCTAGATTTAAATCAAATGTTTTTGCTGCTAACCGAATCCCTATTTGGGTTGCTCGTCCAGTTTTTATTGTAAGCAATTTGGACCCTGATTCGAAACCAGGTTCCCATTGGGTTGCAATGCATATTGATGCTAAAGGTGTAGGGGAATACTTTGACTCATTTGGTCGGAAACCTACTGGTTATCATAAGTTATTTTTGAATAGAAATGCAAAACGGTGGTTTTATAACCAAAGACCACTTCAAAATCATTTTACTTCAGTTTGTGGCGAATATTGTTTAGTTTATTTATATTTTAAGTATCAAGGAAAAACTATGAGCGATTTATTGAGTTTGTTTTCTGAGAATTCTCTTTGTAACGATTTAATTTTAAGAAATATGTTTAAGTCAATTTTTGTGAAATAAAACAATATATATATACTAAACTGATTTTTTTTATTTATAAATAATACCTTAATTATACCTTATTTACCTAAAAATAGTGTTTACATTACAACAAATTTTTTCCTTAAAATAACAAACGTAGCTTAGTGATTTTATATTAAAGGGTGGAGACTTTTATACATTTGCAAAGGGAAATAGATCAATATGATTAGGCTACAAAACAAATTACAACATGTGGTTATAAAACGAGTCTTAACAATTTTGAATAACAAAAAGTTGTTGTTTAAGCAGTAAGAAATATATAATACTAGTAGTACACAAGGGTATGTTATAAAATATTATCTTATGTCTTATATAATAAATACAGTTTTAACCTAGTATTAAAACTACACAAACACTTAGTTTACTTTTTCGTATTGTTTATAAAATATTTCACGCAAGTGTCCTTTGAAGCTATGTCTTTCGTTATGTTGTATATCACATCACGGACAGTCTCAAGCTGTGGATCTTGCTCAGTTGAGATGTAAGATTTTAATCTCACATCGGCGTGCTTCCAGTGCTCTTCTGGTGCGATGTTCCTAACTTTTTCAAGATCGTATATTTCTATCTTAATAAGGTGTGATGCATACGCAGCATCGTCTTTACCCGAAGATAGGTAAGCAACACCGGTATGGGAACTTTGCGACACACTGGAAGATCTCTTCACTGGTTTCACTTTTTTCTGCGGTTTTTCAAAGAAACTCTCGATACTATTTGCAGGACGTTTCTTCGCTATGGCTTGTTTCACTTTAAAACCGAGTGTGCCTTCTTCATCACTCCCTGAATCATCATGTTCAGGTTCAGGGTAATAAAAATTCTTGAAAGTGTTTTCCGTGAACTGTAACAATATTCAACAATAAGTTATACATCCGATTAACACACTTAACAAGTAACACGATGAACACAAGTTACAGAAAAAAAAAACACTGTTAAACAAATAGTACATAAAAATACTACATACATATTTTATAAAAAATAGTACATACTTACATTTGCCATTTTTTATAAGCACTGTAGCACGATTCAACACTATGTCACTGTACACTGAGAGAGCTCTGGTAACAAGCACGACTCGGTTCTGAATACTTATAGATCGTCACTGTCCATCGGCTTTTATAAGGATGTGACAATAGATTACCGTTAAAATCACGTTTCGACTAGTTTGTACCGCGCCCAACAGCCACCAACAAACAGTAATAAAATTTATAATAGACTTTCGAATCTTTTGATGATTCGGAGAAGAAACCTGTCATAAATCTTTACAAACAATATGGACCCAACAAACAAATTAAAAAATCAACGAGTTTAGTTCAGCCTACTACAAATACACGTTAGTACAAGTTACAAAGTTTATTCAGGTATTTTCTTAAGCATCTATTCAAGAACATAATATTTGACGAAATAAATAAATATGCAAAACTAGAACTCGTATTTTTAACTTACAGCTTAAATAAGTTAGTATAGTTTTGAAGCAGTTATTACTGTATAAAATACCGCATTACTATTGTAAGATTAGATTCGTATTATCCTTATGCTACAGGCAATATTTTTACATAGAACTTCCTCCTTTTTGAAGTCGGTTATTACAAAAAAGAGATGAAAGTAACATTGAGTACGTACTCAAATTTATGCAAGGTTAGGTTAGGTTAGAACAGCGTTCTTAAGACCAAAACAACTGTACTGTGCTCGTAGCTAGTTTTAAGTAGGTAAGTAAATAAAGCAGTTCTTCAAAATTAAGTTTTCGAAGTTAGGTGATAAGTTAGAAGTAATGTTAAGTTGAACAAGATAAAATATATAAATAGAACAACGTTCGAAATGCAGCATATGTAGTGAGTAACAAAATACATACTTTGAAGTAAGGCTACCTGAAGTTAAGTAGTCAGTTAACGTATCCTGCGTTAGCTGGGCGTAGTCCTGTAGCTTAGGTTAGGTTAGGTTAGAATTGTGATCTAGCATAGGTTAGCTTAGATTAGTGATACGTACACCGTAGCACACATCACGTAGTAAGAAACCTTGGAGTAAAGAGACGATGTGAGACAGGCTGGGTTGAAACAGCGATTCCAATAAGAACCAAGGTGGCGGACCTAGTCTGATAGTTTAGGTATGAGATGTTTAGGTATTTGTCCAGCTTTACCTAAAGAATGTTCTTAAAAGATGTATACCGTTTGGAAAGGAAGTTGTATGCAGTTGAAGCCAAAGAGAAATATAAAAGAGGGAAACAATAGTAGACCGTAATAAAAGTGAGCTCGGCGTCCGAGAGGGCAATAAAACCCGAGCTCGGGTAGACAATAGAAAAGGGTCGATGGGTCGGGGAAGGTGTTGCATTGTTAGCGTAGGGCGTTCTGTAAGTCCTGACAGAGCTGTCTGAGCGTCCTGGGACCTATTCCAAACGCTCCAAGTAGGGGGCTATTTGTTTTTTTTTTTTTTTTTTTTTTTTTTTTTTTTTTTTTTTTTTTTTTTTTTAGGTTTCGTGGTCCGCCAAATCCGCCCTGGATGCCGCCCATCAGGCCCGTCCGCCCCGTATCGTAGTATCGGCGAATCCCTACTACTAGCGTCACTACCCGCCCGCTGGGCTAGAAGCACCTAGAAGGTAGTTATTTGCGGCTAATAGGGAGCTATTAGTAGTAGTGTGAGAATGATGTTACATTTCACCGTTTTTATTTCTACACATTATAGGTAATATAGAAAGAAAGTTCGAGTGTGGTTCACGGACATTTATTAGTACATAGACTACCTCAATTATCTACTGTTATTGAAACCTACGTACGCAGTAAAGGGAAAGCTATGTATTTACTTACGCGGGCATGAGATGTTACAAATTCGCTTTTTTCAACCTGTTGATCCAAGTGAAATTTTTTGAATAAAATATATGTGGTAGAATATTAAATGGTTTATAAAATATCTAATATTGGTAGGTGTCGCCACCTCGCAAGTAAAAAAAAAAAATTTTTGAAATATAAAAAATCCTTTTTTTTTTACTTAAATGTAAAATTTCATGGTGTTTTTTTTTTTTTATAAATAGTCCTTTATTATCTACATAACGTATATAAATTTCATAAAAATCGGGCCACTACTTTAGTAGATAAAAAATAAAAACGATTTTCCTTTTTTTTTTATTATCTCAAAAACCACGACGATTTTGGGGCTGATATTTGGTGAAATTACAACGTATATAAAGATAATTATCCGAGCAAAAGGAAAACTATTTTCTCGTCAAAGGCAGATTCGCCATCCAAACACGGCTATACCCTTTGGTATGAGTATGTGTATGTATAACGCCGACAGAACGGTAAAATAAAATTAACGAAAAAATTTTTTTTCGGGTACCTCTCGAACACCTAAAGTGGGGGTGATTTTTTTTTTCCTTTCAACCCTGGTGTGTGGGGTGTCGTTGAATAGGTCTTGTAAAAATAATAGGGGTCTCCTAACATTTTTTTTTTGATAGTCAGCAGTTTTGTAAATATTCGCTCCAAAAACAAAAAAATAGTGTCCCCCCCCCTCTAACTTTTCAACCACGGGTCAAAAAAAACGGAAAAATTCATGTTAATGAGGCCTTATAAGTACTTTCAATGAAAACTATATTGAACAAAATCGGTAGAGCCGTTTTTGAGTTATCGCCATATTTCATATTTTTTCTAAGGTCGTAAGTTGACTTCCAGAAGGTATTAAGTGATTACAGTTTCTAGGGCGTTTACGACTTTTTTATAGAGCTTAAAATCTTTCTTAACGTAAACCTCGGGCTTAAAACAGCAGTTTATTGTGAAGGATGAGCAACTACGGAACCCTACACTGAGCGTGGCCCGACATGCTCTTGGCCGGTTTTTTAAAATTCAGGAAAATCTGTAAAGTTTTTTTCCAGGAATGAGGCTTTTTCTAAATTATTCCTACCTAGAAACATAAATTCTTGTTTTATTTTGTGAAACTTTAGTGATATTGGTTGACCCTTTGCATTGGAAAATCAGAGTAACTATACGTATATAGTGTTTATTTACAGTACGTAAAACAGTTTTGCAACGGTAAAGTTAAATTTGTCGCTCATAGTTCGTAAGGAACCCTCGGTGCGCGAGTTCAACTCGCACTTGACCAGCTTTTTTTTCTTCATCCTCTCACGGTAGGTATTTCAAGTAAACAAAAAGCCCACCTTGGTTTTGTTTATTTTTGGGGTTCAGTAACAATATTCGGCCGTCTATGCCACAAAAAACGTACATTTCGACCCCCTCAAGGGAATCAGAATTTATAAGGTGTTTTCCGTTGACCTACAACCTACAACTATGAAATTTGGAAAACAATGCAAGACGGCATTGTTTTCCAAATTTAAAACACCACAAGTATAGGGAAAAATCTAAAAACTATCCATTTGCAAGTGAAATCATAAAAAATATAGTCTTTATTTAAGGTAACGTAATCAATCATCGACGTTAAGCCACGGTATACATTTGTACGGAACCCTCGGTGGGCGAGTCCGACTCGCACCTGTTCGTTCCTTTTTTAAATTAAGGCTCCTTATCCGTCTAAAAATGCTGATTGTTTTAGACACTTTTCTCTATGATCAAACATGTTTCTTAACTTATATTATCAATGTTACTACTTAGAATACTATTGCGATTTATTGGTATATATTTGGAACCTTATATTTTTAATTGATAATTTTTGTCTCTGAAAACTGTTTTTTTTTTTCAACTTATTTTCGACTCCAAACAATGAAAATATGAAATAGCTATGTTACTATCTAGACTTTCAGGAAAAAACTCAGGAAAAAGTATTATTCACTTCAAAAAGTTGGTTAAAATTATCGATTTATTTGTATACCTAATAAAATTGAATAAGGCCTCTTAAGCAACGCGTTTGGTTTGGAGTCTTAAACGGCTGATGTCTACAAATGGACCTCTGAGTTCACTTGTACCATCGAGTCGACTGTGTGCTCGTTTACTTACTGCATGCCATACGTTAGCCATTTTATTTTACTGTCCGATATTATCGTCAGTGTGAAATAAAACGATGACTATTGACACTCGACATTAGCTTTACCTTGGCTCTACCTATATGCAGACTGTGTCAACACCATTCAATTTACATCCGCAGTCTAAATGACCTTACTTATTGCTTTATCTTTTGGGCTGGATTCAACTAAACGGGCATGAGGGTTATTTCAGCGACAAAATTCTGAAGAAAGACTAAAAGTACAAAGGCTGTCCATTGCGATCCAGCGTGGAAATGCTGTGAGCGTTATGATGGGCAACTTTGGACCAGAAACGACAGGGAGCGGTGTGTTTTGAACCTTGTTATTTTTATAATTTAGTTATAGTAAAGTATTAGGTATTAGTTTATTGTACATAGGTATATCTGTTTAGTTTAGTTTTTAGTTTAGTTGTTACTAAGTCTAGAGAATAAGCATTACTTATCTCATCTATATAATAAAATTGAAAATGCCAGAACGGGATAACGCACTAGGGAGGAAGCGAGATGGCGCCTTACAAAACTCGACGTTCTTTTAGATCACGTTTCTCCAATACGATGCACGTTACCGCAGAAAAAACTATTCAAATCTATTGTCTAAATATGAGAATGGAATAAGAGCGTAGAAAATACCGTTTTCACTACGTATTACCTTCACAATCGGCTAAAGAAATCTTCATAAAATTCTTCATTTCGCGACCGTCGACCATTTCCGGCGATACTCGGTTCTTCTCGCTCTTATGGCTCAGGTTCAAGTAGCCTAAAGTTTCTTTTCGCTATATGACTTAAGTTTAAGTAGCCAAAAATTTTGGCGTCATGTTGGTACGCCGTTATATCGAAGTTTTTTACTCGAAATGTAATGACTACGCACTTTGCTTGACGTATGTTGTTTTCTCTGTCAAACTAAATGTCATCGGCATTGTCATTGTCAGCGAATTTTCTGTGCAATAAGCAAAAAGTGTTATGAAAATGCCGAGAATTGAAAGTATTAAGTGATTATGTTATTAATTTGTATTTTGATTGATCGACCATCACGGTTTTATTCAGATTGACCACCACGGTTTCGGGAGATGGAGGAATGGGGATGGCATGTTTAATTTTTGTTAAATTTGAATTTAACAGATTATGTATTATTATAAACACAAGAAAAATATCCTTGCAAGGCAATGTACTCATTGTTCTGCATCTCGGTGCGTAGAATGCGATGCGATAATGTTGGGTTAGTAAGACCTCAGGGGTTGCGGTATAGGAAAGGTGGGCCAGTTTTGGGACTTAGAAAAATTTCGGTGTCGTGAAATTTATGTCAATATAACACCTCATTTTTATTAAAGTATCCTTTAAAACATCCTATAATAAGCATGTTTTGTTATGTAAACTTTTTCTCTCAGATCAATATTTACCGAGATATTGGGGTTTTTAAGGTAAAAATGCTGTCTGAAAATATGGTACATGGGTTGAAACCGAAAACTGTAGGTTAGGTTAGGTTTGTTTTGTGACCATGTATAGCGGAGCGTCAAAATGCTTGCTTACATGACCCTCATAAATAGTCTACTATTATTACGTACCTACATCAAAATATGTTTATGCATTTGAACCCCAATATCTCGGTAAATATCGATCCGAGAGAAAAAGTTGAAAGAATAAAATATGCTTATTTTAGCGTAATCTACTAGATTCAATCTAATTTAAGCCCGAACCAACAAAAAAAAATTAGTCCTAAAATCGGTCCAGCTTTGCTATACTCTGACCCTTACTGCTTATTTCTCGAGAAGATCTAGATTGTTCCCTATTTTCAGAGGATTCTTTTCCCACGGATTTGTCTGTTACTGAAGCGGCACTGCCTATTAATGGTTATTATTTTTACTTTTGTTTATTAAGCTTTGCTAGGCTTAGATTTGCTTTGAGTAACATTTGTACATGTATGTATTACTCTCCAGTCCATGTAAGTATACAAATATAAAATGTGTTGAATCCCTTTTGCTTATAATTAATTTTATTTCGGAAATACAAATATGAGGACTAAACGCAGTTTCCTTTTAAAAAGCTTTTATTTAACTTACAATGACAGTTTCCTTTTTTCATTAAGTATATATAATAAAAAAAAAAACAAATTACATGTTCAAGTGTTACAAATAGGAAGTACACATTTCATTTACGCGAGCAAAGCCGCGGGCACGTCTAGTATTGAATAATCGCAACCAAAAGGCAAGTGCCAGATATGTATAGTAATGAGGAAATGCCGCCAGCATCTTTGGCACTATGCCGCAGGGGCCATTTTTAGATTTAGTTTAAGTTTATTATGTTCGAGTTTAGTTTAATTTTTAGTATAGTTTTATTGTAAGTATTTTAAGTTTTGTAAGTATTTTAAGACTTTATTTTGTACTAATAAATGATTACCATTAAGCATCCGTCACTTTTTGACAAGTATGTGAGTGACAAAATGACAGATGTACATTCGTATGTTTGTATCGCGTGATAAACGCTGCGTAGTCCCACTGGTGCTCTAAAGTGGGTTACATACTGTACTATACATACAATAAATAGGTGCACGGCACAGCACACCACTTATATCATCACCATTTGTCATCCGGCCATTACCGAATCAATTCTGTGTATATTATTGCGGCTTTTATAAGACCGTAACGTTTCTTTTAAGAGTTTAGTATCCTAAGGTTGCCGTCGCTTAGCTGCATGCTCTAGACATTTTTTTTGTATTTTATTTTGAATTTGACGACGCGTTTGGCTCGGTTTGTAGACACCTGCCTACTGAGCCGGCGGTCCCGGGTTCGAATCCCAGCCGGGGCAAATATTTGTGTGATAAACTCGAATATTTGTGCTTGGGTCATGGTTGTTCTAAGTATTTAAGTATATATTTATCTATGTATATCGTCGTCTAGTACCCATAACACAAGCCTTTTTGAGCTTAATTTGGGACTAGAGCGATTTGTGTGTGGTTGTCGGATATTTATTTATTTATTTTATTTATTTAATTATTATTATATGCCACAGCATGTTTGTTAGTTTTCCCGCATTCACGCAGCTTTAAAGCAACGGATCGCGTGTTTTATTGCGTAGTTTATAGAGATAAATTAGAGATTAGAGACAGAATATGTGTGGAGCGCGATATGGGTATTTTTACTCTAAGAGAATGCATAGTATATAATAGAAAGCACAAACTCACCCCTTACACCCTTATCCCCTTGTCATGTTCATGTAGCCGGGAATACAAAACCACAGTATATTTGTGAATTACATATGCTTTATTTATTACAGTTTTAGAACAGGTGATAAAAACAGATCATTATAATATATGTATAGATACTAGATGGAAAACATGTCATCTATTGCAATCTACCTGTGATTTTGGCACCTCTTCGGATCAGGAAATGAAATCAAGAAACAAGATGACTTTCTTTTTTATTAGGGTTCCGTATCCAAAGGGTAAAAACGGGACCCTATTACTGAGACTTCGCTGTCCGTCCGTCCGTCCGTCTGTCACCAGGCTGTATCTCAAGAACGGTGATAGCTAGTCAGTTGAAATTTTCACAGATGATGTATTTCTATTGCCGCTATAACAACAAATACTAAAAATAAAATAAAATAAATATTTAAGGGGCTCCCATACAACAAACGGGTAGGTTGCGTTAACTTTGCACCTCATTTGTATGGGGCGCTATACATACCAGGTGCAAACTTAACTTAACCACTTAAGGATGAAAACTGTTTGTACGGAACCCTCGGTGCGCGAGTCCGACTCGCACTTGCCCAATTTTTTCATTACCCGTAAATGTGAGATACTGCTTCGAGACGGTATTTATTCTTCTTTTATTTAGGCACGGGCAGAGGGAGAGCCAACGATCTGGGGGATGACGTGAGCGGGCACCTCGACGGAGGACAGAGAACCGTCGTCACCGAAGACAAAGTTCAAGATGATGTTGATGATTTGGCTGCCGCTGGCTTCACTGGCGACCGCGGAGGTCTCGGGAGCGACCTCTACAACCTGGATGGGCTCGACCTCGATGACCTCAGCGGGGGTAAGCTCAGGCAACACGATGGGTGCGGGGACAACCTCAGCGGGGGTAGGCTCGGGCAGGACGATGGGTGCGGGGACAACCTCAGCGGGGGTAGGCTCAGGTAACACAATGGGTGCGGGGACAACCTGAGCGGGGGTTTGCTCAGGCAACACGATGGGTGCGGGGACAACCTCAGCGGGGGTAGGCTTGGGCAGGACGATGGGTGCGGGGACAACCTCAGCGGGGGTAGGCTCAGGCAACACGATGGGTGCGGGTACAACCCCGGCGGGCGTAGGCTCAGGCTGGACGACAGGTGCAGGCACAGGGTTGACAGAGATCACATCAATGGGATTACCGGGCCCAGGATTTACGGAAATCACATCAATAGGGTTGCCAGGGAGCACGGGCGCTGGAACAACCTCAGGCAGAGGCAGAGGGTTATAAATAGGGGTGCCAGGCTCAGGCAGGTTTAGGGCTTCATCGACGACGACGACAGGCTCGGCTACATGGACCGGCTCGTTGGCAGTCCCAGGGGCTACAGCCTGGGCGGCGTCTTTGATCGTGTTGACGATGATTTCGACGAGAGGGACGTTCAGGACGCTGCCTGAGGCGACGCCATTGGTACCAATTTCCATGGTCTGCGTGGTGATAGGAGACGCTTGCGCGACGGCCACAAGGGCCACAACAGTCAGAAGGAGTTTCATGGTTCTGATTATATCTGGAAATGAAACATTAAAACGGTAAATAATACTAATAAAACAATACTATTAAAACGGTAGTAGATAATTATTTCGCAAACAAAAACAACATTATCAACTATTTTCTAAAACTAATATGCCTTAAAAAAAGTAACACAGGCTGGGGTATGCACTTTTGAAAAATATAACTGAGTCTAATTTAGTTATATATCAAAATTAAAAGCCGAATTCACTAAAAATATACCTGTTGTTAGCTCCAGCAAAGAAGCATATGTTTAATCCAATAATGGACACTACTTATATATTTGTTTTTCATTTATAAAACCCTTGGAATCAAAATGTCACAAGTAACTATAGTTTTGGTACTGTTCGTTAGTGGCGCTTGTGACATTGTTTTGGAAGGGTCTTATCTTGGATTTAACGATTAATATTCATAATCTTCGAGCTCTATTCGGGATTAATTAATCGATCCATTGTCTAGAACTAATATTATTTGTTAATACCTTGGTTTGGCTGTCATTATGCGCACACCCGACTTTTGTCAAAGCAAAGAAATCATACAAATTACAGTTAAGTCTACATCTGAAAGTAGTTAGGGCACAAATTTAAAGTTGGTCGTGTCACCCTTTTATCTGGAATCAACTACTATAAATATATTATATTATGTAAATCATTGCAAAAAATTTGGCAGGATAAGTTTTTGTTTATTTAAAATATGTAATTTTAGGATTAGCATTAGGATTTTTTGTTATTTAAATAATTTTAGGAGCTTGGTCGTTGAACGATCATGCCGCTCTATACGTCCTCTGGTGTGCATTGCTATTTACTAAACGCAGTTTCTATAAAACGTAGGTATACGTAAAAAAGAATGAATTCTAATAAGTAAATGAAAAACTTAGATGGGGAAATGAAAAGTTGGGAAAGTAAGGGTCATATTAAGAGGCCTTATTCGTTTTAAAAATTACTTTTGTCATATGACAAATATATTGTTAATTTCAACCAACTTTTTGTAGTTAATAATATTTTTCCCTAGATAGTACCAAAGCTAGAATGCTTTTATTGCGTGCAGTCAAAAATAAGTTGAAAAAAAACCGGCCAAGAGCATGTCGGGCCACGCTCAGTGTAGGGTTCCGTAGATTGCCCATCCTTCACAATAGACGGGCTTAAAACAGCTGTTTTAAGCCCGAGGTTTAAATTACGAGAAAAATTTCAAGCTCTATAAAAAAGGTCGTAAACGCCAAAGTAACTGCAATTTCTTATTACCTTCTGAAAGGTATCGATTATACGCGCCAGATTCAGCGGAATGTTTTAATGCAGTATGGCACTTAACTAATATGTGTAACGTTTGAAGTATAAGCACCCCGCGCGGCACTTACGTCATTTTAAAGAAAATTATAAAATTTTGCGATAACTCAAAAACGGCTCGACCGATTTTATTCAATAAGTACTTATAAGGCCTCATTTTCATGAACTTTTCCATAATTTTTTGACCCATGGTTGAAAAGTTATAGGGGGGGGCGCTATATTTTTTGTTTTCTGAGCGAATATTTACAAAACAACTGCAATTTTATCAAAAAATAATGTTGGTCTCCAAACATTATTTTTTGATAAAATCAGCAGTTTTGAAAAAAAATAGCCTATTATTTTTAAAAAACCTATTCAACGACACTCCACACACTACTTAGTGTTGAAACGAAAAAAAAAATCACCCCCACTTTAGGTGTTTGAGAGGTACCCGAAAACAAGTTTTTTTTTAGTTTGTATTTTACCGTTTTGTCGGCGTGATACATAAAATAAAATAAAATAAAAAGCCTTTTATTTCGAGTCCAAAGATGCATTACATTACATGTCACTTAAGCTATTAGTTGTTATGTTTAAATGTCACATTTTCTTCTTATAGTATTTTGTTAATTATCGATTCATAAAAAATATACATTTATAAATTGCATTGAATAGCATTTTTAATTTCTGCAGTATAACATAACTAATATTTTTAATTTATAGCGGACAAGAACCCCTTATCAGGTGATCCTGCGTGATACATACAGGTACTCATACCAAATTTCAGCTTTCTAGTAACTAATGATCAAGGAGCTAAGCCGCGGACGGACGGACAGACGGACATGGCGAAACTATAAGGGTTCCTAGTTGACTACGGAACCCTAAAAACAGTTCCGTGAAACATGCCAACTTTGCCCGCTTTTTTCGTAAAAACCCGAATTTCTCTCTTTTTTTCTATGACGGGATAAAGTTTTTTTTGTCTAACGCATCCATCGTATTCATATGCACGCGTTTGTTACGAGAAACAATTTTTAAATCTACATTTAACCAACTTTTTTACCAATTTTCACCTCGGGAAAAGTTATCTAAACTTTTGCAAACATTGCCCAAATCGATTATTTTCGTAACTATAGCCCCTACAACGTTAAGATAAGGATCAGTTTAAAATCTGGGGTAATAATGGCTTTCCACGTAAATATCTTGGTCTTAACTGTACAAACACGTGTGCAATATGGGTGGGCATAGGTATTTTGTTTTACTCCATACAAGCCGAAACAAGCAGTTTGAAATTGTCAGGGCTTTTGGCTGAGTAAACCATCTTTACCAGTACCATTATCAAAATGAAAAACGTATGCTTAATATTGGATACTAATAGTAAGGCGGTTATTTTGTTACTTCGCGTTAGAATAATCTAAATAAAAATTGTCATAATTGAATATTCTATGTTTTTTTGTTTTATGGACATGACATGACATGACATGCAGCTACTGCTAAAAGTACAATGGCTTAATAGAAATATAATTTACCTTACCTTAAATACATAACCCTCCTTTATTTACGCAGTCAGGTAAAATTACGACAAGGTGACAACCCTAACCCTTTTTTTAGTCTGGGCAATGTTGGCATTCATAGGTTAGCAAGTTGCTGGATAACATTGCCCACTATCATAACTCCGGTTTTAATAAGTATTTTTAGTACAAACTGCAATAAAAATGATCTACAGTTCTTATTTTATAACAAGCAATAAGATACATTCACCGGAGGCTTCCCCATTCTGTAAAAAATACACCAGAACTTCACCTAGAAGGGTCATTCTTGAGAATTGAATTCTTCATGTGATTCCCTTGGCGATTTTTATTTTTATATTTTTTTACCTATTTGCTAGAAAATATGAAATTGTATTTAATTTTACGCAGATTTATCAAATAGGCACCACTTTTGGTCAATTTGATACAGAAATATACCATTCTATGTTTTCGCCGCCTGGGGAATAAGAAAAGATGACATGGGAATAAGAAAAACGCCAAAGGAATCATAAAAAAAAGTACAGGGGAATAATATTCAGATCAGTTTTTTTTACATAAATAAAAAGTTTTACAAAGTGTAGGGATACAAAAATTCACAGTGTTTTATTCGAATTAATTGGAAATTTTCTTAATAATCGAACCACCGTCGAGGTATAAAAATTGCTGGGCATAAGCATCTTCTCTTGAATTCAGCTCAAAATCATTTGAGACCTGCTGTACCTAAATGGAATAAAATTCTAAATCAATGATTCAGTCATCTGCAACGCGAATTAAAGGGAAATTTATTTTCTTTTCATGAAAACGCAAGAAAACTGTGATTCCCTTGTTCGAAATTAGAACCAGAGGAATAAGAAAAAAGTATATTTCTTGTCGATTCTGCCGAAACTTAAATTATTATAAGAACAACTATTCAGTCAACACATGCAGGCATTCATGTAGTTTTCTTTTTACTAAACACTATGTACCTATTGCAGATATAAAATTTTATATAAAAATTCAAGGGAATCAAAATCATAGTGAACCAAAGCCAAGTGAATCATATATTAGCCTTCATAGCTAAGAATTCCAGCAACTAGTCGCGACCATTCCCCGCATATCTGGAAGCGTTACTGACGTTTGCCAAGCCCGGCCATTGCAACTGGTCAGATGACATTTAAGTAGGGATGTGCGCCGTGTTGAATGAGGCACCAGGGGAATCATAGCTTTGCTCTGGACAAACCTTTAGCATAGTTTTTATTTTAAATTACGATACACACGGCAACCATATTTTTTCTTCTAAATAATTAACTTATATTCTAATAATTTAACTCAATTCTATACTTGATTTCAATTCACAACATGTACTTTTTGGGGTAGTTTGTTCAAAAAATGGCGAATGGACGCACCAAGGGAATAAAGTTTTATGTGTTTAATATTTTTTTACAGTTAATTATACTTAACTTAAACAAAAAATATATCGTGCTCCAGTTAGATTAGGTGCTAATGTAATATACAAAAAATACTATGGTCAATTATTTTAATTGTGCGGGTACTTTATCCTTCTGGACGCTGTAAATTGACCCTTTCAAGAATCACCCAGAATTGGCCCGCCAAATCACGCACCTTATTCAACTAATCCCAACACGTTACGGAATGAAGTTGCACGCAAATGCGATTCCCAGTGATACCACAGATATAATCTATTTTCCACTAAAAATAGTAGTGTTGCCATAATCATGTTGAAATTGTCTACAGTAACGTTTCTTTTTTGGAGTTTACTCCTTAAGAATCGATTTTCATATATAAGCCCGGGGTATGAAAAATATGGGGTATAAAATCGAACGTATCTGCCGTGCTAATTTAAAAAGTCGTATCTCAGTATACGATCGGAGTAAAAATACGACTTCTTAATTTAGCAGGTTATGCGTTACGCGTTATAGGCTAAGATCCCGATATAAAATGACCTTCACCGAGATGTTTATTTTATGAAATGTATTTTATAATCAATTTAATATGTCAATAAATATATTGCATATGGGTTGCCTAACAAATTTTAGTCCAGGGTATGAAATAATTAATAAAAAAAAAAATGTTTTAAACATTTCACCGGTTTGATTAATATTAGATAAATTCTATACCAATCGAAAGTATGAAGCCCATAGAATATGCACACGTTAGGTTACCTATTCTTTTCCCGTCACAACTATCGGGTAGCCAGGTATAAACAGGTAAATCTATACCTACTAGCATTTTGCAACGGTCTGATTATTGAATTGAAACTGAATAAAATTAAAGATTATTTAATTATGAATTTATCTAATAATCAAATCGGTGAAATGTTAAAAAAATATATATTTTTATTTTTTACTAAACATACCCTGGACTAAAAATTGTTAGGGAACCCATATGCAATATATTTATTGACATATTAAACTAAATATAAAATACATTCATCAAATAAACATCTCGGTGAAGGTCGTTTTATATCGGGATCTTGGTCTATAACGCTTAACGCATAACCTGCTAAATTAAGAAGTCGTATTTTTACCCCGATCGTATACTGAGATACGACTTTTTAAACTACCATTATGTTCACATAAACAAACTATAAAATTGTCAATGTCAACTTCATGTCGAGTGTCAACAAAATTTTATAAATAAAATAAAATTTAATCAAATCTACGCTTAACGGGTAAAATGTGCTGCTTTTGAAACAATAGCGCCCGTCACACAATCGGCTAAAAGATACGTGTTCGTTTCAGCTCCCAAACAAACCTAACGAATTTTTGTGATATCCAAGCTCCAAGATTACAACTTTTATAACGTGCAATGCAAAGACCGCGTTTTCTTGGTGTTTAAGCCGTGCTTGTATGGTGCTAAGATCGAAGAAGACGTCTTGCTGTAGAGAGAGAGACCGCTTTAATTGTGACTCAGCTTTAAGCTTAGAAATAGAGAAGGCGTGAATACTTTTCCATCACCACTGCTTTTTCCTGCATTCAGCCGCAGAATGGTTTTGATTTCGTGAAACTTTCCAGGATAAATACATACATAAATCAAGGATCCAACACAACCGAGCCATTCATTTTCTAGACGGGAGTCTTGCCGACCGACAAGAAGCTATGAAGTTTAAATCGAAATTGTTATGTTTTTGATGTTGGCTTTTAAATTGTATCTTTTTTTTATTATAATTGCTTGTATTTTTACTTTAAGGGTCAGCTCACACCGAGACGCGACGCGACGCGACGCTGCGCGCACATTTCAATAGAGTGACTCAAATTTATACTTTATTTACTACATTAAAAGGGACACATTTCATCGTGAGAATTCAAAATACGTTGCGCCACGCAGCGCTGCGCCTCGCGGCGCCGCGCTGCGCCGCGCGGCTTCGCGAGACGCAGCGATGCATCGCCGGTACGCGCGGCGTGTGAGAGCGGCGCTGCGCCTCGCGAAGCCGCGCGACGCAGCGCGACGCCGCGAGGCGCAGCCTGAGGCCGCCGTTGTCATGCGCTTGCAATAGGTAGACTGCGGGGCGGTTGGACGCGGCACCGCGCGGCGTCTCGCTGCGCAGCGAGGCGTCGTGCTGCCAACGATTTTACGATGCGCCTCGCTACGCCGCGATGCGTCTCGCGGCGCCGCGCGGCGCAGCGCGAAATCACCGGCCTCTTCCAGTATCGTCGCGCCGCGTCGCGTCGCGTCGCGTCTCGGTGTGAGCTGACCCTTATTTGTAAGTGTTAGTTATAAATATGAGTGATCCTTCTTCATCCTTGCGCTGTCCCCATTGTCCCAACTCAACTCGAACTTTTACCCCTCATGGACTTAAAGTGCATATAGGGCACATGCATAAACATTTTCCCCAAGTCATCCCCTCCAACCTTAGTTTCACAGCAAGCTCATGGTAACAACCCCATTCATCTAGATTTTGGTGATCTAGCTACGTTAAAGCAGTCAGTACGTGTGTTACGGCATATCCCCAAAGGGGCGCGAAACTTGGCAGCGGCCAAATTGAGCGACCTCATTGATAAGTGTATCGACTCCAATGGCACTCTCGAATGGTTTAGTTTACTGTCTTTTGCCTATTCCGCACTCAAATCGCCTGAAGCGTCGGCCACGGGCAATTTAACCACGAAAGTTAAGAGAAATATTAACTCTGCTTCTTTTGATATCAGTGGGAACATCGGTGCAGAGACCACGCCTTTGAGATCACACTCCATACTGAAGACAATTGAGCGTAAAGTACATGAAGGGGATCTCAGGTGCAGTGCGAGTGCTTATGTCGGATGAGGGCGTGGCGCCGTCGAACCCTGAGACTTTAGCTACGCTGCAGTCGAAGCATCCAGCCCCGTCCCGGCCGCTGGTACTTCCACCGGAACCTGACATATCTATTTCTGCCTTAACTGTTAAGCCGGAGGAAGTGGTGCAGGCACTCAGCTCTTTCAACAATAGTTCGGCCGCCGGTTTGGATGGTATCCGCCCTGTTCATCTTTAGGAGCTTACGTCTGCATCTGCGGGAGACGCCGATTTTCGGCTCCTGGAACATCTGGCCAAGCTTTGTAATTTTTTGCTCAGTGGTCAATTAAACCCTGAAGTTTGCTCCTATATTTATGGTGCTTCCTTATGTGCGCTGTCAAAAAAAGACGGTGGTATAAGACCCATTGCCATAGGCAGCGCTTTCCGCCGCTTAACGGCAAAGCTAGGATGCCGTGCAGTGAGAGAAGAAATGGCAGCTTATCTGCAACCTTGCCAATTAGGGTTTGGCACAAGATTGGGCTGCGAGGCTGCAATTCACGCTACGCGGGCTTTTTCGGTAGATAGCAAAAACTTAGAATCCGTTTTAATACGTATAGTTAAGTTCATATCATTGTAATAGTTAAGTACTTATGCTTTCTGAAAAAATGACTGACTGTTGAGTTTCTTTCGGCGTTTCTTCTCAACAGTGGTCTCCTCTTGTGAAATGCCGGTAGACTCAGACATGTAAAAGTGCCCTTGTGGCCTAATTGCAGAATAAAGTTCATTATTTCATTATTATTATTATTAATTAAAATTGATTTAAAAAAACGCGTTTAACTCAGTGGAGCGTGATGTTTTACTGTCCGAAGTGAAGGATAAAGTGCCATCACTCTACCCCTTCATTTTCCAAGTATATTCTTCCGCTTCTAATCTTTTCTACAATGGTCCTCTTGTTCTTTCCCAAGTTGGTGCACAGCAGGGGGATCCGCTAGGCCCTTTAGTTTTCTGTCTGGCCATACAAAAGGTAATTTCAGAGGTTAAATCCCCATTGAATATCTGGTACCTAGATGACGGTACCCTAGGTGGTAAACCTGAAGAAGTGGAACAAGACTTGCTCATGCTCCTGCCTCGTTTAAAAGCTCTGGGTTTAGATATTAATTTCAGCAAATGCGAATTTTTCCCCTGCAGTACCAACTCACACGATTCTTTCCCCTTATTCAGTGCTCTGCTCCCCGGACTGAAAGTGTTGTCGGCGAGATCTTTCAACCTCTTGGGGTCCCCAATATTCCCAGAAGCCATTCCTGAAGCCTTCGAGGAGAGAAAGCTGCTTCTGCTGATGGCTGCGCAGAGGTTGAATGAACTTTCGACTCACGTAGCCCTCGTTATGTTGCGAGTTTGCTTTGCCGTGCCTAAGCTGACATATTTCTTGTGCACCGTGCCAGCCTGGCTGCACCCTGTCCAGACAGACTCCTTTGACTTCGTGTTGAAGGAGAGTTTGGAAAAGGTGCTGAACGTCTCCCTTAACCAAGGTCAATGGGACCAGGTTTCTCTGCCGATTCGAACTGGTGGTTTGGGCGTGCGTCGCGCGCGAGATGTGAGCCTCCCGGCCTTCCTGGCTTCGGCGTGTGGGGTGGTGGACCTTGTCACTCAAATTTTATCTTTTGATGGTGACAATAAGGCTATCATTCCTTACGCCTCCGATGCTTTGACGGCCTGGACGGCTCTTAATCCCGGCGTAGCCATACCCGTAGAATTGTTCCGTCAGCGTCTATGGGTTTATTTATATGAGAGTGCGCGCACCACGATTTTCATAAACCCATAAGTAAGCTTATTTCTGCGACAAAATTATCGCGCGACTAAAAAAAATCGTGGTGCGCGCCTGGCCTGAAGAGTAAACTCCAGTCGTGCGTCGGAGCTGACACACACACTTTTTTTTAAGTAGCGTTTTGGGCAAAGTTCCCTGTGGAGGCAAAGTTGGCGTATTTCACGGTTTTCAACGTAAATTTTGTCAATTTCGAAATAAAAAATATTAATGAAAAATTCAAATTGTAGGTTTCATATAAATACCAATAAATCGCAATAGCCCTGTTCTAAGTAGTAACATTGAGAATATGTTAAGAAACCCTCTTTTTCGTCGAGGTTAATGGCCTGATTCCAGTTTAATAGTCATCGTTTGTGCAGGTTTTAAAGTCATAGTAGCATAATAAAAAACCATGTCTATTTCTGTCACAGATTTTATTAACTTAAACTAATTCGAAATTGTGCTTCATTCTGACTCGGATACATGTAGATGTAGTAAGTAAGTAGATGTTAAAACGTAAAGTTCCTCCGGCGATCCAGTTCTTCCAGGTTTAACATTTAGTTGAGGATTATGGGGGCGATAACAACGGGTATGGGAAGGATGGGGGTGCCGACCTGGATGGGCTCAGCAGGCTGCTCGACGACGACCACGGGGGCCACAGCAACAGGAGTCACGGCCTCATCGATGACGATCACCGGGGCCACAGCGACGGGGGTCTCCACGTTCACGGCCTCATCGACGACGATCACAGGGTCAACAGCGACGGGGGTCTCAACGGGGGCAGGCACCACGGGCGCGGGCTGAGGCGCCTCAGAACCGGCTTTGTTGATGTTCAGGATGATCTGGACCAAAGGTGAACCAGTCTGGACGGTCTCAGTGACGACAGCGGGAGTGGGAGCGACGGGAGTCAAACCGGTCTCAACGGGGGTCAAACCGGGGGTCAGAGCGCCGCCATCAGAGACAGGGGTCAGACCGGGAGTCAGAGCACCGCCGTCGGGGAGGGGGAAATCGATGATAGCGGGTCCGACGGAAACAGGAGAAGGTTCCGCGACGGCAACGGGGTGGATCTCAGCAAGGATCTCGGCCAGCTGTTGCTCGAGCAGCGCGGCGGTGGCGGGGTCGGTGCTGGGGCTCTGGATGGCAGCGATGATGGCCTCCAACTCGGCGACACCAGAGTCGGTGGGCATCAGGACCGGGCTGGCCACGGCCACGGCTACGAAGGCGGCGAATGCGACGACGAATTTCATTGTTCTGTAAGTAATTTAAATTTGATTATCTTTATTAAAGCAGCAACGTCTGCTGACGTAGACAAAATGTTTACAATGAAGCGAAAAATTGAAAAATTTAATGGTTCAGGCAGGGTTCGAACCTGGCGTCTCCAACGGCTTTCCGGGCCAACACGGGCGTTGTTGTTACCGTTGTTTGGTTCAGTGGTCCGATAGGGTAGGACTTCATTGTAAACGTTACATTTAATTTAAATTTGATCAATTATATTGGTCTGGAGGCCGGAACATTTATGAATGAGCTTGTTTCACGGTTAAAGCAGAATGCATGGTTATGAGCATTCCTGAGCAGACGGCAACATGTTTTTGGTACCTAGGTAACTGATATTTGCTCCACTGTGAAGTCAGAGGTCAGGACAGTTCTATCCACCGACTGGTCACGGTCTTGCCGGGTGGTTAATGTGTGGTTCACTTTACGATCTCTAGATACTGTAAAGCTTAGTCACCGCCGATCAGTCTATTTTATTTCCACAATTTACGAAAAGTATACAAAAAGATAATGACAAAACCAAAAATGATACTTACAGTTCAAGTTATTGATCAAACTGATATCGAAGAGTCACTTTCTGCGCCATTTATAGGTTTCTTGCCAAATTAGTATACCTATAATGTAAAATGATAACTTTGATATAATCATTTATAGCCTTTTATGGCTAAAATTATACTTTTATTGTTTTGTCAGTACCTATCAAACATTCGCTATTAAGGCGCAGGGTACAGTGTGTGGAACGCCTTAATCGGTACTTTTTACTATTGTGATTTTATATATTCATTAATTTTCTTTATTATAATAACAATGAATTAATTGTCAATGATAAAGTTTAGAATAATGATCTCGCAGCTATAAAATAGCTATTCTATATTTGCGATAATAACCTACGATTCAAACGGGTACAATTTTGTGTTCACCTGTGACGTAAACAATCGTAGGTATATATTGATAACTAATCAATTATCAACAGCAGCCTTTAATCTAAAGCTGGCAATAAAGATGTAATTTGGTAATAAATTTACTCGATAAGGCGGTAGTCTTTTTGACTGGGGATACTCATTTGAGGCGGAAACATGGAGCCAATGATAACGATGTAAATACAAAATAAAGGTAGTGTGTAGTGTTAGTGTCATGAAGTCAATTATTTATTTATTCATTTATTTATTAATTTAAATACAATGTAAGTTTACAGCATCCATGACACCAAAGCACACGATAAATTATTACATAAAAAGAAAACAATACATGTCAAAAAGAAATCATCATTCGAAATCATACAATATTTTAAAATTATACATAACAATCAATTCACATTATCTAGGAACTGCTTAGCAATAGAGCACAATTATAATGCTTGTACAGCCCTGACACAGCTGAAATAAGGCGTATAAGTGCTGTAATTGTTATGTATCTTATGCAGCCTGTGTGCTGCGTGGGAAGCGATGGCGCCGCATAATTTTTATTAACTTCGATGACAATATAATAATATGACACCGTAACCCGCAACCATCATTTATCACGTGATAAGTAAGTGACAAAGCTTTTGTCATTAACACTCATTTTATCAAAACGTAACGGATGCTTTGTCACTATTATTTGTCACGTGATAAAAACAACTAGGTATTAAAGGCACGCTGATGATGGAGCCGAAAGGTAGTCATAGGAACGTAATCAGACGATGGGATACTATTACCAGGTTTGGGCTCTTTAGAATCAGTGACCGGAACACTGTTTAGAATCGTCTCGGTGAATACTGAATACCTACTCGCAGTTGGCGGATTTTCAAAGAAAAATACAGTCAGCAATAAAAGCTTGTCACAAAAAATATTTTTGTCAAATACCTATTCTTTTATGTGCTCGCTGTCTTCACCACATTCAGTACTTAATGTAAACATTAATTTTATTGTGACTTCTGAACCCAGTTCCAGAGTAGTTGTACGTGCCGACTTAGTGTAGTGTATAGGTAGTGCGCAACTTGTAACTAAGTAGTGTTTACAAATTGCAATACGTAAATATTGTTTGATTCTGATTCAAATACATATGCCTATACCCTTTACAGTTCCTCAACCGGTATTTTCCCCAGCGACCCCGCAGTTCACATCCCGTAATTCATATTCCATATGATAATTTAAATTGACGTAAGAAAGCATGTCAGTCATTCATCTAGTCTCGAGACGAAGGTTATCGTTCATCTGACTGATCCATTATCTGGGCAACGCGTTCTGAGAGCAGGGTTGCCACATCATAATGCTTCTAAAGGTGCCCTCCTTTTCAATCGACTTTAAAAAAGAGGAGATGCCCCGAATGATGGGACTTCTTATTTCTTGTAAGGACATAATTTAAAAAAAAACCGGTCAAGTGCGAGTCGGACTCGCGCACCGACGGTTCCGTACAAACACTTTCCATCCTTAAGTGGTTAAGTTAAGTTTGCACCTGGTATGTATAGCGCTCCATACAAATGAGGTGCAAAGTTAACGCAACCAATCCCGTTTGTTGTATGGGAGCCCCCCTTAAATATTTATTTTATTTTATTTTTAGTATATGTTGTTATAGCGGCAATAGAAATACATCATCTGTGAAAAATTTAATTGTCTAGCTATCAGCGGCGTTCTTGAGATACAGAGCCTGGTGACAGACGGACGGCGAAGTCTCAGTAATAGGGTCCCGTTTTTACCCTTTGGGTACGGAACCCTAAAAATAACGAACAACCCTACACAGACAAGTAAGCTCTAGTGGCTTGTGTTTTGGGCACTAGACGACTATAATATGTTCACATTAAACAAATACTGTTCAAAATCTGTCTGTGCAAAGTTAGGTATTAAAAAAAAAATTTATGGTTTTCGTAATTATTCCTTTATCCATGCTATAAGACGTTGCTTCGTACCAAATTTCAAGATTCTGAGTTCACGGGAAGCACCCTGTAGGTTTTGATTCCCTTGCAAGTGTCGAAAATTTGCGGCATAAACGGCTGTATCTTTTGATTGCGTTGGCTTAGAAGTTTGATTTTTTCACAGCTTCAAGGGACAGTAGACCTGAGTAATTGATATAAATTTCAGCTTCATACGTCCACGCGTTCCTGAGAAAAAGGGTCTTGACAGACGGACAGACGGACAACAAAGTGATCCTATAAGGGTTCCGTTTTTTCCTTTTGAGGTACGGAACCCTAAAAATATTTGAACTTGTCCATCTAATGTTACACTCCTCCTTTCTTCATTTCAAACTTCCCTTGTAATATAAAACCGTTATTAAGTAACGGAAATCTAGCACGGCTTGCCCTGCATTTACGCCACTGTAAGGCAACCCTATTTGGGAGTCTACTCCAGAGTATTAATTAGTAGCTTATGCGTCATGCTTCATGCTATCTATCTTGTTCTTCTGTCAAACAATAATAATAATAATAATAAATAAAACAAAGTGCTTCGGAATATCGCCCTTTATTCGTAACAAAGATAATTCATTGGTTTAGTTACGAGTACGTATCAATAAATTACAAATAAATTAATTCTATTCTCTATTCTATTAAGGCTCTTTATCCGTTAAAAAATCCGTGTGTAATTTTTCTCTATGATAAAACAGGTTTCTTAACATATTATCAATGTCACTACTTAGAACAGGGCCATTGCGATTTATTGGTATTATTTAAAACCTACAATTTTGAAATTTTCACTAATAATTTTTGTTTAAAAAACTACTCTTATTCGTCAAAATTCACGCAAAACTGTTTTTCTTTTTTTTTTAATTTATTTTCGACTGCACGAAATGAAAGAAAATTGTAAAAGGAATAAGGCCATAACTAGGTATACATATTTAGAATAATTTACGCATAACTATAATAGCACAAATGAAACTTTTACTAATTTAATATTTTCTTGTAAATTAAAATATAGGTACGAGTATATAAGAATGCCACAGGCATAGACAGGTATAGTCTTGATGTGACGTGAGATAATCGAGAAAAACAATATTTTATAGGTTTTATTAATTTTATTAATCTTTGAGAGGTAAATGCTAAATATTGATATAAAGATATTAAATTAAAAAAATCCTCCAGCTCCTATGATGGTTAGTTTTATCACGCGATAAATATGATGACGCGGTTGGCGCAATTTGCAGACACCTGCCTACTGAGCCGGCGGTCCCGGGTTCGAATCCCGGCCGGGGCAAATATTTGTGTGATGAACTCGAATATTTGTTCTTGGGTCATGGATTTTATTAATCTATGTATTTATATATTATGTATATCGTCGTCTAGTACCCATAGCTTTGCTTAGTTTGGAACTAGGTCGATTTGTGTATGATTGTATTGTACCATAATATTTTTTTTTTATTTAATTTAATTTGAGTTCTGTCCAAAAGTGACAAGGCATCCGTCACGTTTGGATAAAATTCGAGTGTGAGTGACATGTTTTGTCACTTATTTATCCCGAGATACGCAACCATCATAGGAATCCAAATAAATCTTCAGCCTTGCGTTGCGTCCTATGATGTCGCGTTCATTGTGCGACAGATAAAGTATAATACCAATCATGCGTCACTTTCTGACACGTGGAAAGCATAAGAAATCTAAGAATAACGGATGCTGTATTTATTGCACGATAAACACGAACATCATAGGTTCATGAATCATGAATGATTAATTATAATTTATTATTAAAACAAAACGGAACTTAATCGAGTTCAAAGGGTATTTAATTACCTTGACAAATACACATACAAATACAAATATAAATCCACTTTATTGCACACCTCATATACATAGGGATACAAAACATGAGAAAAAATTAACAGTGGTTAACAACAGGCGGTCGTATCACTAAATAGCGATCTCTTCCAGACAACCTTTAGGTTTCGAACGTCCGCGGTCTCGAAGGAGCTTAACATAACAGACATAACATCACCTCCGAAACATCGAGGTAATTAAATAAGCAGCTTTTTGAACGCTATTAAGTCCTGTTTTGTTATAATGTATGAAAATCATTTGGTTGAAGACTTTAGGGAAGTTCTCTCGTGAGGTCGTGACGTACGTTTCCATACTTACTGGTTTGATGACAACACCGTACCCAACGGTGTTTTCATCAAACCAGCATCTCTATAGTCAGACCACGCTGACTCTTCGAAGCAAATGAACTGTCAAACCATACAACGTGAGTCAGTTGACAGTTCATTTGCTTGGAAGAGTCAGCGTGGTCTGACTATAGCACAACTGTGACACGCGACTCTTTCTCGCGCGAGATAGACTACCTATCTCTTTCTGTACGGTACAGTTAGAGAGTGTGTGATACTATGTTGCGCGACAAGAATCGTGAAGTATAGTTGTGCTAGACGGGCAGGAAAGTGTCATAATCGTAATGGACCGCAGGGGCGTAGTCAAGCACCGCAACAGGATTCTCCACGTACACCGGGGCCTCAGGTACCGTTTCCACATATACGGGGGCCACAGGTACCGTCTCCACGTGCGTAGGGGCCACTCGCACGGTCTCCACAACCTCGGTGCGCCGGACCGCGTCGGAAGACGTCAGACACGGGCTGCCCAAAGCCACTGTCATAAAGGCTGCGAATGCAACGGCGAACTTCATTGTTCTGCAAGAGATTTGGAATTGGTTAAACTGGTTTTACTACGTGTACGGTTTTATACGAATACGACATTCTCGGGAACGGCACATCTCTAATTGCCGTATAGTGGGCTAAGTATTCGGAAAACACACGGAAAATAAATTGTCATCAACAAACATGGTTCGCGTGTGGGGAGTGTCGAGCATTGTCATCCTATGAGGGCTAAGCCAGTGAATAGGTTAATGAAATTTTTGTAAGGCTAGTATGAGAGTGAAAGCTATTGCACTGCGAACACAAGGAAGCGGGTCAAATCCCTGAGTGATGCAGCTTGTCTAGGGGTCTGCCCTGCCCATATGACTGCTTTTATGAGGTGTTCATGAGCTCAAGATATAAAAAAAAAAAAAAAACATTTAATTCAGACCATAAAGATCCATATTTGTGTTAGTCAGCGATCTTATCAACTATGTTAGTAGACATTAAAAAGGAAAAATATGTTAGCTTCTGAAAGTGCGAGGTACAGATAGCGTAGCGTCGTCTACTTCGCTCTCCCAATAGCAATCTCAACCCAAGTCTTCATAATCGGGCAGTCAAGTCTTTCGGCCAACACCCTGAGAAGCGCGTTGCCGCTGCCGCGCACTCGCGCTAGCATTGAAGCGACTCTCTTTCGCCTAATGGCAAAAAAGTCATCTAGCCGCGCCTCCGCGAACATACCAGAAGCACTGCAACGGCTTCGTGTTAATTACAGTAAAATTTTGATATTTGTGGTTTGTATTTGTTACGGATGTGGCAACATTTAACGTTGTTGTACTTACCTAAGCACTTCATTTTATAACATCATGAACTACAAAAGGCGTCTAAAATAAAATAGACCTCCTAGTTAGGTGGCCTGATGGTACCTTGTTCACCCACCTACCGCAGTCCGTGCATTTGTTTACTCGTGTCCCTTGCCACTGACTCACTCATATCTGTATCGGCGAGTCATTCCCATTCGTGGGTTGGTACTTGGTACTTCTACATAGTGCCCAAAGTAGAACTCAATGGAAGAGAGGAATTGGCCAGCTAGCACGGCACGAGTACCTACTAAAATAAATATATAATAAAAAGAGGTACTTACAGCTCAAGTTATTGTCGATCAAACTGATATCGATCTGCCATTCTGCCACTATTTATAGATTTCTTGCTATTTTATAATGTAAATTGATAACTGCATTGCATATTTTATAACTTAAGAAAATATTATCTCCAAGTGGATAATCATGGCGTATAGAACATACCGATGGGTACTTATTGTTACACAACAAGTAGCGTTTTTTGCAAATGCATTACATTTACAGTACGACGTAGAATTACCTTAGTAGGTAAGTTAGCGTCATCTCACGAGCAATTTGCATTTGCAGACGAAGTTATGGATATATATGTACAGTACAATAATTACTTTATTGCACACCAATAAAAGTTTACAAAAGTGTAGTTATAATAGTTAGTATTTTAAGTTCCGTATTATTATTAAATTAATTTTAAATTCAATAAGTGTATAATATTTCAATAAGTGTAGTATTTCAAGGACAGATTATATATAATCGTCATAGTCTTCTTTTCTCTTGCAATCTTAAAATTTGATTAAAACAAGGTTCATTAAAGTAGCTACGAACTTGTGTACCCGTTTGCGGCAGAATTTTGGCCAAGAACAGACGCCTAGTAAACAAATTTCATAATTAGAAGCGCAAAAATCGAAACAGTCATACACAAGCAATTTCGTTCCCATTCAATCCTAAAATTTCTTAAAGATTGGTTAATTTTTAGATTTTAGAGCAGGGAACATATAAGAACGAAAATTAAAAAAAAAAACAATTTATCTGGTATGGTAAAATTGACTTTCACGGAATTTCACTGAATTCTTCAGCTGTCTAGTTTTAATTGTGTTCCGTACTAACCATTAGGTATTCTTATATGCACTGGATATAACTATCTTGGGTCAATATATCATCAAACTATTGCCAAGCCAGAACACGATCGTTATTTCAAGTTACTAACATGCAAGTTTCTTGACAGGCTAGTGCGTGTCGGACGCTATTAAATTATACAATATCTACAAGTGAATTGTGAGCTGCTTGTAGGTTAGATAATAAGTAATACTAAGGTTATACGTGGTTATACACTTAGCTAGAAATTAATTTATGCTAGAGGTAAATGTTATCTCAAGAAGTTCGACCTACTGCATGAGCAACGTTGTACGATCATCTGGCGTGTCATTATTAGGAAAGAGACCATGTATTTTCTTGGTCGATATGTTCCTCAAGGCAAGCTTTAATTTAATGTTTTCACTATAATAGGGAAAGAATGGTCCTGAATAATTCTGGACGTGAGCCGAGTATTGTATTCTTAATCTGCTCAGTCAGCTATTCCTATTTAACCCCTTTAGGTAGTATTATACCGAAAAGTGCAAAGCATGACTCTTCTAGTCTTACCCCATTGGGCATTGGGATTGATCTGTCTATTTAGTTTGCAAGTACCTACGTACTTTTATTGCCTTGTGTTCAGAGGAGGGACAGATCTCGGTAGTCACTTCCCAGTTTTGTTTTTTGAAGTTTCTTTTTCATCCATTTTATTAGGAGTTACCTATGATGATCTATTGTTGGATAAAAAACTGAATAACCGTTTCTAATGCTCGATACTGATACCGCTAGACCAGACCAGGGGTCTGTAAACCGCGGCTCGCGGTCAGGTCAGTTGAGGTCCCCTCTAAAAAAAGTTGGTGAGCCCTGTCGTCCCTCCTATGCAATATTAGTATGAAATGCTAATTGCTGGGTTCACATATACAAATGGGCGACATGAAAGTATATAAAGTACACATTTATTACCATTAGAATGGAAAGATGAGTCGACCAACTTTATTCCACTTTTAACTCCATTATGTGTATCCAAATAATATGAGGTCGTGCCTCACTCCTGTGGCTGTGCCACACACATACATGATTCGGTTTTACCTGGTGCCTTTCCATATCTAAATTGCCTCTGTGTGGTTGCTAACCCACTTACACTGCAGAGGAACTCTCATAATAATCAATGGCTATGCACCTCCAGTTGGGCAACGGTCGACTTGCTCCGGTCTAGTCAGGGTACAATCCTGGTGACTCCAATCATACTTTGCTCATTAGTCACTTAGCCGGACGGGGAGGCTTTGCCTCCCCGGAGACCTCCACCTTCCCCATAGTCTCGCCTCGGTTGCTCCAACTCAGTCGACCGTGCCAGTGTGTTCCCGGACACACCTCACATGCATGGGAGCTCCAGGCTCCCTGTCCAATGTCCTTGACTACCAAGTGTGCTGTGCACTGCAAGATTGGACTAATACTAACAGAAAGAACGATATGCTTTAACCGTCTCCTCATCTTTCCACCTTATGATGCACTTTTAGGTCGACATAATAATATAGCAAAGTAAACACTCACCTGGTGTTCTCTATGGGCCATATGCCTCCTAGAAGCTCGTAGCTTCTAACTCGTCTTACGACCACGATTCCTGCTCCACTCTTTCTCTTGTTCACGGCAGCCATATCCCGCCATCTCTCTACCACAGTACCAACATGCAAAAAGTTAGTCAAAGCCAAGCATGGTGTTACCACACTACAAAATATAGATTGACATTACTAGTACATACCGATTGTTACATGGCGAATCGCGCTGCGCGCGACAAGCCCAATCATGGTGCATGGCATCATTATCTGTGTCATTATGGTGGCCTTTTATTTATCCAATCTTGGATGTAGGCCTCTTCCCACTTCCACTCTCGGCGACCCTCTGCCGGTCTCATCCAGCCTCGCGTAGCATAGCGTATGTAAGGTTTTTTAAAGTTAACGATCCTACATGATGGAATGTTCTCGCAAGACGACTGTGTTCTTGTGCTATCTTTTCTGTAACAGCTTGCCCTCCGACCCCGCCGCTATAGTAGCTACTCCCCTTGTGGCTTCAACGTCTATTTACCGTTCTAAAAAAAATATGAAGTAGGTATCTCGTTAATAGTATTGAATAAGGTGATATTGTGTTAGTTTTTAAAGCGAGGCTCCGGCCAAGATTTTCGTTCATATTGTTCATTGTCGTTTTTTGACAAAAAAATGCCTGAAATACATGAAACACACAACTGCGGCTCATTGAGCTTCCCAAAAATCGTTATTCTTTTACTTCTGGCTCTTTGCCTAAAAAGTTTACCAATAGACGTGGAGATCCGTGCCAGCCCTTTGTGTAACTGACGACGTGATTCCTCTGGGTTGCAGTTCCATCTCAACTATGACGCGTGACTCTTTCTCGCGCGAGATATAGCTACCTATCTCTTTCTGTTTAGTACTGTTTGTTAGTGACGGGGCATACTATGTCACGGGACAAGAGTAGCGAAGCATAGTCGTGCTAGACGGGCTGGAGTTCATGCCCCGTGCGGTAACCTGGCACGATAGTAGAGAATGTCCACAACCATTAAGCATATAAAAGGTTATCGTTCACAGCATAGAACATCGTAAATTCAGAGTAATTGGAACCACGATTACGACATAGTTATCATACTTGTTTATACAACGTACTTACATATATGTTCAAACGGTAACATATGATTGTGACTCGCGATTTAGTAGACTAGGAGGTCCACGCTACATTGTCCGCGGGAATGAAAATATTCGTAACCGAGTCGTTTTCAAGACATGTTTTTATTAAGCCTGCTTAATAAAAACAAAATAACGATCGCGTCTTTTGTGTAACAAAAGTTAGTCATACAAAAGATATGGGAAGGATATGGGTAACGGTCGTTACACAAAGGAATCAATTAAAATTTGTTTTCATTATAGAAAATTTGTTTTCAAGTCGTTTTCAAAAAACTGTACCTACTTAGTACGACTCAACCCTCTTTTTTTATGTACCATAAATTGTTAGCCTAATGAAGGGAAGACCGGCACATTTGCAAAAACATCCTCCAGTCCAGGGCTACTCTTAATATTCGAGATACATTAATAATACCTACATCGTATCGTTACGTTTCCATTCATTCAGATATGACATGGGGCACATGGGGCTTAAAAACATTGACTTGGAGAATCTTGTACGTCACCTCTACATGTATGAATTAAGTTTATAATTTTATTGGATTACGAAAAAATTACTTACTTAGTTTAGAGTTTCTTTCGGTTTTCTTCTCAACAGCGGTCCTATCTTGTGAAATGCCGGCAGATTCAGATTCAGACATGTTAAAGAGCCCCTGTGGCCTACTTACTTTTGACGAGGCGAACTTCGACTTTCCGACTTCAAAGTAGCCCCTTAGATAACCGCAACCGCACTGCATCCTTAGCGTGAGTTAAGGGGCTCCCTACAGAAATCAGCCAATTTGATAATTTTTACATCGTATCTAGTTTGTGGATTATAGAGTTATAATGTCCTATTTAATATATATTTTACTATGGTCTATGCTTAACACTTTGTAGTGACCCGAATTTTGATTTAACGACTGTGTATTTTATAAAAAAAATATTCGGTGAAGGACCAAAAATACACTAATCTCGTTTCTACTTTTATCCCCGGTGTATATGTAGAAAATATCTTACATTTTATTGTTCTAAACCATATTCCACAAAATTTGTTGTGAAGCTTTTTCTATTTTTCTCAATACTTTTCGAGAAAAACGCAAAAAACCGTTTCCACAACTTTTTCCCCGAAAAAATCGTAAACTTTGACGGCCTGTATCTCAAAGTCAGTGACATGTGAAAGGTACTTGATACGGTATTTTGTTGTGGAAAAACTATGTTATTATGATTAGCTATTTATAATATGGGAAAATCTATCGCAACAGATCGAAGGTCATTGAGAGCGGGGAGCCCCTTAAGTTAACGTGACCGTGCTCGCTACCGACAGCGTTAACGATTTGTACGGAAGTATAGTATTATATAATCTGTGGTACGGAGAATAGTACAGCGGATACTTTGTAGAACTACAATTCAATCGAGAAATACAAATCGTTTGCGCAGTCACTAGCGAGTACGCTCACTTTAACTCGTGGTAAGGGTGCTGTTATCAAGACCTAGCTTATCATTCTTATCTTATCAAGTTATCCACGTGCACGGCGGCTATAAAACATAAATCATCAAATAATAGTATAATATTCAAAATAATCATATCGCTCCATTATTAGGTATACAGAGTCTTCAGGGTACTTAAGATTCAATTTCATATCTATGGCGTAAACGGTGTAAAGGCCAAGGCAATTTATTGCCGTTTGCACCGTCTACGCTTTTTGCCGTCGATATCATATGACTGTTCAAATTTCAAAGCGTCAAGAGAAGAGAAACATAGAACAGCCATGCAGCCAGCGACATATCGATTATATTTTTGAAGAAATACCACTCACTACTCCAGAAAAGAGGTCGTGAGTTCGATGCTCAGTTGGACTGCAGTCGGTTGCTTGTATATTATTTTACCTTCATTATTCTTTGTATCAATATAGTTTTTTCAGTTAACGACATTGTGGCGTACAGTGTACAACTATGCGTTGTTCATCTTTACTCGTCTTATTAGTAAAGAACTTTCGATGTGTACGTCACTTGACAAAACGTTAATTTTTTTCAAGATGTTGGATACCACTTTGTCGACACGCAAAATAGGCACGTTGGATGTCGACTTGCGGAAAATGCCCCGCGCAACTAACTAACTAACCACTTTGTCAATGTTTAAAAACCTGTTGTAAATTACATAAGAAAATAGCTGTTTTAACAAAAAAATGTGTAAGGTCCCAATTTTTTCAAAGCTGCTTTATCAGCTTCTGTTTTCTGGAACTATTAAGTTTGTTTGTTACATTAACTAACAATATAATCAAATCTATAATCAATATAGTCAATTTTAAAATTTTAATGTAATTTTACATACATATATCGTGATTCACGTGACAATACAATAATTTGGTGTCTTGAAGCTGATCTGATGACGAAGATAGAAGGTAGGCATAGGAACTTCTAAACTTCACAATATAAAGCCATGGTTTTTGGGTTAATTTCAAAGTGACAAAGATGGGATCACCTCTAGTGGAATACAAATTCTTGTCATAAATTTGATCGTTATAACTCATTTCGCATAATGGCTTTCCTCATACCTACATGTTATTTGTCATTCATGCGGATTCATGCGGATCAATTAATGACTACACACCTTATGCGCAAGAACTATTATGACAAAAGTGGTTATGCACACCGACATTATGGGTTTTATAATTTATGCAACCCAATATGGAACCGAAAAAGATATTTTATTGAAATACCCAATACCCTCACAATCAAAGAAGATAATAATATAGTATCTAGATACCTACCATGACAGGTGTAGGGCATATAATGATAATAAGTGCTATATTTAATACTTGGTATAATATTTGAACACTTCTCACAATAGTATTGTTTGCATCGTGTCTGTACTTACTAGATACCTATATACCTACCTATGTACGTACTTATTCATAGCAGTCCCTACTGTCCCTATATACAGTCAACCGAAAAACTAGTTAAGCATTATAACACGCTCACAATGATCTGTACAACCTTAAGGCGCGTTCCCACTAGAGATGTGTTTTTGTGAACCAATAAAATAACTTCATTTACCTCTATCCTCGCTCAGCGCAGCTAATTTTATTGGTTAACAAAAACACATCCCTCGCTTCACATCTCTGGTGGAAACGCAGCCTTATTTTATGGATGTTATCTATAATCTATGTATGTATTTTTATATTATGTATATCGTCGTCTAGTACCCATAGTACAAACGTTGCTTAGTTTGGGACTAGGTCGATTTGTGTATGATTGTCCAAAACATTTATTTTATATTTATATAGGAGAATATTAGAAAAAGTGTTTAATATTTCCAATGCCGTCCTCAATAGCGCTAGAGCAGCAATAACATAGTATGAAAAAATCCAAGTTGTATATGAAGTGAACAGTGTCGAGTTGAAAACTTAATATTTTTGACCAGAGCAGTTCGTTCTTAGTTCCATTAAGAATATCCAGGGAAAAGGCATGATTTAGTTCACAGTGGCTTTTATTAAAAACACACCGCTTCTATACAAACTTTCAACGAACACTTTTACATGTATAAACATAATCTCCTTGTATTCCACGTATGTATAGGGACACTTAGGTGGATCTAGCTAGGGGGTCGGCACGCGTTTCTGTTTTTACTATACATTTTATTTCGATGATGCTCTTATGTTATTGTACGATGTTGATTCTTGTACGAGTAGTTAGGCATATTAAGTCCAACAAATGTATGGTATACCATAACGTCAGTTGACAACCAAAACTAAGTAACAAATACCTACTTAAAATAAAGCTCGTATCTCAGTATCAAACAACAAACTAGATACGAGGTTTTGGAAATAACTGTCTCAAAAATTGTCACCAGGCGATAAGTTTGTTTCATTTTGGATATGTTGATCCAAGTGAATGTTTTTGAAAAAAATATATATTATAGAATATTAGTTTATACATAATATAGCCAAAATTGGTGGGTGTCCCTATCTCGAAAATATAAAAAAAAAATATTGAAAAATTTAAAGTGAAAATTTCACTACTTAAAAGGATATTTGGAAATCCATTTTTTTTTATATAATACATCTTTATATCCTACATAGTGTGTATAAGTTACAAGAAAATCCATTGAGTAGTTTAGATAAAATAAAATAAAAACCAATTTTCGTTTTTTTTAATTTTCTCAAAAACCTGAAGTATTTCAGGGTCCTTTTTTTGTAAAATAGCATCTTACATCTGGGCTAATATATTAGCAAAACGGCAATCGATTTGGCTTCTGGGGCCGATGCCCCATACAAACACGGCTATACCCTTTGGAACAGCTGTCAAAACTAAAGTAGGTCTCTATTCTAGTATCCATAGATATTAATATTGTTATCGATACGAAACGTCAATTCAGTATGTTTTTTTTTATAAAAACCGCACGACATTTGATCTTGAGTGACATGACGTCGGCCTAAATCGCAAACCTCGTAACTCAATCTGACCAAATTTTACAGGAGGCACAAAAAACTTGATTACCAAAAATTTTGCATTAAGACTTACTTAGTATTTTTTTTACATAATGTTAAGTTAAATTTAGCCGTCAGATTGCTAAAACCTATTTTTTTGTAATCACCTGAACCTGGAAAATTTGGAGTTACGAGTTTTTCCTGAAAATTTTAGAAAGCTAATCGGGAGTTAAGAGCTTTGCTATAAAAATCCGTAAAAATAGAGGATAGTAATTTGATCTGAGCAAAGTAATTGTGGATAAAAAAAATAAAAAACTTGCAAATAAAAAAATATTTATTAAACTTTAAACAGAAAAGCCAAACTGGCTTCAAAAATGTGGGTAGTAAAATTATAATTATACATTTTTTTTTTCAACTCTAAATAGGGCTAAAAATACTATAAACTACAACTTTTCTCAAACAACAAAACAACGCTTCTATAATAATCATGCTCACGAGGTGACCGCCATGTGGGATCTTGACTCGACGATCATCGTCCCGATAGTCGTTTCGGCGAACGGTCTTGTAGCGATGAGTCTCGACAAACATGTTAAGAGACTCTCGCTAGATGGCTGGATCAAGGGCCAGATACAGAAGACGGTACTCCTCACTGGACACGGCGCGCATGGTCAGGAGGTTCCTCTCTCTGCAGCCCTAACCACCGGTAGCCTGGGCCCCTCCGGCGGCACCCTAGGTTAGGTTTTTTTATAATGTGTTTATATACTTTTTAATTTCTAGAGAACAGTTTGTATAAGGTTGGCAGCAGACTGATAGGTCGATAGTTGTTTATATCGGAAGGATCTCCCTTTTTGTACAATAAAATGATTTGAGACTCCCCAGCTCCTTGGAGTTTTCTGCATATCCAAAATATAAAATTTTATTAAATAGAGTTATTATTGGACCTATTAATATTTTCTGCCCAATTTTTAGAGCTTCGTTTGGAATATTCTCATGGCCCGGGCTTTTATCCTTCTTCATTTTTTTAATTTTTTCTATGATTTCTCTGTAGTCAAAATGTATAATAGGTGTATTAGGTAAGCTGTGTTTCGTGGTTTCGTAATACATTTTCTTTTTTGTGTTCATCGTGGTAAAGATTCCGGTAGAAGTCTGTTGCAATGCTTAATTGCTTATTAGCTATTTTCGTGTTTGTATCTTGCTTGTTTCTTTTTGCGCTTTCAATCCATGTTTTCTCTGTATTTAGTTGTTTATACGCTTTCTTTTGGCTTCCGGTGTTGACGAGGTTTTTTTCGATCACTTCCATTATGTAGTTTCCATAGTCCCTTTTTAACATTTGTTAGTAGTTTATAGAGATTCGCTAGTTCTTTTTTCTCTTCTTTAGTTTTTGATGGTTTCGACTTTAGTAGAGTCCGCCTTTTAAGTTGTTGTTTAGTTTCGTCAGTTAGTATTTCTTTATTACTTTTTTTCGAGGTGGCAGCCTTAAGACTTTGTTTCATGGCTGTCTCTAACTTAAAATAGAAGGTCTCTATGTCGTTGCTATTTTCCCACTGCATCTTTTCTATTTTTTCCTTTAATGTCCTGAGGTATTCTTGTTGATTTTTGTCGCACGATAAATCGACTATGTTCGCTGAATGTCGCTCGACTTCTTCTAGTTTTTTGTAGTTAAACGGTGTCTCTCACTAATCTATGGTCGCTGGGGAATATTCTGTTATTCAAAATTTCTATGTTTGTGAAGAGCTGTGAGCAGTTGCTCAGTACATAGTCAATCTGATTTTTGTGTTGTTTATCCGGCGTGGTCCAAGTCCAAAGGTGTGTGGATGTTTTTCTTAAATATTATTTTTATTACTTTGAATTTATTGGATAATGCGTATTAACGTTCTCGCCTTATATCCGGCTTACATTACGGACATAACTTCGTATTAGAAACGTCGGGATTTATAAATTAATTATTTAAAAACGAGATAAAGTCTCGACCAAAGTCACAGAAAGATTAAATAATTTACGTAGAAAACCACGTAACTAATCTTCATGCGTAAAGATCCACGCGAAGCAAACCTCGTATGTCCATGGCACGCAACCAAACGACATTTTCAATAGTCTAATGTGTTTAAATATGGTAAATATCTATCAAGAATACACAATCAGTAAAATCGTAGAACCTTATAACACATACCTGTTATTCAGCACCCGTTTTCTTCCTAAATATTTACGCAAAACTGGCGTGCAGTCACAATGCCATCGCAAACTGTACTGAAGGGAGTGGCGGGGGGGGGGGGAGATACGAGGTATTCCTTTTACAAAATGGCGGTCGGGAGTTGCGAGGTTTTCTATTTTGCTTTTTAAAAGTAAACGGTTTATTTTTGGTATTTAAGAGTTTTGCCGTTAGATGCGTTCAGAATAGTAGTATCTAAAAGTGTCAAAACATGATTTAAAAAAAAATGGAGTTACGAGGTATGCGATTTAGGCCGACGAATGAGAATATGGATACATTCGTTTGTATATGATTTAGAAAAAAAAAACATTCGTCTTGACGGAGGTTCGAATTGCCGCCATTATTGTTGTCATTTGTTTGTTGGTTCTTTGCTGTTACGAAAGTATAATTGTGATATTAAGTTTATTGTAATTCACATTTTAGTTGAAAATATTGTTTCAATGTAAATGTAAATTACAAATATTACAATAAATAATCTGTTTATGTATTTGTTCAGATTTATTTCTTACTGCATTAGTATATGTCGTTTTTAGATATTTTACAGGTAGCACTAGTGGTGCTGGTCATTTCCTTATGGCTTCTGAACCCATCTTAGAGTACTTATGATATGTGTGTAGATAAAGTAGTGTATACAACTGTAACTCGTTTTATGAAACGAGCGTCAGCGAGTTTCATAATAGGATCACACGAGTGTTTTAAGGCCTAATTATGTACAGTTGTATACACTACTTTATCTACACACATATCATAAGTACTCTAAGATGGGTTCAGAATCAGAAGCCATAAGGAAATGACCGGCACCACTAATGCTACCTGTAAAATATCTAAAAACGACATATACTAATGCAGTAAGAAATAAATCTGAACAAATACATAAACAGATTATTTATTGTAATATTTGTAATTTACATTTACATTGAAACAATATTTTCAACTAAAATGTGAATTACAATAAACTTAATATCACAATTATACTTTCGTAACAGCAAAGAACCAACAAACAAATGACAACAATAATGGCGGCAATTCGAACCTCCGTCAAGACGAATGTTTTTTTTTTCTAAATCATATACAAACGAATGTATCCATATTCTCATTCGTCGGCCTAAATCGCATACCTCGTAACTCCATTTTTTTTTTTAAATCATGTTATACTACTATTCTGAACGCATCTAACGGCAAAACTCTTAAATACCAAAAATAAACCGTTTACTTTTAAAAAGCAAAATAGAAAACCTCGCAACTCCCGACCGCCATTTTGTAAAAGGAATACCTCGTATCTCCCCCCCCCCCCCCCCGCCACTCCCTTCAGTACAGTTTGCGATGGCGTTGTGACTGCACGCCAGTTTTGCGTAAATATTTAGGAAGAAAACGGGTGCTGAATAACAGGTATGTGTTATAAGGTTCTACGATTTTACTGATTGTGTATTCTTGATAGATATTTACCATATTTAAACACATTAGACTATTGAAAATGTCGTTTGGTTGCGTGCCATGGACATACGAGGTTTGCTTCGCGTGGATCTTTACGCATGAAGATTAGTTACGTGGTTTTCTACGTAAATTATTCGTATCATATATTATATATATTATATCAACTCGTCTTTTAATGCCTCTCATTATGTATCAGTTGCATAAACTACTATTTTACAGCCGACTGTGCTGTACTTTGTGGTATTACTCATCTTCCATTCATTAGGTAGATGCATACTTATCGTGCATCTTGTTTCTGATATTACTAAATCTTATGTAGGTACGCCACGGTCGTCATATCAGCAGGACATCGGAATATACTACGCTGCCGCAACGTCATGACGTTAAAATTTCAATGATCAAAGCTACGTAAATTTAAACCGGTACCAGTTTTTTTCAATCCCTCTTGGATTGAAGTATAATTTGCATATAATTTACCTTTATAATTGTGGTTTTATTCATCTTCCATTTATCTTTAGATGCAAATCATATCGTGCATCTTGTTTCTGATATTACTAAACCTTTTATACGCCACGGTGCTGATATGACACGACATCGGAAAACACTACCTACGCAGCCGCCAACGTCGTACATGACGTTAAAATTTCATTGATCAAAAACGTCTGTGACCCCTGACGTAGCTTAGCTCGATATCTATATAAATATAGTCCCTTGGCATCGTCATATTGTTAATAACAAATATAATACGAATGTTTATTTCGGAATCGAAAGTGACAAATATAACACGTTCCAACTCGGCGTACTTTTTAGGGTTCCGTACCAAAAGGTAAAAAACGGGACCCTATTACTAAGACTGCTGTCTGTCCGTCTGTCACCAGACTGTATGTCATGATCATGAACCGTGATAGTTAGACAGTTGACATTTTCACAGATGATGGTATTTCTGTTGCCGCTAGAACAACAAATACTAAAAACAGAATAAAATAGATATTTAAGGGCGCTCCCATACAACAAACGTGATTGGTTGCGTTAACTTTGCACCTCATCAAACTTAACCCGGCCAATTAAGATGGGAAGTGTTTGTCCGGAACCCTCGGTGCGTGGTTCAACTCGCACTTGGCCGAAAGTGCCCGTAACTTTGTCGGCGTAATTATTTCTTCTTTACCTTAATTAGTTTGGTAAAAAGTATCCTATAACTTAAGATATCCAGCTATCACTGTACCAAAATTGGTTAAAATCCGTTCAGCCATGTCGGCGTGATGAGAGCCATGAGAGGACAAAGAAAATATTAGGAAAAGATGGCGTTGAACGGCTGGCGCCGCGCGTCCACGCAATCCTGCATCACGCTGTTAAGACTTTTCCTGAAATAATGTTAATGACCCCTCTCCATAGAAAACTGGTCTTCAATGCAATTTTAGAATTTTATAATAGTGTAGATAAGACCGCCTGTTGTTTACCTCTGCCTGTTATTTTAATGTATCTCATGTTGTGTTGTATATTCCTTGATGTTGGAGGTGTGCACTAAAGAGTAGGTAGGTATTTGTTGTTGTTGTTGTTGTTGTTGTTGTTGTTGTTGTTGTCGTACATGTGTCGTGGAGAGTATCATACGTTTTAACCTGGAAAAATACAGTCTCTGAAGTGTAAGCAAAACTTGTCATGCGGGAAATCCCTAATCGGGGAATGAAATGATTCGTCACTTTTCGACTTTACGCAATGGTGTTAAGGTACAAAAGTGAAAACCATTTTATTCTGCGACTGTTCATATTGAAACAAGAATGATCGATGTGTTAAAATGTTAATGCTTATTTTGTACGTCATTTAAGCGACGAGAGGCAAAAAACGTTCAACACCTTTTGTACTTTAACCTCGCAAATAAACTGTTTCCACGAAAGAATAACGACACAATTTCCATTGGTTTAAAATTTTCTATTTCATTAATAACAAACAAAACTTACAATCAGGTATAGAATCTAGTGCAGTTCCACTACACTGGTGAAATATCTGAATTCAACAATAAATATTCCGAAATAAATATAATATAATAATAAAAACAGCAGTATACCTACACTTAAAGTAATTCATATTCGAGATTATCTGCATACAAGTATAGGATGTGGTTTTCGCAATATTCAGTATACAAAGGGCTTAATCCATTGAACTTTCAACTGGGAAATTCACATGGCTTGATGAAATCACCAATTCAAAATGTCCACTTTTCAATGCATTACAGAGCATAATTTACATTACATTGATATAGTAATCTAGTTTAGGAAAGTGACATATTCAAATACAAGGCAAATTGCAAATCCCATATTACCAATTCCCTCACCATACACAAGTAATCACTCAATTAATCTATTACACTAGGCCTTCCTCAAATATGTGCGTCTTCTTTGGTCATCAATTTTGACTAAGTAGTAAGTACCAGGGAACAGTACATCTATGGACCCGCTTGGTTCATAAGGAGCTGTGTGGTAATTCTTTGTTCGGACTTCCATCAGTTCTGAAAACTTACTGGGCTCCACACTGACTCTTTTGTCTAAATAGGAAACTGTGTCATGCAGTGATGTGATCAGTTTTTCCAGCTTAGACCCAGCACTCATATCATTGCAGATATTGATTGAAAACATAGTAGATGCTAAACCTGAACCATAGGAGAACAAGGCAAATTTCTTCCCAATTAATTCTTCAGGTGATTTACTAATGAGGTAAGATACCAGGCCTCCATACAATGAAGAAGTATACATGTTGCCTATATTGCATGCAATATGCAGCGACGGCTTCGTCTTCTCATCAAACAGCTGCTGGCTGTAGGTAATAAAAGCTTTTTCCAAATCTCGATCAGAGTATGTCTCCACCAATTTTCTGTCACTGAACTCAGATAAGCCTGGGAACTGCTTCTCTCTGTCTTCTGGTGTTGTATTTAAAAAGTCATTAAAACAGATTCTAGCTAAGGATTTCTGCACTAACTTGCAGTATGGTGTGTGAAAAAGCATTCCATCTAAACTCAACAACCCTTTAAAATCAGGGTCATTTCTCCTCATTTTCTTACAGAATAAATTATAACAATTGTCTAAAGCACTGAGGTAGCATTGAACAGACAGCTTGCCATCAACAAAAGGAAACTCTGAGGCAAGATCTGGCTTGTAAAAATCATATGTGTGAGTCATGTACGAAGCTCTTATACCACGGTCAAATACTAAAGGGGCATTTGGGCCCACTAGCATAGCCACCGCTCCAGCACCACCTGTGGGTCTTGCAGGCCCTTTTCCGTACACTGCAATGTCACCGGCCACTACTATTGCCTTTCTGCCGTCCCATGAGGAAGATTCCACCCAGTTAATTGCATTGAAGAGAGCTGCGGTGCCTCCATAACATGCATTTGTTGTATCAATGCCTTCTACATCTGTGGCTCCTACTTTTGCAAACAGAGTCATGAGGAATGTCTTCACACTTTTGCTTTTATCAATAATGGTTTCCGTACCCACCTCCAGCCGCCCGATGTCATGGAGGTCCAGGTTGTTCCGCTCTACAAGCCGGTGCACGGCTGTGATGCACAGGGACTGTATATCTTCCCGATCGGTACAGAACCCCATTTTGCTCTGTCCCAATCCGATCGTGTATTTACCGGTGGACACGCCGTCGAATTTTTCCAATTCCACTTGATCGACGTATTGTGACGGGAAGTATAATTCCATAGCGAGTATGCCGACGTTTTCCACTTTCGCGCCCATTATTGCAGTTTTCCTTTGAAGCGACTTTCGTTGAGCGAATTATCGGTTAAAATGAGACGTGTGACGCGGTTAACGTTCGGGGGAGACTGCGGATCTCGCGCCGCCCGGGGTCTGACTGCGACTGGAGTCGACGTCAGCACCTCACGCGAGCGCCCGGTGCCGGCTGGGGCGCGCCATTGACCTACTACGGCGGACGGACTGACCACTAGCTGCCACTAACCGGTTAACTTTCTTCCACGTTATGCGAATAAACAATAACAGTATTTACGTCGCTATGCACGGTGCGAGTAGCGCGTGTGACGTCGGATCAATTGCATAAATTTTGTGACGTAAAACGGGCTACTTTTCCAATTTTAAGGGTTTTGGTTAGGATACGAATACTTTTCGCTGGATTGGATTGAACGTGTACGAAAACTTTTGACTTATAACTTGACACTGACATTTAGGTTAAGTATGATCTGAATAAAGGCGATATTCGCATTGCTGTCATAAATTGACCTGTCCAATAGCAACCATAGTACTTTACAATACCACACAAATTACGTACATCCAATGTCATTGTGACAATTTGTAATTTCGTCTTAGTTTCTCTACTTTTAAAAATAGGTCAACGACCACATATTTCATGAGGTCAACGACCGTATTAAGAATAAAATTGATTTAATATAATAAGATAAATAAATATACATAGATGATAGTGGACGGTGTTCGCCTAAAGATACGGCATTAGATGATCAGAAGGTTTCGTTTGGAAGGATGAACCTTTTGAACACTAAGAACATTTTAAGGAGAGCCATTTTATAGTGCAGGAATAGAAGGAGTTGAGACGTCATCTATTTTTTGTACGGTATTTTGACATTTCATGATCGGAATCCCATCTTGTGTGATATCCACTATAACCGGGCGGGAGGCCAAGACTCATTTTGGGTCACTTTGCCAGAGGAGTAAGTAACAGATAACCAACAGTTATCACTTATCATTATCTCGAATAATAAAAAATTGGGCAAGTGCGAGTCCGACTCGCGAATGAAGGGTTCCGTTCCATAAAACAAGTTTGTTGTATGGGCGCCCCCCTTAAATATTTATTTTATTTTATTTTTAGTATTTGTTGTTATAGCGGCAATAGAAATACATCATCTGTGAAAATTTCAACTGTCTAGCTATCACCGTTCTTGAGATACAGCCTGGTGACAGACGGACGGACGGACGGACAGCGAAGTCTCAGTAATAGGGTCCCGTTTTTACCCTTTGGGTACGGAACCCTAAAAATAAATAGAATTAAATAGGCAAATCTTATTACCTACCTATTTAGTAGAAATTGAATAACCTTAGGAATTCGATAGGATTATACTTTTTAGGGTTCCGTACCCAAAGGGTAAAAACGGGACCCTATTACTGAGACTTCGCCGTCCGTCCGTCCGTCCGTCCGTCTGTCACCAGGCTGTATCTCAAGCTAGACGGTTGAAATTTTCACAGATGATGTATTTCTATTGCCGCTATAACAACAAATACTAAAAATAAAATAAAATACATATTTAAGGGGGGCTCCCATACAACAAACTTGTTATAGATTATATATATATATATATATGTATAGGTACGGAACCCTTCATGCGCGAGTCGGGCTCGCACTTGCCCAATTTTTGTACTTTGAGAGCGTCTGCAATTTTTGCAGAATTTTATAGGTAGGTATTAAATAACTGGCTGATTGTTCCTTTGCAAGTCTTCTGGCAGAGTAATTAGATATTTTATCAGTTTGACTGATAAAGATATGTTATGAAGTTTGACCGATTCAGTAGACACACGGTAGTGTGTCCGCTAAGTTCGCAAAGCAAAACTGCGGCACACCGGTCGTGGGTTTAATATTACACGAACCATTTCGCCCTACTTTTGACCCCCAATAACTTAAAATCGAATTAACCTACAGTCTTGCAATTTCGTGAATATTGTAAGACCATCTGTTTGTTAACGAACCTATAAAATTAAATTAAAAAAATCTCTTACCGTTCACGAGATTTTGACGTCCGAAAATCACTATTTTTACCACTCACTAAGTCACTCATACAAATGTTTGACTAACTTCCAGATGACCAAGAAAGTTGAAATTTGTCAATCAGGTAGATAATAGTGTGTATACCAAATAAAAAATCAGAAACTTGCCAAGTCGCACTTTATACTTAGTTGCAGTAACCCAGGTCCAAGCTAACTTTTTATACTACTCTACCTAGTAGGAACTTTTACCTGCGACCGCTATCGTATCGTATCGTAATCGTAGACGAGTTATTGTGATCTTCTTTTCATCACCTATATTCTATACTTAACTACTTGTATCTGTAACATTTTCTTTCTTCTTTCGCGATAGTCTCAAAGAATAAGCCAATTTTAACGGATTATATCGCGTACATTATTTTTTTAACATTTCGCATCTTCATTATTAGAGCCTCCCTAACGTTGCAAGTAGGTACATGTTTGAAAATATATGACCCGATCCTGATATTATATCTCTTTTCATAATTCATTGCCCTTATCCCATTTATTTGTGGTCAACTCAGCATATCATATCTCTTTTATTATTTTTTATTCAAACATAATAGTCGCTGAGATGCCCCAAGTAACTTTAAGGTCACATGAACAATAAGTTACAGTCGCCCTCAGATATATCGCAGCAAATGATGCGGTCATAAATATCTGAACACGACTCTACTCGTGCGTGATCGTGTGTCAGACCGATGACGATGACGACTGTACAAACAAATAGCAAAAAAAAACTGTTTAAAATACCTACAAACACTCACTGAATTTGTAAACTGTGTGATAAACAGTGGCTAGGCCAATAAAGTGATGTGTAGTGACGAATTCCTTCGACTTTCACTCTGCTTTGCTTAACGGTGGAACCGTTACCCAAGGACGGCACTATGGCACACTTCGTCCGGTTTTTCTATCAAATATGCCGAAAGTTGACCCTAAATAATCTTTACTCTATACCAGAGGTTGTCTTTACTCTATACCAGAAATTTTCTTTACTCTATACCGGGTTCACGGATCCCTAAACGGATCATTGACATCATTAATTTATTAAGCTAAGCTAGTTCTAAACTTAATTTATAAAGTAAAAAGTTGCGATTAAAAGGCAAAGTTGTGCCGAAAATACTGTCGACCGCCCCGGGCCTCTCTGTTTGTCGCGTCGGAGTTTTTCAGAATGAAACTGTAGGTATGAATATGTCATGGCATTTACCTGTTTCACCTATTGACAATTCACTATACTTGTTTTATGCAAATAAAATTATTCTAATCTATTCTATTCTATACATACAAGCCTGGGAAATCGTCATACTGCCAATAAACACAAACATTTAAAGGACCACTCAAACGTAATATGATGTAGGTAGAAACAACGTAAATAAGTATTTTTTCTTATTTAGGTCCACATGTATCTGTGTCAGTAATTTATTTTGGCATGATGAGGGCCCAACGATATTCCGACCGATACATGGTGAAATGGGCCCCAACTGCTGCCACTCTAGCATAACTGTCATTATTACGAGACTATTTTTCGCGCGCGCGAGATAATTACCCGTCTCTTTCCGTGCAGTAATGTAAGAGAGTGACGGGTAGCGCTATGTCGCGCGACAAGTGTCGCGAAGCATTAGTTGTGCTAGTGCAGTTTTGGTTCACTCCGGTGATTTCATTTATTTATTCATTTAGTAATTACATGCAAATTTACAGTTCACATGACCAAAACATTTGCACGGTAAACACATGGAACACAGAAACACAATTAAGTAAACATAAAAGCAAAAAACGGTAAGACTAACACATAGAACAACAAACATTAAAAATAAAAGACAGCAATAATAAAAACAAGAAAAACAAGCTACATTCTGTACAAAAAGAAAAAACAACTTTTTACAACTACTTCTAATAAATAAAGGTAAACGTATATCAACTTGTGTAGAGCTTAAGTAGGCAAAGATTTTTCTGCAAAATACACCAAGACTGTCAGCAAACATGTCAACGTCAGCTTCGAGTGCAACGCGGTTTAAAATAGTAATCGCTCTCGCCGTTGGGGCGTTGGCGCCGCGGTGGGTGCGCGTGGCGGGGCCCGCCAGCAGCCGGCGGCCGCCCGCGCCGCATGCTCGCGGTACCAGCAATCCAATACGTTGCAGGACAGATGGATTATCCACTTTATTATTGAGGAGACAATAATAATGAACTATAAGCAACATTTTACGTCTCAACTCGAGAGTGTGAATCCCGATCATACCCGTCACAAAGAGACTTGGGTATAAGAATGGATAATACCCATACAGCCGCCTATATACGTATCTGGCGAATTTCTTCTGTATTTTTTCCACCATAAGGACATATTTATCCTCATGGGGATCCCATACCACCGCTCCAAATTCCAGCCTGCTACGAATATAGGCGTTGTACAAAATAATAGCAACTTTGACGGTAGAAAATTGAGAGGAGAGTCTAATAATAAAACCCAACGTTTTGGAAACCATCCTGCAAGTCGTCGTAATGTGCTGTCTAAAATCAAGCTGTTTGTAAAATCAAGCTGTGATGTAGCTGGATTGAATGGATATTATGATATTGATGAGTCTCCAGCGCCTAAAATAGATGAGTCGCAAACTTTCATAGAAAGGTATTACATATATGGAATACTGTTATTTTCTCGGGAAAAGTGTCTTTTTAAGTTTCTTACTTTCCATTAATGTATATTACCAGAGTTTGGAAGTTCGGAAGTAAATAAAACACAGACGTCAGACAACAATCACAGTCTTATCTAAATCATTGTTTACATCTATATTTACATTATTTTTCAGATCTTCGTCGATTTCATTCGATTCTTCGCACTTTACTGGCACAAATTTGTAGAATTTGACACCTGCAAGACAGAAACAATAGTAATAACACCCCAACACTAGAGATACTAGGAAACACAATTGGTGTTTCGTAAACTCACTCGTAAATCAAATTATAAGTAGGTAATTAAACCCCGACAAAAAAGAGGGGTGTTATAAATTTAACGTATATAGTTATTTATGTATCTGTGTGTCTGTGTATTTGTGCGTCTATCTGTGGCATCGTAGCTCCCAAACTGATGGTTCTATTTGAATGTGTGTGTTTTTTTTTATCAAAAGCCTTCTGTCGACATGGTTCTTAGCTATATTTGGTTCGGTCGGGGTTTTATTAAATTGTAAATAAAGGTATATATGTAGTTTAATGCAAATAAACGAATACAAATTGTACAAGAGAAATGTGACTTCATGGAACTGTTCTAAAGAAACAAGGTAAAACCACGGATCGACGATTCCAATAGGACAAGCTTCCAAACTCCCAATGCCTTAATTAATACAAACTCTCTTTCCGCCAACCCCGATAAAATTCTTGATTTCCTAGGATAGCGGTATTTCCACCAGGTTATACTAAATATGAAATGCAAAAAAATTGTTCATAAAAAAGTTACAGGAAGTTGAATAATATTAAACGTATAAGATCGACATCCTCTATATTATTTCAGTGCAGACGACAGCAGTATGAGTCACACAGGTCAGGTCACAATGTAAATTTCATGTCATTGTGTAGTAGTATATTTACAATTCCGCATGATAATAAAGCCTAAGGTAAAATCTATATAATAAAATTGAAAATGCCAGAACGGGATAACGCACTAGGGAGGAAGCGAGATGGCGCCTTACAAAACTCGACGTTCTTTTAGATCACGTTTCTCCAATACGATGCACGTTACCGCAGAAAAAACTATTCAAATCTATTGTCTAAATATGAGAATGGAATAAGAGCGTAAAAAATACCGTTTTCACCTACGTATTACCTTCACAATCGGCTAAAGAAATCTTCATAAAATTCTTCATTTCGCGACCGTCGACCATTTCCGGCGATACTCGGTTCTTCTCGCTCTTATGGCTCAGGTTCAAGTAGCCTAAAGTTTCTTTTCCCTATATGACTTATGTTTAAGTAGCCAAAAATTTTGGCGTCATGTTGGTACGCCGTTATATCGAAGTTTTTTACTCGAAATGTAATGACTACGCACTTTGCTTGACGTATGTTGTTTTCTCTGTCAAACTAAATGTCATCGGCATTGTCATTGTCAGCGAATTTTCTGTGCAATAAGCAAAAAGTGTTATGAAAATGCCGAGAATTGAAAGTATTAAGTGATTATGTTATTAATTTGTATTTTGATTGATCGACCATCACGGTTTTATTCAGATTGACCACCACGGTTTCGGGAGATGGAGGAATGGGGATGGCATGTTTAATTTTTGTTAAATTTGAATTTAACAGATTATGTATTATTATAAACACAAGAAAAATATCCTTGCAAGGCAATGTACTCATTGTTCTGCATCTCGGTGCGTAGAATGCGATGCGATAATGTTGGGTTAGTAAGACCTCAGCAGGGGTTGCGGTATAGGAAAGGTGGGCCAGTTTTGGGACTTAGAAAAATTTCGGTGTCGTGAAATTTATGTCAATATTACACCTCATTTTTATTAAAGTTTCCTTTAAAACATCCTATAATAAGCATGTTTTGTTCCTATAATAAACTTTTTCTCTCAGATCAATATTTACCGAGATATTGGGGTTTTTAAGGTAAAAATGCTGTATGAAAATATGGTACATGGGTTGAAAACCGAAAACTGTAGGTTAGGTTAGGTTTGTTTTGTGACCATGTATAGTGGAGCGAGCGTAGCGAGCGGAGCGTCAAAATGCTTGCTTACATGACCCTCATAAATAGTCTACTATTATTACGTACCTACATCAAAATATGTTTATGCATTTGAACCCCAATATCTCGGTAAATATCGATCTGAGAGAAAAAGTTGAAAGAATAAAATATGCTTATTTTAGCGTAATCTACTAGATTCAATCTAATTTAAGCCCAAACCAACAAAAAAAAATTAGTCCTAAAATCGGTCCAGCTTTGCTATACTCTGACCCTTACTGCTTATTTCTCGAGAAGATCTAGATTGTTCCCTATTTTCAGAGGATTCTTTTCCCACGGATTTGTCTGTTACTGAAGCGGCACTGCCTATTAATGGTTATTATTTTTACTTTTGTTTATTAAGCTTTGCTAGGCTTAGATTTGCTTTGAGTAACATTTGTACATGTATGTATTACTCTCCAGTCCATGTAAGTATACAAATATAAAATGTGTTGAATCCCTTTTGCTTATAATTAATTTTATTTCGGAAATACTAATATAAGGACGAAACGCGGTTTCCTTTTAAAAAGCTTTTATTTAACTTGCAATGACAGTTTCCTTTTTTCATTAAGTATATAATAATAAAAAAAAAACAAATTACATGTTCAAGTGTTACAAATAGGAAGTACATATTTCATTTACGCGAGCGAAGCCGCGGGCACGTCTAGTAATATATAACTATGAATATCAATTAATGAGTTAAACTAAAGCTACCTTTGTATTGTCTCTTATGGTATACCTGCTTGGGAAAGTTAGGTACTTTGACATCAGTTACATTGTCATTTCTATCTACGAATATTAATTAGGTAACTTGTCACCTTTTCTTACCTGTAGGGTTAATTCGAGTCGTAAACTTCTCATTAGCGCCCAACGTTCTGTCTTCCTCTTCATTATACAGGTCCTGCAACAAATCCATACTAATATTATAAATGCGAAAGTGTGTCTGTCTGGCTGTCTGTCTGTCTGTTACCTCTTCACGCTTAAACCGCTGAACCGACTTAGATGAAATTCGGTATGGAGAGAGTTTGAGACCCGGGAAAGGACATAGGATACTTTTCATCCCGAATAAATTTAGTGTTCTCGTGGGATGAGCGGGTAACACCGCGGGGCACAGCTAGTAACATAATATTACTAATTGGACCGTTCCAACGTGAGATAGTGGTTACCTAAAGACATTTTACGGGTTATTCCCACGTGTACCAACCACCACCAGCAAATATCAATTTGTTACCACTGGTAACAGAACAGCTGGGATTTATTTTTCCCAATCGTTACCAAGGCGTAACTACTGGGAATAAAATTATACATGGCCAGCAAGCTGGTGGTTGCCAGGCTACTGCATGTTCTTTATCATAGTCTTGGTCACCATTATGTGACCGTCTGTGATCATCCGTGGTTCTGAATTTGATAGTTAGTATGTTCAGAAGTACCTGAACTTTGTAGTTCTGCGCCGGCAGTTTAATCTGGTCCAGGGTGAAGGAGGCGGCGTAGGGGACTCCGTCGGTGCGGGTGCTCACGAACGCCGCCGCGTACGAGCTCTCCGACAGCTCCCGAGTCCAGATTTGCCAGTGCCGTTTCTGGAACAATCATTATCTTTATCTGTCGATTCACGATATCATGATATCTGACAGATGCTAACCAAGAAGGAATAAAGAAACGGTCACAGCTTATTTTAAGGAAACTTCCCAAAATGCAAAAGAGTGATTCTGTGTAAGATATTTGGAATTTTATCAATGTGACGTTACAATTGCCCATCGGGCACTGTTGACACATATTTTATAGTGAATTTACGGACTATAGTAAATTTTGGCGGTTGGCGGTATGGATAGATTTTAGCGGTTTTGGACCGCATTTTTTTTATTTACATTCAGTTTATGACGACCGCGAGACACCTCGATCATTTCGACACGCAAGCGTGGCCGGCGGCGGCGGCGCCCCACTGCTTTCTTTGGATTACTATGAAACCAGTGTCCCGGAGTCGCCGTCGCGAGTCGTATTCACCAAGACCCAAATGATATCTTTAGTACTCTTCTTTATACTCTATTTATTACCGAATCATTGTGGACCCTCAACCCCTGCTTCCCCATGCTGTCCTGGTTGACAGCGATGATGTCTCTGTTGAGCAGGATCTCCCTGAACTCGGGGCGCATGCGCGCCAGGTCCGCGCTCAGCAGCAGCGGCGCGGCCAGCACCGCCCACACCGCCATCTGCACGCGCGCCTGGTCGAGCGACAAGCCGAAGTTGCCCACTAACAGCTGGAAAAGCAAAACGACCAAAAATTCCGAAGTGTTATTTATTGGGATGCGACATTACTCCGAATTTTCATAAATCCGAAAGCTAATTCTTGTCGATGATAATATAATTTTATGTTAGGGTTGTATGATGCCGGGGCAATTTATGTACCTAATACTATATTTTGTGGATCTAAATGAAAAAAAAAATATGACATGGCGTGAAATTTGGGCCAAAAAATAAAAATTGAAAGGATTTTCGGAATTATGGAAAAAAACGGTCCCAAACCACTAAATTGTTATATTTACATATTATACCTAGTTTACGTGAGGTTTGGCACCGACTTCAAAGGGTGAGTCAAATGTAATCTGTAGTTGAACCGGTTATTTTTGGCTTTTTAGTTTTATTGAAGTCGGCTCTCTTTTTTAGTTTTTTTTTTTTGCTTTTTGTGATTCTTATAAAATACTTATGGCGGGGTGATCGGGGAGGTCTTGAAGGCATGCATCTTGTTTGAATTATCTCCTAACTCCTAACCGTTAAGGAGTTGTACCTTCCATCATCAGCTCAGCATTGGAAGATGATGACTACAATATGCAAATACTTAAATAGTTTTAAAAAATATATGAAAAATATTATGAGTGCCTATAAAATTTCAGGAATTCCTTCGATTCCTCATGGGTCTCGTGATCAGATCTTCACCAAAATTTTATGGAACCAACCTTGAGATGTCTATTCATGAACCTAAAAAGAATTTTCCAAATCGACTCATAAATGACGGAGTTCTGAGGTAACAAACATAAACAATAATAAAAAATAAAAAAAACATACACCCGAATTGAGAAGCCCCTCCTATTTTTGAAGTCGGTTAGTAAAAATAATGGGAATAATGCTTCGATTGAATGAATGATGCTTTCGGACACATAATTAAGCTTTGGATTATATTGTAGTGTATCCGCAAAACAGAGAAGGATCAATAGTAGGAGATCCGAAGATCCGAACCTACATCGACCTTCACCGAGCTGATATTAGAATGAAACATATTTTATATTTTAAACATTTCAATTTTAACGAGAGGGGGAATGTGTGACAGAGTGATCCGAGGTAAGTACCTATACTATGTAATAATAAAGGACCCAACATCGCTGTCGCACGTGATGGGACCTCGAATATATTATCATAGCTGGGCATTAACTCGTTAATCCGTTAATTGTTAATTAACGAAGTTAAAATTTTGATTAACGGATTAACTTTTAAGTTAACTTTAAAAAATGTTAACGGACACGTTAACTTCCGTTAATATGCCGAAGTCCGTTAATCCAAGTTAAAGTTAGTTACAACTGTAAGTCGTTTAAAAGGTCCATTGACGGTGTGAGGTCACTCTGTGCTTCGGCGGATATTCTAGCGCTGCAAGAAACTTGGTTGTTGAAAGAAGAAATTCCGTTACTCGGCACAGTGAGTAATGAATTCGCGTACACGGGAAGCTCGGCAGTGGATACCAGTGCCGGGTTACTGATAGGTCGTCCATTTGGTGGTCTAGGAATCCTGTATCGTAAGAGTGTTTTTCAGTCGGTGTCGGTCATTAATACTGAAAGTTCTAGGCTAGCGGTTATTAAAATAGGACTACAAAATCGTTCAGTGTTAGTGTTCAATGTATATATGCCTGTGAACTCTACGGAAAATCTTCCAATTTTTACGGAGTGTCTGGGAGAAATAAGTGCCATTGTAAAGGACAATAGTGATGTTGAAGCGGTCTATGTGTTAGGGGACTTCAATGCGCATCCCACGACGTTATTTTATAAAGAATTGGATGAATTCTGTGTGGATCAACAGTGGCATTGTGTAGACGTAGATATCTTGGGCAGCTCGTCCAGTACTTATACGTTTATAAGTGATTCACACGGTTGTAACAGATGGTTAGACCATTGCGTTGTCACAAAATCAGCGCGTGAAACTGTAACTAAGGTTATGGTGAAAGAGGACGTGTACTGGTCTGACCATCTGCCGTTAATCATTGAATGTGATTTGAGTAAGGTGCAAATAAAGTGTGACGTCGTAGAATCAACTCTAGAGGGGGTTTTATGGGGAGAACGGGAAGCTGCTCAAGTTGACCTATATAAATCGCTTTGTCATGATGGGCTTAAACAAGTACAGTTTCCCTCGGATTTTACCGCTTGTGCGGACGGAGTTTGTAGGGACTCTGACCATTTCATTGTTCTAGACAAGTTGTATAAAAATATAACTAATGTTCTAACTGAAGCGGCTAGGCAGTCAAGTGTAAGAAAACACAAGAAAAAATATGTAACAGGTTGGAACAAGTATGTCGCTGAAGCACACAGGGATGCCAGAAATAAATTTTTATTTTGGATTTCAGTTGGACGGCCACCTCAGGGAATTGCTTATGAGGAAATGTGTAGCAGTCGGAAGGTCTTCAAGTCACAGTTGAAGTGGTGTCAGGACCGGCAGGAGCAAATAAGAAGTGATATCCTGGCCTCCAACCACTCAGCTAAAGACTTCAAGACCTTCTGGAAAAATACAAATAAACATAATGTCAGGCGGGGAGTCCCTGTGAGCGTCGGTGGGGTAAGTGACAAAAGGAATATCGCTAACAGTTTTAGGCAATTGTTTACTGTATCCGCTTCACGCATATCTTCTAAGGGACTGATGAGCGATAGTGAGACCGTCGCCGGAGAAAATACCATAACTTTTACTGCGAAACAAATTAATACTATTATTAAAAAAATGCAGAGGGGAAAATCTCCGGGGCACGATGGTCTCAGTATCGAGCATCTGAAATATGCCGGGCCCCACTTGCCGAGAGTTTTGGCGATGTTCTTTACGCTTTGCTTACGACATGCTTACCTTCCTGATCAGCTGATGAAAACCGTGGTAGTACCGCTTCTTAAAAATAAGACGGGAGACGTGTCAGACTTTGCTAATTATAGGCCCATCTCGCTTGCTAATGTAATCGCTAAAGTACTTGATAGCTTGCTTAATGATCATCTCCGTAGTCACATAAAACTGCATGACGCGCAGTTCGGATTTAGGGCAGGATTGTCTACAGAGAGTGCAATATTATGTCTTAAGCAAACTATCAGGTACTACAAAGATAGGAGCACGCCAATATATGCGTGTTTCCTTGATTTGTCGAAGGCGTTTGACCGGGTGGACTATGATCTGCTGTGGGATAAGCTGAGTAAGACATCAGTGCCTGCTGAATGTATTTCTCTGCTTAAATTTTGGTACTCCAATCAGACCAATCAGGTTAAGTGGGCGGGAGAATGGTCTGATGAATACAGGCTTGAATGCGGTGTAAGGCAGGGAGGATTGACGTCTCCTATCCTTTTTAATTTGTATGTAAATGGGTTGATTGAGGAGCTTAGCAGCATTCATGCCGGATGCCATATTGACGGAGTATGTGTCAATAACATAAGCTATGCTGATGATATGGTGCTGCTGGGCCCCTCAATCAACTCCATTAGGCGTCTGATTGCGATATGTGAGAATTATGCCGATCGACATGGTCTTAGGTACAATGCCAGTAAGAGCGAGATGGTCGTGTTTAAGGCCCGTAAATATAATCCACAAAGCGTACCTGAGGTAATGTTGAGCGGCGTGGCTCTCAAAGTGGTTAAAAAATTCAAATATTTGGGTCATATAGTCACGGATAACCTTGACGATGACCTTGATATAGAACGGGAAAGAAGGTCCTTGGCAGTGCGGGGCAACATGCTCATTCGTAGATTTGCACGGTGTACAAAGGATGTTAAGCTGACACTATTTAAGGCTTTTTGTACATCCTTCTACTCGTGCAGTCTATGGGTGAAACATACGAAGCGCATATATAATACGTTGCGTGTCCAGTACAACAACATATTCAGGATGCTGTTTAAGCTCCCTCGCCACTGTAGTGCATCCGGCATGTTTGCGGAGGCACAGACTGACGGCTTTCACGCTATTCGTCGAAAAAGAGTCGCCTCGATGCTAAGACGCGTGAGGAATAGCAGTAACGGCATCCTGAGCATGCTGGCTGGACGTCTTGATTGCCCTATGTTGATGTACTGGGTGGGCATCTGTACCGGGCGGTTAAAATAATTAATTTAAATTTTAGATATAGTAAACACTAACAACTGAGTAGTTTTGTAAGTCCTAGCTTTTTATATTTTTTTTTGTTTTATAAATTTTTAATTTGATTTGTTACTAACACGATATGGATCTCGCATCTGAAATAAATGATTTTTATTTTTATTTTATTTTATAATCGTTAATCCAATGCCTACTATTCACCGCACGGCACCGTGGCGCGGCGCGAAAAAACAGGTTCAGGTTCAGACAAGTATGAAACGACAAGTGCCGGGCGGCGCGTGGCAGCGAGTGAAACAAAAACAAAACTAGATATAGTTTGCCGGCGCGTGCGAGTGAGAAAACTGCGAAGAGATTTGTTTCGTTTGATCATTTCATTACTTAGCGCCGGTGCTTAGAGTGACGAGAGTTTTGTTTGTTATTGTTATTATAAATTACTGTCAGTGATCATTTGCGTGTTGATAAAGAAGAGTGCAGTGTAATTTAGTTCGATAGAAAAAGTGTACTGTTCAGTGTAGTAATTAAAACTCATGGAAGTCACGGAATCGGATTCAAGCGGTCCTGATGAGAATCCATGGCCACATTTGACTGAGTATGTGGAATTTGTATCCAGATCGGGCCAGCAAATACTTTTTGCGCGTAAGCGTCGTACGTAAGTTCACTAACGCAACGATATAAAAATGCAATTTTACACATATTAACGGATTAACGATTAACGTTAACTTCCGTTAATTCTATCGAAATGTAACGCTTTAACGTTTAACGAAGCTAACTTTTTTGTAGCGGATTAACGATTAACGAAGTTAAATTTTTGATTAACGGTGCCCAGCTATGTATATTATTATCTAAGGAAGTGCGCACGCTCGGTATGTAAACTATGGAGGGTAGAATTAATAGGCAACCCAACGGCTGCACATTCTATATATACGTTTTATACTTTAACTCAGGATAAAATTTTATTATCTCAATGTTGCAACATTGAATAAAAGGTAATTTTTTTTAAGTAAGTAATTAAAAATAGCCTGTCCGGGATATTTTTAGCAAACCCTTTTTTAATATATATTCTAATAACCTAAATTCATTATAAAATATGTTTCATTCTATTATCAGCTCGGTGAAGATCGATTTAGCTTCAAATCTTAAACTACAACAGGTAATAAAAAAGATCGATCAACACCACCACCAATGACTGGTCTCAGTACTTATTAAATAAAAATAAAATGCGACACGAGCCGCGAGTCAAGTATTTGCCACCATTAGCAGTTGAAATTATTACAAGATTCCAAAGAGATATGCATATCTCTTTGGAATCATGCGTATTCTATTCCTATAAAGTAAACGTCCCTATGCTCGACACTGTCCCAAAAGTTGCCATCTTATATATGTTATGTCACTAGCAATAGAGGTGACAGCATGGAGTCTTACTTATTTTTTTTTCGGAACGCTAGTACATTTTGTAGCCTATTTGTATTCAGCCGGCAGCTAATCGACGCACCATATCGGGGTCGTTCCAGTGTCCCGGGCCGGCGAACGGCGCCAGGCGCTCCTGGTTGTCCCCGAACCAGTCCATGATGCTGACGAGCGACTGCCACGAGTCGTCAATATCGTCCCAATTGCGCCATAGGTTGCAGTTCTCCGCTATCACTGTGTAGTTAGGCTGTAGACAGATCATTCGGTTCTGATAGTTACATTTTTAGTGTGAAAAACGACTAATCACGTTTATAAGAAAGTAACGTTGTGATCCAAATTTCCGATTGGGTCCGGGACACAATTTTTCTTCAATGAGTTAAATCAATATTAGTAAGTAGCTTCCATGAGCCTGATTCTTTTCATTTGTGTGATTGGTAAGCAGTAATTACCGTCCACTTCACGTGAATGATTCTGGAACACTGATGTTTCTTCCGCGTGGAAAAATTGATTTCCTTATCCTTTAAGTAACACATTTTTTTTTCTATAATGTACTACTCTAATTCTATGTAATATACATGTTATGAAATTGACAAAAAGTACCAAGATACTGTTCGGTTCCAAGTAAGCCGGCCAGCTACAGGAGTAGAGCACCGGGCGACCTGTCTTATTCAACATCCTCCCAAAATCAGGATACCCTGAAAACAAAAGCATATCACATTATTTAACTGTCTTAGTATTAAAACAGTCAGCCCAGACTCGAACAAAGCGACTCCTCAGCACCAAAGAAAAGTAGAAAATGCTCATCATGTTTGCTTATGCTTCATACGCTCCAGTGGCGGATTATCCCTAAGGCAAAGTAGGCACGTGCCTAGGGGCGCAAGGCCGCAAAGGGGCGCAAAGGGCCCCAAAGGAGCGCAAAGGGCCGCAAAGAGGCGCCGATGAGGTTTTTGCCTAGGGCGCTCTGGACCTTTAATTCGCCACTGATACGCTCCGAGGAAGCTCGCATAGATTTTTTTATTATATACCACAGTCCTCTAGGCAGATTGCACGGACTTTGCTGCCAACCTAATATCCTAACATATCACAAGTCAAAGATACAAAATAATAATGTCCGCTTTGTTAACTTCATTGAAAACTTTCATTTCGGGCCGCGTTTACCAGCCGTACAGCCTGATATAGCCGATGCCCTAACAGATCAAGAGCCTCAGGAATTCTCCTATTTTTTGTCTGATGTCCATCACCAGGGTGTCCTCATATCGTGGCTTTTGCTGTCCTAGGATTTATATATATCGTCTATGAAACGTCAAATTTAAGAAGCACTGTACCGTGTTTCATGTCCTCAGGTTCTGAATAGCAGCCATCCAGCTTGATGTAGTCCGCACCCCAGCTGACCAGGGTGTCCACGTCGGTCTGCTCGTGCCCCATCACACCAGGATAGCCTGCGCAGGTTTTAGTCCCGTAGTCCTGGTAAATCCCGAACTTCAGGCCTTTACTATGGACCTGAAAGAAAACATTGGTATTTTATGAAACATAAGACTGTGAAATTTTCCTTGTGAAATACGTTAAATGCTCTTCAGTTTAGAATTAGTTTTGTGTTTAAGAAGTTCAAGGGATTTTAATATGATACTAAGAAATAATGTCACAATTCGCTATAAGTATAGAATTTCTAGGTGTAGGTAGATACTTATACAGTAGTTTTTATTTGAAATTGCTAAATGAAGGACATCAGATTCTTGTTTGGAGGACTTCTGTGCAAAACTTTAGCTTGTCGATGAGTGTTTGCTAAACGATCGAGCCGGTCAAGACTTCTGTCAAATATAATCTACAAGACTACAACTACGATTACGTAGTGCGTTCATATTTCCCGAGCATCTTTGTCGCTCAGGAAAGCGGTTCGTTCGTCGTTGTTCGACGGCCAGCTTGCCACATCAACCCTGCCAATGCATTTGTACGCCGAGTCCTGGTATATTTCAATCACTATTATGTGTGTTATATCTGCTGTTATAAGTGTGATATAATGAGAGTTACATACGTATTTCCCTAGCAATTTCATTCCACTGGGGAACCGGTTGCGGTCGGCGACCAGTTTGCCGTCGGCGCTGCGGTTCTTCTCCATCCAACAGTCGTCGATGCCAATGTACTCGTAACCAGCTTCTAAGTAACCTTCGTTCACCATTATGTCTGCTGTTCGCTTTATTAGTTTTTCACTGAAATAAGAAAAAGGTCCTTTATCCTTAAACTAGCTTTTGCCCGCGGCTTCGCTCGCGTTAAGAAGTATTATTATTAATTATGTATAGTTTTTGCGGCTTTACTTTTGTTTAGCGTGTGTAAAAAAATAGGGTCTACAAAACTTCTTTGTACACAATATTCTTGACTAATCTATGATTAGGCGCTAAAACTATCAAGCTACTGGGTGAACTTACTCGAGAGCAAGCAACAAAAAACTGTCCATGAGAGAATCAATGTTCTCTCAAGTCAATACCCGCAAATTTGAGAGTTCATGCATATCCGTCCAGCCGTTTTAGCGTGAAGAAGTAACAAAACATACACAGACTTTCGCTTTTCTAATATTACTGGGAAATACTTTTTATTTTATCATAACTCCACTTTATCAAATCAAACCGAAAACTCAAGCACTCAAATCAAGCGATCTCAGCTTTTACTGTACCAAATAAAGTTCACTTCAAAATTCATAACTCGAAGTGAAGCTAAGACACCGGGATATGTGTGCATTTTATTTGTATAAAGCTTTTATAATGTCCCGAGCCTCCGCTTATCGATTTGGGATATTCGAGATTGGTTTAATGATTCTAAGCCATGTTATAAGTTACGTCATGTTCTATTGTAAGATATTCAGGTTCTCTTCGTTGATGAATAAAAAATGTATTACTCTGAGCCAGATAAACGTAATTCAGAATTCTGAAATGACTTATTATTGAAAAGCTTGAATGTATTTATTACGGATGCAGGAAGTTTCCCGATCATTACTCCTCCCGTCCCAACGCGCCGCCCGCCTATAGGTACCGATTGACGACGTGTAGCGATTCACATGTTCACGTCATGTGCCCGCCATCATATTATAATCATATATCGCCATCGTAAAACTCACACCATCATTATCATCATCAAATTCTCATCACATTAGCAATAAGATCATATTACACCATATAATATTAACATCATCATTTTATAGAAGTATTAAAAATGAGCGAATACAAATGTAAGCATCCTGCCAATTTTTGAATAGCAAATTAATATTCACAAAAGTTTCCAACGGAAGAATTGAACTTTATATAGACTGGATAAGGATCAAAATTCCATATACAGCATTTAGTGGGAGGAGTCTTGGACGTGTCGGGTGTCCCGAGTGGGACGAGGCAGGCGAGCCTGATGAGTGAGACAGAGCGGTTGAGTGGGGCGAGACAGATGACGCTGTTGAGTGAGATGGAGCAGTCGAATAGAACGGGTCAGTCGAGTAGGTCGGCAGCGGCGAATGACTAGAGCTTTGGGTATAAATAGGCAAGGGCTTAGTAGGATGGGATTCATTTTTACTTGCGACTTCGACTGGGTAACATTATTGTCTGGCATTAAGGTATTAAATTTAATTCTAAGGGGAATTTCTGTCGGGATTACATTATTTTTCTGATCTATAATTATTTATTGAAATGTTGTGGGATTTTGTTGTTTGAAAGCTATTAAGCTTAATTACATGCCAGAAATAGTGTTTTGGTACATGGTTGCCAGATGAAAGATATTTAACCTTGCGGCTGTTAAACGAATATCTTTCAGACTCTTCTAGTTTTATCCGGGTTAGACGTCCCGGACACTTGCCATTTACAAGTGCAGTGATCAGTCTACAGATCTAGAGTAATCTATCTGGTGAACGCAAGGTCCACAGGTTGGGCAAGTGGGATTTCCACACTTGTTGAAATCAGATGGACCTCCAGGTTTGGTCTCATATACATATATATTTATATATTTGCATTATCTACACATATTAGGGCGGGTTACTCTGCGCTTCCGGCGTTTCTTCAGCCGCGTAAGGGGGGACCCAATTACACGGATTCTAGTCCAACCTCGGGTTAATCTCCCGAATTTATAGTTTAGCTTACTTAGGTTCCATACACGTTTAAATGTAAATATGAGGTTTAGGCCTCTAGTGTTTGTACTAGCTAGGGAACAGGGTATAGTGATAGGTACACTTTAATAGGAATATTAGGATAGGGTTCTTTATTTTCCGAGCAATCGGCCATTCATCATTAACTAACATAACATCTATTCAAATTATTTTAATCTCGTCAGATACAGTAAATGCAGATGCTAACCTACTGTTTTATTAGTGTTTATGGCTCGGGTTGTCTGTAGTAAAAAACAAAATCTTGTGACAGTTTATAAGGAATGGAATAGAGAAATCTGTTATTTAGACCTTTCGGATAATTAAAACCTTTGATTTTACATAGATATTTGTAGAAACAATTAGATAATTTTTACCGATTATGATTTAAAATTTGGTAAAGTAATGTACTTATAACAGACATCGGTAGTGTAAGATGGCAACACTGAAGATAAGTCAAATCAAATCAACTGAGAAATGACATTCGCCCTTTCAATGAACAGAAATAATATTAAACTATGTTATAATAATTTTGATAAGGAAATTGTGTATAGTATTGTGTATAGTATGGAAAACAAAGCATTCCTATGGCTGGATTTGGAGTATCTGAAGTGTAAATTGCTAAAAGAAGCCGGGGACTTATGAATGACAATAATGAAAGTTATTCGTTCCCGTATTTACATCACAGACCTCAGAACTGAATTAATTTATATCACAGAGGCGTAGAAGAATTCCTTTATCAGAATGAGTCAATCGAGAGTTGAAAGATACTACGAATGGACACAATAGTCTTTATGTTTCAAGGACGAATGACATTATTTTTGAGTATGGTTAAACGAAAACCCAAGTTATACAAATCTATTGTTTGTAATGAATGAAGTGAGAATTCAATTTAGTTCACGAGTGAAGAAAATTCGTGTTGTTTAATAACAAATATAGATAGTAAAGATTCATAGATTCTAGATAGATCCGGGAGAGACCTTTACTCTAAAAGAGCCCGAAGGCCAATAAAAGATCAAATCTGGCAATCATACGGCATCCAGAGAACATGGGTTTGGTGATATTTAAAATAACACACCAAACAGATTTAACAGAAATTTGTTTTATTTTCCGAGGAACGATTTTCCCTCAATATGTACACATGAAGTAACCATGTTTTTTACCCGATTGCCCATGTCATTAGACATGCTGGTAGCCGCCATTATTTTAAAACAAAACTAATTGTTTTTGGGATAATAAGATGAAAGCAATACTAGTATAACACAGCCAAAAGATAATATTTAGTATGCGGTCGAAGGATTTCAATAATACTCAGAATTTTATTCACCAAACAATTATCTCTTGTTTAGATCCAGAATCTATTTTAGAAACATCATACTAAAACTTACTAAAAGTATGAATTCCCTACCTTTATTCCATATTAAATTATCAGAATAAAACTATTTAATTTAGTCGAACATGAAAACTTAAGATTCATTAAATTTGTAATAAAACTTTATATTTTCAGTAACTTCAATCTACTTATAAATTGGTTATGAAGTGTATTTTCAAATTGTACATAGTTGCTTGTCTACCAAACATTTTTGAACAGACATGCAATTCCAAGAAAACAGTCTAAATTATCTTTCATCTTAGAATTCTAATAATATTTGGTTTTGATTCATATATTTATCTTTATTGTTACATAGAGTAATCTAATATATCTATAACTTACTTGTGGACTGAATGAGTTTATATTTCATATAGAAATAATATAAATAATATTTAATAAGAGTAGAATATCCCATACTGAATCATACTATAGGAATTAGGGATAGTTTTGAGGGCTAGACTACATAGGAAGGAATAAGGTTATATTTTAAGGATAGATAACATTAAATTAAGTTAGAAATTTAATCAGTATAAGGAACCAAGGTAGCAGTACGGTAGAGGAAGCAAGCAGTAAATAAATAATAGAATACCCGATTATTAACGATATACATTGTAGTATTGCACCATTTAGGTACAGGGTCTTACCGCGACACATCACGGCTACATACTCTTAAAAGGAACTGAGTTACTGCAACAACGTTGGATCCTGCCCTAGACGAATCACACCTATACAGATCACACTTTGGCCATTAGTATTAAGAAAAGTTCAAGCACAATTGTTTAAAGATCCTTTCATATCTAGGTTTGTTTAGTTGTAGGTTGTGGTAGACTAGGAGATGCTGTTAAGATATCCTTAGGTAATTGTTGTAGGGTTTTCCTAGGGTTTTGTTGTAGGAGTAGAGGTTGGAGTTGAGGGTGAAGGAGACGTAGGACCTGTACCTTTAGTTAGGGCTTAGCATACATTACGATTGGTGGTCCCGTGACTCAGGATATCTCGAGTTGAAGTACGTTAGCTAGTAGGAATTACAGTTGGCGCGCGTTCCCAGGATGTATTTATTTAGCAGATAGGTTTATAGGTGTTACAATTGGTGCCGTGACCAGGATATCTCGAGTTGAAGTACGTTAGCTAGTAGGAATTACAGTTGGCGCGCGTTCCCAGGATGTATTTATTTAGCAGATAGGTTTATAGGTGTTACAATTAGTGCCGGTGACCGAGGATCTGTTCAATTGCTGGCATGGCCAGAATATTCGTCGCATTGCTGTTCGTCGTGTGGTTCCATGTTTTGCTGTCTTCTTGCGTTTTGTAGATCGACAATTGTTATTCGTTTTGGAATTTTAGTGGAGTTGTTGGTGGCGGTTTTATTGAAGGGATCTTTGAACACTTGAGCTTTGAACTAGTTGCCTTACAGGCACAATTGCTGACGTGAGAGTGGAAAAGAGATTGGTCGTGATGAGTTGTGTTTGTGCACATCGCCAAGAAACACATTTTGTTGCATATTTATACACAAACTACAGTGAATAGAGTAGCTTCTTGATATAACACACTATATTTTTCTTATTTCACATAGTAATAGTACCTGAAACAAAAGATTTATATTAGAACAACGTGATATTTTTTATCATTCAATATTTTGCAAACAATAATTAATTGACAGGGCATTCAGCCATTTTGTTTTTTTATCTATAGTTCAATAGTGGATTGTTTGAGATACAATTAAATGCGTTACGTTAGTGTAAAGGCTTTACAAAAAGCTAATTTTTAATTGTGATTAATAATGAAATAGGTGTGTTATTTAAGTTTTAGATAATTATTTACGTTACATAAAATAATAATATCAAGTAATAATATACTTACTTTAGTTTCAATCAGATACATAGACAACTTTACTCAATATGTTCATATTATTAATATAACATAAGATTTAGATATTTAAGGATACATTTAATATTATTTATGCATAATTTACATAATTGGGAAAAATAATAATAGGTAATTCATTTTTAAATTAAAAATGTAAGCAAGGCAGAGTGAAGAGAAACGTCCTCGAGTTGGTTGATTTGACAAGTGACAGGTGTCATCGCTTATCTTATCAGTAAATGATTATGATATCGAGATGGAATGATTATTTAAATAAATTTAATTTTAGTTTAGTTATGAAGTCGGAATGTTGTAGGAAATTGAATAAGTAAGGTAGAATAGAGATTTCATTGTTCTTGACTACAGAATAAATGAGTTTGTGGAGATTTTATCTACTTTAGTTCAAGTTGTGTTGAAAATTAGTTGTGAAACTAAAAATAAGTTATGAGGTTACTAAGAACTTATTATTTCGGGGGGCGTAGATTTATTTATAGGCTCTAGTTCAATCTAGGAAATGGTTGGAATAGGATCTGATAAACATGACCAATGTTAACCTTTGTATAAGGCTTCTAGCTACAATATTAAGTTATTAACCTTTTAGCTTATTATAAGACTTGTTGGAAATATTAAATATAGCAGTTATAAGGAAAGTAGAAGGGTTAGTGATTTCATATCTCGGGGGGCGATCTTTGAGTTTTCTTTTAACACAATGAAACAAATGAAATGAAAGTAATTTTATTACAATAATTTTGGTACATTTATGGCTTATAGATTACCAATAGAATGACTTACTTATATGTTCACATGTAGTATAAGAGTATAACCACAGAATCAGAAAGAAAAGGAAAGCAGTTTAAATTTAATTTATTTTTGAAGCAAAGTAAATATGTCTGTATTGTTACCATCGGATTTTATTAAGGTATTCAGTTATGTTAATATTCTTATGATTAAGTAGATATATCTCCAGTCAAGGTTTTATTACACATTAGTCATGATACTCGGGTTACATTTTAGATGTATAGTAGATTTGGTCCAGAGCTTGCCGTTGAAATCCAAAAATCTGGAAAGTAAAATAAATAATTATTGAAACAAGTTAGATTAAATGTTATTTGTTATTGCACAAAGGTAGAAAACTATACAGTACATTCACATACTTTAATTTGAGATATAAACATTTATAACAGTAGTTTAGGAAAATAAATTAAATTCATAAATAAACTACTCGATTTCAACTGGAATGAAAATTGTAATCAGGTGATGGAGACAGACTTAAGAAAACAATAGGAAGAAGAGAATTAGCAGTAATTATAGGAGGAAATTAATCAAATGTCGACCCTGAAGAAGTACCTACTGTTGTTGAGCGAAGTCATTTCCATGAAAATTTGCATGAAGATATTTTTAACAACTATGTTCTTCAGAATTGAAACAATAATAGAGAATAAGACAATAATATTACCTTGTAAAGAAGTCGTAATAAGTTACAGCAGTAGATGTAGGGAGTTAATGCCATCCTCCATAACTTTAGCTTCATTCAAGATTAGTTTGTACTGAGAAATTGTCAAGATTTGCCAGCAGTCTAAAAATAGAAAACAGAAGATATTAGAATCAAGAAAAGAGCAAAAATTGACGTACAGAAGATTCAAGACTTATTTTATAAACAGACGCAGTTAAAACTCTTGTTACCTTACATTTTGTTAGTCTGTTACAGGTGGCGCTGGCGCAGAGTTCGACTTCATTGCTTCTTATTTAATTATCCGGGTTTTCATTATTTTTGCATAAATTTTGAGATATAATTTATAACCGTTGCGCGAAGGTTAACGTAATTGTTTTGATTCTGTAACAAAAACAAATCTTGATTGTAAACATACAACACGATTTTTCTTTGCTCAATATTTTAGTCAGATCATAGTGATATGCGTAGAAAATAGTTACCTTATTATCGTAGACTCATTTTATCACAGTTTTCTTCATAACAATCCGTTTTATTGTTCATTATTCTTCTATTCGTAATTTCATTCCCATTTCATAGAATAGATATAGGTTATGAAAATTTTTTGACATTTGACATGTCATAAGACAGTGTTACCAGGTTAAAGAGATAAGATGACATAAATAGTAGGCTATTATTAAGGCATAGATTCACTTTACCGAGTTCATAAGATTTACGTAACATTTATGGAAAATAGACAAGTACATTTTTTATATATATTATTTAATTAAACAGTGATAATATTTAAGCAATATGTAGTATTCAATAGGGATATTAAGATAGGATCGATTAAGGAACCGATTACAGACGAAATTTTTTAAAGGACAATAGTGATGTCACCATATACGTTGTACCGCAGTAAAAGTATTGCAACAGTATGAGAAACGAATGAGTTGTAGGAAATTTTAACTAGAAGTCGCTAGAAGAATATTTCATCGAATGATTTGCGTAATGGTTCGATTCCATTAATACGTATTTTGAGGTTCTTTAATAAGTTTAAATTCGATAAGTTACATGGATGATTACGTAATGGTTCGATTCCATTAATACGTATTTTGAGTTTCTTTAATAAGTTGAGATTCGATAATTTTCAAAAGAGTAGTTAGAGGTGAATCGAACTAGGTAGATAAAATAATTATGAATTTTATTAGAATATAAAAAAAAAAAAAACGAAATGTGTGAAGTGGATAGACGTTATGATTATTTATATTAGAGAAAATCTTTATTTTGAATTTGATGTAAGAAGTAAAGGGGAACTTGGGATATTATAGGAAGGTAAAGTAGTATGGATTTTGAATACATAATGGGTGGTGTTCTTCTGACTAAGTCGATGCGGTAAAACGAATGTAGGAGCCTGTAGTGCGATGTATGAGAGGATGAATGAGTGGACTTTTTGAGTTGGATGTTGCCTGTATGTATTCAAGCTAAGTTCGAAAGTATTCGGATCCGAAAACGGGGGGTCTTCTATCTTTAGAGGTACGAACGGGAGTATTTTCTAAAGACATCAATTGCTTTGCACATACTTAGAAGTTAGGCATAGTAAATCGAAGTTTCGATTTAAGACCGATGTGCGGTAGTTTGTGCGAAACAATACTCTACAGTGCCTACGGGCTATTCTTCATTGAGCACGAGCAGGAACGTGCTGGTTTCACACACACCCATGTCAACGAATAGATTGGCCAACTGTATATTTTTAAATAAAAGAATTGTGACTTAGTTTATCCGTAAAGGCAGGATAAAACTAAATTGGTATATTTGTATGAACTTCTGGTATTATAATAAGTTCGAGCATAATTTTGAAATATAACATTATTTCACAATTCAACAAGTAAGTCTATAGTCTTACAAAGAAAAAAAAAAACACAATTGTATGATTATAGAGCTGAAATTGGCTTGTTTATTTTTGATGTGATACACGCACCAAGAAAGGAGAGTCACATGTGATTTTGGAGAAGAATTTGAAATCGGAATCAGTTATTGAATTGAAGTAAGGATGAATATTCAGTATCTGTACCAAAGATCTTGCTATGTTGTCTGAGGAGAGTTTTGTCAATTCATCGAAGAATTCGTACAATGTGAATTCGCAAATGAGGCTGAGCAATGGGCAGGTCAAGTTTGAGGTGTTTAGGCAAAGCCGAGCTAATAGGGCTTGTTTGACTCACAACCAAACACTTCTTACGATGTGGTCAAGATTTGGAGAAATATATTCACGATTCAATGATATTATTCTATGGTTTGAATTCTGATTCAATACACAAGTGAGTTCCCAAGTATTGGTTTAAACACACACACACTTAAGGGTACGAATACTAACGGATTTAGAATATCCAAGATTATCACAAAATGTTATTTGTTTTAAGAATAATTTGTCTTATATATATATATTCTTTTATTGTTTTTACAATTTAATAAGGGAATGCGAAGTTCTACGTTATTTGACGATGTCAATCCACTTCAAACTTTCGCAGGGGGGCGGTTGTAGCGATTCACATGTTCACGTCATGTGCCCGCCATCATATTATAATCATATATCGCCATCGTAAAACTCACACCATCATTATCATCATCAAATTCTCATCACATTAGCAATAAGATCATATTACACCATATAATATTAACATCATCATTTTATAGAAGTATTAAAAATGAGCGAATACAAATGTAAGCATCCTGCCAATTTTTGAATAGCAAATTAATATTCACAAAAGTTTCCAACGGAAGAATTGAACTTTATATAGACTGGATAAGGATCAAAATTCCATATACAGCATTTAGTGGGAGGAGTCTTGGACGTGTCGGGTGTCCCGAGTGGGACGAGGCAGGCGAGCCTGATGAGTGAGACAGAGCGGTTGAGTGGGGCGAGACAGATGACGCTGTTGAGTGAGATGGAGCAGTCGAATAGAACGGGTCAGTCGAGTAGGTCGGCAGCGGCGAATGACTAGAGCTTTGGGTATAAATAGGCAAGGGCTTAGTAGGATGGGATTCATTTTTACTTGCGACTTCGACTGGGTAACATTATTGTCTGGCATTAAGGTATTAAATTTAATTCTAAGGGGAATTTCTGTCGGGATTACATTATTTTTCTGATCTATAATTATTTATTGAAATGTTGTGGGATTTTGTTGTTTGAAAGCTATTAAGCTTAATTACATGCCAGAAATAGTGTTTTGGTACATGGTTGCCAGATGAAAGATATTTAACCTTGCGGCTGTTAAACGAATATCTTTCAGACTCTTCTAGTTTTATCCGGGTTAGACGTCCCGGACACTTGCCATTTACAAGTGCAGTGATCAGTCTACAGATCTAGAGTAATCTATCTGGTGAACGCAAGGTCCACAGGTTGGGCAAGTGGGATTTCCACACTTGTTGAAATCAGATGGACCTCCAGGTTTGGTCTCATATACATATATATTTATATATTTGCATTATCTACACATATTAGGGCGGGTTACTCTGCGCTTCCGGCGTTTCTTCAGCCGCGTAAGGGGGGACCCAATTACACGGATTCTAGTCCAACCTCGGGTTAATCTCCCGAATTTATAGTTTAGCTTACTTAGGTTCCATACACGTTTAAATGTAAATATGAGGTTTAGGCCTCTAGTGTTTGTACTAGCTAGGGAACAGGGTATAGTGATAGGTACACTTTAATAGGAATATTAGGATAGGGTTCTTTATTTTCCGAGCAATCGGCCATTCATCATTAACTAACATAACATCTATTCAAATTATTTTAATCTCGTCAGATACAGTAAATGCAGATGCTAACCTACTGTTTTATTAGTGTTTATGGCTCGGGTTGTCTGTAGTAAAAAACAAAATCTTGTGACAGTTTATAAGGAATGGAATAGAGAAATCTGTTATTTAGACCTTTCGGATAATTAAAACCTTTGATTTTACATAGATATTTGTAGAAACAATTAGATAATTTTTACCGATTATGATTTAAAATTTGGTAAAGTAATGTACTTATAACAGACATCGGTAGTGTAAGATGGCAACACTGAAGATAAGTCAAATCAAATCAACTGAGAAATGACATTCGCCCTTTCAATGAACAGAAATAATATTAAACTATGTTATAATAATTTTGATAAGGAAATTGTGTATAGTATTGTGTATAGTATGGAAAACAAAGCATTCCTATGGCTGGATTTGGAGTATCTGAAGTGTAAATTGCTAAAAGAAGCCGGGGACTTATGAATGACAATAATGAAAGTTATTCGTTCCCGTATTTACATCACAGACCTCAGAACTGAATTAATTTATATCACAGAGGCGTAGAAGAATTCCTTTATCAGAATGAGTCAATCGAGAGTTGAAAGATACTACGAATGGACACAATAGTCTTTATGTTTCAAGGACGAATGACATTATTTTTGAGTATGGTTAAACGAAAACCCAAGTTATACAAATCTATTGTTTGTAATGAATGAAGTGAGAATTCAATTTAGTTCACGAGTGAAGAAAATTCGTGTTGTTTAATAACAAATATAGATAGTAAAGATTCATAGATTCTAGATAGATCCGGGAGAGACCTTTACTCGACCAGAAACTTACTTGGGCGTCCCACATAGATAAATTATGTTGCCGATTAGGTAGTGCATGCTTTGCGCTGCGCCGCCTCGCTCGACTCGTGCCGCGCAATGTAGTGCGAAGTTGCTACTTCGCCACCATCCACTCTTTGCTACAGTACGGCACGGAAATATGGGCGCGCGCGGCAGACTGGCATCGCGCTTTTCGGCAACAAAAACGAGCTGTGCGATGCATAGTACAGGTAACACAAGAGCAGTCAGCCAGGCCATACTTTAAAGAACTGGGTATATTGACACTGCCATCCATAGCAATATTCCAAGTAGCAACATACGCACACGTCCATCTGTGCGACTACAAAAAACGCACAGATAACACCACCCGCCTACTGCGCGATCCAAATAGGCTACTCCCTTTTAAACATAGACTTGCAAAAACCGGAAAATTGACTCACGCGATGGGTCCTACTGTGTACAACAGGCTACCTCAACCTGTGACCTCGGCTTCATCCTTGCAGTCATTTAAAATAAGGTTAAAACATTGGCTTCTCGAGCACACATTTTATAGTTATGAAGAATTTCTAACTGTTAATCGTCAATGTAATACTAGCTAATTTATTTTATTATTTATTTTAATTATACAACAATTTTATAAATTATTATTACTTCTAAAACATTGTATTGACATGTAATAATTAATTATTATGAATAAACGAATATGAATATGAATATGAATATGAATACTCTAAAAGAGCCCGAAGGCCAATAAAAGATCAAATCTGGCAATCATACGGCATCCAGAGAACATGGGTTTGGTGATATTTAAAATAACACACCAAACAGATTTAACAGAAATTTGTTTTATTTTCCGAGGAACGATTTTCCCTCAATATGTACACATGAAGTAACCATGTTTTTTACCCGATTGCCCATGTCATTAGACATGCTGGTAGCCGCCATTATTTTAAAACAAAACTAATTGTTTTTGGGATAATAAGATGAAAGCAATACTAGTATAACACAGCCAAAAGATAATATTTAGTATGCGGTCGAAGGATTTCAATAATACTCAGAATTTTATTCACCAAACAATTATCTCTTGTTTAGATCCAGAATCTATTTTAGAAACATCATACTAAAACTTACTAAAAGTATGAATTCCCTACCTTTATTCCATATTAAATTATCAGAATAAAACTATTTAATTTAGTCGAACATGAAAACTTAAGATTCATTAAATTTGTAATAAAACTTTATATTTTCAGTAACTTCAATCTACTTATAAATTGGTTATGAAGTGTATTTTCAAATTGTACATAGTTGCTTGTCTACCAAACATTTTTGAACAGACATGCAATTCCAAGAAAACAGTCTAAATTATCTTTCATCTTAGAATTCTAATAATATTTGGTTTTGATTCATATATTTATCTTTATTGTTACATAGAGTAATCTAATATATCTATAACTTACTTGTGGACTGAATGAGTTTATATTTCATATAGAAATAATATAAATAATATTTAATAAGAGTAGAATATCCCATACTGAATCATACTATAGGAATTAGGGATAGTTTTGAGGGCTAGACTACATAGGAAGGAATAAGGTTATATTTTAAGGATAGATAACATTAAATTAAGTTAGAAATTTAATCAGTATAAGGAACCAAGGTAGCAGTACGGTAGAGGAAGCAAGCAGTAAATAAATAATAGAATACCCGATTATTAACGATATACATTGTAGTATTGCACCATTTAGGTACAGGGTCTTACCGCGACACATCACGGCTACATACTCTTAAAAGGAACTGAGTTACTGCAACAACGTTGGATCCTGCCCTAGACGAATCACACCTATACAGATCACACTTTGGCCATTAGTATTAAGAAAAGTTCAAGCACAATTGTTTAAAGATCCTTTCATATCTAGGTTTGTTTAGTTGTAGGTTGTGGTAGACTAGGAGATGCTGTTAAGATATCCTTAGGTAATTGTTGTAGGGTTTTCCTAGGGTTTTGTTGTAGGAGTAGAGGTTGGAGTTGAGGGTGAAGGAGACGTAGGACCTGTACCTTTAGTTAGGGCTTAGCATACATTACGATTGGTGGTCCCGTGACTCAGGATATCTCGAGTTGAAGTACGTTAGCTAGTAGGAATTACAGTTGGCGCGCGTTCCCAGGATGTATTTATTTAGCAGATAGGTTTATAGGTGTTACAGACGATCGAGATGCCACCAAATACTATTTTTTTAATCTATTAGGATAACGCGGGTCTCTATCCATACCTCAAAAGCAAAAAAAGAACCCCCTTATTATAGGATCACGTGTAGCTGTCTTTCAGTCCGTCTGTTACAATCGATTTGCTGCAAAACTACTGGACCTATTAAATTGCAATTTGGCGCAAATGCTTTCAAGAATTTTCTTGACCACAAATAAAATTTCAAAATCGGTGGCATTTTCGTAATTAACGTCCCAACAAACCATAAAAATTACACCCGTACTCATATTTAGTCATTTCAACCCCATCGCACCCCAACAGGCGACCCGACCCGATAAACCATTAAAGCATTACCAATGGATTTTCAGACTGTGTCACCACATTTCTCCCTTTTAGGGGTTGAATTAAAAAAAAACCTGAAACACGTGTTTACTCATTTATTGTTAGAAATACTCCTGTGAAGTTTCGAATAAAATAGTCTAACTAATCTTCTTTCCCCATACAAACTTTGGACCCCCATTTCACCCCTTTAGGGGGTAAATTTTGAAAAATCCTTTCTTAGTGCACCCCTACACCTTATAAGGAACCTACGTGCCAAATTTGAACTCTCTAGAACCAGCGGTTTAGTATTTAGACATTTCAACCCGATTTCACCCCAACAGGGGAGATGGTAACTCACGTCCGCCACGTTGGATTTTAAAATCGTTGCGGTTTTTGTAATCAGCGACCCGATAAACCATTAAAACAATACCAATGCTGATTTTCAGACTTTGTCACCACATTTCTCCCTTTTAGGGGTTGAATTAAAAAAAAACCTGAAACACGTGTTTACTCATTTATCGTTAGGAATACTCCTGTGAAGTTTCGAATAAAATAGTCTAACTAATCTTGTTTCCCCCATACAAACTTTGGAACCCCATTTCACCCCTTTAGGGGGTGAGTTTTGAAAAATCCTTTCTTAGCGGATGCCTACGTCATAACATCTACCTGCATGCCAAATTTCAGCCCGATCCGTCCAGTGGTTTGGGCTGTGCGTTGATAGATCACTATGTCAGTCAGTCAGTCACCTTTGAGTTTTATATATATAGATTATCATGTTAAAGAATACGTTTACAAATGGTTTGATCTGGAAAAGCCCTGCATAGACCTCTACCGCGAGTCGAACTTTGAACGAATCCTAAGATCTGGTAGGCACTTCCAGGGTCCATCCCAATAAAGATCGAATCAGGTTCGTCTTAATCAGGACGTATTGAATATTTAATAAAAGTAGCGTGTAAAACAAGTACAATTACCGAAACGTACTTTCCGTTTTGTTGGTGTAGGCAACCCTAAGGAGTATAACACGCCACACAACGTGCTACAAACAACGCCGTTGCACGTCATTCAAAATTACCAATCAGATACTAGTAGGCTAATTCCTTTGCAAAACCGGCAAACAACAAAAGAGTGCGGCTTCTGTAGTGGCTTTATTCTGTGATATGGTATGGGTACTCTTGAGTACTTATATTCTTTGGTACGTACCTTATGCATTCGTCAGGATACGTGGTGCAGTCGGTGATGCAACGGTAACGTTGCCACGTCAACCAGCCCATGGGCGGTGTCAGCGCCAGTCCATTGTCTAGAGCTAGACTTGTGGACACTCCACAGCAGAGGAGAACAAGTAACAACATCTGCAACAAATTCATATTGTATTATACAAATACAACTAAATATAGTAAATTTTAGGGAAATTATTATAACAGAGTCTCTCCCTTTCACCGACAAGGTTACAAAGACTGGTCTATCCCATAGAATTTTAATTTTGTCGAAGACTCTTTTTCCATATTTTCATAGGTCATCGTATGGAAGCTATTAGATATTACTTGACTTTAGTATTTTTACTACAATTTCACGAAATCCCTTATCTACTGGTAACACGTAAATATCGCGATTATTTAAAACAGCTCGTTATATTCTATCAGTGATTTAATACATGTATATTATAGTAAAACTGATATCATTGCTTCCTGAACAATGGCAGCTATTTAACACAGTTTGGTGATAAGAGCGGATTGTGTGCGTGTTTTGAGTTGGTTGGCAGCAAAGTTAAATCCAAGGAAGGATACCAGGTCAGTACCTACCCGAAAATTAAAAAAGCGTTCTGTTTAAGTCTCAAGGAGTGTATGGATGGATAATTAATATTTAAAACATGAGGCTAAACTTTTGTACAAAATTTAAAAAATAGGTTTTAGTAGTAGTAAGATAAGACATATACTTATATCAATTGTATGTATACTAACAGTGTCATAGTTGCATTAAGTGACTAATAAACTCTTTAAATAAAGATTAAAAAAATGCAGTACCTACTAGATGGTTTAACGTGTGTCTGTCTGGGGCATCGTAGCTCCTAAACAAATTATCAGATTTTAAGTTGTTTGTCACCACTAACAAATGGTGTGGCGTTAAACAAATCTCTGGGGCAAGCCGGAGCAGATTTGGCTTACTTTAAATCGCAACAAGCAATCGTTGAAAATAAAAAATTTACACTACTATATAAAAGTTGCATCGCACGTATTTTTCTTAAGATTGACTGAGACTAACATCCTCACTCCGTGCTTCAATCAATGTAAGGAGCAATAAACTTGCCCAAGGGCTTATTATCCCGCCTCTAAGGCCCTACTAGATCTGTTCTAAGGCTTCTCGGCTTGATATCCTTCGGTCAAATCATTCGTAAGGAAACCGGTTCAAAGTTTGGACGTCTCGTTTTCGGTCACGCGTAGGCGGGAACAACGGACCTAGTGAGTACATAGTTTAAGTTACTCATTATATTTGGTTGCTCATTCAATTATGGAAAGAAAAAACTGTAAATATTGATTTACGGCCGTTTTTACGAATAAAAGGAGTGTGATCAGCTGTATTAAGTATTTTGGTTAATATTTATTTGTTGTTTGTGTTTACGTTCGGAACGCGCACGCGTAATGGAACCATGAATGTCAGGCATACTGATCAAATATTTCTGGGATAAACTATAAATAGGTACGTAGTTGTACTGGGGGTGTAAACAATCTTTTTTGAGGATGTCAATCGATTCTATTTTGTTATTGGGATCAAATGACTATATGGGACTAACAACTCAGACTGCTCCAAAAGTCAGAAATCACCGTCAAAGTTCAACATTGATACAGAGCGCTAAAAACGCTCCATACAAATCGCCACTTACATTGTGACGTCATTCTGTGAGTTGGGTGCCAATATTTGTATGGAGACAATAAGTAATTTGCCATTTTCTTCGTGACAAAGTACGTTTAAGTTCACGGCTGGCATACAATTATTTATTTTTAAATTGTGAGTATTCTGAAAACAATTTAAAGATATTTAAAAAGACATTAAAGCGTACCTTTGAAGTCACTTATATCAAAAAGATTTTTTTTTTCATTGTATCATGGATGGAGCAAATTTTATTCATATTATGACTACAGTACAGTCGAGTTCATTTACATCTACACACTTACGAGAACAAAAATATCTGAACAGGACCCTATTGTCAGGAGCATAAAGTCGTGTCCTGATATTTTTGTTCTCGTAAGTGTGTAGATGTAAATGAACTCGACTGTACCTACGTTGTATTAAATTCAACATTATTCACCACCCCTATTCAATACTAGTTGGCCCGATAGATGTCGTTTTGTCAAAAACCAAGCTTGCCAAGCCACTTTCGCACTTTTCCCTAATTTTTTCGTCATATGAACCTTACTCGAATTTCAAGAAATAATTCATAAAATTTGCTATTAATATTGGTCCACGTTGAAAGAAACAAATTTAATGACCCCTTTTTATTTTTAAAGCACTTTTTAGGGTTCCGTAGCCAGAGGGTAAAAAACTCCGCTGTCCGTCCGTCTGTCACCAGGCTGTACCTACCTATCTCATGAACCGTTATAGTTAATAGACAGTAGAATTTTTCACAGAGGATGTATTTCTGTTGCCGCTATAACAACAAATACTAAAAAACAGAATAAAATAAATATTTAAGGGGGCTCCCATACTGCAAACGTGATCGGTTGCGTTAACTTTGCACCTCATTTGTATCCAGCGCCATACATACCAGGTGCAAACTTAACTTAACCCGGCAAGTTAAGATGGGATAAGTGTGTGTACGGAACCCTCGGTGCGCGAGTTCGACCCGCACTTGGCCGGTTTTTAAAGCACTTTATTTCATTGCTGCGGCGGCACGGGCACGATGATGGAATTGCTTCGCAGTGGTGTTCAAAAGGTTTAAATATTACGACTTAAATTCCCACTTTGATCCCAAACCAACATGCATATAGTGTCGCCCTTACACCTACGCCCGATAATACCAAATATTGAGGAAATTAGGAAACCTAAGCCAGGTTTATGGACACTAAATGTCAGTAGCCAAGCCAGGCTGCAAAGTTGGATACCTCGAGCCCCAATTCGCAGAAAGTAGAACGTGCGAAAATTCCGCCGCCAGTTAAAACCGTAGTGATTATATGCTCTTTGGTTAAAACTATCTGAGACTATTGCTCGAAATTAGAATGGCAGTAGGTATATCATGCTACGACGTGGTTGGCGCAGTGGTAGTGCAGCTACCTACTGAACCGACGGTCCTGGGTTCAAATCCCAGCAAGGATGTTTTCTATATGTATTTAAGTATGTATATCGTCGTCTAGTGCCCATAAGGGTCGATTCTCGCTCATCACACAAAGGAATCAATTAAGTTTTGTTTTAATTAAAGCCTTTAACTATGTAATTTTTTTTTTTGCAATCGACCCATAACAGAAGCCTACTAGAGTTTATATCTACTGTGGGACACTAGATCGATTTGTGTGAGGTCGTCCGATAAAAAAACGTGTACTACCGTCGAGGAGTCCATAACACTTGATTCCCACCAGCTTACCTTGTTTTAAAGAATTTATAAAAGAAGAGGACACCATTTGTATTATGTGTACAGCTGTTGCTCCCAATGTTTGAATCAAGCAGACCATTTGTTTCAAATATTGGAATATATTTGGTTCAATATTTTCCAGTAGTACTATAGTAATAAATACTTTCTGTTAATTAGAGGCAAGTCCCATGAAGTTTGACGGTTAGAAATAGTGGAAATGCTTGTATTTAGTTAAAATCTGACGCAGGATTTGAAACAATCACAAACACATAATATGTACAGGCGTGGGCGTCGGCAGAAGGATGCAAGAGATATTCGCAGAAAAGACCAAGTTTTTTTTTTATTTTACTAAAAGGCTTAATGTGTATTGAAAGTTAAAAAGTATATCATATCACTTGCACCCCCCTAACAATAAACCTGTCTGCGTCATGTATACGGGGTAGATCTAAATAAAACTTTAAACATCTATAATTAATAATACTCACTTTTTAAATGAAACTTTTTCAAGTAAAATAAATATGTTTCTACTTATGAAAATAACAAATTGAGAGACGCGACTTTCACGCCGACCTCAGCGAGTTGAGACTGCGTCTGCCTGTGGGTGGTCTGTATTTATTCAACTAGCAGATAACCATTATCAATGAGGTCTGGTTTTATTATCGGTAGCATAATACTAATGAATAGTTTATAGATTAAGAGCTGGCAGCAAAAATTGCTTAAGTTTTTGCGAGTTTGAAAATTAGCAATGATGAAAATCTGTTGCCCTAGCACAACTATGCTTGGCGACTCTTGTCGCGCGAGATTGCGCTACCCGTCACTCTCTCACATTACTGCACAGAAAGAGACGGGTAATTATCTCACGTGAGAAATAGTCGCGTATGACAGTTACGCTAGAGGACACTTGCCGGAACATCATTTTAAACAAAAAATATATAAAACCGCGATTAACACAAGCCGGGCTAGCGCAACTGGCCGCGACTTCGATTACACTACCCAGGTCGTCTTGCTCGCATAATATAGACCTAATATTTTTCACGTGATGAAAAATCGCAAGCCGCAGATTTATGTATATAGAGACGTACACTTCTGTGAACCGTAGTTTGAGGTAGTACCATGTATTATTGACATTGTAGTTCTACCAAGTAACCGCTAGGGCGCTGCACTATTCTCCATACAAATCGCTTACGCAGTCGCTAAAAGGTATCTACAGCCCGACACAAAAGAGTAGAAAACGGATGAAAAAGGAACTAAAATTTTTCATACAAAATTGTTACCATATTCAAGCACTTTACGTCAAAAATGTGAAAAATGTGACAGTTGCGAAGGAAGTGGCGCCCTCATTTATTTTCTACTCTTTTGTGTCGCACTGTACAGAGTACGGTCTCGTTAACTCATGGTAAGGGCACTGCAGGGTGAACACTTTTTGCATGAGAATAGTTAAGAAGACAGAAGGGTTACGCGGTCGACGTAGCGGCCAATTTTCAACTCACGTGGCTGACGTACAACGTACCTGACTACCTACCCCACATTAAGGCATGTGACGGATTTGCCCTAAGGCCTAAAAAGCTTAGGGCGGCCAGTTAAGGGCACCATATTAGGTAATCGTGACAAAATTGCTGAGAAAGGGGCGGCTGGTACTTGCTACATGGCCTGGGGCCTAGATAGGCGAAGACTGCAAATCCGCAACTGCATTAAGGCGGTTATCACACTGGCGCCGCATCCCGCTGCAAAGTGCGGAGGGCAATAGAAAATCGTCCGCACGGAGATGCCAAGTCAGTGGACAGAGTGTGCTGTACAGCTGCCGGAAAACTTTTTGAGCATAACCTTGACTGCGCAATAGCCGATTTACGTACAAATGTACGTAACGCAGATCCGCCATTTTGGTTCAAAAAGTTTGCCGGCAACTATACCATGCGGTTATTTTTATACAAATCAAGATTCTAGTTTCGCATTCGCACTTCGAAGCGGGATGCGGCGGCAGAGTGTAAGTGTAAGTGTAACTGCCTTATTGCGATAAGGCGGTTATTACATGATGAAACGTTTCACAAATAATTCGTAAGCTTAATTAAAAATTAGGTATGTTAAGTATAATAACCTATTCTCTTAGCAAAGTATTGTTTTTATTCGACGCGCCCATAGTACCCTACCCTAATCAAAGTGCAAGTAGTAAAGCAGGGCAAATACTTACGCACGATATCGTATACATATTAAATATTATATAAATAAGAACTTGCAAAATATTGACCAATCTGTTTACATTACGACAATTTGATAATCCGTGCTGGCCTGTTAATACTTAAGGTATAAATATCGTAAATATTTTCAAAACATAAATGAAAAATAATGTATTAGCCCGTAAAATATGTATGTATCTGTTATTAGTATACATAAGGTAACCATACTGGAGATGCAAGTACACCGCAATAAGAATTGTGTTTCCAATAGTGAGTTCCGAGAATAATAATAGGGTACAGTACAACATAATAGCTCCCCGCAACAAGTAGGTAATCATAGCACGGGTCGTGGTGTACCCGGGCCTAAGACCCGGGCCCCCATGCTAGCATTTACCGCTAGCTGTGGAATTTAATTTCACAAGAATTCTGTATAGCAACTACGATAAAACTCAGCAAGAATTCATGCATACATGTATTTGGGCCAGCCTTGAGCCTCCATTGTAGGGAAATCGTTCAAAATAGTAACAAAACATAATGTTTCTTACCTTTTGTACCTGAACAGATCTAATCGTTAAATCCTGGGTCGTTGAACTAGTTATTACTAAGTGGCGCCATCTTTTGTAGCGTTAGGAGAAACGCAGCTAAACTAAATTTTCCAAAAGTATAACTGATATCACAATAAAGAAGTCTATATGTCTAATTCCGTGTTAAAATTAATCGATTTTGTCTTTTACAAAGTTTCAGACCAATTCATAATGCAAAGAAAACTTATGCTGATACACTGCGCACCGAATGGCACGAAAGGAATGTTGATTCCGTGAAAAGAAACGTCAGAAGCCAAACGTAAACAAAGGGCCGTGGAGTGAAAGGGTGACGTTAATTTGAAAATTTAAGCAAAACAAACGAAACAACAATGTGAGACTGTGAGTCACCAATTGCGCAATTTTGTACCATACTGACCCAATGTAAATAAGTGTTAATTTCACAATATCGAAGAAACATCGCGATCTAAATATAGAAGTGATATCGCGATCGGAAACCCCAGAGGAAATGGTCCGTTGCAGGTGCAGACCCGATGACTACTAATTGCGAAAAAGTTGTTTCATATGGTTTCATATTGGCTTTTGAAGAGCCATGGGTTCGACATATAGAGAGATCTTTAAATTGTATGATTTAATACAAAGTGGAGATTCGAGGTAAATATAAACTGTACCAAAATATATCCATGGCAAGCTCAATTATTTAGTGGTACTCTTTATAAAAAAATGGCTATTGTAATTTACAGATCCGTGGAGAGTTTTTTAAATGAAAGCCGAATAGATATAAATGTGATATTACCATGCAAAGGAATTGGGGTGTTACATTTGGCTGTTGGCATAGAGCCTTTGGAAAAATCCAAGGAATGCACAGAAAGTCTACTGAAGCATGGAGGTGATCCGAATTTATGGTAAGTGCTACTTACTTATTTCATTATTATAATAAATAAGAAGCCTATGAAATTATGGTGTTTTTTTATATAATTACTATGACTACAAAACTGCAAACCAATAAGTATAAATTCACAAGTCACAGACTTTTAATCACAGGATGTCTAAAGCTATTGGGCACCATTTCATCCCTCCAACGACTTTCCTTCGTTATCTGGTTATATTAAAGGGCCAATAGTGTAGTATTACTATTATAATATTATAAAAAAATATTTACATACTTACCATGAATAAAAATCACTGTTTGATTTTCACTTGTTTATAAATGCTAAAATTTCAAAATTAAGTAGATACATACTTTACTGTAACAGTTTTATACTGCTATTGACTAAAGTATTTACAGCCAAAACTACATAAAGCATTTGTAAAATATTTTTATCCTGCAATATTATTATTGGCATGACTCACACATTTTATTTCCCCTTGAGCAAAAGACAACCAACCATAACAACTATTAAATAATTTGACCTGGTGCTGCAAATAATTGCAGTTGGTAAATGTATTAATGAATGAATTCATAAAATAATACTTATAGGGTCTTATTTGACCATAGTTATACAGAAAGCGACCAGCGTACATTTTTTGTCAAAGTGACTTAAGTCTTAATCAATTAATGAGTTTGGTCGCTATTTTCATTATGAAAAAAAATCTTTTGGTCGCTTTCTGCATAACTACGGTCATTTAAAATGACTGATCTAAAAATTCATAATAACTAAAATAAAAGCATAAGAGGACACAGGTGAGAAAAGTGTGAGAGTGCCAGATTTTTGGATGTATCTGACTATTAATGTGCCATATTAGTGAGAATACTGCAGTCTGTGAGCAATTAAAATAGCCTTTTGAGTTAGGGTTAAATCCGTCTTTGGCATAACTGTGACACGCAACTCTTTATCGCACGGCATAGACGGCCAGTTTCTTTCCTGTTAATACCGTACAAGTAAGACAGGTGACGCTGAGTCGAATTTGCATATGTAATGTGTAGTAGTGATTTGCTAATATCTTACCGCGACTAAGATTTTCGCACATCACCCTGCCGAATGGTTTTAGCCTGACGGCCATTACAAGAATTCATAGATTACCCATAAATATTCCTTCCATCTATCTACAGAGCAAATTTTATTTTTTTACAGCACTGATGACGGCGTTACGCCAGTTCACATCGCAGCGATATGGGGTCGGGTGGAGAACCTGAAACTCCTCCTGGGCTGCGGTGGAGACCCGTCCCGGGTTGATCTGGATGGGCTCTCGGCCTTCAACTATGCTGCATGGGAGGAACAGTGGGAGGTGTATGACTATCTACACAATGTTGTGGACCAGTTGGATGACACTTTTGGATCGCCTTGTGCATATACTTTAGATTTAGGTAAGATAGTATTTCAAATATTTTTTTTTAAAAGCAGTAACAGTACAGTAAGTGAGAAGAGAACAATTCAATGTTTCAGGCGGGGTTTGAACCCGCGTCTGCAACGGTTTATCGGGACAACATGGGAATGTTACCTATTAGACCACAATAAAATAAATAAATACCGTAAAGATTCTGACTTCAGAATCGGCACTGTCACGGAATTTTTAATACATTTTTATTCATTGTTCTCGTGTAGATCAAACAAATATTATTTTAGAACCCATATATCCTACAACATAACTAGAACTTACGTTTTACTTCTGTTTTGTCTGTGAACAATTAGTCTTAATCAAAACAATTTTGGTCATATATGTTGTGAAGTATGACAAATATAACAATTAATACAAGGTTGACTCCATTCTAATTCATTACAGTTTTGGAACCATGCCAACACCACTGTAACCTTAATTAAGTTTCTTTATCAGTGCACGATTTTAACATATTTTTATTTATGGATGGTAGTTGTAGTAGATAATGTTATATTACAGTACTTTATTACATACACAAGGAAATAATCCTTTGCATTTCTTCATACGTTGTGGTAAATGCGAATAGTTATTTATTATATGCAAATAGTTACTTCAATCACTTATCCACTATTCCACCATTTTTTTCACGGCATATTTTTCAGTACTAATTTTGTGTATAATTATAGATAATTATGATTTAATTGTTTTTGTTTTTAAAGAGAAGCCAGAATAAAGTTCATAGTCCCAGAAGGATGATAGTAATATTGATAATATAAAAATGGCCCCATATAATTTTTCCAGATAAAGTGTTAATGACTACAGACCATGTGGTCGCCGAATATGAACCTGTCACCAACAACCCTCTGCATCATCTGTCCACCTGCAGGAAGTCCGAGATGGTACGCGACTGGTGCGAAAAGACCAGTCTAGTCATGAACAACCTGTATCCTACGATACTAGGAGAAAATTTACTAGAAGATGAATCTGCACCCTGGACAAACTTAACCAAAAATATCACCCTTGATCTCACGAAAGATAGAGTTTCAAACGAAACTAGAACAAGCTATAAAACATGCCTCTCGAGTAGACCTGAAGTAGAAATAAGCGGCGTACAAAGGTTAGAAGACACTGTTGATGAGAATAAATGTTCATGTTCTTGCCAAGATGCAAAAGATTTGAAAAAGCAACGCATGAGTGTATACGAAAACTTTTCATTACCCGGCTCACCGAACAGTATTACGCATGTTAATTATAAAACTAAAACAAGTTTAAGGAAATGCAAGAAGCACACATTGAGTTATGACATGGAGAAATTGACTTTAGACGATTCACAGTCATTATTGACTGAAGATAATTCACAGATGGACAAAGCTTTGATTGTGGTGCAGAACAAAACTAATGAGTGGTTGTCTAATACTCAGAATGACACTGATGTTAAGGCCATGAATACTAGGAGATCATCAGCGAGCAGCGGTGTGAGTAGTAATTTTTCTGGAGGCAGTATCGTTATAGCAAATGTGCAGGAAGAGTATAAATATCAGGATGACGAGGAAGATGTTGTATTAATTGAGAAGAGGCTACTTGTTTCGCCCGTGGTGTAAGTATACATAAAATCTAAAGCATGACAATAGAAAGAAAAAGATATGTAACTAGCCGATCGGAAAGATACTAATATACAGCACCTATCTTGGTTTGTCCCGCTACACGCTGCCGCCAAAGTGTCAAACATTTTTGATACAGTACTGATTTGCTTCTATAGCTGTTACCTATCTTTTCTTTTTTATAACCTAAGATTTGAAGTATTATCAGCTGTGTAAATATTGTTTTACATTATGTACGAATGTCCATTACATTACCTAATTTCCTCGTCTAGTCTTCCAGTAGATGAGGCAGCAGATGTGACCCCAGACCAGACCATAGTGTCTGTAGCCTCGTCGCTTCCAGCTTCCGTGGTATACGACAGCAACACCCTTAGAGCAGAACTTGTCAAACTGGGATTCAAACCCGGACCCATACAGGACGGAACCAAAACACTCTACTTGAAGAAACTTCAGGCGCTCAAGAAACAACCCATTGTTGTCAATAAACAAGGCAAAAGTAAGTTTACAAAAAAGTATTTCACCATTTTGATTGATGTCAGTGTCATTTTATTTGATTTGCTTTGAGTTATGGGATAATTTTGGTGATTTTAATTTTTATTTCTTAAATTAGTTGTTATTTGTTAAAATGGTAGTGAAATTAATCAAATTTCCAAGTAAAACTGTCTCTAAAATACTAGAAAAAGGTTCGACTTTACATGTATTATACAGAAACAAAAAATGTGAAAAACACCACTTAAAATCTAAACTTTATAACTTTCCAGCATACAGTATAGAACTTGAAAAATCTCTGCGAACAAGTGACTGGATGAACAACCTCACACCATACATAGAACTGGAAAATAAAGCGCGCTTAGACTTTACCAACTCCAACAAGAAATGGCGAGAAGGCACAGCCAAGACATCGTTCACGTACTTACTGCTAGACCCGCGGCTCACCCAGAACTTGCCGTCTAAAGCGGGGTCACAGAGCCCCCATATATCCTGGGTTACGTTTATCAACTCCATATTTTACGTTGGAAAAGGTGAGTACTAAACATGCTTGTCTACCTACCCTTAGGTTTTCGAAATCTCGTGATGGAACGCTCAAGACATCGTTCACGTACCTACTGTTGACCTAATATTATAAATGCGAAAGTGTGTCTGTCTGGCTGTCTGTCTGTCTGTTACCTCTTCACGCTTAAACCGCTGAACCGATTTAGATGAAATTTGGTATATAGATTCAGTCCCTGGGAAGGACATAGGATACTTTTCATCCCGAATAAATGTAGTGTTCCCGTGGGATGAGCGGGTAACACCGCGGGACACAGCTAGTATTTAATAATCATCATCCTCCTAGCCTTTGTCCCTTTGTAGAGAATGAATTCTCAATCGGGAATTCTTAAATATTTAATAATAATAAAAATAAAAATAAACATTTGTATAAAGAAAGCTGTAATGCTGTAATCGAAACAGAGTTTGGAATAAGTTTGTGCGTAGCTTCGTTTCCATGAAAGTGTAAAAAAACTGGTTAATTTTATTGTCAAGTGCTCTAGGGCATCCCAAAATCTGAGGGACTAGGATACCAACTTCTCAAGTTTTTGTTACCTATCGCTTTCTATTCAGTATAGCGCTACGAATAGGTCTTTGTTAGCTCTTCCTAAAAATTAAATTGTCATTCCAGGTAAACGCTCCCGCCCGTACTCCCACCTCTACCAAGCCCTGACCCTCTGGAAGCGCGACTTCACCTCCTCCAACGACAAGAAGGTCCAGCACATCCTCGACATCTGGTCGGACAAGGTCGGTGTAGTATGTCTCCACATCTTCCAAAACGTGATTCCGGCCGAAGCCTACACCTACGAGGCGGCCATGATCGACGTTCTAGGTGTTCCAAATTTGAAAAATTTGAAAAGCGGTAACTACTACGGCGTCGCGGCGTCCTGGCCGTTGAAAGATAGACGGATGCTAGGGCTGTACCTTTTGTACAAAGCTATGCTTATATTTTTGAACGAAGGCGAACGACAGTTGAGGCCTGACGATATAGATTAAACTCTCATACTTAGAAATGGATTACGTGTGGTTAAACCGTATGAAAACATAACACGTCACTGCGTAAACGCACCATGTTTTTTTAAGCGGTTGTTTGTCATATCGTAGACAATTAATACCTATAGGTATTACTTACTAGCGTACACCGCAAATTGCTTTAAAATAAATAAGTTTTCCATGATGGGTAAAATTAAAATGTGACATACATTGTCGATTTCATCGACTACACTCGTTTACTTATTTATTAGCTGTAAAACTCGAAATTAATTTTGAAATTAACAAATAACAGTATTTTTATTACGTCAAAGGACAAGCTTTACATTAAACGGTGATTATTGTTAATAGGTAGTTTTTTATAAGTTATTGTTTAATAGTTTTGTGTAATTTTTCTATAAATGTATAATGTATTAATTACAATGTTAATTTAAATGCCTAACATATCAATTTTCTCTCTCTATTAGGTATTTTAAGGCGCGAAAAACGGATGCATAACAAGTTGACCAATTAATGTATTATAACATGTATTAGATCTCATAGTATGTTTACATATTGTAAGTAAATCTTAAACTTCAAAGTAATCCTCGCTTTTTTCGAAGAAAAGTTTTAAACGGTCTTTTAAAAAAAAACATAGGTATTTTCATAAAAGGGTTTAATTTAGCATTAAACCCAGGTACTCTAAAAACTTGAAACTTACTCCAATGTTTGACAACATTGCAAGTCAACTAATATGTAATACTGCTAACAAATGACATTAAGACTTAAGCGGTTTATCAATATTTAATTATTGTATACCTACTTACCTTTACTAGAAGGTAGATCAAAACGACGACAACACAGTTTTTGAAGTTTTCTTAACTATGTACAATGAGCCGCAGAATTGCATGGCCCATTTATGAATGAATCTATTCATAAATGGGTCATGCTTTTGCGCAGACTATAGCACATACTTGTTTACCACAGCAAAAAGCTGACATTGCTATTAACATGTGTAGAAAGCATAAAATATTTCATATATGTATGCAACAAACACTTGTATTATAACAGCCAAAGAAATTATTAATAGTATTCAGAGTAGTTTTAAATGCAGTTTAACAAGGCACAAATATTTGAATTTCGCATTGAAATAACAAATGTCACCATGAACTTTTTTACATATTTTAAGTATTATTATTATTTATAGTATCACGGTAAATGCGTATCGTCTTGTCATATTTGCCATACGGAATGTTTCGGCAGTCGAGACATATGACACCGCCGGAGTACTAGCGAGAACTGAAGAGTTACTCTGATGTTCGAAATTCGACAAACGTATAGTTCCGTTCCTCTCGATCTCCTGTCAAAGTATATTTAGGTGATCGGGACGGCACTATAAGACGAGTGAATTTCGAGCATCGGAGTAGCCTTTGTGAACTCAATCTGACGTGACATCTGTCATCCTTCTCTGTTCAGGATCTACTAATAATGTACAACCATACAGTACCTACATGACATTATCCCATGACAAAAATCAAACATTTCTACCGATCATTCTCCTCTCGTGTGATATGTCTAAACGTCGTTATTGGCGAATTACCTCTTGCTAAAATCAGCAAGAAGTGAAAGCCACTAGGAAAAAAACATACACTACTTCTATACTATTGTAAAATTCTAAATTGTATTGAAATTCGCTTTTCTGTGGAGATCATCACTCTGTCTACTAGTAAAACTCCAGTTTCTTTTTGGTATGTGATTGATAAGTGATAACTTTCCACGTTAGAATGTTTGTGTTGCTTAGGGTAAACTTTCCCTGTACGTAAAGAATGCACAGCAGTTTTTATAGGAGCGATGTCACCTGTCCGACCGCCGGATCATATGGCAAATGATATGCTTTAGTTTTGCTAGTAATTTATTGATACTATTGTATTTTACTTAAGTATTAAGCTTTAATTGTAGTTTGTAATCACAATTTGTAGAGATGCAATTACTTATAAGTTACCGAGCACTTTATCTGTATGTACCTATATTAACTTGTTCCTAGTCAATCATCACATTTATTTAGAAAATAAGGCAATGTATTTTGACGATAATTTAAGGTGTAGTGTTTATTAAGCTGTGCAAGGACTTTATAGGAAATAAAAACCCATTTTCTAAGAAATAATTTATCTTTATTATTCCTTTTTTAAAGTTTCGAATTCTTTTCTAAGAAAAATCAAACTTGGCTTTAGTACATCAAAAAAATACACAAATGTCCATATTATATGTATATCGATACATTATAAATACAACGATCATGTTCCATACCAAGTCGCGATTCGTACCGTATTATTTAATTATTGAAGCGTATGTTTGCGATGCGCTCGCGCCCACTCTGTGACGACCTGCTGCCCTAGTGCTTGTGACGTGATCAGCCTACCTTTCCAGTTTTTGCGGCTAGCTGTTGAACAATTATCATGTATTGAGGATTTTCTGAAGTCGCTAAATCACCCCCAAACCCCCGTCTTTTCAATTGCGTCGAGATACTTTGCTGATTGGTACAGTCCGCAACAGAAGTTGCTACACTTGCTACGTGCGCCAGGTGCTCTAAATTATATGCACACGGATTTTTTGTCTCTTAAGGTTTGTACAGACTGCTTCGCTACTTTTTCTGGTGTCTTTAGGAGCGATTTGACTTCTGAAGCCCTCATTCATGTCATGTAGCATCTTTCAACAGAACTTTGGAATGCCAGCCCGTCTAACACAACTAAGCTTCGCGACTCTTGTCGCGCAACATAGCATCGCCTGTCACTCTCTCACAGTACTGCGAAGAAAGAGATAGGTAATATTTCTCGCGCGATAAAGTCGTGTGTCACAGTTGTGCTAGAGGTGCAGGAGATATTATTTTATAGATGATAAAATAAATGTAAATTAATCTAAATTTATATTTTTGGTAAATTTCAATTTCAAGAGGAAGTTTTACTAATGACGTCACGTCCACAACATTTCTTAACATAAGAAATTCAACAGTTTTTGCAAGGAAAACGGGAACCATCGATTAATTCTAAATAGATGTCGGTTAATAACTTAAAACATATCGGTAATTCCCATTTTTTTAAAACATCTTCGTCAATTAAGTACACCTTGCTATTTTATATTTTAACGTATGGAATTACTGACTCCAAAGAATTTTCAACAAACTCTCATAGAAACTTCGTCCCTACAATTTTCATATCTTGCCGATGGAACACGCATTATTGATTGTAATGGCAGCATATTATTACACATTTTATACAGACATAGTGAAAAAATCTGACGTATTTTTTATATTTTTATCATCTAAATTTGGTTTCATACTTGAAACCTTTGAATTCTCGCTACGAATGGCTACCGCTTTCAAAATATATCAAATACTACAACGGTCGAGCAGCCATGTTTTTTCACTAAGTCACAATATTGTCGTCGCAGGGTGGGCACAGGGTATCAGTCAGTCTGCCACGGCAGTTTGCGTGAGATGTCAACTGCCCATGTCTCAGTTACACTATTCAATACCTAAAGTATTACACTACTATTAAAGAGTGCAATCAACTAAAAGGATCCAATTTTCCGTGCAATCTATCGTCCCAGGGAAGGTATGAAAGGTTTTAAGAATGTTTCAGTTAAATTCTAAATGACTTCCATCGGACTGTGGTACTGTCATGCAAATCTACGGATACCAATATCTTATGTTTTAGGACTATAATTATACAGCGTTCTAAACTTAAAAATTGATTTAAGACACAATTTACGGCAGACATTTCTATTGTTAATATTTGTTATAATTACAAATTCATAATTTCTATTATCATTTTAAATAGGCAACTTTTGACTGTTTCGAACGAGGCAAGACAAATTTATGGTATACAAGGAAGACTTGTCTATAACTTAAATTCTTAAGTATTTTTAGCTGATAAGATAACATGTGTACGAAGGAAGGAAGTTATGTGTGAAGCAATGTTTGAAACAGTGACATTAAACTTGAACACGATTTGCGACTGGAAGCACTAAACAGCGCGTTAGTTAAATTATGCCTTTTTCCACCAAGAACATTTATTTTATAGTACCTACATGATAATGTACTTAAATTAAAAATATTTGAATACAATGATATAGTCAAAAGCAAATGGCTGCCATTTTTGCCTCAACTTTAGATTCTAAAGCAGTCTGCATGGTCCTGACAAATTTTATCTTAATCCTATGGACTTTCCATAAAGATTGTTGCACGTTACATCACCTCCGCATCGACACAGTTGAATAAACAAACTAATGATTTTTTTAATTATAATTTACAGCACAATTTTGGGCGTTGAGACCTCTATTAAGTAATTTTACTTTTTTAAGAATTGTGCTGTAAAACAAGCGAAAATCTCAATGTTTCAATCTGAATCCACTCGTTTAGAAGTACTGTGCGGTGTGATGTAACGCGCGGTAATCAAACGTCTCTAATGGATTCCTTCCGTTGATTGCATTGACAGTCCCTTTAGGGTTAAGTAGGCAACGTCACTGGTTTACAAAATTAACCTCTAACAGACTTGATTCACCTTACCACAATAAAAAATAGGTTTTTAGGCCCAGCATTTATACAAATATAGGTTTTTGTTAATTATGAGACAGGTACACGCGTACATTGACTAAAATGTCATGAAATAATACCAAATCACTATATTTAGTTCAATCTCTAATGTGTTATAAACGTCCACTACTTATACTTGAAATGCAATTGGTCCGCGTGGGTCGGACCGCCTCTACTCGTACATGTCACTCCATTTTAAATAAATACTAGCTCGTGAGAAGAGTTATAGCGTCGATTATTTGGCTGCCTCATATCCAGTAGTAACGGGAAACGTAGAAATGCAAAACGAGCTGGACTAATCAGTTAACAATACTTCAAATCAACTGGAAGACTATTTCAAATTATACATAAGGTATCTTATGCCGTTTAAATGCTTTCATCGACACGAAATTGACAGCACGACACTAATCCCTTGTATCTGCCACGGAGTATGAGATTGTTACAGTTCCTATATTAGAAGCCAGACATACACGCACAGCGATGCTCGAACACTCGACGACCTATAGGATGCTTACATACTCACTATTAAGTATCGAAACTGTACGATTTGTGCACGCTACGACTCATATTGTAATGATCACATTGACGCCTTTGAACTTACGCTATATTACTTAAATATTAGTAAACTAACATTACAACTAGGTACGTTTGCTTTCGTTATCGTGGAATGCAGTTGTAGATCTTACTATGCTGTATTCGCATTGATATCAATTTAGAAGGGGCTTCAACATCAGTACAATGCCCAGTGGGAGAATCGGAGAATTCGATGTTTATATTACACAATATTATCCCTCGCGGAACACTAACGATCGTAGGGTAATTTACACATAACACTAATATTTACAGAACTAGTTTGTGCTCGCACTAGTGAACATATAAAACAAAGTATAGTATAGACATAAAGCGGCGGGCGGCATCACGATCAGTCATCCGTCGCGGCCGGGACCTCACACACACCGGGAGTTCGATAACACTCGTTCCAACTATAAAAGAATTCAGGTAACTATCGGTTCGGACACATTCTAACATTCAAAGCGCACATCACATACACATTTCGTGGGTCACGCGAGATCACAGTGTTCAAATTATGGCTACAGGCATAGATTAGATTCGAATTCGAGAAAGTTCAATCGAAAACGGCTACGGGCGCGGTGAAGATCGAATTCGAGAATAGCGTTCGGGGTTCGCGAGTAAAGTCACTGTCACATCCGGGGGTCGGCCGCGCGGGCCGGGGCCGGCCTCGAGCGGGTCCGGCCGGACGCGGTCAGGCGGCCGGCGAGCCGCTAGGCCGGACGGGGTCAGGCGGCCGGAGAGCCGCTCGGGCCGGGCGGGGTCAGGCGGCCGGAGAGCCGCTCGGGCCGGGCGGGGTCAGGCGGCCGGAGAGCCGCTCGGGCCGGGCGGGGTCAGGCGGCCGGAGAGCCGCTCGGGCCGGGCGGGGTCAGGCGGCCGGAGAGCCGCTCGGGCCGGGCGGGGTCAGGCGGCCGGAGAGCCGCTCGGGCCGGGCGGGGTCAGGCGGCCGGAGAGCCGCTCGGGCCGGGCGGGGTCAGGCGGCCGGAGAGCCGCTCGGGCCGGGCGGGGTCAGGCGGCCGGAGAGCCGCTCGGGCCGGGCGGGGTCAGGCGGCCGGAGAGCCGCTCGGGCCGGGCGGGGTCAGGCGGCCGGAGAGCCGCTCGGGCCGGGCGGGGTCAGGCGGCCGGAGAGCCGCTCGGGCCGGGCGGGGTCAGGCGGCCGGAGAGCCGCTCGGGCCGGGCGGGGTCAGGCGGCCGGAGAGCCGCTCGGGCCGGGCGGGGTCAGGCGGCCGGAGAGCCGCTCGGGCCGGGCGGGGTCAGGCGGCCGGAGAGCCGCTCGGGCCGGGCGGGGTCAGGCGGCCGGACTGCCGCCGGGGCCGGGCGCGGGTCAGGCGGCGGGCTGGGGCCGCTAGGGCCGCGCGCGCTCTCATTTGGGCGGCGTGGGGAAGGAGTTGACGACCGCCTGCGTGCTCGCCAGCACGGCCGCCGCTGCAACACACAACGATTAGCGCAAGGCTAGGGGCTGCACGGGGCGAGCGGGCGAGGCCCGCTTGTCAGCGTGCTATCGGGCCCCTGCAATCAACCACACACACACGTTACGCACAAGCGGAAGGTCCTATTTCCGACCCCGAAGCCTGAATAGTGCTGTTCTCATTCTCCTGCTATGCATGAATGACAGGGTTGACTATTCAACATTGAATTCGGAATTAGGTCCTCTGGAGCGTTCAAACGCTCTAAATTTACGTAAATAATACCATTCCGATGAGCTAAGTAGCAGTGCACAATACCAATGTAACACGGTAATTGCAACAGTTATAATTCAACCATAATCGTAGATACATATATTTATAGTTTTCCTTAAGAGAAAACTTATTGAATAGTACGATTTCTCTACGTAAGATTGTCTCTGAAGTTTCCTTCAACACCCGTTTAAACTCTTTGACGCATAAAACATTTACTGCGACGCTAGTGATGATACTATTAGCTAACTTCAGTCAGAGACACACAATTTCGTGGCGTGAATTCCACGAAGCTTTATAATTTCGTTGGGGCAAGTATTGTATTGACTAGCAGTTGAATCTGCTAAGCGGTTAATCACAGAACAGTAAAAATCAAGGGTGGTCCTCACCAGGGTAGGGCGGCGGGTAGAGCGGGTAGCCGAGCCCCACGTGCGTGTGGTGGTGCGTGTGCACGTGGCGCTGCGGCGGCGGCGAGCGCGCCGGCTCCTTCGGCGGCTCGGGCCGCGGCTTGGCGGCCGCCGGCGACTTGGCGTGCTCCTGCAGCTCGTGGATCTTGTGCGGCGGGTGCGGGTACGCGTACTGCGGCCCGTGGCCCGGCAGCAGCTCGAGCTTGGCCGGCGCGCCGGGCCTAGAGAGGTCTTCCGGCGCGTGGTAGCGCGGGACCGTCCACCCGCCCCCGAACCCGCCCACGAGCATGGGGCTCAGCGGCGCGCGGTACACCGGGTCGAAGGGCAGCGCGCCGTAGTGCGGGCCCTGCATGTACGGGAGATAGTACTGCGACGTCGGCGGCGGCGGCGGGCCCTGAGTCTCGGTGGTGGGCTTCTGGCCCTCCTGCTTGACCTTGACGTCCTCCTTCTTATCTTCCTTGTCCTTGGGCTTGGCGGCGGGCGGCGGCCGGCCGCCCGCGCCTGTCGCCGCGGCCCCGGGGGGCTTCACGTCCATGCCAGACTCTTTCCTGCGTTGTTCCAGGCTCATGTAGTATCTGAAAATATTTAATACATAGATGCTCACTTATGTTCCCTATTTATAGTCTTATATTTTACGAGTATGTTCGTTAAGTCGTTTGCCTTTCAAGCAATAACAGAGCAACGACGTATGTTGGTCATTTTCTGCGTACAAATAGAATATGGGCTAGAAAGTAGCGTAAACAAAGTTTTAAGATGATCAGGGACCAATCCACTGGCCACTGCCATATGACAGAGTTATTGATTCACTTTTAACGAACTGTGAACACTCTCATAATGAACATGAAGTCTGATTTTAACCACTTTGAAAATGTAACACGTAGATTTATGTATACCCTACATGCTACATGGGTATACCTTACCCTGTGAGCTAGTGCTCTCAGCTAGTGACAGCAACAACCAGTCTTAGTCAGTCTATTGCTACACTCATAACAAATGATAAATGTACAAACCTTCTCAACTCTTCCTCTCTCGCGTGCGGTGGCCGCTGGAACGCATACGACCCCATCTGCGCCTTCATTTCAATGCTCTCCTTCAATATCTGATGCGTGTCGTTCGGCCTGGCCGGGTCCTTCCCCTCCGGCCTCTTGCCCTTGTCTAGGGGGCTGGGGGTGGTCTTGGCGCGGTCGGGCTCCTTGCTCTTGTCGTCGAGCGGCGCGCCCGGCGGGGCCCCCGGCTCAACGTTGTAAGGAAAATTCGGCACGTAGTTGTACGGGTAGAAGTGTTGCGGGAGGACCTTTTGCGGCGCGTTCTCGGGTTTGCCGTCCTGGAAAGATGTTTTGGTTTAATGCTTTGACTGTTTTTTGGAAGTATGTAAATAAGGGACTTAAATTTAATGCAACGGTAGCTGATGAAAACAGCGTTGTTTGCATAGGTAATAAAAAATAATCGTAATAGAGAGTAGACTCGGAAAGTAACACTTCGTATCGCGTCTTAGGTGCCACCTTGTACTTATACTCGGTACGCATGAAAGATATAAACCAGAGATGCATAAGCTTTATTACCTAGCAACAATTACTTTGATGTCAATGTGTTGAGTATTGAATAGGTGATTTACACGTACAGCATCTTGCACGTGAAGGCGCAAGGTAACCTACCTTAAGGTCAGACTTGGGGTCCTTGCCGAGGTCCTCCTTGCCCTTGTCGGCCGGCGGCGGCGCGGCCGTCCCGTGTGTCGGCGGCAGGTACGGCGGCTGTCCGTAGTACTGAAATGTACACGTTGTTAATTATTAGAACCCAGAACCAGACACAGACATTTCAGTGGCAAAAATTACAGTTAACCAGACGTATGTTTATATTTTATTACAATAGAGAGTTAGAGACAGGTATCTGTTCCATGCGCCTTGAATCCAAACTCAAATCATCGATTAATCAACTTTGGTAAATTCTAAGCTAAGTAAATTTTATTCATACCACTGAACTTTATACCAGGATCAAATTACGAATCTAGAATCAGAATCAGAATCAGAATCAGACATTTATTTGTAAACATAGGTACATAAAATATATCAGGTCTTACATTTAATAAAAACAGTATCACCATGTCTAGCCGTTAGGCATACAAATATTTCAAGTCAAGATGGAGCATGCAGTATATTACTTAAAGTCGTTATCTATATAAATAAAATTACAATTCAAAATCGGATAAGTATTCTCCTACTGAATAATATGCTCTATTTACTAAAAGCGCGGATAAGCTTTTTTTAAAATCTACAGTATCGTCTAAGCTAGACACATATTTTGGCAATTTATTGTAGATTCTAGGTGCCATTCCAAAGACACTTTTGGAGAGAAGAGCGGTTTTAGTAGGCTGAATTTGGATCTTATTACATCGGCGAGCACTGCTAACGTTAAGGAATTGGTTGGTATTCATGTTGTTTTTCACATACAATGCGGTTTCATAAATATATAGGCACGGTAATGTAAGTATGTTTAGCCTAATGAAATGCGGTTTACATGATTCGGTTTGCGGTATCCTACATACTGATCGTAAACATTTTTTTTGAGCCTTGAAAGCTAACTCTCGGTCAGTGGAATTCCCCCAGAACATGACACCATATCTTAAAGTTGATGTGACATACGAATGGTAAGCGGTTAGTACTGCTGATTGATTAACTATTTTATTTAGATTATATAGTGCATATGAAAATTTGTTAAGTTTATTACATACAATGTCAATATGATCTTTCCAATTCAACTTATGATCTAAACTTAATCCTAGAAATTTCGTCAGATCTGTGTTATCGATTACGTGTTCCCTATATGACACAGCGAGGTTTGGTGTTTTGTCCACTAGAAATTTCTCTTTCTATATGAAGCGAGGTTTTTCGTTTGACTCACGTGGCAATTTTGTTGTCTGATTTTATTTCTAATTCGTGATTCATGACATGAACCCTTTCAGATTTGTAAAAGATATCTGACTACCAAGTCTTTTCGCGTGAAACACTACCTATATGGAGTGACACTGCAGTCAGATCAGATCAAGATCTGGGTGGAAGAGGGTTTGTAGTCGGACGACCACTGAAGCTAGCAGTTGCGTCTATTGAACCTAACCCCAAGCCAAGTTGCATGTACCTGATGAAAGACGGGGAAGGGTCTGTGGTCCGGGTCAGGGTCGGGCGCGCCGTCGGTCGGCGCGGCATCGTCCGAGATGTCGGAGTAGGCGGGGGAGCGCGCGCCGGGCGTCGGCGAGCGCCGCCGTCGCTTGCCCGGGGAGCCGTCCGGGGACTCCGCTGTCTTGCGCTCCTCAGGCATCAGCGCCGATCGCGGCTTCACCTGGAAATACAGATTCACAAGACTCTTTCTAAATCAAAATCGTAAATACGGAATGTAGTAGGAACAGAAATGGGCAAAAGTTAATCGATTAACGATTAAGATTAACTTTTTTAATCTTGATTAACAATTAAAATTGACGATTAGTTAATCTAATCGTACGAGTTCCGATTAATTTAATCTCGATTAAGTTAATCGTCGATTAATTTGTAGCGATTAAATTTTTAATCGATTAGTTAATTTGATTAATTAACAATTAAAATTGACGATTAGTTAATCTAATCGTACGAGTTCCGATTAATTTAATCTCGATTAAGTTAATCGTCGATTAATTTGTAGCGATTAAATTTTTAATCGATTAGTTAATTTGATTAATTTTTCTCGATTAGATTAACTAATACCTATAAAATAAGATATTTTTTGTAAGTCTAAGTCCCTGCCTAGAACTTCATAGAGTACTGCACTATAAAAAGCATCATGTATTACTGTAACAAGAGGGAAGAGGGAACGGTCGGATACAAAGGTATCCGAACCAAAAAAGTTTTTAAAGGTACATTTTCTGTCCCTGGACAAGACATTGTATTTTCGTAAAAAGCACAAAATGCGCGTGGTCCAACTTTTAATCGCGAAATTAATCGAGAAATTTAATCGATTAAAATGACGATTAGTTAATCGTTAATCGAAGACTCTCGATTAAGTTAATCTAGATTAAATTAATCGCGATTAACTTTTACGATTAACTTTATTAATCGATTAATTAATCGATTAATGCCCATCTCTCAGAAGGAACTAGATCGATTTTAAGTTCCAATAAAGTTCAACTTGTTCGATGATTTTACCTTAAATTGAGTAGGTTGTAACGTAGGGAGAAGAGGTGTCTCTGGTGGTGGCGTCGCGGGCGGCGGCGGCGTCGGCACGCGCTCAGCAGGTGGTGGCGCTGGCGGGCTCGGCGCGAATTCCTCGGCGGTAAACCTAGGCGCCGGCGGCGACTCCACCGCCTCCGCCTTCTCCGGAGACTTCTCGGGGGATTTCTCGCTCTTAGCGTCGGGCGATTTGGCAGGAGTGGGGGACTTGACAGGAGTTGCCGGAGTGGCGGGTTCGGAAGGAGGGCGCGCCGGCGATGCCGGCTCAGGGGGCGTCTCCTCTTGCTCTGAGCTCGACCCGTCTTTGTCGTCGTCGTCCGGCGAGCCGTGCGCGTGCGATCTGTGGTACTTTAGACCGTTCGCGTGCTTGTACTTTTTCGAGCAGTTCGGCTCGGGGCACTCTAGGAGGACGGGGTCGGGAGGAGGGGAAGATGGGGTCGGAGGCGGGCGCTTGGCTTTTGGCGTTGGCGGCCGTTCCTCCGCTTCCGAAGTTCTTTTCCTCTTGTTGTCGGGACGGGGAGGAGTGAAGGGGGTGGGGGAGGGCAGAGCACGGCGGCCCTTGGCGCCACCGTTGCGCAGCTTGCTGTGGACGGATGACCTCGTCTCCGTGAAGTTGGTCATGTCGGTGGGCGCCGCACCGCGGCCGCGCTTCGCTCCTCGCCCTTTTGGCGTCCGCGCGTCTAGCTCTTCAGTTGGCGAATCGCAGAATCTAGAAAATAAAGAGTAGGTACTATTTAAAAATAACGTCGAAATTGGTATGATACCATCGAAGTATGTAAGTAAATTTCCTTATAGGTACTATATTTCTAGACTTTTTGGCCACTCATGCATGATCATGATCAATGCTATTTTTGTTTTATTTAATCATTTATATTTTATATTTCCTGATCTGTCTACCAGTCGAGCCTTGTGGAAATAGTTTTGAAAGTGTCATAATCTGTTGTTTATTAATCCTAAAGAATTAACTTAGGTATTATTATAATCTTCCACACCCGAGCGCCCAGAGAAATCTTTTACGCCTCTACTAGTAAAATTACAACGTTAAGAGCTCTTGGTTATTATCCTCTTATGTTTTATGGGAGCCCTGGTCCGCTGCACATAATGCACGTTTGTCGCGCTAAGCCTTTATAAATTAACCGTAGTCTGTGTTTAATTTGAGCACCAGGTGGGTCTTAATGGAAAGAACCTCACTCCCATGAAAACCGTAATTTTTCAGGGCCTCATATTTTATCTAAATAAAAATAACTGCGCTTAATGGTTTTATCGTTCCCTCTCCTTGTGAGTGACGACGAACGTTATAATTGCTTCGTTATAATTATTTTTCATGATAATTTTAACAGTTTTTACGTCGTAGGTGAATAGTTCATCTGATAAAAAATAATAGGATCGTAGACGCAGTTGAAGTTAAACAAAAACATGATGTTGATATATCATGTTTATATTTAGCCGCTATGATATTTATAAGACGAAACATTACATCGTCATTAAGTAAGCAAAGATATTGCCATAGCAAAAAACTTAAGTAGGTGTATTAGGGTTGAAGAAAAACACTCAACGTCCAAGGAAAACAAGGCCAAAACAAGATGTAGACATAGACATGAAATAACATCTAAAAAAAAGGTACAAATTCCCAATGTCATCAAGCGTAACACACCTACGCATTCCAAAGCTCTCTATTTCTATACAATGTACAGTACAGAGTAAAGGTGCCCCCGAGGCCGGAGCAAAATGGACGTCTGTTAAAAATGGGTCGGTCATGGTCCCACGATTTGTTAACCTTTTTTAAGCCCGGCTCCTTTACGAGTTCCAAATGTTATCTAGCCGCGCCAGGACCCTCTAACACGATTTGGACTTAAATAACCTTTAGAAAAAATAAAGGACTATATTGGGAACTAGATTACCTCAGTTGTCTTGCTTAAACGATACACCTTGGGCGAAAGTTGACGTTAGTCAGGTTCAATCATTTTGGGAAAAAAAGATATTGCGACCAGGATAAATAGAAAGCAAGTAGGTATAAAATTATGTTTTACTGGTAATTTTTGGGAACTTTTTCAGAACGCGGTCGTAGAATTTTGAACGTTTATCCTACGTTCGTCCTGCATAATTCTCTGTCAAATAGTTCGATTTCCTTCCGAAGCAAATGTGCGCTGGCTTTACTATGATTAATACCACAACACATTACGCCTTTACATTGTTTGAGTTTTACATACAAACCAATTTTGAACTAAAATAATTTTGTGCCATCATGATGACATACAATATCCAATTAATATTACGATTAAGAATGTTTGTGAAAATGTTTGTCCCTCAATAACGCGTTACCCGTCTAAACTTGGCACAAAGACATAGGTCATAGATTACAACGCGACAAGCGAGGCAGGGTTTGAGTCCATGTTGTCACGTTACAAAACTTATTAGAATAATTTGGAATTCACTTGCTCAAAAGCAATAGGAGATGGTTTTTCAAAAATTATATACCTAATGCCCCAACAAGACTTGAAAAAATGTATGCGGCGGTATGTATGCTAACGTTTAAATTAAGATATCATCTCGGTGTTAAGGGTTTTTTTTACATAACAACTAAATGAAGCGAAACAAAAAGCTCACTTTGCTTAATTGTTTGTCTACTCAGCATTTTATGATAGAATTAAATTGCAATTTCCCAACTGGAGTTTCTTTAAACGGCCAGACTAGTGCCGTGCCGCGGTTCTGCCTGACCTAAATGAGCTCGGAGATTGGCGGCGGGCCAGCGCACAACTACTTATGCTTGTTCTAAGCCGAACTCAATACGGATAATATCATGGGAACAGCAAATTCGAAAATTCTGTAGCTTGCTTTCTGCAAACTGTTTTAAGCATTAAGCCTTTACCTCTGTGTGTCTTGAATTCTTTATTTTATGGACCAATAAATCAAGAATACTCCTTTCTTCACTAAAATCAATAGATGGCAAAATTCAAGTGTATCATGCGATGAGGATGAGAGCTAAATGTATAGGACGCGCGGACGGACCATCTTTTTCGAATAATTTATAAATCCGAAACTTATTTCGCCGAACACGCTTCGCATAATTTGATTCTGCCGATTGTTCATCTTGCCGAATCATCATTTGTCCGAATCTTAATACGCATAATATTGTATCGCCGAAGCTTAGTTAGCTGCAAATTCAACCTCTAGCAATAAATAACCGCAACCAAGCCAGAAAAAGTTATACGTACCTAAAGATCATTCGGTGAAAAGAAGATTCGGCGGAAAGAGGATTCGTCATAAAGACATTAAATACGATATACATAGAATAAGAACCGTATAGGCATATAAAATTACTAGCTTTTGCCCGCGACTACGTCCGCGTGGAACTTGGAAGTATGGAAGCAACCTCGTACAATACGATAGATATCCACCTAATCACCTTAATTAATAAAAGAGCGCCTAAGCAAATGTAAGAGCAATTGTGCTTTTGGTTTAATCATTACATTTTCTACAGGGTCATCAATGTCATCATGAATTACTTACTCACTTTTCAATCTTTTTAGGGATAATTTCCAGGATGAAAACTATCCTATGTCCTTCCTCGGATCTTAAACTATCTCCATGCCAAATTTCATCAAAATCGATTCAGCGGTTTAAGCGTGAAGAGGTAACAGACAGACAGACACACTTTCGCATTTATAATATTAGTATGGATTCGTCTATTATTACGGGTTTGAAAAGTATACTGACCGTGGAGGTGCCCAGTCGTGGCGCGTGCAGTCCAGGAGTGTCCCGACGTAGGTCTTTCCCCGCCATGTCACGTTCACGACCAGCACGCCTGCAACAACACACCGCTCGCTTGAAACGACACACACTGATTCACAGTTCACACATCAGGATAAATCGGACGTATTCAAGCAAAAAGAAACCAGCCCACATATCAAAACCGTTTACATTGAACCCTCTAACTATAGCAAAGTACAAACGTTTAATGTGGTTTGGTTCCCTTTTGCATAAATATGGCCAATCGGGTTTTCAATTAACAATGTTACCAGTGGCGTGGCGTTTATAGAACCCGATTCCCACAGGCTTGCCCACTTCAGGAGGATTGAGCACCATTATCTATTGCTATTGAATAAAATTAAGCGAAATCGACTCTGGTTCTCTTCCAGCAACCTATTAGTTTATGTTAGACGCCACGTCACTGTTACACTATGAGCTATATATTGACGAATATTTGTTATCGTTACATGCATTACAGTAAGTACATCCAGAAAAGACGGTCTCTATTGATTGCCATAAAAATAAACTCAAAATAGTTTATACCTATGCAATAAAGAATATGAATATTTAGCGGAATTTTCGTTAGTCAACCCTATTATGTTTCTCAGTAACGTTTGGCTTACCAGGATAAAGTATCATAAAACAAACCTGTCGAAAGCGATTCTATTGGATTTATGAGTTTTTAAATTACCTGTAGGCTGTAGGTCACAGACCATAACTGTAGGTATTCAGGGCGCTAATTCGAGTGTGTTTTGAGATATCGCCAAATAACCGATGTCATTCGAAATGCATAAAGTGACATCCCACGTAGGCTCGGGTAGTAACCCGAGCAAGTTTGCGTCTGAATCGTCTGATATCTATGGCCTCGCTTATAAATGATTCGCAAACTTAACGCGACTGGGTTGACGAACTGGCGATATACTAGGTATATCACCAAATCGTAGATCACTCCAACATATCAATATGGAATTAGAGCCTAGAACTTGGACAGTAAAGACAATATTGAAATTTAAGCCCTATGTCATATTTACGAGGTTTAATTTCAAAAAATGATATTAGTAGTGGACGACGAGTGGACGACGCGTCGTACATGCTTTGAAATTAAACCTAGTAAATATGACATTAGGGCTTAAATTTCAATATTTGGCATAGAATCGAGACGCCGTTGTGAGTTGTTACAATGTGCGAAGACCTTCAATTTTCCATCATGAATTTCAATTTATTTATGTCAAACAAAAGGTTCCGAGAGACTAGCAGTTGCCATTTCATCATAATGCCGAGACTAAAATCCCACGCCAATTCACATAACTAACTGCACATATCATTTCAAATCAGACACTTTTACGGTCTCACGACGGACAGAAAAACTCAATACCTTCATAAACCCCGACCCCACGCAGTGAATTCGTAGATAAGATTCTAAACGCTGATCCTCCAAGAAATATTCTCTGATTTTCGTATGAATTGTAATAAATTCTCGGCTCAGTGCCCTTCAATGTGGCAGAGGAGCTGGCCTTTTGCCTTTATACTGATATGCAGACAGATCAATGCACCTTTAAACTGAGTTGAGTAGAATAAATAAAATACGGTATTATTTTTAGTTTTTGTAGTTAACAGTCAAATGAATAAAAGATTCTTTGTGGAAACGTTTCTAAAATAAAAAATATATAAAATTAATATCACTACATAGTATAAAACAAAGTCGCTGCTGTCTGTCTGTCCCTATGTATGCTTAGATCTTTAAAACTACGCAACGGATTTGATGCCGTTTTTTTAATAGATAGAGTGATTCAAGAGGAAGGTTTACCTATATGTATAATGCAGGCATATTTTTCAGCATTGCACCCGTGCGAAGTCGGGGCGGGTCGCTAGTGATAATAATAAATATTTACAGTGGTTAAAGACAAAAATGATGGCCTAAGTCTTTTGGTGGTAGGAAGTACTCGTAAATAAAAAATTATATTATAACTAAATAAATTTAATTTTTTATATTTAATTTAAATTTATATTATTATATTTACACGCTGCAAAAGAATATTTATCGCTATTCTATACATATATCGCAGAAGTCAGAATAAATCCCTATCTCCAAAACGAACACGACATGAAAACCAAAAAGCGTTTTATTCATAAATATCTTACGTGTCGTGACTTTAAAGTCTTTAAACCTACTACTATACGCATTAACTAAATATAGTCTAGCAAGTAAATTTTACATTCTCATATAAAATGTTTAATCTATACGAACATAAGCGGGCCCTTAACAGCGAGGCAACTAATTAAATTTTCCCATGAAAGGGGTTTAATTGTTATTATTTACGAGCATACTCGCGCGTGCTAATTCTTCTAAAACTTTGCATTGGGTTTGTAATGAAAGAACGATTTGTCAAACTTTTTAATCGAACCCGTAATGGTCGAATTTATCAATTCTACCGCGAAATTAACACTTAATACACGACCGTGTAACAAAAAATGGATAAGGGTGATTTAATAAAGGGTCTTTATTGCGTTTATCGGTAGCGTTAATAATATTTGGGAATAAATAGTTGCTTTACATATTTCGAAAAATTCTATCATGTGGGGATTGTGGGGTAACTAATGAAAGGGCTCTATTAGCCGAGTTTCAAATATAAAACTATTTATTTGGACGAAATCTGAAAAACATTATCGAAACAACCGTTCAAACAAGAAGTCCTGTTCATCTATGAACTCTGTTTACTATTATCTCCCCTAAGTTCATTAAACGTTTTCTATAACCAATTACTACGATCGGTTGATCGCTTGTCATATGTAACATCGGTTTGTTTGACGGAAGATTGCAATTTGACTCTGAACCGAGTAAGCTACGTAATATACAGAAAGACTTATCAATGTACGAAATTGACATGACTTATGCCTTTCTGGTACTGACTGGGTAGAGAATAACACTGAGTATCGTACAGAAGGACTTAACAAAGTATGGAACTACCATGACTTATGTCTTTATGCCACTGGGGATAGAATAACAAGCATCACAATGGTGCCCTCAGTGACGTCGAGTCGTGATCGAATGTCTACCATTGATTGTCTAATCAAATGCAAAAGCTAAGGGAAAATATACTTTATCTAAACGGGGTAAGGTGGTACATTTAAGCAGGTGTACAGTGAGTACAATAGGTTACGTTACGCATACATGCATACGCCGACGTCTCAAGTGCACACATGTGTTGCTAGATGTTAATCGGATATGTTAGGTTTAATAGCTTAGATTGGATTGTACGACAACGCTTTATGTACAACGGTTAAACTTGATTTCTTGAAAAAGTTATAAAAGGGTTTCATAGAAGTAGGAACTGGTAACAACAAGACTTAATTATCAGATATTATAAAATAATACTCAAAGGTATCCGAAACTTTAGTCATTAAAGTCATAAAAAAATTATATTACATTTGTTGAACTGTAGTAAGGGAAATTACAAGGAAAATATTGGTTTATTTCACTGGATTAACCAATAACTATTGAGCAACTCTACTGGGCTTATTATTAAATTAAAAGACTGTAAAAAAAGGAGGTTCTATGTTCGACTGTATGCGTATTTTGTAATAATTAAAAATGATAGTATTCAACATCCACTCTCCCGGAATCTTCGCCCTATTCTAAATTTAAAATAACTCCCGTTGAGAAAAAAAAACAAATGTCTCTGGTTTAACAAGACGCAGCATTTACAAGTTGTCCAACTTAACGATTACATGCACACTCTCTTATTTCATAGACATTAAGTTTATTTTTTTCGAGTTGTGGCTCCGATAAGTTTGTATGTCTGTACGAAATTGATGCAGCGATGTATTGATGCGGAGCCAGACCAATTTGTCATGGCGCATTTGCATGCACAGCCGGTTCGAACCGGTTCTGAGGTAGTTCTGCGGGAATTCCTTATAAGTTTGAAATCGGGAACCGTGTTGCTCAGGAGTCCTGAGTCCTGAGTCAGGACTTACGTATGTATAGAGAGTATAGAGACAAAAATATTTAAAACCCGTACTATTCATTTGGAATAATCAATGTCTGCTTTGTCTACGATGTACTTTTTTTATGAAAAAACGAAAAAATATGCTTATTTTATCGGTACCATTAAAATGCAAAGTACAATACGCAATGGCAACCACAAGATTATAAACAAACAACCCGAACATGACGCCACATTTAATTAAAACACGTACTACGAAAAAATACTCGCGAGTATTTTTACCTAGTATTTATCCCTGGTATTCCCCTTGATAGCCCAGGCACGTATCTCTGAAAGTACCCGTGTCGGCCTCGGAACGTGACTTGGCCTGCATATTCATCCCTCCCTTATCGCTAGCGTGCTAACTTATGTAAATTTAATTAATCAATTTTAGCCCTGGCCCTCTATTCATAACACATTTTTGTGCTTTCGCTTGTGGAGGTACGAGGTACCGTTTTGCTTTGCGGTTATTCTTTTGTTTATAGTGTTTTATGATAATGTTGGAACGATTAAAACAGAGGTCACTTTTATCGCGATTTTATTAGCTTCGCTAGTTACTTTTTTGTTCCCAACTTTCCCAAGTTAACTATGTAGTGCGATATGTAATAAACTTTTTAAAAACTTAGAATCTGAATATAAAATGTACTAGAAGAGGTGTGAGATTCCTTTAACACATTTAACCATAGTTAAGAAGAGGTTAATAATGTGTAATGTATTAAGACTATTAAGATACTTACAATAAAAATTTCGGTTGGTTGCTTATACTTTACTCATCTCTGACCAAATACTGCATTAATGAGTAATGAGTACCTACCCTAACCTAACACATTTTCAGGATAGTATACTTCGCAGTAAGTAAATTATTTCTATGAAAAAAACTCACTTCGATCCGTTGCTGCATGAAAGAAGGACAAACGTACAAACACTCTCGCATTTATAAGTTTATAACATTTAAGAACAATAAAGTAATGTAAGTGCTGTTGCTGTTGTATCGATCATGCTGATTCATTATGGGGATATTTCAGTCTTATCCTATTATAGTTAGTTAGAAAAGGTATTTAGCATTCGTTAGGTAAAGAACGTTAAACAGTATCAAAATCAACGTGTCAGCTTGCATAGCATGAAAGGATTGTTGCCCAATGGCGCGAGCAATCAATTTCAAATAACATTTCTTGGAAGGATCAAAAAATTGTTTGTATTTTTTTATACATTCAAGATTTTCCCTTGCCAATGCCTTAATAGAACTAACGGCACTAAGTCTCGTGTAGTGTAGTAGGTATTTATTCTATGCTGTCTTATAGCTCAAAACTATTCACACAATTTGTAGTTGCAACTTTTGCTGTTGACTGTACTATTATTACTTGATAATTCCGTTAAATTGTTAAGTTCACTTCGTATGAATGTATAAATAGCAAAAAATAACGAGCAAACAAAGTATATGTGGGCATAAATAAACGTATATTGGTTGAATAAAAACATTTTTATCCAATCTGAATGAACACATTTCTATTCGACAAATGCATCAGCAATAACTTTCATCGAGCATTTTCGACGATAAAAACTGACACGATTCAATGCACGTTAAAATACCGACACATTTCTAAAACAAAAATCTACAACCGTTTTCCAAACTCCGAACAGTTTCGTGAAATTTCGCCGGACAGTGAACAAATTGAGATAAAAATGAGGGCACTGGACCTCTGCCGTCCCTTTTAATCCCTGGAGGTCTTGGCGGGTATTTTATTACAGCTGAATACCTGAGTCGGCAATGTCCTCTTCAAATTGCGAGGGAATTAATCGGGTTTAATCCAAATACTTTATCTGTCGAAGTGTAATTACAAAAGTGTTTGCGGCCATTTTGATAAAACGCTTTGAAGCGTTCCGAATTCCAAATGTTATCTACGAATTGATACGTGTTTATTTTGACAATCAGCATTGATTTTATCTAGTATTTAAGTAGGATTTTGTGTGATACTTATCACGTATAGGTTCTCACTATCACTCTATTATGAAGTAAAACTAAACATATTTAGGATTAAGATAACACCTATTTTTACTTAGCCTTTTCAGATATGCGATGAATAAATAGGTATTTGAAGTTTGGAACTTATATGTACCTGAGTTCTCAGACATGTATCAGTGGTATATCATAAATTCATAAAATAAATTAAGTTTAAAACTTTCGTGAGACATATTTAATTAATGTATTAAGCGGTTTACACTCACTCAAAGTTGACTCGGTCCCTGATGAAGAGCTCCATACGAGTTCGAAACATGTCGGGCCGTTCCTGACAATTTCACGTGAGTGTAAACCGCTTAATATAATAAATTAAATTAAGTGGTGTTCGATATTGACATTGTTGTGGTGGTTCTCATTTCTCAGTTATGTTTAATGAGAATCGGGAAACAATCTGACGAAATAGCCTTGTTAAAACAGAAGTGGTTTTTTGATAGGTACTTATTTCTATTATCCCTAACCAAAGGTTGTGTGGAATAGTTCGCTCTTTAGTGATAAGACCGCCTGTTGTTTACCTCTAATTGTAATTTCTTGCATAGTATTGATCTGTATGTTTTGTGACGTTTGCGTTTATTTTTATCGTACCTATGCGTTATTCTACGAGCCAAAAAGGCAGGACTGATTGCAATTTCAATTATACTAATTCATGATTTGAATAAGGACAGTGACAATTTAGCATATTAAAGCTAGTCTTCAGGCTATTCCGACCAAGCCACTCAATTTCCATTTATAATGGGTCTATGCGACCGTTCAGCCAAGTGATGCACAGCTGTTCTCTTCCTTATGGATGCAGCTATACTGTTTCCATTTTTAATCTACTACACTTAAACCTATTTTTTTGTTTCGTTTATACATTTAAGTAAAGATAATTTCTCGAACAAAAGCAGAAAGAGAACCCAGCTCATTTAAATAAAACGTCAGTAATAAAAAACTAGCTAATATTATTTGCGTACAAATTAAGCAGTAAGTACATTAGATATTGCAAGCTAGCTTACAATTGCTCTTCAGTTGACTTTGACGCAGTGAAAAGAGCTCTTTCACGCTAGACTCGCTCGCCCCCCAGCAATATATTAGACAACATAAATATATCTACATACAATCTACACAGTCTACAGAACTACTAATTAGATAGAGACTTAGCTATCTACTGGGACTAGACATTAAGTACTCTCCTTCCAACATAAACTAGTATCAGTATGCGAGCCAAAAGTAACGAGACGCTAATTAAACGACCGCCCCAAATACCTGGTACTTATATACTGACAAGTATTTACTACAAAGTATTCGTAACAGGTATCTGGATGTACTTAATGGCTTGTCATAATACATTAATTACGGATGTTCGTGAAACAGTAAATTAATTTGACGCTTATCGCTCGAGAAACTAGAACTGAAATGCGTCCGGTTGTGCTGAGCTAACGAGATGATTGACTGTATCAGAGGCTGCCTCGGCCAACCCAAATTGTGTTCTAACTCGTTTTTATAAGGATTGCGCGGGTTAGCGCGGGCCGCAAGGCCGCCTTATTCCCGGGTTATTATTTATTGTTCCACGAAACAATGAACACATAAAGCATTTCTCTATAAGCTATTAGCATAAAATGATCAGTTATTTCCGACTGGTTAGTAGGTAATTGGATGCGATCGTGATCAATTAATCAGAACGACAAATGAGATAATTGAGTCTGCAGTGCCGTGTAAATGCAGTAGGTACCTGCCGATGGAAACAACTCCGTTTTTTTCTCGCCTCGCCTTCGAGCGTGGATTATGAATATGTATTTTATTAACTAACCGCAAAAAAACGATACAGCTGAATCTTTATAACGACCGCAATGTGAAACTAATAAAAACTTGGACGCGAAACCGACGGTGACGACTATTATTTGTATTTCCATTCCGGTTAACATCACGCAGCCAAAATACAGTTTTAAAGCCGACATTTCCAAGTTGAAAATTACCCGAACAACAAAAGTATAGGGTGGCATTTTTAAAAGGTAGGCAGATGGAGCATTTGCCCAAGTTCATGACGACCTGGAGGAAATTGTCGGGGCTCGTCGCTTTTATTATTTAGGGGTGGATTTCCCTTGTAAATGGTTAATGCCGGGCCACCGGTCACGGAAAAGTTAAATTAGAGGCCGTCCGGTTGTTTGGTTGGTTGCGTGTAATCGCTTCGATTTTGTTTTGTCTGTCGTTAATGAGTCGTCAAAGCGTCGTTAGCGTCGACTCGCTTTTTATACGTGTTTATAGCAATGACATGCTCGAACTAATTATAACGTTTTTATGAGCAACGTATATTTAAAATCAGTGAACAGCTGCTACTATTGTGACTCGAACCGTGAATCGCTTGGAACTGCCTTTGTACTGGCAATCATTAATAATCCCACTGTCAAGAATAATCTTGTCAATGAAAGCTGAGGACGGGTAAATTGGCTGAAATACTGAGGCTAAATGTTTACGGGGACTGATTGAGATCGCAATGGCGTACCAGGAGAGCAGTTGACTGAAATAGGTCCATTTAGGCGGTGCTAATTACTGCTCCGGCCGCGGTAATCAACAGCCTAATGGTTGTCGAGGCTCCCCACTTGCGCCTCCTTGCTTCTCCCTCGCTTCCTCGCTTTCCTTAAATCCTGGTATTTATCTACATCGATAAATAACGCGGAGCTTTGCGGATAAAGGAAAAATATACTGTTTTTTGTTCAGTCCGAGATATAAAGTGTGCGAGTAGTCAAATCTGACTGAACAACGAAAATGTTTGATTGACTACTTTTGTTTCCAGTTATATAAACAAAAGCAAAAATAACTACGAGATTCATAGATGAATTAAACATAAGGCATACCTAATTACGTATACAGCAGCGTAAGTATACATTTCAAGCAGTGGCTCTACTAACGACGCTTCAAATAATTCCAACTTTTTTCTCTTAAGTACGCGTACGTACGCTGCGTTTATTATTAAAATATTCATGGCGAACATAAAACACAGGAGTGAATGAGTCGAACGTAATTACCGGCTCTTATTAGTGGCTGATAGCATCGCGGTATTTAATAACTCCCTCGTATCGAGGCTTTATACCTTTATGCTCCAATAGCAGCCAGGAACACATTATTGGTTAAAATAATTTGAGCTATTCGTCGTTTATGTGCTTCGGATAATGGCGAAGTAAACTGGCTAAGTAATTGGTTTTCAGCTTTAAGTTTAAGTTCGTGTTTTATCGCTTAGTAAAAACGTAGTTATTCCACTCAAACGCCGGGAAAACGATTCTCGAAATAAAACACGAACCATTATCAATTCGTGCTCTTTTACGTTCGAGTTGTTTCCTTATTTGCTTAACCCCCAGAATTTCTATACAGGCAGGGAATTTATTTATAAGAGGAGATAAAATCCTTAGACGCGGTCATCCGTCATTAGCAATGAAATGAAACAGCATACAATGTAACGCAGGCACGGCCGACGCCATTAGGGACACAATACACCCCCACTCGTAATTATTATAAAACACGATAATAAATCACCATCTGCTCGCTTCTGTTGCCACTTTCCAAATTTATCCGAGCACTGTCCCTCGGCCGGGGGTAGGGAGGCAATTCACGCCCTCTCTTCAAGCTTATTTATTTTGGGCGAGCAGCTTACGGAAATTAAATACGGTTTACCGCACTACGGTCGCGTTGTAATATTATCACGGCCTCGCGTGTTAGCGACGTTTATGAAGTCGGTTATTATATGACGTCTTCTCGACTCGAGGCATAAAGTCGCAGCTGTCCGTTCTCAAAAAAGCCCGGCGCCCCGAGAGACAGGTTTACGAGCGCTAACAATTACGGCCTATCCTGGCACATTCCTTTCCACTAATTAGCGGATGTATTTATGTTTAATTAAATTATGTTTTGTTATCAACTTTCTGTTTACGTCTCTTTTATGAACCTACTCGTATTATCCCGTTGCGTCGGGCGCTCGAAACGATACTTTCCTTTGGCACTCGTTTTACAGCGCGCTTAAAGTTGAGCGGGGTTCGAGGCGTTAAATAATTCCGTCACTCAAAATGAGCTTCGTTTGCGAGAGGTTTAAGAGCGTAAAGTTTACTTTACCAACAGGTCGGTAGCGTTGAATGGATGCAAATGAAATCCCCGGAACTGTTTGTCAGTGGCGCAGCGGTGTGGGAAACAATGGCCAAGTCTGATTAGACCCGCTTTCGGCCGCCGCCCCCGCACGCCCACCGGCTCTCGGTAATAACTATTCATTCCTCTATTAAATTGCTACAAATAATAAAGATAGAATGCTTGAAATATTTATCAAACCGGTCTCATGGCTGTGGGTATTACTGGCCATTAGATATAATGAAATATGGTTTTGCCGTGCTTAACGTAAATACGAGTAATATGTTTATTTTATCTGTTACTATTAAATTCAGATGTCGAATCCCAATTAGTTTGACCTTAGATTGAACGTATAAAGCATCATCGCTACATAAAAACGACTACTCGAGTCCACAAGTAGAATACGAAATGTACTGTTTGCAGACAATTTGTAAAGCTGAGTGGCGTTGAAAAGAAAACACTGATTTCCATTTATTCGTCACAGCCGGTGGGCAAATTGCTCTATGCCTCGAAATGTCCCCCGGTGATTTCAAATTGCTTAGTTCCTTGATGGCAACGAGCGATTGTTTACGACTACCGAGACCGCGTCACAATAGAAATTCCTAGTATATAAGTCTCGGTTCGCATTAACTCTAGTGTACATAATAATTGGACACAAATAATTTACCACTTACAAACTTATTTTTCCTCCATCTCTAATAACAGATGCCATTGACAGAATTGCGTTTTTTTGTGGCATCTCCCCTATACTTCATACGAGGGGAAGATAAAGCGGCCACCCCATATCGAGGTGATAATAATCGTGCGTCGGTCCTTTGAAATGTAAAGACATTTATAACGTAAGTGCGATATTTTCTAATAAATATCAACATCAACGTATGTTAGTTGGACTGCAATTTTGCTTCAGGTTTAAAGTTTGTTTTTTACAACTTATTAAGGCTGGGTTTAACCAAACATTTAATTCAAGAATAACACTTACTGTTGGATAGTAATATTAAACTAATATGGGCTTCTGACATTACTATCCGAGAGTAAGTATTCTTGAAAAAAAAAAAGTTAAATCTAACTCCGTTCGAATAAGTTAGACCTATTAAACAGACTTGGTACTTGCTAGGATTGCATTAACTCTATTAGTTTCATTATCATTATGTAAGTTTGGCGGGGTTTGGCTTTATGGTCACTGAGCGAGGTAGCCTGACGCTTAGTTTGCTTTTTATTTTTGACACTTTATTTATACATACAGCCTGTTACCGGCATGCGGGCATTTATTAAAACTGATAATAATATGATCCATTAGTAATTGTTTGCATGTATTAGCTAATCATAATTATGTAAATTAACTGCACAATTAAATTTCTTAAATCCGCACATCAATGTAGTGGGTGTAGAGCGTAATTGTCGTTACTCATATCACATATTAACACTCACTTGCCAATTAACTTTACTGTACATTACTGGCAATTCAAATTCTGTTAGAAAGTTAATAAAGCCTGAATTTAAGTTAATTAATTAAATTAAGGTCATGGATACGTTAAAGATCTATGTTACTTCACTCTACTTTAAGAAGTTTAAGAAAAGCCTACTTGGCGGCAACACACTGTATAACAAGTTTTCCGGCGTCTAAATTCCGTCTATGCATAATGCATATCGTTGACGGCGACAGGCAAAATAGGAGAGAATCGTTTTTGCGATAATTTTAATTAAAACAGACCAAGTGTCAGGAACAATATGAAACGCAGAAGCAGAAACAACCAGGCGTGCATAAGCGTGTAAGAGGAAAGCCGCGCTACGGTGCATTGCGTTCGTGCGCTAGTAACAACTCACCACCTTCCGTCTCATGCCAGACGATGCCCTCCAGCGTGACCGAGGTACCAGGCTCGCAGGGGCCCAGACAGTCCGGCTCCGTGATCGTGCCGACTGACGTGCCGACGCATACTTCAGCTGTGTCCTGGGAAATGGAAAAAGAATGTTTAGCTTCTAAGGAATTTGATACTGAGTTTTTTGGAGACTCCAATAATACATTCCCAAATTCCGAGGAGAAATATTAAATGTCGCACCTCCATCAATACTGAATTTAAGAATTTTATTGACAAAATACACACAGTTCGTTAAAAAAAACTAGAACTTTCGTACCTAAGAGCCTTATCACACTTGCGATTTGCGAGCGTATTTTGTATGAAGGCGATCGCGTAGCGTCTACGCCGCGTCGCTTAGGGCCTGGCCACATGTCCACGACACGGCGTCGTAAACGTAAAACGACACGGTGTCGCGTCGGAGCGCGACACATTATCCACCGTGCGAATATCCGTTGCCGCGTCGTGAAAACACACGACACGGCGTCGTAAAATTAAAACGACGCTGTGTCGCGTCGGAGCGCGACACAATTATCCACCGTGCGAATATACGTTGCCGCGTCGTGAAAACACACGACGCTCTGTCGCGTCGGAGCGCGACACAATTATCCACCGTGATTTTCAGGAAAAAAATGTTCTTATTTGTTGTTAGACACAGTTTTGTAATTTACTTCTCATGTGAAACCACGCTCAAAAAACAAAAAAAAACAAGAAAAAAAATATTTTTTTTGACCGCATTGGTTTAAAGCCACATTATATTTTTTCTTCTTGTGGCGTCAGGAATACGCTGTTAAAATTATTCGGTGTCTTCATGTGACACCGTGTATAAAATTTGTTAATAGTGTTACCTAATTATTTCCAAATAGTTACAAGCTTGACTAATTACTTATAAAACATTCTTGTTTGATTGACAATGACAATAAACAATAACATAAATATATATAGTTTTAATTCTTACCTTATTGTTAATCCCAACATCTCCAGAGGTCGAACTGGTTTCCTAAATACATTTTGCCTTTTTAAACGAGGCGATATTTTCCATAATAGTTCTTCAAAACTTGACACAGACATTCTAAAATAATCATAAAACTTGTGATCACTTATTTTTAAAGCCTCGTACTTCCTTTTGAAATGACTGCCATCATGGTTCATAATAGAAAGATATGGATTTATCCAACATTTTCGTTTCTTCTTTTTCTTCATGCTTCTTCTTAAAAGCAACAAGAGCAGAATACGTGTGATATAGGATCCATGTCGAATTGAAAACTGATCGCAAAATATTTTGAACGTGGCGTCGTAATCGAACGTGGCACCGCACCGTGCATCTAGTACTCAACACAGCAAAGTTAATCTGCCCGGCGCGCGGCGCGACCTGCGGTGCCCGGTGCAGCATGTGTTTTCACGACGCGGCAACGTATATTCGCACGGTGGATAATTGTGTCGCGCTCCGACGCGACACAGCGTCGTGTGTTTTCACGACGCGGCAACGTATATTCGCACGGTGGATAATTGTGTCGCGCTCCGACGCGACACAGCATCGTTTTACGTTTACGACGCCGTGTCGTGTGTTTTCACGACGCGGCAACGGATATTCGCACGGTGGATAATGTGTCGCGCTCCGACGCGACACCGTGTCGTTTTACGTTTACGACGCCGTGTCGTGGACATGTGGCCAGGCCCAATTTGTATAGAAAATACGCTCGCAAATCGCAAGTGTGATAAGGCCCTAATAGTTTTCTTTACCGCAAAGATTCTTAACTTTTTATTATAGTTTCCCATGCCACACCGGAATGTCGGGGTCGTTTCAGTGAAACGAATCCCTCATTATCATAATTGATGTTAATCTTAATAAATTAATATCTATACCTTTCGTGGCGCATTAGAGCATCGTTTAGCTTGCATAATGCGAATAGCTGGCATGCACGTTGCAGTACTTAATAGCCTGTGAACTAGTTCGCAGCCTTAAATAGGTACAAATGAGTTAACTAGACGTTTACTGGTAGTAACCGTAACCGTTATTTTAATAATCAGGTTTAATTTTATAGTTTGAATATTGTGTAAGATGAAATGCATTACTGCCATGTCTAATTTATAGACAAGAACTGCCACTATAACAAATAACAACTTATAAGTAGTTTCGAAAATGTAATCTTTGTAGAGGCTATCGTCAATTCAGAAACTATAATATAAGTAAATCTTAGATAATTTCTGGAACAAGTCTCTTCGTTCATTTTAAGATAGGAGAGAGTGATACATTACATTTCAGAATTGAGCTCCGTAGCACACTACTGTCAGTTGAATTGAGATGTCGTTAAATCTTTCTATAAGCACATAATATATCTATCGTATATAAACCGCAACATACGTAACGTTGTGAGTACCCTTACCCTTCTTTCAATTCTTCAAGCATTTCTTTAAAAAGTTCGTACATAATAAGACAATTAGAGTCAATATTATTTTCGTATTCTGTTACCAATTATTTTAGTAATTATATATCAATGTTATGGCTGTTCCATAATTAAGGTTCTGTTATGCTTATACTTTTTAATTATACAGCGTGGGTATTTAATACGGGCATATATTGAAATGACGATTAGTATTGGACATTGGACCCAGGGATCCTATTAACAACGATTTCTTTAGAAAATTTGAATATTTTTTTTTTCATATGAAATAATTGAACACGCAATGTATTTCCATCCACATTTATTAACGTACCTAAACGTCATGAAATACCTACCATGTCCTCGTTCATTTGTTGGACTACGTACTTACATTGCTGCTTGGTTGGACTTTAAAAAATGATTACACCTAATTAAAACACTATTTAACAAAATAATTATGCCATACGATTCCTATGATCAGATACTATAACTGAATACATTATATGCCCGTATTAAATACCCACGCTGTATATAATGTGATACCAGTATTGGAAATCACAAATAAAAACGGTAACAAAGTAGGAAAATTATATCGACTTTAATTTTCTGTCTTAAATTGTGTACAAACTTTTTGAGAAATGCTCATAACGCGAAATGAAACGGACTTATCGATAAAAGATAAAATTTAAAACAGCCCTTCGTCGTCCTTTGAGGAAAACCTTCCCGCGGTAATGTGGGCAAGTTCTTGGTGTAAAATCGTTGCGACAGTTGCCTGCGGTAGACCAAGATTGCATAAAAGTAAGGAGCGTTTACCGTAGAAACATAATCAAATGAAGCCATTTACATTCAACGCTCGCTGCGACGCTAGATATGCCCGTCTCTCTCACGCACACGGTTAATGGGCTTGCAAATTGTGAACTAAACTACCCAATATACCAAATCCTTTGAAATACTTGAACTGTTATTGAGAAAATAACGGGCTCCTAAAGTCGTAGTCTAGTGAATACAGACAAGTCGCAGTTCAGTGAGGGTTGAATTACCCGACACAGAATGTAATCTTTATACAGATTCGAGATACTTATTACCCTTTAGATGTGCCTTTATGTATGCGACGCGACACTTTAGAATGTAGGTACAATGGTTTCACGCTTGAGATACTTGAATATAACATGATCGTGAGAGTTTATAAGTTTTTAAATGCCGCCTTTAAGGGTCTAACACTGTTGTGCGAAGCCAATGGAACGCAACCAAAATGTGTCTTTTATTGTTATAGCAAGCAAGCTATCAACCAATCATCATAAACTACCAGGACGACGGAACGCGGAATTTTCGATGGGCATTGGACCAATTTCGCAGGTGTAATAAACCGTCAATCAGTCGGTAACAATAACGGAGATATTTATTCAAAACTTTTTACATGGCAATAATAATTAAAATACCTACTTAGAATAAAACTAAACCTAAAAATTAAACTAAACTCGAACATAATAAAGTTAAGTTAACGGAGATTGATGAATTAGAACCAAAAATTGGGCACATTATCCCGGAATTCCCTTGGCACAAAGCTAAACGAAATGTAGTACCATTCTAACACTATTGATTGTCTCACAATATGTAAAAATAATAGTTATATTTTCGAGTTTATGAAAATATTCAGTTTTAGCCGAGTTTATATGATGTGATGTGATCCTGTTGTCACCATACCATAAATTAGGGTAGGTTAGGTTATACTACGATTTCTAATTCAAGACCAAAAAAACTACCACAAGGTTGCCACTACAATAAAATATTTTTACAATAATAAATTACTTATTGGTAACTTTAACTCTATGTTTTAACAAAATAACTAGAAATATTTATTATTACATAATTAGGTACGAGAGGAAATAATAAAAACTTAAACATCGGAGATTTTTGGTACAAAATCTGGTATTGTACTTGTAACATTGTGCATTTGGTGCAAGCCAAGAAACAAACTCAGATGTCATTTAAATGTTGTCAATTTTGACAGTGACGTATCTGTCGTAGTTTTTTTGGTCCTGAATTAGAAATCCGAGTTTAGGTTAGATTATTCTCAGGACTTTTCGCAATTTTAAAACCCTGCTCAAGTTACATTCGATGCAAAGTTGCATACATTTAATACCTAGTATACTAAAATGAAGACAAGAGCGTTTTTACACCTATTTTACGGGCACGAGCATCCTAAATGCCACATTTTATGATAGAACATATGGAATGAATGCCAATGCTCAAATTTAAAGCTGTACTTAAATATTTAACATAGTAGTAGAAATATTGCAGTAAGCGTTCATGAGGTATCTGGTTGTTAGCTGCTACCATACACTTTCCTAGAGCTTACGAATCGGGAAACAAGATTATTCTCAATCTAAGATATCACGGCAAGCCACTCGTATTTACTTAACTTGATTTCACCATAAAGTAAACGTTTGCCGTGTAGCTAATGCAAAGATATCTTCATTTATTTAACTCAACTAGCCACCTCCTTATTGTACCCGTACCGTACGGTCCGTACGACATCATTTTACACCTTCACAATATATATTTGTCTATGCAATTTAGTACTTAGATGTTGTGTGTTATATACAACATACGACCGACAGGAATAAAGCCGAGCGAGTGTAATGAGCGGGTCGCCATCGATTAAAGCGCTTCGTTTGAAGATCTCAAAGCGGCGCGAGCTAATTTGTAGTCACCGGCTGAACCCGCACCGCAAAAGGAAAGCGCGACGACTGACACCCTCTTACATGCCTAATGACTTCGAACAATGTTACTTCCCTACTCACTGACTCTTATGTGCTGTGAGCGCGTCAAATCACAGCCAAACACGCTCGCATTTGGCAACAAAATGTCCAATGGGAAACGATTATAGTGTAACCAAATTACAATCCACTAAACCGGGAGAACATACGTCATTAAAATAATTTAGGGAAATGGCACGTTTTAGTGTTCGCGTTTATGGGAGCCTGGTGGATGGCGCTCGTGCCAGGAGCAATAAATACCGAGGCGGAGCCCCCACCATCTTGTTTATACACCACCTCCCGGGACGGGACATTAATTTTCTGCTATGCGGAATAAGTGGCGACAAAGAGTGTTCGCGCCAGCTAATGGTCTAGAACACATCAACATTACTACTTATAAGAAGCCTGCCAACTGCAATAAGAAGAGCGGAAGAAACACCAATCCGCTAGATCCATCACTGTTTTACTGGCGTTTTGTACGATGGAAATAGATGTTTCACTTACGAGTCTTATACGACACAGGAACTAAACAAAAGGAATGCTTACTTTCCTTTATACAAATGATTAACGAGTAGTGTTATATATAAATTACACGTAACTCATTAGTTTCAATCGGTTTTAATCACGCCATTTGGTTTCTATACACCAATTAATTAGTCAAATACATTACACGTGTTAATTATAAGTCAATAACTATTGCCGTGTGGTGCCGGCGGAGTAGAATAGCACCACCCCATTTCTTCCCGTGGGTATCGTAGAAGGCGATTAAGTGACCATCCGAGAGGTGGGCAGCAGCGCCTCTTGTGTAGACAACACAGTCCACATAAATACACTGCGGTCACCAACCCGCATGCCCAGCGTGGTGACTACGGGCAATACCCTCTATGGTTAGACACAAAAAGAAACGGCCCCCAGTTCCCGGCCGCCCTACTATTCCTTGGCCTTGGTTACGGTAGGGTAGGGGGTGCTAGGAATCCCCGGGCTACGGACGGCTGCCAACAATTGACCCTGGCTACATACAACGGACGCAGTCTACGGCTGGACGAAAGCCTCCAGATCCTTGAAGTAGAATTAGAGAAGATACGATGGCATGTTCTCGGGTTATCGGAAGTTCGTAGAGAGGGGGAGGACACGATAACCCTTGAGTCGGGCCATCTATTCTACTTTAGGGAAGGGAGCCAACAATCTCAGGGTGGCGTGGGATTCCTCGTCAACAAAGCCCTCCGTGACAACGTGATGGAGATCTGCAGCGTCTCGGCACGGGTAGCGTACCTTGTACTGAAACTGACCGAGAGATACTCTCTCAAGGTCATACAGGTATATGCGCCGACGTCGAGCAGCTCAGATGAGGAGGTGGAGGCCGTTTACGACGATGTGTCAAAGGCCATGAATTGTACCACCAAAACCCATTATACCGTTGTCATGGGGGACTTCAACGCCAAAGTGGGAAAAGAATGCGGTGAATCTTGTTTGGGACAGCATAGCTATGGGCGCAGAAACCGTAGGGGCCAAATGCTGGTCAACTTCCTTAGCATGCAGGGGCTGTTCTGTATGAACACCTTTTATCAGAAAAAGCCCCAACGGAAGTGGACCTGGAAGAGCCCCGACGGTGTTACGAAGAACGAAATTGACTTCATCATAGCCGACAAGAAGCACATATTTAGGGATGTCTCAGTGATCAGCAGGTTTAATACCGGTAGCGATCACCGGCTTGTGCGAGGCACCCTAAGTATCAATTTTAAGCTCGAACGTAGTCGCATGGTGAGGTCTGTTCTTCGTCCAAATGTGCCCCAAGCTGGACATGATGCATTCCAACTGGAATTGACAAATAGATTCGCCGCACTGGAGACCCCGGCAAATGTTGACGAGGATCTGGACGGCGTAATTGGGGTGATACGCGAAGTGGGAACGAGGCACTTTCGGAAAAGGCGGTCAGATAAGAAGTCCAAACTTTCTAGCGAGACCCTGGATTTGATGCGATTTAGACGTGAGACACCAGAGGAAACTTTGTCAGATCCCCAGTCACTCCACAAGAAAATCAGGAGCTTGGTGAGACGCGACCTTCGCAGCTGGAACACTCGCCTAGTACGTGAGGCGATCGAGCGAAATCGGGGGGGTCGAAAGTCTTTACCAAGACACTGGGGAGGAGTCATCTGACAAAGTTAGCTACCTCGAATGGTGAAACCGTCACATCAGTCCCGGGGATACTGGCTGAAATTGAGGACTTCTACGGACATCTGTATGCTTCGCATGCACCGAAGCCTACACCTGACGCGAGAGACCCTAGAGCCCCACTTACCCGCCACTTCACTGAAGATCTCCCAGACGTAGATGTCGACGAAATCGAGGCGGCTCTCAAACAGCTTAGTAATGGGAAGGCTCCCGGTGAAGATGGAGTAGCCTCTGAGCTCCTCAGGGCTGGGGGTAAACCTGTTCTTGGGGAGTTGAAGAGGCTCTTCAACTCTGTAATAACCAATGGGACTACCCCGAAGGCGTGGAGCAGAGGTGTAGTGGCATTGTTTTTCAAGAAAGGAGACAAAACGCTCCTTAAAAACTATAGGCCGATCACGCTTCTGAGCCACGTCTATAAGCTGTTCTCGAGAGTCATCACGAATCGTCTGGCATCAAGATTTGACGCCTTTCAGCCACCGGAACAGGCTGGGTTTCGTAAAGGCTATAGCACCGTGGACCACATCCATACTGTTCGGCAGGTTATACAGAAGTCCGAGGAGTATAACCAACCGCTGTGTATGGCGTTTGTGGACTACGAGAAGGCCTTCGACTCCATCGAAACCTGGGCCGTTCTGGAGTCTTTGCAGCGATGCCAAGTCGACTGGCGGTACGTGGAGGTGCTGAGAAGTCTCTACCAAATGGCGACTATGTCCGTCCAAGTGCAGAACCACCAAACAAGACCCATCCAGCTGCTTAGAGGTGTAAGACAGGGTGACGTTATTTCCCCGAAACTCTTCACCAATGCTCTGGAGGATGTCTTCAAGACCCTGCGGTGGAATGGAATGGGCATCAATGTCAATGGTGAATATCTCACACACCTCCGCTTTGCTGACGACATAGTTATAATGGCAGAATCGCTGCAAGACCTGCAGGAAATGCTGTCCGGTCTTAATGCTGCCTCGAGACGCGTTGGGCTAGGGATGAACTTGGACAAGACTAAGGTCATGTTCAACGAGCACATCGTCCCTGTGCCCGTTTCCGTCGAAGGTGTAGCCATTGAAGTTGTCCAGGAGTACGTCTACCTAGGACAAAAGTTACAGCTGGGTAGAGACAACTTCGAGAGTGAAATCACCAGAAGAGTGCAGCTTGGCTGGGCAGCATTTGGAAAGCTGCGTCACATCTTCGAGTCACCCTTGCCACAATGCCTGAAGACCAAGGTATTCAATCAGTGCGTCCTGCCGGTCATGACATACGGAGCCGAGACGTGGAACCTGACAGTGAAACTAGCCCACCGACTACACGTCACACAGCGAGCTATGGAAAGGGGTATGCTCGGAATCTCGTTAAGGGACAAAGTCCGGAACGAGATTATCCGACAAAAAACCAAAGTCACTGACGTAGTTCAGAAGTGTAGCAGACTGAAGTGGCAATGGGCTGGTCACATCTGTCGCAGAACCGATGATCGGTGGAGTAGACGGGTTCTCGAGTGGAGACCACGACTCGGCAAGCGTAGTGTAGGACGCCCTCCGGCCAGATGGACCGACGACCTGAAAAAAGTGGCTGGTGGTGACTGGATGGCGAAAACGGGAGATCGGGCCATGTGGCGAACCCTGGGGGAGGCTTACGTCCAGCAGTGGACTGCAATAGGCTGAAATGATGATGATGAACTATTGCCGTTATGTATTTGAAATCGAATACACGAGTCTTTCAAACTGATTTAACATTAAATTTCGAATAATATCGAGGGGTATATTCTATTTCGATTCCTGAAATACAACGTTAACGTTACGCAGCAAATTACAGAGTCCACGGGCGCACAGTAACTCCAAGAAAATTAACATTTAAACGAACTTTCGCGGCTGGCAACGAATTGAAAGAAAGCTGCTTCTAATGGAATTAATTATCATTTCCGTTCCCTTTTATCTCCGCTGTTATGATGTACAGATAGCATTACGTACATTAGATAAGCAAACCTAACTACTATGCTAATGAAAAGTAGTTAAGTAAGTTATTAACACACGCATATTTACTGGTTTTATGGAGTAAGAGTCAGGTCATGGCGCTGTTTAGAATAGAATAGAATAGTAGGTTGTTAACCGAGGCAGTCATTTGAGACAAAATATTATCTTAGTGTTCGGACATGGTGATAGTAGTCAGAAATTGGTTCCTACTTTTACTTTGCATATCAACAAGCAAAACAAGCAAAAAGCATAATATTAATAAACAATGAACAAAACTACTTCTACTTTTTTCTAAGTCATATTATCCAATCAGTATATTAACTAACTAACGTTTAACTAACGCTTAATCCTTTAACCAACGCTTGATTTAATACTTGATTTGCATTTTACTGACTTATCATGATATCCATGATACACGACTCTGTTCACCCGGTGCTTAACCGGTATTAACAGAAGGCTACGAATTTTATGCTCTGCAAAGTTCACGTTTAGTCATAAAACGCTCGTATAATGGTGTACGTGGACGGGGTATAAATAATAATTAAGGCACACAATCACAGGCCGTAACGAGGGACAGACCCTTCTCATCGCTGACGGTCCCTAATTAACTTGGTACAATTCGATTTGATGCCGCGCAACTGTTTCAATATTCGTTTATTCTTGACGAGAGTGTAAAATAATGTCATGGGTATTTGTCATAATCATAATATCAATTGAGATTGTCGCGAGTAAAGTGCCTTGTGGTGGACTTGAGTGATTTTATTACCCTTGAGTGTCTGAGCGATTACTCTCTTGGCAATGGATTTAGTATTTAGTTTTGTTTTTAGATACCAACTTGTACTTTATTGTCTTTAGTTTACTTTTTTAAAAGCACTCAAGACCTAGAATGTTCATAAAGCAATTGATAACTGTCGTTAACTCGAGACAAACGTCCACTAAGTGCCGTAATCTTATAAAAGCTTTATAAATCTCTGATTAATAACCAACAGCGCTGTATTATTAACTCGAAAAAGTCATAAAAAATCCTTTACGCTCAGAATGGCTTTCAGATCAGATAAAAGTAATCTACGATCCCGATACAATCAACAACTTTATACAATGGGTGTAATATCGTACGAAGAATGATGCTCGGTGGAAATTATAATGAGAATGACCATTATAGCGCGTTGTTGGCATTTTATAAATGAAATGGCCATTATACGACTGTTACAGTAGTTGTCGGTGATAACGCTGTTTATGGACAAGAAACAACAAAAGCCTTATTATAAACTAAGCGTTAGTAGCGTTTAAAAGTTTAATTAAACTTAGAAGGAACAAAAGCGCCTTAAAGAACAAAACCTCTTTTAAAAAGAGAGTTACCTAAACATGAATAATGTTTTTTAGGATCAAAGTTAAATATATGTCACGCTATCACGCAGCTTTATGATTAAATTAGTTAAAACATCCTCGTCCCTCCGGTCTCTCTAGCTTTATATTATTTTAACACCGAAAGAGTCGTAAAACAATTTTATGTCAGTCAGCTAAAAACAAGTCCATCGCGACGCCAGCTCGAAAAGATTAATTATAAATAACCTCCAGCCATATCCTGAAGCCCTGGTAATTAAAACGGGAATAACTGAAACGAATTTCAAGTTTTCAATTACACTAAAATGAGAGGGATTTTTAACGTGGTTAATTTCAGTTTTTACGGCTTCATTCGAAACATGTTTGCGATTTGTAATTAATACGCTCTGTGTCGTTAAGCTGACAGCTGCACTCCGTAAAAAGCTAAGTACCCCCAAATGGTATACTTATTCAAGCGAAATAGTCCAAATTAACCCCTTTATAAACTTTTCTTTAAGAATTAAGAATGTTTCAAACTTATTCTTAATTACAAAGCAGCTCATTGTATAACTCGTAAGCACATTTTCGCTGTAAGTATTCACCCAATGTTTTATAAAGAGCGAAACCGTAGCCTAAAAATGTTTACTTTTATACCGTAAATTACTTTTTTACGCCGCCTATAAAAACCCCAGTTTGTATAACAGGCGGAAAACATTTAAAACTCACCATTTTTGTAATCACAAAGTCTCCGTTCCGAATACACCGACAAACCCACAAAGCGTAGGTAAAATATCCATTTTAGTTGCACAAAAGCCTGGCACTAGTGAAATTGTACGCTATCCCAGAGACGGGAGAATCAATAGTGCCAACCTCGGCACACTTTTCATATGTTATTGAATTGAATATTCCGACCGTAGCGTAGACGACGTACAAAGGCGGTTACGCGAGCCATAAAGCGGATAATGCCTTCAAATATCTGTTTTTTATTACACGCACTTTTAAAATAAAGAGCTGTTTTATATCTCTTAAACGCCTGTGAAACTTTAGATGCTTATTCAACTTTTAGACGGCGTATTTCATTCGAGAATGAATAAAAAAACATGATAAGGCAATAAATACCGTGATTCCAGTCAAAGCCGACGCATAAACCGCCGGCTTGGCCCAGGCCAGTAAATATCTACATAATGCGCTTTACTCGCGCGGATTACCATATTAGCACCTACACGTTTATTGAACAAAAACAGTTTATAGCCGCATCAACTAACTAGGCAATAAAACTGCGATCCTATTAGTGAATAAATACTCTCAAAGCGTTGTTTTCATTCATTTAAAATATTATGCGGACTGAATAGTAACCAGTTTTATTTGTCAGTTCTAAAACCTTTAATATTTTAAGCGATTATACTCCCACGACGCGCCGTTTGAATCAATCACTAGTTTTATGACTACGATTGGTGGCTATTCAAGTTTTTATAAATTCAAGGGACAATCTTACACAAATAGACCTAGTCCCAAACTAAGCAAACCTTACTTATTTTTATTAAAGCAGTGTCTGCTAACGTAAACTAAATGTTTACAAATAAAGCGAAAATTGAAAAATTCCTGTCCGAATCATTAAATTTTTCAATTTTCGCTTTATTTGTAAGCAAAGCTTGTACTATGAGAACTAGACAACGGTATACATATATAAATACATATATAGATAAGATAACATTCATGACTCAGGAACAAACATTCGAGTTCATCACACCAATATATCTGTCCTGGCCGGGATTCGAACCCGGGACCGCCGGATCAGTAGGCAGGTAGGGTAGTGCACCTAAGGTAGTACGGCGTCGTCGCGGTGGCGCAAATCGCAAAACAAATGCAATTTGCCGCTTTGCTAAACCATTGCAAACTGCACTAAGACGACAAAATCTTCGAGATCCCTCTGATTTCCTTTCGGTACCAAAATAAATGAGCATTTCCTGCAGAGAAAAGAAATGCAACGTTGTTTGTATCGCTTTGTGTTTGCGCTGAAAGGAGTAAAGTGTAAAGCTAAGAACGCCACTCGTAACTAAACTGAATGGCGCGCATGTAGTCGCTGTGACACGGTGAAATTGCCTTGAAACTGGACCGCCTTTGTCATCTCTCTCCACGCCTATGGCAGCCTGGTATTTCGTGATAAATTGTACGGAGCTGCAGCTGAACACCTAGATAGACATTTAAAAATCTATCAATGGCCTAAAACTGTTTACTGAGCAATGATAAGGTTGAAACAAAATTAATCCATAAGAATCTAGACACGCGGCAGCGTGTCCAGCCAAGTTCACCGCAGGAACTGGCGAGCAGCAGCCGTGTGTTATATTACACGAACCGTTTGGAGCCACTTTTGACCCCTCAATAACTCCAAATCTATTCAACAGAAAAAAATGAAATTTGGCTTATGTATTTAGGTCCCTGAGAACAACTAGAACCACAAATTTCATAAATGTAGATGAAATAGTTATTGAGATATTGACGTCCAAAAAACGGCATTTTTATCACTGACTGACTGACTCACTAGTAATCAAAAACCTAACCCACTTCCAGGTGACCTAGAAAGATGAAATTTGGCATTCAGCTTGGTAATTGTGTGTGTACACATATAAAAATCAAAAACAGTGATATTTTTTAGTTTTATTATTATTATTATTTATGCTTGTTGCCTCAGAACTCCGTCATTTATTAACCGATTTGGAAAGTTCTTTCTTTGTTTGTAAGATGGCACTCTCTCTCTCACACACACACCACACACACACACACACACACACACACACACACAGAGAAGGTTAATAAATTGCCGTGGCGCGGGGACGGATAGCGAAGCGCGGGAGCGCGGCGTGGCGAGGAGCGGTCCGGCCCCTCCCTCTACCCCGCGTCACTCTAGTCAAGACAGGTGGGGCGTCAATTCAAATTTCTGTACAAAAAGTAATGATATCCCATCAAAAACATAAATGTTAAATTAGAGCCAAGTTCTCGCATGCAACGTTGTCGACTTCGCCGACAAAAGAATTGAGATCTATATGGGCGCCAAGTTCTTTGCCCTAAATTTTTTAGATACAAGGACATGCGACATACTCCATGCATTTATTTTACTTGGGGTGTAATTCAATATCAAGATTTGACTTGGCTAGTTTTCACAAACTGACTTAATTTTATCAAAGTAACATAGTATTATTATCAAGCTAACAGTATAAGTAACAGGACGTACACTAACTTGCGTACATACCTTTACGAAAATAGGTTAATGATTAGACAAATGTAATATACATTTATATGTAAAAACTAGCCAAGTCCAGTCTTGATATTGAATTACACCCCAAGTAAAATAAATGCATTGAGTATGTCGCATGTCCTTGTATCTAAAAAATTTAGGGCAAAGAACTTGGCGCCCATATAGATCTCAATTCTTTTGTCGGCGAAGTCGACAACGTTGCATGCGAGAACTTGGCTCTAATTTAACATTTATGTTTTTGATGGGATTATCTTTTCTCGAAGGTAAGTAAAAAGTGTTTTCATCTCTTCTGTTCGGAAAGTGTCATTTTCATGAGTAGATAGCCGGGTGGAAAATAGTTTTTCCATCCCTAGGGTGGAAAGTATTTTTTTTTTATTGCCACAGAGTCAAAGACAATTGCCTTCTAGATGCACGTCGTGACCAACTAAATTAGGTACAATCTAGTCGGCCGTGGTAAGTGGCATTAAAAAAAGGTCTCCAAAGGTTAGATATAGGCAAGCCTAATTTATTTATATATAATTATTAAATATAAATTTCCCTTATATCCATAATACATGCATATAATTCCGTCCCACATTTATTGATAGATTGTACATTTATTAAAAAAAATAAAAATTGAAACCAATGGATTGTTTTTTTTTTTACTTTTTAAATGTTGGCGGTACGTATATCTTAACTTTTTTTTATCTATTAAGAGTAAGAATAATGAAAGTTTGCAGTAGAAAAAGCAGGAACACGAGATTAAATATTAAAACCGTGTCTTTAATTGATTATTTGTTAAAAATGACATGGACATTAATATAACTCACTCTCGACATTTATGTGCGTGTAGTATTTTATTTTCCTCGCAGTCGAAATGAAAAGTAGAGTGTTTAACTCGGGTGAAATTACCATTTCACCCTCGAACTATTGGCGCTCTCACTTCGTTCGAGCGCCAGAAATATCTCGGGTGCAATGGGTCACTTTCTACCCTTGGTTAACAATCTACTATTCCAATGAGTGATTTCGATTTCGAAACGTTATTGAATTTTCAGTCCAAGACATTTCGTAGTAATCACTTGAGAGCCAAAAGAACTTTTATGAATAATTTATACTACTCCAGTATTTTCTGAAAACGTTTCTAGAAAAGTCGGAATTAAGAAAAAATAGGACGAACGTCGGATGTTCAAGTTATTTTAGAAATAAACCGTCTTTAAGTGGAAAGAAAAAGGCTTAGATTTATCTGGTTGATTACATGTTTTGTCAAAAATTCCATGTCGTAAACAAAAGGAAATGGAAAACGACAAATCATAACGGATAAAACATCGTGTTAACATATTTGCTTTATATGCGCATCTATTACATGTAACGGAAGTTCTTAAAAGGAGTTCATAAAATAGAATAATCTTAAATATTTCAATACGAGACACGAAAATCATTTAACACGCTCTATTAGCATTTTAACATAGACATTTATCTTAAAAGCGATACTATATTCATGTATTCAATTTTAATCTGTGATTTGTGAATAATCCGGACCGGTTCTCGAAAAACCAATTAAATTAAATAGCACGAGAAATAAAGCAATAAAAAGAGGAACCACGATTTACCTGAGGTTAATGGGTTATAAAAAATATACGCGATCGCTGCGGCCGACACACAGGGTTCATTTCAATAATTATCTAATTAAACTTATTGAGTAGGCAGCTATTTATAACGCAATATATCCTGGCGTACGCGGCGATTATCCGATTAACTCTGTAGAAACGCCCGTCCAATTATTCAAAAATAATTGTTTTATAATTGAAATAGTCTAGAGATGCGATTTCATTAATTAGTGCGGCAATCCGCGCGGGCTGCATCGCGAACTCGCAAACGGCTGTTTTAATTTGCGTAAACAGTTAAATCAACACCGGGCTAAACAGCGCAGCAAACGCGTTTCGAAAACATCGTAATTTTCTTTCAAAGCCATTTAATTTAAGCACAGTGCGCAGCGAGAGCATAATCTGATTTATATCTCTAGGCCGTATTTCTCCTTTATTCGCTCTTCCACACTATTCGACGCAATTTGTTGAAAAACACGCAAATTCAGTTACGTGTGTTTGTTGCCTGAAAACAAAAAGACCTTTTGGGCTATAAAGATTTATACTCTCCTTTATTCTGCTCGGGAGCTCCTCGAGAAGCTATCAACGCTGTCTTTTATGGATTACCGCAGGTTTGTTTTCGGTTGATCTTATTTGGTTATATTTTCGCGGAATCCGATATCGAACAAGTCGAAGATAATGGCCGTGAATCGAGGCGTACTAGCGCGAGTCATCATACCGGAAAGTCAAAGCGGGCGTTGTGAGGGCGACGTGACCGGAGTCGTGTTCGGGTCGGACCGGACCGGGCACAAACCGGACCGGCGGAGCCTCGAGCGTGAGCACGAGCCGACCCGGCACGGCACGGCGACACAACGTGTTATTTATCCCCCTCCCAACGCTCTTTACGAGCACAATATCGACGCTCGATTTTATCCCGCCTCGGGGAGAGATAAAAGAAGCTTAGCGTCTGACGCCTTTGTGTCTGTATTTCTTCAGTGTGCCCGCAAATAAAACTATCAAATTAAATAAGTAGCATTACTCGCTACTTCTCGAGAAGAATTTTAATATTTAAATCGCAAAGAGCTCCGACAAAATTTGTTCTTTTAAAGCCGTGCCCGCAATGTAAATATTCATGATCTGCGAGTCATATAAATATTTCTGAAGACAGCCGGCGCGGCGGCGGCGCGGGGCGGAGCGTTAATGAAACAAGATGCTAACTCTGAGGAGCTCACTTCGAGCCTCGAGCTCGAAATTATTCCAGCCGCGTCTCCCCTGTGCCCGTGTCTTTGTACCGTAGATATTATTTCAAATTATTTTTAATTGAGTAAAAGCAAGCGAAAAACACAAGAACAGCTCTTTGAGTTAATTATCTCTCGACAAAGTGTTCTAAAAGCTTTTCGGGACGTAGGCAACAGTGTTCATTCTTTAGGTACATTCTGGTATAAAATGTATTATTAGCTTGAATGAAAAAGTTGCCTTTTTAGGGTTCCGTACCCAAAGGGTAAAAACGGGACCCTATTACTGAGACTTCGCTGTCCGTCCGTCCGTCTGTCACCAGGCTGTATCTCAAGAACGGTGATAGCTAGACACTTGAAATTTTCACAGATGATGTACTTATTTCTATTGCCGCTATAACAACAAATACTAAAAATGAAATAAAATAAATATTTAAGGAGGGCTCCCATACAAAAAACTTGTTATTCCTATATATACATATATATAGGTACGGAACCCTTCATGCGCGAGTCGGACTCGCACTTGCCCAATTTATTGGATAATGTTCTCTAAAAATAAAAGAAAATGGAATGAAACGTGAAAACCATAATACAACAATAGCTGTAACTGTAATGAAATCTCGCTTTTTATTTAGCTGCGGCAATGTTAGGTTGGGCTGAGCAATTTTAACCTCTTTCTCATTGAAATTCACATTTCATCCGTACAACAAAGGTTTTGGGGGTTCTTGCCGAAACGTCAATTGTGAAGAGGGTAACGGACCAGGAGTGCAGATATGTGTGTCAGTGGAGTCCTGGACATGGGCACTTGGGCAGACCGAGCGGCAGTGACAACACAATAAATACTCGCAAGGTGCGTGCCATACCCGCCGACTTCTGAATAATGTATGAGGAGCCCATGCTTTAAAAAGTTAACAAGGTATTCCGAGTTTTCCGTTGTTCCATTTGATACTTACAGAGAAAAACAAATTGCTTTTACTCGAGCAGCAACACGAATGCAAAATATTATTTATTCATGCCGGAGTGCAAGATTTTTCCGAGAGAAAATGTAAAACGTTGAAGGGTATCAGGCTTTAAGAAGTTACCTGGGTCGCTTAAATTACGAAGCACCTTCTTAAAAAGAACAATTAAGTGTGGTGGGATAATCTTAGGAAGGACGTGGTACAACAGTAAGTTTCTCCTGGGGGCCACGGATAGCTAGCCGATAACAGGATTACCGCACCCCCCGCGTCGGCGGCTAATTCGCACGCAAACTTCCTACACGCCACTCCGACACGTTAATGCTCTCCTAGTACTCCATTTGTTATTTACTTTCAGTTAGTTAATTGTTTTTCTTGGTTTACACGATTGTTCTCTTGGGAATAAATACAAGATACTCTATCGTTATTAGTAACTTAATCACGGCAATCATTAATGCACATCAAAGACATTTTAAATCAGTTAAGTGGTGGAGTCAAAGATTATTTTTATCATAAAACAAAATGATTAATAAATGACTGGCAGCTACGAGTATTCAGCATTTGACGGGAATCGTGAAACGTTTACGACAATATTAAATCGTAATGGATTAACTTGATCGCTGCAGTCGGCTTAACGAGCGCCCGGAGTCAACTTCCTCAATAAAATGTGTACTCGCTTATTTAATAATGAATACCCAGCGGAATAATTGTAGTTTAAGGTTCCGATTGTAGCATTACCTGTCCGCGCTCAGCTACCATAACTACATAATTATACCTGCCCACTTTTATTACTCGAGTCCGTCATGTGTCAAAATCGGTACTGTTTTTGTATAAAATCGTAATACATTGACAACATAAGTTCAAAATAAATAGGATTAAGGAGGATCTCGGGAACCGGATCCGGCGCTTTTCTTATGGAAATAGCGTCCCGTTTCTATCTCGGATCTGAATTACATTATAATAATCATGTATACCTGCGCCGTCCGGCCTCGTTAAGCGCAACAGCGAGAATCGGGGAAACGTTATTAATTATTGCAAATAAAACTTTGCTCAGGTCCGTAATTAAGAGTCCATTTTGTGACAACCTCTTAAAATTCACTCCACGAACTCGGAGGGAGGCTCAAAGGCGAAATAATTAAAGCGGAGGGTATAAGAAAATGCCAGGAGGTAGAGAGATCAAAGCACGGAAATTCCCCTCGCGTAAATAAAATACCGCGTGCGACTCGGATTTTTGGTATTTGCCGCAGATAGTGAGTTGCCGAGGAAAACATTAACGTGCAGTTACGGCGCAATAAGGAGATCACAAGCGGAGCGTTGAAATTCCTCTTTTATTTCTTTTCAAATAGATTCTCCAGTCCGGGTAGAATTTTTAAAACAGTGCCACCAAAGGAATAGCTAATTTCACGGTGAGCTAAAAGCCGGCGGCTAGGAGCAATTTGCCTGCACAGAGGGCTAAATATATGGTTTAATTAATAGTTTGCTCGCTACAAGCTAAGCTACTCTATTCGTGATCATGTTAATATATTAAGCGCTCTGTTAGCTCGTGTCTCTGTGAATAATGATATCAAATCCAGTGAAATGAGTCGAGAGTAATATCTAAACAGTAGGAATTATTTTGTGGATAGAACGTGGCCACGATTTATCGTGCTATCGTAAATCTCGTAACTTGCATTCCGAATAAAACTTCCAAGCGAGCAATATACTTACATTGACTCAACCATGGGAAATTGAATGAAAGTTTTTTATGCATTTACACAAAACAGCAGTAAGATATATCATACCCAATGATGTGAAAGATAGTGAAGATTAACCTAATCCTTTAGCTGACGTCAATGTGCTTACCTGAAAAAGAAAGATACTGTTAAACAAAATCTTTGGATGTGAAAGTGAACAAAGGAAATTACACAGACAAAAACCTTCATCAAGCACAGATCTAATGAACATCATATATCTGAAGCCAAGATAAAGGCAATGATTTAATAATCGCCTGCTGTTTAACGCCTAACTGGCTGTTCCAGGCATAACTCGAGAATAAGCTACAGACATTAAGAATTCACCCGACGCGTTTTAACTCATAACAAAGTCGCTAAAGACAGTCTTAAATTGTTAAAAATTAACATTCAAATTGGGAGCGTGGCTGTTAGTGGAATTAGTGCGAGTTTCAGTAATAAATCGTCTGTAGAGGGTGGCGAGTGTTCCCGCTTTATTGGCTCGGCGTAGACATCGCCCGCTAATAAATGAAGCAGAAAACTTCCACCGAGTGTACTGCGCTGTTTGCAGGTCGCACCGCACAACAGAAAACCTACCCGTATCGCACGACATAAAGCTGAATATCCCTCAAAAACAGGTGCTGCTTTTCATCCCGTCCTGCTCTGACATGCCATGAAAGAGAGGGATACGGCGAGCGCATTATGGGTTATGAAATGAGCTCCATCGCCTCAAGTTACCCTGCGGAGAAAATGAAATTACTGCCGCGCGCAAAGAAAGCGCATGACATGTCTGATTCTTTCGCGTGCCGGTGGCGTGCCGAGACGCGCTGCTCACAATTAACACGAGTTTTGTGAGGAAGACGATTTCTCTGAACGGATATACAATATATAAATGAGTTCATTACAACTGTGTATGAATATAAGAGATATGAACATTACTTTATGTAACTGTACGCAGTAAGAAATATTTACAGAAAATTTCATAATTATTAACTAAAGTTATGAAAACAAACGTTTGATTTGAATTTGACACAGTACCTAAGCATTAATTACAGCACTAATTACAAATAACGAAGTAATTTCTACAAAATTTGGACTAATCAAACTTTAGGAGATTTAGGCAACACTCAATCAAAAACTTTATGGCCTGTTAATTAAATCTCAAATCAAAAACTCATCATATTTAATTACTATCAAATTGTAAATCAACTCTACTCTCTATCAAATTATCATTCTTAATTATAACAGATTCCGACGATGGTCAAATCATTAAATAAAACAGCATTGATTTGGATAGGTACCAAGGATACAGAAACGCATAGCGGTCATTAATATCAATTCAGATGCGATGGTATTATAATGGACGGCGTCTCCTTTGATGTCCGGCTGCGAGCTGCATAAATTATACTTTAATGAATGCAACCAATCCGCGCTTGGATCCGATGCAAGATGTCGTCATCGATTACCAATCCGTCCGATACGGCTTACAAAATAACGCCTGATTTATTAAAGCAGATGAATCTAGTGTGGATACGGCGGACTTTATACAGCCAGAGTCAGGTAGCCGACTTAAAAGCATTACTTGAAATGGAATCTCAATTTGAGAGCATTAGGGTAGAAGGTAGAACCGATCTATTAGGCTGCGTCACAATACGTCCTACAAGATAATCAATTTAAAGCAGCCCTCGCAATGTTGCAGGATTAAGCCTAACCAATAGAATTTCAATGCAAATTGATGTTATGTCATGGGTCGCAATCAATTTACGAGCCCAATTTAACAATGGAATACAATTTGCGAAGTATACATTGATTTGATGAAGGTTCTGAAACTATTGTAATTCAGCGAACTGTAACATTAAAGATTGACGTCGAGCAAAGCGAAATGAAAGACTTGTAACAATTTGAAACGAACACGTTTTTAATATTTGCGCAATATTTTATCAGAATAAAATGTTATATTGAGTAGGCATCAAATAACATATTAAGGACATGTGCCATTCAGTTTAACCCCGCTGAATGGATAAAATCAAGTACAATATAGAAATTTACCGAAAATGGTAATCTTGAATGAAACAGTTACGTAAGAAAAGATTATTTTCACATTATCCATTTCTAATTAATGGGAACAACCTCTTGTTATATATAATCTCTTTTGTGTTAAAAAGTTAGTGAATGTGTTTGTATTTTTGTTACTTCTTCACGCTCAAACGGCTGAACCAATTTTGATAAAATTTGCTATGGAAGTAGCTGACATTAACACATAGGCTACTTTTTATCCCGAAATGTAGTGTTCCCGTGGGATGAGCGGGTAACACCGCAAGGCGGAGCTAGTTATTAATAAGGCATTCACATTTAATTAGTTCCTAGTAGAGTTGGTCTGATGACATTGTGGCAATAGCCGAAAGGGAGTGGAGGAGAGAAACATTCAGTAAGTAATGGAAGATATTAGGGGAGGCATATATCCAATACTGGACGGATAAATGCTCAAGATGTTGAGAGCTTAATCCTTAGACAACATAGGAATGGCAAAAGGAGAACTGAAACAAACATTGACACCGATAATAAAATGGGATTGTAAGCAGTAGGTAATAATGTGTATAGCATTACAAATGTTATATGTACAACATTGTAGTGTAACAAATCGCAAGATATTAACAACCACGCACCGTACTGTATACTCTCTGAAGCAAAACACGAGTCAACGAGTGAAATATTAACTCTTTTAGGTCGTGTGTATTTCCTGAAACTTATGACTGAGTCTCTTCAAGGCAAGCGTGACCAGCTATTTTTGTACCAAAATTGGTTAAAATCCAAGCAAGTTAAAAGCCAGCATACAGAATGATGAGAGAACAAACACATTTCTACCAACGATAGCGCTGCAGTCCACAAAAATCCTGCATCGCGCTGACTTTTCCATAAAAACGATTTTCTATAAAATTATAATTGTATAGATGCATCGTTTGTGGAACTTGGCAAGGATATGTAGATAGTGTAGATACCATACCAGCAAGACCTAAACTGGCTTACAAATAGAGTCATAATCATCCAACACAGGGTAATTGAAAGCGATTAGCCTGAGTGAGCGGGGGCGGGGCGATCCGATATCTGCCGCAGTCATGATTCCCTGGAACTAACCAAGTCGACGGCTTTTGTAAACAATGTTTATTACCTGCCTCCGGGCTTACCTCTCGGATTATGTTCAAATGCATTATTTATATTGTCGTGAACGCTTCCACTGAGCACGATTTGAGTTATTACTAGAACATACCATGAATTTGATAGTCTATTGAGCAAGCTAACATCGTAAATACTTATTGCCTTTATAATATCGTCAAACTTCAAACGTAAGTCTCTAGGTTGAGTGAATAACGTAATAAAGCAACTGATTGCCTTTAGTGCCTATCAAATCATAATTGTTACATAAACATCAAGTTGCGCATGAAATAAAATTCGAGTTTCTTCGGCAGCAAAATAATACTTTATTTCTATTTCTATAATGTCTTAATTTTCTAATATTAAGCTACGTACCTACATAACTTTTATTAACAAATTTCTTTGATATATAAGTAATTAATTAATTAAGTCTATGATGTACGGAGGTTTCTTTATTTGAAAAAGTACATTTTTTCATTTTTTTTCATGAACGGGTTTTATAGCATGAGATGTCAGAACATGTACGGAACGTGGAGCTAATAAAAACCTTGTAATAAAACTATAACCGTTAAACTCGTAACAAGTTTTACAACAGTCAACCCTATTCACAGAAGTTATACCAACGTACACAAACTACAAACGCCCATACTCCAGTGCTTGTCCGCAGCAAACTTTTAAAATAATCCACAGTCCGGCCACATTATCCTTCTAGAGCTGAAAGTGGAGCGAGCGCTAACTAATGTTTATTTATCAATTACTACACATTATGTCATGTATGCCGCGCTATCTCTGTAATTCATCGCCCAGCGTCTATTTAAAGCACGTTCTTACTTATATCGATCATGGGTTAGAGAAGGACAGGGATTATTTGAAGCGAGAGTAAAAGGGACAGAGCAGCGGTCCTCAACATGTCGCGTTTCGTGGTGTTAAGGTTAATAGCACTATTTGTATGGCTGAGATGCTATCTCGACGCCCGCGGTTTATTGTTTACACATCCATCGTTTAATTGGTTAGCAAGCATTCGAATGAGTTTTAGTTTTATAAACTTTTCCCTTGGCTTCCTGTGTGGTCGGTGGAGATTTATTGTACTGCCGCTAATATCGGAAATCGATTTTATGTTGTTTCCTTTTGCTTTATGGCAGTCAGTTTAATAACAGAGTAAACTATTAAAGGCGGCGAGCTTGTTTATAACCGCGCACTCGTGCTTCATGGAATTGATTCTTTATGTAAATAACGTTGGCGTTGTAGCAAATTTCAAAGTAAAAAAAAACTTACGAGCGAGTTTAAACACATTCATATCATTTGCGGCTATTTAGAAACACTTGCGACCTTTGAGACTACCGCGGGTTGTACGCCGTTACTAAATATGCATTAATCAACATAAGTCTGCAATAAAACAATACAGTGAGAACAGGCGCCCGCGTACCCGCCAGAACAATAATGGAAAGAAATCTCTGTATCTTCACACAAAATTAAAATATTAATAACGGTGAATAAAAAACAAACGATAAGGCGAATACGCAATAAAGCATCGTCGCTATAAACAGATAAGAAGTGGAATTAAATGATAAAAGTGGGACATACGCATCTACATAAATATGTTTTGCTTCGACGTGACACTTGAATTCACTCGATTAAAGTGGCCACCGCGCCCGCTCAAAGATAATTGACTCCATGTTAAGATCACTTGAACACTTCATCGCAATACCGTATTTTAAGAACGCCATTATACAGCTAGTTATTGCTTCGCCTGTCACTGCGATATGTTTATGATAATTGTATGATAATTTTAACTTACTATATTTGCTCAGAGGACGTAAACGACTCTTCAAACTTTATCATGATTCCGAGCGCAATAAATGTTTTACCTTCTGTCGTATATCGCTCACCGGACCGCAGTAAGCTCCGTTTTATTGTCTTTAAGTAATCGATTAGAATATAAATCTGAAGAAGACAAATTCTTATGTTAATTAAACTGTGATACTAATCTCGTTTCGTCATCAATGAAAGACAAATAGGGCTTGCGTGAAGCACCCAGGGGAGCTTAGAGGCTGTGTAAGTATCACTAAGCCGTTTGTAATAAAGCAAGTATTTGCATGAGAACGACACGATATTTGCATATGCAAATGACTCCGTCTTTATTTGGGCCGCGGACGTTAACTCCGCGTCCTTATGTAAATGCGGACCCCTACCTTGTCGATGGCCGAATCTTGGAGAGCTTATTGTATCGAAAGCTCCTTAAATCAGCGGCCGATCGGCCGTGACAAATTGACTTTTATCGAAGTATTACAGACGCATTAGCCACGGGTGAACTCGTAAACAAACGGGAAACTTCGGCTCGTTACTGTATAATATACCAATAACAGCGGAATGAACGCGGGAATAGTTTTAAACAAACCAGAACAAATAGAGAAGAGGCGAGTGAACAATAACGATGGTGCCGCTCATTTTTGTAGTCGCAAACTTGAACAATAAAACAAAGAGAGCGCAAAAACGACGCGCAGCGCACGCAAGCGGGGCTCTCGAAAAATAGCAGCCGCACACACGCGAGGGCAGGCACGCCATGCCACGCCATGCCACGAGGGGCATAAAGCTGCCACACATGCGGGCAAAAACGCGCACACTAGCAACACCGTGTGCTGTAGCTTAGCCTGTACTTACTTGCGGAGGCATCCGTGCGTGAACCCAGCTCTGTACATATCGCTCTCTCGAAACGACAACGACGCAAACGCCTGCGGAGCCTATAGTTATAAAAGTCATTCCGCTTCCGAAGTTTGATACGGACTTATTACTACGTGTGTTGTGGTATCCATTACGCGGCGGAAAAAGCGCGCGGACCAACGGTGTGTGTAATTGATTAACAGTTTGAGAACCGGCCGGCGAGTGACGCCGACTGCATGCCCGGTGGAGCGAGTTTAAATCTTCATTAGCAAATATGATCTGACTATTAATTTATCATATCATACATAATGATATGTATCGGGGCAAATGAAACTTTTTTAATTTTACAGCCTCGGATGCATTTGGGTTACTTTAATTATTTCATTTCCAGATTTTGATAAAATAAATAATACTTAATTAAAGAGGGTTTTTATTGTTAATACGACACACAGGTAACTCAATGCAGGGGCAATAAGACTTACGCAGCTTAACGCTCCTATTCAAACATTCCCTTTTTAAATTACTGTAAAAACTCATGCTTCTAGATTTAGAAGTATAGGCGTTGACTTTATTACGTAGTATCTACTTAATTTACGAACCACCGCAAAATATCGTATCGAAGTTATTATAATTTAATGACATCTGGCGGTTAAAGTATTCACAAATATGAATAACAAAAAACCATAAAAATGCCCATGGATCAAGCATTAGGTATTGCTATGCAATAATAATATCAGAATTTTACCGAACACTTTTTAAAGCCGAAATCAAATTGACGTTTTAATGTTCTGTATAACGACTCCCGTGGCACGAATTCAATTAAAGAGATCTGCCCGACCTAATAAAAAATAATAGATATCTATACGTATTACAACTAGGTAGCAATAAAACTTATTTGTCTTGTTTATTTTAGATCTTTACGTTAAGATCTCAGATAACAATTTCGTTCTTTAAATGCGTGATTAAGTGTTCTCCTAATATCCTTTAATACCGTATTATCGATTTAATATCAGCAAGATTAAAAAGCGTAAAATGGATTTATTCGAACAATCTCGTTGAATAATTATAATTAGTATTAAGAATAATCCAGCAAGATTAAACGAATGATCAAATTTTGCATGAAATTGCCAGACATAACTAATCCGGCTCAAATAGATTGACTAAATACCTTGATCTTGCAGAAATATATCTTGAAAATGTTGCTTAGAGCAACGAACTTGGAGAGATCTGTCCAGTGGGACATTTTAGTACGTCGTCAGCGAGAAATACTTACTAATAGTAATAAAAGTTCGCTCCGACTTGAGAACATTACGACGCGACGTCTACAATGTCGGCTCGCGATAAGTTTTGAAGTGCACTATTTAAAAAGGACGACGTGCAACATATTGACAACATTGCAACATAAGTAAATAATTGAAATCATCTGAATTTAAAAAAAAAATTAACATAATAAAACCAGTAACAGAACTAACCTTCAAAACGTGTTGTTTCTTTTTCAAGGTGGTAATGTGGAAAATAATTCTAATTCTGCTCAACAATCACGTACTTACCGAAGAATTAACGACTCCATTGTCCTCCTAAAGGCATTATTTGCTATTTTCAAAATAACCTCTGAAAAAAAAACATACAACAAGCAAGCAATTATTTAGCCCACGAACGAGCATGTTGACCAGGTCAACAACGATTCTAAGCGGTGTTCGGTTCCAGAAAACATTCTTCCTTCATTATTGGTAAAGGCATGCGGTTGCCGTCGCGTCTGCCCTACTCCATCAATAATGCATGCCCCATCGCGCCATTGAGAAAGTGCTTTGTGATCGCCATACTAATTCACACCATTGAATCACTAAAATACTTCTTGTGAACCCCAATTTATGCACATAGGGACAAATCCATTCCAATTTGTGGAGTATGTGCTGTTATTATTACCTACTACTGTAAACTTGATAAATAAGTATTTTTGTTCCTAATATAACGTGTTTACTCGTAGAAGTAAAACCTACTAACCATGATACTAACTACCACGTACGTAACGTATACATATCTCATATTAAATTTATATCAAGTACATCAACTACATATAATTAAAGTTCGTAATTTTACACGCAAAAAAGTCATGAATGTTTATTACGCCTATTTGGGGTGTAGTTGTTCCGTGGAAGCCGGTGTAATGTGTTGAGTTTTTTACACCGGTACAGAGAGCTTTCAGTTTTAATCTTTATTAAAATTTACAACTCGGGCAACGTTCCGGCTAATACAAATAGAAGAAAATGTTAATCGCATTTCTAGGTAAATGTAGGAAATGTTGAATTAAAATCTAGACGCGCAACCTTTAACATGGCTTTAAATCCCAACATTTTATCGCAACAAGACAAATGTGGCAAAAAAATCAGTTGCATCGGAGCGGGGTACCCGAGAAAAATAAAAACCATACAAGATAGTCCGTAAAGCACATTCATCCCTCGGGAAGGCGAAGTACCCGGCTGGATTAATTCGTGTAATTTAAACTCCAATACCAGGAGAATACGAAGCTGAGCAGGTATTCAGCTCGGCGAGGGTGGAGAAGGGAGACAGAGCACCCGCCGCCCTCGGTGGTATGAGGGAGAGGAGGATATTTCATCGACTCCAAGTACAAGATGGCAGCCGTTTGCGGTTGATAGTTTATAGTTATTGCGAGCGAGTGTCCGGAGCGGCTTTATCACATTGTTAGCGTTGTTATCCGCGTCCACCGGATTAAGTGGAGATCACGCTCGAGCCTGACTCACCGCGCCACTTGGACAATGGCTCCTGTAATGGCTCTGCTATTTATACGATATCAGTGCTGATATCAGCTCGACTGTACGGATTCACAATGAGATAATTCAAAAATATAATCTGATGTCACATGTTTCGGAATATTTCGTTTCGTTTCGTACATAAAACTTTATTGATGTGATTAATTTGGGAGTAGGGGAACATTTGATCGAAGTCAAGGAACTTCTTGACGCCGAAACTTGGGAGATGCTATCGGAAAACGCGGCTGCTTAGTTTACGATACGTCCACAAATAGACTCAAATAGTCACTGGAATATTAATAGCGGAAATGTTAACTGATACGTATCGTGTTTGTGTTGCGTATAAGAGGACAATTCATAAATAATAATAAAGCTTTAAAGTTAATGCCGTTTTAATTAAAAACAACAGACGAGAGCGGCAAGAAATTTATTCCCCCTTACTTCAAAGGGCCGAAAGGTGTCGCGCGAGAATAAATCTTTGCCGGGATAAAAGTGGGAGCCGGGACGAGATCTATATAAATGTTGCTATTCAGCCGACCGTGATCGATTACTCTCACTATCGTCCTACTATTTCAAGTACAAGATGTCTCATTTGTAACCGTCATATTCAAAATGTTTCCTCGCATTGAAGAATTTGTTGCGATAAAGCCGGACAGAATCGAATCGAACTCAAGGAATTTGAACTAGAATCCGGCGGAAATAACTATTATGATTCTGAGAATAACTAACATGTTTTTTTTTATAAAAATCGTCCGGGAATTAGTTCATTCATGACGAGAATCCTAATGTAGGTAGGTACTCGGGGTGCACGGCGGCGAGGAGATAAGCTAGGTAGGTGTCATGCCTCAGGCCATAAATCGACCGGGCAAAGAATGCGTTAACTCTGATTTACCGACCTCCGTGTCAGCTGCGGCAGCGCCGAGAGAAACTGCTTTAGAAGCTATATTGAATATTTAACCATCGAATAAAGAAACTTTACTCAAAGACGACTGCCGTGGGCGAACTTAGTCCCAACTTTTTTATTTAACACTATAAAGTTTAATCCGAGAGGTAATTGATTTCTAACGATTAGTTTTTGCATCGTAATTGTACCTTACGGAGCTCGAGCAGGTAGCGAATGAGATACGATTGGTGCAAAAAAACTCAAGAACGGTATTCGGATTGAAGAAGCTGGCTGATTATTGCGAGAAATCCTGTACGAGATGTCCGAGATAGGCATCGTGATGGATCGCGCTGTCACACACACAAAGGAAGCGTAAACATGTGACCGCCCGCCAGTGTCGACACGCCTCATACCGATCACAACGCCAAGTAAACTTCTATCTCCATCTCCATTAACCTATGAAAGACTACATTTAGACAGATTTCCCAACTTGACATCCTCGAAAATTGCTTTTAGACAGAATTCAATTAAAACTTTATTAATTTCGTAAAGAAACGTCGAAACTTCAATTCGTCGAAACGGTTACGTTGCCAAAGAAAATTTAACTAATACAATTTATACAGAGATAAAATTTCAAACTCGGTCCGGTACAGATTCAAAGTAATTCTGATGAAAATACTCGTGGGACAAAACAATTTCTGAGAACTTAATGAAATCGGTTGATGTCGAATGAAAAGAATAGGGCGATTCTCGATTCCAGTGGATATTGACAGTGAGGAGTGGGTCTGTAATTAGAAGCATTGACGGAAGCGTGCCGCGGCCGGTCGCACGGCACACATACACGGTACAACCGATTATTAAACCATTAAAACATTACTCCTGGAGTCGGCGCTCTAATAGCTGGTTCAGAGGGGAAACAAGTTCAAAGAAAACAAATAGTGGCAACACCGGCTGTGGCAGCAAATTAATAACAGAGTGATTTATTAAATCCCTCACTACACGCTGCACCACAAAGCGCGTTCCCGGCAAAGGGTGGCTTTAAAAACTTAAAAGCTGAATTATAAGCGGTTCGGATTCACTGAAACATTGTAGGTTTTAGTGCTGAGCGCGATGGTTCATAAAACATTTTCTATTCATGAACATTCTTCATCGTGTCTACTCCGACGGAGCGTAGCACTTACAGAATTTTATACTTCAAAACTGGAGTACACGAAGAGCTCTGGAAATTTATTCAGGTTAAAGACGATCCTTGCGAATTTAAATTCAATAAGATATAATCGCCGGGGCGACCATACGGAAGTGATGGTGAGATGTCGAAATGTTTAATAACACGAACATTTAAGTAATTACAGCTCGACCAGAATTGATAGAGTAGGTAATACGCGAGTACCAGCAGCGAACCGAAATAAAATCAGTTTATTTTTACCACGAGTGCACGGCACGACCACCGCTGCGCTGAGATAATAAAATATTTTATTGAAGATATAATTACGTGAAAGAAGTCGGTCGGCGGCACGCTCGCCTGTTAGATTATTTCTAGCGATTACTCCAAAACTAATGGATGGATTTTATCTGCCGGATTAAACTAATTGCGTTTTGTAACATAGAGCAATCGGTTGGAGATATATTATCGAGGTTTCATCGCTCGCCCGTTTAAAGATTCATCTGAAAATCTGCTGACGCGCGTTTGTCATGGGTTTTTGTTTCAATTAGTCAGCGGGGACGTGTAAGATCATCATTAATGTTCCCACGTTGCAGTCGGCGGGCTAGGCAATCAGGGAATACTTAGCATCCCGGCTGCGTGCTCCGCGGCTCGGCTCCCACTAGCAATTTCCTGGACGGGCTGCGATGCAAATGGCCGACTCTTCGAGCGGAACTACCTCCTCGCTTTTTATGTCAGCCTCGTGTTTAACTGCACTTACGCGCATCCTGCTTTTCCGCACCGAAACAATTTGCTGACTATTCAGAATTCCAATTTATGTTATGGCAATTTCGTCGATTGAATATTAAGCCGCGAGCGTTGTTTTATAGTTAGTTTTAACTACACCAATTTAGCGACCGCACGTCGGAATATGTTTCGATGAAAACGGCCGAAATATTGCAAATAAAAACGGTTTCACGAGGCCGTCGACATGTTACATGTTAGCCTGTGAAAATGCAAATAATAGACCACAGGAATACAATTTGGTCGTCTGTTCCAATCATGTTAACATGAAAATCCGATAATTGGGAATTCTGTCAGTCAAATAAATAAAGCTTCGATGGAAAAAATATCAAACAAACGGAAAATTTGGTATGATGTCTCTTCATAGCAGCAGTGTCAATTTGTTGAATGTTTTCGGCACCGTATGGGTACAGTGTTGGTATAAATCTTGGGCCATTAGGCGGGAATATGTCGGCACTCCGCCGCCGGATGGGTTGGTGGATCTCTTTATTATGCCCCCGAGACAATAAAAGCGGCCGTAAAGGCGTCGCCCGACGTGACTTTATCTCGCTAAAATGAATCAATCAGACAGACTTGGCCATTAATGGTTTACTCTGCTTTTATCGACTATCCATGCGTTGTCGCGGCGTCATTTGTTTTTTCCAGATCAAAAAACAGCCAATGTTCACTTCATTCGACCAGTTTATACGTCACAAAACATCCACATTTCTTTATAGATTCGAAGACTGTAGTTTGTCTAAGGTAGAATAGAACCTATTTTGTTTACATACATTCGAATCAGCCATTACTGTTAAGTAAATGTAACTACAATAGAACAAAATAAATATTTTTGCGAAATTATTTGGGCATCAGTCGATACAAGGAAAATCGTGTTTCAAAAAGCTCCAATCGTTTATCGAGATAGGGATTTCCTCGTCCGTTTTGATGGAATTGCGAATATTGTATACTTACTTCATAAATATTATCTGGGGGCACGGTAGTGCCCCCGCCAAGACGAGCAAAAAAGTAGCGGGGCACTACCTACCTTTTCTCGAACCGTTTCGTCTAATTTTCAAACCCTCATAGCTTCGTCCCAGATATCACCAGAGCGCCCAAATTCACAGGTTAAGATGCAGTTAGGGAACATATGAAATGTACTTAATTTAATTGATCTAGCTTTTATACTTTAGGTTTTATTGGTACCTAAAATACGCCGATTTTGCCACTCACTCACTGACGTATCAAAACCTCTGGGGTACTTCGCGATGACCTAGAAAGCTGAAATTTGGTATGTAAGCTAGGTTTAGTACACAAACAATAGAATAATTCTGAAACTTGGAACTTTTACCCCCCAACCCCTTAAACTAGGGGATGGATGTTTGTATGAGACTTCTGCAAATTTTGATACTAGAGGTCTGAAAATTGATATAGAGACTCCTTGTTATAAATAATAAAATATATATTCTAGGATTTTTAGAAAATTACCCCCCACCCTTTAAATAAGGGGATGAAAGTTTGTATGGGTTTTCCATAATGGGGGCTAAACGTAAGTATTTCTTAAATACACAATTATTACTACTTACTTAGAAACGCTACGGCACAAAAAAAATAAAAAAATAAACCTAAAAATTAAAATCTACTTTACAAAAAGAAATGAGATCCCACCAAAAAAACATTTCATGTAAAATTAGCGGCCAAGACACATGCTCATAACGCTTTTGCTATTATTACTACTTACTTACAGACGCTATGGCCCAAATAAATGAAAAAGACTAGGGCACCTTACAAAAATAAATGAGATCCCACCAAAAACATTTCATGTAAAAATGGCGGCCAAGACTCATATGGTCTGGCTGTAAAAAAGTTATCAGATCCCTCGAAAAGCCAAGCCCCTAAGCCCTGAGTTTACTAATCCTACACCTTGGCTTCAAAGGTATGGCTTGGCCGTTTCATAAAGTACCGTAAATAAGTCTAATGGACTGTCCGGCCTGTATGGTAAGGAATTAAGTTTATATATATTATCATGGAGATATAAACTTAACTTCTTGATATCGTATGGGCCAGACGGTCCGTTGGACTTATTTACGGTACTTTATGAAACGGCCAAGCCATACCTTTGAAGCCAAGGTGTAGGATTAGTAAACTCAGGGCTTAGGGGCTTGGCTTTTCGAGGGATCTGATAACTTTTTTACAGCCAGACCATATGAGTCTTGGCCGCCATTTTTACATGAAATGTTTTTGGTGGGATTTAATAACTAGACGTGCCCGCGGCTTCGCTCGCGTAAATGAAATATGTACTTCCTATTTGTAACACTTGAACATGTAATTTGTTTTTTTTTATTATATATACTTAATGAAAAAAGGAAACTGTCATTGCAAGTTAAATAAAAGCTTTTGAAAAGGAAACTGCGTTTAGTCCTCATATTTGTATTTCCGAAATAAAATTAATTATAAGCAAAAGGGATTCAACACATTTTATATTTGTATACTTACATGGACTGGAGAGTAATACATACATGTACAAATGTTACTCAAAGCAAATCTAATAAGCCTAGCAAAGCTTAATAAACAAAAGTAAAAATAATAACCATTAATAGGCAGTGCCGCTTCAGTAACAGACAAATCCGTGGGAAAAGAATCCTCTGAAAATAGGGAACAATCTAGATCTTCTCGAGAAATAAGCAGTAAGGGTCAGAGTATAGCAAAGCTGGACCGATTTTAGGACTAATTTTTTTTTGTTGGTTTGGGCTTAAATTAGATTGAATCTAGTAGATTACGCTAAAATAGACATATTTTATTCTTTCAACTTTTTCTCTCAGATCGATATTTACCGAGATATTGGGGTTCAAATGCATAAACATATTTTGATGTAGGTACGTAATAATAGTAGACTATTTATGAGGGTCATGTAAGCAAGCATTTTGACGCTCCGCTCGCTACGCTCGCTCCGCTATACATGGTCACAAAACAAACCTAACCTAACCTACAGTTTTCGGTTTTCAACCCATGTACCATATTTTCAGACAGCATTTTTACCTTAAAAACCCCAATATCTCGGTAAATATTGATCTGAGAGAAAAAGTTTATTATAGGAACAAAACATGCTTATTATAGGATGTTTTAAAGGAAACTTTAATAAAAATGAGGTGTAATATTGACATAAATTTCACGACACCGAAACTTTTCTAAGTCCCAAAACTGGCCCACCTTTCCTATACCGCAACCCCTGCTGAGGTCTTACTAACCCAACATTATCGCATCGCATTCTACGCACCGAGATGCAGAACAATGAGTACATTGCCTTGCAAGGATATTTTTCTTGTGTTTATAATAATACATAATCTGTTAAATTCAAATTTAACAAAAATTAAACATGCTATCGCCATTCCTCCATCTCCCGAAACCGTGGTGGTCAATCTGAATAAAACCGTGATGGTCGATCAATCAAAATACAAATTAATAACATAATCACTTAATACTTTCAATTCTCGGCATTTTCATAACACTTTTTGCTTATTGCACAGAAAATTAAATTCGCTGACAATGACAATGCCGATGACATTTAGTTTGACAGAGAAAACAACATACGTCAAGCAAAGTGCGTAGCATGGACCTAGTAAATACTATAGTATACCTGGACTGCTCATTGCTTCGTTCGAACGAGCCAAGTAAGAAAGCCGCCAAGGGGGCAGTTTGTCCCACTCTGCTGGGGTAACCAAATATTTAGCAATAAAGAGGGACTCATCCTTACTCCATTTTATTACAAGTTTGGCTCGGTTTGTAGACACCTGCCTACTGAGCCGGCGGTCCCGGGTTCGACTCCCGGCCGGGGCAAATATTTGTATGATGAACTCGAATATTTGTGCTTGGGTGATGGTTGTTCTATGTATTTAAGTATATATTTATCTATATAAGTACGTATATCGTCGTCTAGTATAACACAAGCCTTCTTGAGCTTAATTTGGGACTAGATTGATTTGTGTGAGGTTGTCCGATATTTATAAAAAAAAAATGAAAAAAATTAAAGTCTAAAAATGTATATTGGCTGGCACTGTAGCTAGAATTTATTTTATATATACCTATGGAAACTCATAAATAGATATAGTGAATGTTAGCTACTATGCCAGCAATAACACACTTTTGGCTCCTGTTATTTTAACAGAACGCAGCAATCCCGTAACTGTTAATTTGATTTGATAAATGACAAACTTCGTTACGTCATACTTAAAAACAAAACAAACAAAAAACATATTCTGATGTACGTGGACATGAACTCATTTATGAGGATATAAAAAAAGTGGTTATTTGTAGGGTACCATAAATTAATTAGGGAGGTAAAACTGTAAGTATACCGTTATTTTATAAACTACCTGTAGGTATAACTCTGTTTTACCAATGCAAGACTACGCAATACTTTTTATTACTGTACTAACGGTTACTAAGTATATGGCGAAATAAAAAGCAAAAAAAAAACCGACTTAAAAAAAAACTAAAAAGCTAAAAATAACCCATTTAAGTACAGATTACGTTTGAATCACGTTTTGAAGACGATGCCAAACCACTAATTTATTATATTATTATATTATATAAGTATATTTTTTTGTTTTTAGTGATTCATATTGTGGCGTAAAGCCGTTAGCGGACTGTAGGTAACGAAGGGAGGATCTTGGTGTGGAGTCAGGAAAAATACTCTATACTGATCCAAGAATAAATATCAAGGACTTACCGTTGCTGATGTGCCCGTTCTGTTTCGGAGGCCTCCGTCAGCTTCCTTTTTGATCACACGGTTTAAATAAATAATGTTTAGCTGTAATTCTTGTTGTTTTCGCAGACACTAATTTTGACACTGAAGTCTAGTTACATTTTCTATACAGAGAGCAGCAAAGCGGCCAGTGTCCCCGCCATTTATAAATGAATCAGTATAAAGGTTAATACTAAACACCCCCCACCGAAAGCACTATGTGGCTTTCATAAAATATAGGGAAAAGAAATAAAACGAAAAATGCGCTCACTGAGGCGCTAGAAAATAAAATCTTCATAATTGAAGAAAGAGGAAGGGAATTTAGTAAGTGTAAGGAAGAGGACACAGTTTGTTAACTGGTCTTGATAAAGAGTTATTAGCTCTTGTACGCAGGGTAAACTTGCGCACAATGCCGTCCAAACCGGGATGTGTCTGTTCGACAATTGCAAGTGGCCAACTGCATGGAGAAACCCGATCATCCTTCACCAATACTAAGTCTCCTACTTTGATATTGGGAGGCGAGGTGAACCATTTTGACCTTTGCTGTAAGGTGTTTAAATAATCTTGGCTCCATTTCTTCCAAAACAGTTGGGAACAATTTTGTAAATATTGCCAACGCGTTAAATGGTTTACGGGTACAGACTGTAAATCATACTCTGGTACAGTTGTCAGACTCTTGCCTACTAAGAAGTGTCCTGGTGTTAACACATTAAACTCATGAGGATTATCACCAAGGTCCGGAATTCTTCATAGCAAAAATCAAACATTGATAGGGTTCGACCAAAGTGTTTTATCGACTATCGATAAATAGTTTTCACTTAACGAAACATTGTTAAAGTAATTAAAATCAGACTTTTGGATATATACAGTGGCGTTCAGCCAATTAGGGACATCATTATTTTATTTCATACAACTGCGTATAAAATATCTTTTGATGAAAAATGTAAGATGCGGTTGACCATTTTTATTATTATGTTATTAATAAGTATAAGTATGGGTGTTTAAACAAGGTTTACTATAGGGAAAATAAAGTTTCTATAAAACATGTTCTCTAGAAACTAGACATGTTCAAATTAACACTTTTAACAACTTACAACTCCATACTTTAATAAATTAGAAACGGAATACACATATGTCTATTTTCTAAAAAATATGTTTTACAGAAATTTTATTTGCACTATACTAAAACTTGTTTAAACACGTGTACACCATGTTATCTATACTATTATAAAATTCTAGATTTGTATTGAAATGATATTTTCTACGGAAAGGGGTCACGATTTCATTTTTCATTTTCGTGATGCACGGTCGTCATTTGTTTTGTATGGGCGCGCGACGCCATGCCTGCCTGGCGCCATCTGTTGGTCATAATTTTCTTTGTCTCGGATCACGCCGAAACGGCTGGACATATTTTAACCAATTTTGGTACAGGGATGGCATCCAAAGATGGTTATAGAATACTTTATATCCGTCTCAGTAAATAAAAAAATACGAGGACGAAGTTGCGGGCGTCTCTTTGTTAATAATAAAATTGGCAAACGTTGTTCATAGAATTTCTAAAGTCATATTTTATATGCATTTGTATGGAATAAAATAATGATGTTGCTAATTAGCTGAACGCCAGTGTATATATCCAAAAGCCTGATTTCATTACTTTAACGATGTTGTGAAAATTATGCATCGATAGTCGATAAAACACTTTGGTCGAACCCTATCAAAGTTTGACATTTGCTATGAAAAATTCCGGACCTTGATTATCACTAGCCGGTAGAGCGCATAATGGCCTTGAATTCATTATGGCTTCTATTTTACAGAAAACTGTTGACAGTTCCTCAAAAGTCAAAGCTTTGTCACCGACAGTACGCACAAGATGATATTTCGCAATTCGAACGCAGCTCTCCCATAAACCGCCCATATGAGGAGCACTAGGAGGGTTGAACTGCCAGTTAATTAAGCGCTGAGCGCAGCCGTTCAAAATATCCTGCCGGGTGCTGTTGTCAGACATGAATTTCTGAACATCAGCAAGATGTTTACTGGCTGCTATGAAATTCGTTCCACAGTCCGAATAAAAACATGCCGAGAGACCACGACGGGATACGAATCTATCAAGGGTAGCCAGAAAGCAATCCGCAGATAGAGAGGAAAGCGTTTCCAAATGCACGGCTTTTGTGGAAAAACACACGAAGACCGCTAAATAAGCCTTCTCTATCTTTGCATTACGCCGTAAACTTTCCTTTATGTAGAAAGGTCCGGCTAGGTCTACACCTACATGCTCGAACACTTTATTAGGCATCAGCCGAGTTGAGGGAAGATCACCCATTTTAGGCTGAAGCAGCGTCGGTTTACATTTGAAGCAGTTCTTACATTTCCCGTGAATTGATCGAATGAGGCTACGAGCCGACAAGATCCAATATCTTTGGTTGATAATATTTTGCAAGGTTTGCGGACCTGTGTGCAAATATTTCTTATGAAAATATTCGACCAAGAGCTTTGTAAACCTACTCTGCTTCGGCAACAATAAGGGATGCTTTGCATTGTATGGCAAATCAGAGTGCGGGATACGACCCCCCACCCTGAGGAAGCCACGAGCATCAAGAAAGGGTGCAAGTTTCCTTAACGAAGGAATGTACGTCTCGCCCCTCTTCAGTGTTTCAATTTGCTCTTTAAAATATGCAGCTTGCACTAGCTTTATAAGACTATCGTGGGCTGCGTTCAAGTCTTCAATCGTTAAGACTTGGTGGCTAATTGAAACGTCATCGCGGGATCGTCGAAGTAAACGTAAAATCCAGGCGATGCTTCTTTGCATTCTTGAAAAAGAAGAGAACCGGTTACAGACTCGCTCAACAAACTCTAGTTTATCTTCTTCTTCAGTCTTTCGAGCTATCAAACTGAACGTATTCGAGTTTGATTTCATCTCAAGAATTTGAGTTTCACTTTTATTTGTGTACGTTGATACAGGCCAAGTTTCACGATCCTCGTACATCCAGGTAGGACCCTCAAACCACTGAGAGCTATCAAGCATGAATTGCGACGGAGATACACCTCGGGAAGCTACGTCTGCCATATTGTACTCGCTTTTAACATGACGCCACGCATGGGGTGGTATTGACTCTATTATTTGTGTAACACGGTTACACACAAATGTCTTTAATTTATAGGCGTCAGTTTGCAGCCACGCCAAAACTATAGACGAATCTGTTAACGCTGTGATTCTAGTCACATCAACTCGAGTTACGCATTCGCATGCGTACTTCATAAGTTTTCCAAGAAGAGCCGCGGCCATAAGTTCCATTCTAGGGATCGTCTGAGCCTTGACAGGTGCGACCTTCGATTTCGCCATTAGCAATCTGCACTTTACATCCGACTGACTCCGTGATATAACGTAAATGCAGGCAGCGTACCCACGAGATGATGCATCACTAAATCCAACCAGCTCGCATTCTGTTACACCTGGAAGCAATATGTGCCGTTGGATTTGCAACTCAGATAGGCGAGGTAGTTCGGTGATGAATGTCAACCACTGCTCACACACTTCTTGAGGCAGAGGATCATCCCAACCGAGACCCACCTTCCAAAGATCCTGAAGGATGCACTTTGCAACAAATGTACAAGGAGAAATATATCCAACGGGATCATAAATAGATGCTAGAGTCTTTAGTACGGATCTCTTGGTATTGACGGTATCTTGCTTGTTCAAAGAGAAGCTGAACGCGTCAAACACCGGAGACCATTTCAAGCCCAGAAGCTTAATCGAAACGTCATCCCGATCCTTTTGAAAAGTGACAGTAGTTTCACGATGTTCAACTGGAACGCGCTCGAATAATTCTTCACAGTTGCTAGACCACTTCTTTAGCACAAGTCCTCCGCACTGTAGCATATTAATTAACTCGTCCTGCAATGCACAGGCTTGGGAGAAGGTTGCGCATGACCATAAAATGTCATCCATATAGATACCTTGTCGCACGACATTAGCAGCTGAAGGGAAACGTTCACCTTCATCACTGGCTAATTGTAGCAAAGTACGAATGGCCAGAAATGGACTCGAACTTACGCCGTATGTAATCGTTTTTAATTCATAGACTTTTATCGGCTCGTCTACGGACGACCGATATAATATGTGTTGATATTTTCTATCACATTCACGCACAAGGATTGCACGATACATCTTGCAAATATCACTTGCGAAACAGTATTCTAATAATCGAAAATTGGTTATAATGGAACCTATATCACGGTACAGGTTTGGTCCTGTCAACTGAGTATCGTTGAGAGAGATGTTTGTAGACGTTTTCGCACTAGCATCGAACACGACGCGCAAGGGTGTTGACGTACTGCTCGGCCTTAAAATGCTGTGATGTGGAATCAGATACTTGCTTGACTCGCTACCAGTGTACAATTCCATGTGGTCAAGTTTCTCATACTCCAGCATGAAGTCGTTGTATGCTTGCTGCAGCACTGGTGAACGCGCAAGTTTGCGCTCTGTTGCCAGCAATCGTTTTTCGGCGGCAACTCGAGAGTCTCCAAGTGTCGGCGTATCAGTCACAAAAGGCAGCGGCACGATGTATCTCCCCCCCTCATCACGGGAGTGATCACGCACGAATATATCTTCAGCCAGCTGATCTTGAGGGCTGAGTACAGGTTTGCACGGCAATTCCTCTACTTCCCAGAAGTCACGCAGCGTTTTGTCCAAAGTCTTCTCTTCAGAAATCGACAGATGTAAATTTAATGACAGTTGATTACTTTCGTTGTATAATCTTCCACTTACGACATAACCGAAAACCGTCTCAATCACCTTGGGTATGTTCGGCTTGACATTAGTCGGCTTGTCCAACATCAAATCAGACACGACACCGTTGTCCAACAGAATATCTACCGATGACTTTTCGTAGAACAATGGGTCAGCCAAATCGAAATTCTTGTATTCTTCCACGACTTCCGGTGGAAATGAAACATTTGGCATTTCAGATGACACTTTCTCTACTACGACCAGTTCTAGCCGGAAACTCGGAACGTCCGATTTACACGGCTTTAAGTCGCATGCCACCATGCCAAAGTTTTTGACTAGTTCACCTCCTAGCCCTGATACCGTGTAAGGGCATTTGTTGCGAGGTAAGCCCAAACGTTGAGCACAGTTCAAAGTAATGAATGAGCTTTGAGCTCCAGAATCAAGAACGGCACGGCAGTTCTGATATTGACCAGTGATGTCAACGACTAGAGTCCTCGTAGTCCCCAGTACTATACCGTAAGAACTGGAATTTTCAGTCACGGAATGAAGATTCTCAGTAACGGTTGGATCGGGTGTCACAGCCACACTCACGGAGCGCGGTAGTGAAGGCCCCACTGCATGCACGGCAGCACGGGGCGTCTGCGGCGTCGGCACGGCCGTTGCCTGCAGAACACTTGCATCCCGATGTAGTAAATAGTGGTGAGGCCGAGAGCAAACTCCACAAGTCATGTTGCTCTTACAACTTGACGTTTCATGACCACTTTTTAAACAGTTGGTGCATAGTTTCAAGGCATTGACACGGTCAATCCTGTCTTGAACTAACAGTTTACGAAACTGTTCGCAACGATAAATCAGATGATTTGAGTTGCAATGCACGCAAGTCAGTTTGTTTTGGTTCGAATTATTTTGAGTATCAAAACGCGAAACAGCTAATCCAACCTTTTGTGAAGACGAAGTTGCGTTCGAATATTTGAAATTGGCCGGTTTATGACTCGGTTGTGCGAAGTTGACAGATGACTTCACTTTGACTTGTTGATTGTTTATAGTCCGGGAGCCGGCACTAGGAAATGTATGTTCCAAAACTTTAATTTGTTTGTTGACGAAATTTATTAAATCTGCGAAAATCGGTAATTTATTTTGATCGCGGCTTTCTTCAAACAATTTCCGAGTATGACTGTCTAACCCACGTAATGCCAAATGACAAAATAGATAGTCGTCCAAGTTCTCAATCTGCAAGGCGTGAATCGCTTTCAACGAATGATCAAACGTCTCCACGAACGAGGTTAAATTCCCTACGCTGTCTTTTGTCAAAGGCAAAAAGTTCTGCATTTTGTCCAGATATCTGCCGGTCAACGCCCTAACGTCTTGGTATTTATCAAGTAAGCTTTGCCAAACAAGTGGGTAATTGAATGACGTGATCGGAAGACTTCTGACAATGCTCAGTGCTGGACCTTTGACGCAAGATAGGAGATAATGAAATTTATCTATGTTCTCGAACTTGCGATTGTGAACCAAAGACACGAAGGTATCATGGAATGTAGCCCAGTTCTCTACCTGCCCGTCAAATTCAAATAACGTTAGCTTCGGTAAAACCGGCCTAGCTAGACAATCATCCTTGGTTGCAGTTGAATATTTTTCGGTTGGCTCCTGGACTATACGCGTGCAGTTCAAAGCTACCTTTTTGCAAACATAATATAATTCGTCGAAGCTTTCTAACGCGCTTGTTGAAGGTTTAGCCTTGGGGTTTGACTGCATTTCAAGCATGATAATTTCCATAACAATTTTTTCGAAATCGCTACGAGCGTCATCAAGTTCTGAAAACTGTACCATGTAATTCTGTACCGAGTCTAGACTATCCAATTTAACAGTTTTGGATACATCATACGCCTTTTGTAATTTTTTGAACAAATATTCTTTTTTAATTGTCAAAGTGCTAATTTGCAATAAAGATTGCACCTCGCCTTCCGCCATTTTTGTCACGGACAAAAATATGACGAATTGGTTGAATTATATTTTTGAAAATCTGTGAGAACAAGGAATAGCTTTATAGCGAATACGATTCGCGACGGAAGCAACGGTTATATTATATAGATTATAATTTTGGGAATTAAACAAAAAAGTAGGTCGGTTCAAAATTTTGAAAATGCGGTTCGAAGACCAGAAAATGTGGCGTAAAGCCGTTAGCGGACTGTAGGTAACGAAGGGAGGATCTTGGTGTGGAGTCAGGAAAAATACTCTATACTGATCCAAGAATAAATATCAAGGACTTACCGTTGCTGATGTGCCCGTTCTGTTTCGGAGGCCTCCGTCAGCTTCCTTTTTGATCACACGGTTTAAATAAATAATGTTTAGCTGTAATTCTTGTTGTTTTCGCAGACACTAATTTTGACACTGAAGTCTAGTTACATTTTCTATACAGAGAGCAGCAAAGCGGCCAGTGTCCCCGCCATTTATAAATGAATCAGTATAAAGGTTAATACTAAACACATATAAAATACTTATGGCGGGGTGATCTGGGAGGTCTTAAAGGCATACATCTCGTTTGAGTTATCTCCTAACTTCGGTTCTACGATTGCTACTACTACTACGATTACTTAGGCGGGTAGCAATGTTCTAGGTGGGCTCGCCCTGCGGGCCCTTGGGCTCGCGCGCTACGCCGTCTCTGGGACGCTCCGCACCTTTGGTGCTACACGGAGCTCGGCCTGCGGCCTCGTGGGGGGAAGTTCGCCCTTAAGCCTGCGGCCCTCGGTCGAACTAAAATATTAAAGTTTGTTGTCCGATATTTGACCGAATTTTCGGACACCGATTCCAGATTCATATTCGTGAGCCCCAAATGCCCCCCGATATCGAGTTTCAGCCCCCTAGCACCAACTTGAAATTTAGAAAAAAAAGTCGCCATTTCGATTTTTTTTTTCACGACTGTACTCGGGTAGAGGCCCCCTATGACATTTGGTCGAGCACCTCCCACCTGAGCCAACCATTTACGAGATACAGGCCTCTTAAAAAAAATCCCATACAATTTTTTTTATGATAAAAAAAAAAAACTTTTTTGGAATCACCAAATTTCAGCTCGCTACGACCATTTTGAAATTTCGACGCCTATTAACCACCCTTAGATAGCGAAGGATTATCGTAGTATAGTTAAAACGACATTACTGCAATAGTGCAATGCTCAGATTGTTTTTAGTACGAATAATATTTTCGAAGTAAAACATAGATCGGAATTATCCGGTAATTTTGTAAATTCATTGTCACTCTTTTAGTACTTTATCAAAGTTTGACATGCTTTCATATTAATATATGATACCATATATTACCTGAAAAAATATACTATAGCCACCAAAAGATTTCCTTTTGCAACCTTAAATTCCAGTTACCATGATGCAATTATAAGTATGTAATTTTTTAAATAATCAGAAAAGATACCATTAAGCACTGTCAAAAATGCTGACAGTTTTCAATTATATTAATAAGATTTCAAATTTAAAGGTTTTATCCTGCCCTAACATAAAATTATTTTTATATACTAACGGATTGTATAACTTTCATAATTTTTTCCGTTAGTTTCTTTGGTGACGCGTAAGAAAGTTTAGCGAATAAAATATTTAATTATTTGAAGTGAATAGTGTTAATTTAAAGAAAAGTATAAACTACTAATAACTACCATTTTATTTGAAAACTACTAATTATTACTATTTTTTGTGACTGGCAATATTAGAAAGGGACACACTACCCATCTGCGAGCTGTCTCTGTCTTCCCGTGACCCCTTCACCCGTAAAATATACTTTATGTATCTATACTAAGATTTAATTTTGTGTGAACACTTATTCTGAGTTCGCACTCCTGTTGTCTTAAATATAAGCTCCTTGGTGCGTAGTCATTACATTTCGAGTAAAAAACTTCGATATAACGGCGTACCAACATGACGCCAAAATTTTTGGCTACTTAAACTTAAGTCATATAGCGAAAAGAAACTTTAGGCTACTTGAACCTGAGCCATAAGAGCGAGAAGAACCGAGTATCGCCGGAAATGGACGACGGTCGCGAAATGAAGAATTTTATGAAGATTTCTTTAGCCGATTGTGAAGGTAATACGTAGTGAAAACGGTATTTTTTACGCTCTTATTCCATTCTCATATTTAGACAATAGATTTGAATAGTTTTTTCTGCGGTAACGTGCATCGTATTGGAGAAACGTGATCTAAAAGAACGTCGAGTTTTGTAAGGCGCCATCTCGCTTCCTCCCTAGTGCGTTATCCCGTTCTGGCATTTTCAATTTTATTATATAGATAATTAATAATCGTTCTAAGCCGTAGGTACCTATTGTATTTTCCTCATCTTCACTAATTACTATTGATTGGTGTATAACAGTCGAAGTGACACGAGTGAAATCTGAAAATCGGCGTTTAACGCGTTACTGTAATCGTCTTTGCTATAATTACCACCAGACCACAGGTCAATAGGGTATGTAAAGTTTTCTGAAAACTTTTATATCTTTTTTTTTTCGATAGTCCTTGTTAGCAATTATATCTATTGGCTGAAGGTGCACAACACATACACTGACTTTAAAACCCAATTTAAAAAAAAACTAGTCGGCATTTTCGTTGATATTTTGACACATGTCGGTCTAATACGAGTTCCGGAGTGGAGGCCATGAATCGGGAAACGTAGTGTAGTGTAGGGCGCCCTGTAATAAGGTGGTGCGACGACATTCGTAGGACAGCGGGTAGTAACTGGAGGACGAGAACTGAAAATCGAAAGTTTTCTGAAAACTTTTATATTATATCTTATTTTTTTTCGATAGTCCTAGTAAGCAATTATATTGGCTGAAGGTGCACAACACATACACTGACTTTAAAACACAATAAAAAAAAAACTAGTCGGCATTTGCGTTGATATTTTGACACATGTCGGTCTATCTAATACGAGTTCCGGAGTGGAGGCCATGAATCGGTAAACGTAGTGTAGTGTAGGGCGCCCTGTAACAAGGTGGTGCGACGACATTCGTAGGACATATATATTTATGAACAAGAGGTAGAATCAATGAAGGACATACTGTGCGGATGTCACGCTCTCGCCAGACTTAGTATAACTTCGGCACCAGCTATCCTGAACTGACGGAATTCCAGGCACTGCCATAGGGTTCCTTCATCCGATTTATAGAGGTTGTGGAACATGTCTATGAGTAAATGCAACACAGGGTAATTACACAAAAGATCCCATTGGAGCGAAGTGTGTATCTGCAAGGACATCTATCATAAGATAAGATATATATAAACAATAAGATAAATAAACGAAGATACAGAGAAGTTACTATTGTTTAATAATTATTATCCCATCAAAAACATAAATGTTAAATTAGAGCCAAGTTCTCGCATGCAACGTTGTCGACTTCGCCGACAAAAGAATTGAGATCTATATGGGCGCCAAGTTCTTTGCCCTAATTTTTTTAGATACAAGGACATGCGACATACTCAATGCATTTATTTTACTTGGGGTGTAATTCAATATCAAGACTGGACTTGGCTAGTTTTTACATATAAATGTATATTACATTTGTCTAATCATTAACCTATTTTCGTAAAGGTATAGTTAGTGTACGTCCTGTTACTTATACTGTTAGCTTGATAATAATACTATGTTACTTTGATAAAATTAAGTCAGTTTGTGAAAACTAGCCAAGTCAAATCTTGATATTGAATTACACCCCAAGTAAAATAAATGCATTGAGTATGTCACATGTCCTTGTATCTAAAAAAATTAGGGCAAAGAACTTGGCGCCCATATAGATCTCAATTCTTTTGTCGGCGAAGTCGACAACGTTGCATGCGAGAACTTGGCTCTAATTTAACATTTATGTTTTTGATGGGATATCATTACTTTTTGTACAGAAATTTGAATTGACGCCCCACCTGTCTTGACTAGAGTGACGCGGGGTAGAGGGAGGGGCCGGACCGCTCCTCGCCACGCCGCGCTCCCGCGCTTCGCTATCCGTCCCCGCGCCACGGCAATTTATTAACCTTCTCTGTGTGTGTGTGTGTGTGTGTGTGTGTGTGTGTGTGTGTGTGTGTGTGTGTGTGTGTGTGTGTGTGTGTGTGTGTGTGTGTGTGAGAGAGAGAGTGCCATCTTACAAACAAAGAAAGAATTTTCCAAATCGGTTAATAAATGACGGAGTTCTGAGGCAACAAGCATAAATAATAATAATAATAAAACTAAAAAATATCACTGTTTTTGATTTTTATATGTGTACACACACAATTACCAAGCTGAATGCCAAATTTCATCTTTCTAGGTCACCTGGAAGTGGGTTAGGTTTTTGATTACTAGTGAGTCAGTCAGTCAGTGATAAAAATGCCGTTTTTTGGACGTCAATATCTCAATAACTATTTCATCTACATTTATGAAATTTGTGGTTCTAGTTGTTCTCAGGGACCTAAATACATAAGCCAAATTTCATTTTTTTCTGTTGAATAGATTTGGAGTTATTGAGGGGTCAAAAGTGGCTCCAAACGGTTCGTGTAATATAACACACGGCTGCTGCTCGCCAGTTCCTGCGGTGAACTTGGCTGGACACGCTGCCGCGTGTCTAGATTAATTGATATAATTGTTTTAAGTTGATTTGTATGTATTAATTCAGATTTAATATTATTGCATCCGATATATAATTTATTAAACTATTTAATAAAAACTAAATTATTGTCTTACCTATGTGTTTATGATTATTGATTTAAGAAATAGTTAATAAGTTAATTAGTCCTCTTTATGCCTGAAACACAGGGAATCCTAGTTCAGGCGGGCGTCATATTTTATCAAGTAGAATGTCTTAGTCTATAGTTATATTATTACTGTAAAATAAGTTATTATTCAATAAATATCTTGTCTTATCTCATCGATCTTAATAACAAAAAATTCATTGTCAAAATATACCCATGACAAGGCCACGTACAGTTTTAAAATGAATATCCGTCTCCCAAGCATATTTTACTACGTAATTTAGACTTTACTGACTAAACGTAACAAGTAAGCAAGTTCTCTGAATCATAATGACATTCATGACTGAACAATTATTAAATAAATGTTCGCTTCAAATAGAACCGTTAAAGAAACGCATTACATGACCACCGACCAATTAATTGAACAAGTTCGGAGGTGAGCAATAGGTCGACGACAACAGAGACAAAACAAAATGACGTCGAAGCCAACCCATGCTAATGTAAAACAAAACCTAATAAAACGACATAAAATTCAAATTAGTTTCCAGCTAGTCTTGTTTTATCACGTTTTAGTTTTATTAAAGCGTAGAACAGACTTAAACATAGGTAAATGGTAATACAGACTAGCTAATCTGCATATTTATTGTTTGAACTCTTGTAAACGAGATCATAATGTGAATTTAAGTTTTTTGTATGTACATATTTGTTATATATTAATATAAAAGACATTAAAGTTGGAGGCATACCTATATAAATAACATATCTTGAAACAGTAATCAATAACAGAGCAATAAAAAAAACGTTAACGGACGAAGATAGCGGTTCGAGTGCATTTAGTTTATGCTCTTTTTACTAACAATGTTAAATAAAGAATATGCCATTTGGCAAACCTAAATCCTTCGTCGCAAATCCTCCGTCAATCCGCCAAAAATATGTCGTGCCTATTGATGAATGATGACATATGTGACAGTGTTTACTGTTTAGTAAACGGCCCTATTGTTCCGGTTTACATAAATAATAGATATTAGTATCAAGATATACAAACAAATTTCGTCTCTATGGAAATCAGAAAAAACCGGCCAAGTGCGAGTCGGACTCGCGCACCGAGGGTTCCGTACAAACACTTTCCATCCCTAAGTGGTTAAGTTAAGTTTGCACCTGGTATGTATAGCGCCCCATATAAATTAGGTGCAAAGTTAGGTATTAAATTATAAAAAAAAACTACTGACTAGATCTCGTTCAAAACAATTTTCGTTGGTAGTTTTTATAGTACTGTACATCATATGCTTTTTTTAGATTTTTCATTTTCTTATTTTAGAAGTTAGAGGGGGGGGGGGCAACTTTTTTCCACTTTGGAAGCGTCTGTCACGCAAACTATTCGGTTTAGAAAAAAAATATTTTAGAAACCTCGATATCATTTTTGAAGACCTATCCATAGATACCCCACACGTATGTGTTTGATGAAAAAAAAAATTTTGAGTTTCAGTTCTAAGTATGGGGAGCCCCCAATATTTATTATTATTTTTTTATTTTTGCATCAAAATCTTATTGCGGTTCACAGAATACATCTACCTACCAAGTTTCAACAGTATAGCTCTTATAGTTTCGGAATAAAATGGCTGTGACATACGGACGGACAGACGGACAGACGGACAGACGGACAGACAGACAGACAGACAGACATGACGAATCTATAAGGGTTCCGTTTTTTGCCATTTGGCTACGGAACCCTAAAAATGAGACCTCTTTCTTACTAAACACTGTCATATACATATACAAAAGGATATAAATAATATGCGCGGAAACAAAGATTGCAAATATAAATTAATGTATAAACAAAAACCTCACATTAACCTTCCAAGTGGTCGTCTACTGTGTAAAGTGTTTATGTACACATTTAGCCGGTTTGCCAAACAAATATACAAAAAATGAGACAAAATTATTTCAACATTTAAGAAACAACAATAAATAGCAATTCGCGTCGCAAGTATAAGCGTTAATGTCCCGACTTAACCTTAATGTAGGCCTAATGCTTCGGCCGGTACTTACAGCTGAATGGTTACAAAATCCTGTTTTAAAACGTTGAAACTTCATAAAAACCTGAACTTCCTTACGCTCTTTTCAAACTGACGACGAATCGACAACGTAGTCACTGAAAGAGCTTAAGTGTAATGAAATACACGGGTGTTTACGTCCTTTTGTCCGGCGAGCCGGAATGACCGCAGTTCACACGCATCCACTCGACAATAGGCATGTTTTCACGGTACACAAATCACAATTTGAGTCAAAACCCGTTAGTTATAACTTAACGTGTCTATTTGAGCGAGTACTTGTAAAATGTGATAAGTTTCATCACAGAAGATACGGAAAGTATTTTGAACTTTGCGAGTCGGAAAACGTTATAGATTCTACAACAAGGTTTTCCAATATTTTCACGAATCGGGTACCTTCATTAATCGAATGGAAAATACCGATGACGGTTGGTAATTCAAGTTTATTCAGCTGTAGTTGGCTGAAGTTATGTATGTGTAATAAAAACATAACTAACGCGGAATACATAGATAGGCGGAATACATGTCTGTAATGGACGACTGGCATTATGTCAATCAACATTTTTACGGCGGCAGCGGTCTGATTTAGGCTCTTTATTTGCTTACCGAGAGCACGCTACCCCCTTTGAACATTGTCACACCCCTCGTGTAGGGCGGGCCGCACTTTGAAAACCTGGTGCTCTACAATCAAGGTAGATTAAGCATATTTTTTTAAACCCATTTTAGATGTAGAGTTTTCATTTGCAGATAATTGGAATAAATAATCACGAATGTATACGTATAATGGTGATATTTCGGACATACGGCACTAAATAAGGACTAATTTGTTCCAAGACGTGAAAAATAGTTATACGAAATGTAAGGATACCCCGAAATAGCCGGAATATTAGCCCATCCTTTCCAGCACGTCGCGTAGTAACCTAGGGCACCATCACCGTTATTTATGCGTACACGCAACTTTAAATATACAAGCAAACATTCGCTAAATTGTTACGGGAACACTTGCGATGCTGAGTAAATCACTTAGCACCGCTATGACAAGTGCTAATGTAAAGCTAAACATGGTTGTTGGTTTGTTTAACCAATTGAACACGTGGAAAACATGTCTGTTGGAAGTTGTGGACTTGAAGTTGATATTGGAGTCTAAATGTGACAAATTTATAGTTGCTTAGATTCCTTCCGATGAAGGTCGTAAAAGATCGTTCTTTTGATAACGAAGAAAGAGTTTAAGTCTGTCCAAGTGTACCAGGCAAGCATAACTAACGAACATCATCTTCTTACGTAAAATAATGTTTGTAAAAAGATGCAGAACCTCGGCCCCACAACGCCCGTGTCGCGTAATATCGCGCACATAAAATTTACCGTAAAACTTGAAGCTGTGTAGTTGTGTTCAAAGTTCTAGTATTCCACGTAAGCGATTTTACAGCCATTAAAGCGACACGGCGCGCATGTGTGACAGAATGCAACCGCAAGGGCGTATGGACACGACGTTTTTTAAACGAATTGACGATGCGTGTTGAACGCTATGAAGACACTCAACAAACGCAAGGCCATCGGCAATTTGTGGCTTTTGCGACCCTTGCTCACGATCTTCGTATTTATATCTATGTATTTATTGGAGCGAAGCTCCCATGGATCGACTCGAATGGACTTTGTAACAATGCGCAGATCTCAGCGAGTTCTCAACCGATTTTAGAAATTTTTGTTTTAAAATGCAATAGTTAAATTTCGCTAGGTCGTGACGAAGAGAAAATTTCGAAAAAAAAAAAAAAAAAAACTCCGCTCCAATTTATGGTGCAAGCTTAGCCGGTGGCTGACTCTGCATCGACCTAGTATATAGATACGTCAACACAAACGCAACAATCTGCTATACGCGTTGATGGCGCACAGAGGACCGGTAATCAAAAACGCGAATAGTCAGATCGTTTAAAAACGTCGTGTGCAGGTTAGCGCAGGCTGCTTTTCCGCAGCCCGACGTCTTACAATGCTCTCATCTTGCATGAAAGATCGTGTGCAAAGGCCCTAATGCCCTGCACGACGATGAAGTTCACACGTGTCCCAAACAGAGCAAAACCTCACCTGCCGCGAGTCTTACCTGTAAAAGATAAAAACACTGTTAGTGCCAGCTATTAACGAAACGGAAACACTGAACATTTCATAGTTGTTTATTTTCTGAAATGTTAATTTATGTGACCGCTTTTGTGTGTTTAAATATAAATTTAATTTCTGTTTTAAAAGCATGCAGCAAATTGTAAACTGTACAGAAACAATTCAGTTTTATGCTTTTGTGTTGATAGCGTGAATGCATCTGGAAATATAATTTCGTATTATCTGGTCTTAAAAAGATGCAATCGTTCGAAAGAAGCTAATCTAAGTGCCTTTACTTAGATTGGCTCCGAATGCTCCAATCGAGCTCGGAGCGAGGCGCCTCGAAGATTAACATTCATTACATTTCATTAAATCGGGTGTAGAAAATACTGAAGATGTCTGACGTGAGAAATGCTGTGTAAAATACTTAATCATTGCGGTGCGGCATTTGATCATATGGGTTCTGTCAGTAACCACATTATGTTAGCAATGACTGGTATAAATATAACGTGCTCAAGAAGTCATGCTTACGAGCCATCGCAATAGAATTGCAAAATTAACTAGCCTCGGAAAATACCTCCAGTATCCTCTTCCGTGCCGCTTAATAAGAACGGACAACTTCTAAACTAAGACTGCTTTCATAGAAACTTTTATTAAAACGCTTAACCACACGGACTATCAGGCGGTAACGCGAACTTAATCGGGAACAAGCTACAACAGTGCCTACGGTTAGTGTATGTCTGACAACGAAGACCCGAGTAACTGTACCTAGTCGTTTGTTACGTGCGTTTTACGTTTGTGCCACATGTACTACATTAGCTCGAGCACATTTTACGGCTGAAACGTGACCCGCCCGTGTAACGTTAGCTACCTCGCTACTCACATCCATTCTAGCGGACTCCCAGTGGGAGATTTATTTTCAATCAATTTAGGAGCTTTAATCATTAGTATTACATAAAAAATGTGAAATGTTGTAATAAATCTACACGTTACTACTAAAGAGAGAATTAAGCAATCAATCGATCAACCGAACCGCTATAACTGACTGGCTACCGCGTTCCAGTTCCGTCATCGAAAATCGTCGCTCGCTTGCGCTCCAACGGTTCCGAAATGCAGGAGCTATCGAAACGAGCGTCGATCTCGAATCGGCTGGGGTCCATCAATAGAGGCAATCGAGTCGCCGCCGCGGTCGGCGAGCCAATTACTGCGCGTCAACAGTGATTTACGATATAATGGCCGCGGCCGACGCCTACATTGTTTAAATGCCTCGACGAGCCGGCCGTCCGGCTCGGCCGCCGCAAACATCCACCTCTTCGCTAGACAAATACACCGAGCACGAGTAACAAAACAACGTTCACTTTACTCGATGGCTGTTGACTTTTCTCTACGGCCTTCTAATGTTCTCGGCTCGGTGATATTTTAATCTCTTCCAACAAAGCTATCGTCCAATTTGTAAAGCGATGTCACGGTCGCCATCCGTCATCAATCAACGTTTGGGTATTGAGCTGAAACGCTAACGTAATCTCTAATTGCGTAAAGACACTGAACAGTATCTTCAGTCAATGCGTTCTTGATGCCGAAAAGGTAAAGTGGGCCAGTAAATTAAAGTTAATTATGTATAATTATTGATACAACTACCCGCTATTAGTTTTTATCGTGACGCCGCGGGCGTAAATGACCAACGAGTTGTAATTAAGTGTTTAATTTATAAAGGGACAGCGCGAACTGGTTTCAAACCAAAAACGGAGGGTCGCGTAATAACTGGTTGTACCGACAAACTGAGTACATGTCGTCGACAAAACAAAGTGTGGAAAGTTGGAAGAGAAAGGTAACTTTGTTTAGCAGTCAGTTGAAATGAACCCCAGACAATTATGCACGCTACTTGAAGCAATGAATGCTGGTTACCGCTAGACATGGTCCGGTTACTAATAGGACAACTTATTTTCGCGGCGCGACTATTATTCATTTAACAAAAATGGTACACCGTTATTCCACCATCAAAGCTTGTCTTCGACATTGTCACGAGCTGTCGGGTAGCTCAACTGAAACAAATGTACCTAAGTCATGACGCGCGGTATATCGCTCGTTTTATCTACGCTACGATTCGACTCGCCGTCGACCGCCAAGTGTGCAAAACTCGATGCATTTTTTGCGTTAACTCGATAAACAAATTCGATTCTGTAAAATGACCGGCCGCCGTGTCCGGCCGGCGTCGTTCTGAGAAGCGTCAAGTTTCGGTGTCTTATTTTATTTTTTGCGTAAATCATTGGACGAGCACGCGATGTGACGTGCCCGCGAGCAGTTGCGGCGACTGGGCGATTATTCACGCGATTTCAATTATCTATCAGGCAGGCTGTCTAATTACTACAGCGCGTATAACGACAGAGCGGTCGTACTTCTAAAGGTTTATGCTCGCTGAGTATTTCATGAGAACTGAATGGGGTATGCATTCGGTATTTTCATTAAAGAAGCCGTCTCATTAAAGACGTGCTCGGCGTTCGGACGGATTCTGTTGGCAATTAACGCGGTGTAGAAGTTTTCAATCCGTTTGTCTGCCTCGCGCCAACCGCCTGACAAAACGTACCTCCCCGTCATATTGCGCCCCATTTGACGCGGGATATTGCTCCTTACACATTCCCTGCCGCAACTAGCAATATTTCACACGAGCCAATATCGAAATAAGTTCTTTATGTAGGAACATTTACGGATATTGACGGACTCGATTGACAATAAAGAATTCCGAGCAGCTGCTCCCCGAATGAATAATAGATTTCTGTCAGCCTTTAAAATGGAAGAAATGTACACTTAGTAAATTACAAGTTTTTGCTGATAAAATACATAATTCATCACTGGGCAGAAAATGTCAAACGATACCCAGTAATGAAAATGTCTTGAGGATATTAAATAAATTGAGGCAGTGTCGTGCTAATTGAGCGCAGTTGCGATGTGCGGTGTCTGAATACTCTGCTACTGGTTTCAAATAGCTTATGTGTGTTAGAATTCTTGAACTTTTACGTCCTTTTAGTCTGGCACGCAATATAACGGTTCAGCGGAAGCCAGTAATTATAAAAACGTCTCTGCTCCACGATGGGGGGAGACGTGATAAGAATGCCCTCCCTATATTTGCATGCATGTTCGTTAATTGTTAAAGCGCCCTGCCTCGGACGTGGCCCTACATAAATAAGCAATTAAGTCAATTTGCTCCGACATGCACAGAGTTTTTATTCCAGACATTTATCAGATACTCGTACGTATAGCTCGTCTCGACTATATCAAAGTCCTATCTGCACTTTGCGTTGTTGAATTGCAATTTTGCTTGAACGCAGCAAGGTTTGTTTCACGTTTTTGAGCGAGGCGACGCATAGTAAAAAGGCCGCAATTCGCACTGCGAGCTGATAAAAAAATAAAAGTGTTATTTTTGAACGAAATGCGCATAGACGAAAGCGTTTAAAAATCGAACGCTGACGGTATATACGCACAGGCGCGGGTCGCATGTCAACAAAATACATCGTGTTTTTGGCTTCACCTCAAAGCTATCGGCCTGGTAGCGTCCAAATTTCTACGTAAAACTGTTTCAGAAATAGACGCGCTCGGTTGCGTGGGAGCGGCGTGTCAAAATATTATGGAGGAGCTAAATTAGCTCCTGGATTACACAACCGTTTGCCGCGAGCCGAGTAATTGTTTTCATAATGGGTTAGTTCTTGTTGTATGTAGAGATTTAGTTAGGCAACTGGCTGCAAGCGAAAATATTGAATGTGTACATTGAAGCGGAGAGCCTTTGGCCCGGAAAACCATTGGAAATGCGTGTTCGAACTTCGCCTAAACCATAATTTAGTTTTTTTTTTTGCGGCTCAATGTAAACATTTGGTTTATGCTAGCAGACGTTACGTTGATCTAATAAAAACTAATTCAAAAATATTAATTATAATAATACTATCGAAGTACCTAATATTTAAAACAGATGGACAGAACAATTTGATAAGGCGGTTGGCGCAGTTTGTAGTGCGGCTGCCTACTGAGCCGGCGGTCCTGGGTTCGAGTCCCGGCAAGGGCAAATATTTGTGTGATGATTCGAATGTTTATTCCTGTCGTCTAATAGTATCATAGTACAAGCATTGCTTAGTTTGGGACTAGGTCGATTCGTGTAAAATTATCCCCCTTAATATTTTTTTTATAAAAAAAAAATTAAACTACGAGGGTCGTCTGAAAAGTTTCTGGCCTCACAATGAATAAAAACTTTTTTTTTTAAAAACCTCCTTGGTTCTATAACTTTATTCTTTTCTGAAGTTAAATGTCAAAATTGCCGCCATTTTGTCGGTTAGTTTTTCTATAATTGCCGATTTCGTGAAACAATACCCTCAAAGTTTCTATTATGGAAAAAATTGAGTGTCGAGCTGTGATTAAGTATTTGTATTTAAAAAAAAATACGCCAACCCAAATTAAAAATGAGATGGATTCTGTTTACGGCGAGTCTGCTCCATCATTTTCCACCGTAAAATTTTGGGTGGCTGAATTTCAACGCGGTCGTACCAGCTTGAACGACGAAGAACGCCCGGGACGGCTAAAAACTGCAACCAACCGATATATATAGTCGAAAAAGTGCACCGATTGGTGCTCGACGATCGCAGAATCAAGGTTAGAGAGTTAGCAGAAACTGTAGGCATTTCAAAAGAACGAGTTTGTTACATATTGGCTAAAAAATTGAATATGAGAAAGCTATCCGCACGTTGGGTGCCGCGTCTGTTAAACTCTGATCAAAAACAAGTTCGAAAGACCATTTCTGAAGATCTCTTGAAACGATTTAAGCAAAATAAGTCCGATTTTTTGCGTCGCTTGGTAACTGTCGATGAAACGTGGATTCATCACTTCACGCCTGAAACTAAATCACAGTCCAAACAGTGGACTGCAAAGAATGAACCTGCTCCGAAGAGGGCGAAGACGGTTTCATCGGCCGGAAAAGTGATGGCCACCGTGTTTTGGGATAGCCGCGGTGTAATATTCGTTGACTATACGTTACAATTTCGTTGACAATAACGGGACCTTATTATTCATCGTTACTTGACAAGCTGAAGGAAGAAATAGCGAAAAAACGGCCACATTTGAAAAAAAAGAAAGTACTGTTCCACCAAGACAACGCACCATCTCACAAGTCAGCAGTCGCCATGGCCAAAATTAAGGAGCTTCGATACGAAATCATTGACCATCCACCATATTCACCAGATTTGGCTCCCAGCGACTTTTTCCTATTTCCCAGACTCAAAACTTGGCTCGGTGGACAGAGATTTTCAAGTAACGAAGAGATCATTGCCAGCGTGAACGCCTTTTTTGAAGAGCAAGACGGCAACTACTACTTGGACGGGTTAAAATCATGGGAGCATCGTTGGGACAAGTGTAGCCTTACAAGGAGACTATGTTGCAAAGTAAAAAAAAAAAAAAAAACACTTGTTTCTATGTCAGGCCAGAAACTTTTCAGACGACCCTCGTATAACTAAGGTTCTTTTTGAAGACATAGTTTTTTTCTGAAATTTGGTACGTACTTAATAAAAACCTTGATTTTATCAGGGGCACGAGCCTTTTGAAATCCCTCTTGTGATTAATTGGAAAATACTATCAATAAAACTCATAAATTTAAAGACTAAAAAGGGTTTTTCCTCTTCCTACGTAAGTTAACATTATTGGATACAAAAGCAAACAGTTTTTATCGCTGCAAGGAATACACATTTTATTTTATTTACCTTGGCTTAACGGAATGGCAAGTAACTAAAGTAAACACAACTCCGTGAATTTGTTTGACACTTAAAGTTTTATTTATGGAGTCTGTTTAACTGAGGTGACTTAAATATTTGCGTAGAGAAATGACAAGATAAAATGATATCACATTTGATGTTTTGCGAAATATCCAATGTTAGTATAATTTTATAACTAAAATTAGTATTTATATGTATATTCTATGAAGTTTATAAGATAACCATAGAATACGAGTAAGGTAGGGTATCACCGGGAGAAGACTGCCACAGTCCAATAACTAAATAAGTGTTTGTATTACCCCATTAGACAAAAAACTATGTTAGTCTTTACCCCACTCCCCACCTTACGTCATGTGAATATAAAAGGCGACATTGATAGACGGCACAGCGTCTCAGATTTTATAACAACGGAGTTATTATTATTTATGTTATGTACTCATACATAATTAATGTTATACTAAATTGTTTATGTGGATTTTAAATTAGCATAGCATTTTCTGTTCATATGTTTCGATATCAATACATTTTTAAAGTAGGATGTCCTTTACTATTTTAAATGATATTTTCACCGTGATCACCTTCATACCAATATATATCACATCGTTTTTTAGGGTTCCGTAGTCAACTAGGAAGTCTAGGAACCCTTATAGTTTCGCCATGTCCGTCTGTCCGTCCGCGGCTTAGCTCCGTGATCATTAGTACTAGAAAGCTGAAATTTGGTATGAGTATGTATATGTATTACGCAGACAAAACGGTAAAATAAAAACTAAAAAAAATTTTTTTTTCGGGTACCTCTTGAACACCTAAAGTGGGGGTGATTTATTTTTCCGTTCCAACACTAGTGTGTGGGGTGTCGTTAAGTAGGTATTTTAAAAATAATAGGGGTCTTCAAACATTATTTTTTGATACAGTCAGCAGATTTGTAAATATTCACTCTGAAAATAAAAAAAATAGTGTCCCTCCCCCTCTAACTTTTCAACCACGGGTCAAAAAATTATGGAAAATTCATGAAATTAAGGCCTTATAAGTACTTTCAATGAAAGCTATATTGAACAAAATCGGTTGAGCCGTTTTTGAGTTATCGCAAAATTTCATAATTTTCTTTAAAAGGACGTAAGTTGACTTCCAGAAGGTAATAAGTAATTACAGTTACATTGGCGTTTACGACCTTTTTATAGAGCTTGAAATCTTAGTCGTAACTTAAACCTCGGGCTTAAAACCGCTGTTTTAAGCCCGTCTATTGTAAAGGATGAGCAACTACGGAACCCTACACTGAGCGTGGCCCGACATGCTCTTGGCCGGTTTTTTTTAATTTGTTGACAGTAGGACAAACCAATAAGTCACTAAATACCTACTTTAGCATAAATAAACAGTAAAAACACGGACTAGATAGCAGTTCAAGAGTACTCTTTTATTCCCAATATGAATTTTGTAACGTACTTACATAAAACTTCGGCCATGTCCGTGTCCTACATATACTGTAGGATGAAATGAAATAAACTTAATAACCACAAACACACATTACATATGTAACAAATAAATAGTAAAAACACAGTTTAGATACAAGATTACTCTATTACTTATTCAGAAATATGAAGTGTGTAACGTACCTACATAAAACATCGCCCGTGTCCTACATAGAGGCTGAAATAAACTTAATAACTACAAACGTACATTATTAACACTTTAATATTATAGGGGCAAGTACGAACTCTAAAATATTATTAACCAAATATTGTGGGTAGAGACGAGTGTGGTGAAGGATTATAAGGGTTAATATTTTCAGTTCAAATCCCTTGTAGCCTAAATGAGGGGGTTATAATCTTAATTTTTAGTTCAGAAATAAGTCAGCGTACAAAGGGTTTGTTATTTACATATACCTACCAAAACAATATAATAGGTACAGAGGTCCCAGAGGAGAGAGGATGAAGATATCTGTCTATATATGATCTATATCTGTAAACAGCGATTTTAAAAAGGGCACGGACATAAAATAACCTAAAGTAGATTAACTGACCTACGCATAAAGCCAACAAAATAGTCAGAGAAAAACTAATTTCTCATAGAAATACATGTGTCATCCATTTTATCACGGAAATATTTAGTTTACCCACAGACAACCCCCTCTGTGAGTTTACCCTTTGGGCCGTGCAAACTACAGGGTAAATATACCATAGATTAATCAATCGGTCATTGCCAGGTTCAGGACTTAAATACTCGCTATCCAATTATACAACGCTATGAATAATTTGAAGCACAAAAAGTGTTGCAGAAATTCACAACACAATAGCATTAGCATCACAAAGAGGTATTAAATTTATTTGACAGACGCCTCGAGTCCTTTGAGTCTAATTCGCTTTTATTTTTCTGGGAAACTCAATTATATTCGCAATTATATGGGAATAATGCGGTTTACACAAAAATAAAGCGCGATGGTAATAGGTTTTCTCCATTATGGAGCCTAGAAAGTGATAGAAACGGCGGTTTCCCCCAGTCGGTCGTAAAACCTCTCGTGCCAGTAAAGCAGCCGCTAACCCCAGCGGCGTGTGTGCCGAGCCGAGTGATCGCCCGGCTTTGCGGCTCGGCGGACGAGCCGAGAACCTACCAGGGGCGCAGCGCCCGAAAGTGGCCCCACTGCGCAACACAAACAAAGACACACACACCGAGCCGAATCGATACGGGCTTACGCCACCCGTCCCATTCAGGGGATGAATTTTAATTATTCAGAACGGGATAACTGCGTGCCATCTTTAACAAACAAATTACATATGCGCACCCAATAACGCGATACAGGCGGCTTCTGGGCCACCGAGCTTTCAATTATAACTTGGCGGGATAAGCGACGCGGGTCGGATTGTAATTACCCCAGACCGATATGTCTGCCTGGTACCGCTGTGCCGGAATTCACTAATTAGTTCGACTATGTCGTTATTATGAGCTCAGTGGAATCGTTAACGTATTTAAAGCTCTTGACGCGGCATGTTTAACAAACATTCGCGATGATGAATAGCTGCCTGATCTACTGAATACAATCTCGGTACAGATGTCTTCTTGTTCGTACATAATCGTCGTTCATTATTAATGGACTGCGTATTAATTATTACTGACGGTTAAACATGATTTAAAAACATGTTTGACCGTTAACAAGTTTTATACGAAACGAAATACGACTCTACTATTGAATTCGTTATCTGAAACAAAATGTTAACAGACTCGGAACTGTGTAATAAAGTCTGTACGCGGAGCACAATAGGTTGTTGTCGAACATCAAACGACGACAGTTTACTATTTCTGTAAAGCGCCGTGGAGGTAAAAATAAAACACTCGAAAGGCTAACGGCGCGGCAGGCGTCGAACAAGGCATCGAAGACTGCTGCGATCCCAATCATCTACCCTAAATGCCGACACAAAGTAAGAAAGTAGGGAACGTATAAAACGTCAAAGAGATTGAATATCGATTGTCGAGTCGACAGCAATCTCGGTGGAGAGAGGAGAACGGGGGAGGTTGGGACACTTCCGACCGCCCGCGACAATTTATGTTATTGGCACCGCTGGCCGGCGCGATACGGGCCCCTCGCGTGTAATTGTTAGTTGGAACACAGGATATTGGGGAATTAAACGAGTACGGTGATTGATTAAGCGGCGATAACGATTATGGGCCCGGCCGCGCGACCCCGAATGAGATATCCAGATGAAACGGGGAGATACCTCGAATCAATTTACTGAATCCTCGCGCTAAAAAGAAAGTAAATCAACGTGCAAGCTCGCGGCTTCGCACGGAAATAAAAACATGCCGCGGCAGTCGCCCGTTTACAGATTAAGCCGAAAGATCAACAAATATATTTTAATCCGACCCAACAGCGCTCTCGCATTTCCGGCGGCAAAAACTCGCTCCTCGACACATGGGCGAGAAAAAACCGGAGTTATTATCTTAAGTCGAACCCAACAGAACCCATTAGTAAACAACACGGGCACAAAAGAGGGCAAAATAGCGGCTTATAAAAAAATGTAACAAAAAATCGGCTTTTGATCCTCGGCTCCCCTATATTGTATTTGTGAAGGTTTTATTAGTCGGCGAACTGGTCCAGCGACTGCGTTTGTGCTCGAGTGCAGTGCGCCGTCGTTTTTTCTTCGTCACGTTGAGGGCGTACGAGTGCGATTGCGATACAGCCGCTTTTCGCTCCAACGATCGTGTTTAGATACGAAAACGCTCGCTCCCATCGATTTTGATTAGCCACTTTACAGTCTTATTGTCGCGGAATGACCGCAATAGAACCGCAATGGAAATAAGTAGTGCCAGTTACGTAAGGGTCCAAGGTTTATAGCCGAAAAGGTTTATGGCAGATCTTCACATCACAGACGCAATTTAGCCCCTCGGAAGCTCATAATAACAGTCGTTCCCCCTTTATAAATTCCGAATTACTGAGACAAATCTGCTCCCCACGTTTCCCTAAAGCCAAACTTTCCACTCGAACAAAGAGCCAGGTACACGCCAGCTGCAGATTATGCCTCCGCCGACAAAACAACCGACACGTCGTGCGACCAGTCGGGCGACCGGTCGGGCCCGCCCGACTCCACGCCCGCCGCAAACACACCCGTGTAACTTAAATGGGTTTATGACAAGTCAGACATGGACTTTTTACACGCGGAACACCAATGTTATTCCACGGAAGACGGATATATTATTAGTGCTAAAATGAGCGCTCATAAACAGCTGCCGGTTGCCAAACATTTCCAAACTGATAGCGAACGAAATTACGAAACCGTTAAACAAATAACAGTAAACAGACTAGCTGAGCGGTTAATTCGAATCAACTCAGAGGAAACAGATGATATCTAATTAATGTTAAATCAATTTAACATGGAGGAGTGGATATTTATAACAGTTTCAGTTCATGACATAATGAATGAGGACGTAACAAACCGCAGCGAAGTAATGCGAAGCGGAAATAATAATGGCATTTGTTAGAGCGGCTGTCGGCGCCGCGGGCCGCGGCCCCACATCCTAATTACGCCAATAATAATTACACAGTAGTCGCCAGCTGCTACCTATCGCTACTATCCGCTACCTCGCGCCCTCTGTCGCTCTGGTATCACAGGAGCTTCTTTCAAGTTTGTCTGATTTAAAACCGATACCAAAGCTGTTATTAGACGGTATTAACTTTAAGTACGAACCTAACAGTGTGATTAAAACCCATAAATAAGAAAGGCTGAACGAGAACTGACAGACGGGCATCATTTACGGTTATTATTTGACGTCGTGTTCTTGCGAGACGTTTTTGTTCCCACCGCTGTCGCCGCGTCAGGTTACGAGCCTAAATAATTATCACAACTCGGCGCACTTATTGTAATAATTATTGCGATTCGTCTCGGCCCTGCGCCGCTATTACGAGCATTACGAGCCTGAGGCACGATTATATAGAGTCAATCGATTATTTCGAGTATGTTATTAAAAATATTTCACGACGACGTACGCGTTCAATAGACACAACGCATTGGGCTAAAGCAATAACGTTTTTGCGAAATGAATGATGATACGCCAGAGGCAGGTAACGCGATACGTCCGTTCCGGCGAATAAATAAAGCCGTTGAAGCGAAAAATTCATCAGAATTTATCATTCATGATGGCGTTGGTTTATGCAATAACATTTCAAATTTCCGATACATTTACCCGGAGCCGCAATCAGTCGGGTATTGCTTTTGGTCTGCATAATGACAAATTGAATAATGAAGATAAAATCATCGTTTGTGCACGCTTCATTAGTCCCGGTTCCGTTATACAACTATTTGCTTATTCGGAATGCTAAGTTCGATTTCCTGATCGCGTTTTAAATTGCGAATTCAGTAAGGGTACGGTCGAGTGGTCGGGTTCGCGGAAGCCAGGCCCAGGCGGCCCGGGGTCTCGCTAGTCGCGACCACTGATCAAGACCCAATAAACATGTAAATTTATTCACAGCGATCAGTGTAATCGCAGCGCTGTTAACCTCGTTCGCGACACACGCCGGACAGCGCTGTGATACCGATCTTATTAATACACTGCGATAACACGTGTAATTATGCTGCATTACAATAAATTGATAGGTACATCAAATTGTTTCATTAAGCGCTATGTATTATTTCGCATTAATTAGTCAATTCGGGTAGCGATTACGCAAGGATAGGCTACACCAAATTACGCAGTTAATAGCCGACGAAATATCGTTTCAAATTCAATATACAACGCAGCTTTGGGGATCATTTGAACAGAAATCAAAGTATTTTTTGTTGTTCGTCCCGTCAGCATCAATAGCCGTATTAGAGTCGTAGGGAATTTAAACTCGTTTGTTGACGAGGGTTCGTCCCTTATTTGAAACTCGCTCGTTATAATAGTGTATTATGCGATAGATTAAGTATTAGTATGACTGACAATTGTCGCGAGTTTAATAGATTTCGTGTGAGGGAGGTCAATCGTAATGATAGCTGAGCGGAGACTAAAGTCGAGCGATTTGGCGGAAGCAATACTGATCAAAGAGGAGGGAACAATGGAAAGAATCAATCGCAGCTGCGGAAGGGTTGTTAAGGTTGGGATTGCACAGTCACGGAGCGCGCCGAGGGCGTCGAGGGCAAATTGATATCTCGTCTTAATTATCACGCTTCGCGCACAAACTTTTCCAGTTAGGGTAGCGAACGTTAAATTGATTTTACAAGAACTTTAGAAATTTTTAGAGCCCTTGACAGTGATTAATGAAAGGAATTTCGGAGACGGGCAATGTGTTCTCTCCCCTCGCCGGGAGCGAATACTTAATGACTAGAAAAGCAAAGGGAGGCGCCCTTTTCTTATATTGTGCGGTTTTGGCAAATATATGATTCGCTTTCATACGGCGTCGCAATTTAATGCTCTCGTAAAATATTGTAGTCTTATATTACGAGCAGCTGTTGCACTCGCCGATAAGAGGAGCACACGTCACGCGACATAATTTGATGTGGTTAAAAACGTGATGAGATCATAAGAGCGGGCCTAGTTTGCATACCTTTGGCAATACTTCGCGTTCACGTCGACTTGATTAATGATGTGCATCGTGAACGTGCAATAAATATACATGCATTCGTTAGCGCAAGACGATATTACAATGCGGACTCGATGATTGAGCTGCCCACAAGAAGTTCCCGAGCCGTCTCCTATTATGCCGTACTCGATACTATTACGTAACCGAGCGAGTCGAAATAGTTAGCGAGCATCTAATAATGGGTGCTAAGTTCGGAGTAGGCATTGATGCAATTTCCTATCGCGGCTGGCAAACATCTGCGCCCGAAGAGCCTTATTTGCCACGGAGGCCACAATCGCATTAATTTGCGGAGTGTAGGTATTGTGACCAGGAGCGCAGCAGGCGGGAGGAGTCTGGGGTGAATTAATGAACCTATGCGGCAACGACAGGCGCGGATTACCCGCCAACGTTTGCACTCAATAACGCGCGCAAACAGCCCTAAACCCGAACAATTAAATAGACTACGAAACAATCGGCCAGCCCCGAGGAGGGCAATCGACAATTAGCGCGAGATTACAGAGACTAGCAATTAAGGATAACGTACACTATTTTGTAATCTTGGAGGTTTAAACAAGTGTAATACGTTAACACTTTAATAGGATGGGATATGAACATTTTCTTTTCCTAAAACAACGTTTTAAATATGTATGAGTCATAGCTACAGGTAAAAAGGACAATGGGACCAAAATGTTTTAATTCCTCACAAGCACACACACACGCACACACAGTTTCTAGTCGTCCTAACGAACGAACTATAAGGGATAGAGATCACGACTTGGCCACTCAGAAGTCAGAACTCATCACTCAGTTGCAAGTTCGATGTTACACTGACTCACAATTAGCGACATGTTGCTTTTCTGAAATACCCTCCCTTAGATGTTATTATTTCAAAATAGAAATTATAAAATTCGCGCAGGCCAATACAATACCTACGAGAGGGGATGCTTTTGCAAGTCGAAGTGACATCAGCGGGAGGAATATAAAATTTTATACTTACATGAATCGTGTCTTCCGAAATTTCGAATGGAATTCCACGAAGTTCTTTTATGTTACAAACTATTAAAGAAAGAATTTTCTAACGCTCTCGTTGAATAACAACGTCAAGAGATGATCTGGAATGATGTGGTAATGAGGCTTCATAAAGGGTTATCGCGTGAGAAGGCTAATAAGAGTATAATTAATTACCTTAGGTTCTGTTTTTAATTTCTTGGCCGGTGGTTGTGAACTCGGGGCTTCTTGCCGCGAGTCGTCAGGTTCGGGTTTGGAAGGTATCGTGGGCGCGTGAGGCGCATGAGGTGTATGTGGGGTGTGGGGCGCGGGCGCAGGCGGCGGCGGGGGTAGCGCAGGCGCGGGCGCCGGTGGCGCAGGGCCGGGCGCGGGCGCCGGTGCGGGTTTGGGCTCCAGCCGCGGCGCGGTGGCCGGGCGCGGCTCGGGCGCCGTGAGCGGCGAGGGGGGCGGCGCCGGCGCGGACCCGGGCGGGCCGGGCGCGTTGGCCGCGACGGGCCGCGTGACGCCGTTGACGTCGTGCGGGTGATGGTGCTTGTCCCGCGCCTTGTCGCGGCGGTGGCCGCCGGAGCCGCGCTTGGCGGCGGCGGCGGATGGGGCGGCGGCGGCGCCCTGCGTCTTGGTCTCGCCGTTCATCTCGTTCGATTTGACGATCTCGTGCTTGGCCTCTGAGCTCTTAGTTCCCGGCTTCGTGCGCTTGATCTTCATCTTGAGCGCGGTGCGCTGCGCGTCGGGCTCGGCGCGGGCCGCCATGCCGCCCGCCTCGTCAGTTTTCTCTATGTCGGCATCGAGGTCTATGATGAGGTCTCCGATGCCTATGTCCCACTCGTTGTCATCGTACTCGAAGTTGGTAGCGTGGGGCGCGGGGCGAGCTCCGCCGGCCGGCGCGCCCTCCCTCATTGACGCAGCCATGCGCGCCGGCTCGCCGCGCCCGCCCCCTCGCGCCCCGCACACGACAACACCATTGTAGCCCTGCAACAACACACCACGTTAACAACACAGCTGACAGCATACATGAATTTAGTATATCCCCATTCCCACACCCTGCCAGCACACCTGTGGCGTAATTAACATCTAAGCACGCAATTTCTGAACTTGCTATATTAGGATATCGATAAGATATTAAGAGTCTATCTCTATTATTTCATAGTGCAGAGAAAGATAGTGCTTGTAATCGTACCTACATGTATTTAAATATTTATGACTACCTAACAAAGTCTCGATTATCAATTAGGTACCCAATAAATGCATTTTCCTTGACCTAAATATTTGTTCCTAAAATAGTAGATCTGTCACCAAAATGGAATCACATTAAAACGTATTAAACGAATAATATTAAAACGCTTACCTAATGTGTAAGATATATTAGGCTGCGAAAGTCCAAATCTAGGGCTCTCGCTGGTGCCGACATAGGGCACTCTAGAGTGTTTTAGTAAAGTCGCAGTGGCATAGAGTATATGTTTGTGTATCGTCAAATTTCAGTTGAATTATTTGATAATTAATATCAATAATTAATATCATGATTGTAGTGATCCCATGACCACCCATAGGAGAACCGCACTCATTGGCTCGGTATGGCACCAGCAGGTCAGACGTCCGTCACAGCCGGTGGCTCTCCCGTGACTGTCTTCCCACCCGTACTCTCGAGACAACGTCATACCTACCCACATAATAGGTATTATATGCAGATCTACAAACACTACATCCCTTCCTTATTTTAATATGTTTTTCTAATCGAATAAATGGGTTTAGTTTAAGACTCTATTTCCAGAGAGATTCAATTAATTTATCGTCACTTGCAAGTCTTTTTATTGTATTTTTTTAGTTTACTTTGACTGACTATATTATGAAGAGATAATCATTTCGTACAGCTATAAGGTCAATTTATTACGCTTCAAATTGCTGCACATCTTTATCCATTTCCTCTCTTCCTTTCTCTTTCAAAATTGAGTCTCAGTCGTATCGAAGGTAGTCTTTTTTTTTTTTACTACCAGTTTTTTTTCATTTGATTTAATCGACATTTTGACAGCAATAAATGTAATTCCCAGCTAGCTCTTTGTTTTACAAATTACCATTCAGTGACTAATTCTACATCTGTATTATATAATGATCGAGAGACCCAGGATCGCACATCTGGATATTATATATTAGATCACAGTTATTTTTATCAGACGTTTAATTCAAGGGTTGTTGTCAAACGGTTTATTCAAAAAGTTCGTCTGTAAAGCTCAGAATTCAGTATGATATTAGTTATCTGCCCTAGAATCCAACTACGTGATACTAATTCAATACGATTTGGTATGTTTTTAACCTGTTCTCACATTGACGTTACGGCACACATTGCCCTTACAGGATTAATATTATATATTACACAAGAAAGAGGGCAAAGTAGAACGAATCGTTTAGAACAATAAACTATAATCAAGGTAATAACTTTTTACCAAATTAAATTACTGGACAACATTCAATAGCTCGTCGTCATGTCATGACATGACCAAGCAAACAAGGCCAAACATGATGGAGTCGAATATTTATATTACAGAATTCCCACTACCATTCTCCGGCTCCATCATCAGACCAACTTCACATCACAATAATATTGTAGGTGCTGTCTTCTGATTAACAGAAGCTTGCATTAGGTATCTAACTCAGTCTAACAGGTGAAATCTAACTTGCTACTATTGATTGCACGCACGGCACCCACCGAAACAGGTGAAACTAGAAAAATCTTCTAAAGGCCTGCCCTGAAGCCTGTTTAGTTATTTGTCTTTTGCTTAAATATAACTGTTTTATGGCACATAATGCTCTGACTAGTCGGTTTGCTTCGTGCCCACCTCCGTAACTAGTGACGCCTACCAGTGTACCAGTGCACGAGTATAATTAGTTATATTTTCTGCAACTTTGAGATCAATGCAGCTCCTGCACTTACTCTTCTCATATCTCTATTTCTTTGACAGTCCTGCCTGGCGAGTCCGCACGCAAGTAAAGTTTATTATATTTTATTTGTAAATCAAGTTGATTTCTCATATTCAAAACTACCATTAAAACGGTTTGACTTATTTCCCGTGTTTCTACTTATTAACATTAACTTAACACGCATGGTTTAAAATTTCATGTAGGCCCATACAGCCGTTACACCTTCACGCATGGTTTACAATTTCATGTCGGCCCATACAGCCGTTACACCTTCACGCATGGTTTACAATTTCATGTAGGCCCATACAGCCGTTACACCTTCACGCATGGTTTACAATTTCATGTAGGCCCATACAGCCGTTACACCTTCACGCATGGTTTACAATTTCATGTAGGCCCATACAGCCGTTACACCTTCACGCATGGTTTACAATTTCCTGTAGGCCCATACAGCCGTTACATATTCACGCATGGTTTTACAATTTCATGTATGCCCATACAGCCGTAACAGATATCGTATCTAATGCTGGTCGAGGGAACTTTAGTAAAAGGACATAGGTATGTCTGAAATGTAAGTTCTTGGTATCCGCATAGATAAGACGTTAATCTATAACAAGCTGAAGTTAGAGATGAAATAATCAAATAAAATCGGACAATGAACTGTGAATGACTGTTTTATTTTTCAATTTTAGCAGTCGTACTTGCAAGCGTTGCTGCGTGCATGAAATAAGAACTTCGTTACAGAATGCTGCAGTCCGTCAGACTATGGCATTAGTCAAAGATAGTTGCCTATCGTTTATTCAGTTTAATTTAGGAAATATCAATTAATGATAAAAGAAGGGGGGCAGAGATATAAAATGACTTAAACTATGAGACCAAAACGCCCCATGTTTAGTGATTTATTTGTCACATCCAAATTTATACTTTATATTTAAATTCGTATAAGTAGGTACTGCAACAAGTAGTAGCTGCCCATGAAATGCAGTCAGCCCTTTTACTTCTACATATGTCATTATAAAATTCCAAAATTAAAACGTCTGTACACCGAAGATACTCTTCACAGAAACAAGTGAAATAGTCCACTCAGAGATGACTGAATCGGAACATCTACGTTTTAGATAATTGTGTACCCATATGTCTTTGCGCGCTAATCGCGCCCCCACGACCAGTCCGATTTTAACCACCTCCAGCACACATGCAGCCGGACATCCACACACGGTTACCGGCCACCACGGAGAAGAAAAGTCACAACCCATTTCCTCCTCTTGTGCGAACGAAGCACGCGGTCATGCTCTATTTAGGATGAATATTAGAATGAACAAATAAATAACGAAATCATCATTATCAGCCAAAAGACGTCCACTGCTGGACATATGCCTCCCCCAGAGAACGCCACCATGACCGGTCCTGTGCCTCCCGCATCTAGTGGACTCCAGCGACCTTCACCAGGTCATCAGTCCACCTTGTGGGGGCCTACCCACGCTAAACAATAACGAAATACCCTACACAAATCGAACCAACCCCACAGCAAGCCGTGGCAGGCCCGTACCATGGGCACTAGACGAAGATATAGATAAATCATATTTATAATCTTCCGCAGTAATAACTACCGATGTCAAATATAGCATTTTTTAATCGGATATATCGATACTAGCAGCGCCGCGCGGCGTCACCCGCCCTTCCCACGGGAACACCACACATTTTCAGGACAAAAAGCAGCCCATGTGTCAATCCAGGGTGCCGCCCCGCACCATAATCCATAAAAACTGGTCCAGCCGTCCGAGCGCGAGGAAGCAACTAACACACAAACAAACACACTCACAACGCTCGTCACAAAACAAAAATAACCTAAAATGTAAGACTCAATGCCTCAAGGCATTCTCCACCAGTCAACCAATGGGTCGAACTGAAACATAAATGTAGGAAGTTAAAAGACCACACAGATTATACTCATTTACATCATCATCATCATCATCATCATCATCATCATCATCATCATCATCATCATCATCATCATCATATATTCAAGAGCTAGGGTATTTTCTGTGCAGTAACTTTCAACTTAATCTACATTCCCACTTTTGTTTCTTTATAATAAAATAATAAAGCATTAGCTTATTGTATTTGCTTCATATATTTTCCTTCTTTTTTGTCCTGATTTTCCCCTTTCCTTTTTTCTACTCGAAAGAATGCTCGTAGATCCACTACTATCATCCGTCGCCATCTCAATCTTTTATCTAACTGCATTTGAGATTACCTTTACTTAAGATCTGATAAAATTATGTATTTCTTGTTATGTAATCGTCATTTAACAAGCTGACATCATAGAATTATGTTTTTTTTCTATAAGTACTGGATGTGCTTATTATTGAAGTAGACATAAGAAAAGTAGAAATGTAATAAATATTGCTAAGTATCGCCTGCGCATTGCGCTTTAAAAGGATTAACGTACGCGCACGCACGTATGTATATTGTATAATCTACGACATTGTAATGTCCCCATAGGAAAGCGAAGTAAACAACTGATGTAATACTCGTACTGATGTATAATCTTACACGGAAACTGTAGATTATTTTAATAAGTGTAATATTATTATTACGCTTGTCCGATTGTGTAGCGGTATTAGAAATAGGTACGCTGAAAAGTGGCTGGATAACTTACACAAAAATATTAAGAAAACATTGCCACAGTTTTTTTCAACAATAATATACGCGACATTTGTGGCAGCTGTACATTGGCTTCAATATAGCCATAAGCGAACTGTAGCAACCGGAACAACTAAATATTATACAGCGTTGCAACAATCATTCGTAGAGGAAACAGTGGCCATTGATGATGGTGTTCCATTATTTTGTCATTCCGAGAAATTAAATGGAAACTATCGACACCAATAATTATTTATTAATCACTCTCAGGATATAACCCTATCTCATGATCTTCCGTATACCTGATTTATATATCACATTAAATTTGTGTTATTTGTAATATTGCAGCGTGCGAAATAAAGTAAATAGGAATACCTACTACCTCTAACTATTACACAGTCGCAATCTCTCAAGGATGGTATATTGTAGAAAGAAAATGAACATAGCATAAATAGAAATAAGAATGAATGAAGCTGGGTTGACATATTTTATATATTAGATCTGTTGCAATTATACTTATTATTTTTAGTCAATTGCACGATACACGTCTTAACTTGTTAAGCACACATTTTAAGACAAAAGTCGACATTTAAGTAAATAATATACGTGTATATCAGAAGACACAAACCGTAAATAAATTCCGAAGAACTAATAACCTGACCGCATGTTCTTTACCTCTGCCCGCTGATCCAATATATCTCATGCTGTGTCACTTCCACAATGATGTTTGAGGTGTGCGATAAAGAGTATTTGTATTTGTAAACTTTGAGAAAACCTTTGCTAACAAGACCACGATTCCCGTCACTATTTTTCCACAATTCATTTCGTATATTATAACACTGTTATTGCTACGTTAACAAAAATATTTTTCTCGCATTCTTAGTAACACGTAAAAGGAAGTAACTAACAATACTACTTTATGATGCGGTAACCGCATACGGTATACTATACCGTAATCACAAGTATGTATTATCAATCGCAACTACCCGCGCTACAAAACATAATGTTGCCTCAATTGTATGAGTTTAGTCGTCATGTTATTACATTACGTCGCTAGATGGCGCTGTCCAACGATTCTCTAATTGTATAGCGTTCTTTTTCTTTATATTGTCAAATAGCTAAAGTTAACAGATTTTTTACGAATGCCTAAAATATTGTACTCATTATTTTCATTCGATTATCTGTTTGCATGTTGATATTGTTGTTGCATATAATGCCAAACAAGTATCTCAATTTGCGACTTTCACTGTCTTAAAACATCAGACTAATCTACTCAATTACTAATAGATTGACTATTTTTCTTTCGATAAGGAAAGAAACACCGGTAACTTTTGAACTGATTAGTTATTATGTCACTATCGTAATTTACCCGATATCCCTTTCTCTTTTTATTTTACTCACGATGTTTTGTCCTCGTCGCCATTATGTAGTGATCCCATGACCACCCATAGGAGAACCGCACTCATTGGCTCGGTATGGCACCAGCAGGTCAGACGTCCGTCACAGCCGGTGGCTCTCCCGTGACTGTCTTCCCACCCGTACTCTCGAGACAACGTCATACCTACCCACATAATAGGTATTATATGCAGATCTACAAACACTACAATGATTTCAGGAAAAATCTTAATAGCGTGATGCAGGATCGTCATTTGTTTTGTATGGGCGCGCGGTGCCGATGCCGTGCCAGTCTGGCGCCATCTGTTTTCATAATTTCCTTTGTCCTCGCTTTACGGCGAACCGAGTGGACGAATTTAACCAAATTCGGAACAGGAATAGCTGGACATCTACTCGGGCGAAGTTGCGGGTGCCTCCTAGTACGCAATAGTATGTAATAAATGATGCCTATTATAATTATATTTAGCAATAGCCCCAGCACTGTTTTAAGGCACTCGAAATAAAATATCATTCGGCAATTGTAACTGAATTGGTGCTGCAGAAGAATAACAAAGAAAGAAGGCCAGTTTGTCAAAACATTTTGTTTAAAACTAGTCGGCAAACACAGATTTTACACAAAATGTAAATGACGAGTTCTTGGCGCATGATCAAAGAAGCTTTACAACACTACGAACTGCAGTTAAAATAATATGACATTCTCATTTGGATAATACCCCAACCAGTAACTGTCGATAAGTTCACAGTGCACCGTAAAACTGTTAAATGAACATGTCCATTTAAAATTATTCCTTTATAGAAATTTCATATCGTACGAAGTTATAACCAATTCAAAGAGGCAATAATCGTAAAAGAGTCGTAAAAAGCGTAGATAAGCTCGGGCACTCGCGAACCATGCGAAGCTAGAGCCAATACCAGTGAGTTAGCGAGGAACACATGCCGTGCGCTGCAAACGTTCCTCATTTCCGCAGGTATTTGTTTAGCAATTTAAAGTTCTGACTTGTTCAACTGTTCTTTACTGATGTCTGAATCCCTGGTCCATAGTAGACCCAAATCAGAACGTTATTACGTCGCGTCGTTCACGGTATGAGTCGTTCGAATGTCGCACTGAACTCATTATCTCGTTGGGGCTTTACTTAAGCAATGTCAATGACCCGAATGCGTTTATATTTAACCCTAAAGAACCCGCATAATTAAGTAAATTAATCGACGCAACGATTTCTTATTCCATACAGACGGCGTATGTTTAATTTATTAATTAGTTATCACTTATGTATATGACAGTTATTTACCAATTTAATGCTTTAAGTCACACCGCAATTAAGTTTATGTTGGTGCCATTACATTGTAAAATTTTATTCACGTCTCTTATCTAAAACGTTTTACTTAGCAAATGTACTTCAAACATAAATATTTATTACTTCGTTTTATTGCATTTATTAAGGTTATTCATATATCTACTCATTCCGTAAAAATATGATCTTCATTTGCTTATCATAATTAAGAATTAAATTAAGTATGCTAATTAAAACTACATAAATATGTTAATTCGTTTTAGGTACACTTTTTGGGTATATATGCGATTTTTTATTTGCACATTAGCGTAATGTCAATGTCCTAAGGATGAAAGAAGACATACACACATTACAAAATGAAACACACAGCTGATATTTGATTCCAACTTTACACATACGTACAGTCGAGTTCATTTACAATTTTACATCTACACACTTACGAGAACAAAAATATCTGAACACGACCCTATTGTCAGGAGCATAAAGTCGTGTTCAGATTTTTTGTTCTCGTAAGTGTGTAGATGTAAATAAACTCGACTGTACAAACTTTTTTTTCTAAAAACTTAAAAGTTTTAAAACATGGCGAACGTTATAAGAAGAGGTACCAGGAAGGCAGCGCAACAGGGAGATTACTTCAGCGGGCAGTTTATGGCGCGTCGTCGACGCTGGGTTTACTGCGCCCTTTTGATAACTCCTCGTAACTATTTTACGACGCGCTCTTATGACAGCCTGGTGCTTGTACGCTTTCAGTCTTCATATTGAAAAATAAGTTTTTAAAGAGAAAAAATAAAACTTCATTTTCCGAGAAAAAATTAATCCCATCAAAAACATAAATGTAAAATGAGAGCCAAGTTCAATATCGCGTGCACTTCGCCGACAAAAGAATTGAGATCTGCAAGGGCGCCAAGTTCTTTGCTCTAAAATTTTTAGATACAAGGACATGCGACATACTCAATGCATTTATTTTACTTGGGGTGTAATTCAATATCAAGATTTGACTTGGCTAGTTTTCACAAACTAACTAAATTTTATAAAAGTAACATAGTCATAGTCATAGTTCATTATCAAGCTAACAGTATAAGTAACAAGACGTACACTAACTTGCGTACTTACCTTTACGAAAATAGGTTAATGATTTGATTGATTTTGATTTATAATATAAATTTATATTTTAAAACTAGCCAAGTCACGTCTTGATATTGAATTACACCCCAAGTAAAATAAATGCATTGAGTATGTCGCATGTCCTTGTATCTAAAAATTTTAGAGCAAAGAACTTGGCGCCCTTGCAGATCTCAATTCTTTTGTCGGCGAAGTGCACGCGATATTGAACTTGGCTCTCATTTTACATTTATGTTTTTGATGGGATATCATTACTTTTTGTACAGAAATTATTATGATGTGTAAATTACTTAATTATTATTTGTTAATTAGTTCTGTGTGCTATTCTAGTACATCTTTTGAAAGTTTTGAACAAACAAAGAATTTTCCAAAACGGTTAGTACGTATTGGATTGTTATGTGCATGTATGTGTAAGTGTGTGCGTGTGAGTGTATATGCTATTCTAGTATATCTTTCAAACAAAAAAAGAATTTTCCAAATCGGTTTATAAATGACAGAGTTCTGAGGCAACAACGATCAATAATAATAATAATAATAAAAAAACATAAAAAAATCACTGTTTTAGATTTTTATATGTATACACACACAATTACTAAGCTGGATGCCAAATTTCACCTTTCTAGGTCACCTGGAAGTGGGTTAGGTTTTTGATTACTAGTCAGTCAGTCAGTCAGTCAGTCAGTCAGTCAGTCAGTGATAAAAATACCGTTTTTTGGACTTTAATATCTCAATAACTATTTAACCTATATTAATGAAATTTGGGGTTCTACTTGTTCTAAAGGATCTTAATACATAAGCCAAATTTCATTTTTTTATGTTAAATAGATTTGGAGTTATTGGGGGGTCAAAAGTGGCTCCAAACGGTTCGTGTAATATAACACACGGCTGCTGCTCGCCAGTTCCTGCGGTGAACTTGGCTGGACACGCTGCCGCGTGTCTAGATTACCCTCGGTTGAATTCAATTGGCTTTCTGAGTAAGAATGATTAACATGGATAATTAGTTTAATTTTAAATTAATGCCGTGCCGTATTAAATAGCTTGGAGCTTAATGGAAATTGAATACGGTACATTGGCCAAAATCTTCACCATTTTTAGGTAGAAAATTACCTACTTTTCATTACAATCTCAACCTACAAATAAGTTTTTTCAACAATCTATATAACTTCGCCGCCATTAATTTTATTGTAATTACAGTCTTATTTAAATGTTACCTATAATTAGATTTAGTAATTTACCCACATCTTAATTCAAGCACCAGTCCATTTGCGCTATTAATAGCGATGGCAATGGCTACTCAGTAGATAGGTACTTACCAGTGAACGCACTGGTACTTACATAGGAATCATACGTTTGTTCGATACTTTTGCGATAACAGCAGGACTCTGTTATTAATTAGGACTGTGGATGTCGTGTTATACATTTATTTGAACTAATTCCGATGTCACGACCGCCGCGTGAATAAAACATTTCTGTTTCGGTTTCGTTATAAAATATGATCACATTTAGCACTGCCGCCAATAAATCCGTCCCAGTGATTCCATTAGATACGTTTTAAAGCTCTGGATGAATACGAAATCCGAGCGAAAGATACGAAAATCCGTAGCGATATAAATCGCGGATTCCATTACGTCCAGCCGTATGTTTGTCAATAGGCCGGCTGATTGGCCTCCTCGCTGCGCTGCTAGCCTGGTGCGCGGGAGATTTACGGGCGCGTCGCTTGGCGCTCTGCCCGACTCGGTAAGCGACCTAGGTTGCATCTAGCACTAAGAAAAAAGTGCTTGGTTGTCTTGGTGCATAATTTAACAAACCTTATCTCCTAGTTGGTTCTTTAACCTTATATTAAGTGCCTTGACTTCTTATATGAAACCAGGTTTTAAAAATTGAGGTCGAGACCACGACCACTGCCAAGAGTGAGACGACTAGAAAGAAGATTCGTGTGACAGATTTTGCTCTTAGGTGAATATACGACAGTGACAACAATAAAACTAGGTCGATGCAGAGTCAGCCACCGGCTAAGCTTGCACCATAGATTGGAGCGGAGTTGTGCGATCTTCGATTTGTATAACGCAGTAACTACAAAATAAACTACAACAGAAAGTTGAAAGAAATAATAATTTATTTAGAAAAGTTTATGGAAAATATTAATATAGAAATTAATTTTTGATGATGATTTAAATTGACTGGCGTTCAGATAGCTCTACCAAACGATTCAGCTCTGTGCGCTTTTCAGCCAATTTCTTCTTTTCGTTGATTTTTTTGATTCGTGCGAAAGGAAATCCAGGCTCGAAGAATAAACCATTGATGTTTCGGACTCTGGAAAGCGCAACATAAGACATGCCTAATGCAAATTCAGTGTCTCCAATGTTTACAACTGCTTGATCTAGAGTTAAGCCTTGAGAACGGTGAATGCTTATTGCATATGCAAGCTGTATGGGAAATTGCTTCCTTGAGAACGTTGTTGAGCATTTCCTGAATGAAACTGTCACTGGTGGTATTGGCAATATGTTGCAGTTCTGGAGTTGCGGACCTGAATATGACGCAAATTCCACCATAATGCAAATTGGAAAATCGTCACTGAAACGGTTGTCTTCGCGGTGATTGTACACAATGTCTACAACTTTACCAATTGTTCCATTGCACAAACCCGCAGCAGTGAATAAATTTTGCCTCAGTATGACTTGGGCCCCTTCACACAAATACAGCTCAGATGCTAATCCTCTAGCGTCATCAGCGTTGCAGCCCTTGGGTCGTTGTGGATGGCGTTGATTCGAGCAACAGGGTGGCCGATGTTCCTCAACTTATCAAGATTGAACGACTCGATTTCTTTGTTTGTTGAAATCAATCGAATTACATCTCGTGTTGAGGATACTGAAGCTTGATGCTGGTGATGAATCTGGTTTCGATCAACTTGTAGTCAGCAACTGTGACCTCACCTACGGCCAATCTCTGCAAACAATCCCTGAATTGCTTCTGATCTTCACCCACTTGCCTCATGATTTGTTTCAACACAAAAACTTTTTTGATGTTACGATAAGCAATTTGGCCTTGTACTGCGACTGTATTTGAGCTCCGAGGAGTGCCATATAGGGGAACGTCACCGACAGGTTGAAGTTGATTGAAATCGCCAAAGAAAACAACAATGTATCCACCCATGATTTCGTTGAGTGGTCTTGCTTGCCGCAGCCGATGGTCGATTTGACCGAAAAGTTTCAAGCCTATCATCGAGAATTCGTCAATAATCACAATTTTGATCTCTGCCATCTCTTCTTGAAAATGCTGGAGTTTCTCCGCTGACATGTCCCTCTGTTGATAGTTCGACAACGCTGAGATCTGCGCATTGTTACAAAGTCCATTCGAGTCGATCCATGGGAGCTTTTTGTTTTTTTATCATAACTTTTTAATTAAGAACAATTTCAAAATTTTCTCTTCGTCACGACCTAGCGAAATTTAATTTGTGCATTTTAAAATAAAAATTTCCAAAATCGGTTGAGTACTCGCTGAGATCTGCGCATTGTTACAAAGTCCATTCGAGTCGATCCATGGGAGCTTTTTGTTTTTTTATCATAACTTACTAATTAAGAACATTTTCAAAATTTTCTCTTCGTCACGACCTAGCGAAATTTAATTTGTGCATTTTAAAACAAAAATTTCCAAAATCGGTTGAGAACTCGCTGAGATCTGCGCATTGTTACAAAGTCCATTCGAGTCGATCCATGGGAGCTCCAATTAATCAACGATTCAAGCATGATTAATGATTATAGAAGATAAGATTTTCCACCCACGTAATTTTATGACAACTATATTATTATTCGTACCGTTTGTAGAGTCAGTTAGCGTAAACGCTTCATTAATAATCAGATTTGCTTATTCAAACATTCGAGAACAATAGTTATTTGTTATGCAAGGCTGCAAAGTTGTTATTTGGCGCGAGTGTTGAAATTGAAAGCTGAGCGAGCGAAGGAATCTAAGATTGAAAGTTCAACGATAGATTCCTGAGCGTAGCGAGGCTTTCAAGACACGAGAAGCTAAATAATTTTGCAGCCATGCGGAACACACAATTTTTCACCTCACTACAGCGAGGAAAATGCAAGATTCATGAAAAACAATTAAAACATAAAAATAATCATATTTAATTTTGCCTTATATTTAACACATCAAATTTAAAACATAACACACTCAAATCCAAACCAAATAAATACGAGAGAAGCACACATATTTAAAATTAAAAGTAATATGGCCGTAATTTGTATTATCGTCGTGTATATTTTACCGTTGACTTTTTCTTAAGCACTGTTATATTATATTTGTATTTGAAACTACTTGACACATTCGTTGTGAATGTGGGAGAATGGCATTCTGGGAAGGATTAGTTGGCCACTCGGAAGTATTTTCCATAACACTTGCTTTGGAAGTTATTGGACGATGGGATCCGAACAAGATTATTTCAGCTTTATCTTTATCTTCTTTAAAAACGCCAATAGTATCGGTAAATTACTTATCGTCTCCAAATATTTATAACAAATCCTTTTTCGTTTTAATGCAGGCTTTTAGCATTGAATAAATACTTCAAATTGGCCTTAACTTTCTTGTTTTCGATATTTGTATAATGTAAGACAACAGTATGTATGTATTCTCCACAGAATAAATTTACGTTGTTTACGTAAATTGTGAAAACTTCCAACTTTTTAAATATTATTTTTTTATCGGGTGCGTTCAGAAATTACACTCTTATGTTCCAACTTTTATAACAAATAAATATTAAAATTTGTGTTGTATTTAACATATTTACTAGTCAAAATACGTAAATGAAACTGAAATACTTACTTTTAATATATATAAACATATTCAACATATAATAAAGTGTAGAAAAAATAAAAGCTTAAAAATCTTTAACCACAAACCAGGTTTCTGGACGTGATATTGTAGGTGTACTTTTTTTTAAAAGTAGTATTCAAACGTACATATGATTTTAGCCGGCCTGACCAGATTGCCCTTTATTAGCGTGCGTTGATTGGTTATTCGAAGATTTATCGACTGATGAAATCAGTCACGCGTTGAAGGAGTCTTAAACATAAAAAAGTTACATGCACCACAGAGAATCAAAATCGTCGTGTTCGAAATTCAAATGACTTTTGCACGCTTGCGGATAAAATAGACTTTTGCACGCAGATTTCGCCCTATAAACGGAGGTTTTCCGAGCGAGTGAGGTGAAAAATACTATTTAACCCTTAATATCTTTAAAACTCAACAGAATACTATCTACTTATCTCTCTCTTATTACTACTGGCATAATGACATGACGTGTGTTTTTTTACATTAGGAAATAAATATTATTGTATTTAAAGATGTACGTTTATTTACACGCGCGACAATTTCTGCCAGCGTCAAGGTTGGAAGCTACAAGTGATCAGTTGTCAAAGTTGTCAAAGTATAAAAAAATATATATGTTTATATGTAAAATATAGTTATTTTGTACCTTATTTTTATGTGTGTTTAACAGCGTGTTTAAAAACAATACTATTGTATGTGTTTTAAGTAGAATTATTGAAGATTTATTGCATCGCCTACACTCATTTCTGACGTTCATATACAATGACCGCTACCCAAAGGTTGTCTGAAAGAGTTACCCTTAAGACCGTCTGTTGTCTATCTCTATTGTAATTTTAAGCTTTTTTCTGGGTTTGTATTTCGCAGAGTATTATTCTATATATCTAATCGAATTACGTTAAGCACAAAAAGTGAGGCAATATTCGATTGACGTTGACATTGGCTATTTGTGGGATGATCCGCTATGTCACGCACTCCAATATGCCAGTTTACTAAGGGTGGAATGGTCTACCATTGGCCGATTTTCCATCATCTAGATGCCTCTCATTATTATTGCTCTGTCTGTACATAAAAAGATAGGAATAGAAAGCACTCTAAAATGCAAGTTTACTAATAAGTGTGGAGTGGCGCTATTACCATTGTCCGCTTTAGCATCGCTAATCGTGACATATCATCTCCCATTCTTATATTCTCTATACATAGAAAAAGATAAAAAACATATTCGCGTAACATGGAGGAGCGCCAGCCTTATCTCGACGATCGCTATGAAAACATTATCAGATGAGGCTACGGAGGCTTGTGTCAGTAAGTTTAGTAAGACTAAAAAGCTTGCAATGTAATGGCGGCGATTTTCATCAGTTTACCTTTTTAACCCCCGACGAAAAAAGAGGGGTGTTATAAGTTTAACATGTGTATCTGTGTATTTGTGTATCCGTGTGTCTGTCTATGGCAGTCGCTTCCAAACGGATGGACCAATTTGAGTACGGTTTTTTCTAATCGAAAAACATGCCCGTCGAGATGGTTTATTTATTTATCGAATGGCATTTCAGTCACTGGATATAGTTACAATTAATTAAATTAAATTTAAAGGTTGAAGTTAGCCTCCTCCAAGTAATCTCTGGCAATTTCAGTGAGGTTTTTGATGTCTTCTATTCCTCCTGTGAATTTGGTGATAGGACAGTCGAATACCATGTGCTTGATCGTCTGGTTCGGGTGCCCACACTCGTACTCGGGGGACTCAGTCCAGCCCCATTTAAACCAGTGGTGGGCGCAATTTCCAACGTCTGTTCTGATGCGGTTGAGTAGACACCACACCTTACGCAATTCGTCGAAACCAGGAGGGCGCGCTTTTGGGTTGAAAGCGAACAAATCTTCATTTTTATGTTGAAAGCTACTCCATTCTGAATTCCACGAATCGTGCATGGTCCACTGTGTATTACTGTCCATCATATCAAGACCTGGCGGGTTTCGTGACTTGAGCCTTTTGTGGCCGAAGTTTGTGAGGTCCTCATGGATTGGCATGTCTTGGTGGAGTTTTGATTTGGTTGCCTCCCGAAGTTGGCACTTTTTGCGGCGTAAGTGTGCCGGTTCTATATGGCTCAGGGCAGGTAACCACTGCGTAGGGGTGGGCTTGAGGCATCCAGTAACGAGCCGCATGGTCTCGTTTAGTTGTACATCCACCGCGGCCGTGTGTGCGCTATTCATCCACACTGGAGCGCAGTACTCTGCCGTTGAGTATACGAGAGCTAGTGCCGTAGTTCGGAGGCATGATGCGGAGGCTCCCCACGTGGTTCCGGTAAGTTTTTGGACTATGTTGTTTCTAGTCTTGATTTTAGATTTTAGTCTATGGATGTGCTGTTTGAACGTCAGACTCCTGTCCAATGTAACGCCAAGGTACTTAGGGAATTCGTTGTGTTGTAAAACTGTGTCCCGGAACCTTACATGCAGGGTTTTTTTGGCGAGTCTATTGCACAGGTGAAAGCAAGAAACTTCCGTTTTTGTTGGATTTGGACAGAGGCGCCAGCGGGTGAAGAAATCGTCCAGGGTGTTGAGGTCCTTCTCCAGTATTGGTTCGGAGGCTTCAATGCTCTGACTCTGGGTTATGAGGGCAAGATCTAGCCCTCATAACCCAGAGTCGAGATGGTTCTTAGGTATGTTTGCTGAAAATACGACCAGTAGTTTCCAGGATATGCAATCTTAATTGGAACATGTGACAAGATCTCAGCCAATATCGAAACTAAGAATTCCAGATTTTGTAGTTATGTTCAGTTTTGTAGCATTTTCAATATTACTCATTGAATGTGGGTCTCATGATGACCAGCTACTTGTGTCGGGGTGTTTTAAGTTTTTCATTTAAGTGATATCTTATAATAACTTACCACTTTTATCCACCGCTTTATCCAGTGGCGTGGCGTAGCTCCCAGTACCCAAGTTATCTACTTAACTTAGGGGTCCAAACTAGGGGTGTCCAAACTCTAAGGGTCCTGATCCTGAGGCCATACCTCGAGCTGATATAGGGCCCCATTTTTTGTCTAGGGGCTCTCTTATGGCCTTATCCTATTCCTATGGCTATCTTGTCAGTGTCATAAGTCGATTCTGACCGGCTGGTCTATTAAAAGGCTTAAAGCTCCTTTACACAGCTTTGCACAGGATTGCCGGAGAACACTTGACGCCACGCCACAAATTGCTATTGATACGCTATAGAAGGAAACGGAAACCGACTTCGCTTATCCCATGTTAATGCGTATTCAAACAACATTGGTGATACGTATATAGAACACGACATTAATTGCACTAGGGGAGAGAGAGGAGTTTTGTACGAAGGTGATTTGAAACAACGTCAATTTCTCGGTATCTACACCTATCCATTAACAAGCCGTCAACAACACTGTTGCGCACTGTGCATCTTGCTTCGCTATCGGATATAGATCCGATGCGTTTCCAAACCCCTCGGTCTCTCCTATCTGACTTCACATTTGCTGTATGTTCTCCTTCCGATCCTTCCGACGGTGTCTGACTGTGTATATGTATACACCAAAACTGTAACAGTCTAAACCTAACTTTATAATTCCCAGTATTAGCAAAGCAGTCGTAAATAATAAACTCACCTCACTAATTAGAGTGGTCAAACAAGCGCGAACAAACAGTGACCAGCAGCGAACAGAATAAATGTTAGCCCACCCACTGTAAGTCGATTGCGACGCATTTTCAGATTACCTTACAAATCACCGCATATAAATAGTCGTTGGAAAGCAATTATCCTGTAACCCACTACCTACTACTTCATACACAGTTACAGCATTATCGTTTTCCAACGAGGATATAGGCCGCTTTAAAAATGAGTGAATCTTTACGAGTATTAAGATAACTTAGATAACTGAAAATTGCCAAGCGGCTCTCAATTATAAAGCCAGGAGAATTCGCAAATTCCTGATTTAGTTTGATCGTTACAGCTGTACCTCGTTGGGACGGATCCTGATGCCCAGCTATGAAGGAACGACGAGTGTAATTATGTCAATGTTTGTCAAATTAGGCCCAGGAGCCTTACCACAATCTTTATAAAAACTATCCAAAAGCAGTGCAGTTCAGTTTAGGCACCTAAATTGAATCGCTGAATTTGGTACCATAACAAATTTAAAGCAGCGCTGATTCTCGATCGCATAAAGTGAATGAAAGACCGATATTTGTCTCTGGTCCGCAAGTGAGACGCTACGGCGCGAAAGGGATGCCGCTATGTGAGTTTCGTATATGTTTATCTCTTTCTGGCTTCTATCCGTTCGGTAACTAAAATATTATAAATAAATATCGCAGCACACTTTGTTTAAAACTAATTGGTAATTTTTAAAAGAAAAGACATATATTTCATAGCGGACTTATGTTCTTTTTTTAATTTAATGACAATATTTGCCATACCAAATGCTTTATTGAATGAAATAAAGTTTAAAATGTCTGTATTTTAAAAAGAATTGTAATTAAGACTCGGAACGTGTGCCGCCTTCCGCCTGTGATAATGTCATGTCAATCATTGACATGTAAATTTGTTAAATTTCAAATGAATTTTACGTCGTATGCCAGTCTTTGAATTCAGTTTAATCCTCCGCGGATTTAGTGTATTCGTTCAGAGGAAAGAAATTGTGACCAGGAAATGCGGTGAAGTGATTTTATCACCCATATAATATCAAGTGTGTCAATGACAATGTTAAAAGCTCCGTTTTTATCGCCAGCTGTCTCCCGCCGAGATAGAGACCTTTGAAATCGGGCTTATATTTTTGACCCCATGATATCAATATTATCCAGCTGCAGTCCCGGCACTACGTGTACTTCAGCTCATTTGTGGTGTGCGTGCCGCGGCCGCTGCAGGACACCATCGCAAGTGCAGACTTCTGGCGGAAGGGTGTTGTGTTTCGGCAGTTCCGCGGTAATTTGCCGAATTATACACCAGATCAGACGACGCAAAGGACCCACGCGGTTGTGTCGCCTAAATTAACTAGTTTTAAGTCTTGTTTATATGTATTTTTGTAGTTAAGTGCCTTATTGGTTTTATTACTGTAATGCTGTGTAACTTTTTTGAATAATAAATAAATTATCAACTGCTTAAAGATATGTTCAATTATAGTTGCCTATTTTAGGTTCAGTGCAAATGTTTGTAACTCCAGTTCTTTGTTTTACAAAATAGTTTACTTGTTTTTATAATTCAATCTATTAAAAATCATATTGTGGTTTAAGAACTTAAATAGTAACCAAATAAAGAAGCATGATGTAAAGCACCCTCGAGCGGCTAATTTAGTTAATACAGTCTGCAATGCTACGGAAAAAAAACGTATCTTACTATGAAATCCATACAAAGCTACGAGCTCTTTACCGTAGTATTGCAGTAGTCATATTTGGAACCGAAAAACACGAAGTTAGCTATCTACTTATTACCAGTAATGCACTCTTCTCTATGCGCATTGTGCATCTTTTTTTTCCCCGTTGCATTTTCCAAGAGATCGTATTATAATAACTCAAAAGAAATTAACTCTCTATTCTGAAAAACCTGTCAAACACTTCGCTACCCTAGCTCCAGGTAGACCTGACGAATTTTTCCTTATGCTTTGTGTGTCGATCTTTGCATAGTTTTATTTGAAAGGGTTTTTACACCTTAGCAACCTCTAAGTCAATACGTTAATATTCAGGCCTTACTTTTAAATTCGTAGTCCGTGAAAGCACAGTAATATTTTTATTATGTAATATACATATAAACAGAAAAGTCCTGAGTGACTGACTGACTGACTCATCAACGTAAAACCAAAACTAGGTACTGAACCTAGAAACTTCAAATTTGGATAATAGACCAAGTATACAATGGAGGCAAGGAATAAGAAGGGATATTTGAAAATTCATCCCCTAAGGTGGTCCAATTGGGGTTGAAAGTTTTTATGGAAATCGTGTAATTTTTGAGTAGGTAAGAGATTTTTGAGTTAGAACTTTGTTTACAGATTCTCCATCAATGTGAAAGTATATGTGAGGAAATATTTTCGTGTATGAACTCTGCTCTGCATTTATTTTTGGAAATTAATCTTCTAAAAGAGTTAAATTTAAGGCGATTAGATGGTAAAACTTTGTATGAAAAACGATAGATCCTGTACATTTTTTTTTTTTTTTTTATGTCATAGGGGGCAAACGAGCAAACGTATCGCCTGATGGAAAGCGATTACCGTCGCCCATAAACACCTGCAACACCAGAGGAGTCACATTAGAGCATTATTGTCTCAGTTAGTAATAGAATTGTAATTAACTGAGAATACTGATTTAAACGGTATCCGTAATTCCTACCCTTAAGAGGATTAAACGGTAAGCCAAGGCTTGTATGAGAAATGTATTGTTTTTTGAGTAAGACCTGAGTAACAACGCAAATTTCAACGTCTTTAAAAATAAAAAAACTTGTGTTATAAGTTTTTTAACTTTCCATGAGGTACGACGACGAACTATTACGAACAAGTGTTAGGTATCTTGCGATCACAACTCACCTAGATTAGTCTCGATAAATTAGAGTCGCCATTAGATACTACGATTGTCAATAAAGTAGGACGATTCAAAGTTTTATTTAGGTAATACGACGAAGAGAGAAAAATTAAGAACATTTTGATGGGAATAAGGTATGAGTATAGGTTTTAAGAAACAATAAAACGGTAGGAAGTTACACAGACACGTTTCCAGACCTTTGCGAGACAAGCCGCGGGCAAAAGCTAGGAACTAATAAATATTCTACACAAAACTATCCAGAACAATACATTCAATGAGGAACTTTTTATGAGTCGCAAAATTTGACACTCGTGCGATTCAGTTTCGTCTCAAGTGACACATCGTGGTACGAAAAGTACTTGAAATGAGAGAATGAAATAGTTGAGACGCTCTTACTGAACTGCATCTGAACTGAGTCGTAAATACAATGTCATGGTATGAAATAGCGATACAGTTCAGTTTAGGGCCTAAAGTGAGTCGCGTTAAGAGATCGTGGTAAGGCTCCTGGTAACTTAATAGTGGAAATAAATGATTGCTTGCTCTTTTGCCGCCTCTTTTTTTGGAGAGGTTCTTGATGCACACTGATCAACAAATGCATATCGATAACACCTTGTCCGGTCTTTTAAGGTATCGGTTCGTAGCCGACATGTCATGGCGTCATAGGCGTATGTTATGATTTCGAACTGGGGTTGTCTCCCGGCGTTCCACATGGTTCAGAATCCACTACGACCTGACCTGCGGTCGGCGGGCGACTGTTTCGTCTGTCGCTCGCTGACAGGTATTTCACAGCAACACCAGTAGTGTTGCAGCGACACGTTGTCTGATGCGAACCGATACCTTTAGTTATCTATCATCAGACAACCTCGACAAGTGATTTTCTCAGGTACAAAAACTGCTCGTGCAGCAATCATGCAAATACCCTTCGCACAGCATTAACGGTAAAGGAACCAGTACTGCAAACACGGTAAGTGACATTACTAATTAGAGTACTTATCTAAACACGAACACGGCTAGAACCGCCTAGTGTCAGCGGTGTCACGAGTTAATCTGCGGGCGATAATGTGCACATTATCTCCCGTAATCGTGCGACTAGCCGCTAGAACAAAATTTATAATAGTAGTTGTAAGTTGGACAAATCAATTTAAATATACCAATTTGTACGAACTCTTTTTCTACTTTCACTTGTCCTTTAGATTTGCATTTACAAGTCTCTAGTGTAGTCACCTGCACACTACTAAGGAGAAAAACAAATAAAAGTATCGTATCTAATTGTCACACGGATGAAATTCTAGTCTTAAATTGGCTTACAGTTTACGATTTTAATAAAATAATAAGGTTTTTAATTTTTGGGTATATATATCCCAATGACAATGAGGCACTTTCGGGTAACCTTACAGATATGGACCGAACGAATTGTAGAACCGAAAGTCACCAAGCCGTTCTCTACTTCTCTATCATATGTCAGGAGTGTGTTACTCTGTAGCCAAGAGAGAATTACCAAATTCCTTGGCTACGTAATGCACACTACAGAAAAAAAAGGCCGCGTATCGACTTAAAACAGTATTTTCCGACTGGTGTCTAGTATGTATATTATATGTCACCTACATGAATGTTTAACCAGTTCGTGCAGCAATCATGCAAATAGATACCCATCGCACTGTATTAGAAGTTAAAGAAACCAAACACGATAAGTGACATTACTAATTAGAGTCCTTAGCTAAACACGGACACAGCGTGCTAGAACCACCCAGTGTCAGCGGTGTCACAAGTTAATCTGCGGGCGATAATGGGCAGATTATCTCCCGGTCTGCCGTACTACGGTAAAAAGCCGTAACTTGCTATGAGATACATACAAATTATACGACCTTTTGCTGTAGCACAGCCGCGGCAATCATGCTAGCCGCTAGAACAAAATTGTTGTTTCGCGGGGAAATTACAGCACTTTATTCCCCGCGTAATGAGCCGGTGTAATAGCGCTCTATACATTATTTTGTTAAACATTTCGAGCGATAATGATGTTATTCAACTACATCACGCCTGCATTGTCGAAATACGAAGCCTCATGTCTTTCGTACTCGCTTTTTGCTCAATTATGTTTGAAGTGACAGCGGAGTAGACCCCCGAGGCTCGCGTGAGGTGTACCTGGTGGTATGACTCATCCAGTGAAACATTAACCATTAAATTTGAAAGACAGGAGAATTATTCCAATGACGCTAAATGATAAGTGGGAAACTTTAGCGCATTTCGTTACCAACCGTTGGAGCACCGCCAAGGATTGCGTTAGGTCACTTGAATTCTTTTAAAGAGTTTTCTATTTTTATAAAAACTCGACTGCATTTGCGCAGTGGAAATAAATAATCTCGCTACAAATGTATGATAATAGTTAAGAGATAACTATCGTGTCGAGTAGATCACAAGAAATATGTGACGCATGTTTATTAGAGAATGTAATACACGTTTAGCTCTGAATCGAGACAGCAGACTGCCGTCTTCAAATTACAATGCCGTTAAAGGATAATACGGCGTTTTTGAGTTAAGTAATAGTACAGCGCGATAACGAAACATTTTCTATAACCCTTAACTAGTTCACATTAATATCTTTATAAGAACTGAGTTACAGCAATCCAACTAGCGGTTACACAACTATAGGACTATTATTAGCAAAAAATGCTGTGTAGAAGCTGATAACAAAAATCTGTTAAAGGTGCAGTGGCGTTGGCGTGGCGTCAAATCAAAACTCAGAGCAAGCCGGGCTAGATTTTTCTTGCTTTTTCTTCAGTAGAGAATGGTGATCAATCCTGAAGTGGGCAAGCCGAAGGGATCGGGTTGTATGAATGCCACGTTATAGTAAAGGTGTCGCAGCGACACGCTAGTCGCTTTATACTGTACAAGTCATACAAGCAATTATTTAAAGATCACGACTATAAAGTGTCTAGTGTTATGCCTTCTAGTTTTTCGTTCATATATCACGTCTGTATTTTTAGTTAGAGGACGGCAGTAGACTTAATATGAACACACACTAATACCCTACAATACCTTGTATTACACAATTTTCTGGCTGTAATACGATGTCCCAGAAAGTACTTTTTAAGGACGGTCAACGTGAAGCCGTACGCGGAGATCAACCCACGGCCCTAAGGTGGGTAATATTTTCATTGTAAGAGAGGTGAGCGTAAATTGATTTGGACGGATCCCGAGCCGGCGTCTTAGAGATGCTAATAACAAGTTAAGCGTGAAATGGCCCGAGGCGGGCAATATCGTCGGGATCATCTCGAGCACACAGACCCGACTTTCACAGACATCCATTCGACATTTTACACACGCGCGTCGAAACGATAATCGACCGGGCATTATTCAAATTTATTGTTGTGTAAAACAATCGTTGTTGGCATTAGCAAACTAATTTACGTCGGACATTGATAACTCCAATCGTCTCCGCCGTTAAATATGCATTAAACAAATTAGAGCGATGGCTCAATGCCTATTAGAATTCTTTTAAATGCAGGCGTTCCAAATCCGGTAATGGTGTTATGTAGGTTTTCTATTCACTTTCGCGAGTCACTCGCAAGGCTTCGTTTTGTATGTATTTTCTTATTCGATTGCTTATGCTTATTGGCTAAGTCACGATAGTTGCTATACAAATTTCAATCAACTGCGTGAAATCAGTGTTAGTTCGTTAAATTCGAAGCATGTTCTTCGATCGTGAGAGCAGAAGCCATTCGTTGCTTACGATTACGAAATCGGATAAGCGTTCATTTTAACAAGATACAAAAACTGTTTTCTTGTGTTAAAAGGTCACTACCAAACGTTTAATAAGAAACATGGCTGACTCAAGTTAATATTTTTATAGCCTTGCCCGCGGCTTTGCTCGCATTGAAGTCGAGGTACACCTACGGGAACCATGCTTTTTGTGGGAAAAAAGTAGCCTAGGTAGGTATGGGTTAAGGTATAACTACGACTTTTCCAATTTTCATGCAAATACGGGCCCCATTCGTTTCATATCCACTGTTTTAATAATAGTGGCGAATTAGTTTCAAAATTGACGAAATTTGACATATTTTACGTTTTAAAAAATTTGGAAAAACTAAATCGATAAAAAAAACTTTACAAATATCGAACCTACACCACCATCCGGACATACGAAAGAATTTTAGACCAAGCTGAAACAGAGACGTTTCGCTCGCTCGGTCTATTAGTGGCATCTGATCTGAGCATCATACTACGTTTTTCTTAAATGATGGTTGGATTGAACAATGAACAGAGAATAATGTAAATAAATAGATATGGCATTTCCCTGACATTCCGCGCTCGCAATTATAGGTGCAATAAAATCTCAATTGGCTCATAATCACAGATGACGGAATCACACTTTATTTCCTTAGACACATGCGCGAAGCGTATATTATAGATGACAGATGAATAGATCTATAAATCAAATGTTAACTATGCGACGATATTAAAATGAATATCCAGTTTCACCTGGTAGCTAAACTTAAACTATTGTGTACACATATTATGCTTACATCAACTCGGGAGATTTTTTGAAATTAGTTGTTATCTGTCCTATTTTATTCACCAGATTTTATCCTTAAAATAGTAATTTTATGCCAAAACAAGCTAATATATAAATTAAGTATAAATTGTTATATTATATAAATTAACTTTCGTTTATAAAATTGGCATGTGTACGTGAAATAGTGACTCAGATTACTTCATTTATGAGAATATGTCAGTGTTCGACAAAAAGGGACGACGACTTTGGGGTTAGAATTAAAATCTTGTTTTACTAAATTAGACAAGGTAAAGGAACATTTAATAACTAACCACAAAACAAACTAGACATACAAAAAGTTTCAAGCAAAACTATATTGAATAAAATCGGTTGAGCCGTTTTTGAGTTATCGTAAAATTTCATAATCTTCTTTAAAATAGTTAAGTGCTATACTGCATTAAAACATTCCGCTTAATCTGGCGCGTATAATCGATAACTTCCAGAAGGTAAAAGTGATTTCAGTTACTTTAGCGTTTACGACCTTTTTTATAGAGCTTGAAAATTTCAAGTTGAAATATTTCTCGTAATTTAAACCTCGGGCTTAAAACCACTGTTTTAAGCCCGTCTATTGTGAAGGATGGTCAACTACGGAACCCTACACTGAGCGTGGCCCGCCCGACATGCTCTTAGCCGGTTTTTATTATATTATATATATTAACAAGGTTCTAAAATTTCATTTTTCATTTAATTTCTCGCAAGTAAAACTATTTCTTTTATAAAATTGGCAGCGTGATATCTAAAATAGGAACTTAATTTATGCGAAAATCTCAGTCAACCTTAGTTTCAAAAAGTCAAACTTTGAGGTTAGAATCTTGTTTACTAAATTCGACAAGTAAGAACAAATAGACTTTAATAGCAACAACACAAATTGATTTTACATAAAATAAATAAATAAAGTAAAACAATTCCTTTTATAAAATTGGCAGCGTGATATCAAAAATTATCCGAAATACAAACTTTATTTAGGTATCCAAAAATTTGCAAAGAATCATGTTTTGAGTTCAGAATATTCTTAACTAAATTGGACAACTATCAACGAATAGACTTAAATAGCTAAACAAGTCACATACTAGACAAATTGAGGTGTGATTTGACATACTCGTGTGTACGAGGCAATTGAGATAGCAGCTATAACGGTTCCCATCGCACACAATGCATCCAAGCCAATAAAATCGTTTATGGATAGCAGTTTCACCTTTGCGTCGAATACGTTGTTCAGAATCGAGTGGTTGTAATGTGCCGTTTCGCGGCAATACGTTTTGATCTTTGGCACATACTCGGTCCTCATTTTATTGAGTGTGAACAATGCACTTATGAAACAGCTGTCATATATTCATATCGTTGAGTGGCGTTACGGCATTGTCTTCGTAGATATACTGTCTTTTAGATTTTTTTTTACGATACGTTTATACCGCGTCTTTGCAGTTGGATTTCGAAGAAACCTTTCTTATTGTATATCCAAACTTTGCACTACAATCTGTATAAGAATCTCTCCCACAGCGCTTTAGGCTGTACGTAGTGTAACGTTATTTTTAAATGTTGATTTATAGTATAGCATCCAATAGATATGTTTAATTTACGGCACGATGTCTGTCCTCGATAAAATTAAAGTCCGTAAACGAGGGAGGTAGACACAATTACGCGTAATTTTGTGGCTATGATAAAAAGTAAAATCGGCCCCATTATAGATCCAAGTCAAAAAAAAATGCGGGAAGAATCACGTTTACGTATGACATTATTATGGTCTCTTAAGCGCTCGAGACGTTTTCTGCGATAAAAGCAAACGTACACTGAGCCTCTAGTAGCATTTTCCAATACGAGTAGGCAAACATATAAAATCCTAACTTTAGATACCAGGAGAACATGAATACACAACTAGCTAGCTGAAGATGAAAACTGTGAACGCGCATAAGGAAGGATGCTAACTGCTAAGTTAGGTAGGTACTCTTAACAACGTTGTACTACATAGTTCTATTTTGTAGAACATTTGCCTAAGCAGGTATCACGAGGTAAGGTGCGAACTTACATCAACTTGAGGTGTAAGGTGTAATAAGTTATAAGGATTTATGGACAGTGTACTTGTAAGTCTGAATTGATCTCCTGAGTACCTTGGGCATAACGGTGTTAGCATTATATGTGAGTAATGTTACATCTTATCTAATGCTGGCAGATTTATGCTCTCGTATGTTAAATTAAAACGTACACCGTCTTCCATATTGTATAACGTGTCTCAACACGGTTTCAGGCCTCGAAGACCAGTCGAAACAAACCTCCTAACACTGGTTGACTCCATCTCAGACCATTTAGATAAGTCCATACAAGTAGACGTGTTGTACTTCGATTTTAAAAAAGCATTTGACCGCGTAGATAACGATGTGCTATTGGGCAAGTTGTGTAACATTGGTTTTTCCCCACAACTGCTTCGGTTCTTCGCCAGCTATCTGCGCGGTAGACAGCAGTATGTACAACACGGATGCTTTGTCTCGAAAAATTTCCACACTCGTTCAGGAGTTAGTCAGGGGTCGATACTAGGTCCGCTGCTCTTTGGAGTAATGATTGACGATCTCGCTTCGGTTCTCCGGTCTGATAGGTGCCTACTTTATGCCGATGACCTGAAACTGATTTACGGGGTCCAAGAGTTTTCTGACTGTGAATCACTTCAGAAGGACATCGACATAGTGAATCAGTGGAGTCTACGGAACAGGCTTGCATTTAATGTCGCAAAATGTGCGGTTATCTCCTTCAGTAGAGCTCGGAATCCATTTCACTATAAGAACCTCTTGGACTCTGAAGAAATAGCCCGTGTCGACTCCATTCGGGACTTAGGCGTCACCCTCGACAACCATCTAAATTTCCACGAGCATATATATGCATTGACTCGCGATTGCTATAGGAGGTTGGGGTTTGTTGTCAGGAATGCTCGGGACTTCCAAGATGTTAGAACCATAAAACTCCTATACACCGCTTTAGTGCGAAGTAAGCTAGAGACGGCTTCTGTCATCTGGAATCCCCACGAAGTAACTTATGTCTTACTTCTGGAGAGAGTACAGAAAGTGTTCCTGCGGTTCTTGTACAAAAAAATGTATGGGTACTACCCATACTTATACCCAACCAAATATTTACTGGGAGCCTTGATCCTTACTGGTTTTAACTCTCTAGAGGTCAGACGTAATTTGGCTCTCTTACGATTACCAGCAAAATTTTGCGCGGAGAGTCTGATTCCACAGAATTAGTAGGGCAGTTAGTGCGACTACACGTCCCGTCGTTGACCAAATTTAGTTTCAGACCTCGTGACCGCCCCTTGCTGGCGGTGCCGACGTCGCGCACGGTGTCTCGAAGAGAATCTCCGCTAGTCCGCGCTTTACGCCTCTTGAACTATCTCCTCGCATCAGCCCCGGAGTGTGACGTATTTGTGAGCAGATGGGCATTATTGTGTGATGAATGTTTGAAGTTCTGTGAGAGGATGGATGTCCGTCTGTCTTCAGTTTGAATTTGTAATGTATTATTGATTTCGTTAATGTATGTTTTTCAAATGTTTGTATAATCATTGTTATATTATTATTATTTATAATTTCACAGTGCCTTGGTTATCTGTTATGATGTGTAATTAAGTTTAATAAATAAATAAAATAATTCTCATAAAAGTAGATTCTCTTTATTTCCATAGAACTGTGAAAGCAGCAGGATTTGGTCTAATATAAAACAAGTACATACAGAAAGTTTAACTTAAATAGAGCAAGTGTAAGATAATACCTTTAAACTCTTAATAAAGTAGGTTAAGGTAGGTACCATATAATTGATATGCGTAACTACCATCATGCGACAAGCTAAGCTAACTTTTTATTTAAGTTTGAATGACGATTACTTATCATTAAGACCGTATTCTACGATGTTAAGTGCATTAATTATAAAGCGTGCATAGGTATACGATTTAATGCCATGTGATAACATGTCGTGTTAATTTATATTCCCATATTATTTTTCAATCGGGTTCACCTTCTCTAATGTCATTAAAATTGTATTAGTTCGAGATTAGTTTAAAACATTTCTATCCTTTTAAACCCTCAAAAGATAAACTAGGGAGGCTTCACAAATTATTCATGACAAACACAATTAAATAAAAATAATAAGGAGGGGTGAAAAGTTTTCGAGATAGTCTTATTGTTCGTGTTAAAATACGCCCGCCCGGGCCTGCTCACTGCTCAGACCATAAAGTTTAAGCCGGGTCGTAATGACCCTCCCGCTAAGGATAAACAAAAGGGCCAAAATGGCGACCCTATTACAAGAAATGAGAATGACGATTAAATTATGATTTTTGTATAATATCCGTGAATGAACTAAGCTTTTAGGGTTTGAAAGGAATCTGAATTATAGATAAATTACGTACTCGTAATTATATTTATAATTTTTCTGCTTTGCCCTAACGTCGACTGGTAGAGAATGCCTCATGACATTAAGTCCGCCTTTTGTACAATAAAGAAAAAATAATAAAACTAGTTTGCGTATTTTGTGTTAAGCTTCAGAAATTAAAATTAAAGCCTAAACGCATCGGATGTTTTAAATTCGAAATCTCTTACTCAGTTACATGCACTATCTAAAGGCCACATACATAATTGCAGGCATGTTTACAGTTCACAACATTAAACATAATTAATTAATCATATGAAATTTATTTTATGGTATACTATTCTTTTAGTTGGTACAATATTTTAGAAAGACACTGGATCTCTACTTCTCGTACGATATGTACAACCCGGTTACAATATCTGTGGACCTGGCGTCAATGGCTTTACATTGCAGCGAGGTCCACAGATATTGTAACCGGGTTGTAGACATAAATATTAAGACATTAGTACCATCCAGTGTGCTACCGATTTAGATAACGCTATTCAGCATTATCACTAATGATTCCTCTTGAAAAGTCCGTCGTCATATACCTCTTTTCTACTGGATGCCAACCTGGTATTTTAGATACAGGTGGATATTTACAATACAATTCAATGTTTTATTTTCTTAAGTAAATAACTGTTCTCGCCATAATAGCATTGTAGTATTGTATTGTGTGTTGTACTATGCAAATACCGCTTGTGTAATTAAGTTTGCCAATGTTTGTTTTAAATAGGTACCTACCTACATAGAATAATGTTGTTCTTGCTCATGATAGGATTATAATTTATTTGCAGTTTGTAATTAATAATAATACATATACATAGATCCCTAGTACTTAGTGGTAGGTAGTTAGGTTTAAAGTTTTTTCTAGGTTTTTAGCTAGATGCCCAAAAACGAGTAAAGGTACGAATCCCTGCTCCTTAAGCTAACTACGAAAAACATTCTAAGAATGTGACTCAACGCAGAAGAAGCGTAAGCAAAAAACTGATTAGCTACTTTGCTAAAGCAGATTTTTTAGTGTCGTGTTAATTAGTATCTTAGACGCTCATTAATTTCTCCTTAAACGCATGCAAGCCAACAACCAACAACGTTGCAAGGCAAGTTACATAAAATTCTTTGATAAGGCCAAAATATAAATAACAAATCATGCATACAAATAAATGTAAATCATAAGCAAACAAGGTTAATTACACTTAATAACACTATAGGTAGTGTCGCTATCTTATCTCAAGACAAATAGGTATCTACTTTATATGATAAACAGGCCTTACCGTTCTCAAGTTGATCTCTCGAGGACTCGCTATGTCAATCCAAAATAGACACAATCCATTCAACACTTTATAGCACTATAGTTAACACAAACACTAGCGGTGCGTTCAGGCACGACCTCAATACACCATCACTGTATACACTGGCATCCCGGCAACATCCTCGCACTGCACAGTACCTGGCAGACAACAGACAAAGGGAACGATGAGCACAGCACAATGAACACACAAATTTTATAGTCAATTCGGACTACGACAAGGAGCAGCGAGCAGGCGCGTCTCTCTCACGCTTCACGAGTAGGTACTGAGCGCGCCGCGAACCGCGTGGCGCGGCCGACCCGAGAACCGAATCCCCGCGCCAACTCGAACATTACTCGCTCCACTAATCGCAACACTAATGTGCACAATCAAATAACATCATACAGGCCATGATGAAACGACTCGGTCAATTTAGACTCAGGTACACCAATTTTACAGACAGATGTGATTCGAGTACCGTTGCCCGCATAATGAGCAAAAAACGTGGTAATATTGTAGATAAATGACACGCATAAGGCGCCGGCCGTTACCTGGGTATTGACAGCACTAATTTAGACCCATTGTTCTCGCTTCAATGATATTCGAATTCGCGAACTTCTTCGTTTGTACTTTTAATTAAGTGCTAGAACTTAGCACTCATCCGACACAATTCGTTTTCATTTTCGTTGATTGCTTATGTTACAACGATAATTAAATGTCGAAGTAATAACACAGAGCACAAAAGGTGCTTTAAATATAAATTGAATGCAAATTATGAAGCCGTATTGTGTGAGATGACGAGATAAAGATACGCGAAATGCGTCTGCATTTTAAATTGAGATTGCATTCTCAATGTGTCAACGCCTACCGAAGTGGTTTCCGTTTCTTAAAAAGGAATGTTACACACTTAATAAGTCATCGTATCCAGAAAATCCTCGCAAAAAAATAACGAGAGAAATAAAATGAGACGAAGAGAGATGCAATGCAAGCGAACGACACCCCGGCAGGGGGAGCGGACGGCATGGCTTCCAAAATATTATTACGCAAACATTTATGCATGAAGGGATAACAAAATGTTACTGCTACGAGTATTATGCTGCCCTGATTGCGGTAAATCTATTAAAATATTCAGGGAAATTTATGACAAGCTCGAATTATAATGAATAATGGTTTTACATCGACGCCTGGCGAGTGGTGACGTCACGACCCGGTGGGCCCGCGTGCTAGCACAACGATTATGCGTGTGAATTTTGGAGCGGGTTACGTTTATGTATGGGAAGGATCTAATACAAACGACACGACTGTGGCCGATCAACGAACACATGACCACGTATACAGTACCGAGCGCACGGCAGGGACGCGTGTACTCGTAATGCAGACGATATCAAATTTTTCCCCTCGCCAGAAACATGTGAGATAATAAAAAAGTTATGTCTGAGCGTGCAACTCGTAAAGTTTATTTGTGTATTCTTTAAACAAACGGATAATTACGGACCGCTTTATGGGCGGTTACACCGCTTCTCGGGAACGAATAAATTATTGCACCGAATTGCTTTTAAATAATCAAAGTTTAGATGGACTGCCATTTAATTTATAGTCGCGAGTTTTCCTGGTTACCGAACGAAACAACATAAAATAGTTCGGGAAACAAAGAGTGAATTTCTGAATAACGTCAAATATTAGGTAGTAAACTTTGAAACGCATTCACGTTAACAAACCCTCTTCAAAGCCTATTTAAAATAAACGGGCGCAGAGCGCTTTGTGCTGCAGTGGAACTGCGCACGACAAAGAGATCTCAGCGAGGGAGAAATTTAATCAGAGCATCTCAGACTTAAATTATGAATGGACTTGTAACTCCGAGCACACACTAACCCGGGATTAGATACCCCTCGGGGCACGAAACTATATCTGTCTGGTAGATACTTTGCTAAGATCAACGTATTTGTTTTCACACTGTTTGCTTACCCTCTGATAAAACGAAATAGGAGATCCGAACCAGCTATTCAGATGGCCGGGAAGCAAGAAATATTTTCCAATATATCTGAAGTAGCGATGCGATGCGGATTGTAGGGGCGCAGATATTTCTCATATTCTTTTGTAGGATCTCCGCGGTCGGCTTTGTTGTTTGAGTTATACGGAGACTTACTGAATAAGAAAAAAGCATTATTCAAAAGTCGTTTCAAAACGAAACAGAACACGCGCTGTGAGCTAACAACTAGAGTTCGACGTATGAAATGTGAGAACATAGATCGCGTGGGAAAGCCTCGTAAGAACAAAGGCGCGTTCTTATATTATATGGATCTAACTTAGCGTGTGTTATAATAAATGATATCATCGCGCATATTAATCCCATTTATTCCCATTGAGGTCATAAAAAGCTAATGTAGAAATCGAGTAAGCACCGAGCGTCGAGGGAATCGCGAGCCACTTGAAATAACAACTTGAAGAATGTTTCCGAAAGTCGCGTCCCCGGCTGCGCGACCGATTCAATGGTCGAAACGTCTATTGACATTGTAATCTAAGCTAAACCGAGACGGCTTTCCGAGAACCGACCTTATGTCGCCGGGACCGTTCCCTCCGCCGGACACAATGAAGCGTAAGACACCGGAAACTATAATCGGCATGGGCTTTTTAAATGTATGTGGAAGGATTGTCACGTCCTTCACGATCTTATAAACCTGTCTTCACAAGCCGTCAATCCCTTTACAGAGGGAAAACCTTTCGATTGCGCAACGCACCCGGTGCTTCGGAATGCGCTATTGTTACTCGTATTCCATTACGGTAATGCGAGGGATATTGTGTTTATAAACGTCGGCTTGAATGAGCCCTGTCGTGTTTTTGGGTTGTTTTTTTCCGGTTACCAAGTCATGCATTGTTAATCACCGAGGCGACAGCAATTTGTATCCGATAGCCGCAACTGTAACACGACGCCGTGCGCCCGATCGCTCGTGATTGATGGGACAGTGTCAATTTCGCGTTATTGCTGACAACCCTGGTCCCAAGGCCGATGAGATTGCTGCATAAATTTACACAAAATAACTTAACCGAATATCCAGTACATACACGCCACTGTTTTGGAATTAGAAGTGTCTCTTCCTTCTCTGTTATGTTGTTTTCCGCATAGTGACTTAGATATTTGTTATTTTATATCAGATATAGTAAAAAAATCGTTAAGTAACTTGAGAAATCAAGAACGTTATTTATGCTCATTGGGACCGTTTATACGATAAACCGTTAAAGCGAGCCACTCGTCCAAACTTAATCGATATCGAGGTTAACATTTGATAAAATCAGTTCACTTCACGACGATTATCGAATCGAATAGATTGATCGAGTCACGTGGGATAATGGAATCGATAAACAAAGGCATGTCCGATTAACACCAGTTTTATGTCCAATATCAACGTAGGTATAATTTGATAGTCCTATACGTTTAAAGTTTAATGGCTGTAATCAACTTTCCTTAAAAGCTTCGCGATATCGACGTATGTCCATAAAACAAGAATCAAATAATTAACCCAGCTGTAAAATTAAACGTAATTACCACATGGCGCTAAGAGTAGACTCGCAAAGGAGTTGATTATAAGTTTTATGTTAGCAATATGTTGTAATAAATATATCTTGTAAAAACAAGGTTGGGGTAAAGCATATTAAACGCTTGTCTCCCGTCTAATTAATGTTTATTCGCAGAAACAATTTAGCAGTTTTTTTGTGAAAGTCTTTCTTAACTAATAAAATCTTTTGATCTGAATTGCGAATGCGGGATGGTAAATACATACCTACAAAACTCTCACGACTAATTCAAGTCAATTATAATTTTACATTTCGTTAAACTATGTAATTTTAGAATTGGATTAAAAACATAGTAAATTCAGAACAGGCTCTTTTAGATCGTTGTAGGGATCGTAGGAAATCTAGCTAACTCTCACATCTTCATTCCTTGCAACAAATTAAAAAAAAGTGTCGCTAACTGCAGTAGTACCATCATTGTCCTGCTTCAGGGAAACCGGCAAATTACATGAAAAATAAATGTTTTACCATACCTCCCGGGTGCCACCAGAAAAACCCACTCAAGTGATTTCATGGCACTCTTTAACAACACGTGTAGTCGTCTGGGTACCCACTCTAGAGGTAAAAACCCATGGACTCGAACACCATAGCCCCCACTATAAGCAATAATTATAGCATCACTCTCGAATCTCGACATAACATTGACTGCATTCATCAACGCGTCGACCAAATCGGACTCGCAATATCTTTTCGCTCGCGTAAAGCTGAAAATAACAGTTAGCGACGAGTCGAGGCGTGCGAGGATTACCAACACAGACAATTTGGACAATACGCCTCCCCCTCGTCTAGACAATCTCAAGCCGTATCTCACATCATTAAGGACCGACTACACAACCGTTACTCAGTAGCCGTACAGTCCAAATTAATCGAAAAGCCAAAGCGGCATACTACATTTTGAAGCCTTCATTCTATTTATTCGCGTTTCACAAGGGTAGCGTTTTACTTCGAAATATAGATTGAAAGTGTATTCAGTTAATGTGGACTTTATGAGAATGCGTCAGAGCCTAAACTGGCGTTTATTATAGACGGCATTTCATTGAGGCTCAGATTCTACAAATGCAGTATTGTTGCGGTTATTATCATTAAACTTTGCAATTGCATATTTTGGTCCTATTATAAACTAATTCAACTTTACATTGCTCTTATCTAGACACGCGGTAGCGTGTCCAGCCAAGTTCACCGCAGGAACTGGCGAGCAGCAGCCGTGTGTTATATTACACGAACCGTTTGGAGCCACTTTTGACCCCCCAATAACTCCAAATCTATTTAACATAAAAAAATGAAATTTGGCTTATGTATTAAGATCCTTTAGAACAAGTAGAACCCCAAATTTCATTAATATAGGTTAAATAGTTATTGAGATATTAAAGTCCAAAAAACGGTATTTTTATCACTGACTGACTGACTGACTGACTGACTGACTGACTGACTAGTAATCAAAAACCTAACCCACTTCCAGGTGACCTAGAAAGGTGAAATTTGGCATCCAGCTTAGTAATTGTGTGTGTATACATATAAAAATCTAAAACAGTGATTTTTTTATGTTTTTTATTATTATTATTATTATTGATGGTTGTTGCCTCAGAACTCTGTCATTTATAAACCGATTTCGAAAATTCTTTTTTTGTTTGAAAGATATACTAGAATAGCATATACTTACACTCACACGCACACACTTACACATACATGCACATAAAAATCCAATACGTACTAACCGTTTTGGAAAATTCTTTGTTTGTTCAAAACTTTCAAAAGATGTACTAGAATAGCACACAGAACTAATTAACAAATAATAATTAAGTAATTTACACATCATAATAAATTCTGTACAAAAAGTAATGATATCCCATCAAAAACATAAATGTAAAATGAGAGCCAAGTTCAATATCGCGTGCACTTCGCCGACAAAAGAATTGAGATCTGCAAGGGTGCCAAGTTCTTTGCTCTAAAATTTTTAGATACAAGGACATGCGACATACTCAATGCATTTATTTTACTTGGGGTGTAATTCAATATCAAGACGTGACTTGGCTAGTTTTAAAATATAAATTTATATTATAAATCAAAATCAATCAAATCATTAACCTATTTTCGTAAAGGTAAGTACGCAAGTTAGTGTACGTCTTGTTACTTATACTGTTAGCTTGATAATGAACTATGACTATGAATATGTTACTTTTATAAAATTTAGTTAGTTTATGAAAACTAGCCAAGTCAAATCTTGATATTGAATTACTCCCCAAGTAAAATAAATGCATTGAGTATGTCGCATGTCCTTGTATCTAAAAATTTTAGAGCAAAGAACTTGGCACCCTTGCAGATCTCAATTCTTTTGTCGGCGAAGTGCACGCGATATTGAACTTGGCTCTCATTTTACATTTATGTTTTTGATGGGATAAAATACACACAGAAATAGAGACAACACAAGAATAGGTTAATTTGCTTGTACCGAAAAATACAGTCGCAATACTTACTGATTGACATAATTTTCTGTAAATGTTACTGGTTCGATTAGTCTAAAATCTGTCTCCCAAGTGACTAGGGCAAAAACATTTACTTACGCAAAATATACGTCTACAAAGCTAAAACTAGTTGACTAAAGTAAATAGTAACAAGGCTTTCATTTCAAGCAAATTGTTGCCATAACGCGGAATTGTAGCGAGTTTATTTCCTACGGCCATAAAGCCATAAAAACCGATATCACAACATCTTTCCCTTTATTATTCCAGATGCGGTAAATCGGTTTGACGACATATGAGCAGGGAAGTCCTTTTAGTTTTTGTTCGCATAAGTTTTTTTGGTTTGCTTTTCCCGTTCGGATGATTTTTGGGAATAAACTTTACTGGTCGATAATAAGGTTAAATTTAAAAGTAGAGGGCAGCATACACCAGATAAGAATAGCCGTGTAAAGATACTTTTCAAACGTCGGATTGCCGCTCACACTTAGAAAGAAAGAAAGAAATTGATTTACCTATTCAAGCGCAATACAAAAAATCAATTACAAATAGAAAATACTAAAATAAACATTCAGACTAAAAACGGAAAAAAAATCCTATGCCCTCAAATGGTCCCACTTCGACTCTTATTATTTTTACTAAAGAGAAAATCAAAGAAACTGATATTATTTCACCGCGAAAGTACTAGGACGGCCACGACTGTAAAGAGCTTAATAAGAAGAGATTACAGGTAATCCTGTATTCGATATTGTATACAATATATATATTAAAAAGGTTAATAATAATGAACAATGCTTGTGAAAATCGTGAAATTCGTAAATCACCTAAAACACCTGAACACATAGCAAATATCCAGCCCGAAGCTTCAATAACCGATATCTTTTGATGTAGTATAAATATTTTTTATCTCTAAGGCGGGATCCATTTTGAGTGAAATGAAATACGAGTGCGCGCCCTTTAGCTCCCAGTAGGGCTGGCTCAGAGGGCCCTCCGCGCGACCGGAGCAGGCGGTTAGAGTACTTCAATTAAAGTATTAAAAATTTAAATTGCTTGGGCTATTAAATGCTTGCTGAGTGGATAGTGTTCGTTCATTAATTACCATTTCTGCTTCGACACATGATTGAAGTTGGAATGTTGATGAGACTAAACGAAATCACACCTGTGAGTGTATTACAGGAAATCAATTGCTGAGTGTATACACCACTTTATGTTAGGTATAATTCCAGTAATTAACAATACAATTGCATGCAAAACAATATCAAGTCCCTCTGGACATATCATACGACGCCTGTCAGTATGTTTCAGTGTGTTAGTGCCGTGTAAATCATATTCATAATAAACCGTGTCGAAACAGACAATGAAGGTAAATCAAAAATATCGCGATAGACGATACGTTTTAATTATGTGCACTGGGGTGAGTTTTTAACTGAAAAGCGTTTTTCCAGACTTTTCAATTTTTCATCTGGCATCCCTAGTTGGTTTAAGGGCACCTTCTAGACTAATATACCTCTACACAATATTATAAAACTGTTCCAATGTTATGTCTGTACAATAAAGATATGTTACAAAAGAAATTAAATAGATAGGAGATCACGTAATCAAAGAACAGTTTTACTTTATTTGGATAATTATAAAACTAGTTTGTATGGAATGAATGGATGCATGCGTCAGCCCGCCCCCCCTCTACCCAAAACAGCTGAACGAACTCAACAATTTTCAATACACAGATGGCTGGGTAAATACTATTTTTACCCTGCTTCGGTAATAAAGCAAATAAATAAAATTTTCTTCGGTTTCCGCGACTGTCACACATTTAAATAAAACAATTTAAACGGATTATATCGCGTATATTAATTATTTGAGCCTCCCTGACGTTTCAGTACCTTTACAGATACCGTTGTCAAAGGTTGACTGAGAAAAACACAATTTTTCTCTGTCAAAGTTACATTTGTGCAAACTACCCATTTTGTAAATATTAATTTAAAATAAAGGTGTTCATACATGCCAGATGGGCCTAATGTGTAAAGACAGTTACACATGTGCCAGAAGGGCATTTATTATTTATTTAAAATATCTACCAGCGGTTCACTAAAGGCTTACTGAGGAGAAAGAACCGCCAAAGAAAACTCCCAGATTGCCTTATTTATTACTATAAAATACTTTTAAACAAAAACTCTACATATACTACTTTTAACACTAATTTGTTTTACACCGTTCGAGGCCCAAGGTTTCCAGTCTTGTGTCTTGCTTGATCCTTGATAAGATGTACAACAGGATCCCAAGCCGGTGGTAATGACAAACCATCTTCTCTATTGAAGTTGGGATATTTTTTGATTTCAATAGCCTCGCGCAACATTCTGGGAAAATATCGTTTCTCTCTGGCAAGGATTGAAGTGTTATCAAACTTAATTGAATGGTTTGGTTTGTCCATGACATGCTCGCAGACTGCAGACCTGTTGCAACGACGGTGCTTGACATCGGCTACATGCTCCTTAACCCGTGTAGCTATACTACGTTTCGTTTGGCCAATGTATGACAGACCACACTCGCTGCAGTCCAGCTTGTAAACACCAGCACTCTGCAGAGGGATGCTACACTTGACGGGCCTCAGGTATTGAGACATCTTCTTCATCGGCTTGAAATATGTTTTAATGGAAGCCCGTTTCAAGATGTTTCCAATCCTATCCGTGACCCCTTTCACATATTTATTTATTTTATTTATTTATTTATTTACAAACAAAATTTATACAGCATTACAGTTATTACCAATACACTGTACAATTTATAAACATTCAAAAGAATATAAATAAAACTTAAAAGTCAGGAAATCCCACAATCATCCATCGCCTCACAATACCTCAGGAGCATTCGACACACATCCGTCCATCGACTCGCAAACAAATCAATCTCTGGTACAGATGACAGCAGCGCGTTTAGAAGTTTGAGAGCAAAAACGATGGGGGAATTTCTGTGTGCTACTGTGCGTGTTAGCGGGACAGCGAGGAGATTACAGTTTCGGGGTCTGAGAGCAATTTTGGGAACAAATGGAACAACAAGTCTGACAGTCTGTTCTACCAGTTCGGGGCAATCTGAGTGGCCACGCAAAGTATTGCAAGTCGTTAAAAGCAGCTTGTGGTTACGTCTCACTTGAAGAGAGTTAAATCCTAGTGTACCCAGTAAAAACTTTGTTGGATACATGAATGGGTATTGATGGAACAACTTCTTGTATAGAAATCTGAGGAACGCTTTTTGTACTTTTTCAAGTAGCAAGATATAAGTACTTTCAAACGGATTCCAAACAATGCAAGCAACCTCAAGCTTACTTCGGACGAGAGCCATATAGAGGATTTTGATTGCTCTCGAATCGTCAAAGTCACGTGCATTTCTCATTATAAATCCGAGCCTTTTGTAACAATCTGTAGCAAGTGTCTTAATGTGATCATGAAAAGTAAGACGCGTGTCGAAAAGAACACCAAGATCTTTTACAGTTGTTACTCTAGCTATGACTTCAGATCCGAGCAAGTATTGAGCATGTAGCGGCTTTAAAGAACGGCTATAGGACATAACAAAACATTTGGAAACATTAAAGTGTAGTTTGTTTATGATGCTCCAACGTAACACAGAGTTTATGTCCTCTTGCAGTGCCTCACAGTCCGCTAGACGCTCTACTTTATAAATAAGTTTCAGATCGTCCGCATAAAGAAGGCATCTGGCATGCTTTAGCACAGACTCTAAGTCGTTGATCATGATCCCAAATAAAATTGGACCGAGAATAGAGCCTTGACTAACACCAGAACGAGTTGGGTAATCCGATGATATGAAACAACCATGCTTCACATATTGTTTCCTATCTCGCATGTAACTTGCGAACAATTTTAGAAGTCGCGGTGAGAAGCCCACATAACACAGCTTACTCAATAGCACATCGTTGTCTACTTGATCAAAGGCTTTTTTGAAATCGAAGTAGAGAACGTCGACTTGTATACCCCTATCGAGGTGTTTAGAGATTATACTCGAGACGGTCAAAAGGTTGGTATCAATTGACCGGACCGCATATGGCAGGACCGCAGGTTTACGCTCGACTGTAGGAGTCTTCACACGGGGTTTCTGGTTGAGGCGTGGTATCTTGAGACCATTGGCCCAAAGCGCACGCTTGACATGCTGTAGTTCATCAGTCAAATGTTGGTCGTCACAGATTCCCTTGGCTCTCTGAAACAAAGATTTACCCACTGTAGCAAGTTGACTAGGATGGTGATGTGATTTGCCATTTAAATACCTATCAGTGTGAGTAGGCTTTCTATAAACAGTATGACCTATTGTATTATCAGACCTTCTCAACACACTGACATCTAAGAAGGCTAGTGAATTGTCATTTTCTAACTCCATTGTAAACTTTATTTTCTCATGAATGGAGTTTAAATGGTCTAGGAAAACTGAAACACTAGATTTAGGTAAAATAGTAAAGGTATCATCTACGTATCTTTTAAAGATCCTCGGCTTGACAGGTGGCGATGAGAGTGCTTTCTCCTCGAAGTCCTCCATGAAGATATCGGCGACAACAGGAGATACTGGAGACCCCATAGCCACACCATCCACTTGCACGTAGAATTCACCATTCCATAGCAAAACCTTGTTTGTTTTTAATATGTTTTCTTCGAGGAATTCGTATTAAATACGCCTAAATTCTCAAGATAGGTACAAATTAAGTTCATATTACTGTAATAGCTACGTAATATTTATCCTTTCTGAAATACTGACTGTTGAGTTTCTTTCGTCGTTTCTTCTCAACAGTGGTCTCCTCTTGTGAAATGCCGGTAGATTCAGACATGTAAAAGTGCCCTTGTAGTATAAAGTTCATTATCACTTCACTACATAGTATAAAACAAAGTCGCTTTCTCTGTCCCTATGTCCCTTTGTATGCTTAAATCTTTAAAACTACGCAACGGATTTTGATGCGATTTTTTTTAAATAGATAGAGTGATTCAAGAGGAAGGTTTATATGTATAATACATGCATAATTTGTTAGCATTTCACCCGTGCGAAGCCGGGGCGGGTCGCTAGTTTCATTTTAAATTTTTCTAAGTCAGTCCCTCACTGCGACTCCGCTGATGAATATTTTTAATGGCAGCTCTCCACTTCTCCCTGTCGGTTGCTTGTGGGGCGCGCTGCTTAATGTCGTATCCAGATCGCACCACCGTACAGATGCTAGATTTTGTCGGGCAAGCTCGTTTTAATATTTCCATCTCAACTTTTCCACCGTAGTTGATAGAGAAAACATGCTAAAACGAACTTTTCTGACAAAATACGATGGAAAACTAAATTATTCACTACATCTGTATTGGGCTTCCCCGTGCTCTAGTGCCGACCATAATTCACTTCAAGTTAAGTAAGTATTCCTTAGGCAGCAAAAATAATAACATAATTATAATTATAACATGTTATACTCCCAAGCGCGGAAGGCTTCGGGGTTATATTTGATACCTAATACAGTATCCAAGTCGTATAATACGCACAAATCATACAATTCTTAGGTATATCGTAAAGTGGTGTTTGTCTCCGTCGCCAGGCTCACAGAATTGCTAACTGAAAGTGTGACGCTCTTAGGAGCGCACTAAATAATATGATAGTCGACAACATGTATATGTACATAATATAGAAAGTCAAAGCGCCATCAAACATCTTAAGGACTATAAATTTATGAAACACTAGCTTTTGCCCGCGACTACGTCCGCGTGGAGCTTGGAAGTATGGAAGCAACCTCGTACAACACGATAGATATCCACCGAATCACGTTAATTAATAATAGGGATTATTAAAAGCGCCTAAGCAAATGTAAGAGCAATTGTGCTTTTGGTCTCATAATTACATTTCCTACAGGGTCATCAATGTCATCATGAATTACTTACTCACTTTTCAATCTTTTTAGGGATAATTTCCAGGATGAAAACTATCCTATGTCCTTCCTCGGATCTTAAACTATCTCCATGCCAAATTTCATCAAAATCGATTCAGCAGTTTAAGCGTGAAGAGGTAACAGACAGACGGACACACTTTCGCATTTATTATATTAGTATGGATGTAATCAATGTCTCATTATGTTTAATGTGGGTACACTACAACTTTTTTTATAATGTACTATTTTTGTGCTATATATCAATGATCATAACACAAAAAAAAATTGAAATGCGAAATTCCCGGTCTTTTCCGCCAGGTTACGCATTAAATTTTTCTTTGTACTTTGATCTTTCTACTCTCACAGAATAGTACGTACCACGTACGTACAGTTCGAAAAAATATCAGATTCAATCAATATTGTGCAATTAAAAATGAAAAAAATATACATTTATTCCATATTTTAAAAGTAATATATTTATAATATTGTCTATTGCAAATAGCCACGATGTCACGTCGTGGCCCATTTTATTGCGGTTCCTCAGCAAATAAAATACAAGTTTACGAGTCATTGAAAATGCTGGGTTATCATTATTCTTGCTCCATAAAATAATGCGGAAAAGGTTAAACTGCTGTAGCAACACTAATGTAACCATATCAAAATAACGGCTAATGAGGACAGTGTTTTGTTGCGTAAGCCAAATCTTTAAAAGTAAAAAATTATTAAGCACTAGAGGTGCCCGCAACTTCGCCCGCGTATTTCTTTTTTCTTTGCCATAGTGGAGTAAAGAGTATCTTATACAGATATCCTGTTATTCCTATACCAAAATTGGTAAACCCGTCCAGCCGTTTCGGCGTGATGAGAAGACATATACAATTTTACATTAAATTTTTTTGTGCGCTCATATTTATCTATCCTATTAAGGTTTTCCTGAAATAATGAACCCTGTCCATATAAAATAAATGCTTATACAACTTTTTAATATATTAGTGCTATAGATTATACTTTTGATCTAAGTATCAGTAAGTTAAACTTCAAGTCAAGCCGTACTCATCAAGTGCGTGAAATTTGACTTGTAAGATTGGAAATAAATATAAAATTCATGCCACGAAATGCTCGATTGAAGTTATGTGATATTTTTCCTGGCACGATGCTGAGTTTTTTATGATGTTCAACGTAGATTTTTACGTCACGACGACGTAACGTCTAACGACGTGTACGTGTACATCCATCGCAAGGCCAGTAAGATGTAATGTGGATGGGGTTATACCTTTAAAATAAATGCCCTATTCTTTTATTAAAATCGTTAAATGGTGTGTCGTAAAATAGCAATCACTAAAGTGGCCTATACTTTATGATAATTAGATATGAGCGCCGCGCCGGCGCGCCGCCGTCGCCGCGGATTCGAGTCGGCGCGCCGCCGCCGTGTGAAATACGCGGCGCGCCGGCGCAACAAGTTGCGATTTGCTTTCTCGCTCGCACTCGTAACGTATCCCACCCGCGTCCGCGTTCGGTCGCACGATGGCTTCAATCTCAATCGAGTCAAGTATTTTGCCAAGTGAACGCGTGTTGTTTTTTTTTGAGCCGCGTCATAATATGAGTCTGACACAATGATGAGTTCTTAAAATGTGTTTAACTTACCTGGCGCCACCTAGTTTTTGAAATTGATTGTGTTGTGACTAAGAGATTGTGATTAAAATTTTTGTGATGTTAAAAAATATGCTTGTTAAGTTTTAATATTTAAATAAAACAATTTAAACGGATTATATCGCGTATATTAATTATTTGAGCCTACCTGACGTTTCAGTACCTTTACAGATACCGTTGTCAATGGTTGACTGAGAAAAACATAATTTTTCTCTGACAAAGTTACATTTGGATCCTGTTGTACATCTTATCAAGGATCAAGCAAGACACAAGACTGGAAACCTTGGGCCTCGAACGGTGTAAAACAAATTAGTGTTAAAAGTAGTATATGTAGAGTTTTGTTTAAAAGTATTTTATAGTAATAAGGCAATCTAGGAGTTTTCTTTGGCGGTTCTTTCTCCTCAGTAAGCCTTATAGTGAACCGCTGGTAGATATTTTAAATAAAATAATAAATACCCTTCTGGCACATGTGTAACTGTCTTTACACATTAGGCCCATCTGGCATGTATGAACACCTTTTTTTTTAAATTAATATTTATAAAATGGGTAGTTAGCACAAATGTAACTTTGACAGAGAAAAATTATGTTTTTCTCAGTCAACCTTTGACAACGGTATCTGTAAAGGTACTGAAACGTCAGGGAGGCTAAAATAATTAATATACGCGATATAATCCGTTTAAATTGTTTTATTTAAATGTGTGATAGTCGCGGAAACCGAAGAAAATATTACCTAAGTTTTAATATGATTATTTTTCTGGAAACGTAATCTTTAACTGATTTATATTTATACATTAAGACTTGTATTCAAACATAGACACGTTTTTAAAGTGAAGATTGTGATGGTTTTATATGCTTTTTATGTTATTTCGATTATAAATCTGAGAATTTTCTTTCAGTGTTATTTTTTGTTTTGTTTTGTTTAATTAGTTATATTTGTGTGCAATTAAAAAAATATGATTGTTTACATACTTGGTTCCTTTATTAAAATAAATAATAGTCACAAAAACCAGGTTTTTTTTTCTCAAATTGCTCCCTCATATAAATCTAAAGCTCAAGGTCACGCCGCCGACGCCGCCGCCGCCGCGGAATTTTGCCTATCACGCCGCCGCCGCGGAATTGGCCATCGGCGCTCATATCTAATGATAATAATTCCATTCTGAATTAATACATGTTGTAAAAAAATTGTTTGTGTGTTCAGATCCAATACCCAAATTTAGTGAATAAAATAAAACATTTTAATAAACCGCGATTCTGTTTTAGTCGAAGTTTCTGACAAGACAAAGCGATTCAGTCCCTCTCGGTGTTAACATACGACTATTGTTTGTTTCATTCCCGCCCACGCCAGATCGACGATACTCACGATACTCACACAACGGCCGAAATATTTATGGACCGTGGACCAATAATTCTAGACTGCCAATGCTTATAAGCATGTCCATCGACTTGCTATAGTCGCGTCACCACTCAACACAACGAGGTCTCATTTTTCTTGTAATGTCGCCTGCAAAATGTCGTACAAATACAAAATACATAAACATTAAAAAAATTTTAACAAAAAAAAGAACCGACTTCAGTAAAACTAAAAAATTGGGCAAGTGCGAGCCCGACTCGCGCATGAAGGGTTCCGTACCTATACATATATATTATCTATAACAAGTTTGTTGTATGGGTGCCCCCCTTAAATATTTATTTTATTTTATTTTTAGTATTTGTTGTTATAGCGGCAATATAAATACATCATCTGTGAAAATTTCAACTGTCTAGCTATCACCGTTCTTGAGATACAGCCTGGTGACAGACGGACGGACGGACGGACGGACAGCGAAGTCTCAGTAATAGGGTCCCGTTTTTACCCTTTGGGTACGGAACCCTAAAAACCAAAAATAACCCATTCAAGTACAGATTACATTTGACTCACCCTTCGAAGTCGATCCCAAACCACTCAGTTCTTATATTTATAGTTATATTATAGTTTACGCGAGGTTTGGCACCGACTTCGAAGGGTGAGTCAAATGTAATCTGTACTTGAATGGGTTATTTTTGGTTTTTTAGTTTTACTGAAGTCGGTTCTTTTTTTTGTTAAAATTTTTTTTTTTTGCTTTTTAGTGTTTCTAGTGGCCATCTGTGGTGTTCATCATCAGTTTACTTACATCAAATCCTATTTACTGAATGTAAATTCTTGACTTTATCAATAAATTACCGAAAGCGCCGTACATGTCCCTATAACATTTGAAGAGTTCCCTCGATTTCTCCAAGATTCCACCATCAGATCCCGACTTAGTGCCAACGGGACCAACTCGGAGTTATACCCTTTCGATTAAAAAAAAAAATTGAAAATCGGTTCACGGTTCTCGGAGATATCGAGTAACATACACACAAAAAAAAAATTAGTTCGAATAGAGAACCTCCTCCTTTTTTTGAAGTCGGTTAAAAAATATAAATAAAAAAACAATAATATTAAGGGTCAATCTTATACAATTCGACCTGGTCCCAAACTAGGCAAAGCTTGTACTATGGGTGCTAGACGACGATATACATAATATATAAATACAGGAACAAATTTCAAGTTCATCACACAAATATTTGCCTTGGCCGGGATTCGAACCCAAGACCGCCGGCTCAGTAGGCAGGTGCACTACAAATTGCGCCAACCGCGTCGTCAATACATAAATATATTTGAAGGAGGCTTAGAAAATATCACAATATGTACTTTTTATATTGTGTTGTTTTTTTTCTCTATTAAATAACTTTTTAATTTAAAATATGTACCTATACCTATTAGCTTAAAAGTAATGCAATCAATAAGTTCCCACAATGTCGACTATACTATACTATTTGGACGTTTTAATTGCTAAAAGTAAAAGGCAGGTTAATATTTTGTTCGTAAATCTTTTGTGATAATAAAAGTCTGGCATGTTCCATACTAAATACACTGATACATTTTTGTCGCTACTGTACCTGATTCGCAAATAAAAATGCCTACATTGCTAAGTGGGCATGTTGTACGAAAATAATGAGTCATCACAACGGTATCTTTCTACAAGCTTCTATTACAACATTTTATTTAGCTTCACTTCGTATATGTATTTGTTTTTTGCTTAAATCGAATAATATTTTTTATAAGTAATTTTTACCAATGGTTCCATTGATTAACATATTGACTATGTATGTGTAGGCATTGTACAAGTACATCCGATGACAATGCCATAATAAAGTACCGTTAACGAAAAAAGTAGTACTAAATCACCGAATTCCACTTGTTTTTGCATGAACATATGTAAATCAAATTGCAGCGTAACGTTTGAATTATTTATAATATAATAATAATAACATATTTTTTTCACATCACAAAGGACAATTTTACAAACTAAATTAACAAAATTGATTATGATATGATAATAACCTTTGTGAGAGACTGGAGTCTGAACTAGGTATAGGTCTGTATTACAAGTACCTACACCCCGGAAATACAAGCAGATTTCAATGCATGAGCATTATCAGTATAATATGATTCCTTGTTGATTACGGAACCCTTAAAACGTAAGTAATGGCCAGTTAAGCTGCCGATATTATGTAAGAGTAGGTATTAGTTCAACTAATACGGATTCCTAATGTCAACTAATTTAGTTGACATTAGGAATCCAAAATCTACTAATGTTTAATGTGTGCAGATAGTTGAATATAATTCCAAAACTTAATTATACAAGTGTCGTTATTAATGGGAGAGATAAAATTCATAGTTTTTTTAATTACCTACCTACCAGTTTAATAAAAACCATTTAACTGTGAAATTAAACGTTCAATTTGAACTTATTGTACAGACATTTATTATCACGACCTTCGTTCGGTTATCTTCTTTAGAAAACACGATAAGTAATGTACGATAGTAATTTAAAAAAGGAAACGATACATTTCAAATTTCAAATTTCAAATTTCAAATTTCTTTATTTAATAAAAACACATGGTCACATAATACAAGGGATGGAGCCTCCCATTAAGCGTGTTATTGCCTGTGTCGGGAGGCCCCGCTCTTCTTTAAGGTAAAATGTTAAGTTCAGCAGGTGCACTACAATTTAGAATAAGAAAAACTAGATTTATACAGAAATAAGTTAGGTACCTACTATTAAAGAAAACAAAGTTAAAAAGAAACAATTTCAGGTTTAAAACTTAAGACTAAAGGACTATTTTTAGATATAAGCATTAATTTACAAATATGTAAACGAACGTGCGTGTGTGTGTGTGTGTGTGTGTGTGTGTGTGTGTGTGTGTGTGTGTGTGTGTGTGTGTGTGTGTGTGTGTGTGTGTGTGTGTCAGTCTGTCAACATTCCTAGTTTTTTAACTCCGTTTTAACATAAACTCAGTCTCTTCATACGTTCTCGACTTCAGCCAGATTGTCAGCAGCTTTTTGCATTCATGGTAAGTTTACCGAAGACTTTCTTTATTCATTTCAACAGCTAATAGAGGTTCCCGGAAAGATTCATTTTACAATCCCAAATGTTGTCATGATTTATTTATAATGGCGTGGGTAGAACGGACCGGATAAATTATTTTACCATTTTCACGTGTTCTGTGAATTATTCTAACTGTCCTTGCCCGGTGTCGGCAGACAGTCCTAACGTGTCAAAAGGCCGTATTATGATAAATAGACACAATAACAATATCTCAATGATAAATTGAAGCTCAGATAAACTCAAATTATCTAAACAAAGCAATATATCCTCGTGTTTGCTCGAGCTTGACTCACGGAGCAGATAACATAACATATTCTCCAGACATACGTAATTTGTCGATTCAATACATCATGTCAACTGTCTAGTTACTGCGCGTACCGTATACGTTTTTAATATTCAAATTACCGGTCTATTCACGGGGATATAATAGCGATACAAGTTTAAATGGCTTTAGACAGCGTTCGGGCGAACAATGGTGTTTACTTCTGTCCACTAACACGTTTTCTAACGGTGCGGTGTCGAGGCATCTCCGATACTTGCATAACCGACGCTATTAGAAAAGGTAAAAGCTCGGGTAATTATGCCGACAGCGTGAGCGACGGAGTCGGGGCAGCAATCATTTCAGCAGCCGCTACACAGCACGTCCGCTGAACAAAAGCAATTTGTGTCCGCGCCGAGAGGCCGTACGTGCGCGGCTTCGGAGGTGTTTATTAGGCCCGCCAAACGTCGGGTGCGGTGGGGCGCGACCCCCGGGTCATCGCTATCGCCCCACTTATCAGGACTGCGCCTCACACGTGGAAGTAACGGCCCCGCTAATTGGATTAAGAATGCTAGACTCCACTCGCAACTTACCCATATTCGGCATAAGAGATGCTGCCCGCCTCGAAACATTGGCTCCGATCCAAAGTCATCTAAATTTTATTATGTTCTAGTATACTGCAATGTACCTACGCTGCGCGATTGCGGCTAAACACACAGTTTATTAACAATAGAATCATATTTACGAGATTATTTGACGCGATATACAATGAAGTGAATAACCTCGATGCATATAAATACTCGTAAAGCATTAAAAACTTTGTTTGGGGAGTAGTGTCTAAACTAAACATCACTGGCGCGGCTCCAAAACATGCTCATCACGGCACGAGGCGCGCGGACATGATTTAACGACAAATTTACTATCCGACACACGACGGCCGACCCGACACCGATCTACACAAACACGCAAGAAAGAAGGTGATATGCGACATCATATATCACAATAAAATTGTGAAATGTTCCGCTCTGGAAGCTAGGACGCAGCGACGGCATTTCGCAGCTCACAGATTTTATATTGTCCCCGATTCAAACGATTGATGAAATATAACAAATAAAATAAGCCAACGCGGAGCTCCGTCAGTTTTGATAAATATCCTTTCAGCGCTTTTCCATTATTCGGAGGGAGACAAATGTCCCGTCGTCGGTTTATTCGAGTCGGCATCACGACATTCCCTCATTAAAACGTCCCCAGCGAGCGCTCGCCGCGCTCGCCCATTCGATACGATAATCGATTTTATTGCCGATCGCTATAAAATCGGTGATAAGTCGTGTTTGTTTTTAGTTCTGACACACACTCCATGTCGCGAATCAATCATTGTGTTATTTCAACATCGGGCGCGCGCGGACGGCGCATTGGCGACTCTCGCCACTCAACATAAGGACCAGCCTGTACGGACGAATGTTTGTGGAGCGAAACTAATTTGGCTAAAGCCAATTCTTGCCAGTAATTCTTTTTTAACGCAATCTGATTTTGATTTGCGCCTAATAAATCGACTTGGCTTATTAAAATGGTTATCTTATTTTAAATTAAGCGTAAAAAGTTTAAACAAAGAAATCGAGATAAGATTGCGACCAACGCGCAACGGCGGTTGACTGCGAAAGTATTTCAAGTGTGATTTATGGTTTTGGAACCGTCGCCAGATCTCCATTTATCTTTATGAACGTCAAAGCGAACATTGTTATTAATAAGAATCGCCTATATGTTTTATACAGTTAATAAAAACGTAGGTACCTTTAGCTTTAATTAATAAACGCGAGCAGATAAAAGTGTAATTTGATTATTGCACGGTCCGTGACATTCCGCACATTAATCGAACAGAGTTTATTAATTATCGGCCAGTGGTCGATTTGAAACCGTTCTCGGCCGTTCCATTAAATGTGCCAAATGAGCTGCCAACGCAGTTACGTGTACGTGTCGTAATTTGCAAACAAGCTATTACGGGGGGTTGCAGTCAAAAGCGCGCCAATAGAATTAAAATACTATTACGCCAATACAAAGTTGATTGAGTCGAGGCAAGGGCAAGCTGTAGAGTAGAGTACGGGCGGTGTGCGAGCATGCAGAGGCAGCCGCCAGCTCGCTTGTGCTCCTGTAATTTGATTTGGAGTGGCGCGGGGCGCGGGCGGGGCGGATCGATAGCGCGCGGGGGGCGGGGCCGCGGAGGGGTCGGGAGGGCAACATAGCCGCGTGTTGTTATGGAAACCTGGTAGCTACCCTCGCGCCTCCAGATTTTGTCCCACTAAACTAAACAAAGAGGACTCGTTATTTTCAGGTGTTTCTGAATTTAGAGGACCAGATTACTGCGAAATTAAATAAAGCTGCGCACAAAAAAAACGACCAGACAAATATAAACAAATTGTAATAATGGAAGTTGAGGATTCTTCGTAGCAGTTGGTTGCGTTTTAAAGTTAGATTGGAAAATTTATAACGAGGACAACTTTTGAATTCGTATGTTGCTGTATTTTATACACAATACACGAGTGCTCATAAAATTTATCTCACATTCAGCAATAAAGCTAATAGGTACTTATGTCATAATATTGCATGCACAAATAAACTTTAATGAAAAAGCGTTTTTTTTTAATTCGACGTAGACCAAATATTTAGAGTACCTAGCGGAATGGTGAGGGTGCATATATTCCTTGATGATTACGAACGAGTAAAGATGTCGAGTAAAGAATGTAACATAAGTTTACATTTAAATGTTGAAAACGGAATAAAAATTTCATTAATCTACACAGATTACACAACAAGCACGACCCCGACTCATAGTCATAACAGTGGGGCAGAATTAATGATAAATGATACCAATCAAACTAAAAACGTTTCCATTAAGACGTTGAGACATATACGGGTATAACCGAAGACGTAGATGTGACAAAAAACAATTGGTAAAACATCATTACTTATTTAAATTGGACAGAGATTTTGATCAAAACTCTCGTTGAACGTTCTGAAATCCGAGCCATTCGGGTCCCGCACGGAATGCCACAACAAACGACACCTACGCTCAAAAAATATCCGGTTTATACGCGTTCCGTCAAGGGTTTACAGAGAAACTGCTCGGTAAATTGCAGCGGAGATAAGTACGATTTAAACCGATTAAAGATTCCTGATAAAACCAAGTCCGCTTAGTATTTTTCCGAAGAACGTGAAGATAATAACGTGTAAGAGTGATCTAAACAAATTCAAAGTGAGCGAATACACAAACGAACTGAAAGTTAAAACAAATGTGACGTTTTTCGAATAGAAAAGTTTATGACGATCATTTTCATTGAACCTGCTGTTTTTTTAGTTTGAAGTCCCCGGGACGCAACAATTGAATAGGCTCATTTAAATTGGCCAGCCTGCAGATAAGATGTGCTAGCATGAAAGGGCGAACGAATGATGCTAATGCAGTGCACTTAACCTGGCGGCCGGCACCTTGCGGCGTCCCGCCAAACAGGTTCCAAGCCGACCTTCGTGCGCGCTCGCTCCTGAGCGCTGTTACCCTGGTCGCGCCGATCGCCATGCTCGATACAATCAGTCAGAATTACGGGCTAACACGTAAACTCGTTGAAATTGTACCCTCCACTACCTTGGATATTTCAAGAAAGTCTGAAAAAATGCCAGGTGGTGAACTCAAAATTCCATAGTAAGTAAGTAAACAGAAACACTTTATTGTACACAAAAAACAGTTAAAAATACATCTATTACAATACAAATAACATATAGGTACAAAGGCGAACTTAGCCCCATAAGGGATCTCTTCCAGTTAACCTTTGAGCAATTGATTGAGTACGAGAAGAAGATAGAAAAACTACTAGTAATGGTTTACAGGTAGGTATATGTGCCAACTTGTTTGATATGAGAAATTGTTACCATATGAAAGAACTTGAAAAACATCATGATCATGACACGATTAGCTGGATTCGACACGATATTTGAATCGAAATCAATGTTAATAAACAGCAAAAAGTGGTAAAGATTTATTAAGTCAAAATCTGATATCATTTAGTTGCCGGAAAATGACAGTCAATTTGTATTGGAGGCGAAACTTACTGGTGCGGCTTGTTGTCGCGGCGGGCGCTGTGCTCGGATATTCGGCTGCAAATCCCGGCTGAAACTCGTGTGGCGAGTTAAAATTTATCGTTTGTATTTCCAACTTCACTTCAGCATTTGCAGAGCACATTCTTTGAACGTAAATGGAAATGAAGGGTTATTCATTGTTTCAGATTCAATTTAAATTCCGATTTCGATAAATTGGGAGTGAAATGAAAATAATTTTCTTTCCGTGGCCGTTGACAATACATATTTACCGCATAATAGGAATCATCGTGTGGCATGGCGATTAAATTCATCCACGCCCTCGCCCATTAAGCTTTCGAACATGGAAATGGCATGGCAATTCATGGCATGGTAATGAAAGAGGCGTCTCTCTCTAAATGGTGGAGTTATCCCTGAATCGCGACAGAATAATCGCGTGAAGACTATAATTGGCCTTAATCAAGCGAGATAGCGTGCGGCCGCTGTTGTTTCTGTTAGCAGATTGCATTTTGTAATTGCACGGATTTGTGATATCGCTGTCGCGAAATGATTTTCTGAAATCAATTACACGACTGCTAAAGCAACTTGTTTGCATATGCGATTAAAATTCTCTTAATTAACCGATAACAGCCAGATCGAGTTTGATGATGTTTCCGCCGAGTACTCGGAGCTCTTTCGTACGATTACATCAAATGATGACTACATCCCCAACCAATGGAATCAATATCCGTATAAAATATCTCTGTTGCGTCGAACAAATTACAAAGTATAAAACAGGATTAAATCAATTAAGTTCTGTCAAATAAAACATTATCGTGCTCACGGCACAGCGCTGTTTATTAAATCGCGCGGACGCGGTAATTGCTCGTTACGTCAAACACTGCGGTAATGTCACTAAGAAATTTCTCCGGGGAAATGGGAAAACAAATGAGAGAGCTCTTATCTACGCATTACCGCCGCGAGCGTGATTTACGAGCGGCCACCTCACACATGCGACTGCGGCCACGCTACCTACTCGCAGCTATGTGCTTCTGGTACCCGGGTAAGGCATCACTCGAGCGTAAATGGTCCTAAAAATGTCCCCTAAATGGCAAGTAAAGGGTAAATTTGTCGTTAATCTTGGTAAATTCCAGCAGTTCTGGGTATTTCTTGCGAGCCTTCTCTCCGGACATGATTATTCCACTTTTCTCATGTAGGATTAAAGATAGATAATTTGCTACTACTACTGTAGCTAAGTCCTCCTAAGGACTCCTCCATAAACATAAATAAGCAGCAGCTTTCACTTGTCTATAGAGATAAAACTTCAGTTCTCAGTTTTCGTATCTTATTTTACTAAAGGGCTTCTCTGAATCAGAGTTTTAATAATTAGAATCATCAAGAGAACATCTCCACTATTTCCTCTTCTATCTCCACTGTTTTACTAGTAACATTTCATAATAATCTCATAATCATAATGTTTTTAGCTGTAATAAAGTAACGGTTTGTACCAACGTGGACGTACCCACATATAAATACGCAACACGGCAACCATTAAGATGATAATCATAAGTGAGCAAAGTGCTGACACGACCACCCGACCGAGGCAACGTATCGCAACACAAATTCAATTAATGACAGCTATTAGCAATGCAAAACTATTTTAAGAACACAAAAAACACTCCAACGCCTACAGAACAATTATCGGAATTGAATGCTCAAATTACTCACCCAAAATAAAAACAACCAGAAAGGAAACACCGGTCGAGCCTAATTAAAGTTCGTCAAACCCTCAATTACACTCTAAAGGGTATGACTAGTTAGTAACTGATGTTCTGGGAAGGTGCATTGTAACCCCGGCAGGTATGCCCGCGCCCGCACGAAGCAAAAAGATGATGTTGACTCATAAGTTCGTCGAACATGGATAGATATGCAACCGCATTGGCTATAAAAACAATTATCAATTAGCTCTGAGAATCACGCAGCGCCAAGTATAAAATGGTCTAGAAAAACTAGCAGTCAGCTGTCTCGGTACTTCGGGACATATGTAGGTGTAGAAAGCTCGTTAAGCTTAGTGACTGCATAAAACAGATCATTTAATAAACTCGCTGACACCGGTCTCATTGAAAATTTGAAATTAGCCGTGGGCAGCGATCGAAATGTTCCCCATTACATTAGCATAGCGTTTAGTTCGAGACGGCACCGGCACTTGCGGGCGGACAGCAAATTGCCAGTGGGCGGCGCTGATCCCGCGACCCTCCGATAAATATTCCATCCGCCGAGCACAACGGATTCCTCTCAATGTCGAAACATGACTACACCCGGTCAACGAGTGTCAAGGATTTACAAACTTGCTTTGCTGATATCATTTTGATTTCTTTTCGTAAAATCATTGTGGTTGGCCAGCTTAAGCGTACTTCATTTTGATATTATAATGAAAGCAGTCTCAAAGGAAAAAGTCAAACGAAAGACAAACAATAAAAACACCCCTGGATCGAGGTCTTTGAATCCAAATTAAAATTAATCCATCCGGAAAACAGAAGGATATGAAAACTCCAACAAAAGGGACAAAGGAAAAAATTCGAAAAGGAATCGGACGAGACGGAGCGGGGGAGCAAAAAGAAACGTTTGTGTGGAGGCGGCGCTCTCGCCTGGCGCGCTCGCACCGCCGGGGTACCAGGCGCGCATACCGCAGGAGGAGTGTTCAATTAAACCGCGCCGAGATCTAATCAAGAGTGTGATTTTAATAGAGTGCTGCTGGTCGAGCAAGCGAGGCTGACCGTGCACTGACTGACGAGAGATAACGGTCGATATTACACTAGGCTAGGCCCGATATCTTTAACAAATCATATTATTAGAATCCTTTGTCAATATCGAGTTTAATCTAATCTCGTCAGGGACCGTTAGTGTAATGTAGTTATCTGAATTACAGGCGATAAATATCGAATGCCTTTCGAACGTTCGTCAACGATATCGCCATTACAAACAACTCGTTTAGGCCTGCCGGGTGAATAAAGGCATGATTGAATAGCCTCGAGCGATCGCAATTCCATTCCTGAACATTGGGAGCCACAAAGAGCGGGGCAATAAGTGCGGTGTAACAATAACGGGTTCCGTGAAGGGGATAGCGAAGGTTGGTGGACAAAGGAAGTGTCCGCGGACTCCCGCCGTGGGAGCCGGGAGTACGCGGTCGCCCGCTGCCCGACGAAAAACTACAAATTGAGGCCGCGGCATGCTACCCGCCGCTTTACTCGCTAACGAACGAACCACACTTGTTTTTAATAACCCCGTATTTCATCTGCAAAACGCTTTTTACCACGAGGCGTTCGTATTTTGTGAAATTGATAAGCCCCACACACAATGACATTATTTGTTTAGGATGTTAGCTTGCTTGTAATGTTGTCTATAGCGCAAAATAGTAGTGAATACTTGAAGTTACTAGAAGGATTGACAAAAAGATCATGAAGTTCATCAATTCATCATCAGTTATTGAGTTGCAAAGGTTATAAAAAAATATCACCCGCAAAAGGTGTGAGGTATAGCGTTAAAGGATGCCAATGTCGGGCAGGTGGCAGGTGCAACTTAATCTATTTTTTTGTCAGACGAGCTCAATAACAAATGCACGGCGAAGTAGATATCTACTAACAAATGCAGGCCGAGTCCCCGGTTGTCCGGACACGTCATCGCATCCACAATGCCTTGCTCCTTCCAATTGTTTCATTTAGGTACAAATTAAACTCGCGTTACTTTTTATCGTGAACTCGTTTTTTCCGAATCAACAATCATCCGACGAGTTAACTACGTCCGCACTTATACGAACAGAGATGATCACAAATTGGAAATATCATTGTTATTTCGATTACATCTTATGACAGGATCCGTCGAAATCCGTTTTAAGCCTCGCTGTAATTGGATTTTGATTAATCGGGGACATCGTATCGATTGTGCACAGCCCACCGCAATAAAGGAGAGATTTAAATGAATGATAGCTCCATCAGCTCCGATTGTAAAAACAAGATAAAGTAGTGAATGTTACAAGTGCTTGCTAATACACGGGTGGTGTCGATAAGATATTAGACTGGTTGTGTGGTGATGTGAATTGATATGGTCAAACCGATCCGGTTTGCTCTCGCCTCGGCTCATGACCGGTGCCTACTCGTACTTTACTTTTGAAATGTAACTTGTCGTCCGATACTTGTGTCAATTTATCATTAGGTAGTCTGTAATCATTATTTAATAACCTACGATAAGTTATTGCCTCTGACTGATTTTTCGATCCAGGCATATTAATCACAAAAAATCAGGCGTAGATATTAATCAGTTAGAAGTCACAATAGGTAAAAAAGTTAAAAGTTCCAAGATAAAATCAACCCTGTACATTTGGTTTACTCCATTGGTACTGTACTTGGTACATAACCGTGAAATTATATCCATGACAGTTATTTTATTGGTAACCCAATAGCTGTATCACGGCTAAATAAATACAGTCGTCTGTTATACTAAGCGTGTCGCTTTATTTCCCAATATCGCTACTTTGCGACAACTTGAGAATGATATAGCGCTGTTTGTGAATTTGTGAAACAAAAGACTTAATGCAGCAACATGTCTAACGTCTGGCTTTGAGAGAAAGTTGCAGTTAGAACAATAAATCTCCTCATAACTGCACTTGCAGACCATGAAGATCTGTCCTGAAAAATAGCACTTGTTCAAGTTTTTCTCGTTCTGTTGTTTATTTGTCAGAATTACGTTGTCTTTTCTCGAAACTTTGGACTGGGGGAGGGTGGATAAATTATCAGAAATCCCTTCCATTTAGCTTCTATTTCTTTTGAATGCAATATTTTCAATGGAACATTAAGACAAAAGACGCCATTTGATATCTCAATCAAGCCTTTGTGCCTGTGGCCCCTTCTCGATCGTCCCAACAATTGAGTGAAATTTTGTTACAATCGGGAAGCGGTACGTTTATGCATCTGCTTTTAATTTGACTATGTACCATTGTATTTTGTTTAATCGTCTGTTTTGTTGAGTCCCTCAAAAAGGTGTCTACTTATCACTCCGAGTGCCCTCAAGCTCGACAACGTAGTTTAGGGCTCTCGAAGCTCTTCAACGGAATCCTTTGTGGAATCGGCGCTTGAATGTTTTGTGGAGGTTTTATACGTGTTGTCAAGTACTTCGGGCGGCATATAAATTAGATCGCTTGCAGTCAGGAAATACCACTTCGTTGCTTTGTCGTTTTAGCCCGTCGTTCATCTCTACATGACGGACGTGTGCTAATATCTCAGTTCTTCGTATCTTGACTCTTTAGGTGTGGTCGCAAAATGTGCTAGGTTCCAACGGTTTCCTAGTTCAGAAACTGTTAAACTATCACAGTTAATTACAGCATTGGTACTGTTTTTAAGTGTAACACGGTTGAAATTGCACCAGCATCGGTCTCCCGAATATGATAAATCAGGTACATTTTCGACCAACGTTACAGTTCGGCTTCAATGATAAAGTATCACATTCCAATGAGTTAGAATATTGCAATTTCAACCTTGTGACTTAGACAAGACATTTGACATAAGAAGGTATTAGTTTGTGTTTTTTGTTACTTTCCTCCATTTGTCCTAAAGTGAGTTTCTCTACACTAGTAGTAGGTAAGACAACACCATTGTTGGGTCATGTTCACAATATAAGCTCTTTATGACCATTTATTTATTGATTTATATAATCTTTTTTGCACAAAATATAACTTATCGTACAAATGGCGGACTAAATGCCATGAAGCATTTTCTACCAGTCAATCCCTTAATGAGACGAATCTAAACAGATGATCAATTATAATTTTGTTCATGAACTGCTCTGGGTTACTCCGGTGTTCGAAATTCGACCGCCGTAGTGCCGTCCCGCTTACCTAAATATTGTTTGACAGGCGATTGAAAAGGACGACAGTATACGATTGTCGAATTTCGAACGGGATATGTTGCATTTAAGGGTTAACCCGTACTGTGGCGACTTTAGAAGATAATTAATGGGTAGGGCGAGTGGTAATGGTAATGCCTACTTAAACTTAGTTTAGTTTCCTGCGTAATATTTACTTTGATTACTAAGGCGATACAAGTGAGTTATAATAACATAATAAGATTATGTATGAAAACACAAGACATTATGTAGTTAGATAACCAGCCTTCGCTAACGAGTAGTTTATACTTATGTGAATCGTGGGGAGCGCGTAATTAAGGTAAAATATCCTGGAATCAACAGCTGCCGCCACTAGCGTTTGGTCTATTTTGACAAGCAGTGTCAAAGTGCTGTCATGTGAATGGTATTAAATTATGACGTTTTCAAAATTATAGGATGTTGACACTTCTTGTGAAACTGATGTCGCCAACTGATGATCTTCTATGTATACGATAAGTTTGTAAGTCAATACGTAGTAGCTACTTGTCAAATTTTTGGTAAAAGCTAACATAGGAACCCGATTTCTAGTTTCCGGGTTACTAACAAAAACTACTCATAAACAAATATACCTACTTACACAAAGCTCGACCCCGAGAATAGAACATCAGTAAGTCCTACAAGTTATTTGGTGGAGTCCTGAGGCCGGCGTTATCGGCTCCCCCGCCTAAATGGGAAGGCAAACAGGCCGTTGTTGACACGGCGCGATTCGGCCGCTTTATAAATATTTCGAGCGCGCGGGCAGCGGCGGCGGCCTGCCATTATCCCATTAGGGAAGGGCATTACTCACTTAGAATGTGAAGCTATTAGCCGGCCGAGGTACGTAGGCACTTGGGGCAACACGGGCCACACCACACCGGCCGTCGTCGCGGCTCGCGCGACCGTTCTCTCATCATAACATCTCCACTCACCTCGACTTCCGTCTTTCGCGCCACCACAACAATCCGCTTTGTCCCTCGATAACAGATCGATACGCACCGAACCTCGACACCGTAAACGTAAAGTAAATTACTTTTAATCACCATTCAGCACATAAACGAACACGGCCGACCCGTTCCACAACAGAAGTCGAATCCAATCCACACACACACATACAGTACACGTCCCGACGTTCATACGGACGATGCCGTCCCGTCCGATCGAATCCTTAGGTGACTTTATAAACAAATAACGAAATAACAGGGGTGATTTCACAGTAGAAACACTGGTCGGTTGGCGTAACGCACGTCAGCGCCGCGTCGAGTCGGCGGACGACCGCGGAACTCGGCGGCGAGCATCGCTACGTGTCGTTGGTTGTGTGCGTTCGCCGCGCGGCGTGGCGGGAGCGGGACCGAGAACGTGGCCGGCGACGCGTAGGAAAGGGACGAGTGACTTTACGAGCCGGCACAAAAGTGTATTGTGAGGGCGCGTAGAGTACGGCCAGCGGCGTCTGTCGCGGATTGATCCATCGAGTGAATAGATAATGATTGTGGCGTTTGTTGCGGCATCAGCACAGTCTGCCACCATTCATTACATTTATCTGATAATTACGCATTTCGAGGCACGGAGAGGTCATTGGCACCTCGCTACCTCGAGCGCCGCCATCGCAGTTTCATCTCATTAAACCTACCACTTACCTAACGAGTTTGCCTTTTCTCCTCTATACAGCATACAGCTGTAGGTTACTCGCAAAAACAAACAGCATTTTAAGTCGGAATCATCGCGCGTACTATAAAAACCCTGTACCTATATGGATTATTGTTTGTGATGGAGCTGTCACTATCAGAGTTCCAGACATATCAATAGTGGTCATAAAATAAATTTTCAACAGCGTTGGGAGTTGGGACACGCGTGTGACAACCCTGTCGATAGGGTTGCATTCGCCTGTCGTTGAACACTTTAGCTGCTTTGAATTATAAATGACAGTTGGGGTGGAAAAATAATATGGACAGTATTGAAACACAATCTCCTCAGTATTATTTACATTTATTTTAATTATCTTACAGTAGTGATCGCATCGCAAGCTCAACACTACATTACAGTGTCATAATGGAGTGTCTGATATTCAACGTAAATTATTCTACACCTTAACAATAAATATATTAGGTAATTCGATCTATTAACATCATCGAGACAAGACGCCATTGCGATCGGAGAAGTATTGCGAAATAAATGGTAATAATAAGCCCTAATTTACTTAAATTGTTCAGTCAAATATTAATTGTGGGGTGAAATTGAAATATATAGAGTAAGTCAATGATTGTGACACTATATGCCTGAAATTTTGGCGATCAGTGGAGACTACCATCTTGTATTTTTTTATAGATTTGTTTATCGCATTTCAGCAGATCACCAGAGAAATATAAATAAATTCATTTCAGCATTAACATTAACAGGTAGGCTCAAAAAATTGAGCAAATCTAAAATGAAACTCGGGAGCACTTCCACTCTCACAAAACGCATTATACAACATCACAATAAAATCCGAGTCCGACGTAGACTAACCTAAGCTTATTTAGATAAAGGTACAGTACAAGAAACATTCTATTAATATTTGGTAATAAATAAGGTAATGCAAAAGTAGAAAACCTGCGTAACCGTGCGATGGAGCTTGCAGCCTGCCTTTCTAAATAATTAAAACTAAACATAACTATAGATACTACACTAGTCCTCCCAGTGTCTTTCAGTCGGGACATACAAATAATCGTTATATTTAAATCAGTCCATTCTGTGACACTTTTCACATCACTGCAGTACCAACACGTTTCCTACCTATATAATACACACTCGAATCATAAATGACTTTGACCATGTGAACGCACATATCGTCACTACTTTGAAAAAAACTCATATCTGAAAACAAACCCGGGGTTAAAAGGCAGTAAGTGCATACTAGCGTCATAGAGTTATACTACGTTCTTCATTAGAGTAACATGTGTTACGATTTTTTTCAAAGTAGTCACGATATAGTGTGCTCAATCGCCGTCACGCGTACCACACCACCAACCAAGTTGCTAGTGCCTATAATACATTTACAAAGTAGGGTTTATCGTCGCTGGCTCTCGTGCGATTTAGATTTGTATAATTTGTACAGGTATGTTTTTTTCTATTACCGTAAAAGTTTCGAGATACTTAAATTTATCATCAGGTTACATTGATGTTATAACAATTCCGAAAAAATACAGTTTTAGTAAATAACACTTTATGCCTTGTTCCGAAAAAAAATACAGTTTTAGTAAATAACACTATGCCTTTTCTCGGGTATTGGGCCCAATACCAAGTTTGGGTAGCTACCCACTTTTAATTACAAGGTAACAGTTGCATTGTTGGTGATAATTGTGGCAAATGAAATCATGGACGATTAGCAAACCATGTTTATGGCATTGAAAATGTGAATATTTGTGTGTATTCCGCTTATGGTTCAGAGTTGGAGTGCGGTCGTGTGCCGGGCGCGGCTGCTGCGCTACTGCGGCGCTACTGCTGCGCTACTGCGGCAGCACGGGCACCTCGGGGTAGGAGGGCTCCTCTTGCTCCTCTTCGGAAGAGTGGCCGCTGGCGTACGAGGGGCGGCCACTCTTGTCCCTCAGTCAGTACCTGCCACACAAAACACCCACTTGTAATTATTGTTCAGCTACCATAATTATAATTCTACATTCTGATATATTAATAAACTTGAAAATATTATCGAAGACAGTAAAAGATAGTCTATTTACCATCCATTACAAAACAAATTTTATAATGTTGCGTGCAACGACATCTAGCGACTTTTGGCTTAATCATTTGTGCGACTGCCTGTCGCATAAAGCCGTGCGACTACCGAGTAAGCCACATTGTGAGACTAAGGTATCAGAGCGTAAAGTTACAGTTGCATTCGACAAGATGTCGCTACACTCGCTACTATCAACCACCACGTGTATATAAGTTTACTTTGGGAACGTGTGATATTGATATAGTTGGAGGGGAATTCAATTTTTTCAATGTACTTTACTGGGCATCGTTACCGACTGTGTTTCATTATGAGTAATATATTTTTTACCGGTTAGCCGCACTATAACAACAAATACTAAAAACAGAATAAAATAAATATTTAAGTGCGGCTCCCATACAACAAACGTGATCGGTTGCGTTAACTTTGCACCTCATTTGTATGCGGCGGCATACATACCAGATGCAAACTTAACCCGGCCAGTTAAGATGGGAAGTGTTTGTACGGAATCCTCGGTGCGCGAGTCGTACTCGCACTTGGCCGGTTTTGTTTTTTTATTTGTTCGGAAAATATTTTTGTTTGAGTAGGCTTCATAAAATTTTGGTGAATCGGTGACGAGATCCATGAGGAATCGAAGGAACTCTTCAAATATTATAGACACATCTGTGATGATTTCGGCGTTTTTTATAGTAACTCGTTCAGTTGTTCTCGTAAACACGATTCGCCTCGTTCAAGTCTGTTTTGTTTGATTATTTATTATATTTACGTCACTAGGCAGTAAGTGGGATTTTCTGCCCGCTACGCGCAAAACTTTAGATAAACCTCGGGAGCTAATTAGTAAAGCATCGCATTTTTACGGCCCTCACCATAGATCTGGGACATTCACTAATACACCGCCCCAGGTCTGTATAGGACACAGACCACCCCCACTAGACGGAGCATGTAAGGCACATGTAAGGCGACCCGCGCGCACCAACGATATGGTACGGCAGAACATTAAAGTACCAACACGGCGGCCACCGTTTAGTTGCGTCCATGTTTATGAGGTCTCTCTACACCACTTAACACTACAATTTACCATGTTATTTATTTAATTTCTTTTTCCGTTGACGTACGCATGGATCATAAACAGGGACGCAACTAAACGGTGGCCGCCGTGTTCATACTTTAATGTTCTGCCGTACCATATCGTAGGTGCGCGCGGGTCGCCTTACATGCTCCGTCTAGTGGGGGTTGTCTGTGGTCATAACATAATGTTTACCTTCGATACGAGTCGTGCGAGTCCCGGTCGGAGTCGGCGTAGGGCGCCCAGTGCGCCGGCGCCGCGTCGCTCTCCTCGCGCTCGCTGTTATTGCTTGTGCCTGAACATTTACGATTTTCGGGTGATTATTTGAGCGTTTCAAACGCTTGATTCTTCTGTTACTAATATTGGCTATTTTATAAGAGAAAATTTGATAAGAATTGCAAAAACAGATAACCGAAACTACTACCATTTATACAGATTATATGGTATTCGACAATATTGTGGTATAACGGACGTGGCGTAGGCGACTCGTATGATCATATCATACAATGTTCAATAAAGGTTAGAAACAAAATATAGTTTTTCAAAGTAGGGACAACAAGTCAGTCCATGGTACAGTAAATCAAACTACGTTTTTCCGTGTCAGCTTGGGCACATCAGCGCTTCACAGATCAATATTTACTATCTTCGTATAGTAGTTTTCACATATTGCGCGTTATCTGTTACATTGTAGAACCTAAATTCGATTAAAATATATTGGGATGTCAGATATCCCACGGTCTAATCATTACATTTCCTACAGGGTCATCAATGTCATCATGAATTACTTACTCACTTTTCAATCTTTTTAGGGATAATTTCCAGGAATAAAACTATCCTATGTCCTTCCTCGGATCTTATACTATCTCCATGTCAAATTTCATCAAAATCGATTCAGCAGTTTAAGCGTGAAGAGGTAACCGACAGACAGACACACTTTCGCATTTATAATACTAGCTGTGCCCCGCGGTGTCACCCGCTCATCCCACGGGAACACTAAATTTATTCGGGATGAAATGTATCCTATATCCTTCCCCGGGACTGAAACTATCTATATACCAAATTTCATCTAAATCGGTTCAGCGGTTTAAGCGTGAACAGGTAACCGACAGACAGACACACTTTCGCATTTATAATCTATATATATAAAAGAAGAAGTCCTGACTGACTCATCAACGCACAGCCGAAACTACTAATGTTAGAGAGTTGATTTTTGCACAGTAGGTTACTTTTATAACGTGGGCTAGAGATAAGAAGCGATTTTGAAAAATTCAATCCCTAAGGGTGTTAAAAAGGGGTGCAAAGTTTGTATGGGATACAAGTTTTTTTTATAGCTGGGAACTTGAAACTTTGTTAGAAGATATTAAAATAAAGTAAAAGAAAACTAATTTCAGCGTTTTTGAAAATTCATCCCCTAAGGTGGTAAAAAAGGGGTTGAAAGTTTGTATGGAGATCAAGTATTTTTTTGAGCGCGGGACTTGAATCTTTGTGTAAAAGCATACTATTTAAATACAAGAAAAGTCATTTCAGCGTTTTCAAAAATTCGACCCCTAAAATGGTAAAAAAGGGGTTTAAAGTTTGTATGGAGATCAAGTATTTTTTTGAGCGCGGGACTTGAATCTTTGTGTAAAGGCATACTATTAGAATACAAGAAAAGTTATTTCAGCGTTTTCAAAAATTCGTCCGCTAAAAGGGTTAAAAAGGGGTTGAAAGTGTGAATCCATTACAAATTCCTTGAAACTTCTTATTAAGGCATATACAATAATAACAAAATAACATTAATTTAACATCATCAAAGATTCAACCTCTAAGGGGGTTAAAAGGGGGATGAACGTTCGTCTTGGGGTTCAAATTTAATTTTAAGCTAGGAACTTTAAACTTCGTAAAAAGTTATGCAAATAAAATGGAACAAAAGTGATTTCAGCGTTTTTGAAAATTCATCCTCTTAGGTGGTAAAAAGGGGGTTGAAAGTTTGTATGGAGCTCAAACCTTTTCTTGAGCGTGGGACTTTAAACTTTGTATAAAGGCATATAATTAAAATACAAGGAAAGTTATTTCAGCGTTTTCAATAATTCGTCCCCTAAAATGGTTAAAAAGGGTTGAAAGTTTGATTCCATTACAAATTCTTTGACTAAGGCATATATAATAATAACAAAATAACATTAATTTAACGTCATTATAAATTCAACCTCTAAGAGGGTTAAAAGGGGGATGAAAGTTTGTCTCGGGGTTAAATTTTAATTTTAAGCTAGGAACTTGAAACTTTGTAAATAGGTATTAAAATAAAATAAAAGAAAACTAATTTCAGCGTTTTTGAAAATTCATCCCCTAAGGTGGTAAAAAAGGGGTTGAAAGTTTGTATGGAGATCAAGTATTTTTTTGAGCGCGGGACTTGAATCTTTGTGTAAAAGCATACTATTTAAATACAAGAAAAGTCATTTCAGCGTTTTCAAAAATTCGACCCCTAAAATGGTAAAAAAGGGGTTTAAAGTTTGTATGGAGATCAAGTATTTTTTTGAGCGCGGGACTTGAATCTTTGTGTAAAGGCATACTATTAGAATACAAGAAAAGTTATTTCAGCGTTTTCAAAAATTCGTCCGCTAAAAGGGTTAAAAAGGGGTTGAAAGTGTGAATCCATTACAAATTCCTTGAAACTTCTTATTAAGGCATATACAATAATAACAAAATAACATTAATTTAACATCATCAAAGATTCAACCTCTAAGGGGGTTAAAAGGGGGATGAACGTTCGTCTTGGGGTTCAAATTTAATTTTAAGCTAGGAACTTTAAACTTCGTAAAAAGTTATGCAAATAAAATGGAACAAAAGTGATTTCAGCGTTTTTGAAAATTCATCCTCTTAGGTGGTAAAAAGGGGGTTGAAAGTTTGTATGGAGCTCAAACCTTTTCTTGAGCGTGGGACTTTAAACTTTGTATAAAGGCATATAATTAAAATACAAGGAAAGTTATTTCAGCGTTTTCAATAATTCGTCCCCTAAAATGGTTAAAAAGGGTTGAAAGTTTGATTCCATTACAAATTCTTTGACTAAGGCATATATAATAATAACAAAATAACATTAATTTAACGTCATTATAAATTCAACCTCTAAGAGGGTTAAAAGGGGGATGAAAGTTTGTCTCGGGGTTAAATTTTAATTTTAAGCTAGGAACTTGAAACTTTGTAAATAGGTATTAAAATAAAATAAAAGAAAACTGATTTAAGTGCTTTTGAAAATTCATCCCTGAAACTGGTAAATAAGGGGTTGAAACTTTGAATGGAGGTCAAACCTTTTTCTGAGCGCGGGACTTTAAACTTTGTATTAGTGCATATAATTAGAATACAAGAAAAGAAATTTCAGCGTTTTTGAAAATTCAGCCCTGAAGGTGGTGAAAAGGGGTTGAAAGTTTGTATGAAGATTAAACATTTTTTTGAGTGTGGGACTTGAAACTTTAAATAGAGGCGTATTATTAGAATACAAAAAAAGTGATTCAGCGTTTTTGAAAATATATCTAGCCCTGAAGATGGTGAAAAATTGGGCAAGTGCGAGTCCGACTCGCGCATGAAGGGTTCCGTACCTATATATATATCTATAACAAGTTTGTTGTATGGGAGCCCCCCTTAAATATTTATTTTATTTTATTTTTAGTATTTGTTGTTATAGCGGCAATAGAAATACATCATCTATGAAAATTTCAACTGTCTAGCTATCACCGTTCTTGAGAAACAGCCTGGTGACAGACGGACGGACGGACGGACGGACAGCGAAGTCTCAGTAATAGGGTCCCGTTTTTACCCTTTGGGTACGGAACCCTAAACAGGGGTTGAATGTTTGGAATGGAATGGAGATCAAACCTTTTTTTGAGCGTCCGGACTTGAAACTTTGATTAAAGGCATATAATTAGAAATCAAAAAAAGTTATTTCAGCGTTTTTGAAAATTCAACCCCTGAGGCGATAAAAAGGAGGTTGATAGTTTGTATTGAGATCAAACATTTTTTTGAGCGCAGGACTTGAAACTTTGTATAAGGGCATATTATCAGAATACAAGAAAAGTGAATTCGTTTTCGAAAATTCAGCCCAGAAGGTGGTGAAAAAGGGGTTGAAAATTTGTTTGAAGATCAAATATTTATTTTGAGTGCGGGACTTGAAACCTGAGTTCATAATGATTCCGCGTAATTAGAGCAATTTAGCCGAAAAAAAACTAAAAAGAGGCCAAGAGCGAGTCGAACTCGCGTACGAAATTCGGTACCATTACGTAAAAAATGGCAAAAAAAAACACGTTTATTGTATGAGAGCAGCACTTCAATATTTATTATTATTTATTTTTTGTTGAATTACAGTAACCAACATCAAAATCATCAACTTGCAAAAAAAAAAACCGGCCAAGAGCATGTCGGGCCACGCTCAGTGTAGGGTTCCGTAGCTGCTCATCCTTCACAATAAACTGCTGTTTTAAGCCCGAGGTTTACGTTAAATAAGATTTTAAGCTCTATAAAAAGGTCGTAAACGCCCTAGAAACTGTAATCACTTCTTACCTTCTGGAAGTCAACTTACGACCTTTTAAAGAAAAAATATGAAATTTGGCGATAACTCAAAAACGGCTTGACCGATTTTGTTCAATATAGTTTTCATTGAAAGTACTTATAAGGCCTCATTAACATGAATTTTACCGAATTTTTTTGACCCGTGGTTGAAAAGTTAGAGAGGGGGGACACAATATTTTTTGTTTTTGGAGCGAATATTTACAAAACTGCTGACTTTATCAAAAAATAATGTTAGAAGGCTCCTATTATTTTTACAAGACCTATTCAACGACACCCCACACAACAGTGTTGAAAAGAAAAAAAAATTCACCCCCACTTTAGGTGTTCCAGAGGTACCCGAAAAAAAAATATTTTTTTAAATTTTATTTTACCGTTCTGTCGGCGTTATACATACACATACTCGTACCAAATTTCAGCTTTCTAATACTAATGATCACGGAGCTAAGCCGCGGACGGACGGACGGACGGACGGACAGACGGACAGACGGACATGGCGAAACTATAAGGGTTCCTAGTTGACTACGGAACCCTAAAAAGAAAAGTAATTTCAACATATTGTTTAGATCTGAAAATAATATAATAAAGATGTAAACTGTTCAAGATAAGATTCCACGCGGACGAAGTCGCGGGCAACAGCTAGTATTAGTATGTATGTTCTCAGGCTCACATTGTTCAATAGTGGTGATGGAGAGATGCGGCGCTATGGGCAGCGGGTCGGCGGGCGGGTTGTGCGCGCGCGCGGAGAGGGCGGGCGAGGCCGGCGCCGGCGGCGACGGGCTGTCCAGCGAGATCACCGCGCCGCCCGCGCCCGGCGAGCGGTAGCCGGACGACGACACCGCCTCCACGCCTGAGGGCAACACGACATCTACTGTAACAACACTCACATACCAGGATAGCATAGTCATTAGGTCCTTTATAGGCTGCTGGTTCGTACGAAACGATTTGCCGCGCCACGCCTCCACCTTTTTAAAAGGTACGGTAAAAGAGTGGGACTTAAGAGGCCTTATTCCTTTTAAAATGCTGATTGCTTTAGACATTTTTCTCTATGATCAAACATGTTTCTTAACATATTATTGATATTACTACCTAGAACAGGGCTATTGGGATTTATTGGTACATATTTGAAACCTACAGTTTGAATTTTTCATTGATAATTTTTGTTTCAAAAACTACTCGAAATTGACAAAATTCACGCGGAAAATTAGTTTTTTTTAACTTATTTTCAACTGCACGCAATAAAAGCATGAAATAGCTATGTTACTACCTAGAACTCGGGGAAAATTATTATTCACTTCAAAAAGTTGATTGAAATTATTAATATATTTGTCATATGAAAAAAAAAATTAAAAGGAATAAGGCCTCTTACATACCAGGAGCCACGATAGCATAGACATTAGGTATTTTATAGGCTGCTGGTTCGTACGAAACGATTTGCCGCGCCACGCTTCTTTCTTTTTACAAGGTACTGTAAAAGATTGGGACTTAACTACCTGTCCCAGCGACCTTTTTCCTGATACTTATATCTTGGAACCCCTCAAATGAAAATCAAATAAGTAGACATTTTATAGGCAAACATGCTTAATCTTTCGGCATACATACTTAAATCTGGGCCTATTTAACAAGTTAACAAATGTCCTGAGATATCCTACCCAGTAAAAAAAAAATCTGTTTACCTCTTTTAAAACAGGTATACACTAAACAGGCGACGCTATAGTATTATCAGAAATAAGATAGAACTGACTGAGCACTACTACCCATAGGTCCAACGCTACCGACAAGCCCCGCGGTCTATATCTACAGGGTAAGAAGGTTCCTGAGGCTAACATTGCCTAGAGATCTCTATTAGACGATACTTGAACTTGTAATTACCATTGGAAGACGAGTACGTGTCATCTGTCTTGACGGTGATATCCGCGGGCGGCGTGGCCTTCGGCGCGGGCACCTTCCTCTTGAGCGGCAGCTCGTCCTCCGAGTCCGAAGTCAAGTCCACCAGCACTTCCTTGGGCGTCCGAGCCTCGCCAACAGCCGCACGCTTCGCATTGTTGCTGTTGCCTTCCACTGGTATGACCTCTGTTGGATAAATAAGTAAAGTTCAGATAAAGAGACATGGAGTCCACTAATCCATTATGAGTTTGCTGGCTTTATAAAATATAAAAACAACAATTCAGGCCTTTTTCTGATGTGAAATATGCTGCGAGAGCGAGTAACCGATGATTTGTTTTATCAAGCGGGAATGTTTATTATAAGGGACAATCTTACAGAAATCGACCTAGCCCCAAAATTAAGCAATGCTTGTAGTATGGGTGCTAGACGACTGTATACATAATATATAAATTATAAAGACATAAACAAATATTCGAGTTCAATACACAAATATTATTTGTCCTTGTTGGGATTCGAACCCAGGACTGTCGGCTCAATGTGCAGGTGCACTACAAACTGCGCCAACCGCGTCGATATAGAATGATGGGGAAAGTCGCACAATAATTCTCGTTCTAGTTAGCGAACGGACCAAACTGAGCTTAATTTTCTCTGGTGATGTAGTTAGACTGACCTAGGTCGTCGGCGATGAGTGTGACGGGCTCGGCGGCGGGCTGCACGGGGTGCGGCGAGTGCGCCGACCAGCTGCCGTCCGCGTGCAGCTGGTCTCGTTGTAGTTAGACTGACCTAGGTCGTCGGCGATGAGTGTGACGGGCTCGGCGGCGGGCTGCACGGGGTGCGGCGCGCGCGCCGGCGGCGAGTGCGCCGACCAGCTGCCGTCCGCGTGCAGCTGGTCTCGTTGTAGTTAGACTGACCTAGGTCGTCGGCGATGAGTGTGACGGGCTCGGCGGCGGGCTGCACGGGGTGCGGCGCGCGCGCCGGCGGCGAGTGCGCCGACCAGCTGCCGTCCGCGTGCAGCTGGTCTCGTTGTAGTTAGACTGACCTAGGTCGTCGGCGATGAGTGTGACGGGCTCGGCGGCGGGCTGCACGGGGTGCGGCGCGCGCGCCGGCGGCGAGTGCGCCGACCAGCTGCCGTCCGCGTGCAGCTGGTCTCGTTGTAGTTAGACTGACCTAGGTCGTCGGCGATGAGTGTGACGGGCTCGGCGGCGGGCTGCACGGGGTGCGGCGCGCGCGCCGGCGGCGAGTGCGCCGACCAGCTGCCGTCCGCGTGCAGCTGGTCTCGTTGTAGTTAGACTGACCTAGGTCGTCGGCGATGAGTGTGACGGGCTCGGCGGCGGGCTGCACGGGGTGCGGCGAGTGCGCCGACCAGCTGCCGTCCGCGTGCAGCTGGTCTCGTTGTAGTTAGACTGACCTAGGTCGTCGGCGATGAGTGTGACGGGCTCGGCGGCGGGCTGCACGGGGTGCGGCGCGCGCGCCGGCGGCGAGTGCGCCGACCAGCTGCCGTCCGCGTGCAGCTGGTCTCGTTGTAGTTAGACTGACCTAGGTCGTCGGCGATGAGTGTGACGGGCTCGGCGGCGGGCTGCACGGGGTGCGGCGCGCGCGCCGGCGGCGAGTGCGCCGACCAGCTGCCGTCCGCGTGCAGCTGGTCTCGTTGTAGTTAGACTGACCTAGGTCGTCGGCGATGAGTGTGACGGGCTCGGCGGCGGGCTGCACGGGGTGCGGCGAGTGCGCCGACCAGCTGCCGTCCGCGTGCAGCTGGTCTCGTTGTAGTTAGACTGACCTAGGTCGTCGGCGATGAGTGTGACGGGCTCGGCGGCGGGCTGCACGGGGTGCGGCGCGCGCGCCGGCGGCGAGTGCGCCGACCAGCTGCCGTCCGCGTGCAGCTGGTCTCGTTGTAGTTAGACTGACCTAGGTCGTCGGCGATGAGTGTGACGGGCTCGGCGGCGGGCTGCACGGGGTGCGGCGCGCGCGCCGGCGGCGAGTGCGCCGACCAGCTGCCGTCCGCGTGCAGCTGGTCTCGTTGTAGTTAGACTGACCTAGGTCGTCGGCGATGAGTGTGACGGGCTCGGCGGCGGGCTGCACGGGGTGCGGCGAGTGCGCCGACCAGCTGCCGTCCGCGTGCAGCTGGTCTCGTTGTAGTTAGACTGACCTAGGTCGTCGGCGATGAGTGTGACGGGCTCGGCGGCGGGCTGCACGGGGTGCGGCGCGCGCGCCGGCGGCGAGTGCGCCGACCAGCTGCCGTCCGCGTGCAGCTGGTCTCGTTGTAGTTAGACTGACCTAGGTCGTCGGCGATGAGTGTGACGGGCTCGGCGGCGGGCTGCACGGGGTGCGGCGCGCGCGCCGGCGGCGAGTGCGCCGACCAGCTGCCGTCCGCGTGCAGCTGGTCTCGTTGTAGTTAGACTGACCTAGGTCGTCGGCGATGAGTGTGACGGGCTCGGCGGCGGGCTGCACGGGGTGCGGCGCGCGCGCCGGCGGCGAGTGCGCCGACCAGCTGCCGTCCGCGTGCAGCTGGTCTCGTTGTAGTTAGACTGACCTAGGTCGTCGGCGATGAGTGTGACGGGCTCGGCGGCGGGCTGCACGGGGTGCGGCGCGCGCGCCGGCGGCGAGTGCGCCGACCAGCTGCCGTCCGCGTGCAGCTGGATCTCGTTGCACTCGCCCGCCAGCCGCGGAGACGTCAGCACCTCCTGGAAGTACCTGAGGACCGAGAGGAATCATATATTGAGCTACACTTTAATGCGAAGGGCTCCCACCCTTCTTCTACCTCGTCACTCTTGATTACCACATGCAAGCAATGCGGCGTTTTAGTGCGGGGGACGCCGCCTCCTGAACCTCCCGTTGTGCCTATCACTCTTGATTGCCACTTGCGAGCAGTGGTATTGTGTTACCTTTTAGGATCATGTGGGATCGCAGACGGGGCACAGCTCAATCAATCATCTATAGAATAGCGACGCGTTGACGGCCCGTCAACACTCACATTCGTATCACACACACCAATTACACCCATATTTTTCCTATTCCTGTACATGTTATAACATGTACAAGGAGAATACGAATATGATGAGCACCACATATTAGTGGTACCCAAACCTGCACCTCTAGCACAACTGACACGCGATCCCTTCTCTTTCTGTACAGTACTGTGAGAAAGTGACGGGTGATGCTAATAATAATAAATATTAAGGGACAATCATACACAAATCGACCTAGTCCCAAACTAAGCAAAGCTTGTACTATGGGTACTAGACGATATACATAATATATAAATACATATATAGATAACATCCATGACCCAAGAACAAATATTTTGCACAAATATTTGCCCCGGCCGGGATTCGAACCCGGGACCGCCGACTCAGTAGGCAGCTGTCTACCAACGGAGCCAAACGCGTCGTCGAAGTCGCGCGGCAAGAGTCGCGAAGTATAGTTGTGCTGGACGGGCTGGTACTGGTACTGATATAAAAAAACCGAAACGTCCCACTCACCCATCAACTACCAGGGAGTCATAAAGCGCGGGTCGGTCGCACACGGGACAGAGCCACGTAGGTTTCCTCTCGTTCATCTGCAGGAACAGAGACGCGTCGAAGCACTGCAGGTGAGGGCAGTTGGCGGGCCGGCAGGGACACGACATCCGCATCTTGCCGAGCGGACACATGAGGGACACTCGGAGGGACGTTGTGGCGATCTCGCTGTCGTAGTCTTCTGACAGCTTTTCCTTGACTGTAAAAAAGAGATTGTTAGAGTAATTTGACAGACAAAAATGCATGGCCTGAACCAGAAACCGAGTAACTGACTCCTTAGATTGTACCTGACTAGTTTAAGGGACACAGTTCTAATAAGAAAGCATATCAAACGTACATAAATTGTGTTAAACCGTCATACTTTCTTGTAGTTTCTATATTTTATTCTTACACTAGTCCTCATTTATATCTTAGAATACACTTTTAATATGTTTTCTTCGAGAACTACGTATAGTTAAGTTCATATTACTGTAATAGTTAAGTACTTATCCTTTATGAAAAAATTACTGACTGTTGAGTTTCTTTCGGCGTTTCTTCTCAACAGTGGTCTCCTCTTGTGAAATGCCGGTAGACTCAGACATGTAAAAGTGCTCTTGTGGCCTACTTGCAAAATAAAATTCATTATTTCATTATTTGTTTTGAAAATAAAGCCTAATTTCTTTTAACTGGTGATTGCACGTCTATTTAACGACTTTAAGACAGGCGTTAACTGCTAACAAAGCATGTTGAAAGTATGCATAAATCTACCAGAGGAAATGGAGTTCATCGCAGCTAACCAATAATGCTTATAATCACAAACTGTGGTACTTCCAAAATTCCCAATCTATTCAAAACTTGCTTTCACTATTTCTTATGTATAAATAAAATGTATCTTCTCTCTTACAATGAATTTAGCGAACCACTCCCAGTAACTATTGGGCTGAATGAACGCAGCCAAGCGATCGACAGCCCGCCTGTTTCCGGCCGGGCGTCCCTACACCAAATCATCATCACCCAGTAACTATCTACATCATTTTCAAAATTCAATTTCAAACCGGTCTTTTGCCGTTGCTTGTCTTAGCCAGTCTAGCACAACTACGCTTAGCGACATTGTGCCCGTCACTCTCTCACAGTACAGTGAAAAAAGAGACGGGTAACAAAGTTTCTCGCGCGAGAAAGAGTCGCGTGTCATATACGTGCTAGTATCGCTGGGGAGATATAGTAGAGACGGATCTCCGTAAGCTTCAAACCGAAAACAGACGAGAAACTGCGCAAGATTCAGCACAAGTGGCGTGCTCTGTGTTTGAAGGTTAAGATACTCTTTAGGTCACCCAGGGCCAGCCATATAGTTTATCTAAATTTTAAAATAATTGGCGGAGTATAACTTATTTATATATAAATACAAAAGGGTTAATAAGAAGCCAAAATTTTACGCCATCCACTGAAGTGGGAATCGAACCCACGACCTCTGCTTGACCGGAGCAGTGCTCTCACCACTGAGCCATATGACCGCTGTATGGATAGCGTGAAACAATGTCTTCTCATTCCGCTTTTTTTTAAAGCGCCCTCATACATATAAACCTTTTTTTTTTTTTTGTGTTGGCCATGGTGGGACACAGTGAAATAATGTCTTCCCATTCCGCTCTTTGTTTACAAGGTAAAGGAGTATAACTCACTGAGCGAGCGCGTGTAGTCCGGGTTCTTGGTGCCCTTGTTCTTGAGCCGGTGCAGCAGTTCCGCGGACGTGAGCTTGCGCACCAGGAACACGCTGAGCACGTAGGCGCGCGTGAAGTCCGACGCCCACGTCACTTGGATGGTGTTGGCCACGGTGGGACACAGCTTCACGAGGGAGGATATGTTGACTGGCCGCGGTGGCCGCTTCGGCTCTGGTGTTGGCTTGTTTGTGGGGATCGGGTTCTGGGTAACAGAGAGAGAGAGTTTATTAATATGGACACAAACATACATTATGAAAAAGCAAATGCAATGTGACCAGGACTTGAATCCCGAATCAATCAAAAATTGTGGTGTGTCCACATTAACCCGTCAAGCGTCCAGTAGACTAACGTTAGTCTACAGCAATTTTGTGCCGGTAGCGTCCAGTAGACACACGCTAGTCTACAGCCCAAACCGCTCATTGGATCAATTTCTCTGCATCGATTCGTTATGGTGGCAGCTTGATAGATATTTTACTATCCAACAACAGCTATCAGAGCACACAAATTTGATTTTTAACCAATCAGAATCCTCAATAGTGACGTGTAAATATTTTTTTTTCTCTACATTGGCGGAATTCGTCCGCCATTTCGAAAATCGCTTGCATTTGAGGTGTCGTGTCGTGTAATAAATATGTCCAAATCTTTTAAACGGAAAGTGTTTATATTATGTATTATATATCAAATTACTGGCAATTAAATAAGGTTTTCGTTTTTAATGTTAAATTTAGCCGCACGACATTGTTTCCTAGTGAAAAAAGTCCTCAAGTTTGAATGACGCAATAATTTTGCAATGATGGCCGTCGTAATTAATTTGTTTCCTAATTTTCAATTGTTCAAAACCTTACGAACAAATAATAGTTTTATAACACACTTTCTCAGGATTTCATTTCATATATTAGATTGGTGTAAGGTCTTGGGAATTTTGATAGATTTATGATTTTGTTCAAACAGTGCTCAATTTCGCGGCAAATCCGCCATGACAGTTGCGATTCGGGCGGCGCAAGTTTGTAGCGTGCGCGCACGTTCTCGTAAATAAATATTTGTTGTGAAGTAATTATTAGGTGTTTAGTAGTGAATTTACGTAAAATTGACGCATAAACTAGGCAGGATCATTTTATTGTATGTAAAATGTGATATGTGGTTTTAAATTGAGTGTAAATTGTGAATGGTTAGTGACGGATGTGACGGAAAGCGAACATCTTGGAATATAAATAAATCTACATCTCACTACAAGTAAGTGCGGCTATTATAACATATTGTGCCGAATTCCAAATTTATCTAGCTCTCTAACGATATATAACACATCTCATATAATTATTCTCGGGGTAGGTAAAATTCCCATCTTTAGCGGAAATTCAGCCGTTTCTTGTTTGTATGGGACATTTCGCGGTGTTTTGTCCTAGGAAGGTCTGACACTTGACGGGTTAAAAATAGAATCGACTAAGGGATTTTATAAATAGAGTTACGTTTATTAAGTTATTCGGAACAAAAGACTAGATTTTCAAGTAACAACAGTGGGAAAATTAATTTGTTATGGTGAATAGTGAGCCTATGCATCATGTCATGTATGCATATTATTTGTGTAATTTATCAATTCTGATGATCCATCAACGTGTTAAAGATAACAAAATCTATGTCTTAATTGATAATGCATTAAACAATTAGATGGACGTTTTATAGACACAGACAGCTTGTCATGTACATATATTAAAATAATCCCTGTCAAAAACTCGCGAGGTCTATAAAGAACCACTAGTATTTACTTATTTGACAATTAAATTTACATCTGGATAGGGTTTCAAAATGTTATGGAAACTTCAATGTAAAAAAAGCGAGTAATGTAATAAATACTCACTGGCAGGGGGCACATTTTGTTGTTAACTTTAACATTGACACTCGGAGGGAAGCAGTCTTCCTGTTCACATGTGGTCTCCAGAAGACAAAATCTCAATTGAGCCTGTTGACAAGAATAAATATACAGTTAACATGCGACAAACAAGAACGCTCTCTCTTGCCGGATCGGACGCAATGATCCTCATCCTATTTAATGGAGATGCCACGACATTGCGCGTCATGCGGCAGCGGCAACGGTGCAAGTACGTGTACAACACAGGACATAAGCAGCGGCTCTCTCGATCAACCCCTTGCCGCGCCGCTGGGTCGCGCAAAGCTGGCACCTACGTAAGATCGCTGAGTCTATAGAGCCTTAACAGGCACCTAAACGTCATGGGTGTAGTAAGTGACCCAAGCTGCTCATATTGTGGCCATGAGGAGACAAGTAAGCATGTTATAGCAGAGTGTGGCATGTATGCGATAGTACGCTATAGCATCTTCGTGAAAGATAAACTAGAAGAGGAGGAGCTGAGGGACATTAACCTTAAAGATGTCCTTTCCTTCTGCAGGAGAACAAGAAGATTCGAGGAAAGCGCTGCCGGGACAGTAACCGTTGGCTCCAACTGGGAATTGGGCTGAATGAACGCATCCAAGCGATCGACAGCCCGCCTGTCTCCGGCCGGGCGTCCCTACACCAAATCATCATCATCATCAAGATCGCTGAGTACGAGTATCTCGCGTACAGTCAGTGATCACTAAGTATGAGATTCGGGTTACAAAGAAACTTCGTATACCGGCGGAGACACACGAATGTTATACTGCGGTCCCGTATTCAGAAAAGCTAACTTTTTCAACATAACCTTAAAAGTAAAGTAAAGAATAATCATCAATGTACAATAACCCACCATAAACTTGTAGTGTGGCAAATACTTGTAACAGTTGTAAAATGTGCCGTTCATAACCCTTATTTGACAATGTTCGCCAGGATGAACACACTCTTTGACCATCTTTTTTTCTATTTTTTTTTCGAACGAGAATTGTTTGCTCTATTCAACTTTTACGAGGCTTGAACTAGCGACCTTCGCTTTTTTTTTGTCAAATTAAGGGATAAGAACGTTTCCCGAGTTGTAGGGGGAAAGAACATTCTCGAGAACATTTCCTACGAAAATCGGGAAATGTTACAAGTTGGCAGCACATCTCTAAACTCACCTGTATAACGTAATCTAGCTTATTACTGGTGCCGACGATATCCTTGCCGCACGCGATCTCTGTGGCCTGCGTGGGTGTGAGGTGGAACTGGTAGGCGCCTTCTTGCATGCGGCCGGCCTGCGTCGGCATCATCGTCGTGGGTTTCATCAGCTCCGCCATCACGTCGTAGAATGGAAGCCTGGAAATGAGGACATCATTCATTTTCTTTGCCAATTTACAAGTTTTATGTCTTCTCAGATAACAAATGCGGTACTATCGCTACATTAATAATTGGGAGTAGCTTTTGCTGTTTAGAATGTTAATTTAACCGAGATGATTCTTAACTTCATGAAGATCTGACAACTGACAAAATGGTATTCTAGTTTTGAAGTCTATTTTAAAAGTAGCGGCCAATTAATGGATTTGTTGCACACAGCAACATAATCTCCCCTGAATCATGATTGAAAATCATAACTTTTTCCTCCAGTCAACATTAAAATTAGCTGAAAATATTAGAACTGTTATATTTATATACCTACAAGACGTTACTAAGTATACAAAAAGGGTATCTTCAAAGACTGGACGTGTTTTGCCCAAATCCGATCCAAAAATTGCGATCTTTGATCCACCTTGTTGGGACACTCGGTACAGGGTGGTCGCCACATAAGAACCATTTTACCACGAAAGGCCATTAAGCATATTAGAATTGGTAAATATGCAATTGAGTCGCAGAAGTCGTCGGCAACATCAAGGGATTGCTAGGCTTTCTAGTAGAGTGGGGTTGGCAAGAGTAGTGCCAGAAACCCTTCGCGCAAAATAGGCGCATTGTAACATCAAGTTGCGGAAAACTAGCCCGCGATAACCTATACCTATATGCAATTGAGTTGGACTTACTTCTTGAACTTAACATCAGGGTGCACGGGGTAGGGCGGCAGCGGCGCGGTGGGCGACGGCGACGGCATGGGCGCCAGCGTGGCGCCGCCCGTGCCGTAGCCGTGGTACATGCCGCTCGCGTACATCGCGTTCTGCCGCGCCTGCGTCACTCAGTATCAACACACATAGCCTACTAGCCACCGGTCATAGGAGGAGGTTCTTGAATGTAACACAGGCAGTGTCTTGACAGTTATACAACACAGCTGGCAGTTCTTGGTAACATAACAATAAAGTGACAAGACCCTCAACCAGAAAGGATATCCAGTTAGAGGACCGTAAACACGGAAGGCGTTTTTATCTTTTTACATTGAAGGAACAAGGGTGTGGTAGTTACGCCCCTGACTGCTGCAGGTCAGTTTCTAATGGAAAACTATGCTACCAATTTCCTGTACAAAATCTCCTTGTATAACTGAGGCCATTTAAAGTTTATGGTTGCAATTGCTCTTCTTTACCCCAGTGTTAAGTTTGGCACATTATAAAGCAGATTTACATTTGTTTAGACATCGCAACAAAAGTATATCCAGCTTTCCAAGTTTTGTTCAATACATTAAACATTACTACCATAAAGTAATAAAAAGAACATTGTAAATATAGAAAGGGATATCTGCATGATTCTCGGCCCAGAATATACTTACAGTGACTGGCATGCCTTGAGCTCGTGAATCTTGAGGGTTGTACCCGCTGACTGCGGGGTGCTGGTATAGGTTACGTTGATTAGCTATCCCCGGGGCTAGCGGGTCCTTACCCTGAGAGCCCCCACCTGGACCCACACCACTCGACGCTAGTGCTTGGCTGTTCCTGTTAACGAACATGAACTTTACTATACTCTTAAAATTAAAGACACATAATTGTGTGCTTTAATCTCTGCTTTTTAGTGGGATTAGTGAATTATAAGAGAAATCTTTTCATAAATAACTAGTACTGTCAGAGATATTACTGCAGTTTGATATCATGCAGCTTGGTCAGTTCAGCTCCAGTTCAGTCACTATAACATTAAATAGAAGACCACATATATGTAGTAAGACGTGGACTGTATAGGAGCTTAACTGAATGTTCATGGAATGTTCAATTCTTCATCCTGTCATCATAAAAGGTGCAGTTTATAGCAAAATCACACCAAGGACCCAACACCGAAGCCATGACTCATGCATCAACTCTTAGACACACTCGTCTCATCCACTCATCGCCGACGCGCTCGGGGCGCATGCTGCGACTGCTGGATGTAATGACACTTGCCTAGAGATGTTGTTCTTTTGTGAACGTCCGTTTTCGGTAGCTTTGAGCCGCGATCTAAGTTCGGAAGAGTTTCCATTTTCGGTGGGTGCCGCATTACTCGGTGCCGGATTTCCTACCCTCGCTGAAGACCGTGTTTTAACCATTGTTGATGAGCGACCATCTCATGTCAACTGAAATTCAGCCGTCCCAACGGACGTAAATCTATCAAACTTCAACTACACAAACTTAGGGATTTCTGGAAAATTTCTTCTGGAAAAATCTGCACGGCTGTCTCCTTATTTCTCTTATGCTAAGCAGCGAATTTAGATGAAAGGGATAGGGCTCTAGTGACATCTGCAATTGAATAATTACTTAAAGTCATCAATGGTTAAAACATGTCTTACAGCTTTAATACCACTAAACAAACCGCAAATCCTCAATGATGTTTACGATAATTTAGAACAATGTTGGTGGTCCCATTTTGATTATTTTGATAAATTATTCCACTGCAGCTGTGAAGGAGCTTGCTAAGGAGAAAAAGTACATTATAAGTTTGGAAATATGACCGGAAATGGCTTCAGGAAGACAGGAGCTAAAGGTAAGAGAAATAAGATGACTGTCCTGTCAATGAAATTTTCCAGAAGAGTTTACCATTAACAACAAGTTGCTCCAATACTCAGCCTGGACTGTGAGATAGGGCCATGCTGGACTGAGGCAGATCAGTGCCTTACAGCAATAAATGACTTCAAGTCTAGGTTAGCCCATATGCACACAAACAGACTAAATCTGTATGAGAGTAACTTGTAACAGTCAGATGGGATGGGAACAAGCTTAACATTAAATAAATAATCACACAATTATACATCAATAAAAAGAGAAATATGATGTAGTTTAGAGCTTTTTTGTTTTCCACAGCCCCTTAACAGCCAGTAGACAGACTGTGGACAGTGGCGACTAATTTTAGGACTCAACGGCTAGCAGCAAAAATTATGTATAGTGTACTATTTTATTTATTTATTTGTCTTATTAAACAAAAACTGTACAGTTTGCAAGCAGTTAATTACATTTTAATTGGTCATAATATTTTCAATATAATTTACTTATTATTGGACAACAGCCACTTATACTTTTGCTCAAAGGTTAAATGGAAGAGATCCCTAATAGGGATAAGTTTGCCTTTGTACATGTGTTCTTTATATTTTTTGAAGTTTTGTGTACAATAAAGTGTTTACATACATACTTATAAAAACTTAAACCAATATAAAATGCAATGCATAAATAATATGTCTGTTATTGCAATATATGTATAGGATTATCATTACTTTTTTGATGAGTGGGAAACCCAAAATTTTATGAATCATAGACATAATTATTCATTAGTAAAGCTATAAAATTTTAAAATTTTTGATAACAAACAGGCATAACTAAATATACTACATTATTCGGGGCTTTTTTTTATAATAGGTGATGGCTGCGGCGTCATCATGCTATTAATAATATTCCAAGAAGTACTGGAGTAATGAGATAAAAAAAAACACCTGTTATGTTAAAACTGCGAAGCCGGGAGCCAAGTTATATAGGTTTAACTATTAAAGTGATATTATTTTGAACCATTGAATTATTTCTAAATATCATAATTTAATTTCAGTGTGTAGTGACCCTAACTGTTCACGTTGCCCTGCATATTACATAGAATTCCTCCCGCCACGAAAATGACAAACTTCGAAAAAGACCGGCATCATACACCAGAAAAATAAATATGGAATGATAATAATTGTTAGTAATTAAATAAACAAACATGGTAATATTTAATAAAAGCAGCTTTTTAGGAAAAACGTTTACGGAACCCAAACAATATGGATGTCAGGTGTTCAAAATAATGTTACTCACCATGATATCGCGTTACCGTAATCGTAATATCTACTCATATTAACTATAAGTTATAAAAATTACACTGACATTTAGAAACACTTATTTAAACTATTTACGAGTATCTTACAAAACGCCACACTATTTGACGCCTGCTGCATTATTCAGCCGCCACGTTGGACATAGACTAACATTTTACTTTTTAAATTACATCTATTTAAACCTTTACATGCATATTAGAGATCCGTTTGTTTCAAAAGTCAGCGAAAAAGTGTAATATAATAGCAAAACTGTTGATACAAAACTACTCATACTTATATTTTAGTTATAATGTTACACAGCGATAGCGGGTACTATATTCAACGAATTTTCACAAACTGGTGAGGTGAGAGGTTTGATAGCAAACGTAAAGCTACAAGACATGGACCGTAAAATGAAGCACAGACAAGATAGAAAACTATGCATCACATCCGGATCCTTTTTGCTAGGGTTGTCCAAAAACCAATTTATGCGTTCGGATACATTATTACGAATAAAGAAAAAATATTAAATACTAGGAGACGCCCGCAACTTCGTCCACGTATTTTTATTTTCTTTACCGTTGACGGGTAATAAGTATCCCATTACCATCTTTGAATGTCCAGCTATCCCTGTACCAATATTGGTTAAAATTCGACCAGTCGTTTCGCCGTGATGAGAGGACAAATGGAAATTATGACCAACAGATGGCGCCAGACTGGCAGGGAGGGAGCCGCGCACCCATACAAAACAAATGACGATCGTGTATCACGCTATTTTTTTTTCCTGAAATCATAACCCATGAGTTTCCATAGAAAACTGATGTTTAATACAAATCTAGAATTTTATAATAGTATAGATTATCTTTACCGACAAAGATAACTTAAATATTATACCAATGAAAGTAATACATTACATACATGACAAAGTATGCAGAAGTAAATCACAAGATTTTTCTACTGCACGGCGATCTAATATCTAATCTAATTAAACTTCGTTAGTGCTAAAAATAAAAGGATATCAATCTGAGACAACCATCTCCACCACTGCGTCCACGTGTTTTTTTTTCTCACTTTAACCTAGTCGGGTTAGCTATCCCTGAACCAAAATTGGTTAAAATCCATCCAGCCATGTCGACGTGATGAGACGACAAAGAAGAAGTCCTGTATCGCGCTGCTAAGATATTCCCAATGGTATTATCAATACAATTTTAGATTTTTGTAGTAGTACTAGAACGTCTAGAACGTGCCTGTGCCCGCAACTTCGTACGCGTATTTCTGTTTCTTTTTGATAGTCGGGTAAAAGGTATCCTATAGCCATCATTGGATGTCCACTTATCCAACTATTCCTGTACCAAAATTAGATATTAAGCCGTCTACCCATTGCGAGATGAGAGTACAAAGAAAATTTTACCGATTTATTTTCTAAAATAATGACCCTCACCATAGGAAACTGATATGATATGATATGCCCAGTTGCCGCCTAATTAAATAAAATAATATTCTTGCGACTCAGTGGTGCGTGTTTCCGAATCTTGCATTCGAAACCGCTTTATAAAATGAGCAAGCGCTTCATGAAGCGCCTTAATTTTCTCCATTCAATAAAATACTGTAAAAGGTTCGTTTCACACACTCATTATTGTCATGATATCATTTCAACATGTTTAAAAAACTTTATGATAACGATATTTTCATAATAGATTTGCCATAAACATAATATGATTAAAACAGGTATCATAATTATGTTTCGGAACGGGTTTAAGAGGAAGCTATTCATTTAACTGAGTGTACACACTCGCCGAGACAAAGACGAACTCACATCTGTCCTCTTTTTTATGATGCAAGTAAGAACAGGATGACACGTGTATTTCACCCCATCTCAAAAAGTGTGTGTAATGACATGAGTTCATACGTCACTACCGTTTCCTAGTCATTTATGCTGTACTACTTCCTTTATCTTATCGATATCGACGACAAATAATCTAATAATAGAAATGCGTTTATCGATTTCCTTAAGTGGCCCGATAATGAAGGATATTAATTGGTATTTTTTATAAGTTATTGCATAATTGCATATTTTGGACATCTACATACACATGAGAAATATGACATACTCAAGCTTAGGGTAAAGTAGAAGGGAAAAGGGGAAGAGGAAGAAAGAGGATTACTTGTTCGATAAAAATACTAACTTCAACAGAAAGGACTTAGCAAAGGTCGCCGCCGACACCTGTTAGGATACGGCAGAAAAAGAAGACCACCGATAACCTTATCGGTGGACAGCACGACAATGTCATCTTGGGCCGGGCTTAGCCCCAAGGATATATATATGGAGATTTTATCCTTCCTGTGCTGAGGCGCTATCAGAAAATCGAAATTCGAATCTCTCTCCCCTTCAGTAAACAAATATTCGAATTAGCGGGCCGACAACACTCGAATTTGTATCTTTGAAGTTACTCTAACCACACTCTAACCCTTCACCTTACCAACATTACCTTCTGGTAAGGCCAGAAAGGACAGACAGACAGACAGACAGACAGACAGACAGACAGACAGACAGACAGACAGACAGACAGACAGACAGACAGACAGACAGACAGACAGACAGACAGACAGACAGACAGACAGACAGACAGACAGACAGACAGACAGACAGACAGACAGACAGACAGACAGACAGACAGACAGACAGACAGACAGACAGACAGACAGACAGACAGACAGACAGACAGACAGACAGACAGACAGACAGACAGACAGACAGACAGACAGACAGACAGACAGACAGACAGACAGACAGACAGACAGACAGACAGACAGACAGACAGACAGACAGACAGACAGACAGACAGACAGACAGACAGACAGACAGACAGACAGACAGACAGACAGACAGACAGACAGACAGACAGACAGACAGACAGACAGACAGACAGACAGACAGACAGACAGACAGACAGACAGACAGACAGACAGACAGACAGACAGACAGACAGACAGACAGACAGACAGACAGACAGACAGACAGACAGACAGACAGACAGACAGACAGACAGACAGACAGACAGACAGACAGACAGACAGACAGACAGACAGACAGACAGACAGACAGACAGACAGACAGACAGACAGACAGACAGACAGACAGACAGACAGACAGACAGACAGACAGACAGACAGACAGACAGACAGACAGACAGACAGACAGACAGACAGACAGACAGACAGACAGACAGACAGACAGACAGACAGACAGACAGACAGACAGACAGACAGACAGACAGACAGACAGACAGACAGACAGACAGACAGACAGACAGACAGACAGACAGACAGACAGACAGACAGACAGACAGACAGACAGACAGACAGACAGACAGACAGACAGACAGACAGACAGACAGACAGACAGACAGACAGACAGACAGACAGACAGACAGACAGACAGACAGACAGACAGACAGACAGACAGACAGACAGACAGACAGACAGACAGACAGACAGACAGACAGACAGACAGACAGACAGACAGACAGACAGACAGACAGACAGACAGACAGACAGACAGACAGACAGACAGACAGACAGACAGACAGACAGACAGACAGACAGACAGACAGACAGACAGACAGACAGACAGACAGACAGACAGACAGACAGACAGACAGACAGACAGACAGACAGACAGACAGACAGACAGACAGACAGACAGACAGACAGACAGACAGACAGACAGACAGACAGACAGACAGACAGACAGACAGACAGACAGACAGACAGACAGACAGACAGACAGACAGACAGACAGACAGACAGACAGACAGACAGACAGACAGACAGACAGACAGACAGACAGACAGACAGACAGACAGACAGACAGACAGACAGACAGACAGACAGACAGACAGACAGACAGACAGACAGACAGACAGACAGACAGACAGACAGACAGACAGACAGACAGACAGACAGACAGACAGACAGACAGACAGACAGACAGACAGACAGACAGACAGACAGACAGACAGACAGACAGACAGACAGACAGACAGACAGACAGACAGACAGACAGACAGACAGACAGACAGACAGACAGACAGACAGACAGACAGACAGACAGACAGACAGACAGACAGACAGACAGACAGACAGACAGACAGACAGACAGACAGACAGACAGACAGACAGACAGACAGACAGACAGACAGACAGACAGACAGACAGACAGACAGACAGACAGACAGACAGACAGACAGACAGACAGACAGACAGACAGACAGACAGACAGACAGACAGACAGACAGACAGACAGACATGACGAATCTATAAGGGTTCCGTTTTTTGCCATTTGGCTACGGAACCCTAAAAACCGGCACGTTCTTCATATTTTTGCTCATAGGTATCTTCCTTTATAGTAGAGGATCCCGATATAGAACGACCTTCACCGAGATGTTTATTTGATGAAATGTATTTTATATTTAATTTAATATGTCAATAAATATATTGCATATGGGTTGCCTAATAAATTTTAGTCCAGGGTATGTTTTGTTAAAAATTAAATAAAAAAAATATATAAATATTTCACCGGTTTGATTATTAGATAAATTCATAATAAAATAATCTTAATTTTATTTAATTTCAATTCAATAATCAGACCGTTGCAAAATGCTAGTAGGTATAGATTTACCTGTTTACCTGGCTACCCGATAGTTGTGACGGGAAAAGAATAGGCCACCTAACGTTTGCATATTCTATGGGCTTCATAGGTACTTTCGATTGGTATAGAATTGATCTAATATTAATCAAACCGGTGAAATGTTTAAAAAAACAATATTAATAATTAAACCTCTTTTAAACCTACCCTGGACTAAAATTTGTTAGGCAACCCATATGCAAACAAACTTCTGGATTATATATGTTCGTTTAGGAGCATTTTTAACCGACTTCAAAAAAAGGAGGGGGTTCTCAGTTCGATTGTATGTTTTTTTTTTTTTTTTTTTTTTTTTTTTTTTTTTTTTTTTTTTTTTTTTATGTTTGTTACCTCATAACTCCGTCATTTATGAGTCGATTTGGAAAATTCGTTTTAGGTTCATGAATAGACATCTCAAGGTTGGTCCCATAAAATTTTGGTGAAGATCGGATGACGAGATCCATGAGGAATCGAAGGAATTCCTGAAATTTTATAGGCAGTCATAATATTTTTCATATATTTTCTAAAACTATTTAAGTATTTGCATATGGTAGTCATCATCTTCCAATGCTGAACTGATGATGGAAGGCACAACTCCTTAACGGTTAGGAGAGGAGATAATTAAAACGAGATGCATTCCTTCAAGACCTCCCTGATCACCCCGCCATAAGTATTTTATATGAATCACTAAAAAGCGAAAAAAAAAATTTTTAACAAAAAAAGAACCGACTTCAGTAAAACTAAAAATCCAAAAATAACCCGTTCAAGTACAGATTACATTTGACTCACCCTTTAATTACTAATTACCTTATCCTGGAAGTTATCGATAATACGCGCCAGATTGAGCGAAATGTCTTAATACAGTATGGCACTTAATTAATATGTGTAACGTTCGAAGTAAGTCACCGCACACCGCCCTTACTTACGTCATTACAAAATTATGAATTTTTGCTATAACTCAATAATAGGCTCGACCGATTTTATTCAATATACTTTTCATTGAAAGTACTTATAAGGCCTAATTTTCATGAATTTTCCCATAATTTTTTGACCCGTGGTTGAAAACTTAGAGGGACGCAATTTTTTTGATTTCCAGAGTGAATATTAACAAAACTGCTGACTTTATTTAGTTTTTATTTTACCGTTTAGTCGGCGTCATACATACACATACTCATACCAAACTTCAGCTTTCTAGTACAAATGAAGCCGCGGACAGACGGACAGACGGACATGGCGAAATTATAAGGGTTCCTATTGGACTACGGAACCCTAAGAAGATGCCGCGCATTTCATTTTTCGGCCTTTAATGATTTATGATACTTATATTATATAGACTTTATAATCTTGCACAACCTCATCGTGAACAACTTTTTAATTCGCGTCTGATAGTCATCACCTTCCTATGCTAAGCTGATGATGGAAGGTAATGTGATGAGGGTGCAGCTCAGTGGAAGTGCAGAACAAAGGATAGGACTTGGAAATTAATTTTATTATACTTCAGCTAACTATGATACAAGGTTTAAACACGAATGCCCGGCTCCGTTGATGTGTGCCAGAGACGGCCATAATTCTAAATATTTAAATATATTTTTAATATAAAATCTATATGCCAGCTCTGCTGTCAATTACCAAAAAAATCCTTACAGTATAACTCCTTAACGTTTAGGAGTTAGGGGATAATTCAAACGAGATGCATGCAAACAAGACCGCCCCGATCACCCCGCTATACGAGGGTGGTATGATAAGTAGTGAGCCTACCCATGAAAAAAAAAATTGTTATTTATTATTTTTATTTTTCAACGTAGTCCCCTTTCAAATTTATGCACTTTTCCCAACGCGTCTCCAACTTATTTAAGCCCTCCAAAAAATATGTCTTCGGAAACTCGGCAAAATACTCATCCGTGGCCTCTATGACCTCTTCATTTGACATGAAGCGTTTGCCTCCGAGCCAAGATGTCATGTTTCGGAACAAGAAGAAATCGCACGGAGCCAAGTCCGGGAAATAAGGCGCGTGCGGCAGTATTTTGTAACCCATTTGATCCAGTTTGGCCTTGACGATGTTTGATGAATGGGCCGGGCCGGAGCATTATGCTGGTGAAACCGCACTTTTTTGCGGGCTAAACGGGGCCGTTTTTTTTAAATTATCTATCGAATCGTGATAACAAATCAGAGTAATATGGCCCCGTGATTGTTCTTCCTTTCGCTAAATAATCTTGTGAATAATTCCTTGCGAATCCCAAAATATGGTCGCCATCACCTTCCCAGCCAACGGACCCGTTTTTGCTTTTTTTGGAGCACTTTCGCCGGGACAAGTCCACTGCTTCGACTGTTGTTTTGTTTCTGGAGTATAGTGGTGGATCCACGTTTCGTCCACGGTAACGTAACGCATATACAGAAGTCCTTCGGATTACGCTTTAATAGTGCCAAACACTCTGGAAGTAGCCACACGATTCTGCTTGTTTTCTTCACTTAGCAAACGCGGTAGGTACCCATCGGGCTTATAGCTTGCTCATGCCCAAATGTTTATGAACGATATTTTGTACACGCTCCAGTGACAAGCTGCAATCCTCAGCTACCTCCCTTAATTTCAGTCTACGATAGTTCATCAATATATCACAGACTTTTTTGACGGTTTCCTCCGTGGTAACTTCATTTGGACGTCCTGGGCGGGCTTCATCAAACACAGATGCTCTTCCATTTCTGAACTCATTATACCACCGCTTAATGTGGCAATCGAAGGCGACGCATTGCCATACAGGCTATCTAAGTCGTTTTTTATTACATCACGCGTTTTTCCCTTCAAAAACAGGAAACGAATCACTGACCGATGTTGTTCTTTTTCCATTTTATACAAAGACTGCCACTTTCTACAGTTTAAAAAGCTATAATTCATGAAGTAATTGACGGAATCATTTGAAACTGTCAATTTTCCCGCGTCCAAGATGGCGGCTCTGAGTAAAGACATTTTTAATATTCAGCCATACCGCATTGCTTCAAGGCTCATTACTTATCATACCACCCTCGTATGTATTTTATTTGAATCACTAAAAGCAAAAAAGAAAAAAAAAACCGGCCAAGTGCGAGTCGGACTCGCGCACCGAGGGTTCCGTACAAACACTTTCCATCCCTAAGTGGTTAAGTTAAGTTTGCACCTGGTATGTATAGCGCCCCATATAAATTAGGTGCAAAGTTAGGTATTAAAAAAAGTACTTACTAGATCTCGTTCAAAACAATTTTCGTTGGTAGTTTTTATAGTAATGTACATCATATGTTTTTTTTAGATTTTTAATTTTCTTATTTTAGAAGTTAGAGGGGGGGGGACCAACTTTTTTCCACTTTGGAGGCGTCTGTCACGCAAACTATTCGGTTTAGAAAAAAAATGTTTTAGAAACCTCGATATCATTTTTGAAGACCTATCCATAGATACCCCACACGTATGTGTTTGATGAAAAAAAATTTTTTGAGTGTCTGTTCTAAGTATGGGGAGCCCCCAATATTTATTATTTATATTTTATTTTTGCATCAAAATCTTAATGCGGTTCACAGAATACATCTACCTACCAAGTTTCAACAGTATAGCTCTTATAGTTTCGGAAAAAAATGGCTGTGACATACGGACGGACAGACAGACGGACAGACGGACAGACGGACAGACGGACAGACAGACATGACGAATCTATAAGGGTTCCGTTTTTTGCCATTTGGCTACGGAACCCTAAAAACCGACTTCAAGAAAAATTTAAAAGCCAAAAATAACCCGGTCATGTACAGATTACATTTGAATTATCTTTTGAAGTCGGTGCCAAACCTCACGTAAACTTCATAATCAACCAAAAATAGGTACTCGTAAATACCAAATGCAGGTAATCATTAAAGGCTTCAAGCGCGGCATCTGTTTTTATTAGGGTTCCGTAGCCAAATGGCAAAAAACGGAACCCTTATAGATTCGTCATGTCTGTCTGTCCGTCTGTCCGTCTGTCCGTCTGTCCGTCTGTCTGTCCGTCCGTATGTCACAGCCATTTTTTTCCGAAACTATAAGAGCTATACTGTTGAAACTTGGTAAGTAGATGTATTCTGTGAACCGCATTAAGATTTTGATGCAAAAATAGAAAAATAATAATAAATATTGGGGGCTCCCCATACTTAGAACTGAAACTCAAAAATTTTTTTTTCATCTAACACATACGTGTGGGGTATCTATGGATAGGTCTTCAAAAATGATATCGAGGTTTCTAAAATATTTTTTTTCTAAACCGTATAGTTTGCGTGACAGACGCTGCCAAAGTGGAAAAAAGTTGGCCCCCCCCCTCTAACTTCTAAAATAAGAAAATGAAAAATCTAAAAAAAACATATGATGTACATTACTATAAAAACTACCAACGAAAATTGTTTTGAACGAGATCTAGTAAGTAGTTTTTTTAATACCTAACTTTGCACCTAATTTATATGGGGCGCTATACATACCAGGTGCAAACTTAACTTAACCACTTAGGGATGGAAAGTGTTTGTACGGAACCCTCGGTGCGCGAGTCCGACTCGCACTTGGCCGGTTTTAATAGTAATAATTGAGTGGTTTGTCACCGAATTCAAAAGGTGATTCAAATGTAATCTGTAGGTACATGAACTGAAGGTTTTTTTGAAGTCGTTTTTTTTTTTAACTCGGTTAATTCAATTTTTTTGTTTCATACAAATATTAATTAAAATTATAAATTTAGCGGGGAGAAAGAACCGCCGAAAGAAAACTCCGAGACTACCTTATTTATTATTAGGATATAATAAATAATTAATATACGCGATATAATGTGTGAGAATTGCGGAAACAGGAGTTAGTGTGGGAGAAGTCAGAAACTATAAGAGATACCTACCTACACCTACCTAGGGAAATCTGTTCGAACCATGGCGGCGGTTTTAGATTTAATAAAAAAAAACTGCATTTTTTTTTATAAATCTCATACTGTAGCGGGGGTGCGTACGGGAGAGCAGAGAAACTTCGACTTCGACTTAAGGTCACTTGAGCAACGTATATTAAGAAAAAAAAGTGTGTGTGTCAGCTCCGACGCACGACTGGAGTTTACTCTTCAGGCCAGGCGCGCACCACGATTTTTTTTAGTCGCGCGATAATTTTGTCGCAGAAATAAGCTTACTTATGGGTTTATGAAAATCGTGGTGCGCGCACTCTCATATAAATAAACCCATAGACGCTGACGGAACAATTCTACGGGTATGGCTACGCCGGGATTAAGAGCCGTCCAGGCCGTCAAAGCATCGGAGGCGTAAGGAATGATAGCCTTGTCACCATCAAAAGATAAAATTTGAGTGACAAGGTCCACCACCCCACACGCCGAAGCCAGGAAGGCCGGGAGGCTCACATCTCGCGCGCGACGCGCGCGCCCAAATCACCAGTTCGAATCGGCAGAGAAACCTGGTCCCATTGACCTTGGTTAAGGGAGACGTTCAGCACCTTTTCCAAACTCTCCTTCAACACGAAGTCAAAGGAGTCTGTCTGGACAGGGTGCAGCCAGGCTGGCACGGTGCACAAGAAATATGTCAGCTTAGGCACGGCAAAGCAAACTCGCAACATAACGAGGGCTACGTGAGCCGAAAGTTCATTCAACCTCTGCGCAGCCATCAGCAGAAGCAGCTTTCTCTCCTCGAAGGCTTCAGGAATGGCTTCTGGGAATATTGGGGACCCCAAGAGGGTGAAAGATCTCGCCGACAACACTTTCAGTCCGGGGAGCAGAGCACTGAATAAGGGGAAAGAATCGTGTGAGTTGGTACTGCAGGGGAAAAATTCGCATTTGCTGAAATTAATATCTAAACCCAGAGCTTTTAAACGAGGCAGGAGCATGAGCAAGTCTTGTTCCATTTCTTCAGGTTTACCACCTAGGGTACCGTCATCTAGGTACCAGATATTCAATGGGGATTTAACCTCTGAAATTACCTTTTGTATGGCCAGACAGAAAACTAAAGGGCCTAGCGGATCCCCCTGCTGTGCACCAACTTGGGAAAGAACAAGAGGACCATTGTAGAAAAGATTAGAAGTGGAAGAATATACTTGGAAAATGAAGGGGTAGAGTGATGGCACTTTATCCTTCACTTCGGACAGTAAAACATCACGCTCCACTGAGTTAAACGCGTTTTTTAAATCAATTTTAATTAATAATAATAATAATGAAATAATGAACTTTATTCTGCAAGTAGGCCACAAGGGCACTTTTACATGTCTGAGTCTACCGGCATTTCACAAGAGGAGACCACTGTTGAGAAAAAACGCCGAAAGAAACTCAACAGTCAGTCATTTTTTCAGAAAGCATAAGTACTTAACTATTACAATGATATGAACTTAACTATACGTATTAAAACGGATTCTAAGTTTTTGCTATCTACCGAAAAAGCCCGCGTAGCGTCAATTGCAGCCTCGCAGCCCAATCTTGTGCCAAACCCTAATTGGCAAGGTTGCAGATAAGCTGCCATTTCTTCTCTCACTGCACGGCATCCTAGCTTTGCCGTTAAGCGGCGGAAAGCGCTGCCTATGGCAATGGGTCCTATACCACCGTCTTTTTTTGACAGCGCACATAAGGAAGCACCATAAATATAGGAGCAAACTTCAGGGTTTAATTGACCACTGAGCAAAAAATTACAAAGCTTGGCCAGATGTTCCAGGAGCCGAAAATCGGCGTCTCCCGCAGATGCAGACGTAAGCTCCTTAAGATGAACAGGGCGGATACCATCCAAACCGGCGGCCGAACTATTGTTGAAAGAGCTGAGTGCCTGCACCACTTCCTCCGGCTTAACAGTTAAGGCAGAAATAGATATGTCAGGTTCCGGTAGAAGTACCAGCGGCCGGGACGGGGCTGGATGCTTCGACTGCAGCGTAGCTAAAGTCTCAGGGCTCGACGGCGCCACGCCCTCATCCGACATAAGCACTCGCTCTGCACCTGAGATCCCCTTCATGTACTTTACGCTCAATTGTCTTCAGTATGGAGTGTGATCTCAAAGGCGTGGTCTCTGCACCGATGTTCCCACTGATATCAAAAGAAGCAGAGTTAATATTTCTCTTAACTTTCGTTGTTTAATTGCCCGTGGCCGACGCTTCAGGCGATTTGAGTGCAGAATAGGCAAAAGACAGTAAACTAAACCATTCGAGAGTGCCATTGGAGTCGATACACTTATCAAGTCGATACACTTATTGTTCTTGTCTGATGTTCCGTGCCTAGATCCGAAGAAGCCAGGGACTGGAGATAGACGCCGTGATGCTAATGCTAATCACATCGATATTGAGTCAGTATCGATGTGTGAGGTTGAGGCAGCAATAAAGCTACTAAAGTCCAACTGCTCGGTAGGACCAGACAATATACCGGCATATATTGTAAAAGGATGTGCCGATAGTTTAAAAATCCCTATACATTATATTTTCAACTTGGCACTGAAATCTGGAGTTTACCCTCGTCGCTGGAAGGTGTCCAGAGTAAGGCCGATCCCAAAAGGAGGGGACACCTCTGCGGTAGAAAACTACAGACCCATAGCCGTTCTTCCCACGCTTGCCAAGTTGTTTGAATCCATACTCCACCGAACCCTATCAGCACAAGTAAGGCCGTTCTTAAGTGATGCTCAACATGGTTTTAGACCTAATCGCTCCGTAAGCACGAACCTTCTTATCTTGATAGATATTATCTCTGAGCATCTTGATAGGGGTGCCCAGGTTGATGTCATTTATTTTGACTTCAGGAAAGCTTTCGATCGCGTAGATAATGATTTGTTGCTGGAGAAACTGGACCAAATTGGCTTCTCTCCCAGGCTACTGTCCTTCTTCGCAAGCTATCTACGTGATCGGCAGCAATATGTCCGACATGGATGCTTCGTCTCGGCCCCCTATCATACTCGATCTGGTGTTAGTCAGGGCTCCATATTAGGACCTTTTTTGTTCGGAATTATGATAAATGACCTTCAGTCCGTTCTCAGGTCATCTCAATGCCTCCTCTACGCTGATGACTTAAAGTTAGTGCGCAGAGTGGAGACGAAAACGGATTCGGATTCATTACAGGATGATATCAACTTGGTCTTTCGGTGGAGTATGGATAACAAGCTTCTTTTCAACTCAGCCAAGTGTTGCGTTTGTAGTTTCAGTCGAGCGCGTACTCCAATACTTGCGCAATATGTTTTAGGGTCTGAGCTCATAAGCCGTGTGTCTTCAGTTAAGGATCTTGGTGTGGTCTTCGATACGCGTCTCACATTTCATGAGCACATATCGATACTTGCAGCTGACTGCTATCGAAGACTAGGCTTTGTCATTCGTAACTTGCGTGACTTTAATGACCCTTTAGCGATCAAGCTAGTCTATAACGCCCTGGTCAGAAGCAAGCTGGAAACTTCGTCGATTGTGTGGCTCCCATACGAATCAACATATGCTTTACTACTGGAAAAAGTACAAAAAGCCTTTCTCAGGTTTTTATATAAAAAAATGTATGGGTACTACCCGTTCATGTACCCAACCAAATATCTTCTGGGAACACTCGGCTACAACTCACTAGAGGTTAGGCGAAAGTTTTGTTTGCTGACTACCGCATGTCGAATCCTGCGCGGCAAGTCCGACTGTCCTGAGCTTGTAGGCCGCCTCGTGCGACTGTTTGTTCCTGACGTCCCTAGGATAGCTCTCAGACCGCGGCAGCGCGATCTCTTGATGGCGCCGGCGGCGCGTACTGTGTCTCGCAAAAATTCCCCACTTGTTCGTGCTCTTGTGCTACTCAATGCGTTCCTGACATCAGCACCGGAGTGTGATTTGTTTGCGTGGCGATGGGCGGTTGTGTGCACTGAATGTTTGAGATTTTGTGAGGAATTGGATGATCGATGATAATTGTTATTATTATTATTTGTTTGTGTTGCTGTTTTTTTTTTTTATGTTTATGTTGGTTTTTCTATGATAATGTTGTACTAATAATGTAAGTTTCATGGCGCATTAGTTAAGAAACTGTAATGTCATGTAAACGTGTTTTTAATAAAATAAAAAAATAAAATAAAAATCAATGAGGTCGCTCAATTTGGCCGCTGCCAAGTTTCGCGCCCCTTTGGGGATATGCCATAACACACGTACTGACTGCTTTAACGTAGCTAGATCACCAAAATCTAGATGAATGGGGTTGTTACCATGAGCTTGCTGTGAAACCGACAGTCTAGGGTTGGAGGGGATGACTTGGGGAAAATGTTTATGCATGTGCCCTATATGCACTTTAAGTCCATGAGGGGTAAAAGTTTGAGTTGAGTTGGGACAATGGGGACAGCGCAAGGATGAAGAAGGATCACTCATATTTATAACTAACACTTACAAATAAAAGTAAAAATACAAGCAATTATAGTAAAAAAAGATACAATTTAAAAGCCAACATCAAAAACATAACAATTTCGATTTAAACTTCATAGCTTCTTGTCGGTCGGCAAGACTCCCGTCTAGAAAATGAATGGCTCGGTTGTGTTGGATCCTTGATTTATGTATGTATTTATCCTGGAAAGTTTCACGAAATCAAAACCATTCTGCGGCTGAATGCAGGAAAATGAGAGCAGTGGTGATGGAAAAGTATTCACGCCTTCTCTATTTCTAAGCTTAAAGCTGAGTCACAATTAAAGCGGTCTCTCTCTCTACAGCAAGACGTCTTCTTCGATCTTAGCACCATACAAGCACGGCTTAAACACCAAGAAAACACGGTCTTTGCATTGCACGTTATAAAAGTTGTAATCTTGGATATCACAAAAATTCGGTAGGTTTGTTTGGGAGCTGAAACGAACACGTATCTTTTAGCCGATTGTGTGACGGGCGCTATTGTTTCAAAAGCAGCACATTTTACCCGTTAAGCGTAGATTTGATTAAATTTTATTTTATTTATAAAATTTTGTTGACACTCGACATGAAGTTGACATTGACAATTTTATAGTTTGTTTATGTAAACATAATGGTAGTTTAAAAAGTCGTTTCTCAGTATACGATCGGGGTAAAAATACGACTTCTTAATTTAGCAGGTTATGCGTTAAGCGTTATAGACTAAGATCCCGATATAGAACGACCTTCACCGAGATGTTTATTTGATGAATGTATTTTATATTTAGTTTAATATGTCAATAAATATATTGCATATGGGTTGCCTAACAATTTTTAGTCCAGGGTATGTTTAGTAAAAAATAAAAATATATATTTTCTTAACATTTCACCGATTTGATTATTAGATAAATTCATAATTAAATAATCTTTAATTTTATTCAGTTTCAATTCAATAATCAGACCGTTGCAAAATGCTAGTAGGTATAGATTTACCTGTTTATACCTGGCTACCCGATAGTTGTGACGGGAAAAGAATAGGTAACCTAACGTTTGCATATTCTATGGGCTTTTCATACTTTCGATTGGTATAGAATTTATCTAATATTAATCAAACCGGTGAAATGTTTAAAACATTTTTTTTTTATTATTAATTAAACATACCCTGGACTAAAATTTGTTAGGCAACCCATATTGCAATATATTTATTGACATATTAAATTGATTATAAAATACATTTCATAAAATAAACATCTCGGTGAAGGTCATTTTATATCGGGATCTTAGCCTATAACGCGTAACGCATAACCTGCTAAATTAAGAAGTCGTATTTTTACTCCGATCGTATACTGAGATACGACTTTTTAAATTAGCACGGCAGATACGTTCGATTTTATACCCCATATTTTTCATACCCCGGGCTTATATTATATGAAAATCGATTCTTAAGGAGTAAACTCCAATAAACTCCAAAAACGTAACTATAACTACGTACAGGCTAATAAGTAGCGACGTGTTCCCCAGCCAGTTTTAGAATAAGAACGGAACTGGAGCGGAAGCACGTTTGCCGGCATTTACTAAATATAAGCGCGTAGTTCCACAAGGGAAGCAGGGGGCTATACGTAGTAAAGGTCGATTCCTAAGATTGTATACATACATCTTTTACTAGACGGACCACATGAAATCGGGAAAAATCTTGCCTGCGCGAAGTAGAAATGGTCGTTGCACGGAACAGCGACATCTACCAGGATCTTCAAGTGTTATTCTCCTTCCGCCTCCCTTCACTAGAGGGCGCGAGTAGTCCCGCTGTCGTGCTAAATGGGTTTAGGCGTGCAGTTCTTCTACTCCACGCGAGATGGCTGTAGTGGTACCCCGTTTTCTGGTTTTGGTTCGCTTCAATACATCATTTCATACATAACCCGGTCAAACCCGCTGTAAAGAACGTTACAATACGACATGCGATTACTTACAGAATTTTGACCAGGTTCTATTCCCGCTTATGTACCTATGAGATTTATAAAAAAAAAATGCAGTTTTTATTAAATCTAAAATCAACGCCATGGTTCCTAAGAACAGATTTCCCTATCTGTTATAGTTTTCGTTTTCTGCCTACTGACCCATTTCGATTGATCACCAGGTATATAAAACTCCGTATTGTTTACCATGTTGACAAATTAAGCCTAATAATACCAATCATTACAAACTGGTAATTCGCGTTCGTGTCAAAAGAATAATGACACTATTCAAGATATTAATACCTACATAATGTGGTTATACAGTAAGTGTTTACATCTACCTACATTAAATGTAATACTTAACCAAATAATAAATTTTAACAGGTGTTAAATTTAAAGTTAAAGTAGCATACATGATACATACCTTGGGTTTATCCAGCTCCTGTCGTATGGTGCTATTTTCCAGAGTTGCCTCTTTTTCTTCCTTTTATTTTTATTTGAGCACATTATAATTAATTATTTGTATCTTGAACTCGTCACCAAAATAACTGCAGCTGTAGGTATACATATATAATAAGTAGGTACGTTCGTTTTCTGTTGACAATTTGCAATGAGAAAAGGAATCTCGAATCTTACCCGCACCACACATGTAATCACAAAAGTACCCGGTTTAAGGTTTTTGATATGTCAGTATGTTACAATAAGAAGGTAGCCACAACTTCGTTCGCGTATTTTTTTCTTACCATAGTCGAATAAAAAGTATCCTATAACCATCTTTGGGGTGTCCAGTTATCCCTGTACTAAAATTGGTTAAAATCCGTCCACCCATTTGCGGTGTGATAAGAGGACAAATAAAATGTTATCAATAGATGGCGCTCTACGGTAGTGTTACGTTGCTGCATCGCGTTTTTAAGATTTTTCCTGAAGGAGTGACCCCTCTCCATAGAAAACTCATTTTCAATACAACTTTTGAATTGTATAATAGTATCGATAGATGGTCATCACAAATTTGTGATGATGATAACCATCTATCGAATATATGCGTATTTATACGAACCGGGCCCAGATTAAACGTACTTACATTCTTTGGATTAAACCGGAGTTCGAAATTCAAATTTCAAATCGTAGCATCTCGCTCTCCTTGTGAGTATTATATTCCTTGATCTCGCTTTTTCAAATGATACCGTAGTGACGGCACCATGCGGACTTGGCAGCAATGGCAGCGCTGCAATCATAATAATAGTAATATACTTGGTTAGATAATTGCCTGGCCTGGTTGGCTCCCACGATCATATTATATTTTACGTGATTTTACTTCGCAAAACAAGCGCCGAACAACTTCCCCGGCTTCACACTACTCGCGAAATTGTGCTACCGCGCTACGAGCGAATATGATAGTGAGGCACTGCAGAAACTCATACTTCTTCATACTTTGAGAGTAGTGTGAAGCCGAGATACAGTATCGAGCTGGAATAAGACTTTGTTTCTGAACGCTCTCCTATGCTCTCGTACTATGTCTATATGGTCTATGGTAAAACTGACAGATTGCTTGTCTTGTCATGTGTGTGTCAGTGAGTCTGTCAAACAAATGTGTCACACTCACAAAATCGCAGTTTTGATTTTGGGTTTTTAGTTGATTTTTCTCAAGTAAATAATAGTAGAGGTGTAAGAATTTTGGCTGTGAATGGGCACCGAACTCCGATGACTGTTCACAATAGAAATTCTTATTTGTTATGAGCAAAATTTTTTTGTACTATGTACTGTGCACATACCATGAATTTCAAGTAATAAGCTCTTTTTTGGCGTCTATTTAAAGTTACAGTGACGTGTTCTTCTTAGGTGAATTAAAATGAAGCGAGATATCTGTTAAATAATAGTGGTAATATATTTGAGTTTATTTATAGTATGTACGTTTGAAAACTGTGATGCAATATCAGGAAGCACATTAGATTTTAATGCTTGTTCCTTCAACTAACAACCATCATGAAGAAAAAAGTCTAAAATTAATAGACTAAAAGTACGTACGGCGTAACAGTTGAATAGTTTTAGTATTCTTAAACTGTTCTCTTCTCAAATATGATACCGAACTCAAGTGTGGTTTAAGTGTGGACAAACAAATACTTGAGAGAAGTATTAAGATTTGAGTGGGCTAAATACTTCATGCTGTGAGTAGGAGCACTCTGCAGTGTCATGACAAAGTATATACAATTAATACATTTAATTACTGTTCTATTAAGGTATCAACAATGTGCTTAATTTGTTTGAAGAGTGTTATTCTATTATAAGATGAGCTTAAGTTCTGCTATTTACTATTACATTTTTAGTAAATATCTATTTCTATTTAGGTTAGATTTCCCTAGAATGTTCTGGTAATTTGTGGATCTGTGTTGCGGATAAATCTGATTTGGAATATGGAAGTTTTTCGTTTGTTCATTTGCATATTTTTAATGTTTGAAATTCATGCTATGTGTACTGTTGAAAAATAACAAAAAATGGATGAGTATTTAATATTTACTAAGCATTTCAAATTTGATTTAATTGTATTTGAAATAGATCTTTTTTGTGATTTGCATTGTAGCTAACATTATTATTTGTGTTTTTTCTAGCCAAGAATGCAAACATACTGACAAACTTATAAACCATGGATGGTAAAGTTAAATGAACCTAATGGAAATGAATGGACCAAATTTAACACATGTCAGTGGACGTGTGAAGATGCCAAGTCATCTTCATGATAACCTACCAACATAATTTGCGAATATCAAGTCATGTTGGCCCTGAGACTGTACAGATGTCCAAAGGGAGGGAAATGTAATCACTGATATAGTTACACATACTTATTAAACACTGCAATATATCAACTTCATGAGAGTTAGTTGCTCAATGCTGCAAAGTCCATTCATAATACAGTAACTTTCATGAAAGTGACACAGGCAATGCTTGAAATAAAATATATTAAATAAACACGTGATATTTTATTAGTAGATCAGTATTAACTATAATTTTTAGTTGATTTGTTTAACTTTAAATATATTTGATTATATCTTTACAGATTTCCAGCAAGTCTTCAAATCTGAAGTTTCAGAGAACTATCCAGTTTTAGATTAGAGTGTTACAGTGTCAATGGCTAACCGGAATACTGACAGTCACAAGAGAAAATCCCTTGACACATTCAGACATGTAGAACCAAAAACATCGAAAAGCAAGAAGAGACATTCCAAGAGTGATTATCGAATGAAACATCATGCAGAACCAACAACGCCACCACTCCCTGTCAGTTTAAGCACCATGGAAGAACTAATGAAACATAGAGAAACGTTACAAGCAGAACTAAATAAAATAGCAACAGGTTCTGAAGCACAATCCGAAAACATTCATAATTCTAAAACAAGTGACAAAACATGCATAAACCGTGAACATTATGATAAATCACGTAAAAAACGCAACAGTGAATGTTTGGATAATGATTCAAGCAGTAAACGTAAAAAAGATCGTAAACCATCAGATACTTCCCCTCATCATTTTGATGAAAATTCAGAAGACGAGGAAAATATTATTGAAATCAGAAGAAAACAAAGAAAACAACTTATAGAAAAGCTAAAATCCAAACTTGAAACGAATCATGAAGAAAAAAACGTGAAAAGTGTTATTAAAAGTCATAAGAATATAAATGACCATGTAAACGATCAAACTAAGGACTCTGTAGTAAAACCAGTTAATAAAGCATCAACCGACATGTTTGCTGATATCGATGATTTTACGCCGCTTAATGTGCCTGCGGGGGTCACGAAAGACAACAACAATGACGACCCTCAGCTGACTGCGAATTGGGACGACCCTGATGGCTATTACAACATCAGAATCGGTGATTTGCTAAATAATAACAGGTACACGATCAAAGATACATACGGACAAGGGGTTTTCGCGAACGTAGTTCGTGCTCAAGATACCACTAAAGCTAACGCTGAAGTCGCTATAAAGATCACGAGAAATAACGATCTAATGAAGAAAACTGCTGTAAAAGAAATCGCGTTTTTGAAAGAAGTCAATGACGCAGATCCTGAAGATAAATATCATTGCGTGAAATTATTACGCCATTTTGTCCACAAGGGGCATCTTTGTCTTGTATTAGAACCTCTGCACATGGATATGCGTTGCATTATTAAAAAATATGGCAAGAATGGATTAAATTTAAAGGCACTGATTAGTTACAGTTGGCAATTGCTGCTAGCCCTAAGGCATCTAAAGAAGGTTGGCATAATTCACGCCGATGTAAAACCAGATAACATATTGGTGAATGAAAAGAAGAATCTTTTGAAACTGTGCGATTTCGGTTCGGCCGGTAAAACAGATGACACTGAGCCTACACCATACCTCGTGTCCAGGTTTTATAGAGCCCCCGAAATAATACTGGGAGTGACTTATTCCCATGGGGTGGATGTGTGGTCAGCAGCGTGTACCATCTACGAAATGGCTGTGGGAAAGATACTGTTTACTGGGGGCTCCAATAACAAGATGCTAAAATGTTTCATGGACGTAAAAGGAAAAATACCAAACAGGTTGGCGAGAAAAGGTAAATTCAAGGACCAACACTTCAATTACAATAATAATTTTCTTCTTCATAAAAAAGACGAACTTACTGGTAGAGAAAAAGTAGTGGAATTTAGTAGTATAAAAGTAACTCGTGATTTGACGAAAGAACTTGGACGATCAATAACCAATGAGAGAAAATTAAGCCAACTCAAAGAATTACTAGACAAAATGTTGACTCTAGACCCTGCCTTGAGAATAGCACCTACAGACGCCTTAAAACATATTTTTATACGAGAAGAATTAGAGAAATGACTATAAAGAAAAAAACCAATAATAATAAATTTTACATACACATTTGACCTAGTTTTATTTTGTTGTTGATGCCATGACTATGACCCATTTTCGTCTATAATATAAAATAGGTAGGTACTTCCAATAGTAAAATTTATTGCACTGAACCACAACTTTGTTCGTGGATTATAGGTAAATAGACGTAACTAAACCCTCTTTTTGCTTCAGCGTAATCGGTTACTTTTTGGTAACCGTAGGTTTTCTACCCCTACATCAAAGTTTCAGTTTCAGTTTTTTTGGCCATAATCCTACCAAAAGATGGCGTTACGGTAGGTACGTACGTAGTGCCAATTATACCCTCGTGGCGCCCCCGCGCCTTTTGAAAACCCAAAATAAACATGGCGACTCCAGCCCAGAACTATTTTAAACTAACTTTCAATTACTGCCCATACGCCTTTCAAGAGGTCATATTATTAAACTCTGTATAGATTTTTGAAAATTCGCGGTATAAAGAAATAATTTAATTTGATTTCTGAACGAAATATTAGGGAACAGTTTCCGGTATGCTACCATTGACTGTCACAACTGATAGATGCAATTTTTTGGAAAATGGACGGTGGCATGGTTGGCTCACGAGGACGTCGTAAGTAAATCGCTTTTTTTATAATAATCCGTGACTGTCGAGATGTTTTTATGCAAAAAGTTGCTGATGAATAAGTAATTCTTAAATTAAAATAATTGGTTTGAATTTTTAAAGCTGAAATTCTGCCAAAATCTTGGTTTGAAATAATATGTACTTTGTGAAGTCGGTTGGGCCGAAGCTAGTACTAAATATATCTTAATGTTTTTAGGTTTTTGCTTTGTGTTATGGAGGTTTATAAAATATTACAATTTACTTTAAAAAAATTATGTTTGGAGACCCCTATTATTTTTAAAAGACCTATTCAACGACACCCCACACACTAGTTGAAACAAAAAAAAATCACCCCCACTTTAGGTGTTCGAGAGGTACCCGAAAAAAAGTTTTTTTTAGTTTTTATTTTACCGTTATGTCGGCGTGATACATACACATACTCATGCCAAATTTCAGCTTTCTAGTACTAATGATCACGGAGCTAAGCCGCGGACGGACGGACAGACGGACATGGCGAAACTATAAGGGTTCCTAATAGTTGACTACGGAACCCTAAAAAATAATACTGTAATAGAAGTAAGTCATTTAGTTGAAAAATAATTGAAATAAACATAATAATCCTAAAAAAATATAATTTTACATAACTCAATAATTCCCTTTAATATAGTAATTGTGGCCCAGTGACCTTTATAAAGAACAAAAGGTAGACAAATCATTGAACTTCAAAACACATGCTAATATATTCATAATTATATCCTGAAAGTTCCACATCAAACCGGTAACTCTAACACATACAAATTTCAACTCAAAATCTTGGGCTGTTAGGACTATTACGATTATGTCCTATAAAGAGGACGGTCGGGTCATAGTTAAAGATTACAAAAAAATCGCGTGGGCGCCACTAGGATACTGTGTGTGTTGTGTTCGTCAGGGCAAAGGCAAAAGTATTTAATTTGACCGCTATTTTACAAGCTTTTATTTAGCTTGCATGGTATGTTTAAAGTATGTATGTTCGGGTGAAATCTTGCAACTCAATTTTGAAGCAGATATCGTCAACCGATTGAGCTGAAATTTTGCATACTTACTTTGATGACAATATAATAATATGGTATCATGGAGCTGATCTGATGATGGAGCCGGAAGGTGGCCATAGGAACTCTATAATAGAAAAAGCAATCCTTCCGAGCTTGGGCTCTTTAGAATCGTCTCAGTGAGCATCCAAAGAAAAGTACAGTCAGCTATAAAAGCTTGCCACTAAAATGTCATTTTTGACAGAAACTTATTCATTAAATATCGGACAACCTCACACAAATCCTTATATAGTCCAACGGTAACTACTAGTAGACTTGTGTTATGAACACTAGGCAAAGGTACATGCTTTATAGATAAATAGAAAACATCCAGGAACAAATATCTATTCTATTCTATTTTTTTTAAAATGGCAACCGGTCACAGGTAAGCGACCATTACTGCCAATGTCTCGTTGCCAATCGCACTCGGCGACTAGATAGAGGATTGATACCACGTTGTACGGTGAGTTGATAAAATCGTGCTTTTTGTAAAGTGATAGCGATTTACAAAAAACCACGCGGACTATCGGGCCTTGACCCAGGAAGGGCTATGTACGCTTCAAGTTGAATTCTTCATTAGCTATTCACACATTCGTTTGATCACTGCACAATACGCTATCAATACTACACATTGAACGACAAAAATGAATAAATAACGAACAACAAAACCTAAACGCATGCGGCCATCTTAAGTCACGGACCGGAAGTCGGAACAAATATCCGAGTTTATCACACAAATATTTGCCCTTGCCAGACGTCAGCTCTGCAGGCAGCTGCGCTACTACCGACAAACGTATTTTACTTAACTAATTAGATACCGAAATATATATCGCTCTTGCGGTCGACCGAGAAGTATAGTGGTCACTGGTCAATGCTGGTGCGGGCTCGATGCCGAAGGCCGTCTGCTGCTGGATGAAAGCCTATCCTTAAGATCCTTAGGGATAGACAAGTCCTGGTCCTAGGATCTTCATAGCGACCGGTCATGCAGTCGTTCAACTGTTTTCTGTGTGGATCAACTTTTTCTTGCTGTTATTCTGTCCCGTGACCCAAATTACGTGATAGTGATTAAACTTCTCAGAAAAGTGTTGATAATTTAATATTACTGGTATTGTCAGGAGATAGTCTACATAAGATGACTGCTTAAATTACAAAGCTTTTGCTAAATATAACCATGGAAAATCGTAGTTTTAAAAAGTGACCCAGGGGACATCACCCTGGCAAAGAGTGACAGAAAAAAAAATGATTGACCCTTCGGCAACTTAGTTGGAAATGACAAAACGGTTATAGCTGCTGCTAAGTTCTCTCTATACCCCGATAGCCGAATATTGATACCTAGAACTCTTTACAAAATGTGATACATTTCTAATAATATTTTACAAGGGGTTTTTTTGAAATATCAAATAGAGGGTCCCAGGGATCATCATTCGCCGACCGACCGGGGAAGGTCGGATAACTCCGAGCTATGTCGACAAATCCGGGCCTCTCTTGCAGATCACCTCATTTCTAATGCGATCTCACAATCTTAAAAGATAAAAAGGAAGGGAGGGGAATATAAATAAAAGAGTCATCTTTCGGCCTATACTCTTTATAAATCTCTCTTTGACAAATATTGTTTACTTACAATCTAAATAAAAGTGATTATCCCTGACCATAAAATTCTGACTGCGCAAAATATTACAACTCGCCATCTACTGCACCTACTCTAAATGAGCTTCCACGTTTCGTAATTATAATATTTATATGAATTAACACCTCCATTATTTTTATAACTATTGACACAAAGGTAAATTATGAAAGAAAAATGGAATGTGATCCACTGCAACACTTGGGATCCTTCGTGTAAACGCACATCCTAGGGTTTGGCTAATGCGCATAAGTATTTTGAATACATGACGCAGAGGGCGCTCCAGTGGCGTAAAATTATGGAATCGAAGTTTTGGTGTGATTGACGTAACGATGTAATAGCTCAGTTGGGAGAACACTACGCCGGACACGTAAGGTCGCAGGTTCGAGTCCTGCTTACATTGCCGTCGGTCACACTACATTTTTCTTTCATAATTTACCTTTGTGTCAATATTTATAAAAATGTTGCATTTCCACATTAAAACAGCATCGATAATAATATTCTATTAATAAACCTCCGTTATTTTGCGCACATCAAATAAATCACCAACCTTAAGTCGTCTATGTCTGCCTAAAACAATAGATTCAATATTCGCGATTTTTAAACAGAAAAAAAATTAGAAAACTCAACAAAAATAAATTAGTAGGCATACCATCACAGTACAATATAAAACCAATAGGTATCAATCACAATACACGTTACAACACTATCTTAGCGAAAACTAAACTAAACATAAACAATTTACAATGGTCTACCCCCAAAATCGAAGTTCCTGTTATGCTGTCACTCTCGTTTTCTTGTTAAACAATATTTGAGCGAGCGAGACAGCTATACGAACTTCGATCTTCGGAGCAGGACCAGGGCATCACACATCTGCAGCGTAATTTATAAAACATTAACTGCGAATAACATTTTAATGTTTGTGGATTTTGCTGTATTCTACAAATGTTATGTGAGAATATGAATCGAAGGTTACTTAATTAATCTATGTTGCTATTACGTCAATATGACTCTAGCTAGGTTTAAATACTGGACCTTATGATATCTTAGGGTATGTAGTTAGAGGTAGATCCAGTGTTGCGACTTAAAAATAAGTTGTAACTCGGGAAAATTGCGTCTATAGAGGCAAGTGAGATTTTTGATGACATCATAGAACATGCAACACTTTAAAATTACCCCCGCTCTCTTTCTCTCTTTTATCCTGATACTGTCAATATTTAGGCAGGGAGTTTCTAATTTCTATGATATCAATAAAAGACGGACTTGTCTCCATGGACCCAATTGTCCCGACTGACCTGGATTCAAATCTACTAAACAATGTTAAATAGGCAATTCATTAAAGTCAAGATTAAGTGAAAATCGGTGGTCTTAGACAAAGAAAAAGCAGTACACTTAGTATGAAATATTCATATGAAGTGAGTATCAGTTTTTTGCTCTATACAAATATACTACCCTTTAGGTTGCTCTTGTGGTTTCAACTTACGGACGCCATATGGGTCAGGACCAAAAAGTTGGATGAAATTAAGTCGTAGTTAGCGAGGAATTAAAAACAATTGAAAAAGTTCCGTTGTGCGACAAAAAATAACGATACAATAAGGAACCTTAAAATAGAACATTAAGGTACGTTATTGAAAGGTTAATTCTCGTCGCACAATGGGACTGTGACACAATTATTGACTGAGTGAGTTAAGGTTGCAAACTTTTTGGTCTTCACCCATATCCCCATATCGTCACTACTTTGAATAAAAATATGCATCTTCATTTCACTCCAACGAAAAACGTAATAACTTATTACGCTAGTAGACACTTGTTATTCATTTATTGCCCGATTTTTTTCAAAGTATTGACGGTATGTTTTATAAAATTGATTAATAGTAGTTGTGGCGATTCGAGAGAATATTATACATATTTGAATGCTTTAATAATACATTACATACTTAGGGCGGTGAATTCGTGAATATGCGATCTGGGGCTTTACGAATTACCGCCGTGGTTTGTCTAAAGTTTTGCGTCTAGCCTTGGCCAGGAAATGAGATTTTCTACCCGCATAGCCAGCAGAAAATCCCGCTTAAGCCTAGTGACGTAAAATACTTAACATGGTTTTTACTGCCGCGCAGCCGTGTACGAAGAGTTCAGAAATTCTCAAGAGTTATTAAGTATGCTACCACCAGTTCACTATATAAGCATTTTGCTTTTGCCCTTTGTTTAAAGTTATAACAGACTTTCCACAGCACAATGAATAAGGAATGAATTTTCTTTTCTAACACCAATAATTTGTCATAAATACCATATCCCTCCGTCGTAACGTTTGTATGCCTCTTAAGTTTCAATTTCGACCATCTCGCATTCACTCTAGATATGTTACGAAAGAGGTAGTTGGGTAGTTGAAATGATATGAACACAAATCTATACTTACACAAAATTACTTAGTTAACTAACTTATTAGAACTTAATATTCTGTCGATTTTAGAAAGTAGAAGCTGTGTCAGATAGTTGAATAGTTATAAATTTCAATATTGTAGCAACATATTTTGGGGTTTTTATAGCTGCTGCAGTTGGACCATTTTGTCGCGATGTGCATCATATAAGTATAAGAAGTTTTTTATCACATATAACCAAACATCGGTAAAAGTGCAACAAACCGTATGGCTGTAATATTCCTACAGTTGCCGCCGTTAATATATCTTCATATATTGTTAATCTAGTCGCCTTCAACTATTTAAAGTCATGGGGCAAATTACGTTATGAGAGGCAAGTGCGTCTGTCAATCATATCAGAAAAATGCAACACTTTAAATGACGTCAACCCATGCCTAAAGTTTAGCACTATTAAAATTGAAAAAGAGAGCGAAAGTAGTATTTAACTATTGCGTTTCTATATCATCACGAGTGACCAGACGCACTTATCCGGACTGACTTTATTGACTTAGTTTGTCGCTAACCGAAAAACAGTTATCGATAGTTAAGTGATTAACTGAGCGCGAGGCTTTATGCTTAGCTGTCCCTGACAAAGAGCTCCATGCGAGTTCGAAACATGTCGGGCCGTTCCTGACAATTTTGATGTGAGTTTCAAACCGTTTATAATAATTATTAGAGATGTCTGACGAAAGTTTAAATATGATTATGACAGTTACCGATGTTTGTGCATAAATATAGTCAATAAAATCATTACACATTACACTTTGAGATTCTTTCTTTGACTTTTTTTAATATCAATTACATTTGGCAGACAAACAGATTGCGTGACATTAAAGTCCATTCGTTCGAACCATCTACAGGCACTAGTTTCAAGAAGGTTTCTACACTTTTACAGATCTCTTTTAATTCATACCTTAGGGCTTAATTATGTGTTACCTTAAATGAAAACAAAAAAGGAATGGTGCGCCACGGCCATAAAAGGTAGGTACCTACAGGCTGCAATATCACACTGATATTATAAAGGCGAAAGTTTGTGAGTGTGTTTATGCGTATGTTTGTTACTTTTTCACGCTCAAACGGCTGGACCAAATATGATAAATTTTGGTAGGAAGATAGCTGCCACCCTGCTTTGACACACAGGTTACTTTTTATCCCAAAAAAATGTAGTGTTCCCGTGGGATGAGCGGGTAACACCGCGCGGCGCAGCTAGTTGATAATAATAATATTGAGCTGGCGATGTTGTTTTGCACATTAATGACGACTCGACAACTGTTTAGTGGCCCAGTTTCGCACGACATCCAATAGGATCACCTGAGCAGATCACCCAGGTGATTCTAGTGGACAAAAATGTCCATTGAGATCACCCAGGTGGTCCTAATGGACGCCAAGTCCGAAACGATCACCTGGGTGATTTTATTGGACAGATTCATATCCAGTAGGATCACCCAGGGATCGTGCTGGACATGGCGTCCATTAGGATCACCTGGGTGATCTCACTGGACGTTTTCGTCCACTAGAATCACCTGGGTGATCCACTCAGGTGATCTTAATGGACATCGCGCAGTTTCGTGCCTCCTCCTTTCTTGTTTTCATTTAAGACTTTTAAGACCCGATTTTCATTTTGTTATATTTCTTTTATTCTTCCGATTTGAGTGAAAAATTGTAAGAACATAGTGTTCATTCATCCGTGGAAAGTATAAGTTCCCGAACCCCTATGTGTCCCAAAAAAAATGTATAAAAACTTCCACAAGTTACAAAATTTATTAAATTTCTTACACAGAAGGATAACTACTTACCAATAAGCACTAAAATCAGAAGAAGTAAGAAAAAATAAAAATCGGCTCTTAAACAAACATAGCAAGTTTTACCTTTGCCCCAATAAATATAATTACCTATTTAGATGTCAACATGCGACGTTTTCATCCAAAGGGGTGTTTAACACGTCCTTAAAGTAAGCGACAAAGTGGCCCCTTTTGATTGAAAATGTCCCGTATGACTGGTGAAGGGAAGTTATGCTAGCCGTTTTGTCCTAAGTCTATTTCAAAAAGCCAATTAGATTGAGAAATTGACATGATAGCTATCCTAACTTATTGGATGGAGTAGAATCAGAATCGAAGTGTGTCCACGATACACTAATCGCAAATTCGAAGCTCATTCCATCGTTATTCTATCGCCAGGTCATATGAAGTTCATTTATTCTGACTTGCCCCATGGTAATCAACTTTTTCACATCAAAATCTACTTATAAACGGGACTTTCTCGCGTTCAAAAAAGCATTTATTTAATTATTAATAACCTTGACGTTTCAATCGTTACGGCGAAATAAATTAACACCTTTTTGAATTTGATTAAGTTCCGTCTTGTCTATAATAAGGTATGAAAATCACGTAAGCACAAATTATTATACAATTCATACAAGGTTTCCTGTCAATAAAGTAACTACCCTTAATTTCGCAATGTATCCCAGGAGGAACACATTCTTAGAACATCTTTTTCTATTTTTTTTCGAGTCAGAATTTTTTGCTCTATTCTACCTTAACGAGGTTTGAACTAGCGACCTACGTAATTTTTTGCGAAATTAAGGGTTAAAAAATAATGGTGATTAGTTTACCCAAAATTTCATTTTGAATTAATTCGGGTTTGATCAGAAAAAATAGGGGAATATGTTTCAAGTTATTTATCTGTAATTTAGAATGCCTCGATTGTGATTTTGTTTTTTAACAGGCTTCAAAAAAATAAGGAGGTTCTGCGATTGACTGTAAGTTTTTGTTTGAAAGATTTCACTGTGATTGTTCTTAGGTACTTCTAATTCGAAACATTTTTGCACGTGCTTTTAAGATTTGTTCAGATAACTCATATAGTTGTATTACATAATAAAGGACTTTAGGTAGGGCGGTTTAGTTTCAGTATTTATATTTCCTTATAAGATAGAAGAACGATAGAATGCATAAAATAGAACATCACGCGACAAGGCAACAGTACGAGCAGAAAGATGTATTACAATACTCTTTCACTATGTCACAGCGTGTTTACATAATATTACAATCCTTAAGCTGCTAACTATTATCTAGTGTCAGTTATGGATGGATCCATTAATATAAATAAGTATAGTACATTCGAGAACAAAAAAAAATAGGATTATGGAGTTAATAGTGACAATAAATAAGAAAATATACATGTGTTTAGAAAAGCTGTATCAATGGAGGGCGTTACTATCCGCGGCCATTTTCGATCCAACCATAGACTAATGAATTAAGATAAATGCCAATAACACCCCGTTCATCCGACCTGTAATCAATTTAACAAAGTAGTTACAAATTACAAGCGGATGTCCCTTTTCAACTTCTTATATTAGGAAGAGACTTGTAATTTGCAACTTGTTGCTTTGTGAAATGGGTCACAGGTGAACATTGGAATGTGACTTGTATAATGGGGGCTTGAGGCAATAGGAAACTGGACCTATGCCACTAGCACAAAAATGTTGTATTTTTTATTGAGTTTTCAGCTAAGTTTTATTAAATGAATAATAGAAATTTCATGAACAGACAAAAACGCCGTCCGCCATTTTTGTCTTTAGCTTATCTGTGGTGTGACGTAGGTGGTCCCGTAAATAAAAATGTATGTATGCAAATGTAGCAACGCGATCTACGCCCTTTTCGTCGGCCCGTATTTTTCATAAACAGTATCACTATTAACTCCGTACTCTGATATATGGTACACTTTGTGTAGAATTTCTATACAAAGCATACCTATTTTAATCCTGGCTATTCAGAAACGCTGTTAGAACAGTCTCGTCATTCGTTTGATCACTGGCTCAAGATATCACAAAAATAAATCATATTTACATAGGTCAATAATTAGAAAATAATGTTCAGAAACGGATCTATTAAGTAGCTATAACTAAATCGTTACACGGTTCTAAGTTATCACTAGTTAGTTAAAATAAAGACGTTGAAAACGAAGAATTTCGTACATTGACGCGCAATTATATTGCTGTCGCGCTCGCACAGGAGCCGTGACCGCAACAGCGATATAATTATGCGCCAGCAATAGAGATAGTTAATGTCGGGTCAATGTACGGAATTCTTCGTGCTTACCGTACTTACTTTAGTGTTTTCTTTGGATGTGATGCAATGTTTCAAGAGTACCTCGATCGTTATGTGGAGGGTGCGGGTTGGAAGGCGCCCGTCTCGATGGACTGGTTGGAGGCTATGGAGTCGGGGCTCTGCAGTGAGGCGCTGTACACGGGGTTCATGGGGGTGGTCCCGCCCGCTTCGAATAGTGTGCTGTCGTATACGCTGTTACTCTGCTGAAAATGATAAGCGTTTAAAGTTTGATAGGGAGGATTTCGCCCGTTGATAACAAAAATGGACTAAGTAACGATTTATTAATTTAGAGCAAAACTTGTATTACAGTATCGATGTAATAGCGAGTATTTTTTTAAATAAGTTGAAACTTCGATAGAAAGCGTAGTCCACTGATATTAAAAACGATATACGAAAATTATGACTATCGACCTCCCCTTTATTCTGAAACTGAATTAGATGATAGTGTATCAAAGCTATACCTATTTTCACGTAAAAAGAGTGAAGTCAAACTCATAGCGCTTTAGAAATTTATATTATTATAAGTATGCATAAAATTATTTGGCAATCCCATGATATCTGCTATTGTTGTTTGATTTTGGACATTGTTATGATGGGATCGCCAGATGTTCACAGTGCCCTTTTTACAATGATAATGGCAAGTTACTTGTGTTTGCACACACATATTTGCATTATTTTGCACCCAAGTAAGAATATCAAAGCGGTGATTATTCAAGCGTTTTAACCGCCTCATTACCGTGACCATTCTACTGACCGACCCCGTATGATCAAAAGCGCTATTGTATGTTGCCTAGTAGAAGACGCAGAATTTTAAAATTCTTATCAAAATAATTTTGATTGCTTCTTTACGTTGGCCAATATTGCGGTTACGGTAATGACGCGGTTAAAAAGCTCCGAATAATCACCCGAAATTTCTGATTTTTGTCAGATTTCAGTAACATTTTTAACGAATTCGAATAACTTTGCATGTACCTGATATATATAGTCGGAGTCGGTCTTAAGAGAGCTGAAGCTTTGCTGGTGCGGCAACGAGACCTGGTCGTCGTCGAGCGGTTCGTCCATCTGCGCCTTGTACGAGAACATGATGCTGGGCTGCGATACACTGGAACAGACATTTATTTATGTCATCGTCGCATGATGATGACAGAATGTGAGTGTTACTACTTTTCAGTGCCTATCTTGTTGGCAGTAAATTGCAAATAGCGACTTAGTGTATAAAAGTAGGAATTGCTAAACAAAGGGTTGAATACAAACACTAGGTACTGCATAAAGCTCATTAGGATATTATTTTGTGTATGATTAACATGGAAAATTGGACATTAATTTAATGAAAACTATTGTGAGACATCTTTAATAAAGCTGAGGAAGCACTGAGGGCGACTAGAAGAGCGTTAACTATGTATGTGTTAGTATGCTGCCCCGGATGAAGAACCCCATATGAGTTCGAAACATGTACATGTCAGGCCGTTCCTGTCAATTTTTACGTGGGTCTAACCGTTTTTAAATTTATTAAACATGAATTGCGATACCAAAAAAAAATTAAGATCAATTACAAAACAAAACAGTTCAGTTGCTCACCTAAAGAACTCGCTGAGGAAGGTGTGGTACACGAGCGGTGTGTAGAGCGAGTAGTACAGCCACGTGGTGACGTCCACGACGCACAGCCCGGAGGGGAAGGGGCCCCACAGCAGCAGCCCCGCGCCGACTGCCTGCGTCATGTCCAGCAGCGCCAGCAGGAGCACAAGTAGAAGACTCTCACCTGAAGAACTCGCTCAGGAAGGTGTGGTACACGAGCGGTGTATAGAGCGAGTAGTACAGCCACGTGGTGACGTCCACGACGCACAGCCCGGAGGGGAAGGGGCCCCACAGCAGCAGCCCCGCGCCGACTGCCTGCGTCATGTCCAGCAGCGCCAGCAGGAGTACAAGTAGAAGACTCTCACCTGAAGAACTCGCTCAGGAAGGTGTGGTACACGAGCGGTGTGTAGAGCGAGTAGTACAGCCACGTGGTGACGTCCACGACGCACAGCCCGGAGGGGAAGGGGCCCCACAGCAGCAGCCCCGCGCCGACTGCCTGCGTCATGTCCAGCAGCGCCAGCAGGAGTACAAGTAGAAGACTCTCACCTGAAGAACTCGCTCAGGAAGGTGTGGTACACGAGCGGTGTGTAGAGCGAGTAGTACAGCCACGTGGTGACGTCCACGACGCACAGCCCGGAGGGGAAGGGGCCCCACAGCAGCAGCCCCGCGCCGACTGCCTGCGTCATGTCCAGCAGCGCCAGCAGGAGTACAAGTAGAAGACTCTCACCTGAAGAACTCGCTCAGGAAGGTGTGGTACAAGAGCGGTGTGTAGAGCGAGTAGTACAGCCACGTGGTGACGTCCACGACGCACAGCCCGGAGGGGAAGGGGCCCCACAGCAGCAGCCCCGCGCCGACTGCCTGCGTCATGTCCAGCAGCGCCAGCAGGAGTACAAGTAGAAGACTCTCACCTGAAGAACTCGCTCAGGAAGGTGTGGTACACGAGCGGTGTGTAGAGCGAGTAGTACAGCCACGTGGTGACGTCCACGACGCACAGCCCGGAGGGGAAGGGGCCCCACAGCAGCAGCCCCGCGCCGACTGCCTGCGTCATGTCCAGCAGCGCCAGCAAGAGGATGTACAAGTAGAAAGACAGTTTCGCTGCAACACAATCAAATGTTTTTGTTTGATTCGTGAAGTATCCCATATAGTTTTAAGAGTCGGGGCTAGTAAGCCGACAGTGTCCGCCCCGATTTAAGGTTACTGTTTTGTAGGTTTTCAACATTATTTCCCTCGTCACGCGTTACTTTTGAGGTTTATCTGATGGGCTTTCTAAAGATCGATATTTACTTTTTAATGTCCTAAATAGACGAACGACCCTATTATGGTCTCACATCCGGGTGAGCTATACAAAACGGTGCAACTGCAAAGCATCCTCCTGCATTATATTAATCTACTGCGCTTGAAGCCGCCCTTTTATTGCGCTACTTTAATAATAATCATTTTTATAAAATGATTTTATCGATTTTTTTAATGTGGGAATACCACATTTTTATTTTTTTACAAATATTGAATAGAATCGAAAATCGTGAAATTACGGAATCAAAGATCAACACCGCTGCTCATTGGGCATCAAGTATTTGAAATGGAACCTCGACACGAGAAGAAGAAGAAAGATTTTGTGTGATTGACGTAACTATCTAATAGCTCAGTTGGGAGAGCACTACGCCGGATACGTAGGGTCGCAGGTTCGAGTCCTGCTTGGGATAATTATAGTAGATCACATTACATTTTTCTTTCGTTAATTTAATCGTCAAGACAAACAAATAAACCCAAACACAGTGGGTTTATTTTGTGATTTAAGGAATTCCTATGTGCCTCCTTCCATCTCCATCATTAGATCCAAGACACCAAATTATTGTGTTGTCACCGGAACAATATAAGTACATAAACAAAGTTTCATTTCAATACCACAATTAAATGTAGGTGTTTATTTTATTTATTTTCTCAATCATGCAATGAAATGTTGTGCTAACGTGCGTTATAACAGGCCTCCAAGTATCACGTTTCGGGCAATACAACTCGAGAGAACTGTAAAGGAATTTCATACAAAATTGAAGGCCTAGGCCGGGTAGTAATTTTTTTTTAAACATGGCGTCTGTGTTCATGAACAGGCTAAACAGCTGAAGTATATATTTTTTGGGCGGTATATTTTTTATTCCATTGCATATGTTTGAGAAAAGCACTATACATGCCTTAGCCGTGAAAAGCGCTTGCCGGCTTCGTATCACTATACGGCCTCCCTACGGTTGGCCGTCTACTCACCCGGCAAGCCCGTAATGTACTATTATTTAAACTTTATTGCACAAAACAAAAGTCAGTACAAAAGTAAAAAGATAAAAAGGTAGATTGAAATTGACTTCCAAGATTTTATGACATTGTCTTGTCGGATACTTATTTAGTACACTAAGAGAAGCTAGTAAAAGCGTATTAGTTTAAAATTCAGATTCCGGCAGGGAATGTGTTAAATATGTTGCAGCTCGCTACAAAGTGGAACAATAACAAATGAAAGCTTCTTAACAGTCAAGATAATAAACTGTTACATAATTTACTACCGTTGACTCAAGAGTCAAGAATAAAATGCATTCTTATCATAAATGGTTACTCTCCAGTTGTTTTGCTCTTAGTCTTGTTATCAACACGATTAACAATTACGATTAAAACCAAGATTTAATTAGCAGTGAACTAGTATAAACGTATTTTAATGAATCAATTTCAATGAAAATGCAATAAGTATAAATAATACATGTTAACTATATCGATACGTTCATTAAATAAGAGTAAATCATGAGTATGATGCCTATTTTTGTTTGATAGATCAATTAAAATATGAAGATAAGATACAGTTTTTCTTCCGCAATTTTGGCTGCGTAGAAAAGATCGATTCGCGATTTGTGATCGGGAGAGCAGAACAGTTGCGGGGTCGATTGCAATAAATTGTACATAGTTAAAAGCTTGGTTAACAATAAATCACGATCTTCCTTTGTGTGACGAAAGATAGTCATACAAAATGTATGGGTAACTTTCGTCACACAAAGGAATCAATTAAGTTTTGTTTTAATTAAAGCCCAGCAAAAAAATTGTACATAGGTAGTAACTAGAAGATTGCACTCTTATAGCACCTTACCAACGAGACGCAATACGGATTCAAGTAAAGTAAGTGATGGCTTTGAAGAGATCATAATCATAACCATGATTACGAGTACCTCTTATGTAACGAATGAGTGCTACTTTCTCTGCCACACGATCATCATAAAAGATGACCCACTTTTTCAATAAATTATTCGACAGATTTTAGTGGAAATTGTCGGTTTTATAAATCCACTTCCGAAAGGTTTTTCGACTACGTTTCTTATGCAATAAATGGTAACTTTGTAAATAATTATCAACCCAATTTCGAATTGTTTTAATAAGGGATAGACATATCAAGATACGTCATACCTATTCATATTAGAAAAGAAACCCTAGTGTGTATATTTTTGCTCGATATTTTATAGTTAATCATAACTATAAAATATCTAGCAAAAATTCCATGTCGGAAATGGGTTTCAGATTACAAAATAAGTATTTCACACCTTGCATATTACGACCACAATTTGCAAACTCGACTTCCTGTCGCAGATAATGATTCCAAGAAAAAAATCTTATAAAGCGATTTAAATAGCTACCTACTGTCTGCATAACGAGGGTCTAACTTCTTGGAGTCTGTGCCATCGAAACCTTTATGCCGGGACTACACGCTTGCCAAGCCTCGGCAAGCCTACAGGACACAGTTATATTATTATGCTAGAGTGAGCACGATGTAGTTCCGTCTCACTCTAACATATAACTGCGTCCTGCACGCTTGCCAAGGCTTGGCAAGCATGTGGCCCGGTATTATATTATAGTCACACCTCTCGCCTGAGGAATAAGGCACATTCTCAATTTTGGATATGCGCATGGCGTTTTAGTAGTAAATGGCGCTTTCTTCAAAAACATATGCCCAGCATATTTTCAACCGAATTGTAGGAAGTTCGGTTGTATTTTTTGAAATTTATATTATTTTTTATGAATGAAGTGATTATTGATTAAAGCTACAACCCGCTCCAGACCTTCCGATCCGATCCGACTTATCGGAAGAAATTTCCTAACAACTGCGCTACACATTATCCGATTTCTTCCGATAAATCGGACAACTGCACTACACATTATCCGATTGCTTCCGATCGGTCGGATCGGATCGGAAGGTCTGGAGCGGGTCTACGAAAGCCTGTCGGCAGTACAGAAGTAAGGTCGCTAAAAAGTATATCTAGTATGATCGACTATAAATTCTTATTTCCTTATTATTATTTTTATTTATTCATCCATCAGGTGGGGGTAGGTTCGAGCTCGGCAGCTCGATGGCTCATTATCATTTGTCACATCACCGTCCAGCTAACTTTAGTTACATCCTCACGTTTGTTAATACCCCCTTCGTGTATGTCCTGGCAAAATTTATTAAGGACTTCGGTATCAAGCTGTAATTCCTCTCACTTTTTGAGTCCGTTTATTAGGCGATGTATACCACCGTTTAAATGTTCGCGGTGTTTGGAGGTTTGACAACTTTGACAACCGATTACTTGTAGCTTCCAACCTTGACGCTGGCAGAATTGTCCCAACGGACAGTAGCCATTTATTTATGAAAATTGAATTGAATCATTTGTCACTTGTTTACATAACAAATATATAGAATTTCCTTGTTGACGTCGTTCATACACGAAGTTGTAGTTGGTTCTATTTTAAAATAATACTGTGGTTGAATAAACTTTGATTTTATCATGTATTACAGTACAGTTAAAAATATGATATATTATGTTGCACTTAGTTCTGTTCTAGAATTTGAGCTTTACAGTTAAAGCACATAGGTGCACTTTGCACTGTTTTTTTATGTTCTTAAATGCAGTGACAATCTGTAGCTGATCTATGGGTGTAATTTTAATTTAAGGGTCAGTTTAAGAAATATTTAATAGTTTTAGTTGAAGTCTGACTGACTGATGATTCTTTAGGTACTCAGAACGGAATAACTAAGAATGACAAACCATAATTCTAACAATAAACATTAAAAGATAAGGCATAATAATACAATTAGTTTCCAATTAGAGAACATATAATTAACATTAAACCATAAACTATGATTAATGTTAAAAAAGTGAACCAAACGGAACAGTTTAAATTCAGTCCGTTGAAAAATCTACAAATAAGAACAAACCCACTTACTTGGTAATGCAAGGTATTCTCTCAGCGGCGTCCATGGCAATATCAATATCAGGAAATAGATTACGGCGAAAACAAGTGAAGATGAGAACCAGAATAATACTCCGCCATGTTCAAACAGGTCCGTATGGTCTATCAAGGTGTCATTGTCAGTCTTCGTCAACTCCAATGTACCCTGAGTTATAGTGAAGGCTAGAGATATGAATGAGGTGGCAAGCAGCACGTATCGTATACTGCTTCTGCTATCCATGTGACCTAAAAAAATAAATTGTAATTTTATTACTCAAGATAATAAACATGTGACCACCCATGTATAAAAAAAACAGGTAGCAATTTAGAAAATCTATTTTTAACTTTACAGTCAGCTTCAAAAGTAGAATTTGACATAAGCCAGTAGTAAAATTGTCAGCTACTATAGATGCTGACCTTACATGGTGTCAAGGATATAGATAATAGCCATCAAAGAGTTAAAATAATGAAGATATTTGCAGAGATTGGATACTTTAAGATTCCTAATAGATCTACAAATAATGTAGAAATAATGACAAAATGATTGAGTTGCACAACCTGTTTAGGATTTTGTTTTATTACATAATTGTTGCAACATGGCATTAGTCCTAATGACCACAACATTTGTGGTTGACACAGTTTAGATTAAAAACTGTTCAAGTAAAACCATGACTCATATTGTATACTTTTGTTCCATATAAAGCTATGAGTTCCACAAAAAGTTTTTGTTATATGCCAGTTGATTCAACAGTAATTTGTGTCAGCCCACAGGCTGATGAGTCTGTAATTTTTTAGCAGTTAGGTCTAACAGATTTCCCATATCATCACTACATATGGGGTCTGTCTGTCTCTATGTATGCTTAGATCTTTAAAACTATGCAACGGATTTTGATGCGTTTTAAATTATTTTAAATAGAGTGATTCAAGAGGAAGCTTTATATGTGTAATACGTTCATAATTTATCAGCATTGCACCCGTACGAAGCCGGGGCGGGTTGCTAGTTATAATTCATATTATATATTTATTCTAAGTATTGCACTAAAGAGGTAACAGCGTTTAACACAAAGAAAAGTAGATCAACCCTTAAGAAAGGGATATAATTATTAATAGACCACTATTTAGTGATAAGACTGACTGTTTTCATTAGTAATCATATAAATTTAACACTTTCGACACCAACAACCCGGAGGCCGGGCGCTCGTAAACTTTGTTCAGATGCCGGCCAACCCGGTAGCCGGGTTTGATGCTATAAAAGACGGCTCAGCCGGTTTCTGGGATATGTCTTACTTTTTTGTCTGGTTGCAAAAGTGTTAAGACTCAATATTATGTTATTTTCTTCTTGGTATGTCATGAAATATTTCTTTGTAATAGTTCAAACTTTTTAGACTAAGCTTAAGCTAGCCTTAGGTTGTTATTTATTTTATAATATATTTAATTGTATTATTTTTACATGGTTTTTAAGTAAATAATCGTAAAAGGCTGTAACATTAATATAAAAAAAATAATAATGTACTCACCAAATGCTAATCCAAATATGACTACACTCATCTCGGTAGCCAGTAGAAAGAACTTCACCATGACCCATAACACTTTGTCCACCTGGCCACCAAGCGGCATGGGAGCATTCATTGTCATCGCCACAGCACATCTTATAACACTAATAATCACGTTGCCCCACACCAACGAGTAAAACGTGAGGAATATAGGACTACTCGTCGCTCTCAGCTTCAACTGGGCTTTATTGAACCTCACAACTAGAAACAGCACGAATAGAGCATTCGGTATCAATATGATCAGATCCCAAATACGGACCCTGCAACAAAAGCTAACGTAAGCACAGAAACATACATAAAAACAAACCGCACAAGGCCACTGCTACATTACCTTGAGTTATTTATCTTGTAATACAAGATGTGTTTACAAAATGTATCCTCACTCACGGGCGGCAGGTCGGACCCGTTCATCACATTCATCTTCACACTTCACTGCTTTGCCATCTAGTTTATTGTAATTAGAAAAATATTGGAGCTCTATGCAAAGGATTCATAACTCAATTTCAGTAATCGAGTTAGTGATACATGCCCCACTGCGCTACGTCAGCTTGCACTTCTTCCGATTTTTGTAATTCATAACACTTCAATCACTTCTTTCTTGGCTTTCTACTGTGTTAAAAATTACGAAACGTAGGAGCGATGTAACAAGTTATCAATGCAGAAAATACGGCCATCGCTTTGCTTTAGGATTGGGAAATCATTCATACGTAGTTTTTTGTATATGAAATATTAAATATAAAATTTTATTCGATCTCTACTGCACAATATCATCAAGAAATCAAATTTATTATTGGCCAAATTAATGTTTTTAGTTATTTCTACCAATCACGAGAATCTCACGAGCATACAGATAATCATAAGACAAATGACAATCATTGTCATTTTCTTTAAATGTAACCCCGGCTCCACATTATCCCGAAGTTAGCCAAGGCGAAGTTGTTCCTAACCTAACCTAACCTGCCCTAGGGTGTTACCTAGTATAAACAAATCTTTAAAATAATTATAATTACGAATAAACCTAATTTATTTTTTGCTATTCCTCCAACAGAATTTAAATTACCCTGAAATTTTAAATACAAAGTTATGTCTACCCATGGAACTAGGAAATAAAGTCCGTAAAATACTCAAAGAGTCCGTGAGCTCTCAGATTGCAATATGGGAAGGATTCGGATTTGGGTGAAAACTGAGAGGTTCTTATTTGGATCGCGTAAGAGCGAGCGAGATAGGTATAAACAACGAATCGCATTCTGACAGCTACGCACTGTACTTACCTCAGAATAATAAGTACTTACTTCATTACTTCCTAGCTTCTTCGTTCAGAATTACTACATATTTTTAACTTGTATTCGGTGTATGTCAGTTGTGAAAACTGTGAAAAGGTTATGCTTATGACAGCTTATGACAATTGAATTGATATTTTGTTTGGACAGTGGACACTGCCGACCATTGCCGACACTGGAGTGACTGGACTAGACTTTGGACAGTAATGTAATGCATAAATTATGTGTCATGCTATATGGCAATCTAGTGGCAGAACTTTATAGAGTTTATAGCCTAACCAAGTGTATATTCAATCAATTTGGAATTTTGGATGAGTTTTAGGCGTTTTAGCACCGTATTAACATTGTCTCCAAGAACTTTAATTTTGATTTCACACACTTCACGATACAAAGCGTTCGATATAGATTTAAAAGTTATATAAGAGAGTTGGATTGTAAACAACAATGTCGAGGTACAGGACTTTATGGAATACAATAACAAGAATTAAATTTCAATACAGAACCATTCCTAGGTTAATAAATATACATATTACAAAATTGCCGGTTGGGGGAGTTGCCCTACCGTGCACCCTTGGATTCTCTCTGTTCACTTGGCTAGGGTTCCAACCGAAACTTAGCGCCGAGGACGAGCTAATCCTAACTATAAAGCACTGTGTACTTTTTATTCAGAGATTGGAATATGCAAAGGCTGAACAATTACTTCATATTGCGTTGAGACAGGCGCAGCAAATTCGCCATGAGCATGGTATTACTTATATCTATGATATTATGGCAAACCTGGCACTTGAAAGGGAACAACTAGATAAAGCCAAGCAGCTCTTTGTTGCAGTTACACAGAGAATAATGGCCGATGGAGCCAAGGAAGATGACCCCAGAGTGGTGCACCTTAGTATCAAACTTGCCAGAATCAGCCATTTGAAAAAAGAACTCTCAACAGCTCAGCTGGGTTATGATTGGTGCTTAGAAAAATTATATAAGGCAGTAAGTACAGAACCTACTGAAGACAATATAAAAATGCTTGCTATAGCTGAAGATTGGTGTGGAAGATTGTTCTTGGATTGCAATAAATTGGAAGACGGATTGAAATTGATGATAAATGCACTTAATCGCATGAGGACTGTGGCAGACGTTGGGCCAGAGCACATTGTCATTCAGTTGAATGACATTGGGACTATCTGTTCTGAACTAGGCAATGTAGATGAGAGCATCGCCTATTTTAAGCAAGCAATAGACATCGGGGAGCGATTACCAGAGATGGAAGACCTTGGAACCATGCATGTTAATTTAGGGAGAGCATATTTGAAAAAGCAAATGATAGATGAAGCGAGGAAGAGTTGTGGGTATGGTTGGAAACTCGGGGTTCAGGCAAAGAATAAAGAAATACAAGAGGAAGCTCAGAAATGTATAAAAGAGGTAAAAAACATGGTAAAATTATAGTTGAAACTATACCTCATACTTTGAGTACTAAGACATTCATATTCATACAGCAATCATATTAGTAGGCATCATCCTTCTCATAGCATGGTATTTATTTATATCAATAGTACTAAATCTAGTGTCAATTACCGATAGATAAAAATAAAAGTAAACAATTAAAACTAAGAACATAATATCTATAAACCTAATCATAAATAAAACATGGGCTCCAGATCGGTGCCAAGCGGGAGGGTGCCCAGGAGGCCACATTTATGTGTATGACATTCTAATGTTAATATCTGTGGTGCCAACAGGTCTAACATCCTACCATGCTAGCTATGAGAAGTTTGATGCCTAAATATTAGCTCATAATGCAGGCTGCTTGTCCACTTTTTTGTAAATTGAATAACATATTATATTCTATAAATTTATGAAACATGTAATGTCTAATTTTTTTATGTGGGTACACACCACAATGTTTATATTAAACATTGATATAAAGATGTGCAAAGCCTTATAAATAAACAATGCAAAGATCGACACACGAAGCATAAGGAAAAATTGCAACGGTTTCTTGGCATAAGGGTAGCAAAGTGGTTAACGCGCTGGACTGGCAATCGAGAGGCACCGGTTTCTTTGTGCTTTGATCTTTGTATCAATGGTTAATATTATATTTTATTAAAATAGAGCGGAGAAAATGAACCAATTAGGCTGCAATCTTTGTGAAGCCTAAAAGAAGTGCATTTAAATCTGAGAAATGTGATTAGATAAATCCATTTACAGAGCTCTGCTCCAGTGCACAGGCAGCCTAAAAAATCTATCAAACCACATTTAATATGGTTTATCAGCTTGGGTTTGGTTTGAGATGTAATTGAAAAAGTGAATTGTCTAGACAAAGGAGCTTATCCTTTCCATCAGCAATGCAGGATTTTTACACTAATTAATAACAATGTAAAAAAGTTTGTATAGTTTAATTTATATTGTACAATGTAATAAGGTAAATTAATTGAATATAGATAACTTGTACAATCAAAGTCCACTATTAAGGAGTGGTAAACATACCACCCCAAATATATTTTTGAGCCACTCAGCCATTCTTTTATTATGATGAGGAGACATGTATATAAATTATTTATTTGTTAAATAATATATGTAAATAAAACACATTATTACAAAGAGACAAATTTTATTTAAAATCGAATCTTTTAAACTATCTCATTGTGGCACAAAAGTGAACTTATGATATTTTAGTTAAACTTACAATTTAAATGCGCTGAGAATTACGTGAAATCAAACAACAAAGTTGTCGTATGTTATTGAGCGCTCTCCTTGGAGACGCTGAAGGGTTCGGCGACCACCTCCGCGTGGCTGTCGGCGATCACAACATCCTTGGCCGGCCGGTCGTTGGCAACGGTCGGAGACTTCTCGATCCTACGGACGATATCCTGTAATAAAACAAGCATCGTGTTTATACTTTTTTTTTTTTTTATGTCATAGGGGGCAAACGAGCAAACGTATCGCCTGATGGAAAGCGATTACCGTCGCCCATAAACACCTGCAACACCAGAGGAGTCACAAGTGCTTGCCTACCCGGAGGACGAAGATAGAATGCCTCTATACTAATTAGGTATTAAACCTATTTCAAGTTTCATAAACCCCATGTTGGAAGGGGAGAATGTTTTATTTGCGTCGAATGAATAGAACATGATTTCGTTGATTATTTTAAAGTATATGAATACTTTAATTTACTGCTTCAGAAAAAAAACTTTGCTTTGATTCATCTGCTTATAAAATTGACGCCTCACCATTGCTTTTAGGGAAAGGGAAACGGTGCTCGATGAAAAATATTACACGTCACTAAAGTGACATTATCTTATTATTACTGTTAGAGCTGTGAGACTAGAATTTCGGAGCATTTTTTTTAGACATGACTTGAACTGTATGAGGGTTGTTTAGCCCTCACTGCCAGTGAGTCGGACTTTGTGTGGGAGTATAACCCGCTAATGGGATTATTTCCGCGCCACAGGAGTAATTAGTTTCGGAGCAGAATTTCAAAGTTATATAAATGATATAATATCATGTAGTCTAACTCAACTATAAATGATGACGTATGTACCCACCATGCCTTCCAAAACCTTGCCGAAGACGACGTGGCGTCCGTCCAGCCAGGAGGTCGTGGCGGTGGTAATGAAGAACTGGGAGCCGTTGGTGTCCTTGCCAGCGTTGGCCATCGATAGCCAGCCGGCTCCGTAGTGGCGAAGCTTGAAGTTTTCGTCTTCGAAACGGTCGCCGTAGATGCTGCGTCCTGTAGATAAGATGATGGTTTCAGGACACAGGTTTGATTTGATGATCTGTGAATATTGGGTCCGCTTATACAAGTTTCAGAACACACTGGAGGTTTACTGGTCAGCGTATATTTGGCGACGCGGTTGGCGCAGTGGTTAAGCAACTGCCTACTGAGCCGACGGTCCCGGGTTCGAATCCCGGCAAGGGAAAATATTTGTGTGATGAACATGAATGTTTGTGCCTGGGGCACGGATGTTCTATGTATTTAAGTATTTATTTATCTATATAAGTATGTATATCGTCGCCTAGTACCCATAACACAAGCCTTCTTGAGCTTAATTTGGGACTAGGTTGATTTGTGTGAGGTTGTCTGATATTTATTTATTTGGTTCCGCTTATACATCATAGGTACCAATGATAATAATAAGGTGTAAGCGAAACGAACGGTAACTATTTTGTATATAAGTGCAGCCAAGCGATTACTGCTTGTATAAGTGGAACTAAGCGATTACTGTTTGTATAAGTGGAACCAAGTGATTACTATTTCTATAAGCGGCGGTGTATATTCTGGGGGGCAATTTAAGAAGACTCAATCCCTTACAGCTCATTTACAAAATCCAGTTCCTGATCTATTTAAAAAAATCCTCTAAATGCTGCATAGTATTTAAAGAGGCTTAGCACCATACGAAACGAATGGCATGGCAGAGACGTCGCTGTGGTGGTCTCTACAACAAATGTGTTGACCCGACATTGTGTACACATTGGCAGTCTTCTTGATCCATGATTGAGGCTTGATCTGGATCACTTGCTCTTGGCAGAGCGTAGGTACAATTCATTCATAAATGGGCCATGTATCTATTTGTGCAGCCCATAAATAGTACCTAGCACCATGCACATTATGCACGAATAACACAGCCCTCCCTTACTTTATATTTTAGACTAAGTACTAATTCTATAGTAAATTTTACTTATGTTTCATATTGTTTTATGTGAGTAACAAGATACTCTAGCTTGCTTCGCGACGCTGGGCTGCCTATTCCTATTCGAATTAAGTTATCTTCAGCTTTACGATAACGATATTATTGGTTTTGTATGCAAGTTGAGATGAAAATACTGAGAATAAGTTATCTGATTATAATATTATCTAATCATCAGTGTTGTACTTGAACGCGTTTACTCGAAAAAAATGTCGACTTTCTCCTCGTAAGAAATCTTTTAGCCGCTTGGTTTACAAAAAGCGTTTCGAATCAAATCAATGACCGTAGTTTAAAAGAGAGTTTATTGTAACAGTGAAATCATAACGGATTTCGTAACACGAAGTAATCGCATTTTTACAAGGTATTTATAATGCAGGTAGATACACGTGTACGTATACCTAACAAATCTACAATACAATGTAGATATGTACGATAGCTGTTGCACAACTTATCGTTAGGATATTAATTGGTTATTACAAAACGATTGGAAGCCTATAAAGTAAAACCATTATTTCCATCGAAATAAAATATCTGTTTGGAATAAAAAAAAGGCCTTGTGCCTTCAACCAGCAGTGTTTTGTGAGGTAAATCTATAAACATTTTTGTTTCGCCGCGAGTAACCGGTTTATGAGTTTGACAAATAACCTTTTGAACGCCAAGCGGCGAACAAATTCACCGTGCCCCAGGCGCTACAAAAAATAAGAATGGCTCCATAATCAACCAGGGATGGGAAAAATACTTGAAGCAGTTTGAATTAGTCTTTGTTCGTTCAAACTTTAGTAGTAAAAGTAGCGCAATTTTCCGATGTGATATGACAACTGTGGCGTTCAAAAGGTTAACATCAACATCTGTGCGCTTAGTACCTTCTCGCTTTAACTCCTTTGACAATGTTGTAAATCTGAAACACCTAAGTAAACTGACTGACTTTAAACATTACTCACAATAGGCCCTATGGAATAGGGCATATAGATTTCAGTGTGGTTTGCACAATGTGATTGATTTACTATAGTCAGACCTGTTCTAGGTACACAAATATATGCATTAGGTACATATTGGATGACAAGTATTTAGTAAAACATACTTTGACGACAGTAAACCATTATAATTAGATTTGTTTATTTTGGGAATTGCTTTGCTTTATGTTTCAAAAACTAAGTTTCTTTGTTCCAATTGGATTGTAGCCAATATTTCTCTTTCATATCAAAATGGGCAGTTTTCTTAAAAAATATATATATTTATAATTATGAAGATGATTCCTTATTCAGGACTATCAAAAAGTTCAACTTAAGGAGCTGAATTGACCATATCATTCCATACAAAATAAGTTTTGATATTTGGAAGAATAATCTAGACACGCGGCAGCGTGTCAAGCCAAGTTCACCGCAGGAACTGGCGAGCAGCAGCCGTGTGTTATATTACACGAACCGTTTGGAGCCACTTTTGACCCCCCAATAACTCCAAATCTATTTAACATAAAAAAAAATGAAATTTGGCTTATGTATTAAGATCCTTTAGAACAAGTAGAACCCCAAATTTCATTAATATAGGTTAAATAGTTATTGAGATATTAAAGTCCAAAAAACGGTATTTTTATCACTGACTGACAGACTGACTGACTGACTAGTAATCAAAAACCTAACCCACTTCCAGGTGACCTAGAAAGGTGAAATTTGGCATCCAGCTTAGTAATTGTGTGTGTATACATATAAAAATCGAAAACAGTGATTTTTTTATGTTTTTTTATTATTATTATTCACTCATTTAATCTTGTTTCTTAGGATAGGTATTTTTTACAATAAATTTATATAAAAAGTAAAATATAAAAAATACATTACAAATATAAACACATTATAAAAAAAACCTAACCTAGGGTGCCGCCGGCAACGGGGCAGGGCCCAGGCTACCGGCGGTTAGGGCTGCAGAGAGAGGAACCTCCTGACAATGCGCGCCGTGTCCAGGAGTACCGCCTTCTGTATCTGACCCTTGATCCAGCCATCTAGCGAGAGTCTCTTAAGATGTTTGTCGAGACTCTTCGCTATAAGACCGTTCGCCGAAACGACTATCGGGACAATGATCGTCGAGTCAACATCCCACATGGCGGTCACCTCGTGAGCCAAGTCAAGGTACTTGCTGAGTTTGTCCTTCTCGGCTTTCACGAGGTTCTCGTCATGTGGGATGGTGATGTCGACGAGCACTGCCTGGCGCTTGGATCGATCTACCAACACGATATCAGGCTTATTGGCTACAATAGTCCTGTCCGTGATGATAGATCGATCCCAATAGAGCGTGGCACGACCATTCTCGAGAACTGGCATCGGTGCGTACTTATAGTACGGCACCTCAGACCCCACAAGACCGTATCGAAGAGCAAGTTGCTGGTGAATGATCCTGGCTACTTGGTTATGTCTATGCAAGTACTCGCCGTTAGCAAGATGAGAACAACCGGAGATTATATGCCTGAGTGACTCGCCGGGACGGCGGCATGCCCGACAAATTTCGACCGTACCGTCCTTCAGGATATATCTCCGGTAATTGTTCGTCATCATTACTTCGTCCGCAATTGCACAGACAAAACCTTCGGTTTCCCCGAAGAGATCCCCGAAGCGCAGCCAGTTCACCGACGCGAGCAGATCTACATCGGGCCCCGTATGTTAAATTATTATTATTATTGTTGGTTGTTGCCTCAGAACTGTCATTTATAAACCGATTTGGAAAATTCTTTTTTTGTTTGAAAGATATACTAGAATAGCATATACACTCACACGCACACACTTACACATACATGCACATAAAAATCCAATACGTATTAACCGTTTTGGAAAATTCTTTGTTAGTTCAAAACTTTCAAAAGATGTACTAGAATAGCACACAGAACTAATTAACAAATAATAATTAAGTAATCTACACATCATAATAATTTCTGTACAAAAAGTAATGATATCCCATCAAAAACATAAATGTAAAATGAGAGCCAAGTTCAATATCGCGTGCACTTCGCCGACAAAAGAATTGAGATCTGCAAGGGCGCCAAGTTCTTTGCCCTAAAATTTTTAGATACAAGGACATGCGACATACACAATGCATTTATTTTACTTGGGGTGTAATTCAATATCAAGACTTGACTTGGCTAGTTTTAAAATATAAATTTATATCTAAATATATAAAAGAAGAAACTGACTGACTGACTGACTGACATATCAACGCACAGCCCAAACCGCTGGTTCTAGAGAGTTCAAATTTGGCACGTAGGTTCCTTATAAGGTGTAGGGGTGCACTAAGAAAGGATTTTTTAAAACTCACCCCCTAAAGGGGTGAAATGGGGTTACAAAGTTTGTATGGGGAAACAAGATTAGTTAGACTATTTTATTCAAAACTTCACAGGAGTATTTCTAACGCTAAATGAGTAAACACGTGTTTCAGGTTTTTTGAAAATTCAACCCCTATAAGGGAGAAATGTGGTGACAAAGTCTGAAAATCAGCATGACATTTCAAACCCATTTCACCCTGTTAGGGTGAAATGGGTTTGAAATGTCTTTTTTAGGGTTCCGTACCCAAAGGGTAAAAACGGGACCCTATTACTGAGACTTCGCTGTCCGTCCGTCCGTGCGTCCGTCTGTCACCAGGCTGTATCTCAAGAACGGTGATAGCTAGACAGTTGAAATTTTCACAGATGATGTATTTCTATTGCCGCTATAACAACAAATACTAAAAATAAAATAAAATAAATATTTAAGGGGGACTCCCATACAACAAAGGGATTGGTTGCGTTAACTTTGCACCTCATTTGTATGGAGCGCTATACATACCAGGTGCAAACTTAACTTAACCACTTAAGGATGGAAAGTGTTTGTACGGAACCCTCGGTGCGCGAGTCCGACTCGCACTTGACCGGTTTTTTTTATTTTTATTCACAGACTGACCGGAGATTGACCTCAGTATCACCTGATGGAAAGTGACTACGGGGTCGAGGATGTAGCTCGCCGGTTCAGTAATAGCCTATGTCTAAATACTAAACCGCTGGTTCTAAAGAGTTGAAATTTGGCACGTAAGTTCCTTATAAGGTTTAGGGGTGCACTAAGAAAGGATTTTTAAAATTCACCCCCTAAAAGGGTGAAATGGGGGTCCAAAGTTTGTATGGGGAAACAAGATTAGTTAAACTATTTTATTGGAAACTTCAAAGGAGTATTTCTTACGATAAATGAGTAAACACGTGATTTAGGTTTTTTGAAAATTCAACCCCTAAAAGGGAGACATGTGGTGACAAAGTCTGAAAACCAACATAGGTATTGTTTTTATGGTTTATCGGATCGCTGATTACGAAAACCGCAACGATTTTAAAATCCAACGTAGTGGACGTGCATTAAAATCTCCCCTATTGGGGTTGAAATGTCTAAATGCTAAACCGCTGGTTCTAGAGAGTCCAATTTGGCACGTAGGTTCGTTATAAGGTGTAAGGGTACAATAAGAGAGAGTTTATCAAAAGTCACCCCCCAAAGGGATGAAATGGGGGTCCAAAGTTTGTATAGCTAACAAGATTAGTTAAAATATTTTATTCGAAACTTCACAGCGTATTTCTAACGATAAATGAAAAAACACGTGTTTCAGGTTTTTTTTTAAATTCAACCCCTAAAAGGGAGAAATGTGGTGACAAAGTCTGTAAATCAACATTGGTAATGCTTTTATGGTTTATCGGGTCGCTAATTACGAAAACCGCAACGATTTTAAAATCCAACGTAGCGGACGTGAATTAACATCTCCCCTGTTGGGTTGAAATGGGGTTGAAATTTCTAAATACTAAGCCGCTGGTTCTAGAGAGCACATATTTAGAACCTACGTGTCCTTATAAAATCTAGGGGTGCAATAAAGGAAGCATTTGTCAAAAGTCACCCTAAAGGGGTCAAAAGACTATTTTATTGAAAACTTCCAAGGAGTATTTCTAACGATAAATGAGTAAGCACGTGTTTCATGTTTTTTGAGAATTCAACCCCTAAAGGAAGTGAATATGGTGACAAAGTCTGAAAATCAACAAGGGTAATGTTTCTATGGTTTATCGGGTCGCTGATTACCAAAACAACAACGATTTTAAAAACAAACTTGGTGGACGTGAAATACCGTCTCGCCTGTTGGGGTGCGATGGGCTTGAAATGACTAAATATGAGTAGGTATGGGTGTAATTTATATGGTTTCTTGGGACGTTAATTACGAAAATGCCACCGATTTTGAAATTTTATATTGTGGACATTAAAATTCTTGAAAGCATTGCGCCAAATTGCAATTTAATCGGTCCAGTAGTTTTGCAGCAATTCGGTTGTAACAGACGGACTGACAGACAGCTACACGTGATCCTATAAGAGGGTTTTATTTTTGCTTTTGTGGTATGGATAAAGACCCGCATTATTCTAATAGATTAAAACAATAGTAACTATCATCGTCAATCGGTACATAGGCGGGCGGCGCGTTGGGACGGGAGGAGTAATGATCGGGAAAATTCCTGCATCCGTAATAAATACATTCAAGCTTTTCAATAATTATGTTAAGTCATTTCAGAATTCTGGATTACGTTTATCTAGCTCAGAATAATAAATTTTTCATTCATCAACGAAGAGAACCTCATTATCTTACAATAGAACATGACGTAACTTAGCTCAGAATCATTAAACCAATCTCGAATATCCCATGTCGGTAAGCGGAGGCTCGGGACATTATAAAAGCTTTATACAAATAAAATGCACACATATCCCGGTGTCTTAGCTTCACTTCGAGTTATGAATTTTGAAGTGAACTTTATTTGGATAGGTACAGTAAAAGCTGAGATCGCTTGATTTGAGTGCTTGAATTTTCGGTTTGATTTGTTAAAGTGGAGTTGTGATAACATAAAAAGTATTTCCCAGTAATATTAGAAAAGCGAAAGTCTGTGTATGTTTGTTACTTCTTCACGCTAAAACGGCTGGACGGATATGCATGAGGGAAATGCAGATTGCAGATTATACCCTAACTTAACAAATAGCCTACTTTTAATCCTGAAAAAAAGAGCATTGTTCCCGTAGGATGATGTATATTATATAGGCACGCGAGCGAAGCCGCGGGTTAATGCTAGTTATAAATAAAAATCAATCAAATCATTAACCTATTTTCGTAAAGGTAAGTACGCAAGTTAGTGTACGTCTTGTTACTTATATAAAATTTAGTTAGTTTGTGAAAACTAGCCAAGTCAAATCTTGATATTGAATTACTCCCCAAGTAAAATAAATCCCATCAAAAACATAAATGTTAAATTAGAGCCAAGTTCTCGCATGCAACGTTGTCGATTTCGCCGACAAAAGAATTGAGATCTATATGGGCGCCAAGTTCTTTGCCCTAATTTTTTTAGATACAAGGACATGCGACATACTCAATGCATTTATTTTACTTGGGGTGTAATTCAATATCAAGACTGGACTTGGCTAGTTTTTACATATAAATGTATATTACATTTGTCTAATCATTAACCTATTTTCGTAAAGGTATGTACGCAAGTTAGTGTACGTCCTGTTACTTATACTGTTAGCTTGATAATAATACTATGTTACTTTGATAAAATTAAGTCAGTTTGTGCCTAGCAAACTAGCCAAGTCAAATCTTGATATTGAATTACACCCCAAGTAAAATAAATGCATTGAGTATGTCGCATGTCCTTGTATCTAAAAAAATTAGGGCAAAGAACTTGGCGCCCATATAGATCTCAATTCTTTTGTCGGCGAAATCGACAACGTTGCATGCGAGAACTTGGCTCTAATTTAACATTTATGTTTTTGATGGGATATCATTACTTTTTGTACAGAAATTTGAATTGACGCCCCACCTGTCTTGACTAGAGTGACGCGGGGAAGAGGGAGGGGCCGGACCGCTCCTCGCCACGCCGCGCTCCCGCGCTTCGCTATCCGTCCCCGCGCCACGGCAATTTATTAACCTTCTCTGTGTGTGTGTGTGTGTGTGTGTGTGTGTGTGTGTGTGTGTGTGTGTGTGTGTGTGGTGTGTGTGTGAGAGAGAGAGTGCCATCTTACAAACAAAGAAAGAATTTTCCAAATCGGTTAATAAATGACGGAGTTCTGAGGCAACAAGCATAAATAATAATAATAATAAAACTAAAAAATATCACTGTTTTTGATTTTTATATGTGTACACACACAATTACCAAGCTGAATGCCAAATTTCATCTTTCTAGGTCACCTGGAAGTGGGTTAGGTTTTTGATTACTAGTGAGTCAGTCAGTCAGTCAGTGATAAAAATGCCGTTTTTTGGACGTCAATATCTCAATAACTATTTCATCTACATTTATGAAATTGGTGGTTCTAGTTGTTCTCAGGGACCTAAATACATAAGCCAAATTTCATTTTTTTCTGTAGAATAGATTTGGAGTTATTGAGGGGTCAAAAGTGGCTCCAAACGGTTCGTGTAATATAACACACGGCTGCTGCTCGCCAGTTCCTGCGGTGAACTTGGCTGGACACGCTGCCGCGTGTCTAGATGCATTGAGTATGTCGCATGTCCTTGTATCTAAAAATTTTAGGGCAAAGAACTTGGCGCCCTTGCAGATCTCAATTCTTTTGTCGGCGAAGTGCACGCGATATTGAACTTGGCTCTCATTTTACATTTATGTTTTTGATGGGATCTCTATTACTTATATTCTTATGTTGTTTCCTCACACTCTACCCAATTGGATTTTGTTAATGGCGGTTAAATATTATGATTACCTTAACAAATATTAGAAAAATGGTTGTTGCTATATGGTGCATTACAATACAATACAATACAAAATGCTTGCACACCAAAAGAAGTTTACAAATTAAACACAGAAACAATCATTTTAATAACGGTAGACAACAGGCGGTCTTATCGCTAAAGAGCGATCTCTTCCAGACAACCTTTGGGTAGTGGAGTTGATCATTATAAGCCACACAATGAGTAGGTGATGCAGAAGGGGATGGGAGAACAAAATAATTATCAACAGAATCATATCATATATATATATGATAAACCTACTTAAACATACAGAAATATAAACATATACAAGACAGGTAAGGAACACATACACAGAACCAGAAACCGAACGAAAACAGTTTCAGAAATTACACAAAAATTTACCGTGGGATAGATAGTATTCTTTTATTTTATTTTTAAAGATCCATGGAGATTTAGCACTCTACTGGAAGCGAGTTCCATAACAAAACAGCTTTAAATGTAAAAGAATTCGAGTAGAATTTTGAATGTGAGGCAGGGACAGATAAGAGATTTTTTTTTGCACCTATTGATTAAAAATTGCGCACCTTGCTGACGAAAGGTAGCTAAAGCGCTCTTTAGGATACAGAGGAGTTGCTCTGTGGAAAAGTATGCCATTTTGTGGGAGGTTTAAAAAAGTTTGGATGTCTAAGCAAGATTGGTTAACTAGCAAACCTATATAGCTTATACTTAAATCTAAATGCAGACTGTAATTTGCAGCAATTATGTTGACACATTCAAGTCACTGCAAATGATAACATTTTCCTTATAACTGTGTTGTAGTTGTTATTTGATGTTTAGAGACTTGGTGTTGAAACAATTGAAATGCTTTTTGTAAATTGTTTTGAAACATATAGGTACTGGATGCTATTATTTTCGGAATTTGCTCTTCACCTTACTAGTGACCATTCCTGGCATGTAATAGTCAACTTTATATATGGGGCAATCAACTTTTTTCTGTTGCTTCTTGCCATGGCAATGATGGGGATGTCCCTTTGGCCACTCTTATATATTCTTCTTATATTATTTATATAAGCCCATTCTTATTTAGACTATCTCCAGACAATACCAGTAAAATAAATTATCAACACTTTTCTAACAACTTTAATCACTGTTGTCCCTGGGGCATTGACAGAATAACAATAAAAATTTTGAACATTATCAATATATTCATTATATAAGTAAGGAGCAAATAAAATGGTTACATTTTGGAAAACAATTGCACAATTTGCAAGATTTGTTTACTCCAATCTATGTCCCTTTTTTGCCTAGTCTTATATCACAGATACAGATACAGATACAGATACTTTATTGGTAAAATGGTATTTTACAAGTCAGTCATGTTACATTACATTATTATTATTATAAATTACAATTATTTACATATTATGATTACAATTCCCAACTATTATTACGATACATTTTCAATTGTTATTAATTATAAACTAAAATTTAATTATTATTATCAATTGGTTAATATACAAGGTCAATGATCACCTTCAAAAAACTCATCTAAACTATAGTATGCATGGTCTAAGAGCAAGGATTTGAGTTTGCTTGTAAATGTTATGTCACTAGTGGCTTCCTTTATGCTATTTGGTACTTTGTTATAAATTTTGGGCCCAACGACGCTGAGTGACTTTCTAACCTTGGCAAGTCGGTGTTTAGGAACTTGAAGCACGGGTTCCCTACGGCTATTGCTTCTCTGTATTGCGATGGTTTGGTAATTTGGGAGATTCGCCCTTACATGATTGCAAACTGTCAGTATGTAGACCGATGGTAGGGTTAAAATTTTGTAGTTCTTAAACAGGTCCCTTGCTGGGTGGTCAAGTGGTTTTCTTGCAATTATTCTCAGCGCTCGCTTTTGCAGCTTGAATACTCTGTCGCGTTGTGCAGACAAACAAATAAGGTTTACTTTTGCTACTTTGACTGACTTAATAAATATTTTCCCCTATCCCCTGTTCTCATGAGACCCAATGTTTTAAAACAATTTTTATATTTACCACCAGTGCCGTCTCCTTTCGTGAAGTCTCCACCCTGGATCATGAAGTTTTCAATAACCCTGTGGAACTTGCTGCCCTTGTAGCCCTCTCCCTGGGGTTTCTGTGCCAACTGGAAGAAGTTCTCCACCGTCTTTGGGACAGTCTTTCCGAACAGACCAATAACAACTTTGCCAACATCCTCACCACCAATCTTGAGATCAAAGGTAACCTGTGGGGGTTAAAAAAAATAATCAGTACCAAAAGTAAAACAAATGACACACTGAAATCTATTGTAATTTAAATTCTTCTAGTTCTAGCTTTAGAAGTTGAATAGATAAGGAAATCATTAAACTTATTTCACATTGGCCACATGCACATTTCCAAATATAATGTTCTATCAGTTGTAGGTATATGCAGTGTAAATTTTGAGCTCCTATCCAAGATGTCTTTAAGCAGGCCCCTCAGGCTCACTGGGCACTTTAGGCCTATGCCAATGGCCAATGTTTTTACATATAAATGTATATTACATTTGTCTAATCATTAACCTATTTTCGTAAAGGTATGTACGCAAGTTAGTGTACGTCCTGTTACTTATACTGTTAGCTTGATAATAATACTATGTTACTTTGATAAAATTAAGTCAGTTTGTGCCTAGCAAACTAGCCAAGTCAAATCTTGATATTGAATTACACCCCAAGTAAAATAAATGCATTGAGTATGTCGCATGTCCTTGTATCTAAAAAAATTAGGGCAAAGAACTTGGCGCCCATATAGATCTCAATTCTTTTGTCGGCGAAATCGACAACGTTGCATGCGAGAACTTGGCTCTAATTTAACATTTATGTTTTTGATGGGATATCATTACTTTTTGTACAGAAATTTGAATTGACGCCCCACCTGTCTTGACTAGAGTGACGCGGGGAAGAGGGAGGGGCCGGACCGCTCCTCGCCACGCCGCGCTCCCGCGCTTCGCTATCCGTCCCCGCGCCACGGCAATTTATTAACCTTCTCTGTGTGTGTGTGTGTGTGTGTGTGTGTGTGTGTGTGTGTGTGTGTGTGTGTGTGTGGTGTGTGTGTGAGAGAGAGAGTGCCATCTTACAAACAAAGAAAGAATTTTCCAAATCGGTTAATAAATGACGGAGTTCTGAGGCAACAAGCATAAATAATAATAATAATAAAACTAAAAAATATCACTGTTTTTGATTTTTATATGTGTACACACACAATTACCAAGCTGAATGCCAAATTTCATCTTTCTAGGTCACCTGGAAGTGGGTTAGGTTTTTGATTACTAGTGAGTCAGTCAGTCAGTCAGTGATAAAAATGCCGTTTTTTGGACGTCAATATCTCAATAACTATTTCATCTACATTTATGAAATTGGTGGTTCTAGTTGTTCTCAGGGACCTAAATACATAAGCCAAATTTCATTTTTTTCTGTAGAATAGATTTGGAGTTATTGAGGGGTCAAAAGTGGCTCCAAACGGTTCGTGTAATATAACACACGGCTGCTGCTCGCCAGTTCCTGCGGTGAACTTGGCTGGACACGCTGCCGCGTGTCTAGATGCATTGAGTATGTCGCATGTCCTTGTATCTAAAAATTTTAGGGCAAAGAACTTGGCGCCCTTGCAGATCTCAATTCTTTTGTCGGCGAAGTGCACGCGATATTGAACTTGGCTCTCATTTTACATTTATGTTTTTGATGGGATCTCTATTACTTATATTCTTATGTTGTTTCCTCACACTCTACCCAATTGGATTTTGTTAATGGCGGTTAAATATTATGATTACCTTAACAAATATTAGAAAAATGGTTGTTGCTATATGGTGCATTACAATACAATACAATACAAAATGCTTGCACACCAAAAGAAGTTTACAAATTAAACACAGAAACAATCATTTTAATAACGGTAGACAACAGGCGGTCTTATCGCTAAAGAGCGATCTCTTCCAGACAACCTTTGGGTAGTGGAGTTGATCATTATAAGCCACACAATGAGTAGGTGATGCAGAAGGGGATGGGAGAACAAAATAATTATCAACAGAATCATATCATATATATATATGATAAACCTACTTAAACATACAGAAATATAAACATATACAAGACAGGTAAGGAACACATACACAGAACCAGAAACCGAACGAAAACAGTTTCAGAAATTACACAAAAATTTACCGTGGGATAGATAGTATTCTTTTATTTTATTTTTAAAGATCCATGGAGATTTAGCACTCTACTGGAAGCGAGTTCCATAACAAAACAGCTTTAAATGTAAAAGAATTCGAGTAGAATTTTGAATGTGAGGCAGGGACAGATAAGAGATTTTTTTTTGCACCTATTGATTAAAAATTGCGCACCTTGCTGACGAAAGGTAGCTAAAGCGCTCTTTAGGATACAGAGGAGTTGCTCTGTGGAAAAGTATGCCATTTTGTGGGAGGTTTAAAAAAGTTTGGATGTCTAAGCAAGATTGGTTAACTAGCAAACCTATATAGCTTATACTTAAATCTAAATGCAGACTGTAATTTGCAGCAATTATGTTGACACATTCAAGTCACTGCAAATGATAACATTTTCCTTATAACTGTGTTGTAGTTGTTATTTGATGTTTAGAGACTTGGTGTTGAAACAATTGAAATGCTTTTTGTAAATTGTTTTGAAACATATAGGTACTGGATGCTATTATTTTCGGAATTTGCTCTTCACCTTACTAGTGACCATTCCTGGCATGTAATAGTCAACTTTATATATGGGGCAATCAACTTTTTTCTGTTGCTTCTTGCCATGGCAATGATGGGGATGTCCCTTTGGCCACTCTTATATATTCTTCTTATATTATTTATATAAGCCCATTCTTATTTAGACTATCTCCAGACAATACCAGTAAAATAAATTATCAACACTTTTCTAACAACTTTAATCACTGTTGTCCCTGGGGCATTGACAGAATAACAATAAAAATTTTGAACATTATCAATATATTCATTATATAAGTAAGGAGCAAATAAAATGGTTACATTTTGGAAAACAATTGCACAATTTGCAAGATTTGTTTACTCCAATCTATGTCCCTTTTTTGCCTAGTCTTATATCACAGATACAGATACAGATACAGATACTTTATTGGTAAAATGGTATTTTACAAGTCAGTCATGTTACATTACATTATTATTATTATAAATTACAATTATTTACATATTATGATTACAATTCCCAACTATTATTACGATACATTTTCAATTGTTATTAATTATAAACTAAAATTTAATTATTATTATCAATTGGTTAATATACAAGGTCAATGATCACCTTCAAAAAACTCATCTAAACTATAGTATGCATGGTCTAAGAGCAAGGATTTGAGTTTGCTTGTAAATGTTATGTCACTAGTGGCTTCCTTTATGCTATTTGGTACTTTGTTATAAATTTTGGGCCCAACGACGCTGAGTGACTTTCTAACCTTGGCAAGTCGGTGTTTAGGAACTTGAAGCACGGGTTCCCTACGGCTATTGCTTCTCTGTATTGCGATGGTTTGGTAATTTGGGAGATTCGCCCTTACATGATTGCAAACTGTCAGTATGTAGACCGATGGTAGGGTTAAAATTTTGTAGTTCTTAAACAGGTCCCTTGCTGGGTGGTCAAGTGGTTTTCTTGCAATTATTCTCAGCGCTCGCTTTTGCAGCTTGAATACTCTGTCGCGTTGTGCAGACAAACAAATAAGGTTTACTTTTGCTACTTTGACTGACTTAATAAATATTTTCCCCTATCCCCTGTTCTCATGAGACCCAATGTTTTAAAACAATTTTTATATTTACCACCAGTGCCGTCTCCTTTCGTGAAGTCTCCACCCTGGATCATGAAGTTTTCAATAACCCTGTGGAACTTGCTGCCCTTGTAGCCCTCTCCCTGGGGTTTCTGTGCCAACTGGAAGAAGTTCTCCACCGTCTTTGGGACAGTCTTTCCGAACAGACCAATAACAACTTTGCCAACATCCTCACCACCAATCTTGAGATCAAAGGTAACCTGTGGGGGTTAAAAAAAATAATCAGTACCAAAAGTAAAACAAATGACACACTGAAATCTATTGTAATTTAAATTCTTCTAGTTCTAGCTTTAGAAGTTGAATAGATAAGGAAATCATTAAACTTATTTCACATTGGCCACATGCACATTTCCAAATATAATGTTCTATCAGTTGTAGGTATATGCAGTGTAAATTTTGAGCTCCTATCCAAGATGTCTTTAAGCAGGCCCCTCAGGCTCACTGGGCACTTTAGGCCTATGCCAATGGCCCCCTATCTCACCAGGGCCAGTAATCTCACATAGGGGTCCCAACAACTCCTGAAAAAACATACCTAAATGACGTTTTTTGAGGCCCCAGCATGCTTTAAGATGTCCTTTAGGCTAGTTACTAAGATTGTCACATACCACTTAAGGCAATTCACATAATCTTAGAGCCCAGGGATCTATCTCCATCAATAATACAATAGATGCTGGACAGGGTCACTAAATTGGTATACAAAGGCATTATCTATTATATTGAATTGACCTGTACTAGATTAAATATGATTACTAACCAATTGATATATGAATAACTTTAGGTCCTTTATTATATAATTCAAGTTAAAGCGCCATGAACTTTTGAAAATTCGTTAGACAAACAAAAGAGTTGACGCGTCATTGGCTCCGGGTCACCAACCTCACTATGGTCCATCGACTTTATTACCTACCAAAAAAAAAAACGTACGCGTTAGCTATTTATTGTTTAAATAAAAATCCGTGGGTTACGTACCTTGTGGGTTACTTTGGGTCCCTTTGGTGCCTCTTCAGACCGGGCGGCGGCGATAAACAATAACAGACCAAGGGCAGTCGCGAACGTACCCATGATGAGAAGAAGTTTGTATTTTTTTCTTAAAATCTTAGCTAATTAAATCACAGCTTTATTTTTAAATTAGCCTAAGGCGAAGGATCCAGCTATCCTCGACTGCCACCGGCCAAATGACGAGTGAGCTCAGTCGGCTTGAGCTATCGCTGCCGGAGTCGTGAGCCGATACCGAAGCGCCACGTTACCAACGAGACGGAAGCGAACAATACAGCGAACGACCCCACCACCCACATACGGACAACGCAGCGCTATTGAGATTATATGGCGAGCGTTTATTCTAAAGTGGTCTTTATTATAATTAGCCGGGAGCGATATTAGCTCGGCTGAAATAGAAATATGAACGTTCGTAACGTAACAGAATGACAGTGACAGCGAAGCGACAGCTGCGTGACAGTTACATATTTATGTTGCCAGAAATAAAAAGAACGCATTGAATAAAATTATTTTTGTATTTTTCAATATGCATCCTTATAGTTAATCAGTCTTGCAAAATCTGGCGCCATTCCGGGATCCGTCTGAAAATAAAAATTATATAATTTATAAAAAATATCATACTACAAATAAAAACTTAACTGAATTATGGAAATAAGGCAAAATAAGTAAACGTAAGGCATCATTGGGTAATCACTCACAACTTCTGTATCGTGTCAAGATCATTGTATCCATTAACGTTTTCGCGAGAGGTATTGCACCGGTTAATCCATTGTTTTGTTGGCTTTAGTAAATCGCTAAATGATCTTCGCTTCTGTTCAGTCGTATCTCCCGAAGTGCCGTCATCGCCAGTACTTATATTTATCTCCTTCTCAAACGATGGACCGTAATCTTGAAGTGAGAAGTCACAAAGAGCGCTAAAATGAGGATACAAGGATATATCGAATTAATACTTCTAATGTGCCTTCAATAGAACACACATTGGGTACAATCCCGCCAACGAATTACGACAATTTATTGAATACCATTCAGCTGACACTACCATATTATTTCTTAATATAATAATAATAATAAAAACAACATATACATACATATAAGTAGTGATGTGCCGTCAGGAAATTTCACGTTCTCGGGAATTCTTACCATCGGAAATTACCGTAACTTTTCCGTAATTCGGTTGGGGTATAGCAAAGGGGGCCCTATTTTTAGGACTTTACGACCGAAAATTTACGACCAAAAATTTTTTTTTGTTTGTTTGGGCTTAAATTAGATTGAATCTTTTATATTACGCTAAAATAAGCATATTTTATTCTTTAAACTTTTTCTCTCAGATCGATATTTACCGAGATATTGGGGTTCAAAGGGGCGCGGGACTTGATTATTAAAATTTTTGATTGTGGTATGTCATTATAACACTTTGTTTTTATGATGCTATCGTATAGATGACACTAAAATAAGCATGTTTTGTATGGGCAACTTTTCTCTAAACTTAATAATTACCGAGATATTGAGGTTTTAAGGTAAGTAAAACTGCTTGCTGAAAATGGGCCTTGCCAAATACTGACTTGCACACTAATTATCCTCGCACTGCACACTAAGATCCGACTCGGCCGGGTTAGGTTAGGTTAGTTTTTTTTTTTTATCCCGTAAAACAGTTTTGCAAATACATATTCGAACGACCTTAAAATCTAATTTAAGCCTGAAAATGCGAAAAATTTAAAGTTTTTTTTTTTAACCCTTTATCTCGGTAAATATTACTCTGAGTGAAAAAGTTTAAAGAACAAAATATGTTTTTTTAGCGTAATCTACAAGATTCAATCTAATTTAAGCCCAAAAACAGCAAAAAAAAAAACTTTTAAAATTTTTCTGTCCTAAAAATAGGGCCCCCTTTGCTATACTCTGACCCGTAATTCTCGACAACTTTACCAGTAAGTAACATTTTTAGAAATTTTGAAGATTAAGTAAAGTTATTGGATTATTTCTAGTGATCGTTTTTAATTGATAAACTGATTTGCAACGTGGTCATTGTTTATTAGAATTATTTGAAAAGGTGGTGTTCACGAGTAGCAGGTAAAAAAAAACGAGATAAACGAGCTTTGTAATCTAAGTGCACCAGTTCTTTGCAGGTTCCCTTCCCAGGTATACAGGTAAACCACAAGTATGTACATGTGTTATTTAATTAGCAAATCAGTGACCAAGTTTCATAAACCTAGGTTTCCTGATTGGTACTCAGTTTTTTTATGATATTGGGTCGAAGTGGGAAGAGCTATAAAGTTTATAATTTAAATAGTCTGTTGCAAATTGCTCAAACTGTATAATGTGTTTAAAACAAGTGACTGTTATTAATTGCAAGAATGAAGCCCAACTCCAAAGTTCTGCAATATTTTAATGTAATAGAAACCGAAAACGGACGAACCAAGTACATTTGTTTGTTTTGTGTGTTTACGATTGTTTTAATTTTGTCTAGGTCAATAGTATATATATACAGGGTGTTCGGCACATGGACCGACAAAATTTTTTGGGATATAGTTGAGGTTATTTGCTATCTTTTCACCCTTAGACCTTGGGTCCTAAGGGTCACGGTTTTGGAGATATGATTTTTTAAATGTTGTTTCTCAAATTTCCCGAAATTCCGCCTTTAAACGTTCGTAACTTTTTTGTTAATGTATGTACAATTGTTTTGTTTTGTATTTAATACTTGTGGCAATACACACTTGTTCAAATAATAACAGTTTTTATTCTAATTGATGGTCTCAGAGGGATGTACGAGGTATTTTATTCCACAAAAATACTGATTGTGTGAAAAAGATCCAACTTCAAAATTCAATTATGATAAAACTAAAGACAATAGAGGACTTCATTTTTTTTTAAGAAAGTTCTCTAGTTTTTGACCTTTCTAACGATATGCTACACACCACTCATAACAAATAAATCTGAGTCAAATTACGGGGATATTCCGTCAATAGGGCGGAAATTATTATGAATGTGCGAGTACAGCAATTTTATTTGTAACGCAACGGAACCTCATTGGAACACTGGCTGGCTGAATGACAGGCTGAAACCTTCTTACCATCGGGTGTTTTTTTTTTCTAATGGCGAATTACTTTTGTTACGTTGCAGTTGTGGCGGGATTCTAAATTTGTGATTTATTGTAATTATTTTTGCTAAATACTATGGCTAACTACGCTAACGAAGAGTATGTGGATATGATAATGGCGTATGGTATAGCACGAGGTGTTGCTCGTGAAGCCAAAAGGATTTATCAAGAGATGCATCCAAATCGAAGATTACCCCACCGCGAAACATTTTCGACGACGTGTCGACGTATTCCAAACTTTCACGTTTAGTTCGCGTGCTACACAACCAATAGGTACTTGTACCTATTGGGATCTGCTTCAAAGGCTTGAAGTATTCGTTCATCGATTGCAGCATTATGCTGCCTCACATTGATACGTGCCTCTCGAAAGTTTACGTTTCCAGTCTCCCGCATACGTTCCCGCAGAACGTTACGGAGAACTTTAGCCGAACTTTCTCTCTGTTACCGTAATTTACGGTAACGGCACATCACTACATATAAGTATAATATCCATAAATGTTATATTTTAATTTTAGGTAGGTACCTACTCACTTGGTAATTTCTTCTGCATCGCTTGTTTCCATTGTGTCCAATATTTCTGTAAAACCACATAAGCACCATGTTACTTGATAAATATATTATAATAGGAATATTAAGTACAAACACCTAATACCAGAAATACTTAAATAAAAGTGCAGTTACAAAACTTCAAGCAAATCAAATTAATGTTAGGCACATTTATCGATTTGATATGCTACATTAACATGTTACAATTGAATCATAAAATCGTAATCATAAGCATATAATTATGATTACAATTTCAAATATTACCTTCCGCATTATTTTTTGTTTCCCTACATAATTTTGCATTATTCGCATGTCTGTTATCGTCATCCTAAAAATAAACATAAGTTATGATAAGTATGCATGCAAAATTATTTATTTTTTATAAGTTCAGGCCAGTTCAGCCTTATCATACCTACTATAATAAATATATCAAATAGTTCGAGTATGTAAAGTGCATCCAATATCAAATAAACTTAGTTAAAACCAAAGACAACAATACAATATTATTATAGATTAGTTGATACCACGTTGAAACTTATTTCTGTACAGTCGCCATCAGATATATCGCAGCATATAAGGCGTTCATAAATATGTGAACACGACTCTTATTGACTGGGCGATACAGTACATGTTCACATATTTATGAACGCCTTATATGCTTCGATATGTCTGATGGCGACTGTACCAAAATATGTCCAAGAAAAAAAAACAATACCCACTCCCATATTACGTGTATATTGAGACTTTGATAACGCTCTTTTATTTATCTTCCAGTTATTTAAAGCATTTTGCTGTTGTTCTTTTAGATATAAATATTTGCAATACCATTTGCAATGTGATATTATATCATCTTTCGTAGATCCTGCAAAGAAAAGCTGTGGTGAAGTGACGTGTGGCGTAATAGTCAATCAGATTTTAAAGGACATAGTGCAAAAATCAGAACTCAAATTGCACAACGCCGTGAGACTTAGAAATGGGGGAGGCCATTGGCCAGCAGGGCAGCAGCGCAGGTTCTTCCCAATAATAATCAAAATAAAACACTAAATACCAGGTTTACTGAAAACGTACTTTTAATATTCGAAAAGTTCTAACGACTCATCATCATATCAGCCGACAGACGTTCACTGCTGGAACAAGACCTCCCCAAAGTTCTCTACAACGGTCGGTCTTGCACCGCCCTCATCCAATTTCTGCCCGCTATCCTAACCAGGTCGTCGGTCCACCTTGTAGGGGGCTTTTATACGCTGCGTCTTCCGGTCCGCGGTCGCCACTCAAGAACCTTTCTGCCCCAACGGTCATCGATTCTGCGAGCAATCTAATGGCTAAGTACTCCCTAACTTTAATTAGGTACCTACCAGATATTTTCTGCATGATTTCCTTTTGAAAAAGTTGGAATTGATCATTGTTGCCTAAGAAGGAATATTCTCGATCATCATTGTTGTCCCTGGAACCAAAATACTTGCGCCAAGTGTGAACGAAGACGTTGTGGTGATATTCGTTCCAGCCTGCGTAGCGGTTTGGACTGGTCATCATGAACTCTTGGAATTGTTGCACTTCCTGGAGTATAAACAAGATTCAATAATATGCACAGTAATATTCTCTCGTAACAATACATTATACAATACAAAAGTAATCTTTATTGCTCGCAAAATAGACATTACAATTTCAGACGCTAACAACAGGCGTAAAATATGTCAAAATAGCGATCTCATCCAGATAACCTTTGGGTGGTAGAGAGATAACGTTCGTTATTATGCAGAAATTACGCCATATATATTGCTGATTTAACGAGTTACTGGGCTTGGTAACATAGGCGTATCTAGGGGGGTGGCTGGGTGGGCCGTGCCCACCCCAGTATGGTCTAGTGCCCACACCAGGATTTTAGGTTACCGATAGAAATTCATGGCTTCATCTCTTAGGATATGGCCAGGCCCCTCCCCAGGCCCACCCCAGGCCCCCCCTGAAAAATAATCTTAGATACGCCAATGCTTGGTAAATACAAAATTTGACCCGACAGTACTGTCGATTAACATAGTTTATTGTCTAACGGGATAAGACCAACAGTCAGTTAGTTGGACTGTGGCAGACTGGCTGGCAGTCTTCTTCCGGTGATAGTCTTGCTTACCACACCTTACCAAACTTAGACCAGACTAATACTGCCGTCATAACGAAAAAGGGCACATCTAACATTTTTTGTGAAATTGATTTAGATACATATTCGGAAAGAGTAAAAAAACAGCGCATCTGTCTATATATTTTTTAAATTTTCACAAAAAATGTTAGATGTGCCCTTTTTCGTTATGACGGCAGAATAAGTTTTCTGACATGTCCTGATCGCGTTTAGCATCGCATCGTGCAATACTTAATTTACATGAATTGATATAGTCATTTAAAATTGCAATAGTCAAATAAAAACTCAAAGGTCAAAATGTAATTGTGAATATATTTGCATCAATCGTGTTTGACCTCCGATTATTAGTGTCGTTATCGACAGTTGGAATTTGTTTTAACAAAATTTGTGTATTATGGGATTTATGGGGATTATTCGCAGCAGTTCCCAAGCCAGTGAATTCAATCAATACATGGCACAGCTGATAATTAAAATCCGGCTGTGTCAGTTGGTAGGCATGAACTTCCCAATGAATTGTGACTTAACTTGGCGTATCCTGCTTAAATAATCGCTCTCATTTAATAAACGAGTAAAGTAATGCAATTTGATTTAAGTACCTTACACTTTAAAGGAGAGTGAATTATAGCTTTTACAGGACTAGGAACGATATGCTGAAATGGTTTCATTTTTGTGTTGGCTTTAAACGCACACTTCAGCTGTTTCTCTTCAGCATTATTTAGCTGAAAATAAAAAAGGTTTTTAATAACATTTTTGGGATAATAAAGAATAGAGATAGAGACGCTCGTGGATAATCTACACCCCAGTTTGGATATAAACCGAGTGCCCTTTTTTATTTATGAGTAAGAACTCCTATTCATAACCAATACAATATGTCAAAATACATAAACGGGTTCACTCACGTCGCAGAAGTTGAATAGCGCTCGACATGTTTCGAATCGTACGCGATTCATCATCAGGAGAGCCGATCAGTCGCGGCGGCGGCCAACCGAACACGTTGGCTTCTACGACGTGAGTAACCCCGTTTATGTATTTAAAATAAACATATTAAAATTTTTAATATGTCTGAGACACAGTAAAAGAATACAATATGACACAGTTTCTTACCTGCTTTACTAGTTCTTCTTCTTTGGTTGTGGTTGAAGTTAACTCAAACTGAAGATGACTTTTGAAATTCCGTATTTTTTCGTCCAGTTTAAGTACATCTCGTTTCATATTTTCAATATCTAAAATTAATATTTTCATAATGCATAAATTTGATGAAACGACAGAATGCAATAATAGTAATATAATTAAATTTAGCGTATTTATTTTTCTAAATTAAGTTAACTCACCTATGCAATTTAATTTCTCTTCAGTAACCGCTTTTACATCGCTAAACATGTTTTTAATTTCCGTTAAAGTATTTTTTAACTTCTCCGTGTCGTTTTTAAGATTTATACTATAAATTGTTGGAAGATCAATGTAATCATCACCATGTTCATTCGGATTGATTTTATTAATATTTTTTATCAACAAATTTTCTTCTATTTTCAATCTCCTTAGTTTTGCTAGAACACTACACTCGGTGGTATCATCTATTAGGGAACAATTTGACGAATTAAACTTATAACTCATAATTAATAAAACATATAACAATAGAAATTACTATCACGTTACTTTAATTACTTTTCAACGCTTGCATGATATATTGATCAAACTTAACCCGTCAAGCGTCCAGTAGACTAACGTTAGTCTACAGCAATTTTGTGCCGGTAGCGTCCAGTAGACACACGCTAGTCTACAGCCCAAACCGCTCATTGGATCAATTTCTCTGCATCGATTCGTTATGGTGGCAGCTTGATAGATATTTTACTATCCAACAACAGCTATCAGAGAACACAAATTTGATTTTTAACCAATCAGAATCCTCAATAGTGACGTGTAAATATTTTTTTTTCTCTACATTGGCGGAATTCGTCCGCCATTTCGAAAATCACTTGCATTTGAGGTGTCGTGTCGTGTGATAAATATGTCCAAATCTTTTAAACGGAAAGTGTTTGTATTATGTATTATATATCAAATTACTGGCAATTAAATAAGGTTTTCGTTTTTAATGTTAAATTTAGCCGCACGACATTGTTTCCTAGTGAAAAAAGTCCTCAAGTTTGAATGACGCATTAATTTTGCAATGATGGCCGTCGTAATTCATTTGTTTCCTAATTTTCAATTGTTCAAAACCTTACGAACAAATAATAGTTTTATAATACACTTTCTGAGGATTTCATTTCATATATTAGATTGGTGTAAGGTCTTGGGAATTTTGATAGATTTATGATTTTGTTCAAACAGTGCTCAATTTCGCGGCAAATCCGCCATGACAGTTGCGATTTGGGCGGCGCAAGATTGTAGCGTGCGCGCACGTTCTCGTAAATAAATATTTGTTGTGAAGTAATTATTAGATGTTTAGTAGTGAATTTACGTAAAATTGACGCATAAACTAGCCAGTATCATTTTAGTGTATGTAAAATGTGATATGTGGTTTTAAATTGAGTGTAAATTGTGAATCATTAGTGTCGGATGTGACGGAAAGCGAACATCTTGGAATATAAATAAATCTACATCTCAATACAAGTAAGTGCGGCTATTATAACATATTGTGCCGAATTCCAAATTTATCTAGCTCTCTAACGATATATAACACATCTCATATAATTATTCTCGGGGTAGGTAAAATTCCCATCTTTAGCGGAAATTCAGCCGTTTCTTGTTTGTATGGGACATTTCGCGGTGTTTTGTTCTAGGGAGGTCTGACACTTGACGGGTTAAAGTTGACCGCCATGTTGCTGCCTTACCAACCGTAACCATTTCCGGTGGTCAGTGAGTGTTGCAAGTTGCTAACTGAGATTTTCCATTTTATCAAATACGATACCGCTTAACGCTATCATTCAAGGCAATATAAATAAATAAAGCAAATTGCAGATACGGGGTTTTTATTGCGAAAATAATTTAATACCAATCGGCAATATCTACATAATTATTAAATTTTATCATGCATTTTATTCTGAGCACGACACCAGTTTCAGAACGTTACCGGCGGCGCGACTGGCAGCAGCTGTCATTGCGTCGGGTTCGATTATTCGATTTAGATTGCTTTGATAAAATTTCGTCAACGGAGAATGGACTGTGATTTTTATGTTTAAATCCGTATGATAAATATATCTGAACAAAATGTTTACGCGTTCAAGACTGTTTATTTCCAAAGCCCTGCCGTTAAGAGTGCGTATCATAATCTGTTTTAATAAATCTGGTCTTGAAGTAGTGTTATGTATAACCTTATTTATTCCTATTTGTTTCCAGAATGCATTTAAAACGGAATATCAGAATGAAGCAAGGTTCTTATATAGTATAACTAATACGCGACATCGCTCCACGAGCCCGCTCAATACTATAGTTATGTTTGTTCCACAGCAAGAGGTTTGTAAATTTATGCAAATAATAATCTTTTCCATTATTTTGCAAACAAATAGCATAATTGTCAGGCAAACAATGATGGTCTTTTTACATAAAAGTTTACCATGCCAACTAAATTTCTGTGTATATGAATGATTGGTCTTGAGACATTAATAAAATTCCACTGCTATTTATTTATATGTCTATTACTCCATGTAATAAATGATGGTTTATTACTTAAATATTTTTGTACATAAAAATGTCTTCAACCTGGCTCATAATATATTATATTCCATGTTTATCATGATTATTGCGCAAGCTAAGAAAACATTGGCTCGCCAATTGGAATTCAATTACCAGGTCTATATTTTTATAAATAATTGTGACTTGCTCTATGCATACACCTGCAGTTAAAATTTCCTCTTTAATGTGTGTTTTAATTAGTGATGTACTGTCTATGTTGAGAATACACCCAAGAAGCATATTATTATTTCTAGCTTAAACCATAGAGAAAAGATATATTTTTAAACAATTATTATTTCTTAGGCTTGGATAGTGGAGCGAATGGGCAAATTCCATAGAATACTGGAGCCAGGCCTGAATCTGCTGTGGCCAATAGTGGATAAGGTTAAGTATGTGCAGAGCCTCAAGGAAATTGCTATTGACGTGCCAAAGCAGAGTGCCATCACATCGGACAATGTCACACTCAGCATCGACGGAGTGTTGTACCTGAGAATAATAGATCCATATTTAGGTAAGTTGGATTGATTTTGTTGTAGTATATTTTGGCTTTAATAAAAATCATTATATTCACACTTATAACAAATCAAAAAAGTGCCAATTATGTTCTCATCATATTATCATTCTTGATTTTCTTGTCTATTATATATCTATCTATACATATAAACGGACAAGTCCTGACTGACTGACTGACTCACTCATCAACATAGAGCCGAAACTACTGAACCTAGGAACTTCAAATTTTTAGAATAGATCAAGTATACGATGCAAGCAAGCACTAAGAAGGGATTTTTCAAAACTCATCCCTTAAGGGTGTCAAATCAGGGTTGAAAGTTTGTATGGAACTTACGTAATTTTTGAGTTAGAGTAATAAAACTTTGTGCATAGGTTCTCGATCTAAAAACAAGAAAACTAATTTCACGATTTTTGAAAACTCATCCTTTAAAGCGGTTAAATAGGAGGTGAAAATTTGTATGAGGAACTTGGAATTCTTTGAGTAAGAGTGGTAATATTTCGTGTACAGCTCTTTCTATACAAAGTAAGAAAACAAGTTTCAGCATTTTTGGAAATTCATCCCTGAAAAGGGTTAAATGCACAGTGAAACTTTGTAAGAAACACGTGGTCTGTTTGAGTAAGGCGTGCACTCTTTTGCGTGCAGACTCACCATCAAAAACTGGAAACAAGTATTTCAGCGTTTTTGAGAATTCAACCCCTGATGGGGTATAGAGGGAGGTGAAAGTTTCTATGAAGAACTTGGGATTCTTTGAGTAGGAGTGGTAATATTTCATGGACAGGTTCTTATTTGCAAAGTAAGAAAACAAGTTTCAGCATTTTTAAAAATTCATCTCCGAAAGGGGTTAAATGGAAATGGAACTTTGTATGAGAATCTGGCCTTTTTTGAGTAAGAGGTGCACTATTTTGCGTGTAGACTCTTCATCAAAATCTGAGAATATTGATTTCAGCGTTTTTGAATATTCTATCTCTAATGGGATACGCTGAGAGGTGACAGTTTGTATAAAGAGCTTGGAATTTTTTGAGTAAGAGTGATAATATTTCTCGCACAGGTTAATCATTAGGTACATACAACTTTTCACTATAAGTGAAATTACAAAGTAAGATGCATTTTTTTATATTCATCCCCTAAGCATGAGAAAAAAATGTCAAAATTTTCATGTTATGAATAAGAGGTATGCGGGTTTTTTTGTAGAATATTCATTCAAAACTGAGAAAATAAACTTAAGTTTTTGAAAATTCGTCTCCAAAATGGGTCTAATGGGAGGCGAAAGTTCGGATGAGAAAAGATGAGATTTTTTTCGTAAGTCTGGTCATATTCCGTGTGTCAAAATACTACTTTCAGGAATTTTTGAAATGTACGAGTAAAGGAGGAAGGTGAAAGTTCATGTGAGCAATATTTTCGTGTATAAACTCTGCATTAATTTTTGGAAAGTTATCTCCCGAAGAGTAGGATTGAGTGACAAAATTTCGTGCAAAATAAAATTGCATTGTTAGGATTCCGTACCTCAAAAGGAAGAAACGCAACCCTCAAGGATCACTTAGTTGTCTGTCCGTCTATTGAATAAAATGAAAATTAAAACCATGTAAGTACTGAGGTCTCCTTAATTTGAAGTTGTTAAAAAACCAAACTTCTAAGCTATAACGTAAAAAAAGATCCGGCTATGCTACAACAAACGTATCGACTCTCAAGGGAATCAAATTTTATAAGGTACTTAGGAATTTACAGTTGGGCTAAAACTATGAATTTTGCAAGTAATACCGTGTCTTACTACAAGTAAGTACCTACTTGGGATTGGGATTGATCTAATACTATATTTCTAATTAAATTAAAAAGTAGTCTGTATTTAAAGTAGGTATGTAAAACAGTTTTCCAACGGTAATGTTAAGTTTCCCACTTAGTACATTTTATCTTTTCCTTAGTAATGTGCAGTGATTTCATAGTTCGTAAGGAACCCTCTGTGCGCGAGTCCGACTTGCACTTGACCGGCTACTTGTATTAACTGAGAATACTGATTTAAACGTTAGAGGAAATTCCTATCAAGGAGATTAAACTTTTGACTATGATTTTGTTCTGTTCATCGGAAAATGAATTGCCCCATGTGTATCTACCACGACGTGATCTAGAAATATATAAATCTACTACCCAAAAATGTATGTACCTATGCGCGCAGATTTCTATTAGTTGTATTATTTTAAGAAACAATAAAACGGGTAGAAAGTTACACAGATAATGTTTCCAGACCCTATGCGAGCGAAGCCGCGGGCAAAAGCTAGTTTTAGAATATGTTAGCAGAAATAAGAATGATACATGTCTTTTGTCAACACAGTTTTTTTTTTTTCGTAATCAAGTTGTTCATAATTTACCAGTTTTCAGACGATATTACCTTTGTAAGCTATAACCACAAATAATTATTCAAAATATGATAGTTGAAAACCAAACATTCATACACTTTAGTACAGTATGGTTTTATATTTGTTCCAAATTCAATATATCTCTGATTATTACAGCATCTTACGGTGTAGAAGATCCCGAGTTTGCAATAACACAACTGGCCCAAACCACCATGCGTTCCGAGCTGGGTCAAATATCCCTGGACAAAGTATTCCGAGAGAGAGAATCCCTCAACGTATCTATAGTCCACGCTATCAATAAGGCCAGTGAAGCGTGGGGAATCACATGTCTTCGATATGAAATTCGTGAGTATGATATACAATATAGTCTCACTAATGTGGCACTTCAATAGTCCAATATCGACACCGCCACCAATTTCCTCGCTTTATCTACTCCTACGTTGCACTATTATTAAATTTATTATGAATTTGTCATATCCAGTACTATTGTCATATCCAGTAAGTCGGACTTTTCAATAATCTGGTATCCCCTAGTTTTAATAGTGTCGATTAGTGAGACTACTTACTGTATTTATTAAAGGATCAATATTTTCATATTAGATAGATAGATAAAAACTTTATTCATCGGCAGCAACAACAGTAACAATAAATCTGTATATCTATAAGCTAAACAATTGATATGATTTTTTCCATGTACGAGTAGGTTTTTGTTTCTCATAGCCTACTAGACTCCCTGTCGTTTGTCCGCAAATTTTTCATCGGCATCTTTGATTATCGACACGTCTAACCCTGACGCTGGGGCGCGCACTGTTTGAGAATATGATAAACTTCTTACTCACGGTCTTCATTGCTACGAAATGTTCTTCATTATTGTCCGGCCAAAACGTGCCGATGGAGTCCTAAACATTAGGCCAGACATCTCACTCGCTCTATAGAAGAAGCAACGAGTACGAGCGAGAGGGCCGCTGAATAATTTCTGATACTATCGGCATGTTGATTTTGACCCTATAATAGTTGCATAGTGTCACTAACACCATCGAGAGGCGATCTCTTTTTATCTTCTTTACTACAAGTAGGGCTGCCATCTCTAAATTCGGCAAACCCGGCCAATGACTTAAAAACTCGGACATTTGGCGTAAATCTAATTTTTTCGAACGTGTCCGAAAATAATATTATTAAAAAATTGGGCAAGTGCGACTCCGACTCGCGCATGAAGGGTTCCATACCATAAAACAAGTTCGTTGTATGGGAGGCCCCTTAAATATTTATTTTATTTTATTTTTAGTATTTGTTGTTATAGCGGCAATAGAAATACATCATCTGTGAAAATTTCAACTGTCTAGCTATCACCGTTCTTGATATACAGTCTGGTGACAGATGGACGGACGGACGGACAGCGAAGTCTCAGTAATAGGGTCCCGTTTTTACCCTTTGGGTACGGAACCCTAAAAAACAATCGTTTTATTTTTCATTCACATAAAAGGTGTCCGGGTTTTCTCCGGACACTTTTATAACCCCCCCCGGACGGCCTCTACACTGGACAAATCCGAGGAAATCCGGACGGCTGGCAGCCCTAACTACAAGCAATGTGATTGTCAGGATTACTAAAATGTAGCCTAGACTTCTTCTTACGGCGACGCGGTTGGCGCAGTGGTTAAGCAACTGCCTACTGAGCCGACGGTCCCGGGTTCGAATCCCGGCAAGGGCAAATATTTGTGTGATGAACACGAATATTTGTGCCTGGGTCATGGATGTTCTATGTATTTAAGTATTTATTTATCTATATAAGTATGTATATCGTCGCCTAGTACCCATAACACAAGCCTTCTTGAGCTTAATTTGGGACTAGGTTGATTTGTGTGAGGTTGTCTGATATTTATTTATTATTCTTTCTTTAATAGCCTAAGATGGAGCATGCTTGTCTAGAAAATGCCTATTCACTCTCGACGTGAAAAGGTCCAAGTAATATTTTTCGCTGTCCCTGTTGTTTGTTACTTGTTGTTGCACCAGTTATTGATTTTGACCCCTTGAGACCTTATACATCTCAACGGAATTGACAACGATATTGCGTGTCGTGACGCCTAGAGACCTTCTACATCTCTGAAAAAATCACTTTATTTTATATAATTTTTAGTGTAAACATTGATTTGGAGAAACTTGTACATCTCTAAAATATATGTTTCAATTACCTAGTTATAATATAATTGTATTCGTTTTAAGTATAATTTACGAAAAATGACTTACTGTTGAGTTTCTTTCGGCTTTCTTCTCAACAGCGGTCTCCTCTTGCGAAATGCCGGTAGACTCACAATCTGACTTGTAAAAGTGCCCTTGTGGCCTACTTACTGAATAAATTATTTCATTTCATTACCTGATTAACGTTATAGTATAGTAGCCTATTTTACAATACGTGTTCCAAAAATTCTAGGTGACATCAAACTGCCGTCTCGCGTCCACGAGGCAATGCAAATGCAAGTGGAGGCCGAGCGACGCAAGCGAGCCGCCATCTTAGAATCCGAGGGTACACGCGCCGCCCACATCAACGTGGCCGAGGGACAACGCCAGGCCCGGATATTGGCTTCTGGTCAGTACAATTTGTTTTATCGCATAAGTACAGTGCGACCAAAAAGAGTAGAAATTAAAAAGTGGCAATACTGTGTAGTGTCGTCCCCGTTTTCTTATATTGATTGCAAAGGGAGGACACTACAGTATTGCCACTTTTTAATTTCTACTCTTTTTGGTCGGACTGTAAATATGGGGCGTGCATCTATTAGCCATAGTTATCCTACCATTCTAAGCTAACCTCCATACATCGCTTTTTCTTGTAAGTTTGCCAAAATTATGATATTAGACGTAGTTCTTCAGCCATATTTTTCCTGAAGAAGGCATAACTTAACTCACTTTCCTGGAAATATAGACTACCATGTTTCTATAACATGTAAGATAATGCTAACGCTGCATGTAAACGCTGATAATGCTAATGAAGAACTTCTAAACAGGGGTCTAATCTTGGGAAATGCCGGAAGAATCACTTACGAAATAAAGTTATATACATTTTTAAATCTTTAACTGAACCACAGACAACCCCCACTAGACGGAGCATGTAAGGCGACCCGCGCGCACCAACGATATGGTACGGCAGAACATTAAAGTATCAACACGGCGGCCACCGTTTAGTTGCGTCCTTGTTTATGATCCATGCGTACGTCAACGAAAAAAGAAATTAAATAAATAACATGGTAAATTGTAATGTTAAGTGGTGTAGAGAGACCTCATAAACATGGACGCAACTAAACGGTGGCCGCCGTGTTGGTACTTTAATGTTCTGCCGTACCATATCGTTGGTGCGCGCGGGACGCCTTACATGTGCCTTACATGCTCCGTCTAGTGGGGGTGGTCTGTGAACTGAACCCTGTTTACGAATTAAAGTGTGACTCGGAATATTCCAGAGGCGGAAAAAATGGAGCAAATCAACAAGGCGTCGGGAGAGGCGCAGGCGATGCTGGCGGTGGCCGAGGCGCGCTCCAAGGGGCTGCAGCTCGTGGGGCAGGCGCTGGGGCGAAAGGTAATCTATACTATTATACAATTCCACATTTTTAGGGTTCCGTAGCCAAATGGCAAAAAACGGAACCCTTATAGATTCGTCAAGTCTGTCTGTCTGTCTGTCTGTCCGTCTGTCCGTCCGTATGTCACAGCCATTTTTTTCCGAAACTATAAGAGCTACACTGTTGAAACTTGGTAGGTAGATGTATTCTGTGAACCGCAAGCGTTAAGATTTTGATGCAGAAATAAAAAAATAATAAATATTGGGGGCCCCATACTTAGAACTGAAACTCAAAAATTTTTTTTTCATCAAACACACGTGTGGTGGATAGGTGTTCAAAAATGATATCGAGGTTTTTAAAATATTTTTTTTCTAGACCGAATAGTTTGCGTGACAGACGCTTCCAAAGTGGAAAAAAGTTGGTCCCCCCCCCCCCCCCACTAACTTCTAAAATAAGAAAATGAAAAATCTAAAAAATACATATGATGTACATTACTATAAAAACTACCAACGAAAATTGTTTTGAACGAGATCTAGTAAGTAGTTTTTTTTTAATACCTATTAATATCTAACTTTGCACCTAATTTATATGGGGCGCCATACATACCAGGTGCAAACTTAACTTAACCACTTAGGGATGGAAAGTGTTTGTACGGGACCCTCGGTGCGCGAGTCCGACTCGCACTTGACCGGTTTTTATAAAGTCACCAAAATTAATTTCAGGACACGCGGCACGCGGCATCGCTGACCCTCGCGGAACAGTACGTGGCAGCGTTCAACAAGCTCGCGCGCACCAACAACACGCTCATACTGCCCGCTAACGCTGGCGACGTGTCCAACTTGGTTGCGCAGGTACTGACCATAGACTAGCAAGTGACAACATTTCAACAAGCTCGCGCGCACCAACAACACGCTCATACTGCCCGCTAACGCTGGCGACGTGTCCAACTTGGTTGCGCAGGTACTGACCATAGACTAGCAAGTGACAACATTTCAACAAGCTCGCGCGCACCAACAACACGCTCATACTGCCCGCTAACGCTGGCGACGTGTCCAACTTGGTTGCGCAGGTACTGACCATAGACTAGCAAGTGACAACATTTCAACAAGCTCGCGCGCACCAACAACACGCTCATACTGCCCGCTAACGCTGGCGACGTGTCCAACTTGGTTGCGCAGGTACTGACCATAGACTAGCAAGTGACAACATTTCAACAAGCTCGCGCGCACCAACAACACGCTCATACTGCCCGCTAACGCTGGCGACGTGTCCAACTTGGTTGCGCAGGTACTGACCATAGACTAGCAAGTGACAACATTTCAACAAGCTCGCGCGCACCAACAACACGCTCATACTGCCCGCTAACGCTGGCGACGTGTCCAACTTGGTTGCGCAGGTACTGACCATAGACTAGCAAGTGACAACATTTCAACAAGCTCGCGCGCACCAACAACACGCTCATACTGCCCGCTAACGCTGGCGACGTGTCCAACTTGGTTGCGCAGGTACTGACCATAGACTAGCAAGTGACAACATTTCAACAAGCTCGCGCGCACCAACAACACGCTCATACTGCCCGCTAACGCTGGCGACGTGTCCAACTTGGTTGCGCAGGTACTGACCATAGACTAGCAAGTGACAACATTTCAACAAGCTCGCGCGCACCAACAACACGCTCATACTGCCCGCTAACGCTGGCGACGTGTCCAACTTGGTTGCGCAGGTACTGACCATAGACTAGCAAGTGACAACATTTCAACAAGCTCGCGCGCACCAACAACACGCTCATACTGCCCGCTAACGCTGGCGACGTGTCCAACTTGGTTGCGCAGGTACTGACCATAGACTAGCAAGTGACAACATTTCAACAAGCTCGCGCGCACCAACAACACGCTCATACTGCCCGCTAACGCTGGCGACGTGTCCAACTTGGTTGCGCAGGTACTGACCATAGACTAGCAAGTGACAACATTTCAACAAGCTCGCGCGCACCAACAACACGCTCATACTGCCCGCTAACGCTGGCGACGTGTCCAACTTGGTTGCGCAGGTACTGACCATAGACTAGCAAGTGACAACATTTCAACAAGCTCGCGCGCACCAACAACACGCTCATACTGCCCGCTAACGCTGGCGACGTGTCCAACTTGGTTGCGCAGGTACTGACCATAGACTAGCAAGTGACAACATTTCAACAAGCTCGCGCGCACCAACAACACGCTCATACTGCCCGCTAACGCTGGCGACGTGTCCAACTTGGTTGCGCAGGTACTGACCATAGACTAGCAAGTGACAACATTTCAACAAGCTCGCGCGCACCAACAACACGCTCATACTGCCCGCTAACGCTGGCGACGTGTCCAACTTGGTTGCGCAGGTACTGACCATAGACTAGCAAGTGACAACATTTCAACAAGCTCGCGCGCACCAACAACACGCTCATACTGCCCGCTAACGCTGGCGACGTGTCCAACTTGGTTGCGCAGGTACTGACCATAGACTAGCAAGTGACAACATTTCAACAAGCTCGCGCGCACCAACAACACGCTCATACTGCCCGCTAACGCTGGCGACGTGTCCAACTTGGTTGCGCAGGTACTGACCATAGACTAGCAAGTGACAACATTTCAACAAGCTCGCGCGCACCAACAACACGCTCATACTGCCCGCTAACGCTGGCGACGTGTCCAACTTGGTTGCGCAGGTACTGACCATAGACTAGCAAGTGACAACATTTCAACAAGCTCGCGCGCACCAACAACACGCTCATACTGCCCGCTAACGCTGGCGACGTGTCCAACTTGGTTGCGCAGGTACTGACCATAGACTAGCAAGTGACAACATTTCAACAAGCTCGCGCGCACCAACAACACGCTCATACTGCCCGCTAACGCTGGCGACGTGTCCAACTTGGTTGCGCAGGTACTGACCATAGACTAGCAAGTGACAACATTTCAACAAGCTCGCGCGCACCAACAACACGCTCATACTGCCCGCTAACGCTGGCGACGTGTCCAACTTGGTTGCGCAGGTACTGACCATAGACTAGCAAGTGACAACATTTCAACAAGCTCGCGCGCACCAACAACACGCTCATACTGCCCGCTAACGCTGGCGACGTGTCCAACTTGGTTGCGCAGGTACTGACCATAGACTAGCAAGTGACAACATTTCAACAAGCTCGCGCGCACCAACAACACGCTCATACTGCCCGCTAACGCTGGCGACGTGTCCAACTTGGTTGCGCAGGTACTGACCATAGACTAGCAAGTGACAACATTTCAACAAGCTCGCGCGCACCAACAACACGCTCATACTGCCCGCTAACGCTGGCGACGTGTCCAACTTGGTTGCGCAGGTACTGACCATAGACTAGCAAGTGACAACATTTCAACAAGCTCGCGCGCACCAACAACACGCTCATACTGCCCGCTAACGCTGGCGACGTGTCCAACTTGGTTGCGCAGGTACTGACCATAGACTAGCAAGTGACAACATTTCAACAAGCTCGCGCGCACCAACAACACGCTCATACTGCCCGCTAACGCTGGCGACGTGTCCAACTTGGTTGCGCAGGTACTGACCATAGACTAGCAAGTGACAACATTTCAACAAGCTCGCGCGCACCAACAACACGCTCATACTGCCCGCTAACGCTGGCGACGTGTCCAACTTGGTTGCGCAGGTACTGACTACTGACCATAGACCCTTTGGGTCCGCAGTGTCCACTGTATCAAACCGTCTCGAAAACCACTCACTGTTGTGGACGTACGATTATAAATAAAGTGTACACGAGTTTACTACACGAACAACAGTCAGGAAAAGAGTGCATTGCATTAAATGATATTACGAGGTTAACATAGTGGAACTGACAGGTATTTAAACTAATGTCATTATAATGGGTTGCGATTGGTTGCAATATTGTTGCCGTATAAACCTTAGCGCCCTCTTGACAATCCTCATATATTTCTGGTCAGGCTTTACAATAAGGAATCTTAAAATAGAACTTTAAGGTACGTTATTGGAAGGTTAACTGTCGTCGCACAACGGAGACTGATAAAAATATTAATTGAGTGAGTTAAGGCGGTAAACTTTTTGTTCTTCACCCATATAAAGTTGTCAGTATCATGCATGCTGTATGCAGCACCTCTAGCGTCACAAGCGGCTATTTCTCGCGCGACATAATTGCCCGTCTCTTTCTGTGCAGTAATGTGAGAGAGTGACGGGTAGCGCTACGTCGCGCGACAAGAGTCGCGGAGCGTAGTTGCGCTAGACGCAGATAGCAATATCAAAGCGTCTGTAGCGCCCCTATCCCAGAGTGAGTGAAAGTGTAATATTTATATATTATGTATATCGTCGTCTAGTACCCATAGTACAAGCTTTGCTTAATTTGGGACTAGGTCGATTTGTGTATGATTGTCCCTTAATATTTATTTATTATTTAAACCGCAGCTTGCCAGCAAACCATCCAGCCTATATGTTCTCGTTTCCAGGCGATGTCAATCTACTCCACCGTGTCACAACACAACCTGCAATCCCAGCAAGCAGACACCGAAATCTCGTACGACGACCCGCTAGTCAAACTGCAAGCTTTAACCGAGAAAGGCTCGACGATGGCCGGCGCGGCGGTCGAAGATGACGGGCTCGCTGAATACTTCTCAGACGACGAGGAGCGAGAGAGGGCACTACGGGCGCAGAAGAAAGAACAGAAAGATATCAAGTTAGAACGGGACTCGTAGGATTTTGTTAAGAGTAGTATTGCTTGTTGTTAATAAATAATAAATTTACGTTATAAATTCATTTTATTTATCTTATCTACCTCATGTGAAGTGAATTTCTTTCACAAGGTCTTTACCCTTGCGTCCTTGTGACGGGCTCGCTGAATACTTCTCAGACGACGAGGAGCGAGAGAGGGCACTACGGGCGCAGAAGAAAGAACAGAAAGATATCAAGTTAGAACGGGACTCGTAGGATTTTGTTAAGAGTATTGCTTGTTGTTAATAAATAATAAATTTACGTTATAAATTCATTTTATTTATCTTATCTACCTCATGTGAAGTGAATTTCATTTCACAAGGTCTTTATTCTTGCGTCCTTGTGAAGGGCTCGCCGAATAATTCTCCGACGACGAGGAGCGAGAGGGCACTACGGGCGCAGAAGAAAGAACAGAAAGATATCAAGTTAGAACGGGACTCGTAGGATTTTGTTAAGAGTAGAATTGCTTGTTGTTAATAAATAATAAATTTACGTTATAAATTCGTCGTATTTATCTTATGTGAAGTGAATTTGACAAGGTCTTTCCCACTGAGTCCTGGCAGCCGAGCCGTCCGGTTCTAGCTTCTGGCGGAATTTGTGGGGTTATTATTATTTAAAACCCAGAAGCTCTGCAAGGCAAACTTAACACGTTCACAGTCCAGTGCCCCATACATGGGTCACGACGAACTGTCTCCACAAGTCCGTGCCCCATACATGGGTCACGACGAACTGTCTCCACAAGTCCGTGCCCCATACATGGGTCACGACGAACTGTCTCCACAAGTCCGTGCCCCATACATGGGTCACGACGAACTGTCTCCACAAGTCCGTGCCCCATACATGGGTCACGACGAACTGTCTCCACAAGTCCGTGCCCCATACATGGGTCACGACGAACTGTCTCCACAAGTCCGTGCCCCATACATGGGTCACGACGAACTGTCTCCACAAGTCCGTGCCCCATACATGGGTCACGACGAACTGTCTCCACAAGTCCGTGCCCCATACATGGGTCACGACGAACTGTCTCCACAAGTCCGTGCCCCATACATGGGTCACGACGAACAGTCTCCACAAGTCCGTGCCCCATACATGGGTCACGACGAACTGTCTCCACAAGTCCGTGCCCCATACATGGGTCACGACGAACTGTCTCCACAAGTCCGTGCCCCATACATGGGTCACGACGAACTGTCTCCACAAGTCCGTGCCCCATACATGGGTCACGACGAACTGTCTCCACAAGTCCGTGCCCCGTATATGGGTCACTATAGCCGACCAGGTACGCAATCAAATCACTATAATTATATTTTTGTTTAGCTATTTTGTTATATTCTTTTGCCTGACGATCATGATGCGAATTATTGTGTACTGATCATTGCACATAGTGTGTCAAACTAGTAGGTATGGTACATTTTTTATGAAACATCTTCTCGTTACATATTTTTAACAGTGGAAGCACCACAATTGCCCCCGACACCGACGAGCCCCGGGTTCTATTCCCGAGCTGTTCCGCTACTAACGGCTAAATCCGAGTGCGTACCTGGTCGTTTCATAGTGACTCAAACGTGGAGCACGGACGTGTGATGGATGTAATGTGCTTGGACGTCCAAGAATATTTAGACATTTTGTATGGGGACTGTGAACGTGTTAATGGTGGCACGCTCTGCAGGTTTCTAAAAATAACTAGGTCTGCTGACACAAGGGTAGGTAAAAAACAATTTTAAAATAAATGTATATTTATTTATTTGATAGTATTGTCAACAATTTTCACTTAGCCAATTACAGTCTTATAATAGTTATAATATACAACAGTTAAATCCAAATAAAGGTTTAAATTCAATTCATCAGTCAAAAAATAACCATTGGAAAAATAAAATACGGACGGGATAACATAATATAATATTTTACGTCACCCTAGGCCGTAAGTGGGATTTACTGCCCGCTATCCGGGGAGATCCTTCCTGGCCGGGGCAAGACGTAAAACTTTAGACAAACAACGGGCGGTAATTATTAAAGCCCCAGATCGCATGTTCATGCGATCCACAAACACCTGCAATCTGGGACATTCACGAATTCACTGCCCTGGGTATGTAACGTACTATTACCGAATGGTAGATTGGCAGACATAGTCTCAGTCATGTCAGAAATAATTGAGGTAAACAAAATTCTAAATAGACAAGCGTTTATCGGAATACATAGAAGGTATACAACGGTTTACATAGCGATACTTTTATCGTTCATTATAATTAGTGTTCATACTAAAATAGGGTTCCTACAGAATTTTACTAAAGGCTTTGGAATATCCGTGCTTTCATACTTAAAAAATATAGATTTAGGATTATAAATGGCGAATTATTTGTTCGATGTCTCGTAATGTACGCTTATAATATAACTTAGCATCTGTGGCATATATCTAATAATATTCTCTTATGTTATTCTGAAATTATCCTAATCAGAAGTTCCTCGTCGTTTATAGGGCAGGATTCTGTAGCTTATTGGATAGAGCAGGTTCAAATCCGGCTCGATTAATTGAATTTTTCACTTTTTCTCTTCAATATAAAAATCTAATTAAAATCGTCTTAAATCTAGTGATTATAAGGCACCTGGAATAATTTAAGTAACATGTTGTTCAAGATATCTTGACGAATTTGTCGCGTTGGTTGAAGTAGCTGACCGTGCCCTCTTCCGATTGGCTGGTGGAGGGAGACGGCATATTGTGGAGACTCAGGTAAGATGCTGATAGTTCAGTGTTGTCGAATTGACGAAGGTGAATCTAAAATAAGACAAAATCATGTTTAATGATTTACAACTTGCCTTTGGTACCGTTTGGTAGCCAAGTTTTGTAACTGGCTACGAACAGGGAATTACGGATTCCCACCGGTTACGTAATGAGCCTACGTAGTGCCGTTTGGTAGCCAAGTTTTGTAACTGGCTTCAAAATGGGAATTCGAAATTCCCTGTTCGTAACCGGTTACGTAATGGGCCTGCGTAGTACCGTTTGGTAACCAAGTTTTGTAACTGGCTACAAAATGGGAATCTGAAATTCCCCGTTTGTAGTCGGTTACGTAATGGGCCTGCAAAGTGCCAATTGGTAACCAAGTTTTGTAACTGGCTACAGAATGGGAATCCGAAATTCCCTGTTCGTAACCGGTTACGTAATAGGACTGCGTAGATTGCAACTATCTTTGAAAAAACTCAGTGAGGATTTGTATAATTTTGATATACCAGATGTACGTACATTAAAAAAAACTATTAGAACTAGGGATGTGGTAATCTAAAATAATTCGTCGTACTTACTATGAGATAGGTTTGTGCAGGAATCGGTAATAGAAAATTCCCGTTTTGTAACCAGTTACAATACGGGTTTTTTTCCCCGTTTCAATGCTGGTTTGTAAACGCGGTTACGAATCGGTAATATAAAATTCCCGTTTTGTAACCAGTTACAATACGGGATTTTTTTTCTTGTTTCGTAGCTGTTTTGTAACCGTGGTTACGAATCGGTAATGGAATAGTCCCGTTTTGAAGCTAGTTACCGAATGGAATGAGATTTTTTTCCCGTTTCGAAGCTGGTTACGAACCAAACGGTACCAAAGGCTTCATTGTCATTAACTATTGTTTTTTCGATAAATACCAAACAGCCGAAATAACTAAACTAACTAAACTGCCGGATAAATACGACACCCATGGCTCTCCACAACAACTGCTCGTACACTGCCGTCATGCAACGGCTACCCGCAGTCCTGACCAGATCGCCGGTCTACCTTGTTGGACCAATCGTCAGGCTTTCCCATGGAGATAGACAGTTAAGACACCCGAACACCTTCATTTACCACATCTATAGCACCACTATTAACATTAACTGATAGTATGACAAATTTATGTATGAAACATACATGTAATGTCTCATTACTTTTAATGTGGTTACACCAGGATTTTTATATTGCTAAGGTGTAAAGCCTTTCCAATAAATGATGCAAAGATCGACACACAAGCACAAAGCATAAGGAAAAGTTCGAAACGTTATTTGGCGTTAGGGTGGTGGAAAGGTTAACTCATTGGACCGGTAATCCAGAGGTACCGGTTCGATTCCCGGTCTGTTCTGCCAGGTCACACATTTAAATTTTTCTTTGATCTTTGTATCAATGTGATAGTATGTCAGTTTGAGATCGACATTGTATAGTAGCATTAGGAACTTACTAGTAAATGTAGATTGACTTCATCGCTCCTGCTCAGATAGGGGAAGTTGCCACCGCTCTTGAGGTGTGCGAGCTTGGCCTGTGGGTAGGACTTGTACAGGTCCTCGCGCACGTGGGCGCTGAGCGCGCAGTCGTCCCACACGTCCATGATGGTCACGGGCAGCGAGCTCAGTAGCTGTGGTAGCATGTAGCTCGGTGAGCAGTTGAGGGTCAGGCGAGATGCCAGCTCGGATTGGTTTAGAGATTCCAACTGAAGTGAAAAAATAAAAATGTATTCAGCTGTTTGTGAAAAGTGTTGGTGATACATTATAAGTATTTAATGCCTGTGTTAAGAGGCATCACTGTGCTAAGCAATCTACGTGGCTTTATTGATTGATTTTTGCTGACAAAATGTTTGATGCAATGCAATATTGATTTAAGTAATTATAAATGACTATTAATGTACAAAACACAACTTTTCTTACTTATTCTACACGAAAGGATAGTGTAGTTCCATTTTAAAACTAGGAGGTACCCGCAACTTCGACCGCGTATTTTTTTTTCTTTGGCGTAGAAGTTTGTCAAAATTTGCTAAAATTTGTCCAGCCGTTTCGGCGTGATGCGAGGACAAAGGAAATTATGAAAACAGATGGCGCCAGGTTAGCACGGCGTCGCGTCGCCATACAAAACAAATGACGATCCTGCATCACGCTATTAAGATTTATCCTGAAATCATGATCCTCTCCATAGAAAAAGGTTTTTAAATACAACCCTAGAATTTTATAATAGTATAGATGATACAAACTTTAATTATTATTTGTATTCATAACACAATACACACGTATTAAACTATACAATATACAATACATGCATTCCAGTCATGATTTTTGTTTAAGAAGTGGTGTAATATTTATCAAATATGCCTCCTATATACAATATTCAAATTTTATTAACATAAACATTAGCATCTTTTGATAATATATAGATAAAGAGGTTATCAATACAATGTCTTATTATTAACATATCAATGCTATGTGGTATTATGATTGTAGGGAAATTACTTAAGTCTAACAATATACTGTTACTCGCTGGTGTTTACAATGCACAAAGTTTTATAGGGGTTATACAATACATAGACACTAAACTGTGCCTATATGAATGTGACGATCATGCTATATGTGCATGTAAATTGACTTAGTATAATTTATATTGACATTTTATATTATGAAATAAATAAATCTAAATCTAAACCATACTAATCCAGTCCACTTCCAACAATACTATTGATTACCTGAATAAATTAGAAAACAATACTTACTCTTTCAACCATAAAATCAATAGCTTCAGTGATTCTCCTATCAGCTTTCTCTGCCGAGAAATTGCCCATTAACATTCTCTTCAGGACTAGTGAGGGGAGTAACCAGAACAGGGCAGATGAGTCTTTGAATTCGAATACAGATGTGTCCGTAAAGGAGTTGCATAATATAAGGGAGGCAACCCGAGGGCAGTTCAATGTTAGCTCTGCAAACTTTTGCGCTAGGAATCCACCTGAAATGTGTTAAAAATAAAACTGTGAGATTCAGAAATTATAATAGCATTTATTTATTTAGCTTTATATATCCACAATAACATTTTTGTAATATATATGAATTATTTTGGTTTATAACATTCAGTCTTCAGTGTGTGGTCCCTTGTGAGTCTCCTCCAGGTTTCCCCATTTTTGCCGTTGCAGACAACGCTCATCCAGCTTCTTCCTGCTATATCTATCTAATCTGATATAATGCCAATACTAACATTATCTACTAGGTAGAAAGTAGTTTCATATTCTGTTTGATGTGTGTGTTTGTAATAAACCAGTTAAAAGGAAAATCAATCAACAAAAAATGGCCAGCTTTTGCCTTAATTGATACTTTTGCCTCTTGTTTAATGGCCATTGTTTGCAGTAATTTATGTGCAAAATTTTCTATATTTCCCTTTCAACAATGGGTTCATCACATGTTCGAAAATAATGTGCAAGGTCAATTATAACTTACCTAATGAGGCTCCAAATATATGCACTTTGTCAAGTTCTAGGTAGTCCATAAGCCTTTTAAAACCGTCACACCATTCCTTCATATTCCAGTAGGGTGGGGGTTCAGCGGAAATTACCCGGACTCCACGAGATGCCAGCCCCATTACTTGCTTGTAAAAAACATCGGCCGTTCCAGAAACAGGAGGCAAGCATACTAGGGGACACGACACCGATTTAGGGCCAGAGTCGAATATTCGCCATGCCTGAATAGTAATTAAAATGTAATTTTTCAGTAACGTAACACGATAAGTAACGATAGAAACAGAAATTGCGCAAATTGTTACCTTGGTACCATCCGAATCGACTACTATTTTTCTTAACGGGATACTGCTGCGAAAACTCAGATATTCATTTGATTGAGAAAGGTCACTGATACAACTCATCGTAACTGCTTAACTTCATTAATCAACTTTTTACAGAACGTAAACAATCTAATTAGATTAGCAACAAGTGTTGTAGGAAATGAAATCAAATCGTAATCAAAAACTTTTTGACATTGACATATTTGGCATGGCAAGCACAGACAGAATAATGTTGCTAACATATTTATTAATCATGTTGGATGACATGATTGTACAGTTGTTTCATACCATTTTACTTAGGTATTTTAATTTGGAAAGGAAATACCATCGTCAAAATGGAAATTATGCATCTGCTATATAAGAAAATTTGTTTACGTTCCAGATAATTTTTGCTTTCGAATGAACACCTATGGATGATTAATTTTGTCGTTTGCGTTGACCTGCAGGGTTTGTCAGTCTAAAGGGCCACACGACAAAGACAGATATTTTAGCCGATCTGATCAGATCAACCATCATCAGACAGCATAAGCTAGCGAGTTGATGCTTTGAGAAGTTTTGCTTGTGGACAAAACTTAGCCCGTGGCTAACCAGAAACTGGCTTCACTTTCAGGTACGCCTATAAACCTAATTATCGTTTTATAGGCGTATTTATTCTAAGGGCTTGTGCACAAATCACGTGAGGTTTAATAGGGGAGAGGGGCACAGTGTATTTTTACACAGTGAACAAACTAAGAAAAAATCGATATTTTTATCTCGGTTTTGTTAAAAATAAGTCTTCACTTGTTAAATCCCTTAAAATAGCGAGCCTATTTTACGAAATTTTGGCGGCAAAAAAAATACACGTGAGGTAGTGAGGGGGAGGGGGGTTAGCAAAGAACCTCACCAAATATCACCAGGGAGGGGGAGGGGGGTCAAAAAGTAGCCGAAAAAACCTCAAGTGATTTGTGCACAAGCCCTAAGATCTAGGGTAGATTCATCTGTTTTATGATTAAGACTTATCTCCCGTTACCACGAAGTGTGCCACAACTGCCACAAGGGTTTCTAGTAGAATAAAGCCCGCAACCAACGCTACTGTAGCACCACTTAGCAGTCTTAGTTTCTTTAAACCTTATAAGCGCGAAATTTCATTGCGGGAGAAAATACAAATAAAACAAACTTCATTCGCATCCAAACGTTTTTAGTTTATTATAATTCTATTATTATTATTAATTAATTAACATTCTTGTCGTGTACTTTACCTACAATGATTTGCCAAACCACTTACATGTAACTTAAGTTTATAAATTCTGGACGAATTATTAGGATTAACAGGTGTAGCTGAGACATACAGCATTAATAATTTTAGCAGACGATTTACAAAGATTGAAAATCTAAGTTGTAAGCAAACAGTAATTTTGTTATCACTTTTCTAGATCTTAATAGTTGTTCAATTAAATGAGTCCATTAACATAGTGCACACTAACCATTAAGATTCATTTTTACTTACAAAGTACATTACAGATAATTTCGTTTAATTATTACTATACGGATACAGGTAGGCATTTTACTGTATTCCGGCTACCACGTATGAGAACAGCCAGTACGTTAATCTAATAAACTTACGGTATTTTCTTTTATCATAATGTTTTGAGCATACTCATTATAAATCTCTGTACAAGTTTACTTTACTAGTGTCACAGCTAAAATATAATATTTTATATTCACGGCATTTAAATAAGGGACACTTATACGTAACCATTAGTTATGATCAAGCCAAAATGAGATGCTCAATATAATTTAGATTGATTACAACTCGTGGGTAACAAATTGTGATGAAAAATACAGCATTCCGTAAAAAATAGTGACATTTGAAAATTTGCTAATAATTCAATAAATCTTAAATAATCTAACTAATATTACGAGACAAGATCAAATAGACAAACGGATATTCACAGTGGGCGTTACGCAATGAAAGCGACGCGTTGTCTACTCGAGGTTGGAACATATAAGGTTTATAAAAATAATCTTTCTGTTCATCCATTCACTCACTTCATAATTGTAAAATTGTCTATCCAGTTCAGGCAAGCGGTACGGACAAACTAAAACATATGCATATATTATGCTTAAAACCGCGCACGTATATAAAAGGTCTTTAGAATAAGCCATCCTATGAAAGTTTTCAAAATAGTTCACTGCATTCCTACCGCTACACATATACAACTTGAACTAGACCTAAAGCTACATAGTTCATCACAAGCATGTACAAATAATGAACTATTCTCAAAAGGATCATAGATAATCGTACAGCATAATGTACTAATATAGTAGACCTGATTATATTGAATTATGTGACTGGGGAGAACATCTTTCACTTATTGCCGGTATAAAATATATTCGTACATTATACTCCAACAATTATAATAAATTCAGGGTGTTTCGAACAGTATTTCATTTTAATCCCTAATTTTACAGTGAGTGATACATGTTCAAATAAATGCATTTTACTGCAAGCAAATGCCAACTCGTTCGTTTCATTCCAATAGAAATGATATTACAAGGGATCGTAAAATGAGAGCCAAATTCGATTAAAATTACGTATGATACCAGTGACGACCACACCATTACTTCAATACACTTTGTTCAATACAATTTTGTTTGTATTTTACGAACCCTCAATATTGCACGTGTATAGGCAAAGCCATTAAGAATAGGGCGGCTAAAACTTGCAGTACAATTGCTTGATCCATTACCTAACTCTTTAAATATTAGGGTATTTCATGTAGTAAAAATTGTCCGATTGTCATGCGACTATCTATGGTAAACACAAAGTCGAATTTCATTATATTGAACGTCGACCACTATTTTATGTTAAATGTCTTTAGGGCACAACTTTCCGTAGTGACCAAAGAGTTAACAAATCATAATTCTTCCAATCAGCGACCCATTTGCAAAAAAAATTGCCAGTCCTAGATTAACTACTACAACATATATAAAAATAATACTACAAATCTAAAAACGACTCATTGCTAGAATTTGTCGCATAAATGGATACAAAATTAGTTTGCAAGAGCTAGTACGTCGTCGAAACAAATTCTCATTGTTAGAACGTTACTATTCTAAACGATAAGCCAATTATTTACCGTTAATAAGAAAAAATGATATGGCGTCGTATAATTTTAAATACCTAAGATCGGCAAGAGATAATAGTACAGGCAGAATTTAGTTAACACATCTGAAAGTCCAGGCAAGATAAGGTGACCAACTAGTACTGTGAAAACAACATGAAAAGTAAATAAAAATGCTATAAATATCTTTTTCCCAGTAGTAGTTGTTTTTATGCGAAGGAAACAATTAATAGTTTCGTCCAAGAATAGTTAGTAATGGACAAAGAAAGAGGAAAATGAAAACTAATAGTCTCTCTGGCAAGTCCGTTCCGGCGACAACGATTAGAAGCAATTTAAAAAACCAGTTTGAATAGTGATTGTAACGCGCAATGTATTCTTTTATGTCTGCTGCGTTTATTAAACCAAACAACGTTATTATCAAATATCCCGTCTGTTACAATTGATTTAATTGAAATGAATAAGCGTATGTGTTTTACTTCTACGCAAAATATTAAGGACATATTTTTGCCGACGATTACGATTAGAGTAGTAGATGACATTCGTTTTTCAAACGAAAAGCGAAACGATTATTTACTTTCATGTCCATAATAAATTTACCATGTAAATTGTATTGAATAAGGGCGTAAGTGCGCTTGAAACTAGCACGCGTTTACACTCTTTTAGATATTAGTACGACGACGTAAGCGAGGTGAAAGTGCGCGATACGACACTGCGTAAACGCAGTTGTTTTATATTATATTGACACGTGCCATGCTATAGAGCTGTGATCCATGTGTCTGGTTGAATTTGTTGAACCCTCGTTTAAAGTTTTATTTTTTTAGATGCATAATCGCACACGGTCCAAGGTATAAAATAGCTTTTAGAATATGACTGCTCTGTATTATTTCGCCGGTACAACTGTAATGGTGTTATTTGTACAGGTCCCTAAAAAAACTTGCACGAGTGCAGTATCAAGCTTGATAACGCAATCAAATAGTTACGCGTCTACATTTGTAACTAAACCTGTCTCTATCGCGGTCGTAATAAGATGGAATTTAGAATGAAGTGTTAATTTAAGACTATGTCGTGTGTTTCTAGCTTGGCAAGAGACACAATGTCACGTAGCAAACAAAAGAAACTGTAACGATTGTGATATATTTCAGTTCATTCACTCGGTCAAACGCGACGGTAACGCATTGCCTACTAGGTATGTGTTGCTATATAGATACACAGATCAACACGCAATATTGTATTGCGTTCTTACGTGCTCCACACCAGGACTCGAACCCGGTACCTATGGATTACCGGTCCCACGACCGTAAGGTTCGACCAGAGCTGTTCTTTGTATCTATATAGCAATTTGCTAATTTACCAACATTAAAAACACTTCAAAATATGATTCCAAATAAATATTAATGTATGTCTTGTTTGAGAAAGTATGATCATCAGTGGCGTAGCTAGGTGATCAAGGGTGTGGGGCAAAAGATTGGGGCCTCACACTCTCGAAAGGCCTCTACGGTTATAAAGTTAGGGGCTCCGGGGCACTAGCACTACCCACCTAGCTTTCCAGTAACTACGCCATTGATCATGAGTTTCAGTTCAGCAGGCTCATCCGACGGCTTCAATATTGATGCCGTTCAGGTTGACGATATTTTTACAATAATGATGGCTCGCGCGCAGCATTATTTAATAATCTATGCCAATATTCACATCCACATTTTAATATCAACGCCAATATGCGCGTGTTGGCTTAAATTGCAGTCATGTCTAATAATGTGTGCAATTTAGTTTTTATTAACCGCATCTTTTTTCGTCTCTTTGGTCCATTTTTTGACTTATTTAATTTGTCTACTAAACTCTTCCTTTGAGTACCATTTGGAGTATAATGGCCCTCTACCATGTCAATGGCCAACTCTTTTCAAGAAATGAAATGAGAGTAATATGTATTATTATCGGTAGTGTCTTTTAAAGGTTCGGGTTGTTGCGTCTCTTCTATAGACTTGTCTTGCAGGTATATCTTCTATCTTTCTATAGCTTAAAGAACTATCGTCATCAGGTTTTTCTTTAGGATTTACATTTGAACTATCACCCTAATTTTTACTCATGTGTCTAGTAAATGAGGACAAAACTTCTGCAACCATTACCTTCATCTCACTAGTACTAACTTGGTTGATATTATCAATTCATCATCTAAGTCAGGTTCAGGCTCAGTCATATCATTTGGTTTACAAACCTCACCGTTTAGCTTTCATTTACATCCTCGTTCAATTCAATTCGTCTTGGGCATTATACCTACACTTCGAGAGCAGTGGCTTGGGTCACAAATGTCACAATACGACGACAATCCTTAGCGATTAGCTTCACCTTTTCTTTTCATCAAACTCATTTCATTTCCATTCGAATCGTTGTAAGAAGTCTTTCATTTTAACGGAATAGATATTCAATTGTTTAGCGATATTGGAGCGGTTCGCAACGCGTGAATATTTCCAGGCTTTGAGTTTTAGTAACACAAATTACTTATATTTGTATATTCAGCTAGTTGATACATGATCGGAAAATAATAGGTTACCATTAATCCGGTTTGCTCTGGAGCTTGACTGCGTCCTCGATCGAGTGGCAGTAAGCTACAAGGAGACGAAAGCTCAGATATACCCTAACTTAACCCATCAACAGGAAATAGAAATGAACCTTGGAAATTACGCTTAATGATGAGTCCTGAATGCCTTTTTCCTATATAAACATTTAAGTTCAGTTCAGTTTTTAATCTTAATGTATTCTGTCCACTGGGACAATTTTACCAATGGAAGTTTCCTGAAATCGATAAAAATCACCACTTCTCAAAATCCAGTAATTACCATATGACACAAGATTTTGACATTTCCAATAAGATCGTCCAAGTATGTTGTACTTTTCCGGTTTCAGAAAATACTTAGAAAACTGAACTTGAATTATTATTTTGATGATAAATATGTTTAGAAAAGAGCTGTTCTAATTGAACGCAAACGCAAATACGCGATCGTTGCCATCATGCGCAAACTAAACTCGTAAAAGCCTGTGATTAAACAAACACATTTCGGACAGGATGCGTCGCGCGGACGCCAATTTGGACACATTCGAGATCTGTGTGTTTTAACCGCTGATTCGTCTGAGTAAAGCGCGAACAAACGGTGATCACGTATTGCAAGACCCCGAGCTATACAGGCGTAGGCGCCCTGGGCGAGCCATCACTGTGTGACGCACTAGAGCCTACGGTTGCGTTTATCACGCGATATTGCGGCTCCACACTACTCGCGACGTTGGCCGTGGTTGGGCGAATATGATAGTATTGTACTTCGCTGCGGAAACCCATACTTCGGCCAACTTTGCCTCGCCAAACTTCGGTCAACTTCGCGAGCTAGTGATAAATAAGGAATAAATGACATGTGACATCCGTCATTCGCAGTCACATACTTTAACAAGAAGTAAACGCAACCATCATGCCCTGGTTAAAGAAACGCACAGAGAGAGCCAGCGTTCGGGCGGCAGCCCAGGAACCCTTAATTTGCCAATGTACACCAGCATGTAAACTCTTTGACCATCTTTTTAATTTTTTTTCGAACGAGAATTGATTGCTCTAATGCAACCTTAACGAGACTTGAACTAAATGTTTACAACGAAGCGAAAAATTGAAAAAATTAACGGTTCAGGCAGGATTCGAACCTGCGTCTCCAACGGCTTTCCGGGTCAACACAGGCGTCCTACCAACTGGACCACCGAACCTGATGCCAGAGCCATTGAATTTTTCAACAAGTTGCTTCTACATGCCTTAGGGTGGCGTCGTAGCGCCACTTTTAAATTTTCCGCTTCATTGTAAACTTTTGGTTTAAGTTAGCAGACGTTACTGCTTTAATAGAGACTGGAACCTTCGTTTTTTTTGTCAATTTAAGGGTTACAGTCGCTTCTGCGTATTGCGTTCAATTAGGACAACGTTTTAATACGCTTGTCGCAGCCGGTTATATATGCCTAGTGGTCCGTACGCCGCGGCGGGGGGCAGGCCTCACGACTCGCCGTTGCCGCTGTCGTCCCCGTCCTCGCCCGCCTCCAGCTCCTCGTCCGACGTGTCCAGGTCGTCGTAGTCGTCGTCGTAGAAGTCCGTCATGTCCAGCTGTGAACACAAAAAAAAAATGGGTGACTTCCAAAGAGTGCTAGGTGCAAACCTTCGTTGAGCACGTTTCCTGTAATTCGCGACACACGAAGTTTGAAGTTCTAGGGAATATAAATAACTCGGCACTACGATTTGAATATTCTATTCCCAGCGACGTTATGGCGAGGTATTTTTGACCAGTTTTCAATTTGAAAATTAGTATTTAATTGACGGTAGCCTAATACGATTCTGGCCATAGAGTAATGACAATGACATATCGTGATATCACCTTAATAAGCTCGCAAGAAATATATAAAAATGAAAATCTAAGTGGTTCAAAATCGTATAAGTTATTTTAACTACTAGAGGCCCGTTGCGGCGTCGAACCGCCGCTAGAATATGGAAATCCGGTAGTGTTACAGAAAATAACTACTTTATCGAAAAGAAGTTTTTGGCGAACGAAGAATAAATACTGTAAAAAAACACGTTAAAATAATGTTTTAAAAACGTTGAAACATGCCAGGCTAGAGCTAGGCCTGATAGCCAACTGCCAGTTTCATCGTGACAACTTTTTCAACTCTTTTGTAAAAATAACTTGTGCATTAATGACATGTGATCTGCTGATCTGTTCCACAAATAAAATGTATATTATTTTTTATGGAAAAATTTAATTCATAAAAATAATCCCATATCTTGAAAAAAATATTGACATATTTTCATAGGACCGAAGATTGGTAGAATTTTAATTTGTTGTTCTTTCTTCAGGAAAGAAGAATTTATCGATTTGATCGATTTCTATCAATTTCCAGAAAAAGCACATGAATCGAAACGACAGATTTGGGCACTCACTACGCAGGTTTTAAAAAGGAAATCATGTAGTGCGTAACTGTTTATGTATTCATTTATAATAGCTCGTCCACAATGCCAACTCGTCCACATTTCCAACTCATCCGTATTCCCACCTCGTCCACAATGCCAAGTCGTCCACATTACCAACTCGTCCATACACCCAACTCATCTACATTGCCAACTCGCATTCATTTCCAACTCATCAACAATGCCAACTCGTCCATATTGCTAACTCGTCCACAAATACAACTGGTCCACATTTCCAACTTGTCCATAGGCCCAACTCGTCCACAATTCCAAGTCGTCCACATTTCCAACTCGTCCATATTCCCAACTCGACGATACACCCAACTCGTCTATAGAAACTCGTCCTTATTATCAGCCCGTCTTTATTGCCAACTCGTCCATATTCCCAACTTGTTCATTTTGCCAACTCATCCACATTCCCAACTCGTCCATATTCTCAACTCGTCCGTATTACCAAGTCGTCTTCATTGCCCACTCGTCCGTGTTCCCAACTTGTTCATTTTGCCAACTCATCCACATTCCCAACTCTTCCATATTCCCAACTCATTCACATTGACAACTCGTCCATATTACCAACTTGTCCGTATGACCAACTCGTCTTCATTGCCAACTCGTCCATAATGCGAACTCGTCCACAGGTGTGCAGGTGTCTATGGGCGACGGTAATCGGTTTCCATCAGGCGATTCGTTTGCTCGTTTTCACCCTATGACATAAAAAAAAACTGCCCACTTTTCCATGTTCCCAACTTGTCAATTTTACCAACTCATCCACATTGCCAACTCATCCACATTTCCAACTCGTCCATATTCCCAACTCGACGATACACCCAACTCGTCTACAATACCAACTTGTCCTTATTATCAGCTCGTCTTTATTGCCAAATCTTCCATATCACCAACTTGTCCGTATTACCAAGTCGTCTTCATTGCCAACTCGTCCATATTCTCAACTCGACCACATTTCCAACTCGTCCATTTTACCAACTCATCCATATTGCCAATGTAGATACATTCCCAACTAAGCTACTTTGTCAAGTCGTCCATATTCTCAACTCGACCTCATTTCCAACTCGTCCATTTTACCAACTCATCCATATTACCAATGTAGATAAATTCCCAACTTAGCTACATTGTCAACTCGTCCATATTCTCAACTCGACCACATTTCCCATCCCGTCGACATTCAAGCGGAAGGACTTAGTTTTTTCTAGTAAAATACTATTTAATTTACCATAACTCATGCTATTTGCTTTGGTTTCTTTTTTGATGGACTTATATAATCATATTTAAAATAATCTATCATAAATTTACTTATTTGAATGACGTTTAGTTGTACTTACTACATTTTTTCTGCTTTGATTTATTGTAAAACTCGCTTATAAAAATAATCTATTCTTGAATGACGGTCAGTTTTTCTGGTCTTGCGAGCACCAGTCCAACTCGCACTTAACCGGCTTTTTCCTCCACATTTTTAACATGCGAAAAAAGTTTCCATATCAACATTTTAAAAAGAAAAACAACCTGGCAATTTAGATCATTGACATTATAGCCCCCAATAAAAAATACATTAAAAGTTGTCAGAATATGATTACTGTCATTCATTGTCAACAAACTGTAAAATTATTTTTGCATATTCGTACATGTTTTAAGTGTTGCGGATATTATGTTGCCGACTCAAAAATAATATTTCATCATACTGAACAACTTACTACAGGTTTGTGAGCAAATCATGCTTATTATTATTTGGTCATCTTAAGTCAAAATAGGGATCACAGGTCACGTGGTCAATGTCACGTGGTTAGCGCACAGTAGTTTTTTCAAATCCATTTTTCAGTACTTTTTCGGGAAAAAATTAAAAATCCAAGAGTTTTATGCACATCTCCAGCATGGGACGAATCTAATGACATATCATTTATCAAAATCGGACCATAACTGTAGATCTGATGGGATGTACAAAAATCGGCCTCGCGTAATATATATATAGAATAGATAGATAGGTACCAGACTAAATTCAAGCTACATTATAAAAATTGGATATCGCTGACTTTGATTCTATATGACTCAAATATAAGAGATATTCAACCATTCCCAATTAAAAAGGAACAATAGGGATAAGACTGAAAAGAAGATAATATAACTATACAAACATCATCCCACTGTCTGAACAGAAGCTATAGCTGATTGTTTTTACAGATCAGCGAATGACGTCACACAGGAAGTAGGTAGCCGGCGTTGGAAGAAATCAGAAATTCAAATCAATGTGCTCTTGTAAGAGCTCCGTCTTACCTAGGCATATTTCAAAGTTAAGTAGTTTTTGCTGAGTTTTATGTTTGTGACAATGTTCAAATTCCAATTCGTTAAACATAAGTGAAAAATTGAGCCAGTGGCTACAGAGAAAAGTTTTGTACGAAAAGTAAAATCTGCGAAATGAAACATATTATGATGAGACGATAATATGCACCCGAGGTGCATTTTAATTTTAAGTAAGTGTGCACGCACATGCGTGATATTATGATGTAAAACTAAACGTTGACAAACGTCAATAATCGATATCCGCTGCCAATCCGGCGGACGGCTGGCCTTGTTTATTTTATCTTTCCTTTTATAGTGCTGCATTCCAAGTTCGCCTTCTTTGCGTGTGTTAACCGACGACGCAACGCGAAATCACTTTACTGATATTCTACGTGTTCGCCGAATTATTTTTCGTCGAATGTTAAATTTACCGAATTTTTTACTTCGCCCAATTTGTAGGTATGCTTCTGAAGTCATAATTCTTGAAAATATCATTCTATTGCTAAGGTTAGATTAAGTTTGTTTTATAACAATCCCAAATATTTGACGGTTACAGGTTACAGACAACACTGCTTTCTGCGAAATTACACTTCGGCGACATGAAACATTCGACGAAATTTTTTATCGGCGATAAGGCAGAGAACCAAGTCTACTATATTACCTACCACAGAAATAAACATTAGGTACAGGAGATTCTTTATTTTGTTCTTCGCAAACGTATGTCTCTTAATTGAAAACACGAGTAGACAGCACGTAAGCTATTTTGTCTCTCAATCTTGTGACTCGTGTTAGACAGATTTAAACTTGACTCGCGAATTAAACGATCGATCTAAAATACCGGACCCTAAGGCTGCCTGTCCATTGAAGCGCAGCGGAGAATATTAACCAATCAGGCTGACGCATTGTGAAGCCCAAAATAAGTGCATATAAATCTGAGGAATGTGATTGGTCCATTTTACACATGCATGCCCCGGCATGGAGACAACAGGCATGGACAATGCTACCGTGATTTTACTTTTCCGTGTGCCAGACATTTGGAACAGTAAGCTTCCAAAGTAATCTTTGTCTTAAAGTTCTTAAATGTAGGACAAAAGCGTGCTAGCCAACCTCCAGGCAGTTTAGATAAAGGTGTTGCATCCAGTGGGAGGCAATCATTGATTTCATATAACCAGACTAGCTTTTAGCCCGTTTATTTTTCGTGGGACTTTCGACGAACTCGTCTTTATTTTCAATGCCTGTGGGCGAATTTAAATAAGAGGAAGTTTCCCCATACTAGAATCAAGCTTCACAACATTATTGGTCTACTACGGTACATTTATTTATGGTGGTAACGTGGAATTATGTTGTGGAGTTGACCCGAATCCCTATTAATGTTTTAAATGCGAAAGTAACTGTCGGTTTGTCTGCCTAAACCATTCACGCTTAAACCAATTTAGATGAAATTGGCTATGGAGATGGTTTGAGTCCTGGAGAAGGACATAGTGATAATTTTTACTTTATACTAATTCTACGCAGATGAAAACGTGGACAAAAACTAGTGACCTATATACCTAATTAGAAACCTAATTGAAAGGGCCGGAGACATTTTATTCAATCTCCTGCCCTGCTCTATGGATTTTCACATGTGTTTAAATATTACCTGTGGTTCTTGCGTGGTAGACTTGACTTGTGTCTTGATGCAGTAGTCTTCTAGCGTGAGCGGCACCACGATGCCTTCCCGCTCGGCGTCTATGCGCGCTACTTGCGCTTGTTTCCTGCAACAGATAAGTCCCAAAATTAGATAACTCTCGCTCGACCATAAAGTTTTAAAAATTGTCTAAGCTCGTTGCATACAAATTTTAGAGGAGGCGAAATTTGAAGCGTATGATATTTGGCTTCTGCTTATTGCTAGGAATGACGCATTTAGAACATAACACTTGAAGAAGATGTCTTATTCCGTATAGTATTAGTCAAATATATTGATAATTTCAACGAGGATAATACTTTTCCCTAAGGTCTAGAAAAAAACAGTTTTATACGTGGATTTTGTAAATTTCGAGTAGTTTTTGAAACAAAAATTATCAATGAAAATTTCGAACCAATAAATCTCAATTACCCCTGTTCTAAGTAGTAACATTGATAATATTTAATATGTTAAGAAACTTGTTTTATCATTGAGAAAAATGTCTAAAACAATCAGCATTTTTGAACGGAAAAGGAGCCTTATGTAGTAGTAACAATTAATTTTTTACCAAAAAATAACCAACTTCAAAGAAAAGAAATAGAATTTTCGAGAGCGTTGAACCAGGAGTACATGAAATACCAAAATCATGATAAAAAACGAGAGAATTCTTCAAATCTTTTAAGATCATTTCACGATTATAAATCACTCTATAAGATTTGAAGAGTTCTCTAGATTTCTCCAGGACCCCATCAACAGATGCTGATAAAAACTGCCAATGGAAATTACTCATAAGTATACCTTCTTAAAAAATATATAAATTTCAATAATCACCCGTATTCAACAAATCGGGGGATACGTAACTTATTTTTCGAGGAGTCGATAATAAATATTTGTCTGTCATCATAAGACGAATGTAAATTCCAGTAAATCGTAAATATTAGTAAAAATACTAAGCTATTGGCTAAAAACAAGTGTTATGATGGGCTGTCTACTTTTTAGCACAGCATAACTGTGATTACACCCACTAAAGAGATAGGTACATTGTGTGACATTGTGTAGGACGCGACTAGGAAATGCAGATTCTAGTGCCTTTTACGGAAAGTATTTATGACTAACGGGTAAACAGAGCTCAGCGAATTGGTCCCATTTGAATATTTTGCATCTTATTCCGAAGGCTTTACCACTTAGGACTAGAAACATCCATGTACTTTCCGTAGGACTTCTAGTCAATTCAATAAGACGCCATTTATTTCTCTGACTGAAAAAGAACAGACTCAAAAACAAAATCTACGCACTAGATCAAAATACACAATGAGTGACAGAAAAAAACGAAAGATGTGAAATTACCGTCATTTCATATCGGACAGTCGGTGGTTTAAATAGCAATGCTTTGCCCCCGAATTACCGCAAATAGCGAAATAAAGTAATTGCTCAATTGTACTAAGTAATTAAGCCATTCATGCTGACTAGTCTATCGGCATCACTCATGAGTATTCGTCATTCAACGAACTGTAATCGTTTGTCGCTGCTACTCAGATTACTGACCTAGTTTACACGTGCAGGGTTTATCGATGGTCTGTTTCTGTTAGCAAATATAACAGTTTCTGATTAAATTAAGAGGACATATCACTGCTCCTTTTCGTTAAGTTTGCACGTGGCAACTCTGGCGTCGGATACAATTGAGGTCCAAACTTAACCTACTCGGGTTAGACTAATCCAGATTTCGTTCTCAACTCTTTCCTCCTCCAAAGCTTAACCAATGGTAACAACATTTAGAAAATTAATAGGTAAAGGAATAGAATATCCTGTATCGGACAGGTTCGATTTTTGCGCAAATTATTAGGTATAGATTTGTGTGGTAGGCGTCCGTTTGCGGTGGAATTTTGGGCAAAAACAGACGCCTAGAACACAGATTATATAAGTAGAAAGCGCAAAAATTAAAGCGGTCCGGTACAGAATATTTTCTTTCCATTAATTAATTTTTTCCCTAAAATTTCGTAAAGATTGGTTAAGTTCTGAAGGAGGAAACAGACGAGAACTAAACCTCGATTTGTAAGAAAAAATGAGGAGTGGTATTTCCTCTAAATGAGCCAAACTTACAAATTCCCACGTAGTCCTAAATTTGATAACGGGTTGTGGCTTCACACCGCGTTTGCCTCTTATCAAAAGTAAATATAAACATATACAACTAGGTACCTACTTGAGGTAAGGTACACAAAAAGAAACCGCCACCAATACGAGATGGCCGGAAAACTGAAAAGAAAGCCGGTACCTATATTCAGTGACCCATTTTTGGCCGCTTGTTCACATATTTTTGTTTACATCTTGTCTACCTTTGGGTGCGGAACGCTGAAACTTATGCTGCTGGCAGTAAATATTGTTATAAAACAACCACTTTTAAAGAATTTTGAAACTGCGGAAGTCTGAATAAAGTCTTGTTTGATTACGTAACTTGGATAATATTTGTTATTTCAACTTTATTACGACACTAGCTGTTGCCCGCGACTTCGTCCGCGGGGAACCTTTATCTTGAAAATTTTACATCTTTATTATTTTCAGATCTAAGTAATGTTGAAATTACTAAACGTGCTTTTTTTTGAAATTGTATACGAAATAGTAACGAACCCTTCGTACGCGAGTCCGATTCGCTCTTGGCCTTTTGATGAGTCAGTCAGTCAGGACACTTGCATTTATATATATAGATTAGCGGATTTCCCCATACAAACTTTGCACCCCTTTTTAACCCCCTTAGGGGTGAAATTTACTAAAACGCTGAAAGTACTTTTTGTGTTTTTGAATAAGTAATCTTTCTACAAAGTTTCAAGTCTCTAGCTCAAAAAAAAAGTTTCCCCCATACAAACTTTGCACCCCTTTTTAACACCCTTAGGGATTGAATTTTTCAAAATCGCTTCTTATCTCTAGCCCACGTCATAAAAGTAACCTACTGTGCAAAAATCAACTCTCTAACATTAGTAGTTTCGGCTGTGCGTTGATGAGTCAGTTAGGACTTGTTCTTTTATATATATATATAGACTAGCTGTTGCCCGCGACTTCGTCCGCGTGGAACCTTATCTTGAAAATTTTACATGTTTATTATTTTCAGACCTAAGCAATGTTGAAATTACTAAACGTGTTTTTTTTTTTTTTACGAAATAGTAACGAACCCTCTGACTCGATCTTGGCCTTTTTTTAGTTTTTTTTCGGCTAATTTGCTCTAATTACGCTGTACCATTATGAAATCAGGTAATCTACGAACGAATAGCTTTACGAAACTCGTTGAGTTTAAGAACGACGTTTATAAATTCTTTGATTCGAATAATAATGCCGTTATACAAAGTTTCAAGTACCGCACTCAAAAAAATGTTTGATCTTCATACACATTTTCAACCCCTTTTTCACCACCTTCAGGGCTGAATTTTCAAAAACCCTGAAATTACTTTTCTTGCATTCTAATAATATGCCTTTATACAAAGTTTCAAGTACCGCACTCAAAAAATGTTTGATCTTCATACAAACTTTCAACCCCTTTTTCACCACCTTCAGGGCTGAATTTTCAAAAACGCTGTAATTACTTTTCTTGTATTCTATTGATATGCCTTTATACAAAGTTTCATTTCAAGTACCGCACTCAAAAAAATGTTTGATCTTCATACAAACTTTCAACCCCTTTTTCACCACCTTTAGGGTGAATTTTAAAAAACCCTGAAATTACTTTTCTTGCATCCTAATAATATGCCTTTACACAAAGTTTCAAGTACCGCACTCAAAAAAATGTTTGATCTTCATACACATTTTCAACCCCTTTTTCCACCACCTTCAGGGCTGAATTTTCAAAAACGCTGTAATTACTTTTTTTGTATTCTATTGATATGCCTTTATTTAAAGTTGCAAGTCCCGAACTCAAGAAAATGTTTGATCTTTATAAAAACTTTCAACCCCTTTTTCACCACCTTAAGGGCTGAATTTACAAAAACCCTGAAATTGTTTTTCTTGCATTCTAATAATATGCCTTTATACAAAGTTTCAAGTACCGCGCTCAATAAAATGTTTGATCTTCACCAACTTTATACCCCTTTTTCACCACCTTCAGGCCTGAATTTTCAAAAAAGCCGTAATCACCTTTCTTGTTTACTAATAATATGCTCATATACAAACTTTCAAGTCCTGTGCTGAGAATTTTTTTTGACCTCGATACAAATTTTCAACCCTTTTTTGACCACCTTCAGGGCTGAAATTTCAAAAACGCTATAATGACTTTTCTTGTATTCTAATTCTATACCTTTATACAAAGTTTAAAGTCCCGCGCTCAGAAAAAGGTTTGATCGCCAATTCGCAATATAAACTTTCAACCCCTTTTTAACCCTTGTAGAGGACGAATTTTTGAAAACGCTGAAATTACTTTTCTTGTTTTATAATTATATGCCTTTATACAAAGTTTGAAGTTCCACGCTCAAGAAAAGGTTTTATCTCAATACAAACTGTCAACCCCTTTTTTACCACCTTAGGGGATGAATTTTCAAAAACGCAGAAACTACTTTTCTTCCATTTTATTTGCATAACTTTTAACGAAGTTTGAAGTTTGTAGCTTAAAATTAAATTTGAACCCCAAGACGAACTTTCATCCCCCTTTAACCCCCTTAGAGGTTGAATTTTTTAAACCGTTAAATTAATGTTATTTTGTTATTATTATATATGCCTTAATAAAAAGTTTCAAGGAATTTGTAATGGACTCAAACTTTCAACCCCTTTTAACCCTTTTAGGGAACGAATTTTTAAAAACGCTGAAATTATTTTTCTTGTATTCTAATAGTATGCCTTTAAACAAGGATTCAAGTCCCGCGCTCAAAAAAATACTTGATCTCCATACAAACTTTCAACCCCTTTTTTACCACCTTACGGGATGACTTTTCAAAAACGGTGAAATTAGTTTTCTCTTATTTTATTTTAATATTTTTTTTACAAAGTTTCAAGTTCCTAGCTTTAAAAAAAACTTGTACCCCATACAACCTTTCATCCCCTTTTTAACCCTCTTAGGGGTTGAATTTTTCAAAATCGCTTCTTATCCCTAGCCCACGTTATAAAAGTAACCTACTGTGAAAACATCAACTCTCTAACATTAGTAGTTTCGGCTGTGCGTTGATGAGTCAGTCAGGACTTCTTCTTTTATATATATATAGATTAGCGGATTTCCCCATACAAACTTTGCACCACTTTTTAACCCCCTTAGAGGTGAAATTTTCCAAAACGCTGAAATTACTTTTTTTGTATTTGATTACGTAAGTTTTCTACAAAGTTTCAAGTCTCTAGCTCAAAAAAAAAAGTTTCCCTCATATAAACTTTGCACCCCTATTTAACCCCCTTAGGGATTGAATTTTTCAAAATCGCTTCTTGTCTCTAGCCCACGTCATAAAAGTAACCTACTGTGCAAAAATCAACTCTCTAACATTAGTAGTTTCGGCTTTGCGTTGATGAGTCAGTCAGGACTTCTTCTTTTATATATATAGATTACGAGTATATGAGGTTTTCCTGGGTGTATGTATACAACCTGTATTATAATATTATAAAATTCAATGAGTCGACATCCCAATTATAATCAGAAACCACTTGTTGTCTGTATACGCAAATGCCATGTTATGTTCAACCTACATCTCCTAATAAAATGGGGCCGTAATAAGCGTATATCTCCCTCTATTGAAATAGCAAAGTACCATACATAACTGTCATAAAACGGATATCACAAAAGTAATCACTGAGGCCGTAGGTCTTCACACATCTGAATATTTTTTCTCGATTCATTGGATTGGAAACACTCGATCATAGTTAGCCTTGTTGTACACGCTATAAGGAAGTACAAAAGCATACGCATCCTTACTTGAATAACGAAGAATGTCCGGATAATTATATCCGGAGTTCGGGGGAATTTAATCTGAGCGCTTACGCTTCTTTTATTGTGTTCGTACCGTCCCCATGAACGCTTACCTATTTGAATAGCTTATGAATGCAATACCTATTTGAATAGCTTATGAATGCAATGGTTGGAGTCAAGAGCAATCCTGCAGACTGAGATCACTGATAATTTCGGACTTTCTGATAAGTGTGATCGACCAGTCGACCTGAATGTGTGGGGTTAATACTGGAATTTTATTAACTGGTATTTAAGAACGTCTCAGGATAGATTGCTTACCTAATAATATTCTCATACTCCTTATCCTTGCCCTTGGAGTCGCGCCAGCGCCTGTACATGACGCTCGCGTCCACGTTGGCTGGGCTGAATGTGTTGGGCTCGTTGAGCAGCGAGATCACAGACAACAACACCGTACGGACTGATTGCGTCGGGTTCCAGCGCTCGCAAGGCAGCTCGCCCGACTGCGGATCGTCCACGGGAGGGTGCAGGATTGATATGCAGAGATCACCGTTCTGGAAAGGAGTATGAAGTTAAGGCGTTGCATTACACAGGTATATTCGGACCAAGAGAAGTTCTTGGCAACATCAAGGGTTTGCTAGATTTTCTAGTAGAATTTGCAAGAGCAGTCTGGCAGAAGCCTCCAGTTGTGGAAAACCAAGCCGTGTTAATCTCTAGCCTAAAACATATGATAACTAATCGTCATCCTATTACTATTTTAGCTCCAATTTACTGTTGAACTTTTCTATTAAGAATGTACGGCATAGTTGCTTATGTTATTATCGCTTTTCTACTAAACCAAGAAGTGGGTTCTTATGCCGCCGACATTTCGTTTTAATGCTCTGATTAGTTATTTATTTTATTTCCGTTGATTGTTTAGTGTTCTTTCTGTTAGTCCTTTCTAATCTAATGCTTTCTACATACGAGATGTCACCAAAGGTTTTATGGGGAATAGATCCAAGAACGGTAAATACGTTTCAAGTTCTATATAGATTGGACAAGTTTCAGGCCCCTCTTTCCCACTGATCACTATGAGCACGTGCTCTGGGCCTCACGAGGGCCCCCAATCTTACGTCTTACGTCCTCTACTTTTGGAGTGCCCCGGCATTCTTAAGGACACCCTTGACATGTTAAGGTTTATTTGAAGTAGAATTTAATACTAATTGATTAGCTTTTACTAGTGAACTGTCCAACGTGATATTTAGTGCATGCAAAGTAAATAATATGAAGAAGAACGTGAGAAATATTCCAACTTTTGGAGCATTTTAAGTAAAAATGTTTTTAAAATAACAATCCCGAGAAATATATATGACTTATATTTATATAGATAGCTTTTCGCTCGTTCCTGGGTCATAGATGTTTTCTATGTATTTACGTATATATTTATTCTTATACAACGTGTCCTCGGCTTCTGGACAAAGACCGAAATCCCGAGTATAGTTATGTCTCAGGAATGCTCTAATAATATATATTATTTGATTAGTTATTTAAAGAAAAAAAAAATACGAATTTAATTGAGGCCAATTAACAATAAATAGTAGCATACTGTATCAGTTGTTTGCCATCAATAACGCTGAGATTAAAGTGACACGAATGACATGACATGACATATGAACTACAATGTATTTACATACAGGCTGTTCCGAAGTAAAAAATCGTAAATCGGTTATTTATCCGTCAATACTGTGCCGTTTGGCATGGGATTTTGTACATTGGTTAGAAATACCCTAATCAACACGTACCTTTCATGTTTGTCCAAAGGCCAGGGACACGTTGTATAAGTATAAGTATGTATATCGTCGTTTACCACCCATAACACAAGCCTACTAGAGCTTATTTTGGGACAAGGTCGATTAGTGTGAGGTTATCCAATATTTTATCGCGATTCCCCAGTCATGTACGTGACAAGTGCGGACGAAACGCAGGAAATTACTAACGCAATGTTTATTCAGTACATTCAATAATATTTATATGCCACAGTCCCGTTTTTGCTGTGATTAATGTAACGTCAAAAGAGCTAATATCTTTATGTTTATGGGAATACTTTGCGATATAATTCGGCATTTCGAATATTAGGATATGCGGTTGTCGATGTGGTTCCCAATCACTGGGTTCGAATCCCGGCAACGGTAAATATTTGTGTGATGAACATGAATATTTGTGCCTGGGCCATGGATATTCTACGTATTTAAGAATATATTTATCTATATAAGTATGTATATCGTCGCCTAGTATCCATAACACAAGCCTTCTTGAGCTTAATTTGGGACTAGGTTGATTTGTGTGAGTTTGTCTGATATTTATTTATTTGATGCAGCCTGTACGTAGGTATACATACTTCTTGCGGTCTGACGGCGATAGGCCGGTGGAAGTAGCACACCCACTATCGCATGAATTACTCGCAGTTTCGACAGTGGGTCAAAGTTGCATTCACAACTTTATTCTTGAGCGTTTTATAGAAACTAGCCGGTGTTTGTGCGACCTAGTTCCCGAAACTGGAACCACGAGATAACTGCACAACTAGTTGGGGTCAGGACTTATGAATTAAGAACAAGAAAATTATCCTCTTGAAGAAATTGTGGGACATATGGAAAATATTTGCTAGTGGCAAATCGCTGAATATTAAAAGCAGACCAGTGAAAGCAAAACTGCATCTATATGGTCAAGATACCTATGCTCAGAGCAGCTTGAATTTGCAAATAGAATGAGGGTAATAAAAGTACGTGCCATCACGTTTTCAGCATGCTAATATTGTAAATATTTTGTCTTGAAATGAGTTAAAATGCTTATTCCACAATCGGTTTCCCTTTTTTATAGACAAAGGTTTCATAGAATATTTCAATTCAAAGACATATCATTTCATAGAATGCATTTTTCTCTAACACCATAAAATATTTTGGATTATTATAAAATAAACCCAACCTCTATAGGATGAAATTTTCAAGATTTATGAAAAATATATCACTTCAGGGGAAAAATTGTCGGTGAAATGAAAATTCGATGAAATTAAACATTCCCTTCTTCTATAGACAAACCACTATCAAGTGGAATAAACATTTTTAAGAGTCCGCACTTATAGTCGTTAGTTATATTTCCATATCAGCTACGCTCATTCTTAAAACATATTTTTTCGCGGCATCACACACTCAATACAATAACGACACAAAGGGTTCTATTCCTTCGCTGTGGAAAAGGCGAAAAACCATTGGAAATTGTGCAATCGTGGATGTAAATAACATATAGCCGCCGAAACCAGTTAGTGTAATAGGTAACATCGTTGACTAACCGACCGCACTTTAGCTAAATTCAGCCGATTCATAGCTGAATCATCAGTGTTCAATCGCCGTTTTCATTAGAAATTCAGCTTTCGATTTTACCAAGTCTTAATTTACGATTTAACGCTTCTTTCGTGAGATACCTTCCGTTTTTAGTGCGTAACCAGGTGTTATATAAATCCATTGTTACCGGGTTACTGATTACCTAAAATCGTCATAACAACTTACGTGCGTACACTTGCCCGAGAAACTAGGGCTTCTTGTTTACATTATGTATCGTACTGTTAACTCAATATATTCATCGTTAAGTTTAATAGCTGTTCCGTTCAACTTAGCAATTAGAAAGGGAGAGTTAACGCCAGTCAGGTATGCAAAAATATTATTATCATGAATCCATCTACAATTGAGGTGTGAAATTATTCGTGTCTGCATTTTCTATTATGCTATTGCCTCGGAAGCGTTTAAAATCAAAACGACTGTCTAGTACTCTTGGTTTTGTAAAAGAAAACGGACAATAGTTAAAAGTGCAAACTATATTACATTCTATATAAATCTTCTAGTAACTAAAAAGATCCAACTGTTCAGGACCTACGTAGTGACGTAGGTGAGATGTTGATTGATTGGTTTGACTGCGAAGTGCATGCAATAACTCTTTGACCCAATTGAAGAAGCAGCCATGAATTATGACCGCAAAGGCTAGCTAGGAAATAAAGCTAGCGAAACTATCCGTCTCAGAGTCTTACATGTTTCCGTGTCTTTCAAAGGAGATACCGGAACTAGGCGGGGCGGCTAACCTCCGCCCGCGCCCTTGGCGCACTAGGGAAAATGTATATCGTTATCACTACCCAGCGTTGTCACATACAAATTTGGCAAAATGGTAGAACAGGATGTAGAAATAAGTAGAAATTGGTAGAATTTGAAATGAAAAATAGGTTAATCTACCACCACTCTGGGTCAGTAGGGGAACCTGGGGATAGTTGATCCCCATTTTGATTTTGGACTCTATTTTTTTTTTTACAGTATTGGATATCTTTTTAAGCCAAAATATTCAAAATTTATCTCTTCATTGATAGTTCGAATGAAAACAAGATTATGCTACAATTTAACTCAATATTAAATGAAATACAATATTGTAGACTTTTACCATGTATCCCCCATGTAAAGGAGATTTTTTTTACCCCTAATTGGGAGCCTTTTTAACTTTTTAACTTTGTCGTAGTCGGGCGAAAAATAATATATCATCGACAGCTCTATGAGTCCTAGCATAGATAAAACTTGATCCCTCACGGGGACACATGATTCCGTCATCATGTCACCCCCAAATCAAAAGTTCTCAAGTCTCCCCATACATAGTGTTGTTATAAAACATGCGCTACTCAAAACTATTAATCACGTATTTGAACGTATTCAATGACAATCTACACTTGAATAAACGACTAAAACAACAAACACACTAAAACAATAGCATTTATTTCACTTTTCATTAAATAAATCAAGTTAAAACTTACCGAAAATTAAGTTCGACGCAACACAAATATTTCAACGGCCACCATGTGCAAAATACTGACGTGAGTCACAACGTGCCACGAAAGAACGTGAAGTTAGGCATAAATGAATGAGTGTTGCTAGCGTAAGAAAACGTATCGCGTTTGGTTGAATTTTAAATTAACTTTAACAAGTCTCCCAAGGGATCTAGTCTCCTCAGGTTCCCCTACGTTTTTACTGAATAACAATGCGTAAAAAAGTGTTTAAGTGCTTGCGCCGCAATTTCATTGCCTCGCCAAAGAAATTGCCGCGAAATATATTGTCATGAAGTAAGTGTCAGTCACACCTCATACACTCACAGATTCACTTAAAGCGTTCCGTTTTAAGAGGGCGCCGAGCGTTTGCGACTGAACCATAGAGTGCGGGAAATGCGTATTGAAATCGGCGCGCGGCCGCCATAGTAAAAATGTATGGAGAATTAAAAGCACTTTTTGATAAATCTGAACCTTTAATACCAAACAATAATTGAAATATTTGATGCGGACAAATTGTAATGTAAACATTCATCTTTTTTTTGAACTGAAAATCAGAATAGATTTCCATTGTTAAAGTATAAAAAAAACACTTAACGCCTTCTTACGATTTTACAATTTTCGTCCAACTTTACTTAGTTCTCTAGGGCAAAATATTAATAATCTTATAATTTTTCCACGGAGAAGTTGTTAACACATTCTTCGAAATGCTCAATATATAGTTTAGAAATGGATTAAACAATTAGTGTTGACGTTATCTACTTAACGGCAACTGCCTATTTTTTCACATTTTGCTCGGTGCAGTCTTAATTTATGAAATTACTTACGACCGAATATATCAGATTTTTTACGATCGTACAATTTTTGATAGGTAGAACGGAGGCAAAATAGGTAGATCTACTGAAAAGTTCGTAGTGTGACATGACAACACTGTCACTAGTCACTACCCCATTTCGCATCTTGGGAACTAAACTGCGGTAAGTCAGTTCATATCATAACAATCAGGAATGTGAATCCTTATTCTTTGAACATTGAGTCCCAATTTGGTAGACCTTGGCAATTGATTTCGCAGCTTCGGGTACCTACTGCATAAACGATTTGTATTGTAATTCGGTACCTTGAAACGGCTTCCGACGTTATCGATAACGTGAAAATAAAAGCGGGTGAAAGTTGGCGCGAGTTGTGAGTATACGAAGGATTACAGTGCGACCAAAAAGAGTAGAAATTAAAAAGTGGCAATACTGTAGTGTCGTCCCCGTTTTCTTATACTCGTAATGATTGGAAAGGGAGGAAACTACAGTATTGCCACTTTTTAATTTCTACTCTTTTTGGTCGGACTGTAACGCGGGAATCTTACAGACTTAAAAACATCCGATACGTGATATGTAGGTGGCGCAGAGTTATTAAATACAAACAACCTTTTGAACCAAATACACGCAATCAGCTACCAAATAGCTAGGATATGTATTTGCGATAATAGTAGAACTGACCTTCCGTTATAGAATAGAATAGAATACTCTTTATTGCACACCTCAAGAAGAAAGAAATACAAATACAAATGACACTTAACATTACAATAGAGGCAAACAATAGGCGATCTTATCGCTAAAAAGCGATCTCTTCCAGACAACCTTTGGGTAGCGGATTAATATACTATTCATTCGCGAGATTGCCATATTTAAAGCAATGAAGAATATCAGCCATTTTTTTTAATACACCTTAGAGTTTCCGAAATATATCATGGCCGCGGAGCTGTGAGTGATGTCACTTGACGAATTCGCTCAATTTATAACGATACTATGAGTATTAATCTGATGACGTCATGCTGGCTTAATGCGACGTGTGCGTGCAATATCGTAACTTCAAAACTACTAGCTTGATTTAAATAGCACAAAAACAAGTGTATACCAAAGTGTATATCAAAAAGTTTCAAGTGATTTAACGGACCCAGTGATATTCTTCATTGCGATTGTCACTCGCTGGGCGCTCGTCACAGAGGCCTAGACTTCTGGTTACGCGAAAACAAAAGCAAGCTCTAGTGCAAGTCGCGGCCTACTCCAAATATTCGTATGACCCAGATGCTGAGACGTTGATAGCAAACAGATATAAGGTATACGTATCTATATCGGCTGTTTACTATTTACAAATATTAGCTTCAAGTTTAGCAGGTCAAATATAGCTAATAGGTTATCATTTCATGTTTGAACCGTTACCGAGTGATGCTGACGAGTATCAAGATATACAAATGTTGTATACCTCGAATAGCAAACGGATATGGCCAATAATACCAAATGCATACATTCTATTGCTTTATCAGTTATCAGTGATTGCCACATGGAACATGCCCCACGCCCCTCTTCACAAGCACAGACTTTTTTAATCAATTATTTTGTTGATGACAGTTCGTTCTTTACCGCCTATAGTGATACATACGAGTATAGCATGTTGATTGAACAACCCTCGCACCTAATGGCGTAAGGTTTAAATATACATACGTCCAAGTCCAATGTCCATCTTGACATGGATGAATATGCGGATACGTATTGATGATAGTGCATATGGGCCTAGCCTCCGGTTAAGTGCTTACGAGTCTTTATCGAGGTCTTCGAGTTTAAAAATACTGTAATTACCTATATGGCATGTCTCTTCACTAAACAAAATTTAAGTTCTTTTACCAGTCATGCGTCCACCTCAAGACACAACACTCGGCAAGGGTTACATTTGCATTATCCGGGGACGACTTCTGCTTTGGTTAATAAGAATGCTGTATTCATGTGTATAAAAAATTATAATTACCTGCCCAACGATATAAAGGAATTAGATTTACAACAATTTAAAAGCAAACTATTCAGTTGGTGTAAGGATAATATGTACTATACTAATTCAGAACACTTTGACATATGAACATAATTTTCATTAATCTAATTTATACAAATAATATTATCATGTGAAGCAATGTAATGTAATGTGAGTGATGTGATTTAATGTAACATAAGTAATGATAAATAATGTATGATAATCTATAATTTAATTTAATTTGTACGTCTGACTTATAGACAGAAAGTGGAGAAACTAGTCATAGTTAAGATCATTTATATGTATACCCACTTTCGACAAATAAATATTCTCATTCTCATTCATTCATTCATTCTCATGGAAATAGGCTCTTCTACTATATGAATAAATATCGGATTATTGACCTCAGTCAACGAATTTTGGTTGGAAACAGTCAATCAATACGAGAGTACGAATAATTACAGATTCAATGTCAATCAGTTCTCAGTTTCACGGCGGAGCGGGCTATATTAAGATTGTATTAGTGTAAGATGTGTTAATTTAGCCGCTTTAACGAAATGCGCACAGATAAAACGATAATATCCATCTTAGATCAAGTTACGCGGCTATAAATGAAAGTTTTAAATAATCTGTAGTTTTCATGCTGGCTTGGGATCAAAGTAAGAAAGTAACATGAACGACGACTCCTAAATAACTCAAACGTGTTTTGCATTCTAAATAGCTTGTTTATATAACATTTTACTATTGAAATTTGTTGGTTCAGTTTGGTAATTATCTCTGACTCGCACAGGCTGATTCATAATCCCGAATCCCTTGGACATAATAATGTTAAAATTTTTCATAAAGGTTTCTTTTTGTGGTTTATTCGGTCGGATTTTACGAGATTACAAAAAGAACAGATGCGACGAAGAGCTTTAGTTAGTAATAAAAGTAATTTAAGTGTAGGGTCTTGAAACTGTTCGTTAATACAATTTAATCCCGTAGTTAGTGGAACTAAATGTGTAATACAATAGAACAGTGAAAGTCGCCTAACGGTCTCGACTCGGCCGAATCTCGAATGAGCTCGCCTTGGCAGCGTTCCTGCACACTAAATAACTAGGATTTAGACCGTTTAGCTTGTTACCTGCCTTGTATTGTCAATGCTATTCGTTATATCAATAACTACTCCTAATGTAAATCAGAACTGAAAGAAAAGTTATTCTTCCCATTGATAGCTTCTTCAATGAGGTAGATGAAACATTTATTAAAGGAGAAAAGACATATTTACATTTGGAGCTATATACGACTATAAACAGCAACAAATTAAGGAAGCAGCGGTTAATTTATAGCCTTAATGAGGCACTGGCCAAATAAAATTTGGCACAGACCAAGCATTTATTACACAGAACGAACATAAACGCAATTCTGCCTAAAAGATAGCGGCATAAAAGTTCCGCTGAAGAAAATACTAGAAACTCAGTTGTTTCGCAATAGTTCGCCGTGGTGAATACAGTCACGATGATAGTCAGAAACGCACACACACCGCGGCAGAGCGTCGCCCTCGGCTAAAAATATGCCACCGGTTCACTGCGCGCTTCCTCACAAAGAAAATACGTGTATTCTGACCTCTAAATCGGGAAACACTTCAGAATCGCCCATGACGCCTTGCCAAAAATATCGAGAAGAAAGTGGAAGTGTTCCCAGAAAATACCTGAGCGCGATTCCGGATTTGTTCAAGCTAAAAATTACCTTCGACTTTGTCTTACCGCAACAAACTACTTTTTTATGAGCTCATGAGCATTAGATGCAACCAACCGTGCTTTACTTGGTAAGGATCAGGTACGTACCGACTAGGGGAGCCGTAAAATTAACCACGCATAAAGAGTTACTCCGAGAATTCCGTCGACCAAATGAGATTTGGTTTCTTCGTTTTTTGTCGGTTTTACGCTTATGGTTATGGTTAGGATTGTAAAGTCACGAACTCAGCGCCGAAGACACGCCTTTTAAATTATTTCATCTGCCTAAGATGGAAATGTATGATGATGTTCAGTAATAACGGCGTGTAGCTTGTGATATGACATTTTTTTGCCTCAAACGACGTAGCATTATTCCATTAGACATTTAGTTTACGCAGACCCCAAACATCCAGAGCTTATACGAGTCCACTAATGATATATTGAGACGCTGTGTCGGGAAACTGCCTTCACGGGAAAATTACCTTCACAGGAAAACGTAGAAGTTTCGGACGCAAGTTTTCGCACGAAATAATTATTTTACTTGGCTGAAATTCGCTTCGATGCCAAGGTCTACGGTCGCGGGCACGGCCACGGGTTTAAGGCCCTATGACGCACCTCTGCGGAAGTGTTAAGTATTCATTAGGACGTTCAACGCATTATCGTTTCCAATAATGGGTGTGTCTTTTACACCAAAATGTTTTAGGTCTTTGTTATCCTATTTAAAATAACATGATGCATATCATCAACATTATTGAGGGATTACATTTAATGAATAGAGCTTTGCCGTCCTGTTAATCGGAGTAAAAGTATTTATATTTCTGCCTGAATGTTTATGTTAGCTTATTTAGTTTATCTAACAGAATACCTTATTCACTTTAAGTATCTAAAAGTATATAGAAATCTGAAGCATTTCTTTACCATACGATTTATCTTATTTCTTTAAATTAGTGTAAATGCAAATTATCTACATAGACGATAATAGACACAATTGTCTGTACCAAGAGTCGAGACAGACAAAGTCTTGTCACGTGGTCAAGAGAGATGTGATTGAAATGTTGGCACGTTAGGTGGTCGGGATTGCGGGCCTTTGATCAGATATTTAAAGAGTAGCGTGAATGTAGCACAAGTTCAGAGGAATAAGGTTAATTACCCCAAGGCCGAGGGAGCGCCAACAATGGACAATTTCGCGATTTCAATAAGGAAATGGAAACAAACACGCGCTGACATTGCGCCAGATAGCAACTGATCTAGCTAGATATAGATACTAGTCAGCGCAGTCGACTGTGACGTAAGACTACATGGGAATTGTGGTGATAACATATCCTAGTAAACACGGTCAATCAAGTCGTACTGGTAGGTATTTCATCATCGCCATCAGTCAAGGACCTTCAGTTATCCTACTCACACTGGGTAGGAGGATTCAAGTAAGCATGCTATAGCAGAGTGCTCTATGTATGCGGCGGCACGATACATCACCTTCGAAAAAATGTACTAAGAGAGGAGGACCTGAACTTGAAGGACCCCAAGTAGCATTCAAGGTGCATAAGTGCTTATACAGCCCTTATACTGCCAATTTAAGCTGAAGCTGGGACATCAACTTTAAATACGTCTACTATCTTTCTGCAGGAGAACAAGATTTGAAGAAAGCTGCATGGGAGCTCCAACAGTGGTGGCACTCCTTTCTCCCACTAAGCGACTTGTGATATTTCTCTTCAAATAAGTATAAGAATATTATTATAGAAAAAAAAATCACTATTCAAACGAATTGAGGTCCAATTTTACCCACCTTTACTAACTCCCGGCTAAAGCCACAACGACCTAAGTTTCATATTCGGGGATCGTTCTTAACTCAATTGGGACCATCCATAGAGAAACTTTTAGCCATTATAGAATAACGAAAGTCTGGCAGCCGCTGGCTCTTACTGTATTGAAAGCCCTGAAAGTGCAACACACTTTGCTACATCTACGTTTTGTTTGGGAAGCTAACTTTGAAATTACATATTTTGAAATTACCTAAGTAAATTTTAGTGTTTGTGTAGGTGTGAGAGTTCGTCACTCGATGATTCAGTCATGGATGATGACCCCTCTACAGTCTCTAGACTAACGGTATAGCGGGCATTTGAACGCTTCGGAAAGTAGAACTTACCGCATCTGGCTTCACCCGGTTAGATAACGGGTCGTTAGCAAAATAGTAATAAAATTAAAAACGTAGAGAGAGAAACTAATAATTTCCATGATAGTAAGAATATTCAAATTAGTCGTTATTGGGTCTTGTTGTTTGCCTTTGTTTTTGTATGTTGTATCTCTAAATGTTTGTATGTTGTATCTCTCAATTTTTGTTTGTTTCCGAGTATTTGAGGTTTGTAATAAAGTATTTGTATTTGATCCTGCTCGAATTTATATGTGACCCAAGCTAGAAATACTACTTGTACCAAAATCTGCTTATAATCTGAAACAATTTAGTGTTAACACAAATGTAAAACCAGTTTTATAAAAGTCTCCTTTTCTGAAATTAATTCTGTCCAATATCTTGTTGTCATCGAATTTCTATCAGTCGGTAGTACCTATTTTAAATATCGTATTCTTGGTTGTTTAATTTATTTCAATGGTTGCAGAGTTAACGAAGTTGTTGTGTAATTATTTGCGCAGCTCAATCGTACCGAATAACAAATTGAGTTTTTCTTGAGCCTTCGTCATTTATACGACTTTCATTCGTACCAATACAAAAATACTTTCAAAGACCACTTTGAGATGTAGGTACTTTGTAACTATTTTATTGATTTCTTGCTCACCTATTAACTTGAATTCTATGTATTGGACTCGTTTATAACAAGTTAACTGCACAATAACTCATGGATCCACTATTGTAGGCAACATGGGCATGCCCACAACCTTAATTGAGGTGTATAGGCAGATATGTAATCTGGGGGCACTAGTGCCCCCGCCAAGACGGGCAAAAAAGAAGCGGGGCACTACCTAGTACCTACCTTTTCTCGAACCGTTTCGTCTATGTATTATTTCTCTAGAAGATTCACACTTCATTGATTATTTTAAAGACCACAACTTTTTTGAAAACTAGAGCCGCACCTGCAATAACGAAGTATTTCGTCCACTAAATGTCCACAAAATCGCATATCTTCCTGTTTTGTGCACCTAAAATGTTCCGGCTTATATATTTCCCAACAACCTGGGTAAATTTCAAAAGTAAATTATAACAAAACGACGCCCGATCCATTTTTATAAGCGTCCGCTTGGCGATACCTGCTTACCCTATTCATAAATAAATCATATCGGCGACAGACTCGTCCACAAAGTTCCATATTGAAACAGGATGTAAAGTAGTGCCTACATCGACACCAGTGGAACAATGTCGCATGTCCTTAAGAGGTTTATAGCCATGTGTGACGTTTTTACAAAAATGGCGATATATTGTAATGAAGGTTGAACGACCGCTGCATTCAGCACTAGCGATGGCCGACCAGCAATCTTTGTATCATTCAACTAAATTAAATACTCGTGGCGTACGACTGTGTTTAAAATCATAATAACCCCGTCGATAAGATAACCTCGTGCTCTAGATGTCAAAAACAGAATTCTACCCGAATAAGCATACCTAAAGGTTGATGTTGACGAAATATAGCCATTTGGACAGCTTCCATATCAATACATTAATTCAAAAGGACAGCGGCCTCGTAAAGAATGTATACGCTTTTGACATTCAAGGATTTCTGGGAATTACTTTCCATTCCAAATTAGAGGGCTCTTGGTAACGTTTCCGAATTTGTTCAACAGTTTAATAACATTCACAGAAGTTATCAATTTATGAAACATGTAATGTCTCATTTTTACAAATGTGGGTACCACACCATAATTTTTATTTAAACCATTGATACAAAGATCAAAGCTTAAAGAAATAGCTTTGGTTCAATGGTTTAAACAAAAATTGCGGTGTGTACCCCACATAAAAAAAATTAGACACTACATGTTTCATAAATTTATAAAATAACAGCGCCCTCTCTCGCTTGCTCGTTCACTGCTGTAAAGTGGTGCGGTAAGATGTGAATTATCCTGTCTTCGCGAAGACAGGATAATTAAGATCGAACTTCACTTCAGGTAAGTTCGTTTGATCATTCAATATTAACGTATTCACATAGAGGTCGCTAAGGTGTAGAAAACCATTCAAATAAACAATGCAAAGATCGACACACAAAGCATAAGCAAAAATTCGACATTTGCTTGGGGTTAGGTCAGCGAAGTGGTTAACGCGCTGGACCGGCAATCCAGAGGTACCGGGTTCGATTCCCGGTCTCTTCCACCAGGTAACTCCTTTTTCAATTTTTCTTTAAGCTTTGATCTTTGTATCAATTGTTTATTCATAGTAGTTGTCATCCCGCGTATTACACAGTTATTTTTGTATTAGTTAATTTAAAAGCAGACAGTTAACGGTATAACCCAAATTAAAAAAGGCGTCTGTCTGTACGCATTGTACCGCCCAAACACACATACAAAAATGTTGTCCGATCACTTAAAAAAAAGGTCTAAGTATAAAAAAAAAACTGTTACAAAAAAGAAACATGTTAGTGACTATCAGCAGTAAAACATCCACGATGTTCTTTCGTACACTGTACTACTTAGGTATATTGACATATACATATATTATATGCTATCCATATAGAGGTACTTATATATGCTAGCATTGTTGATATCCGTACAAGTTTTTGTTTAACATGTGCTATACATTCCACCCACTAAAACTTTTAAACACATATTTTGAGTCTGATGGTCACTGTGTAAAAAATACAAGAAGTGATTAAAAGTCGGTATCTCATAGGATCACTTCCATGGGAAGGGTAAAATGCAACACATTAGAATATAACATAATCCCATTTTAATACAGATTACAAGTGAAAATAATCAGCACATTCCGGTCTGGTCAAGTTACCTTGAACTAAAATTGTTAAATTATTCATCTGCGTGGCCGAAAGTGGCCCATTGGATGGGCCACATTGACCGTCACAAGTACACTGCGACACGGATTAAACTAGATCGGAGCCTCGAATGTAAGTTTCCAACGCAGCGAAACGTCTCGATTGAATTTATGTTTCAAGTATAAATTACAGAAATTCTTTATTTTCGTTTATTGCGTTGATCACTTTCAAAGACAAAATATCAATGTCTACATACCCAAAAAGGTACTCTTGATGGCCCATGACTATGACATATATATAAATAAGACATACTTAAGATTCTTAAGCAATCGTGTCAGTAGTTTAAAATTTATTCAAACAGGTTTCATTAACCCCGTTCCTAAAAACATTAAGTCTAATGATGCGCATTGTAATGTGATTCAAACAATGCGTGAATCACGTGAATAGGTAATCGATAACAAATTACACATATGTAAGCGCTGAAAATTAATAGGTCACACAGACTGCACAGAGAGTGCAAAGTATTATACTGTGTTAACTGGGTTAGGCTGCCTCTCCACTGGAACGGAGCGGAGCTGTGTAAAATGGACCAATCATGTACCTCAGATTTAATTGCACTTCTTTTAGGCTTCACAAACGCGCTGCCAGATTGGTTCAGAGGACAAGCAGCCTTAATCTGTTTTTATTACGCTTTTATGTTTAATATGGTAGTGCCTTCCATTTTGGTGATGAGGTCAACTACTCTTACGTTTTCACGACAACCAAACTCACTAAGTAACGAATACCTACTTAAAAATCTCGTATCTCAGTATTAATCTGCAAACATGATACGAGGTTTTAAAGAGCAGTGACAGAGGTTTCGTGAGTTTTGCGATACAGGCGATATATACCAAAATTTTGTACTAACTTTCTCTGAAATCCTTTAAGGTGAGAGTCAAACAGAAGAAACGTAGGACGAGGAAGCGTCACAAACGCGGCACCCTTTAATGGATTGTCATATAAAATTATAGAAGCGCCGCGATGAAAAACAGACATCGGAGACGAGACGGGGCGAAGACGCGTTCCCTCTGATTGATGATTCTATACATTTTATGAAAAAAATAATGAAAATTCATTAAAGGGGCAGGGTCTTCTTCGTCTGCGCCCTACGTCTCTTCTGTGTGACTTACGCCTAACACTATACCTTTAAAATTATCATCCAATTTTAGAATGACTAAACCGTCAATGTCAGAAAGTAAATAAAGACGGTTTAGTAAGTAGATCCGTGTAGTCAAACTTATAACAATTTAGAATACCTAAATGAAGCTTGCGCTAACAATTGCTATTGTTCTAAATGTTTTCCAGAAAATAATAGACTCTCAAAGTCTATTGTAGTTGTCAGTTATATTCAAACTGAATCTTTTGTTATTTCGTCCTGATTCAGTCTGGTGAATAATTATATTATGTACAGTTTTAAGTTTACAAGCTGCCGTTTTTATGGTTCCGTACCTCAAAGGGAAAAAAGGAACCCTTATAGGATCACTTTGTTGTCGGTCAGTCCGTCCATCTGTCAGTCAAGACCCCGAGAACGGTGGAGGTATAAAACATCCCTTAAAGGTTTGCAAAAACCGGCCAAGTGCGATTCGGACTCGCCACAATCAAATTAAAAAAAAAGCCACGTTTGTTGTATGGGAGTTTTTAGTATTTGCTTTTATTGCGAAAGCGACAGCAGAAATACATCATCTGTGAAAATATCAACTGTCTAGCTATCACGGTTCATGAAAATGACATACAGACTGGTGACCGACAGATAGACAGTGGAGTCATAATAATAGGTCCCGTTTTACCCTTTGGTTACGGGTCCCTAAAAATCAAACTATCAAGTTAACGTAAAAAAAACGCGCTGCCAGATTGGTTCAGAGGACAAGCAGCCTTAATCTGTTTTTATTACGCTTTTATGTTTAATATGGTAGTGCCTTCCATTTTGGTGATGAGGTCAACTACTCTTACGTTTTCACGACAACCAAACTCACTAAGTAACGAATACCTACTTAAAAATCTCGTATCTCAGTATTAATCTGCAAACATGATACGAGGTTTTAAAGAGCAGTGACAGAGGTTTCGTGAGTTTTGCGATACAGGCGATATATACCAAAATTTTGTACTAACTTTCTCTGAAATCCTTTAAGGTGAGAGTCAAACAGAAGAAACGTAGGACGAGGAAGCGTCACAAACGCGGCACCCTTTAATGGATTGTCATATAAAATTATAGAAGCGCCGCGATGAAAAACAGACATCGGAGACGAGACGGGGCGAAGACGCGTTCCCTCTGATTGATGATTCTATACATTTTATGAAAAAAATAATGAAAATTCATTAAAGGGGCAGGGTCTTCTTCGTCTGCGCCCTACGTCTCTTCTGTGTGACTTACGCCTAACACTATACCTTTAAAATTATCATCCAATTTTAGAATGACTAAACCGTCAATGTCAGAAAGTAAATAAAGACGGTTTAGTAAGTAGATCCGTGTAGTCAAACTTATAACAATTTAGAATACCTAAATGAAGCTTGCGCTAACAATTGCTATTGTTCTAAATGTTTTCCAGAAAATAATAGACTCTCAAAGTCTATTGTAGTTGTCAGTTATATTCAAACTGAATCTTTTGTTATTTCGTCCTGATTCAGTCTGGTGAATAATTATATTATGTACAGTTTTAAGTTTACAAGCTGCCGTTTTTATGGTTCCGTACCTCAAAGGGAAAAAAGGAACCCTTATAGGATCACTTTGTTGTCGGTCAGTCCGTCCATCTGTCAGTCAAGACCCCGAGAACGGTGGAGGTATAAAACATCCCTTAAAGGTTTGCAAAAACCGGCCAAGTGCGATTCGGACTCGCCACAATCAAATTAAAAAAAAAGCCACGTTTGTTGTATGGGAGTTTTTAGTATTTGCTTTTATTGCGAAAGCGACAGCAGAAATACATCATCTGTGAAAATATCAACTGTCTAGCTATCACGGTTCATGAAAATGACATACAGACTGGTGACCGACAGATAGACAGTGGAGTCATAATAATAGGTCCCGTTTTACCCTTTGGTTACGGGTCCCTAAAAATCAAACTATCAAGTTAACGTAAAAAAAGATACGGCTGTTTAGTTTATGCTACAAAAAACGTATAGGTATTTCGACACTCTTAAGGGAATCAAAATGTATAAGGTATTCTTCATTGACCAAGAACAATGAAATTTGGCAAGTAATACCGTCTTACACTACTAGACAAGTATAGGGAAAAATCTGAAAACCATAATTTGTACGGAACGCTCGGTGGGCGAGTCAGACTCGCACTTGTCCAGTTTTTTTTTTAATTTTGCCTTTGACAGCACGTCCTACAAATACTGTTTAAACCTACATCAAGAACAGGTCAACGTTTTTACAAAAACAGCGGCTCTTTATAATGATATGTAAATATATTTTTTTACGAATTTTCATTAGGTATTACTTTGTTCTTGAGAAAGTACCTATGCACTTCTTGGCGTGAGAAATGTACCTAGTCTTAAACTGGGGTTTTACCAGTATGTAAGACACAAAAATTAATAAATTATTATTTTAAAACGGACAAGCATGTCATGTCGGCTGTCATATGTCACTTCTTCTTCAATAATGTTTTCTCCTAAAATTTTACTACAGTAAGTAATTTTAAAACAGTTAGAAATGGTACTAGTTTTTCGAAACCGCTATTACATCTTGCAAAGGGAAAATTAATTATGTGCACTTTCGTAACAATGTGGGCATACTAGTTGCTTATGAATTGTCCAAAGAACGCTGTCTGACCAACCAACTCTTTGAACTCTCTCTATGCTTATAAATCGTCTGTTAACAACCAAAACTCACTAACAAGGAAGGGTACCAAACTGTCCGACTCCGGTTTGATTTATTTTGATATATGTATATAGAGTAGTCTAAAATAGCAGACACGTTTTTTTTTTCACTTACAAAAAATCACTTTTTAGGGTTCCGTAGCCAAATGGCAAAAAACGGAACCCTTATAGATTCGTCATGTCTGTCTGTCCGTCTGTCTGTCCGTCCGTATGTCACAGCCATTTTTTTCCGAAACTATAAGAGCTATACTGTTGAAACTTGGTAGGTAGATGTATTGTGTGAACCGCATTAAGATTTTGATGCAAAAATAAAAAAATAATAATAATTATTGGGGGCTCCCCATACTTAGAACTGAAACTCAAAAATTTTTTTTTCATCAAACACATACGTGTGGGGGTATCTATGGATAGGTCTTCAAAAATGATATCGAGGTTTCTAAAATATTTTTTTTCTAAACCGTATAGTTTGCGTGACAGACGCTTCCAAAGTGGAAAAAAGTTGGTCCCCCCCCCTCTAACTTCTAAAATAAGAAAATGAAAAATCTAAAAAAAACATATGATGTACATTACTATAAAAACTACCAACGAAAATTGTTTTGAACGAGATCTAGTAAGTAGTTTTTTTTTATATTTTAATACCTAACTTTGCACCTAATTTATATGGGGCGCTATACATACCAGGTGCAAACTTAACTTAACCACTTAGGGATGGAAAGTGTTTGTACGGAACCCTCGGTGCGCGAGTCCGACTCGCACTTGGCCGTTTTTTTTTATATATACTCTATGAGTTTTAGGTGAAAAGGCAAAACACGTGTCCATTCTTTTTTCATGTTCTTTAACATATAGTGAAACCGGTAACTAATTATCAATTTGCTTGATCAAATCTCTCTGATGAAGCTAGAGGGTTTGGTCAATTTTCAGTACTTTGAAGGACAATTTTATTTGTCCTAACAGGTTGAATTTGGGCAACTAAAAAAAAAATACGTGTCTGCTATTTTAGACTACTCTATAACATATATCAAAATGAATCAAATCTTAGTCGGACAGTTGGGTATCTTTCCTTGTAAGTAACAAATACCTACTTAAAACAAAGCTCGTATCTCAGTATCAATCTACTTACTAGATACGAGGTTTTGAAGAGCACTGACAGAAAAATTGAAAATACTCCTTATTTTAGAAAGTAGAAATTGATGAACTTACCTCGTAGACGTTTGGATGCCACACTTTCGTTAAAAACCTAATTGAAGGCGGTGAATACGGATAGTCTGGAGGGAATTTCATATGTGCCTGGAACAAACGAGAAACGATATCAGTTAGCATTCTAAAATTGGAGGAATTGAATTTGAGAAAAATGGATACAGTTGTAGTCCATAATGTTTTGTCATCGATATTTGTCGGACGAGTTTAGCATGCTTTCTCTATTATCTGTGGCTAAAAGGTCGAGATAGAAATATAAAAACGAGCTTGTCCGACAAAATACGCTGGCAAAACCTTTCTGTACAAATTTATGATACTTCGGACTTAGGTAAGTAGATACTGACATATCAGTCCGTGAGCATTCGGATTGCGATTCGGGTTTGGGTGTAAACTGAGGGGTGCTTATCAGGATTACGTAAGAGCGAGCGAGACAGGCATAAAACCCAAATCGGATACTTGCAGATCAAGCACTGTATGTGATTCGAGGTACCTATCGCTAACTCTTAGCTTATGCGATCGAGATATGAACCTCTGTGCAGCACCTCTAGCACAACTGTCAGAAGCGACTATTTCTCGCGCGAGATAATTGCCTGTCTCTTTCTGTACAGTAATGTGAGAGGGTGACGGACAGCGCTATCTCGCGCGACAATTCGCGAAGCGTAGTTATGCTAAACGGGCAGGGTTAGCATATCTTGCCGCGACTTAAGTGCTTATTACACTTGGCTAAATTTAGGATCCTAAGTAGGGATGCAGCAATACGAAGGAGTGAGATGGAGATATCTCCATACGTGTTTCACATATTGCTGCATCCCTCTCGTTAGTGACTAATTTAGGAAAGTGTAATAGACGCTTTAGCTTGTCGCGCGAATCAGCTTCACCTGTCTTGCTCTCACTCTCACGGCATTGAAAAGAAAGTAACAGATAATATTTGTCGCGCGGCAAAGAGTCGCGTGTCACAGTTATGCTAGACGTGCTGATTTCACCCAAACCCAATCTAAAAGCTCATGGACTGGACTTGCTCTTGCCCTCAGCAAGCGGTAGTGTAAACAAGGAGATCCATTTAGATACAAAGATTTAAATGTTGATAAAAGGCTCTCAAAAATATTTAATAGCCATAGCCACCACAGAGTAAAACACGGGAAAATTATGTTTCCCAAACTCCAAACTGCATCATTTCCGAACTATTTCACTCCAGCAGTTGTTGTTCATAACTTTTCACTTTTCAGAACTAATAAAAATAAACTTCTATCCTAATGGATTCTTTACAATGGTTAAGACATACCGAAGAGTTTGGTTTCGGAGAAGGTGATGATCTCGGAAATAAAACAGTTACAGAATGAAACAATCGGTGATATAAAATACATAACTGCGAAACGGGTTCACTCATGTCCTAGTAGTCAAATATCGCTCGACATGTTTCGAATCGGTACACGATTGATCATCATGTTCATGAGCTACGATCAGACGGAGGCGGCTAATCGAAAACCCGTTTCGAGGAGTTTTCTATGTAAAATCGGGAAAATTGTTATGCGAAAATTAAATGTGGTATACCTAGTGCCCTGAAAATGTACTTGTTATGTCATGAAGTCAGAAGTAGGGCGAATATGATAGTGTGGAGGGGCACTTCACTGCTGAAACCCATACTTCGCCCAACTTCAATATATAAGTTTTACTAGCTTTTGCCCGCTACTACGTACGCGTGGAACTTGATAAAAGGGATTATTAAAAGAGCCTGAAGCCAATGTAAGAGCAATTGTGCTTTTGGTCTAATAATTACATTTCCTACAGGGTCACCGCACCCCAACAGAAATGTTCACTCACCTTTCAATCTTTTTAGGTATAATTTCCAGGATGAAAACTATCCTATGTCCTTCCTCGGATCTTAAACTATCTCTATGCCAAATTTCATCAAAATCGATTCAGCGGTTTAAGCGTGAAGAGGTAACAGACAGACAGACACACTTTCGCATTTATAATACTAGCTGTGCCCCGCGGTGTTACCCGCTCATCCCACGGGAACACTACATTTATTTGGGATGAAAAGTATCCTATGTCCTTCCCCGGGACTGAAACTATCTATATACCAAATTTCATCTAAATCGGTTCAGCGGTTGAAGCGTGAAGAGGTAACAGACAGACAGACAGACAGACAGACAGACACACTTTCGCATTTATAATATTAGTATGGATTAGTATGGATTGACAGATGACACACGCACAAAGCTGTGTGAAATAGAACTATGGAAATAAATTTATCTCTGGAAGAAATATTCTTGAGAATAAATGCATGCAATATGCAATTGTACTGAAATTAGACCTTCTGTCATGCCCTTGCAGCGCTAACGTAAACCTACACCTACTTGCTGTGTGCTGGGAGATTAAATTCAATAAATGGATATTTCGTTGTGTGCTAATGACCTTCTTTTCTACTTAACTGTTTCTGCTGTATACATTATGCATATGTAAGGGTAATACAAATACTTATTTTAGTATGAATGTCAATTTAAATAAAACAATTGAAATGTGACAGTCGCGGAAACCGAAGAAAATATAATGAATGAAAATTTTATGCGTTCCTGTGGATACCTAAAAATTAAGGATTTTTAAAAATAAAAATATATGTAGAAACTATGAACAGTTTGAGTTGACAGTTTGTAAATAATGTATTAGGAATGACAAGTTGAGATATAAAAGAAGCTTTTGTATTCACAGGAAAGTCAGATATTTTGTTTTCCATACATTTTTAAATCTGTATGACCCGTAAAGATGTGTTCCCCTCTCCCCTCGTGGGAAAAATTCGCTCCTATGCATACCAAGTTGGGCGCTTAGCTCCGTCTTCCACCTTCGTTCGTGAAGAATGGGCTCGCGGTCGTATCCAGTCGTAGCGGTACACTAACTTAATTGGATGTAGTTAATTAAACAATCTACATATAAACGTTTTTTATACAATTCTTACTTAATTCCAACCCACTTATTGTCTATCTAGGTATAAAATGAAATGATTATATCTACCTGAACAGGTATTCAAGTTGAATAAAACCGTTTTTATTACTACCTACACACTTACAATAGTGTGAAACAAAAATAACTAGGCCAAAGAGCATTACCGAAGTAGAATAAGCATTCTAGGCCACTTGGTCACTTTATGAAACCACTACATAAATTAATTTATCTATTTAAAATAAGGTCATCTTTTCGTCTATTACATCAATAGTTTGCTTTGTCGAGTAATTATTGGATTTTAGTATGAGGCATTTGTTCAATTCAACCTCGACTTCAAATATATAAGAGATTCATTGGGTATACTTAATAGATAAATTATGCATAATATTATGAATCACTATGTGTATGATTTAAAGGTCTGTGTCTATTATAAGGCTTCTGTACATATTTCTATAATTAGAAAAACTAAGTCGGCAACAGATTGCTCCAAAAATAGTTATCACGTTTAACAGAGATACCTATAAGTATAGACACTTACAAACTTGTGTGATTGCCAAACCAACTTAATAGCTTGGTAGGTAGCCACTAAATGTGGGATGATCCCTGAACCGTGGGATGATCACTAGATGAGACAAAAATACTGATAGCCATCAGATTAAACAGTATTCGGATGCCTGACTGTCTCTCTCATGCTGTACTGGATAGGACTGATAGGAGATGAGATAAAATGAATAATGATTGATGTAATGATATACTTATGGACATTTATGGGTGATAGGTTGAATATGTCTAAAATTTTAATGTTGGCTGTAAAATTGAATGGAATATTTATTTGTGATGAGCAAATTTTTTGGGCATTCCCATAAGCTTAGTTAATGCCTGCTAAGGTTTCATTAAGTAACTAGTGGTCATTAACAAATATGACCATCAAATCTATGAAAACAAACACAACTAGCACAAGGGAAAAACATAGTTTTTTTTAACGGGTATACTATTTTCAGCATACTTAAGAATGTAACCCAAATCTATTTAGTATTATTGATCCCCGTTTCCCAGCCATCATGAGGAAGCAATGTGCATCTGCATTATAGCACTTATGCGAGAACTCCGACAGCATCCTTCATGTGTTCTAGGGCAGATGGGGCTCTCCACTCCTGCGGAAATGGATCTAGGTCCATACTGTGTGATTGATTTATATTATTTTATTTTCTTAAAGTAGGTTTTGTAAGTTAATGTTACTAACAAATAATATGGTTTTTTTTTATCGGAAATCAGGAAATTGAAGTAACTGAACATTCAATAAATAAAGGGCAGAGTACACAACTGGTACACTTGTGATCAGATTAACTTCTTCTCTACATTTTTTGCCATTTAAGCAGCAAAAGTTGCTATGCAAAGTTTATGCTCAAAATGATCTGCATATCACCCTATTATTAAGTCAATAAGCTCTTACACAGATCATTGTTGGGAAGGATATTGTTCTGCATAAATACTTTTTGTTTTGAATGTACCATAAGTCTTTTCAACTTAAGACCTTCAATACCAACAAGCCGCCTGGTAAGCGCTCATTCTGGGGTAATTTTTTACCTGGTCATGACACTGTTAGCCACAAATATGTTTGCAGGATGTAGAATTAATCACATTACTATAATTACTACTATGTGAGCTGTTTCATTCGCTGTTAAATTTAATCTATCTATAAAATCCATAATATTGAAATAAGATATATAAATTAAATATCAAGAAAGTAAAAGTGACAATTACATTACAAATACCCACATTATTTCAGGGTACTTATTTGTAAATTGAGTTTCTGTTCTAAGCATAATATTAAGCAGGAAAATTTACCAAACTAACATTAAATCTGAATATTGTTACAATATAAATCATTTTTATGTTATAGGTACTTATTTGTAAAAGCAGCATGCAAGTGATAACCTACATAAAATTACACTTGTAGTGCCTATTATTTTCAGTGTTTTAGTCTTACATGACTTATCAAAACAATCATAACTCAAATACAAAGGTGTTATCAGTCAATCAATATAATTAATAAGAACAACTTTGCTGATTATCGGTTTGATTTTAAACATCATCATGTTTTGTAGTCTAAAATTGTTGGTTATGATTATGATCTGAGCTTGAATAATGAATAGTATTATACTTTTTTATTAGTTTACCTAGTTTTTTTAAACAAAATATGTTTTTCTTAGTACTGTATTATTTAAAGTGAAATCCCTTACCTTAAAGTAGCCACCTTGGTACAATGTGTCAGGGGGGCCGAATATCGCCACTTCCCACTCAAACAAATTGTCTTCTCCACAAAGTTTCACTCTGAACCCTTCCACGGGCTCTTCTTGAAGGCTTTTGTACTCTAGGGCCAAAGCCCTAAGGGCAGAACTGGTCGGTACTGTGCTAGACATTGTCAATTACTAATTGAATTTTACACTAAAATCACTATCTACAAAAAGAAAAAGACTTTATCGACATAGCACTTTGGAACTCTCCTCACGATCCACGTATTCACGAGGCATTTCAACTTGAGTCACAACGGCCGACGAAATTTGGTAAACATATCGCCAGCATAGCTTACGGATTATTTATGAACACACTTCGAACGCCAATACTGAAAACATATGTAGAAAATATGCATCAGCAATAAACGTTTGAAAAATGCACTAGGTCCAAACTACGCGGTGAGCGATTCAACAATGAGATTAAGAAATTGTTCGCTGCAACTCTGCCCAAACAATCGCAATTCCAAGGAAATCGGCTGCGTGCTCGTACAGCTGCTGCCTGAGTTGCCCGACCGAATATTGTGGAACAGCTGTTATTTCCGTGCTTGCTCGATTGCGCAGCGGCGTGACGCACGCAGCTATTGACTTGATATGGAGACGCATAGCGCCATCTCTTAAATATTTCATTATTTATAAAGGACTTTAGTACACCATTTTTCTAAGTAATACATCAATAAAATCATAGATGTCACTAAGCTATGTCAGTATTCTTAGTGTTACTTGTAACTTTACATAGATGGCGCAAATATCAACTTACACAATATTTCTCAATGCTTGAAATAGATGGCGTTAAAGTAAATCTTGTACAAGTAACATACAAGTAATGAATATAGGTGGCGCTACTAACTACTACCTCTGGTAATTTGGTCGTTGGCCGCACAGATGAATAATAATGTAGCTGTTGGCCGTGTAGAGGTGTAAATGGTGTATAGTGTATACACTAATGTAAGTATATAGACAAACAAAATAGTATAATATACCATTTTACAAGTATTTTAATGTAAATTCACACACGCTATGTTTGAAATTACAAGTAGACAAATAAAATAAGCCAATACAGTCAATAGGTAGGTGTAGTACTTACCTAGTTCTTTATTTTTTTTATTAAAGGATTTAAGTAGGTATGCCACGTATGCTCAATTTCAAGCCGATTGAGAAGTAAACGAATGCAGAAAAGAAAGTATCTGTCTACTTATTCTAGTAACTTGTAGACACTCAATTTCTAGTGAAGTGACGCCTGTTATGTCTACTTAGGTATCCTTTCCTTTATTTATTTAATTTTATTGAATGAAGGTTGCTAACTGTAGTTACTACCTACACCAAATGTGGGGTCCCATAAAACCGGTACCACCAACAGCGACCCGCCCAAAGCCCGCGGGCAACTTGCACAGCATTATTACAAAATTGGCTTGGTTAGTAGGTATAATTGATACGGCGGTAACTATTCCACATATCCACAGTAGGTAAATATATCTACAATTTGTATTGTAAAAGGTGTTTACAGAGTTTGTGAAAGGTGACCAACATTATAGAAGGAGGCGCAAAAGAGGGAGGCCGTTGCTCAACAGTGGGTGGAGAAGGCTAGCCCATTGGCTAAAATAGAAAAAAACATAGTTTTGGGGTGTTTCTTTCGTGGCCGTGAGAGCACCGCGGTTCTATACTACAGCTTTATTGAATCCTCCGTTTCTGTTAGACATTTTGTGATTGTTTTGTCTTCAATTATGTATACCTTTTTATTCTGGCGTAATTTATCACCTCTCAGTTTTAATCTAACATTATCTTTAACTCAACCCGAAACCATAGACAATCTGTAATCAGCAGCTAACGGTTTATAATAAATCGACTTATTTGCGCGGGTTGAAGACAATAACTGCCTCAGCTTCAGAACAGCTTATATTTCTTCAAATTTAAGGTGCACTTCCGTCAGTTTCCGACGATGCGCTGGATATAACTGTCCCAGCTCCGGAGCAGCCTATGTCTCTTCAAACCTTGTTGCATTCATGTCAGTTTTGCTACGTAGTCGGGCCCAGGCGACGGGCGCGTGATTCAAAAGCGGCTCGCCCACCCATCTGCCTTGTATGGGCTTGCGCAACCCACAGACACCGCCGTCGGTTCAATGTTTTTGCAGGGAAGTTTTACTGCACTTTGATATTACCTTAAGTCAATGCGGGTTTTTCTATATGATATACTAGCTGTTGCCCGCGACTTCGTCCGCGTGGAATCTTATCTTGAACAGTTTACATCTTTATTATATTATTTTCAGATCTAAACAATGTTGAAATTACTTTTTTTTTTTTGCAAGTTGATGATTTTGATGTTGGTTACTGTAATTCAACAAAAAATAAATAATAATAAATATTGAAGTGCTGCTCCCATACAATAAACGTGTTTTTTTTGCCATTTTATACGTAATGGTACCGAACTTCGCGAGTTCGACTCGCTCTTGGCCTCTTTTTAGTTTTTTTTACGGCTAAATTGCTCTAATTACGCGGAATCATTATGAACTCAGGTTTCAAGTCCCGCACTCAAAATAAATATTTGATCTTCAAACAAATTTTCAACCCCTTTTTCACCACCTTCTGAGCTGAATTTTCAAAAACGAATTCACTTTTCTTGTATTCTGATAATATGCCCTTATACAAAGTTTCAAGTCCAGCGCTCAAAAAAATGTTTGATCTCAATACAACTATCAACCTCCTTTTTACCGCCTCAGGGGTTGAATTTTCAAAAACGCTGAAATTACTTTTTTTGATTTCTAATTATATGCCTTTATACAAAGTTTCAAGTCCGGCGCTCAAAAAAAGGTTTGATCTCCATTCCATTCCAAACATTCAACCCCTTTTTAGGGTTCCGTACCCAAAGGGTAAAAACGGGACCCTATTACTGAGACTTCGCTGTCCGTCCGTCCATCCGTCCGTCTGTCACCAGGCTGTATCTCAAGAACGGTGATAGCTAGACAGTTGAAATTTTCACAGATGATGTATTTCTATTGCCGCTATAACAACAAATACTAAAAATAAAATAAAATAAATATTTAAGGGGGGCTCCCATACAACAAACTTGTTATAGATATATATATATAGGTACGGAACCCTTCATGCGCGAGTCGGACTCGCACTTGCCCAATTTTTCACCATCTTCAGGGCTACATATATTTTCAAAAACGCTGAATCACTTTTTTTGTATTCTAATAATATGCCTCTATTTAAAGTTTCAAGTCCCACACTCAAAAATTTTTTTAATCTTCATACAAACTTTCAACCCCTTTTCACCACCTTCAGGGCTGAATTTTCAAAAACGCTGAAATTTCTTTTCTTGTATTCTAATTATATGCACTAATACAAAGTTTAAAGTCCCGCGCTAAGAAAAAGGTTTGATCTCCATTCAAAGTTTCAACCCCTTATTTACCAGTTTCAGGGATGAATTTTCAAAAACACTTAAATCAGTTTTCTTTTATTTTATTTTAATACCTATTTACAAAGTTTCAAGTTCCTAGCTTAAAATTAAAATTGAACCCCGAGACAAACTTTCATCCCCCTTTTAAACCTCTTAGAGGTTGAATTTATAATGACGTTAAATTAATGTTATTTTGTTATTATTATATATGCCTTAGTCAAAGAATTTGTAATGGAATCAAACTTTCAACCCTTTTTAACCATCTTAGGGGACGAATTATTGAAAACGCTGAAATTACTTTCCTTGTATTTTAATTATATGCCTTTAAACAAAGTTTAAAGTCCCACGCTCAAGAAAAGGTTTGATCTCCATACAAACTTTCAACCCCCTTTTTACCACCTGAGAGGATGAATTTTCAAAAAAGCTGAAATCACTTGTTCCTGTTTATTTGCATAACTTTTTACGAAGTTTAAAGTTCCTAGCTTAAAATTAAATTTGAACCCCAAGACGAACTTTCATCCCCCTTTTAACCCACTTAGAGGTTGAATCTTTGATGACGTTAAATTAATGTTATTTTGTTATTATTGTATATTCCTTAATAAGAAGTTTCAAGGAATTTGTAATGGATTCACACTTTCAACCCCTTTTTAACCCTTTTAGCGGACGAATTTTTGAAAACGCTGAAATAATTTTTCTTGTATTCTAAAAGTATGCCTTTACACAAAGATTCAAGTCCCGCGCTCAAAAAAAATACTTGATCTCCATACAAACTTTAAACCCCTTTTTTACCCTTTTAGGGGTCGAATTTTTGAAAACGCTGAAATGACTTTTCTTGTATTCTAATAGTATGCTTTTACACAAAGATTCAAGTCCCGCGCTCAAAAAATACTTGATCTCCATACAAACTTTCAACCCCTTTTTTACCACCTTAGGGGATGAATTTTCAAAAACGCTGAAATTAGTTTTATTTTATTTTATTTTAATATCTTTTAACAAAGTTTCAAGTTCCTAGCTTAAAAAAAAACTTGTATCCCATATAAACTTTGCACCCCTTTTTAACACCCTTAGGGATTGAATTTTTCAAAATCGCTTCTTATCTCTAGCCCACGTTATAAAAGTAACCTACTGTGCAAAAATCAACTCTCTAACATTGGTAGTTTCGGCTGTGCGTTGATGAGTCAGTCAGGACTTCTTCTTTTATATATATAGACTAGCTGTTGCCCGCGACTTCGTCCGCGTGGAATCTTATCTTGAACAGTTTACATCTTTATTATATTATTTTCAGATCTAAACAATGTTGAAATTACTTTTCTTTTTTTGCAAGTTGATGATTTTGATGTTGGTTACTGTAATTCAACAAAAAATAAATAATAATAAATATTGAAGTGCTGCTCCCATACAATAAACGTGTTTTTTTTGCCATTTTATACGTAATGGTACCGAACTTCGTACGCGAGTTCGACTCGCTCTTGGCCTCTTTAGTTTTTTTTCGGCTAAATTGCTCTAATTACGCGGAATCATTATGATCTCAGGTTTCAAGTCCCGCACTCAAAATAAATATTTGATCTTCAAACAAATTTTCAACCCCATTTTCACCACCTTCTGGGCAGAATTTTCAAAAACGAATTCACTTTTCTTGTATTCTGATAATATGCCCCTTATACAAAGTTTCAAGTCCTGCGCTCAAAAAAATGTTTGATCTCAATACAAACTATCAACCTCCTTTTTACCGGCTCAGGGGTTGAATTTTCAAAAACGCTGAAATTACTTTTTTTGATTTCTAATTATATGCCTTTACGTATACAAAGTTTCAAGTCCAGCGCTCAAAAAAAGGTTTGATCTCCATTCCATTCCAAACATTCAACCCCTTTTTAGGGTTCCGTACCCAAAGGGTAAAAACGGGACCCTATTACTGAGACTTCGCTGTCCGTCCGTCCGTCCGTCCGTCTGTCACCAGGCTGTATCTCAAGAACGGTGGTAGCTAGACAGTTGAAATTTTCACAGATGATGTATTTCTATTGCCGCTATAACAACAAATACTAAAAATAAAATAAAATAAATATTTAAGGGGGGCTCCCATACAACAAACTTGTTATAGATATAGGTACGGAACCCTTCATGCGCGAGTCGGACTCGCACTTGCCCAATTTTTCACCATCTTCAGGGCTACATATATTTTCAAAAACGCTGAATCACTTTTTTTGTATTCTAATAATACGCCTCTATTTAAAGTTTCAAGTCCCACACTCAAATTTTTTTTTAATCTTCATACAAACTTTCAACCCCTTTTCACCACCTTCAGGGCCGAATTTTCAAAAACGCTGAAAATCTTTTCTTGTATTCTAATTATATGCACTAATACAAAGTTTAAAGTCCCGCGCTCAGAAAAAGGTTTGATCTCCATTCAAAGTTTCAACGTCTTATTTACCAGTTTCAGGGATGAATTTTCAAAAACACTTAAATCAGTTTTCTTTTATTTTATTTTAATACCTATTTACAAAGTTTCAAGTTCCTAGCTTAAAATTAAAATTGAACCCCGAGACAAACTTTCATCCCCCTTTTAACCCTCTTAGAGGTTGAATTTATAATGACGTTAAATTAATGTTATTTTGTTATTATTATATATGCCTTAGTCAAAGAATTTGTAATGGAATCAAACTTTCAACCCTTTTTAACCATTTTAGGGGACGAATTATTGAAAACGCTGAAATTACTTTCCTTGTATTTTAATTATATGCCTTTATACAAAGTTGAAAGTCCCACGCTCAAGAAAAGGTTTGATCTGCATACAAACTTTCAACCCCCTTTTTACCACCTAAGAGGATGAATTTTCAAAAACGCTGAAATCACTTTTGTTCCATTTTATTTGCATAACTTTTTACGGAGTTTAAAGTTCCTAGCTTAAAATTAAATTTGAACCCCAAGACGAACTTTCATCCCCCTTTTAACCCCCTTAGAGGTTGAATCTTTGATGACGTTAAATTAATGTTATTTTTTTATTATTGTATATGCCTTAATAAGAAGTTTCAAGGAATTTGTAATGGATTCACACTTTCAACCCCTTTTTAACCCTTTTAGCGGACGAATTTTTGAAAACGCTGAAATGACTTTTCTTGTATTCTAATAGTATGCTTTTACACAAAGATTTAAGTCCCGCGCTCAAAAAAATACTTGATCTCCATACAAACTTTCAACCCCTTTTTTACCACCTTAGGGGATGAATTTTCAAAAACGCTGAAATTAGTTTTCTTTTATTTTATTTTAATATCTTCTAACAAACTTTCAAGTTCCTAGCTTTAAAAAAAACTTGTATCCCATACAAAGTTTGCACCCCTTTTTAACACCCTTAGGGATTGAATTTTTCAAAATCGCTTCTTATCTCTAGCCCACGTTATAAAAGTAACCTACTGTACAAAAATCAACTCTCTAACATTAGTAGTTTCGGCTGTGCGTTGATGAGTCAGTCAGGACTTCTTCTTTTATATATATAGACTAGCGGCCGCCCGCGACTTCGTCCGCGTAGTTTTTTGATGATGACAAAGATATTAAAATAGGTAGGTAAATGAATTTCATTCTTAGTTAAAATGGTCTAGACAATGCAAAATATTGTTAAATAATTTTTGAAGATTTTCCAATTAGATTACGGGAATTGTTTGCAGGATGCTTAATATTTATTCCGTCAGTTACCTGATGCTTTTAATCTTTGGCAAAAATGACTGCAAGATATAGAACGACGCATGGATTTGGAGTTAGAGAATGGGGATCTTAGTTATTATGAGTGAGATTTAAAAAAAAATGTTAAATATCATAAGGCTGTTAAAACAATCTTAAAATCAGCACTGGAAATCGAGAGATGGAGGCAGTTTAATGAAAAGTATCTCTTTTAATAATAATAAATAATAAACTTTATTTCAAAACAATAAATAATGACCTCTGTTCATAAGAAGGCAGCACTGGTATTTGTACACGCCGGCCTGGCTATTAAACGAAAAGAGTGGTGTGGCGGAGTTCCCGAGGAGGGCCAAAATGTTTCTAAATGGTCTAGCAGGTACCCCAGTTATTAAAAAGGCTAGTGATTAAAGATAATGCTGAAATGTGACCATTAAAAACTAAATGCACATAAGCGAATTTAATGATGCGATTACTATTTCGGCCTACACGCTAGTAGTATTGTTTGAAGAGTGATTCAATATATTCTGGTGCTATAGTTCTCTATATCTCTCAAGAAGCTAAATAAAGTAAGAATAGGTATAAAAAGTATAAATTATTCATGTGCTGATAGACAACTCACTAAATATAGGAACACATAAAGTTTGGAACACAATAAATAAGAGACAGCACTAAGAAAATATTGTTGACATTCAACCATAGAAAAGGGGGTGCAAGTTCGTTTTAAAAAAAAGGACGTAGTCACTGGGTAGTAGACAGGAAATAAAAAATATATAAACTGATAACGTTAGCGTAAAAAAAAGGACGTAGTCACTGGGTAGTAGACAGGAAATAAAAAATATATAAACTGATAACGTTAGCGTAACAGTTCTTTATAAACAACATTAGCGGTGTTCCCCATACAAACTTTGCACCCCGTTTTAACCCCCTAGAGGTGAAATTTTCCAAAACGCTGAAATTACTTTTTTGTATTTGATTAAGTAAGCTATCTACAAAGTTTCAAGTCTCTAGTTCATAAAATAGTTTCTCCCATATAAACATTGCACCCGTTTTTAACCCCCTTAGGGGTGAAATTTTCTAAAACGCTGAAAGTACTTTTTATGTTTTTGAATAAGTAATCATTCTGCAAAGTTTCAAGTCTCTAACTCCAAAAAAAAAGTTTACCCCATACAAACTTTGCACCCCTATTTAACCCTCTTAGGGGAGGTATTTCTAAAAATCCCTTCTTATCTCTAGCCCACGTTATAAAAGTAACCTACTGTGCAAAAATCAACTCTCTAACATTAGTAGTTTCGGCTGTGCGTTGATGAGTCAGTCAGGACTTCTTCTTTTATATATATAGATAAGATGTAGGTATGATCTTACAATGAGTTCTATATGATGCGAGAGAACAGGCTGGAGTCATGAAGGCTTACTTAATATGCCTAACTAACCAATTTATACTGGAAGTTTCCTCATAAAGATCGACCATACAAAGTCATCTTGGAGTCATGGACACTAAGCCAATCGAAAGTCAAAGTCAAAATCCATCCAATGACTTATCTTATGACTTATCTTATGACTGTGTTAGAGACTGTGTTAGAGACTTCACTATAGTATAAAACAAAGTCGCTTCCAGCTGTCTGTCCCCATGTATGCTTAGATCTTTAAAACTATGCAACGGAAATTGATGCGCTTTTTTTAAATAGACTGATTCAATCAAGTGGATGGTTTATATGTATAATACATACATAATATAGCATTGCACCCGTGCGAAGCTGGGCGGGTCGCTAGTAATAGTAAAACCGGCCAAAAGCATGTCGGGCCACGCTCAGTGTAGGGTTCCGTAGTTGCTCATCCTTCACAATAAACTGCTGTTTTAAGCCCGAGGTTTACGTTAAGAAAGATTTTAAGCTCTATAAAAAAGTCGTAAACGCCCTAGAAACTGTAATCACTTAATACCTTCTGGAAGTCAACTTACGACCTTAGAAAAAATATCAAATTTGGCGATAACTCAAAAACGGCTCAACCGATTTTGTTCAATATAGTTTTCATTGAAAGTACTTATAAGGCCTCATTAACATGAATTTTTCCGAATTTTTTTGACCCGTGGTTGAAAAGTTAGAGGGGGGGGGGACACTATTTTTTTTGTTATTGGAGCGAATATTTCCAAAACTGCTGACTTTATCAAAAAATAATGTTAAAAGACCCCTATTATTTTTACAAGACCTATTCAACGACATCCCACACACCAGTGTTGAAAAGAAAAAAAAATTCACCCCCACTTTAGGTGTTCGAGAGGTACCCGAAAAAAAATTTTTTTCGTTAATTTTATTTTACCGTTCTGTCGGTGTTATACATACACATACTCATACCAAATTTCAGCTTTCTAGTACTAATGATCACGGAGCTAAGCCGCGGACGGACGGACGGACGGACGGACAGACGGACATGGCGAAACTATAAGGGTTCCTAGTTGACTACGGAACCCTAAAAAACGAGTAGGTTTTTAAACGAGTATTCAGTTCAGTGTTAAAGCAAGCATCCTGAACTGAATACAATTCCTTCTAAACGATTACAACGCTCATTGTACCAAATGTTTTAAATAGTGCTTTATACTCATACTTCGTTTGATCAGTCTTTGTCGCTGTGAACTCAAATCAGCACATAAAAGGATACATTGGTCCCTCGTAATATTCATTTAAGAGAACCTCCGTGACCTAGTGGCCAAAGTACTAAAACTAAACATGTAAGTACAAGCTTTAAGAAGGTGATAAACCTACGCCGTTTGCTATCCATGCAGAGTTATTTATTTATTCATTTAATCGTATGGCGTAATTAAAAACATTACAAGAAATCGAAATAATATATACAACAGTTATGTTACAAATGAATATCCAAGGTTCTTAGCCATTTAGCCGCGTCAGTTGTGAAGGAGAACAGGTCTTCGGGGTTTCCAGGGTAGGTTCTGAAGGGGCATTCCTGTGCGATGTGATGGACAGTGAGATTCGGCACCACAGTCGCAGCTGGGCGAATCGATCCAGCCGCAGCGATGTTTAAAATGTGCACTTCGCCCGCACCCTGTCGCAGGCAAACAAATAAATAAATGCAGTTAGAATTACTGATCGTGACTAAGTCCCGTTTTGAGCGGGATGGTTCAATTTTAAGTCATATGGTTATATATTCGGGTTCAGAAGAAATTTGTTAAATACCTTAGCTACAAACTAAAATGCCCTTATAATTCATCTAATTACTTAAATACTTGTAGGAAACATCATCTGATCCCATTATATAAGCGACGCGAAATAGCCAATATTACCTTCATGCTTAAAATCACAAGTGGCGGCATTGACTGTCCTGAACTGCTTAAAGAACTGTCCTTTGTCACTCCTACGCGATCCAAAAGGCACTTCCCCCCTATCTCTCTAAGGCGTACATCATCCAATTATAGACGGAATAGTTTCCTTAACCGCGCTAGTCGACATTTGAATAATACGACGAAAGAGCTTGATATTGATATATTCAATTGTGTAATTCCTTCAGTGAGGCGAAAATTGACTAATGCGTTTTTTGATTGAGCGATTTTATGACATTGTTGTGCAGTAGATTTGAGTATTAGGTATTTAGGTTGTGCCTAATATGGCCCTAAGATAAGTTAAGTTAAGTTATGGTTTATAAATTTAAATTCTAAGTTTAATTAATGTTCATATTTACTGCAAGTGCGCGTCGATACATCGATGTGCGTCGTTACTTAAGTGTATGTTTCATGTGCAACAACTATATGTGAGTTCCTGTAATTGGCTCCATGATTCTACTTAAGCTTCTATGTGCAGTGTATTAGCTGTTGGTTCTCCTAAATAAATAAATAAATAAAATATACCCGTCCGTGTCTCTGAAGATAAGCTTCCAGGGGTGTAACTACCGCTGGACTTACCATATCAATGATACCTATCTACTCGTCAATAAAGGATGGTGCTCATTGTCCTGAAGGTGGGCAAGCCGGTGGGAATCAGGTTCTATGGACGCAACGCGCCACTGCCCAACTAGCAAAACTGAACCAAATTTAGCTGTAAATCAGTGACAGACGCAGTTTTATATCCGTGATAGAAACATCTCTATCACTGGGAAGTGGCCCCAGTTTTACAGCTATTTGATGATATATCATGTGTATTTTGGCACCGCACGTCACTACATTGATGTATATCCATGATACACCAATGGTGCCTGAATCACTATATCACTAAATTATGATAAGAAAGTAACAGCAATGCTGATATAGAGCTGTTTGTTGTTATATTGTTATTAGGGATTCTTTTATGTCGCATATCAGTAGTGCTAAATTCTGAGTGTTATGTGTAAATAAAGTAGTGTGAAAAAAAATTACCTTACAATTAACAGTTTTATAAGTATAATAAAATAGCAAACAATTTTTGTGTTAGTAAGTAGTGTCAGGTTGCTGTAAGGTACGTGCATAACGGGTAATTTATCATGCGCTCAAAATTTTATTGATGAAATAATAGCATATTATTTGTGTTTTTTTCATGCCCCTATTAAATATTGAATATTTAATTAAATAAAAAAATATTAAAATAGCAAATTATTTAAAGTCACCAATATGTATCTAAAATGTGTTCTGGTTACCGATATATCACAAATTTACAGTTTCCCACCGCCATTACCAAACACTTTCGGGTTCCTTGATAAAACTAGTAAAACCCCCTACTGTACCTACCTTTAGGTAATAAATAAAGTATCTTCAATATTGCTCAACTCATTTGCGTGACATGAAAGTGGTTATATTTTTGGTCAATTATTGTTTTTCAAGCAAAAGTAATTTCATAAAACTCAACAGATTTGAATGGCTGTGGAAGAATATGTTTTCATCTTCTCCATTGTCATCAAAATTGTCAGTCGCAAACAAGTCACCTTGGTACCCTGAATAAGGTTCTGTTCAGATTTCATTTTTTGTATCTACGGAACCAACTTCCGAATTCTCGACGCTGGTTTGACTATCATAAATATCCTATAAATGAGGTTACAACAGCTGATATACATTTATTTAGCGTTATATTAGTAACAATATTTTTTATATGTCACTGATGATATAAAAGGTCTTAAAAAGTGTATTTGCAACTGTTTAGTGTTAATGTAGATCTTTAAACAACTTTATGCTGCTGGTGTTAAGGAAACGCCATTATATGATACTTTAGACGCATATCAGCTGCGTTATGTTCTTATATATCTCGAGTTAGCTCCATTAGTGCACTGATATATCACCAGCGATATTGCAGCGCATTAAAAGCCATAATAGAGTTACTTAGCTGTATACAGGCACTGTATATATCTGATATGCAACGAAATTGCTCTAAATCACAGTTAGGGATACTGTTGTGCAGCTGTGTTATATGTGCCGTATTAAGAAGTCCAGTAAACGTTTATGTCATCAATTCTTATCACGATATAGCTGTATAAGATTATACAGCTAGATGATGATACAAGTCGCCAATATACAACATAGCAGCTCCGCGTTGCTATTATATGACTTTTGTATCATTATTTAGTGTTAATACATTTTATTTTATCACTACTTTGCTAGTTGGGTGATAGTTACAACGCTAGATACGCCTCACAGTGCGAATGCGTTTGTTGCGCCTTTCGTATGATTTTCTACGTTGTGTGTAGGTATATACCTATTTAATATTTTATTCTCTATTTGTTTTCTTAAAAAACCGGCTCAGTGCGCATTGGACTCGCGCACAAAGGGTTTCGTAGCATCAAATAAAAAACGGCAAAAAAAACACGTTTGTTGTGCTTATATAGGAGCCCTGCTTAATTTTTTTTTTTTTTATGTCATAGGGGGCAAACGAGCTATTTAACGTATCGCCTGATGGAAAGCGATTACCGTCGCCCATAAACACCTGCAACACCAGAGGAGTCACAAGTGCTTGCCTACCCGGAGGACGAAGATAGAATGCCTCTATGCTAGTAATTTCACCGGCTATCTTACCCCCACACCGGAACACAACAATGCGAACATTGCGTTTGGCGGTGGGTTAGCAGGCAAATAAAAATATATAATATTTATTTTATTCTGTTTTTAGAAATATTTGCTGTTATAGCGGCAACAAAATACATTATTTGTGAAAATATCAACTCTAGCTATCACGGTAGGAGATTGATTGTTGACGGACAGACATACAGACGAATGGACAGTGGAGTCTTAGTAATAGGGTCCCGTTTATAGCCCTTTTAGGTAAGGAACCCTAAAAAAAACTTGGTTAGTACATTGATAATTAGACGACAGTGTTTGTTTAAATTAAAGCTTGACATATAATATATGAGGATGCGCTGGATGCGCCATATTGCGGAATTTCAATAGAACTCATTTCTTACACTGGCAATGATTTTATGATGGTTTTGTCAACAATGTCAATGTCGTTCGTTGAGCTTTCTTTATAAGAAAAATATTTAACAATATCCAAAGAAATAGCGGCATCTTGACAATCTTCATATATTTCTGGTCAGGCTTTAATTAAAACCACAATTCAAAGACTTTACGTGGCCCGTATCGTATAAGGAGGGCCTTCCAGGCGGGTCACGGCCGGTTGCGTTTCGGATTGCGATCTGGAAGTAGGGTTGCCATACGTCCTATTTGTCCGGACATCTCGGATTTTTGACCCTTTGTCAGGATTGCGGCCGGACTTGGCAAGTGTCCAAATTTTTAGGAATTCATTTAAAAAAATAAAATGACATGTTTTTATTATGTATTTATTAAAAAGTTTACACACTTTTGAAGGCTAAAATGATAGGTAAGGTAGGTATGTGAGTGAATTAAATACTCAACAAAAAAAAACCGGCTAAGTGCGAGTCGGACTTTTTTCCTCTTTGGAAGCGTCTGCCACGCAAACTATTCGGTTTAGAAAAAAAAAATTTTAGAAACCTCGATATCATTTTTGAAGACCTATCCATAGATGTGTGTGATGAAAAAAAATTTTTTGAGTTTCAGTTCTAAGTATGGGGAGCCCCCAATATTTATAATAATTTTTTTATTTTTGCATCAAAATCTTAATGCGGTTCACAGAATACATCTACCTACCAAGTTTCAACAGTATAGCTCTTATAGTTTCGGAAAAAAATGGCTGTGACATACGGACGGACAGACGGACAGACAGACATGACGAATCTATAAGGGTTCCGTTTTTTGCCATTTGGCTATGAAACCCTAACAAGCAATAAAAAGTATTTTTTTTTAAATAAAACTATATTTTTTTATGACATTTAATCAGAAATGTCAGGGCTTTTAGGGTGATGTCCGGATTCTTATCAAACTATTTCTATTTTCCATATGGCAACCCTATCTGGAAGCGACTTCACGGTCTGCGCCCTGCGGCTGGGGCCTCGAGTGCAAACGACGCTGCAAAAACTTTCTTATCTGAAATCACACCGTATGATTAGCATAATACTAGGTATACATATAGATATCAACTCGATTACCGGCCGAGAAGGCCGAGGCCTGTCTATTTCAGGGCGTATAAAGAAGCTTTATATAGTAACTAGCTTTTGCCCGCGACTACGTCCACGTGGTACTTGGAAGTATGGAAGCAACCTCGTACAACACGATAGATATCCACGTGATATGCACCTAATTACCTTAATTAATAAAAGAGCGCCTAAGCAAATGTAAGAGCAATCAAAAAATCAAAGTCAAAGTCAAAGTCAAAATATTCTTTATTCAAGTAGGCCTAGCTACAAGCACTTTCGAATCGTCAGTTACAGAGAGCAGAGCAATTTATTGATAAACTTATACTAAAAATAAAATAAAAAAACATAAAAAACAACATTATAGAAATAAAAGAAAAATCCAAAAAAGGATCGTCAACACATAAAAAAATTATATAAATAAAAAACTAGAGGCTAGAATATTTCTAGAATAAAATTCTAAATGTCAAAAATTATAATAAGAATTATTAAAATTAAAATATCAGTACCCTGATAGGTAGGTACTCGTTACAATAATTACACATAACATTGCTTGATTTTCACTAATCCCACGACACGTTATCATTCATGTAGTCTTGAGTGCTATAATAAGCTTTAGAAATAAGTTTACGTTTTACATAGTTCTTGAATTTACCAACAGACAAGTCAGTTACGCTTCTAGGAAGTTTATTATAAAATCTTACACAGTTACCCATGAATGATTTTCTTATTTTATGGAGCCTAGTGGCAGGCACTGCGAGCTTATGCTTATTTCTAGTATTAATGTTATGTATATCACAGTTCTTCTTAAAATTGGCAATGTTCTTATGTACATACATAAGATTCCCATAAATGTATTGACAATGCACTGTCATTATATTATTGTCCTTAAACTTATCTCTAAGCGAGTCTCTATGGTGCATTTTATATATCGCACGAATAGCCCGTTTCTGGAGAACAAAAATTATATTAATATCTGACGCACTGCCCCAAAGTAATATGCAATACGACATAATGCTATGGAAATAACTAAAATATACTAATCGAGCTGTTTTTACGTCTGTTAATTGACGGATCTTACTAACTGCAAAAGCTGCAGAACTCAGTCTATTCGAGAGATTAGCAATATGGGGACCCCATTGGAGCTTAGAATCTAATGTAATACCGAGAAAAACTGTGCTATCAACTAGTTCCAGTTCCTCATCTTTAACAATAACACTTGCTTGCTCGTGTATAACGTTACTCGTGACAAACTTAACACATTTAGTCTTTTTCTCATTTAACAATAAATTATTTACATTAAACCAATTCACTACTTTACATATAGCATTGTTTACGTCATTATAAGATTGTTGTTTTCGTGCGACTTTGAAAATAAGTGAAGTATCATCCGCAAACAAAACTATATCATGGTGGGTCTTTATGAGCTGTGGCAAGTCGTTAATGTAGATAAGGAACAAGAAGGGTCCCAATATTGATCCTTGCGGCACACCCATAGAGACTAATGACCCAGGTGATCGCTTTCCATTCACGTCAACCCTCTGTATTCTACCATTTAAATAAGATTCTAACAATTTCAGTGGCGATCCTCTAACTCCATAGTGGTGTAGTTTCCTGATCAGTGTCTCATGATTAACACAGTCGAAGGCCTTAGATAAATCACAGAAGATACCTAAAGCATCTCGTGATTCCTCCCAGGCATCGAAAATACATTTTACTAGCTCGACTCCAGCGTCGGATGTCGAGCGACCCCGTGTAAAACCAAATTGCTTGTTATGCATTAAATTGTTCAAATTAAAGTGTCTTAATAATTGAGACAAAATTAACTTCTCAAAAATTTTACTAAATGTTGGTAGTACAGATATTGGTCTAAAGTTATTGAGGTCAGAAGTACTACCTGATTTAAATAAAGCTTGCTTTTGGTTTGATCATTACATTTTCTACAGGGTCATCAATGTGATCATGAATTACTTACTCACTTTTCAATCTTTTTAGGGATAATTTTCAGGATGAAAACTATCCTATGTCCTTCCTCGGATCTTAAACTATCTCCATGCCAAATTTCATCAAAATCGATTCAGCGGTTTAAGCGTGAAGAGGTAACAGACAGACAGACAGACAGACAGACAGACACACTTTCGCATTTATAATATTAGTATGGATAGTATGGATTGAAGAAATCAGCAAAATCAGCTCCAGGGATTTCAGTCTTGTCATGCCGCAAACCAATGATTCTAGTCCAGCCAATTACCTATTTCCTACTTATTATTAATTTTAGTTTTATACTTTAGTTAATTATCAAAATGTAATTACTGTGTTACTGATGAATAAATTGATACTCGGCTATTTATTACCTAAGTATATAATGAATCTGAGGTGAGCGGCCATTTTATTTGGTACAAACATAGAACATCCTGTATAATACGAGTACAGAAAATATAGTGCGTGATATATTCTCATCTTTTTTTGTTGATAAGTTTGTTTTAGGATATTTTCTATGTTTAACTTCGGTGAAAAAGTCGAGATGGAAATATAAAAAAAACGGCCAAGTGCGAGTCGAACTCAAGCACAAAGGGTTAGGAATAATCGGAAACCTTCTTACGCGAGTCCGACTTGCACTTGCCCGGTTTATATTATGACTACTAATGAATGACTACGTTGTTACTACGAAAGTTATATAGGTGAAAAACTTAAGTAAAGGACTCGGTGTATAGTAGTAACGTATCTACTGTATACAGAACTTGGCGTTCTACATTTGAGTTTTGACTTAACTACCTAACGGATTTTTTACACCACTACATAATTAAAACACACCTAGTCCTTTATAGTTTTTTTCTATAAACACTATATAAACACTACATTAAATATCACTGTCTTATTATACAGTGATATTTAATGTAGTGTTTATACATTAGAATTAGATCCCGTAGATAAATTACATATGCACACCAGTTAAGATAAATTCTAGTTTCTTAAGGTTAAATAACAACTTGGTTTTTTACTTTGTGCAAAAAATCAGGTTAATAATTGCAAGGCACGTATTACCTACTGTCACAGGATGAAATGTATTGACAAGCGCCAGAGGTCGCCCGGCACCAAAACTGTATGCAAATGGAAAGGTCCAGGGTAAAACGGTGATCATCCATGTTAGTATCATTCCAGAGCTAAAATGAATCGTATTACATAGTTACGAGGTTTATATTTATTTGGAGAATTAACGTGACTGAACGTTATAGCCATGCTACTTGGAATAGTACTTGCTTGGTAATTCTGCTCTTGTAGCTCTTACATAACTATTTAAGTAAGCGCCATGTTTGGTCCTTACATCTTTTATAGTTACTCATTCGCTTACCTAAAAATAAAATAAAGTTTAAAATATTATACTTAAATGAAAACGAAATTGCAGGAACAGGTTGCAATTTTATTCCAGAATACCCGTATATCTATTCTTCTTCTTTAAGTGCGGAACTCTTCTCTACTCGTGGTTTTTCTACCCAATGAGGCAGCGTCAACTCCCGTCCAACTCCTCAGGTTGTCCATCCATGTTAGCCTTTTTCGCCCTCTACCCCGTTTACCTTCTATTATGTTTTTGACTATATTATATTTATCATGTCTATATACATGTCCAAAATAAGCGGTTTTCTTTTTCATTATTGTAAGTACTAACTCTTCTTTCTTTTTCATTCTTTGTAGTACTTCTACATTAGTTATTTTATCTCTCCACGATATCTTAAGCATACGTCTATATAGCCACATTTCGAAAGCATTCAGTTTGTTGATAATCGTTTTTGATAGAGTCCAACTCTCCGATCCATAAAGTAGTACTGATAGTATGTAACATTTAACCATTCGCCATCTTAATTTTAAGTTTATATCTTTGTTTAAGAAGAAAGATTTCATTTTCATAAAAGTTGTTCTAGCAATTTCGATTCTAATTTTAATTTCTTTATCTGGGTCCCATGCTTGGTTTACCCAGCACCCCAGGTATTTATATTTTTCTACTCGCTCTATATAATTACCATTAATTGTAACTGGGTCACAAACGGTTTCTTTTTTACTAACTAACATGAATTTTGTTTTTGTGATGTTCATTTTCAAACCATATTCTTCTACTTTGGTGTTTAAGTGATTTAGTAATATTTCGAGATCTTCTTTCGACTCAGCTAAGATAGCTGTATCGTCAGCATATCTTATATTATTTATTACGGTTCCGTTTGATTTTATACCGACATCAATCTCATCTAAGGCTTCTTGAAAGATACATTCGGAGTATAGATTGAATAAAACTGGTGATAAAATGCAGCCTTGTCTGACTCCTTTTGCTATACTTAGGTCTTCTGTGCAATGTTGTCCTACTTTGATATGTGCAGTTTGATTCCAGTACAGGCTTTTCAAAAAATAAAGGTCTTTACTATCCACTTCTGTTTTATTCAATATCTTCATTAGTATATCGTGTTTGACATTATCAAAGGCTTTTTCAAAATCTATGAAGCATATATAAACATCCTTTTGAAATTCTAAGCATTTTTGAATCAGTACCTGTATGGATACTAGAGCTTCTCTTGTTCCTAATCCGCTTCTAAAGCCGAATTGCGTTTCACTTATATTCTTGTCAATTTTAGTATATATATCTATGTATCTATGGTTTCTATAATTACGTTCCAAACAAAAAAAGCGACGTCAATAAAAACAAGTCTAGTTTTGGGATAGAATTTTCAAAACGCATTTATTAGCGTGACGGACTTCTATCAATTCTATTTTTATTGACAAGTAGGAGGCGCACGCAACTTAGTCCGCGTAGACTGGTGCAATATATCCTATAACCATCTTTGGATTTTCAGCTATCCCTGTACCAAAATTGGTTAAAATTTGTCGAGCCGTTTCGGCGTGATGAGAGAGGACAATGGAAATTATGCCCATACAAAACAAATGACGATCCTGCATTAACGCTATTAAGATTTTTCCTGAAATCATGACCTTCATAGAAAATAGATTTTCTACACAAATCTAGAATCTTATAATACTATAGGTAGATGACGGACTTTTTTCTTTCTTTCTTACCTATCATATTGAAGCAGAATGAGCTGTTATTATCCTATGTTTGCAAATACATAAATGTTTGGTGGGTGCCAGTTGATGACATACCTACGATACTGAGACATAGTCGGTCACAATCAGGCCCATTGTAAAAAAAAAGCTCAAAGTTACTCAAGTGAAGATCCTTGGGGAAGCGTTTGTGCCGCAGTTTGTAATTCGAGTGAAATGAATTGGTACAATATAGTACACCACAATTATTATAGGTATCTAGGTATCTATTGTAGTTTCACCAGTGGGCACTGCCACAGTATACGAGCATGAAATCCTGACGCCTAAGTTCCCTTTACACCTCTGAAAGTTTATTGGCTATATGATAAAACAAGGGTTCCAGTTTCGTAGCCAGCTTCGAATTGTTTTTTTTTTCATTTTGGAGCCAGCTACCAAAATTGGCTACGAAACGGGACTGCAAGATTCCTGTTTAAGCCAGCTTCAAATTGGGAATATTTTTCCCATTTCGGATCCAGCTCCCAAATCTGGCAACGAAATGGGACTAAAAGTTTCCTCTTTCAGAAATCCCGTGAAGCGTAATGAAGTTGAGAAAATATCAATCTTGATTCACTCCAAAAAATCGCTATATTACTTTTCTTGTGATTTAAGGTATTGTGTGTTTGAGTGTGTAGTACATATATATATAGTTTAGGTATTATACATATTGATAGGATAGGAATAGGGGACTGTTGACTAGTAGGTAAATACAATCAATAATTTGATAAAAGTTAGCTTGGTTGTTACAGACTTTTCCGGTTTTATTTGTGAATCGAATATTTTGCAAAGGACTAATATAGTTTCTATACGAAAATTATTTTTTAATTTGAAGTCTATTGGTTCGTTCAAGAACGTGTAGGTACCTGAAGTTCCCAATTTTTCGCGCGCACTTACAGGTTATGATGTTGATGGTTACGTTTATTACCCGATAAAAAATGTCAAAATCATTCGTCACTTTTTGATAAGTATGTGAGTGCGAGAGTGACGGATGCTTTGTCTCTTATTTATCGCGTGATAAACGAAACCATCATATCATAAGCCCCATTTTGTCACAGCTCCATTGTCTTAGCACCCTAGTCTGCACCTGCACAAATGCAACTTTAACAGAGCAAAATATTTAGTTATTTAATATCTACCTACTTATGTCTGTTTCAGTTCTTTTCTTTGATAACCCTTCATAGTACCTACCTGCTTGAAATTAAATTAGTACTCGTATATAATTATTACAACATTTGAATAAAATTATATTTCTTGTGAAAATATTGTTTTATACGTTCTCGCAGTACAGTCAGAAAATAATGAATAAAACCACCCACGTATTTCTGCGTTCTTCGATGACAAACAGCTTAAGTATAACTGCATGATTGCATCAGCATTTTCTAGTATGGGCCGTGATTAAGTCTGAGTTTATCGCGGTTCATTTACACCATTTTTGGTCCGAGTCCAACGAGATGTAAGCGCTTACGTGTCGCGAAGGTTAGTGGGCGACGTCAAGGTGTGGGGGGCGCCAGCGCCAGCGCCGCCGCCGCACGCGCAGAATCCGCGGAACAGTCGCGAGGCGCGCGCGCACCGCACCACGCGGCAACGATACGAACGATTCGCGAATAAACAATACGGCAATAGTTTGACTAATGTTTTACTACATATAAGGTTATTTAAAACATATTTAATCGTAATTTAAGGATCTCTTTTACATTTATAATCGTTTATTTATTTAAAGTGGGACCAAAATGACTATTAAAAATAAAAAGACTAAATCTAAGACGACCGAGGCGTCTACTAGTGCGTCGAGCAGTGTGCAGAAGTCCAGTTCCAGCACCTCCACCAGTTCCACGACCGTGCAGCAGACCAGCAACACTCTGCAGAAGGTGTCGTCCGGCAAGAAAGTGCGCTACATCCAGGTGAAGGTGGAGGAGGATGATCCGCTAATGATTACTGACATCTCAGATCACATGTCGCACAGTGGCTCCACCGTGTCAGAGGCTTACAACAGCCACCCGCACTACATCATCGCAGAAGCTCCGTCCATGACGGACTTATCCCAGCTGCCTAAAACACATGCGCAAGATCACCACGTCAGCGACATGGTGCAGTCCACAACCGGCGAGTTTGTTTCGAGCTCTCAGCACGAGTCCTCGACTTCGCACCAACAGAGCTCGACCAGCGAAACATTCCAGTCATCCTCGACATCTGTGCAGCGCTCTGGATCTAGTCACAACCGCAGTCAACTCGAGAGCACTATCGATTCCACCGGTAGCCAGACTCTTAATACCGGTTTTATTGATAACTCGGTTCGTGACAATTCAGGCGTGAACACGAAATTTTTGACAAGATCTCAAGGCGCTAATTCCACTAATTCGTTCCTCGAGATGGAACGCCAAGAACTAATGGGTCAGTCGTCGCAGGCACACACTAGTGCCACCACGGAAGCTACCACAACAAGCTCAACTCATCACTCCTCGCAACAACATCAACAGTCAGAGAAACACCGCCAGCACCATGAAAATTTAACTGGTGGCAAAATAACTGGCCAAAACTATTCCTCTACTCCTAAAGTTAAGAACATGCAAACAGTAAGATCTGATTCTTCGAATTTCTACGGAGGCGAAGGTACTCTTGATAAGAATTCCAAAACAAAACAATACACCAATACATCACACACTAGTGAAGCTAAGAGTAGCAGTGTCACTAAGTCATCATCATCGTCGTATGTTGTGGAAATCGTTGATGGTAAAGAACGCATAATCGATAGCTCGAGCAGGGAGTGGGGAGATGCTCAAGAACAAGCCACCAGTGAAGCTTCCGCGAGTGTAAGTGGCACTGGTATTAAGCCTCAATCTGTTCACAGCGTTCAAAATTATGATATGAAATCTAAATATGATACTGGCAAACCTGGACAAAAACCCTCCAGTCAAATGACCGTTAAAGAAGATTCAAAGCTTGTTAAGGATGGTAATCAGATAACTACTCATTCCAGTGTTATTTCTGAAAATGACAACGTTAAACAACGACAAATGAGCTCTACACAGGAGAAACTGCTTTCCTCTGATCAAAAATATAATACATCGACTTCAGATTCTTCAACACATGTAGTAGATCAGCATCGTAATACTACTGACACGTCAAAGCATATTCTCGACCAACAGCGTAACACGACCACGTCTGACGTATCAAGTCACAGTATAGATCAACAGTACTCCACAAAAACTTCTGATACGTCGAACGTTAAAAAAAGCAGTAATTTGGTTGAAACAGTTAACACAAGTGATAAAACTAGCAATGAAAGAAGGAAGAATCAAAATCAAACCGACTCGTCTAACTTTTATGGATATGACTCGACTATTCAAAATGAATTGCAGAAAGTTGGTGACATTCTGAATGTAGGACAAATTGACAACCTTAACTTTTCAACCAAAATTATGAAAAGCAACACAAGCAGTGCGCAACAAGCGTCTAAATCCTCATACAAAATTGAAATAGTTGATGGAAAGGAAACAGTCGTTGATAGTGCCCACAGGGAATGGGGTGACAGTAAAGATCATTCAACGTACGAGAGAAGCCACGATGTAAGTGGCACTGGAATTAAACCAGAACACGAGTACCGTCGTCACGTGCTCGATAAAGAATCTCATTACGATACAGGGAAGAAAGGAGTTCCCACAAGTTCAACTCAGATCACAGAAGAATCGCTACTGGTAAAAGATGGCCAGGAAATAGCATCAACTAGCAATACCTATATAGGCGATTTTACTAAGAAAAGGGCAATAACAGAACACACTGACACAGAAGATATTCTGAATAAGCGGATTCAAGACACTACTGATAGGAGTAATATTACTGATTCCACTACTTATCAATCAACAACTAGTGACATTAAATCAACGAATGTTGACATAAAAGACACGACTGATTTTGTAAACACAGAAAAGACAAATTTAACAAAAGAGACTAGCTCAACATCTAAAACTAAAGATACTCTGACCACTTATGAGCAAAGTACTGGAACTTGGAATGGCAAGTTCACCTACGAAACTGATGATGATAGACCGAAGAGACCAAAAGAAATGTCACCCTTTAGTAGACCAGAACCAAGACATCACTTAAAACGTCAGGACACTGAAGAAAATATAATTTTATCTTCAAGGGATATCAAGGATTTTACATCTATAACTGACTTGCGAAAAATCATCGAATCCACACAATCTAAGAAAGACGTTACGGTTAGCGACAAGAGTATCGTTATCAAACGAAACATTGATGACAGAGTGTTGAAGGACATTCTTGAAACAGTCAAGAAATATCCATTCAAAAGGATCGAAAAAGTTACGTTCGGGACAAAAATAAATGAAGACGTCAAAGATATCTATGAAGGAATTGATAACGAGGAGCACACTACTGTAATTAATACCAGCAATACTGATGTGATTAAGAAGTCATTCCAAGTGGAAAAGACCAGAAGTCAGGTTGAGGTTGTCAGATATGTTAACGAAAACGGTATCAAAACAAGGATAGTCACTTACGAAGATGCGAAAGAAGACGACAAGGTGAAAACCAACGTGTACGTGGACAATACTTCGTCGTTAGACGTCAAAAACTTGGTAAGAATCTTTGCACTTTAATCACATACTATGAACGAAAGATAATTTTTATAATCGTGTAATTTTCTTCTAGACCGACGTTCGTACGACGAAAGATGTATTGCGCGAATACGATGTCGTAGACCACGCCATCACCGAAGACATCACCACCGTCCGCTCTGTTTACGATGAGAAGATCGACAAGAAAACAGTGCGCGACGACAGAACCACCGTCAACGAGACAGTCATTGTTGAAGAGAACAGACCACGTGGGCCCAAGAAACCAGAGAAGACTGTCGTCAAGGAGCAGTGCATCTGCGAAATGTGCACTTGTGGGTAAGTGCAAACATTTAGCATATTGACGCGACGATTTTAATCCGGATTCCTGTGTTACATCGTGACTGTTAAATTGACGTCTGTATTGTGTTTAGCATCACCTTTTATCGCGTTTACGATGCAGTAAATTGATGGTAAAAGTCTGTTATTACGTGAAATTGTATCATTGGTAACGATAGTCTGCTATGTTGCATGATATTTGTGTTGCGAACGGCCGTGAGCTAATCGAGCTCATTGTGTCGTGGTCATCGAGGGTCATCCCGACGCGGGCCCAATGGACACAAATAATTGAATCACGTGAAATGTACCAAACTTCACGCACGTGTAATATGCGCCTGTTCCTATTTTCGATTGACACTTGAGATATCACAGATTATTTCAAAGCAATCATCCCTCTCAATGGCTCTATTTTTGCCTATAGATTTACTCATCCACATCACCGTGTTGTGACTAAGATGTGATTTGTATCGAAGTATTCGAAGTTCATGTCATACAATGATTTCATTTCTATATTCAGTAGCCACATTCATCGCAACTACGTATACACACTAAGTAAACAAATCGTGAGATATACGCTTGGATATAGCGTTACTTGTGTAATTGTGTATGTATGATAATTGCACTTTTAAATTACTTATATATTTTATCATCTGCAGTTGATGTTTGTGTGGCGCTATCTTCATCTCAAGGCGACGATAGTGATAACGAAGAGACTATTTTTGATAAAGCTTTCTGTATACATCATTTCGCCGTGTTAGATACTTGACCGCGAATGTTTCGCTTAGTGACAAGTCTCTGACTTCAAAACATTCTTGTTTGCCAAGTCATCAACGCCAGCGATAATTAAGTAATTTAACTTTCATTACCGTATACTGCATACCTATATACTAACAGTGTTTGTCAGCTGGCGGTGATTATAAGTGATAACTAATTAAATAACCGATTTGTTGAAGACTTAATTTTAAGTAGATTCCACGAAGGTTAACACATGTTTTTATTTGATGCATTGAGACTAGGTACCAAACTAATAAATAACCGTTATAGGATATAATTAAACCACAACAAAACTAAATGGTCGTGTCATATTTCGATTAGTAAAAATTGGACATAAATGGGACCACTAGACCGTGCCAACTGTAAGTCTTAAATTGTGTGACTGAATATGTAGGGAATAAGCATCAAGTAAAGCCGATTATAGAAAAGAGAGTTTTACAGTTTAATTGCTCAGCGTGTATAAGTAATGATTCTTGGAATAGCTCTTTGATAATCAAGTAGTTTTTCCATAATTCCATATAGCTAAATCATAAATTAATACAATACAAATAAACTTATTTTTGCCGTCTTAGGTTTAAATTAATAGTTAAAATACTAAACCCTCTTGTTGTTACTTGAGTACGTTGATAAATATAGACGAAAGGACTAGACATAAAGACAATGCATTCAGGTGCCATTACATATGTTAAAATTTACGTTATTATGCAGGTATATGTTAATGTTTACGCAAATTAGGTAACCAAGCGCCTCCACCGTTTTCATAACACTCGTCGTCTATTTGCCATTTGAGGTGTAGCAATTTCCTCGTAACTCTACCATAAGTCCTTGGACTAACGCGACTATTTCGATGATCTTATTTAAAGGTAAAGAATTCGTTCGGTTTTTCTGTGCGCTTACGCAACACGTTCTAATGACTAATGTCTCGAACGTGTCTTGGTAACGTCGGTTATAGTAAAGGCCGTTTTAAGATTAGGTACACCTTATTGTTTTGTTTATTACGCTAGTTATTGTGTCTCGTCAACTATTTATTCTATCAAGTACCTTTTCCAGCGAAAGCACGTTGTTAATCACAATCACTAGGTAGGTAAGGCAGAATATGATACATTTGTGTCAAATGATGGCACACGGTACGACTGATGGCTCAGCTCAGGGAGCTTTAGACCTCGCGATTATTAGGGTTCCGTAACTAAAAACAGGACCCTTTTACTAAAACTCCACTGTCCGTCCGTCTGTCTGTACGTCTGTCACCAGGCTGTATCTCCTGAACCATTATAGCTAGACAGTTGATATTTTTATTTTTCGCGACGGCTATCTCCAGCATTGAGACTTTTTTTGAAAAACTAATTCGATAAAGAATGCTACATAACTGTTGGAACTGCTATGTCATAAACAAATTCAAGAGAATCGGTTGAGGAATACGCCATATAGGCGAGAACAGCCGGAAATCAGAACATTCAAATTTCCGGACATATGAAAGAATTTTGGGCCATATTGAAACGGAGACTGTTCGGTAGCTTCGCTCGATCGATCAAAAACAGAAAGGTCGGCAAAGAACGCTCTCGAGAACAGTCCCTATGCTAATAGGAACTATCTATCTTTAGGTAATTGATTCGTGTTGTTATTACTGTTTGTCTGTAATCTTTGATCCTGCACCGACAACATATTTCTGTTTAACCCAGTGGTTGACTGGTAGAGAATGCCTAAAGGCATTAAGTCCGCCATTTGTACTTTTACTTATGTATTTTGTGCAATAAAGTTTAAATAAATAAATAAATAAATAGAGAAACGTTTTTGAGAACGGCACATAATCTCTATCGGATTCTCCGTGGTCATGTTCTACGAACCGCCACCTCGTGAAACAGATGTTTCTGGCGATAATGTATAAAAGCATTCTAAAATCTGAAAAACAAACAAATGACATCGGCTGTAAAAAATGTGAGTCATGAACTTCGTCATATTTGCTTGTCTGTTATTGGTTTTGTAAGATCTGTCTAGGCCCGTGGCGTGGGCGGCGCGAGCGCAGAGTTAAGTGCCATTTTAACACTCGCAATTCCAAACTCGTTTGCATAATAATAAAGCTGAAAGACCTTCTCGTATTGAAGAGGAAATATCAATTTCAAAACTATCATTTTTATTTGTGAGATTAATGTCGAAGCATGTTTAACTCAAACGAAATTACCGAGAGTCGTTACTCTATCAAATAAAATATGCGTTATATTTTGCGTAAATATTTTTATGAGCTTTACAAATTAGTTATATCCTTTGCAGATTCGAACAAGAATAGTATTATAAAAGAAATCATGAGAAGAGACAACTATATTTATAGCGACACTCACTCGTTCTCGTTACCGGTCTTAAAGGTCAGATGAATATATAGAAGTGAATCTTAAGCCGCATTGAGCGAACCATCGTTGGGTAATGCTGCTATTGCCCTGTCCTAAATTAGTCATTGACGAGAGGGATGCAGTAATATGTCAGACAAGTATGGAGATAACTCCATCTCACTCCTTCGTATTGCTGCATCTCTCTCTTTAGTGACTTAGAAAGTGTAATAGCAGCATAATCGATGAGCTACTGCTATCCATTTTTGCTGATATTGCTCAATTCGTGGTCTATTGGGGTTCAATGATCGCTGACTTTTGTTGTATTTTAGTATTCGTTAACACATAGTAAATTAGAGTCGTAAAAGTTTATTTCATCTAAAAAACTAGGATGGGAATCGCAGAATATTGCGATGTTTTCATTTTAATTACTGTGATAAACATTAGCAAGTATTTGAGCTGCACTATGCTAGTCGTACAAGGTTTATTTTTAACGAAATACCTAATATAGCTTTAACCCTAAATTTGACAATGACAAAGGTCGCTAGTTCAAGCCTCGTTATGGTAAAATAGAGCAAAAAATTCTAGTTCGAAAAAAAAATGGAAAAAGATGGTCACAGACTTTGTTCACCCTGCCATACACTGCCAAATTAAGGGAAGTTGATTACATCTAAAAAGCTAGAATGACAATCAAATACAATTTAACAGGATTCATTTGATTTATCAATCTTAAGTAGGTAGTGGTATACATTCGGAAGTTATTAAGCTTCATTGTGCTACAAGGATTGATAATAATGATGATTCATCTCCCTCGAAATAACATATAAGGCCAGTTAATTCAGCCTTAAGCGAATGCAAAGGAGAATGACGATAAGCCCTCCGGCAGCGTAGGAGTCTAGGTCACGCCTACTCGGCCGTGTCACTTCCCTAGCTGTATCCTCAATCGCCTTAGATAATCGAACAATTGACAAGACAGCTGTGCATCACAGTTTCCACATTCCGATACGTTTGGCAGATCGTTTGTGACGCGTTATTTTCGGATAGTTATTTATAAACCATAAGTTTTTTAGTTTTTAAATATGTTCCGTTGGAAAGTGGTCGACTATGTCAGGGGGTCAGGGTCAGGATATTGTACGCACGCAACGGTGGTAAGTAACTGTAAGTAAACACAATGCAACATAAATAATAAATATGATTTAGTACTCAAACTTATGGGACACAGAAGTAAAGAACAAAGTGGACAATATAGTGATGACGAATAAGCCGATCTGTATGATTATTTACGTCACCCTAGGTCGTTAGTGGGATTTTCTGCCCTTGAGAGGAAATCTCACTTCCTGGCTAAGGCAAGACGTAAAGCTTTAGACACTACCACGACTAACCACGTGCGGCCCGACGAAGGTTCGGGCCAGAAACACCTGCGATTTAGGACATTCACTAATTTATCGCCCTAGGTATTTAATGTACTATTTTAGCCGACATATTATATAGTCGTAGCGCAATTGCTTAGAAAAAATTAACCCAAGGCCACTCCTGGGTTGGACTGTTATCTTTTCTTGAGACTTGATGTGTATTTATATTCAATATTTAAATAATAAACTAATTTTAAAGACAGATCAAAATGGGTCGTATCAAAAAGTCCGGTTTAGTCCGGCGGAGAATCCCATAGGAATGTAATAAGAAGATTAAGTTACTTATGCATTATGGTAGAGTTGATACAGGTTAGGCAGGGTTAATAAATGGATTGGTTTTTCTTAGGTTTAAATCTATGAGCGTGTTTCGTAATTATTAATGGCCAGAGTCTCCCGAAGATAAGCCATTAAGTAGTTTAATATTTGATTCTCGTGGGCTATGGACTTACGTAGAAACGCATATAACTAGGTATAGTAAAACTCTGTTACAGTAAGACAGCGTTAAATTGAGATAGTGATGTATCAAAATAAAACAGATGAGCTAAAATAATTATTTGAAAAAAATCTTCATCTTGTTCTTCATTTTACCAAATGAAAAAATAACAAAAACCTTCGTAAACACGAACTCCATTATTTACCGTGGTGTGGTGTGGCCTGTCTGCCTTGTAACTGGTAGCGGGCACCGCCATCTGATTACACACCCATATGCAATCCAAGCCAGATACATTTAAATATTTATCTACTACGTGTACAATAGAGTACAATGACTTGAACCAAAATCTGAATATTAGAACTCGTCTTATTGGAAACTTAGAGTTCAACTATAGTTTGAATAAACATAGGTACTTACAACACAGGAATGGAATAAAAGGATTAGACAAAAATCCCTTCATTATCACTTTCCTCATCCCACGGGAACACTCAATTATTTCGCGATACAAAGTAGCCTATGTGTTAATGCAGGGTTTCAGCTACCTTCATACCAAAATTTATTCAAATTGGTCCAGTCGTTTGAGCGGGAAGAAGTAACAAACATACACATAAACACACCCACAAGCTCTCGCCTTTTTATAATGTTAGTGTGATAAAGCTGTTTTGCAAAACTTACCTAGTGACCAAATTAGCGGCGGCGTAGGCCTATGATGATGGTAGTATTTAAAGCGCAATCATTATGGTTTCTGACACTTCTCTACACGAATATGTGCGAGTGCGAGAGTGGCGGGCGTATTATAATTTCTCTATTACGTGATACACACGACCATCATAGGTTAAATAGATATAAATACTTCGTAATCTAAGTACTTTAGTGATTAAATAAAAGGCTCATTGAAATGTATAGCCCGGAATTTCACATTCGCCACTCGGCACAATTTAATCTTTTATTTGCCTTTCAGATAGTCTAGTTATTTTTATAGCGCCTATAATTAGTGCAAGTGGGTCAAATTGCAACATATGAGTATATTGTTATTATTTTCGCGTTTCGTTACAGTGTCTGTTGGCTGTAGGGTTAATGGTTATAAAGCACGCGACAAAGCTTCATTCACGATTGATCGCGACATGCGGAGTGGGATTTGTTGTGGTTTGTGGTAGCATGAACTCTGTGTGGTAAATCCTTTTTGAATAGTACGTCGCGAAACAATTCCCTCTATAATCTAGAATTGGTTATAAACCTTTTATATATTAATTGTATTTTATATTAGATTCCTATTTAAAAAAAATAATAATAATTGGACTATCTCACATAAATCGATCCAGTCGAAAATTAAGCTCTAAACGGTGTTATGCGTAGTACGAGACAATGTTATATATGTGGCTTATGTAGATAATTATACCTGTACTTAAATACATTAAATAATAACCGTAACCACTGAACGAAATACTAACACATATTATTATACATCAAAGGGAAACGACACGATTTTTTTGCTAAAAAACGATATCTTCCAGAAAATCTTTCTAATATTGTGGTATTTTGAATTGCATACCTGTTAGTCAGGGTAGAAGGGAGAGCGAGCGGTGTTAGAAGGCGCCAGGCACAAGCTATAGAAACCAATTAAAAATAATTACCTGCCGCCTAGACTATACTCCTAATAAGGGAGTTAGTGTGGCTTTACGACGGTTGAGGAAACCAATTTATAGCTAACTTTATAGATTCAGTGTGGATATAAGTCACCATAAAGCCTAGCCGCAAATGACCTAAACAAGACGTGATTCCCAAACATATGATGTCATTACTGATGAATTTTGCAGGAAACTGACACCTACAACAATGCAACTATTATTTGTTTTCTGTCTAAATTACAGACAAACAAGGTGACGATTTCTTATTTCGAAAGAAAAATAATTTACTAAGTAACATTAAAATAAATGCATTAACTGGACTGGCTTTATATTGTAAAATACTTAAAATCCAGTTTCCTATAAAAGGAATGCTAAGTGTTTTTCTCAAGTACTTATCGTTTAAGAAATCGGAAAGTCAGTTCCGATAAGTCCGGGAAAGCTGTTCTGGTTCGATACCGACTTCCCTGATAAAGACAATTCCTTATCTTTTATCTTTATGCAATGACCAGCCCTACTATATCGTTTAACAAACAGGTAATTTGGGTTTGCTGTAGAGTTCTATGACAGATAGCAGGTCGGAAATGAGACAAACATAATGAACAAGATAGTCGTAAAATAAAATATAGAAAATGTACAAGCATGGATGACGACGGCAATAGGGGAGAAAAACAAAGAAAAAGGTGGGGCGGATGGGGGGGGAGGGGAGGTTGGTTGTAAAATCTTGCTTATATAGTATAGAATTCCTGCTCCGTCTTCCCAATCGAAGGCCTTGATGTGTCTTCTGGTGCCTCTCACCCTCGTCGTATGTTTTTATATTATGTGGTTAAGTTTATCGCACGGATAAACGATAAATCATCCGTCACGTTTATCATGCGATAAATATACGACAAAGTATCTGTCAGTTTTGACAAGCATGTGAGTGCGGGAGTGAGAGTGACGTATGATTTATCATTTATTTTAATTTAAAAATCTCGATCTGATTGCCTTTCGATTAATAATAAATAAAGAATACAAGAAAATTTAAAACATATGAATTATTTATGTTTTTAGTTGCTTTTCAAGACATAGTGAATATTAGAATAGAATAAAATAGAATGAAAATTTATTTGTTAACACTTAACATACACAAAGTGGAAAACACATATTAGAAACATAATAAAATCGTTATTATCGCATTCGTCGATTACTACTTACCTAAGTTTAACAAAGTAAGGGCATAACCATGGCTTTAACATAAACAGTTCAATAGATAATGAAACTGATAATACTGTCTACATTGCCGCGGTTTCAAGAACAAGGTTGTTGTATATACAACAATATATACACATGCGTATATATATATATAACGTTTAACTTGAACATTTTCTCATTCACCACGCTACTGATAAGCCACATGAACTGTTTTAAAACTTTATAACTTATTTTTTTTATTAAGGCAATGGTTTACGGCAATTTTGTTATTTCAGGATTTATAATGGTTTTGTTTAAAGATGAGGCGTCAAAAATATAAAGATAAATATTTTTGACGCCTGGTTGATTGGGCTGAGCAGATTTGGATTATTTTACTTTTAACATCAATAAACACTGCCTCAGATCATAGCGTGGATTTAGGAAATCCAAAATTAAATATCCATTGAAATATGTTCATAAAATTAACAAAATAAAAGAGACTTACCTAACTATAAATAAAACTAACGGATTTGTGTCCTTGCTCTTGAAATATCTCCTATATTTCCTTAATAACATAGGCACGTAATAAATTATATATAATTGTCACGTGTAAAATGTAACGTCTATGCATTTCCAATAACGAAATCATCTTAAGTACAAGCAGGATAAACCATTAAATATGCATTTATTCATCAATACAATGAGTATTCCAGTTATTTGTAAAGCATGACGTAGGGCCCATTAGATGCGCTAACTCCTGACCTCATAGAGACCTTCGTATTTATCTCAGTCCATTGTAAAATATCAGCCAAATACCAGGGCCAACCATATTCAAAATAAAAAAAACTACTGCCGGTAAAAATAAGTTAATTAAGGTCAAATCGAATGTTAACCCACAATGTTAATTCGCTGTTCAATCGAATGCTACCAGAATGTTTACGAGAAATAATTTCTATGTGAATCATTGTAGAATTGTTCTGAATGAAAAATAAAATTATATAAGAAGAAAGATTATTTAGTTAATCTAACTGATACTTATGTTTCAAATTATTTACTTAAATAGGTTTTATGGAGGACTAGCTACGTCGTGCGGTGTTACCCCCTCATCCCACGGGAACACTACATTTTTTCGAGATAAACTGACACCTAGGATTAGCCTATGTGTTAATCATAGGTGTCAGCTACCTTCATATCAAAATTTATCAAAATTGGTCCAGCCGTTAGAGCGTGAAGAAGTAACAAACATACACATAAACACACTCACAAAGTGTCGGCTTTATAATATTAGTGATACCTTGCGTAGAAGTTCAATCGAGTTCAAGACTCGTATGCTATACATATATAGTGTCTAGTATGAAGGGGTATAGAGAGAAGGAATTTCAATTCGTCACTCAACAATATATCTATGACACATATGTATTTTAAAATGCAGCAAACATTTATAAACACCGTCTCCACTCTCCCCCAGCACCACCACTTCATTTATAGCAATGTTCGTGCATTCTATCTTTGGAAGCGCACAAAGAGTCCGTTTCATGAGTATGCCGTATGCGCATGACATCACGCCGAGCTGCGATAAACTCTGACCATAGGCAAAACAAGCTCCAATAAGACTATCTACTTTAATAAGTCAGAATACTCACGTATTTTGAAGGTTATAGATAGACTATATTTATTTACCTAAAAATAACAAACACATTTTGTTCGTCTCTTTCGTGAATAATTTAAAGAATCCTATGTATAGAAACGGTAAACTACAATTATCGGTGACCTAAAGAAATTAAATACCATAGGGATTGTGGTAGACATAAAATGCATGCTTGCCCTGTTATTTCCCTATGAAGTGAGTAGTAACTACCTAATCGACTTTCGTATCAATCTACACTGTCGTCGTATTGCGGTGAAATGTTGTCCAAAACTTTCCCAAATTGTGACTAAACTGTTAATTATTCAATTGTCATAATTTTGACAGGAACAGGAAATAACGGATTGAGTCACTTTACCTTAATTTAAGTTAATTTGATATAAGATGTCTTTGCTAATCACCTTGTCATTGTATCACTTACAGCGAAACATTATTCAAAAAAGTCTTCAAACTCTTATAATGCTGTTCTAAAAATTAATGTAGACCATAAAAAATGTTACTGTATATAACAAGAAGAGCTGTGAGAGCCTATCACTCTTCTTGCTATACACTTAGCTAGGTATCACTGATAGCCAAGTATATGAAATGGGATTGCTTATTGCGGAACTGTGTTACTACTCTCATCGCTGTTTATTTCATTGATGAACCATAGCAGTGAGTCGTCCAATGTCGACCGAATGACATCAAAACCACGAAGTTGCTCTTTCAATCCTAGCGTGTACACTAAAGTAACTTTGTGTGTAAGTTGAGTTATTGATTAATAATGTGTAGGTAGACGGGTAATAAAACTAGCCCGACGGAATCCATTAGATATTTAGTCACTTTCGGATCGATCACAACGTTATTTATTCCTTTCATTGACTTGACCCTTGGTAACAGTTACAAAAATATGTATTCGACCCAGAAGTTGGGTCGGTACGAAAACATGTAGTTAATACAATTCATCACCAGCCTAATGGTACCTTGTGTATATCGCTTGGTGGACAAATGATATTAAAGCATCCTTCTGTTTCCGACACCATCATGACACAGAGTGACAGAAGCTTTATCACTTATCTATTGCGTGATACGCGTGATCTACACATAGGCCCGTAGAGGTAGACATATTGTCGACCTCAACAACCCCTGCATCCCAAAACAATCTACAATTTTGAGGAGAAATTAATGATGCTCAGTTGTTTGGGATGTTACTCAGTCAAGGGGATACACGTTGTTCCTCTCATAAACTATCTATATAGTTTTCCTGCTTCTACATGTAGGTAGGTACATCGTAGTCATCGTACATGCAGCACATGTCGTGTTGAAAGTAGTGACGCCATTATAGCGGGTAAATATTAATTATAGCCATGCGTAATTATTCATTGTATATTGGCTTTGATTCATCTCTTGTTCAGTAACTAATACCGTAATTAAGTTATTTAAAGAGAATGACATTACTAAACAGACCATCACGCTTAATTTACTAATATTTAGAATTAATTTGTTTGCGGTATTCTATTCTATTTTTTTAAAAATGGCAACCGGTCACAGTTAAGCGACCATTACTGCCAATGTCTCGTTGCCAATCGCACTAGGCGACTAGATAGAGGATTGATACCACGTTGTACGGTGAGTTGAAAAAATCGTGCTTTTTGTAAAGTGATAGCGATTTACAAAAAACCACGCGGACTATCGGGCCTTGACCCAGGAAGGGCTATGAACGCTTCAAGTTGAATTCTTCATTAGCTATTCACTCATACGTTAGATCACTGCACAATACGCTATCAATACTACACATTGAACAACTAAAATGAATAAATAATGAACAACTAAACTTAAACGCATGCGGCCATCCTGGGACACGAACCGGAAGGTATCTTTGTTGTAAACATTTAATCGATTTTGACCGCTAAAGACATTTTGTTAAGACATGTCAAAGTCAAACAAATGATAAGGTAGGTTATTTATAGTACGTTGAAATTGTCTATTTGTTCCAGTACCTATGAATTTAAAATTTGGCCCGGCCTTAGCCATACATGTGCCCTAGGCAAGTCATTCATTGTGTGGCAATCTGGCGCCCTAGTCAAGTATAAAAACGAAGTCCAGTAAAAAAGTATGAAAACGCCCTTTAGCAGTCATCGCCCCGGGCGCCTTCCCGTGTCAGCAAAAGTTACCACTGCTTAAAATAATGAAAGCGCCTAGATATATTGTGGATTTGGAATTCAATGCTTCAGGTAGAAGCACCCATTTGAAATTGGCGTGTGCAATTCAAGCCCCTTAAAGAAAAACAAAACTCTGTAATTTCTGTATCACCAGGTCTGACCTTACGTAGATTGCATTTTAATTTCTCAATCCTCAACATTAATCGATCAATCATCTTGTCACGTCTTATTACCTTCAACGAAGCCTCAGATTATCCGTAGGCGTTCCCCCATTTGTCGCTTCATTGCCTCATTGGCACTCAGCAGCACGGTAGTGCCATAGACGAATCATTTTAGAAGACTGCGAATGCCATTACAAAGGAAGGAAGAATCCAGAAAATGTATTGAATGACTTCACATTCTTATTTCGGATGTAATAACTGCCTGCGCCTGTTGGCGCCACCTAACGAAAGCTTTCAATTACATAAATTAGATATGGTTTATATGGCCAAAACACTATTGGACAGAGATCTCGCTATGGTGGTGGCATCTTCTATTTTTCTTTTTGTTAAGCGTTTCGTCCGAATCCGTGGTAAATATATCGAGAACGTAAGGGTGAAATCCAAGTACGCGTTGATGGAATGGTTGGTGGAATGTATGTTTGTGTATAGGCATTAACTGTCTTGAATTTATTGGTCTATGGTAGTGTGAAAGTATCTTACAGGAAGATCGACTACGGGGTACTCGTCTGTGACATCACACCTGAAAAACAATAGAGCACATCCTCAATGAGGCAGCTACGATATTAGACACAATGTCGTCGGTTTAGGAGCACAATTAGAATGGTTTGAAGCTCTACCGGTGCCGGGTGTGTGCCTATGCCCCTTATACCGTGACTGAATCTACTTTAGTTCACAGTGTAGTTATACCTTAAGGCCTAGTCCATGACGACATGCACAGACATATTAGTTAGATTAACTAATACATTACGAATGAAATGAACTTAAAATGAAAAAAATATTTGTTGTGTTACTCGTGACCGTAGCCACGATGACGTCATGAGTAAACTCTTTACCCTTTGTTGATGCGATCTTAACGACTCCTCGTTTGTTCAAATCGATACAATCATCATATACGAGTATGTACTTTTGTAGTCTAAACTTTAAGGACCACATACAATCGTATCGTCCTTTGATCGTTAACTAAATTTAAGTTTACTCTATTCATTCATTAAGGAGGTAAATTCTCCATAAATGCACTTATCTACTGGTGTGAGTAACAACACGAATCATAACACCATTACAGTCCTATTCATTGAAACAGTTGATTCCAGTAGGCGTTTAATTCATGTCCTCAATGATGGCACCTACGCATTTTTTGCCGATTTTACTGTTACTTTATATAGTTAGCCAAGCCTTCGCGTCTTCAGCCCACCGTGCGTGACTAGCTTAGCTTACGATAAGGTCATTTAGGACCCTCTGTCATTCCCGACACGTCTTTCGAAAACACTACCTTTGTAAGGTAATGATTAGAGGAATCGCAAATTTGAGACGTGTTCGGCGTTGACAGGTGTTTTGAAATTTTATGAGTTCATGCATCAGTTATGTCCATGATATGACGTCACTGTGAAGTCACGGTCAGCGGAGCCAGAACAGGTAGGAGGGTCATACATGCACATTCGAAAAAAACAAATTCGTCTCCACTGTTGTCTAAAGTACTGCTTGTATGAATCTAGGTGTTTTTTCTATGGCATGCGCATGCTGGCAGAGGGAGCGCCATTTGTGCGAATACAAGTTTAATCAAAAAAAATATAGGTAGGTACCTAAAGTATGATAAGAGCGGCTACATAATCATTTCATAAGTACCTAATCTTCGGGCGCACGAGCGCCAAGCCAATTAGGACTGGAAGTGGTCGCCGTGGCCGAAATCGACGCTTTGTGTATGCTCACAGGAACTTCAATATAATATGTCTGATATAGGAAAATATTTTGGAAGCGTAGCGTTCCCATGTATGTTTTTATTTCAAGTTCCTATACCAAGTCAGAAGAGGCGGGCGGCCTTTGTATGCAAATTTTGACTGGGAAACATTCTACACATTAATAATTTAGTTGCATTTCTTAAAAGTTATCGTCCCACGGCTATAACTTAATAACAATTAACAAGTATCTCATGTCTTTGTACGAATTAAGTCTAGACAAACGTTGTCTTAATTATCTTAAGTAATGAGAGTCGTCTGGTTGTCATCGTGCTTGAGATATATGCTCATTGATGCTGCCTGAGCACTTAATCTGTCTCCAAAACGATAACATCAACACTAACTGGAAGAGTGGATAAAGTGCTCATCTCACGCGGTCGCCCACTCGACGCTAGTTTCTCAATTGAACTGATGTTATACTGCATCATTGAGTTGACCTTAGTCCTTCGTCTTATGAGCAATATCTGGTATGACCAATACACATTTATTTCTTGTGAAATTATTCTCCACACACGTTCATAGGTACATAATAGGTTAATTAACATAACAGAAACTCAATCGATTCCATGAATTGCGTTACGTCAACGCGACTGAGACTGAATTGGAGTTGAGCTAGAATGTGGAGGCAAGACATCCTTAAAAGGCTTCGTGTCTTATAGAAGCCAAGCGAATGCTCAAATGTCTGGCTGCAAATTTGATCAGTGATCACGATTTTGTCCATCATATTCTCACGTAAGGTCGCGTGAGAGCCAGCTAAGTAAATTCGCCGTTTCTAATAACAAATATCTAAGATTGCGCCACTATATTTAAATATCTTTATTAGCGACGTGCTTTATTCGAACTAATTGAGACTAACTATAGGTACATAACTCTATTAAGATAGGTGTAAATTTCGAGACTACGATTCATAAGTAGGTATCGCTAAAATGTAAATGAAGACAATCTATTCTTCAACTTATTTGTCAATGTCACTTAGTGCGCTTCGAATAGCAAAAGTCGCTATAATTATGTCCGTTGCAGCTATACTTCACAATGATTTTCATCGTTTTTTATCGAAAATTCGTTTTAGCATGTTTTCTCTATCACTTCGGTAAAAAAGTTGAGATAGAAATATAAAAACGAGCTTTCCCGACAAAATACGATGTAAAAACATTAGGTGCATAGTGCATATGCCTATACGGCCGAGATATTGCTAAACTGGGTATATCGCATGCCTCGTCTCGGAACAGCGTCGATTGGGGATTGTAAACAAAATTGTCGGCGGAGAGAGATGTGACGTGTAAGTGGTGCAGAGCGACCTCTGCGGTATTCGCGGCGGTGATCTCACCGGCCCACGTCCTCGCAAACTCGTTTCTTGTTTACTTGTCGGTGCGGCAACTTAACGTACAGGACGCACAGTATCAAGTGGAAGAAGGGTTACGTCACCGTCGTGTCCTATATACGATGGTATGAAGGGAACTGCAGGGGCGAACGTGGTTACCTTGCGATTGAACGCGATAGTTGTTAAGATACTGACGATCATTAAGACAAGTTATTAACAGTCATGAAGATAACTATCTTTGCGAATTTAAAATATAAGGGTTTTTATTAATCCTGGGGGATTGACCGCGGATCTGCCACTCTCTGAGACGTAATATAAATACAACAGTCCATACCCACAAATTATCTGCTTAGCCCAATGGTTGACTGGTAGAGAATGCCCTATGGCATTAAGTCCGCCTTTTGTACGATAAGTTCTTTCTTTTGTGCAATAAAGATTAAATAAATAAACAGTGGTGGATTATTTATAGTTAATCTATCGAATGGAAACCGCGACAATCGTAGGTGCTAAGTGCTAAAGGATTGTTTTCTCGTATTTTTTTTAATTATTTGTATATCTTACATTATTAATAACGTAACTTTTAATAACTGGCTAACTAATAATCTAGCTTTAAGCTACCTATATGCAGTAATTGCTTAAATCGTTAGTAGTGACGTGTAGAGGTCAAACCATTCAAACACGGAGCAATACCTAATGGACATGAGAAGGAATGCGGTTTCCTGATTAGGTTTCAAAGCCATTTCTTATAATTTTGGAGTAGGATAATGATCAACTTTCAGCATTCGATTCCAAGTACAAATTAGGGCAGCAGTGTAATTTATTTTACAATATCAAAAATGGCGATTTTATTAACTCAGTGGATGAATCACTTTTCCTCACCCGTTTTTATTTAGAACATAAAAGTTTCTTCGTAACTTCTGAATCATTGTTGACGATTGTTTACGAAAGTAATGACGTTTTATCGTTTTACTATCACGATCTTCGCATTTTTTTTCTTATGAGTTTCATCTCTAGATATTATAGTTGAAATTTTATAAGATGTCCAAATGTTCATACACTGAGAAAAAAGTGATTTAATCAAGTCGACTTTTTGCTTGATTAGAAAAAATACGATTGAATTAATTATTTAATTGATCATATACACAAGGTATACTTTATAACTACAACAAAGTTAAATTGATCGAAAGGTTTAATTAAGTAACAATGTTTCATTTGATCAACTTCTTAATTACTTTTAATTTAATCATTTACTTTACTCATCGAAACATGGAGTTATTTGAATCTAGTAAGTCAGTTTATTAACGGTATCATTGAACTTAATCACACGAATTAACTTGAATCATTAATTCAATTAAAAGCAATTAATTGCATCAAACATAAACGAGATTGAATTAAATAATCAACTTATATCAATTAATCATGCGCTTAATAAAATAAAAAAATGTACTTGACTAAAGTTATCAAGTTAATTATTGAACTTAATCACACGAATCAAGTAAAATCATAAATTCAATTAAATGCAATTAATTACATCAAACAGGCAGGAGATTAAATTAAATAATCAACTTATTTCAATTAAGCAATGTATTTGACTAAAATTATTAAGTCAATTATGAAATTGTTTGAATCTATTAAGTCAGTTTATTAACGGTATCATTGAACTTAATCACACGAATTAACTTGAATCATTAATTCAATTAAAAGCAATTAATTGCATCAATCATAAATGAGATTGAATTAAATAATCAACTTATATCAATTAATCATGCGCTTAATAAAATTAAACAATGTACTTGACTAAATTTATCAAGTTAATTATTGAACTTAATCACACGAATCAAGTAAAATCATAAATTCAATTAAATGCAATTAATTACATCAAACAGGCAGGAGATTAAATTAAATAATCAACTTTTTTCAATTAAGTAATGTATTTGACTAAAATTATGAAATCTAACCATGAATGAATGAAATGAATCTATTAAGTCAGTTTATTAATGGTATCATTGAACTTAAACACACGAATTAAGTTAAAACATTAATTCAATTAAAAGCAATTAATTGCATCAAACATAAACGAGATTGAATTAAATAATCAACTTATTTCAACTAATCATGCGTGTTTAAGTTTTTATTAAATAGTTGTCTTAATTGTCTGGTAGATGGCGCTGTACCGTAGACCGTGAATTGTACATCGCGCCAACGTTTGTTTACCATAAAATGCATAAGTACTGTAAATTATTATTGTTATTTTGTCGATATGTGTGGAGTGCATATAGTCCAAAGAATTAAACATACGTTGAATTGTTATCAATCTCGGTGTTTGATTCTATCCCTTCGAGATCAGAGTGCATTTTGTACATGGTCCTTACGAACGGGATTAGCCCTACTGTGGCTTTTTTCGTACATTACATACATTTCATAAAGTAGACTTGATTAATTGAATCGTGCACTATATATATTTCATAAAGTACACTTGATTTATTTAATCGTGCACTATATACATTTCATAAAGTAGACTTGATTAATTGAATCGTGCACTATATATATTTCATAAAAGAAACTTGATTGATTTAATCGTGCACTATATAAATTCCATAAAGGAGACTTGATTTATTTAATCGTGCACTATATACATTTCATAAAGTAGACTTGATTAATTGAATCGTCCACTATATATATTTCATAAAGTAGACTTGATTGATTTAATCATTTTACTCGATTTCATCAAACATTTTCTTTAATTGTATCCGTAAAGACGTTGATGGGTTTTATTAAGGATTTCTTGATTATAGTAGTCAACAAACATGATTTTTATATTTAAGTCATGACTGGATTTACAAAGTTACTTTATTACCTTTTTCAATCATTTCAACTTGATTGCTGCAATCAGTTAACTTTATCTGCTCCCTATACATTAAGTTACTTTGTTAAAACAATCAAAATTTTGATTAATGTAATCAATTTTTTTTCTCAGTGTAGATGAGATTATACCGATACAAAGTTCACTTTAGGACAAATGGAACCAAAATACCGCAAAAACGTACTTATTAGACACTGACTGCATTTGTCGGTGTCTGACTGAATCAGTGTAGATTTCGCAACAAACATTATCTCAGCTACCGAAGCGCATTCACCTGTATTTGCCCGCAGCTTTGCTTGGAACTAGATTGTGAGCTTACTGCCATATGGTCGACGACCTTGCTGCGCGCGCGGCGACGGGCGAACTGTTCGACACCCACGTTTAGTTGCCGAACTTACCGAATTAAAGTCTTTCCGATTGTTCAGCTAGATTATTTCTTAACGCCTAAGTTTCGACCTTATCATTACATATGTTTTAAAAGCCTTTTATTAAAGTTCAACTCTGCTTAGTCCCTACTTACGTTCTAGTCATTATATTGACGTGTTAGATCGAGTATTGAATTAACAAATTTTCAAATCATAATGGAAATAATAACACGGTTATTCCAGGAGAAGTTTTATACTATGTTTATATTAGTTATGTACCTACTCAGAATCGTATCTACTCGTAACATGCTTTGTACTTTTTTTACAAGAAATGTCGGTGATAGTAGCGGTACAGTAAGCCAAATAATTGGCCTTTCAACTCTATTTCGAGAGTGTGGCCTAAAAGTGTTAGACCGCTTTCTTGGCTGACTGTACATCATTTTATCCAGAGGACCACTTGTTAAGTTACTGATGTGATTACATCTATCATTGTCATAAAACAGTCTATAAACGGATACCAACTTTTGGTAGGACTCCCTCTGTCAGCTATTTGCATAAGCACGTTAGTTTTATTCCTTCTCAAATAAGGATGAGTGCTATAAATTTGTCTACCATATTCAATTTATTTCGCTTAACCGGGAGCTATTTTGAGATAAGATTCTTGCATAATTGATGGACCTGTTTACAGGAATGTTTATCTTAACTAGGGTTGCTATACGGAAGATGGATGGTGAGTTCATCATTTGTACCTAGGATTTGTTTTGCTAATTACCGTAGAAATGATTTAATATATTAACATGATAATAATAATAATAATAATAATACAATACTTTATTGCACACCAATAAAAGTTTACAAAAGGAAACAAGACAAATACAATTTATAAATAACGGTAGACAACAGGCGGTCTTATCGCTAAAAAGCGATCTCTTCCAGACAACCTTTGGGTAGTGAAATTGATGAAAATTCTAACTTAATACAGAGTAGGTGCAGCAGAAGGTGAAGGGAGCACATAATTAGATACTAACAGAAAACAAGTACGCATATGGGTAAATATACACATACATAAATAGATATACATAAACTTACATAATACATACATAAATACAATAATATAAATAGACACTAGACGTATACGAATCTTATATAACACAACGCAATACAGATATATGTGTTAAGATGTTTGTGATTTCAATTTGATAGAAAGATACTTAGTAGATAGAAGTATAGTTTGTCTTAGTGTCAGAGTAATTTTAATTTTCACATCACGTGACAAACTTTTATCACTACTTAGTACCTCACTACCAGTGAGTCGGACTTTGCGTGGGAGTATAACCCGCTAATGGGATTATCTCCGCGCCAAAGGAGTGATGGAGTTTATTGTGCATGCTGTGTTTGCCTATTAGTTGTGCATCAAATTTTTCTCTCTTCTGTTCTATTTCCTTATAAATTGTCATTATCGAATGTTGAGATGTAATGACTTTTAGAGAACCTTAGTAATGAAAAAATAAAATTATCCCCGCACTTTATCTCAATATACGATCCTTATGCAACCGGGGCCTTCGACGGGCACGCGGCTCCGGCGTCGGACCGTTTTCGGAGGACAACTTTCCAACCGCCTCCTGTAACGGGGTCGCCGTTTTTGTCCGCCATATACGACTCCCTGATACGATCTTATCGATTTACTGGACGGGTTTCTGGCAGAATCTTCTTTTGCTTCATGAATTTTTAGTGATTCTTGAAATTACAGGAATCGAACTTGCATTTAGTATTTTTTTAACACGAGACAAAGTATTGAGATATGGGGAAGTATCGAATTGAACCAAGGGAACTATAGAAGATGTAGAGTGTAGAGTCCTCTATTAAAATAAGTTTTAGTTCAGCGAAGTTTAGTTTTGAAACATAACATACATTCTGAACAAGCATGCTGTTTTTACAAGCTTTTAAAATTTAGTCCGTTCTCATAAATTTTTAGAGTGAAGCTCTTATCGGTGGAGCTGTTGAAGTATGTACTTAGCTATCTCCACCTAATGACACGAAGTCTATCTTCTCTTTTATTTTAATCTATATTTCTAAGCATAGTTCATTTTAAATTGTATGTAATTTAACATGTAACTTTACAAGAGCTTTATTGAACAAAAAATAACACAAGCTATAATTATGCCTAGATAGAGTTCAAAGTTTGTGTACTTAATCCTCTTAATTACACAAACAAATCACAATCAAATCATAAATGTCATCTGATGCAAGCACATCTGTCGCTGAGTCAGCGGCGAGCGATGCTCAAGTTGCTCAGGTAGAGCCTGGGCTATATCTGGCCCTGTTGAGTAACTGAGTGAGTAAGAAAGCTTGACTAATCCTTGTTTTGAAACGGCTTGCTCATGTTTCGATAGGATGTTTATTCTTCGATCTCAGTGCCAGCATAGTTAAATATTTCTCTAAAAAAAAAACATTTTGCTTTAATTGTCCAAAACTTATGTTGCATTTAATTTATTTTCTATGTCAAACGAAAGGCATGCAATAAGAATATTAATTGTCAAATACGGTGAGAAAACCACGTACATGGTTGGAATGCTCGCTTATAAGTTGTCACTTTTAAGGCAGCATTAGATTCAATGTAGACCAAGCTGCATCAAGTACAGTCCAGTATCAAATAGTTGACAATTGTAGCCTGAAATTTTATATTTAAGCTACAAGTAAAATTGACAGCTACTTTGATGCTGACCGTACCTACTTACTACGGCACAAAACGGTCACATTACGCCACGTTTGGTTGTTTCGAGTTTCTATAGGTACAACTATTTGATGAGATGCAATCGACTTTCCGGCGCACATTACATCCAGCAGGTACAATAGTGAACATCGCTCTATTGTGAGACTAATCCACATGGCCGAATATCTACACTGTACTTTCACTTTTGTGAGGTTATGCAAGCATATGCGTATGCATTTTAACGTAGAGCAATGAAACGCAAACAAAGTAATACAATTATTGTAGTCTTATAGTGACTGACAAACAATAGCCAGCTTAAATCGGTGTGGTTGTGGGTCTTAAAATTAGGTATATGGACATTGTACGTAGACAATCCCTACTTAAAAATGTCCAATGGAATTTCTTTTAGGTATATGACATATCGAAAATTATGATCACACGCGGACTCGAATCAAGGGTTAGAAAAACGCATCAATTATGGGATTCGATCTTAGAACTTTGCTATTTCTAGTCCATTATTACTTTCGTGCGCCACTACCCGTTGGTCACGGATCTCCCTTTATTTCCGTCCACATAACGAAAAATTATTGTCAATCAAAAAACCTGGCACTGCATTTATGACAATTTTGGGCAAATTGCCAACCGACGACAATCTAAATGATACGTATATCGTTTTTAATTGCCAACAGATGTCGCCCGCCGCTTTCAAAAGGGTAGGGGGTAGAGTTCGCGGAATTTACATGCCTTATAATTATTGCGGTTGCGGTAAAGGGACGAATGTAGCTTACAGTGGCATACGTAATATTTGTCAGCGATGAAATTATGCGGAATAGTTTAAGTTACAATCGTAATTACCGTGAGAATTCAACCCTTCGTTGTTGTTAAACCATAGGCTGTAATTAGAATTAGTAGGTGCAAGAGTTCTCTTTGATGGCAACAGGGTAACATGAAAAATTAATATTAAATGTGAATAGGGTAAGGGTTGTAAAGCAGGACAGTGAGTTGTAACTTGTAACTATTACTTGGTAGACTAGTAGACCCAACACATGCAGTAATAGGAAAAACATTATATTGATGAGACTATATGTATAATAGGGAATTATTATAACAAAACGCGACTTAATAGCGTTGAAAAAGTGTTTCCTTTGAGACCATGAACTTAACATCACGTTTGAAATGTGGAGGTAATAAAATAAACACTTTTGATTGCGATTAAGTCCAGTACTAGGGAATGTATAAAAAAATCGTTTAAGAGGATCATCGCTAGTGATTCCATGTAGCACACGCCTTCTGAATCTCAGCTGGCCCTTTTAAAATCATCTAATGCGTAGAGCCGTAAAGAGACAAAACTGTTTTCCTGTAACCATTAATTGAGAGTGATGTCAGAGGTTAAAGGGATTGGATTACGACGAACCGTCTAAAAAACATGTCGCTCCCGAAACGGCCCTGACGGAATGACTGTCTCGGTTAATATCAATGAAATATGGAGAGATGTAGGAATAACCAGTCATTATTTTTCACGCAGACGTGTCAGGGCCGCGTTCGAAGAACCCTCACTGCCACTGATTCATTATTGTCTCATTCACGTTTATTTTCAGACACATCAAACATCCTTAAAATCCCAATTAAAATAAGCAGTTACTTATTTTAATTGGGATTGCTTCGCAGAAGTGTTGTGGTGACCTAATTTGGTTTTAAAATGTTTAACATATCCCATCAAAAACATAAATGTTAAATTAGAGCCAAGTTCTCGCATGCAACGTTGTCGACTTCGCCGACAAAAGAATTGAGATCTATATGGGCGCCAAGTTCTTTGCCCTAAATTTTTTAGATACAAGGACATGCGACATACTCAATGCATTTATTTTACTTGGGGTGTAATTCAATATCAAGACTGGACTTGGCTAGTTTTTACATATAAATGTATATTACATTTGTCTAATCATTAACCTATTTTCGTAAAGGTATGTACGCAAGTTAGTGTACGTCCTGTTACTTATACTGTTAGCTTGATAATAATACTATGTTACTTTGATAAAATTAAGTCAGTTTGTGAAAACTAGCCAAGTCAAATCTTGATATTGAATTACACCCCAAGTAAAATAAATGCATTGAGTATGTCGCATGTCCTTGTATCTAAAAAATTTAGGGCAAAGAACTTGGCGCCCATATAGATCTCAATTCTTTTGTCGGCGAAGTCGACAACGTTGCATGCGAGAACTTGGCTCTAATTTAACATTTATGTTTTTGATGGGATATCATTACTTTTTGTACAGAAATTTGAATTGACGCCCCACCTGTCTTGACTAGAGTGACGCGGGGTAGAGGGAGGGGCCGGACCGCTCCTCGCCACGCCGCGCTCCCGCGCTTCGCTATCCGTCCCCGCGCCACGGCAATTTATTAACCTTCTCTGTGTGTGTGTGTGTGTGTGTGTGTGTGTGTGTGTGTGTGTGTGTGTGTGTGTGGTGTGTGTGTGAGAGAGAGAGTGCCATCTTACAAACAAAGAAAGAATTTTCCAAATCGGTTAATAAATGACGGAGTTCTGAGGCAACAAGCATAAATAATAATAATAATAAAACTAAAAAATATCACTGTTTTTGATTTTTATATGTGTACACACACACACACAATTACCAAGCTGAATGCCAAATTTCATCTTTCTAGGTCACCTGGAAGTGGGTTAGGTTTTTGATTACTAGTCAGTCAGTCAGTCAGTCAGTGATAAAAATGCCGTTTTTTGGACGTCAATATCTCAATAACTATTTCATCTACATTTATGAAATTTGTGGTTCTAGTTGTTCTCAGGTACCTAAATACATAAGCCAAATTTCATTTTTTTCTGTTGAATAGATTTGGAGTTATTGAGGGGTCAAAAGTGGCTCCAAACGGTTCGTGTAATATAACACACGGCTGCTGCTCGCCAGTTCCTGCGGTGAACTTGGCTGGACACGCTGCCGCGTGTCTAGATGTCTAGATATTACAAACATAGTTACAAAGAAATATAGCTACCGAGTATGTAGGGATTGAGAACATAAGACGTAATAGGGTTTAAAATAAGTCGATGGTGTTTACAAAAGCACCAAAACACGGATCTATAAAATTATGGTATCATTAAAATATCTGACAAGACATGAACGTAGTCATTGTTAAAATGATATGATCGGTAATATTGCTCAACTCAAGGTACCTACCGATACCTTCAACCGATGGGGGTGTCCTCAGCGGGGCTAAGCGAAATCCCGGTATGTCTTGCCGAGAATTCGCTTGTCGCGCGACTCTACGTCACTTGTCTTTCTTTCACGGTATTGAAATGACAGTGACAGGTAGTATTTGTTGCGCGACAAAGAGTCGGAAAGACGTACTGGTGTGATTTCGATACTTGGTATTAACTTTAAGGGGCCATCCATAAATTACGTAATAAGTTTAGGGGGAGGGAGGGGGTCGACGAAGTGTGACATTGTGTGACAAGGGGGTGGGAGGGGTCCTAAATTGTGTGACGTCACATTTCAGCTATGCCAGTTATAAATAATTTAAAGGAATATAATTCTATTAATATTTTTTGTTTTGTTGATTGTTTGATTTGATGTTAATTTTTATTAAAAAAAAAATTAAATGGAAATAAAACTGATTTTGGAACCGCTATTTTCCTTCAATAATTTCTACTTAAATGTAAATTTGCAAAATATGTGACGTCACACTAGGGAGGGGGGGAGTCTCATAAATGTGACCAGCTATGACAAGGACGGGGGGAGGGGCAAAAAATCACGAAATTCGTGTGACGTAATTTATGGATGACCCCTAAGTAGGTACGATTACGTTTTCACAGAGCAAACAGATATGTTCAAAAACTCCAAAATCATATGTGTATGATATGCCGATAGCATAACATTTTCATAATCTACATCGTAAATGTATCGAATGTTTAGAACTGTAAACAAAACACCGGCGTACTTCTATTGTTGTGAATTGTGATAACTGTGTCTATCACACGGGTGGCAGATTATAATGACTAATCGCGATAGTAACCTACCCGTGTTATTATATAATCCAATCAAGCTTACCCCTGAAATTATCTGATAAAAGTTATCAATGGACACGCCCGGCAGCTCCGTAATCATCTAATAATGGGTGTTATCTAAATCTGAACCATAACCGTGACACCGCAACTCATAGGTTCTATATATTCAGTTTTTGGCAGACACTTTTAACTAGTACCCGTACCGGATAAAACCTAAATCAATTTGTAAGAAGTTAATTCGGGCGTATTGAAATCATTGATATTTATGGTTTTTTGAAAATTGATTGACGGGATTTTGTTGTTGTCTCCATTTTAAGAAGTATCAGATTCTATTTAACTGTATAATCGGTGTTAAAAATCTGAAACTTCATGGTTTAAAAACTTTAGCTACTTTCTTTTATGAAGCGGACTTTTTAATTATTTATCTTAGTACATGCATACTAGTACTTCTAGGGATAAGTTTGCTTTTGTACAGTTTACTTGTATTGTTTTTTAGTTTTCGTCAATGTTGTGTATGTGCTGTATGTAAAACTTACATACATTCGACTTACAGTGTATTAGGTACTCGTAGCGTATGGTTTTCTTATTCTTACTATGAGGCAAGACAAGTGCCAACTAATTCCAACTTAATGCGCTATACCTATTATTTGGGGTGAAGATCCAAAAAGCAGATGATCGAAATAACAAGGTAAATTTTAATTCCCATGTTAAATGTTCCAACTTAGATCGATGACGCTCTGTATACTGAAGGGAAAGGCCATTTTCGTACTCGATACAAAACTGTCTTGCACTTTTGCGATGGGATATGTCTTTGTGATTTTGTGATAAGCCCAAATATGAAAAAAACTGCCATTACGAAACTAACACTTTAACGTTGTCATAGGGTACAAGTTTTGAATAACCATTAAAATGTTTTTTTTGATAGTCCTTGCTGTAAGGATTTAATTTTTCTTTTCTTACCGTGCTTTTTCCAAACTATTTTTGGTTGACACTTCTCAACCATCGACATCGACAAATTTGATGTGGTTCCAAAAATCGTACAAACCCTATTATAATTATGCATAATATGTATATAGGTATAATTCCACGGTTCTATTTTTAAATATAACTTTGTTAGGACACACTTTATGTGTATAAATATAGTTGTACGACAAATCTATTATTCCATAACGAATGTATGTCTTCACACGACTAATTATCAAGTCACGTAGCACGCCAGGTTTAATATTGATCGCAATTACTGGATTTAGGGCATCAGATGTGTTGGGTCGCCATCACTTAGGCGACACTGAAGTAGACCAAATGGGAACTCACTAACTTTGATCGTAATTGCCTGAAACTACCAGTGACGTACTATTCCGATTTTATACGGGGTCGTAGAGTTCAGAGAAGGGCTACTCCGAAGTTAGAAATTCGAAGTTTGTACCGTGCCATCCCTCTCGATCTGGTGCCGAACAATATTTGAATGAACGGGACAGCAAGATACGAAGTTAGAATTTCGAAAATCGCAGTAAGTTCAAGTATCATTGGCGATAATGGTCAACGTGACCTATAACGTCTCGATTTATTGACTTCGTATTACAAAATATTATATAAAGTAATTCACGAAACATGTCAAATGGCCTGAACATAATGCATTTTTTCATATGTTTCGTGTATAGTTCGAATCCCATTTGCTAAGCGAATCCCATTAGCTTTGTACCCGATGAACAATACTTATTATCTGTATTGTTAACGGTGGCCACAGCTGCCACTTCGAAATGTAAGGCGTTATAAGTGCAAATTACTTTTACACTAAATTAGTCTTTAAATCAAACAAAATAAGGTTTACTCTTAAACAAAGAGAACACAGATGTTGGTCACTTCGTAAGTGAAAGAGCAGTGAAGCTCGTTTCGATGCTTATAATGACAATGAAGTGACCAACATCTCCGTTCTCTTTGTTTAAGAGTAAACCTTATTTCGTTTGACTTAAAGACGAATTTAGTGTAAAAGTAATTTGCACTTATAACGCCTTACATTTTGAAGTGGCAGTTGTGGCCACAGCTAACAATACAGACAAAGAGTATTGTTCATCGGGTACAAAGCTAAGTGGATTCGCTCAACCAAAAGAATTACTTCTATATAATTCTATATTATACAAGTATGTGTTATCTTCAGAAAACAAAAGGTAGGGCAAGTTATCAACAGCAAAAATTTATTCACCATCGGTGTTCGAAAGTAAGACAATTTTATTGATGGATTTATCAAAAGGTGTGCCTGTCTCATAAATAATTCAGTTACTCGTGTAAGAATATGATATCGATTAAACTTGCATATTGTATTAGTATTTCCTTTTAGTTGGTAATAACGAAATATCTGGTTAATATTCACAATCAAATGCATAAATAGCGCATGTACGCAAGTCAAAAATATTGATAAATATACTCCGTATTTGTATGGTAAGGTATGATGTAACCTAACGGCATTTTTCTTTTAACACTTTTAATTTAAAATGTTTAAAACCTGTTTTTATGACGAGCATGATAATGATAACAAGTAAAACGTTAAGGCTCCTTATCCGTTCTGAAATGCTGATTGTTTTAGACATTTTTCTCTATGATCAAACATGTTACTACTTAGAGCAGGGTCATTATATTTGAAATCTACAGTTTGAATTGATAACTATTGTTTCAAAAACTATTCTAATTTGTCAAAAATTCGCGCAGAAAACTGGTGTTATTTTCGACTGCACGCAATGAAAGCATCAAATCTATGTTACTTTCTAGAACTCAGGGAAAAATATTCACTTCGAAAAGCGTGTTGAAATTATCAAAATATTTTTAGTTTTTAAAAGAATAAGGCCTCTTAAAAGCTTGATATAGAGATATTCCTGGGAAATTAACAATGTGTTATGTCGCACAGTTCGGAAAGTTGCCGACGGGTAAATATTAAAGTATAATTTATTTGCAATCACCGCTACCTCCAGAAGTGAGTAGCTCTCCTTGCCGTCTGAGGCTGACTCACGCCTATATCGGGCTGTGCGCAATCGCCCACTCTTCCATGCATCTTAAGAGGATATATCACTGCTCCTTTTCCCAGACTATCAGTTTACATTTAGTGTGCACCTGGTAACTATGGCGTTGAATACAAATAATCAAGGTTTAATTCTGCACCTCTAGCAAAACTTTGATACGTGACGATATCGCGCGAGATGTGCTACCTCTATTCCTTTCTGTACAAGTATCATGAGAGAGTGGCGGGTGATGCTATGTCGCGCGACATGAGTCATGAACCATAGTTCTTTGTGCTAGACGGGCAGGACTATTTCCTCCTCTAGAACTTAACCAATCTTTTAGAAACTTAATGGGAAGTCAATGTTCTGTGTCAGACCGTTTAGATTTTTGCGCAAATGATTATACCTATATAGAATTTGTGTACTAGGCCGTTTGCGGCGGATTTTTGGCCAAAATCAGACGCCTAGTACACAGATTCCATAATAAGAAGCGAAAATCGAAACAAACCGACACGGAACATCTCCTTCCCATTCAGTTCGTTAAGTTCAGTAAGTTAAGTTTTAGAGAAGGAAACAGACAAGAACATAACCTCAATTTGTAAGTATGTATAAGTGGTATTACTTCTTAAGCTCCAATAACGTCCCTGCTTTGTATAAATTAGCCTCAATCTTGTAGAAAGCTGTATTCAGTTTGCAATTTGCACGTCTGCATTATGGATTTGCGATTCAAAATATAATTATATGGTTCCGTTTATAGTGTCTTAATAAAACGTTTTAAACTTAATACGGCACGCTCGATTTGAATTGATGCTTTGCATACTGAGGAAAGTTCTCGAATTCCATTGGGATCGTGGTCAAATTATGGACATGGGTTAGCATGCAATTTATGTCCTTACAGTGCTTACTTATTATATACGAATATTTATTACATAACACAAAGGTATATAAGTGACGAGCAAAGGCAACAACGGAAAGTCTATATATCTTTGATACGACAACTTTAAGGATGCCTTGACTAAATATGTAAGAAATTATAGGAAATATTTTTTACTTGCACACAGAGTTGAAATTTAAAAAAAACCGGCCAAGAGCATGTCGGGCCACGCTCAGTGTAGGGTTCCGTAGTTGCTCATCCTTCACAATAGACTTAAGTTACGAGAGATTTCAAGCTCTATAAAAAGGTCGTAAACGCCAAAGTAACTGTAATTATACTTATTACCTTCTGGAAGTCAACTTACGTCCTTTTAAGAACATTATGAACTTTTACGATAACTCATAAATGGCTCGACCGATTTTGTTCAATATAGTTTTCATTGAAAGTACTTACAAGGCCTCATTTTCATGAATTTTCCCATAATTTTTTGACCTGTGGTTGAAAAGTAAGAGGGGGCGGGGCGCTATTTTATTTTTATTTTTGGAGTAAATATTTACAAAACTGCTGACTTTATCAAAAAATAATGTTCGGAGACCCCTATTATTTTTAAACGACCTATTCAACGACACCCCACACACTAGTGTTGAAACGAAAAAAAAAATCACTCCCTCTTTAAGTTTAATTTTTTTTACTTTTTATTTTACCGTTTTGTCGGCGTGATACATACACATACTCGTGCCAAACTTCAGCTTTCTAGTACTAATACTAATGGTCACGGAGCTAAGCCGCGGACGGGCAGACAGACAGACAGACAGACAGACAGACAGACGGACATGGCGAAACTATAAGGGTTCCTAGTTGACTACAGAACCTAAAAAAGGACGTATCGGTAAAAGTAAAGGCTTATTGCTTAAGTAATATCGCAAAAAAATTATTCATACACGTAAAACGTATAATTAATACTACCTTGACCCGCACCCTACCTTTTAGTTGAGTAAAAACATATACGTATCTTATAATAGGTATAATATGTATTATATGTAAGTATATTAAATATCATTGCATTTATGGTAATTATGTTATTTATATATATATTGAATTGTACTTACATTTTCTCAGAACATTTAAATTTCTACTCTATGAGTGCACCCATATTAGTATCTCTGTTTTTAGAGAATGCCTTTTGGTAATAAGGTTCGACTTTTGTACCGACTTTTGTTTTGTGTAATAAATAGTACCATGCATACACGTTCGCCGAGCTCCTTTTATTCATAACTTGCACGTGTCATGTACTTCAGCCGCTATGAAAATCACTGAAACATCTAGGGAATTTAGTGGTTCGAAGGTTGCTTCCCCAGAGGCATGGCATTATTTATGTAGTCGGTGTTGCCAGGCGACGGCAGTAGGTCACGCGGTCGTTGCCGTCATTAAGGACCGTCAACGCTACTGTACTGCTGAATTACAGCGTTAAATGCTAGATCCCATGTTGCGAAACTGTTGGGCGGTAGGATGATATCATTTACTTTTAAGTTAGGTACTTTCTAATGGACGGATTCTCCTCCTAACGCTACATATGTACATATACCTATATTATACTTAGTTAAGTCGTATGTTCCATGAACTACGAAAAAACTTTTGACTTAAAACGATAATTCTGAAGACAAGTTGCATTGTTACGGTATTCATTCGATGTATGTTATACATATATCACACATCGTGTCAACTTATAAATCAAACAGACCACAAAAAGTTGCTAAAAAAGGTTATGAAAGAATCAGTGTAGTATAAAAGGGAAATGATTAATAAACTTTTTTTACTATCGGGTAAAAAGAGGGTTATCAAAATTTCAGCTTAATTAAGCGCTATGCGACCTCGTTTGGCCTGTACTTAAAAATACATAAGCTAGACTCAAATCGAGAACACGATTCGACAGAAGTTTGGATAGCCTGAATCTGTCTAGGTACGTGCTATAAGCAGTTAAAGTAGTTAGTTCGAGCTCGATGTGCTCGGCCCGGCGATACGGCAGTGCGCGGCTTGCCTCCCGACTACAGACACGGTAACGCGGCGAAGCGCAGGGCTTTGTAATTTATTCCTAAACGTAATAAATTTAATAAAGAACGTGCCGCGTGATATTGATCAAGGAAACGAGTTTCACTTAAGACAGCAACTGTTACTTCATAGGATACATTTTCGATTCAACGATGACAGTAGTGAAGTTCTCGTATTGGTTGTTCGTAAGAGTTTGTTATTGTCGGTGCGGTATCTCGTAAGAGCGGCCGGAGGCGAGGCGAGCGCGATGGACGCGTGCGATGGCCGAACCGCTCACGCTGCCGCCTCTGCCGCCGCCTCGACGTTTCCATATCTCGCTGCATCCCTACCGTGTCAAAAGGTGTGACATTGAACATAATTTAAGAGACGATCGACGATTAATCAAATTCCAGATAGCAATAGGGAAAATGTTTCATGTTGTTTTCATTGGATTGATTAAGTATTTTACTTTCCAGGCGTCACCGCTGCCCACACAACGATGTCCCGGAGCCATTGTTCGATGTGGCGCACACGACGAGCGTGGTCTCCGCGTACAAGCAAGACTACGACGAGAAGCACGTCAGCCGCACCACGGCCGTCCATCACGAGGACCACCTTCGCCTCGAGGGTGACTTCCAGCAGCCGGAGCGCCCCGAGTGGCACCCCGCCGAGCGACCCAAGGCGGTCAAGCCAGAAGACAATCTTAGACCCGAGGGTAACTTCGAAAAGAGGCGTCCGGAGGAATGGAAACCCGGTGACAGAGCTCCCGTGAAACGGCCAGAAGATAATCTCAAGCCCGAGGGTGACTTTGAGAGGAGGCGCCCTGACGAGTGGCGTCCCGGTGACAGAGCGCCAATTCGCCGTCCTCAGGATAACTTGAGGCCTGAAGGAGACTTTGAAAAACGTCGTCCAGACGAGTGGCAACCAGGAGACCGTGCCCCCGTTCGTAAGCCTCAAGACAACCTTCGTCCAGAAGGTGATTTTGAGAAACGGCGGCCTGATGAGTGGAAACCAGGTGACCGAGCTCCCGTACGCCGTCCTGATGACAACTTAAAACCTGAAGGAGACTTTACCACTCCTGAAAAAGAACAGTGGCGTCCGGCGGAAAGGCAGACTCCTAAAAAACCAGAAGACAATCTGAGACCAGAAGGAGACTTCACTCAACGTCATCCTGAAGAATGGCGGCCGGGAGACAGGGCTCCAGTGCGCCGCCCCGTAGATAATCTCAGGCCTGAAGGAGAATTCATATCTCCTGAAAAACAACCTTGGCAGCCTGCTGATAGGCAGAAACCTAAGAAACCGGCGGATAATCTCAGACCAGAGGGCGACTTCGAAAAGCGACGACCAGAGGAGTGGCAGCCTGCTGACAGACAGAAACCGATAAAACCAGAGGACAACCTCAGGCCTGCCGCTGGTGACTTTGAAAAGCGACATCCCGAAGAATGGCGTCCGGCAGAAAGAGGGCCAGTGCGCCGCCCCGAAGATAATCTGAGATCAGAAGGAAAGTTTACCTCCCCTGAGAAACAGCCCTGGCAACCTGCTGAGAGAGCAATACCGAAAAAGCCTGTGGATAACCTTAGGCCGGAAGGTGATTTCGATACACAGAAGCCTGAACAGTGGCGTCCTGCCGAACGCCGCGAGCCAACTAAACCAAAAGACAATTTGAAGCCTGAGGGTGAATTTGAAAAACCTAAACACGACGAGTGGCGTCCGGCTGAAAGACAGACACCCAAAAAGCCACAAGACAATCTCAGACCTGAGGGTGATTTCGATACACAAAAGCCCGATCAGTGGCGTCCGGCAGAGCGTCGTGAGCCTACTAAACCTAAGGATAACCTCAAACCTGAGGGTGATTTCGAACAGCCGAAACATGACGAATGGCGACCGGCTGAGAGACAGACACCCAAAAAGCCACAAGACAATCTCAGACCTGAGGGTGATTTCGATACACAAAAGCCCGATCAGTGGCGTCCGGCAGAGCGTCGTGAGCCTACTAAACCTAAGGATAACCTCAAACCTGAGGGTGATTTCGAACAGCCGAAACATGACGAATGGCGACCGGCTGAGAGACAGACACCCAAAAAGCCACAAGACAATCTCAGACCTGAGGGTGATTTTGAAACACAAAAGCCCGATCAGTGGCGTCCGGCCGAGCGTCGTGAGCCTACTAAACCTAAGGACAACCTCAAACCCGAAGGAGATTTTGAACAGCCGAAACATGACGAATGGCGACCGGCTGAGAGACAGACACCCAAAAAGCCACAAGACAATCTCAGACCTGAGGGTGATTTTGAAACACAAAGGCCCGATCAGTGGCGTCCGGCCGAGCGTCGTGAGCCTACTAAACCTAAGGACAACCTCAAACCCGAAGGAGATTTTGAACAGCCGAAACATGACGAATGGCGACCGGCTGAGAGACAGACACCCAAAAAGCCTCAGGACAATTTGAAACCCGAGGGAGACTTTGCTCAACGTCAACCTGATGAGTGGCGCCCGGGTGACAGAGCTCCCGTACGTCGCCCTGAAGACAATCTTAAACCAGAAGGAGAATTCACTTCTCCTGAAAAAGAACCCTGGAGACCAGCAGAAAGACAAAAGCCCAAGAAGCCGGAAGACAATTTGAAACCAGAAGGAGAATTCACATCTCCTAAGAAAGATGAATGGAGACCGGCTGAGAAAGCCATAGTTAAGAAACCGGTGGATAACCTAAGACCGGAAGGAGAATTCACCAAGAGAACAACTGACTACACTGTTGTCACCGGCGAAAGAGCTGAAATAATTCGACGCACTGATAATATAATTACAGAAGGAGAATTTACAGGTGTGTATTTCTTACTAATATAACAATAAGTTTCTGCAGTTCCTGTAGAGTTTAGAGCTTTTTTTATTGGGAATAATAAAATTACTACTCAAAGAGTATTCCAACATTTAGGGTCAATCGCCAATTACTTGGCCACCGTTCAATAACTGGCTACCTCATACTAAAAATGAACTAAGTTCACCTACTAACAGAATTCATTTTAGTATTAGGTGTTAACTACGGCCACATTATACTAAAATGTATTCTGTTTGTAGGTGGACAGTTTATTTTTAGAATGAGGTGGCCAGTTAATGAACGGTGGTCAGTAATTGGCGATTCACCCTATTGTGAAATAATGAATACAACATTTTAGTTAAAATTTATAAATCAAAATGGTTTAAATGCGAAACTACGAAATGTAATTTTAATATCCCGAATTAATTAAATATACCATATAGGACGGTTTTTTATTAAGTAGTACGATAAAAAACTTTAAATATATTTTTTAAAGGAATTATCCATGATCGCACTGTATTAAAAAAAAGTACGAAATCTACAAAAAAGTAAGCAATTGCGCATGGTGACCCAACCATTTTCATTTTATTATTATTTGATCGCAGTCGAAGTGAAAAGCCGAGTGTTTAACACGTGGCTAAAACCCATTGTGACACTCAGGTTACATTCGTCCTCGCTTACTTCGTTCGATCGTTCAAATAATAACTTCGTGTCACAATGGCTTATTTTACCTCCTTGTCAAACAATCTACTATTATATAAACATACATATAGTTATTAGGCTACATACTGATAATTTCTGTTTTATATTACAGACACTACTACTTCTCGCACCGAGTATACTCTGAAACCAGTGGAACGGCCAACACCTGTTCGGCGAAACACGTGGACAAAGATCGAGGGAGAAATGACCACAGACACAACTTCAAAATCGGAATACATCGATTACACGGACATCGTTGAAAGGACTGTAATAGCTACAAAAAAAACGGACAATTTGACTCAAAAGGGTGAAATTGAATTCGTCACGTCCAATCAGGAAGAATTCACGCAGAAGATGACTCCGGTTGAACGTCCGCAAAGACGTCGGACCTGGACTAAAGAGGACTTTGAAAAGTTCTACTCTACTGACGAATTACAAAAAGTTACGACTACACAAGAAGAGTACAGAACTTATGAAGAAACTGACATTAGACAGCAACAGATCATTAGAAAGGACAACCTTCATATGGAAGGAACATTTGAAACTCACACCGTGTCTCATGATGCTTACCAAGGCACAAAATTACTCGAAAGGCCAAAACAGAAGAAACCGGTAGATAACCTTCGGCCGGAGGGTGAATTTGAAACACCTAAACAAGATAAGTGGCGTCCCGCGGAGCGAAGGGAAATCACTAGGCCAAAGGACAACTTAAAACCGGAAGGCGAATTCGAGTCACCTAAGCACGAAGAGTGGCGTCCGGCAGAACGGCAAACTCCACAGAAGCCACAAGACAATTTACGTCCTGAAGGCGATTTCGAAACGCAAAAGCCTGATCAGTGGCGCCCCGCTGAGCGCCGAGAGCCGACTAAGCCCAAGGATAATTTAAAACCTGAAGGCGATTTTGAAACTCAGAAACCTGACGAATGGCGGCCGGCTGAGCGTCGCGAGCAGACTAAGCCCAAAGACAATCTGAAGCCTGAAGGGGAGTTCGAGAAGCCTAAGCACGACGAGTGGCGTCCGGCAGAGCGGCAAACTCCTAAGAAGCCTCAAGACAACTTACGCCCCGAAGGTGATTTCGAAACGCAAAAACCTGATCAGTGGCGCCCCGCTGAACGCCGAGAGCCAACCAAACCCAAGGATAATTTAAAACCTGAAGGCGATTTTGAAACTCAGAAGCCTGACCAATGGCGACCGGCTGAACGTCGTGAGCCGACTAAGCCCAAAGACAATCTGAAGCCTGAAGGGGAGTTCGAGAAGCCTAAGCACGACGAGTGGCGTCCGGCAGAACGGCAAACTCCACAGAAGCCTCAAGACAACTTACGCCCCGAAGGTGATTTCGAAACGCAAAAACCTGATCAGTGGCGCCCCGCTGAACGCCGAGAGCCAAGCAAACCCAAGGATAATTTAAAACCTGAAGGCGATTTTGAAACTCAGAAGCCTGACCAATGGCGACCGGCTGAACGTCGTGAGCCGACTAAGCCCAAAGACAATCTGAAGCCTGAAGGGGAGTTCGAGAAGCCTAAGCACGACGAGTGGCGTCCGGCAGAGCGGCAAACTCCTAAGAAGCCTCAAGACAACTTACGCCCCGAAGGTGATTTCGAAACGCAAAAACCTGATCAGTGGCGCCCCGCTGAACGCCGAGAGCCAACCAAACCCAAGGATAATTTAAAACCTGAAGGCGATTTTGAAACTCAGAAGCCTGACCAATGGCGACCGGCTGAACGTCGTGAGCCGACTAAGCCCAAAGACAACCTGAAGCCCGAAGGGGACTTCGAGAAGCCTAAGCACGACGAGTGGCGTCCGGCAGAACGGCAAACTCCTAAGAAACCACAAGATAATCTTAAGCCTGAAGGTGAATTCGAATCTCCCAGACATGAAGAATGGCGCCCTGCTGAAAGACCAGAGGTTAGAAAGCCTAAAGACAACTTGAAACCAGAAGGTGATTTTGAAACACAAAAACCGGACCAATGGCGCCCTGCTGAACGCCGAGAACCTAGCAAACCTAAAGATAATCTTAAACCTGAGGGAGACTTTGAAAGTCAGAAACCTGACGAGTGGCGTCCAGCGGAGCGTCGTGAAATGACTAAACCTAAGGATAACCTTAAACCAGAGGGTGATTTCGAGAAGCCTAAGCACGAAGAGTGGCGCCCTGCCGAACGGCAAACTCCCAAGAAACCACAAGATAATCTTAAGCCAGAAGGTGAATTTGAATCTCCCAGACATGAAGAATGGCGCCCAGCTGAAAGGCCCGAAGTCAAGAAGCCAAAAGACAACTTAAAGCCTGAAGGTGATTTTGAAACTCAGAAACCCGATCAGTGGCGTCCTGCCGAACGACGAGAGCCAACCAAGCCCAAGGATAATTTGAAACCTGAAGGTGATTTCGAGACTCAGAAGCCAGATGAATGGCGTCCGGCTGAGCGCCGCGAACCGAATAAGCCCAAGGACAACCTTAAGCCGGAGGGAGAGTTTGAAAAGCCCAAGCACGACGAATGGCGACCGGCTGAGAGGCAAACGCCCAAGAAACCACAAGATAATCTAAAACCTGAAGGTGAATTCGAATCTCCAAGGCACGAGGAATGGCGTCCAGCTGAAAGACCAGAGGTCAGAAAACCAAAAGATAATTTGAAACCGGAGGGTGACTTTGAAACTCAGAAACCAGATCAATGGCGACCGGCAGAACGTCGAGAGCCAACCAAGCCCAAGGATAATTTGAAACCAGAGGGTGACTTCGAAACGCAAAAGCCAGACCAATGGCGGCCGGCCGAACGTCGTGAACCGACTAAGCCCAAAGACAACCTGAAGCCCGAAGGGGACTTCGAGAAGCCTAAGCACGACGAGTGGCGTCCGGCCGAAAGGCAAACTCCTAAGAAACCACAAGACAATTTACGCCCCGAAGGCGATTTTGAATCACCAAAGCCTGATCGGTGGCGCCCCGCTGAACGCCGAGAGCCCAATAAGCCAATGGATAATTTAAAACCAGAAGGTGACTTTGAAACCCAGAGGCCTGATGAATGGCGTCCGGCTGAGCGTCGCGAGCCAACTAAACCAAAGGATAATTTGAAACCAGAAGGTGATTTCGAGACTCAGAAGCCTGATCAATGGCGACCGGCCGAACGTCGGGAACCGACCAAACCCAAGGACAACCTTAAGCCGGAGGGAGAGTTTGAAAAGCCTAAGCATGATGAATGGCGGCCAGCAGAGAGACAAACTCCTAAGAAACCCCAAGACAACCTGAAGCCGGAGGGCGATTTCGAACAACCGAAGCACGATGAATGGAGACCGGCAGAAAGACAAACCCCTAAGAAGCCACAAGACAACTTGCGTCCGGAAGGTGACTTTGAGACACAAAAACCTGACCAATGGCGCCCTGCTGAACGACGAGAGCCAACCAAACCTAAAGATAACCTAAAGCCGGAAGGTGAATTTGAAACTCAGAAGCCCGATCAGTGGCGCCCTGCCGAACGTCGGGAGCCGACCAAGCCCAAAGACAATCTGAAACCTGAAGGTGAATTCGAGAAACCGAAGCACGATGAATGGCGACCGGCAGAAAGACAAACTCCTAAAAAACCTCAAGACAACCTTAGGCCTGAAGGTGACTTTGAATCTCCGAAACCGGAGCAATGGCGACCTGCGGAGAGACCAGAAGTAAGGAAGCCTAAAGACAATCTAAGACCTGAAGGTGATTTCGAAACTCAGAAACCTGACCAGTGGCGTCCTGCTGAACGACGAGAGCCGACCAAGCCCAAGGATAACCTTAAACCAGAAGGCGAATTTGAGAAACCCAAGCACGACGAATGGCGTCCAGCAGAAAGACAGACCCCTAAAAGGCCTCAAGATAATTTACATCCTGAAGGAGAATTCCAAAAACCTAAACATGACGAATGGCGGCCGGCAGAGAGGCAAACGCCTAAAAAGCCTCAAGACAACCTTCGGCCTGAAGGTGACTTCGAATCTCCCAAACCTGAGCAGTGGCGACCTGCAGAGAGACCAGAAGTAAAGAAGCCCAAAGACAACCTAAAACCGGAAGGTGATTTCGAAACTCAGAAGCCTGATCAGTGGCGTCCTGCTGAACGACGAGAGCCGACCAAGCCCAAGGACAATCTTAAACCGGAAGGCGAATTCGAGAAACCTAAGCATGACGAGTGGCGTCCAGCAGAAAGGCAGACCCCTAAAAAGCCTCAAGACAACCTTAGACCAGAAGGTGACTTCGAATCTCCCAAACCTGAGCAGTGGCGACCTGCAGAAAGACCAGAAGTAAAGAAGCCCAAAGACAACCTAAAACCGGAAGGTGATTTCGAAACACAGAAGCCCGATCAGTGGCGTCCTGCTGAACGACGAGAACCGACCAAACCTAAAGACAATCTTAAGCCTGAAGGCGAATTCGAAAAACCTAAGCACGATGAGTGGCGGCCAGCTGATCGCCAAACACCGAAGAAACCTCAAGATAATCTGCATCTGGAAGGTGAATTTGAAAAGCCTAAACACGACGAGTGGCGCCCTGCAGAACGCCAAACACCTAAAAAACCGCAGGACAACCTTCGCCCAGAGGGTGAGTTTGAAACTCCTAAGCAAGACAAGTGGCGTCCGGCAGAAAGGGTTGAAGTGAAGAAACCCAAAGATAACTTGAAACCCGAAGGACAATTTGAAAAACCTAAACAGGATGATTGGAAGCCGGCAGAAAGGCAGACACCTATAAAGCCTCAAGATAATTTGAAGCCGGAAGGTAAATTTGATAGACCTGAGAAACCGAAAGCATTGCCTGCTGGGGAACGGCCAGTTCAAAAGAAGCCTGAAGACAATTTGAAACCAGAAGGCGATATGGAAGTTGTACGTCGTGCAGACTATACTGCAACTCGAGGCGACCGTGTTGATATAGTAAAACACGAAGACCACCTCAAGATGGAAGGTAAAATTGATATCCATCGTTCTCGCGATGATTATAAGCGTATTGAGAAAACAGAAAAAGTTGTAATCACAAAGCACGAAGACAATCTCAGAACAGAAGGTGAATTTATTGACTTACACACTCGAAATGACTATTCTGCAACTAAGGGAGAAAGAGCTACTGTAGTTAAACCTCAGGACAATTTGAAACCTGATGGTAAATTTTACAGACCTGAAACCGTTCCATCTCAACCAGCCGAGAAGCGCAAGTCTTTCAAATATGTTGACAACATTACTATTGATAAAGAAACTGATATTAGGCGAAAACAACATCTTGAAAGGGTGGATATAATTAGACGCGAAGACAACCTAAAAATAGAAGGTGAATTTATAGATCTCAAGCAGAAAAATGATTACTCAGTAGTAACAGGTGAACGTGCTGCCGTGGTTAAACATGAAGATAATTTGAAGATGGAAGGTAAAATGGAAAATATTCGATCATCTGACACTTATCGCGTAGTTAAAGGTCAAAGAGTGAAGTTAACTCGTAGAGAGGATAACCTTAAAATTGAAGGAGTATTTGAAGATCACTCCCGCCGAAATGATTATAGTGTCACAAAAGGCGAAAGATCTGCTATCATCTATCACCCAGATAACTTGAAACCTGAAGGTACCTTTGAAAAACGGCCTGTTGCAGAACCAGTCACTGGTGAAAAACGTACACCAATAAAGGGTACAGACAATCTTAAACCAGAGGGTGACTTTGACAGACCCACGAAACCAAAATGGGAATCAGCGGAAAGGCCTGATGTTGTTAAACCACGAGACAACCTCCATCCTGATGGGGAATTTGATAGACCATCAAAGTCAAAATGGATGCCTGGTGAAAGGCCAGACCAGTTTAGACCAGTAGACAATTTACATCCAGATGGCGAGTTCCAAGATAGACCCAAGGAACGTTGGCAACCCGGCGAAACTCCTTCACAAATACGTCCAAAAGACAACTTAAAACCGGAAGGTGACTTTGATCGCCCTGAGCGTCCAAAATGGCAAAAGGGTGACAGGCCAGAACAAGTAAAACCAACTGACAACCTGCATCCTGAAGGAAAATTCCAAGATAGACCTAAAGAGCAATGGCAACCTGGGGAAACTCCATCCCAAGTTCGCCCCAAGGACAACTTAAAACCGGAAGGAGGCTTTGATCGCCCAGACCGGCCTAAATGGCAAAAGGGTGAGAGGCCAGAACAAGTGAGACCAACAGATAATTTGCATCCTGAAGGCAGGTTCCAAGATAGACCTGAAGAGAAATGGCAACCTGGTGAAACTCCATCACAAGTTCGCCCGAAGGACAATTTGAAACCAGAGGGTGACTTCGATCGCCCGGAACGGCCCAAATGGCCAACTGGCGATCGACCTAGCGCTGTCAAGCCAAAAGATAACTTATACCCAGAAGAACACCATACGCCAACTGGAAAGCAAGATTCACCAACTCGAGGTCGCCATCCTTCCGATACAACTGTAGATAGAACCAGTTCTACACAAATTAATGATATCTCCAGAAAAACGACTGAGTCGGTAAACTTTACTGGCCAAAACATTCACAGCGTTGACTCCAATCGTGCGAATATTGTAAGACATGACACTCAAACGCATCGTGATGATAGAACTCAATCTACTCATTCAGAAACACATCTGAAAAATACAACGAACATCCACAGTGAACACTCAACTATTAGAAAAATTCAATCTGGTTCTCACGTGGCCCATTCTACTGTCACCTCACAAGATGTAATTGATCATACAGATTCACAAAATAATGTAGATAAAGCAACATACTTACGTAAAATTGATGGAACTCAGAAAGATTCGACCATTACTCATGTAGATAAGAATGCAGTTAATAAATATGATTCCAAAAATATGACACACGTTCAGTCTTCGACAACATCGACTACAAAGTCAGTAAAACAAGTAACAGAAAAGAAGCTGGTGGGCGGAAAATGGGTTACTATAACTAGAAACGTGGAAACTAATATTTCAGCAGCAGGAGACCGGCCATCTGGCAAGAAACCGAAAGATAATTTGCATTTAGACGGCAATGTCGAAGGACGACCACAGACTAAATGGCAACCTGGAGAAACTCCAGCCCAAGTTCGCCCAAGAGACAATTTAAGGCCAGAAGGAGACTTTGATCGTCCGACAAAATCAGAATGGCAAACAAGCGAAAGACCAAGCCCAATAAGACCGAAGGATAACTTATACCCTGAAGGTGATAAACATTCTGGCGAAGGACCGATACGTCCTAAAGATATGAAACCTAATGGCAATCAACCATCGGATAGAACTGGGCCAGTAAGACCTAAGGATAATCTTTACACCAACGGCCACGTTGTACATGAAGACACAATGAGAGTTCAATCTCAGGACACTTCTAAGAAAACTGTCGAAAGCCGAACTCAAATAGGCCGGGATGACTCGAACACTCAATCACGAGATTCAAAAGTGCAATCCACTACGAGTGGTACTTCAGTTCATCAGGACGGACGCTCACATACCATGCACACTGAATCTCATACTACTATACATAGTGGCGTAGAAAGTTCTACAACCAAACATTCAAAATCAGGGTCACAGATAACACACACAACTGTTGCTTCTCAGAGTGGTGATCGTACTGGATCTCAGCGTAAATCCCAAGACGTCACCGACAGGTCCTCGTCTCGAACTGCTGCTGACAAAAATAAAGTAATACAACATGTTGATTCCGGAAACATCAAAAAGGTGTCTTCGTCTTCTTCAGTTAATAAGACAATGAAGCAAGTATCTGAAAAGAAACTAATAGGTGGTAAATGGGTAACTGTTACTCGTAACGTAGAAGTTAACACGACGTCATACGGGGGTGATACTAATACCGTCAAGCCTGTTCAAGATAAAGGAGGGGTTGATAACTCCGGTCTGAATAGACATACTCGTGGTGATTCTAGTCAAAGAATCATATCATCGGAATCGGCAATTTCATCCTCTCAACAAGGAACCAATCAACGCACAACATCGGCCAATAGTCACACCCAACGTAACTCCTCGAATATCATGCATGCGACTAAAGGAAGCCATGTGGAAGAGCATAGCTCCAGGTTAACTCAACAAACTCACGTTGTTGGTAGGAATCAACTATGTGACAGTGTAGCCAGAACCAGTATTGAATTCCAGAAAGCGATGCATGGAGGCGATTCTACTACTACGGTAATCGACAATTCCACTCGTTCTGGCCATCATAAAAGGACGTCAGACTTAGTTTCGGACGCATCAAACACAGTTCTCCATCGTAAAGGAGTTTCCTCAGCAACAGAAGCCCAGCATTCCATAAGTTCGACGGCGTCTGCACAGCGTAAGAGCATCGGAAATCTAAATGACCGTGGAGAATACATAAGTAACTCATCTCATAGTACTGATAGAAAGAGTATAAGTTCCATGCACCGATCAGCTCGTGACAATATGGCCGTGATTTCTCAACACACAGATTCCGATTCGCATAAGCAACAAAGCAAACGTGATGGCCAGTCGACGTTGGTTATCGAAAGGCAGCCAAGAGCGGTCGTGCGGGATAATATTCATGTAGGTGGAGAGTTCTACGGGCGCTCTGAAGCTAATTCGTACGGTAGTTTTTCACGATCGGAGAATTCGCAGAAAATACAGCGTAGCGAGCGGTCGGAGCGTACGGAGCGGGTGGTGCGGCACGGGACCACGTCTCACTTCGTGCTGGGCAATGACAACACCAGCTACAAGCAGGAGTACACGTCTCACGTCCGCGGCCCGTGCCCCGCCACGCTGATTGAAGCCCCGCGCACCCCGTTCAAGCACACGCGCGACTCTCGCGAACACAAATTCTACGCCCCAAAAGTGACACGATAATTTTTAGGTCATTACGTATACCTACTCAGTTATGAGTCTATTCATTCCTTTTGATTGTGCCTTACTAGAGCTTCTTTATTTAAAATCTAAAATTAAAGCATAATAATTAATTTTGTAACGCAATCTAACATTGCTAGTCTTTATACATATACAATTATTAACATAACTTTTTTTAAAAGCATTGTAATCTTTAACATGTTAAACTACATACAAGACAAATCGTATTTATCATTGTTTTACTATATAATGTCAAACATTGCCATGTAATAAATTTTATATAAAAAATTTTGTTTTCTTCTCGCATCCCAAGCTACGGCTACCATATTATGTATGAACAAGGCCTAAAGTACCTATTAAGTAGTACCATTTATACTTACAACTGTTTCCATCGATATTTTATACCGTTTTTAAAATTGTATGTTTAAAACAATTGACAACATTTCAAATTTTCGAATAGTGTTCAGTTGAAAATAATTTCATTAATTTATTGTCACAGAATCCAAAACTATTATGTTTATTTAATTATAGGTACAGACTAGTTTAGAAAATAATAGAAAATGTGAAAGCAGCGTCATCTAAGAATCGGCCCTCTACATGACGTCATCTTGTGGAAATACTGACAGTCACAACACACAAAAAGAACAGTGGTACAATTTCCAAATTGGACCACCTTATTAGTAATAGTCAGACTATGATTTTCTGCGCTAAGACCAATTACTGGTCCTTTACGCTCTTTTAGAATGAGGAACTTTTCAAATTAATTTTTCAGTCCCAAATTGGGATATTTATTCAAAATGTAAAAATGTGGTTAACTATATTGAATTTTTTATCCTATATTTGATAATATCGGAAAAAGCCCGGTAAAAGGAATGAAATGTTGTCAAACGTAACTTTCTGTGCTTTCAAATGTGCAACCATAGCAACCCAAATAATAAATACCGATGGAAATCTTGTGGCTACTATTTGTAGTGTGCGCTGATAATAATAAACGAGATGAGATTACAAGTATGTAATCGTAATCGTATATCGTATAGTAGAAATTTAACCCAAGTGCACATGAAATATCAAAACCACACTACTGAACATGGTATTGATTTTAATTTCAGTCATTAGTAATGACTCATTACTGAAGTAAAAAGTATCATTTTTTAAAACGTCTGCATTTAAGGGTTAAGGCTGTCTTTCCACAGACATGGAACTGGATCAAGTGGAAAGGAATGACCCTCTGTTGACCAATCACTGTTCGAAATCTTCAATCCGCATCAGTATAATCGGTGTGGAGCGGGGCTTAGCGGATTTCCAAATAAAACCGGTCAAGTTCGAGTCAGACTCGCGCACCGAGGGTTCCGTACAAATACCTTTCATCCTTAAGTGGTTGAGTTAAGTTTGCACCTGGTATGTATAGCGCCCCATACAAATGAGGTGCAAAGTTAACGCAACCAACCCGTTTGTTGTATAGGAGCCCCCCTTAAATATTTATTTTATTTTATTTTTAGTATTAGTTGTTATAGCGGCAATAGAAATACATCATCTGTGAAAATTTCAACTGTCTAGCTATCACCGTTCTTGAGATACAGCCTGGTGACAGACGGACGGATGGACAGCGAAGTCTCAGTAATAGGGTCCCGTTTTTACCCTTTGGGTACGGAACCCTAAAAAAGCATTTCGACCAACTCCGCATTAGTGGAAACTAGTGTCCGACCGAAACATGTTTTTCTGCCGAAACCGAAACCGAAGGTTCGGTTCTGATTACAGTTTCGGCCGAAACCGAAACCGAACCTTTTATAAACGTGATTAAAACGTTGTATAAAAAGTCAGCGGGCCGTTCTTTCTAGATCTAATAATGAATACAATGAAAAATTTTGCTGACCGATGGAGCTATTTCAGTTTCAGTTTGGTCCAAAAAAATTTCGTATGTACGGACGATTGGATGCTTTTCTGTTCTCGCCTGGAGTTCGTATTTCTTAACCGATGCTCATGAAAGTTTGTGAGTAGATTTGATAAGTATATACTTAGCTTCTTTTTGTCGATAAGAGAAATTTAAAAAAAAGTGCAGATGGATATAGTGATGTGGGGGTAGACAAAGTAAAAAAAATACAAATTTCAGCAATTACACAACAAACTCGCGTTTCACTTTTGTTGAATTATTTTTTTAGCATTGACACTGGGTCTTAATTAAATTACCTCAAAGTGAAAAGCATTAATAGCTGTAATACTGTACTGAGGCAGCGATCTGTTAATTGTACGTGGTATATAATGAAAACAAGTTTAAAAACCAGGCAATGAAATAATTGATTGAGTTTTAATTTTTGGAATTGCAATCAGGCAGCCTCGTAACGCTCATTCAAACGGAGGTACTCATGTTATATACACGCAACTCGCTCGTTTTATGAGATAAGTCCTTACTTCCATCGCCGTCGATTTGTTCGTAAATTAAGAAAATTTGAGTTAAACATTACACTATGAGTTGATAAATTCATAACAAAAACGAAATAAAGTAAATTTAAAGTAAATGTAAATTTTTAACCGCAAATCTCCGCTATTCAAAAAATTTCAAAAAACTGAATCGTCGAAAAAATATTAATTATAATAAATAAATAATAATAAATATCGGACAACCTCACACAAATCGATCTAGTCCCAAATTAAGCTCAAGAAGGCTTATTATAATACTTATCGAACATACTCACAAAATTTCATGAGAATCGGTTGAGAAATTCAAAAAATTATAAACAAGGAGCAAGTATCAGTAAGGTCGCAATACAAAAACAATCCCTGTGGAGTGCCCCAAGGGAGCATTTTGGGCCCTTTATTATTCCTGCTATATATAAATGATTTGCCAAACCACCTAAACCACAAGTGTATAATGTTTGCTGACGACACGACCCTATTAGTTAAGTCAGATGATATAAATAACTTTAATAAGGATATAACAGAAACTTTAATTGATGTAATTAAATGGTTAGATGACAATAATTTAAAAATTAATATTAATAAGACATGCTTAATTCAATTTAGAACATTTAGACATACAGATAATAAACTAGATATACAATATAAAAAATTGGGCAAGTGCGAGTCCGACTCGCGCATGAAGGGTTCCGTACCTATATATATGTATATATAGGTATAACAAGTTTGTTGTATGGGAGCCCCCCTTAAATATTTATTTTATTTCATTTTTAGTATTTGTTGTTATAGCGGCAATAGAAATACATCATCTGTGAAAATTTCAAGTGTCTAGCTATCACCGTTCTTGAGATACAGCCTGGTGACAGACGGACGGACGGACGGACGGACAGCGAAGTCTCAGTAATAGGGTCCCGTTTTTACCCTTTGGGTACGGAACCCTAAAAATGAAAAAGTACAGGAAGTTGAAACAGTAAAATTTCTTGGTGTTCACCTAGATAAGTTTTGTAGCTGGAAAACTCACGTTGATTATGTCTGTGAAAGGCTAGATAAATTTGTATTTGCTTTGAGGAGGTTAAGCAGCACTTCTTCTAGAGAGGTATAAATATAGCTTTGATAGCTTATCACGGACATGTATCCTCTATTCTAAGCTACGGACTGTTACTATGGGGTAACAGTGTCGACACCGAACGAGCGTTTAGGGCACAAAAAAAATGTCTACGGGCCGCTTGCAATGCCCACTATCTCGCACCATGCAGACCTTTATTCATGTCTACAGAAGTCCTTCCCTTGCCGTGTATGTACATAAGACAGATTTCCATATTGGTAAAGGAGCACCCTGAATATTTTGATACACGAGATCGCTACTTTCCCAGGTCAACGCGACACAAGGTAAAATACACTTGCCAAGAGGAAACCTTGACATATTTAGGAATAATTGTTACTGTATGGCAATCCGAATATTCAATAAACTTCCACAACAAGTCAGGATTGCCATCCAAGGACGTTCAAAAGTACACTTAATAAATGGCTTTTGTCCAAGTGTTTTTATTCTGTCAGAGAATTCTTGACGGACAATAATACAAATACTTAATTAGAGGAATTTTAATGTTATTGAATTATTTTTTATTTGACAATGAATTATTAACTATTTATTGAATTATTTTCTATGAGATTATTATTTGTCATTACCATTATTATTGTACCTTTTTTTTATGGAACATAAAATTATTGATGAAATTATGAATATGCATGCACTTGAATAATTATTACCATTGTTTAAAATGTATAGTAAATAAGCATAAAATCTTTGACATTCTCGTATTTATATTAATGCACGCTATTTACCCATATTTTGAAAAATGTAATATAAATTCACATGCCTATAAGGGCAGAATGTATGAATTGACAATTCCAAAGCATATAAATATCACCTTATGTACGCACCATATATTCTGTGAATAAATGATTATGATTATGATTATGAAATGCGACATTAAGGCAAGGCAACAGGTAAGCGCATGGACATCCAAACATCCGGGCATACGAAAGAATTTTGGGCCACGCCGAAAGGGAAATGCTTTGCTCGCTTGGTCAGTTACTTACCATTATTCAGGGAACAAACATAATTGTCACCTCACTGAGCAAAGTGATTCAGCGGCCGGTGGAGTCAGGCGAGCGACGCCATATTGCCAGCCGTGCCGACTAACGAGCGCACCCGACGTTAGCCGAACGCGACCCGACAGTACGATGTTGTAAGTTTCGGCGCGGCCGAAAGGTTCGGTTGTTTTTTGGCCGAAACCGAACCTTTGGCCGAAACATGATTTTTAGGCCGAAACTGGCCGAAACCGAAACCGAAACTTCGGTCGGTCACTAGTGGAAACGCACCTATAAAAATCCGTTCAGTAGTTTTTCAGATTATTGCGAACATACATACATCAAACGCGGCGGGGGACTGTTTTATAAGGTGTAACTAGTGACGTCTCTAATGGTCGGTTTACACATTGATTAGTGATTCTGATTAGTGCGAGTGCATACAATTTCTACTCGCGTTTGCGTTCAGCAACGAAATGTGTAAACTCGCACTGACCTATGCTAAACAGGCCAAAAGAAGGAACTTGCATAACAATTTTGTCACATAAAGCAGAGTTGAATCTAGAAATAAGACAGCAAATAAGTTTCAAGTCTATATAATAACTGAAGTAGATAACAATAAAGTACTAACAACAACTACCAGTATTACAACTTAAAATAAGTTCTAAAATATTCCGTGTAAATTATTAAAACTGTACCTAAGTTCCTAAAACGTTCAAAAATCTTATAAATTACGTCATCAAATGTCCTTTAATCGACGGCTTGTTCAGTGGTAGAGGGACCCTCGCTCGCCGACTCTTGTTTTAGTCGCCGTATTCTCTTGTATCGGCTCAACTCCGCTTCGGAACTTTTCGATAACGGCCCAAAGCCCTCATCGCCGATATAACTTACCCCATAGTTTTCCGATCTGCTGACACTATCTACTAAAGATGAGCGCGGAGGATTAGAGGAGGAGAGCATGTCGTTATAAATAAGGTCATCAGCAGGTTCCAATTTTAGACTCCTATCAGCCGCTCGTTTCTTTCGACTGCCACCGGTATACATCAAATGTTCGTCAGCTCCTTCCACTCCAGACAAAACATTATCTGTATCAGATCCGATGCTCGCGGCATCCTTGGGTGCGTCATTGATGAGGCCGCTTGATCGTTTAAATATACTCTCATTGCCTTCCACATTCAATGGGGCGCTATTTCGCAAATCGCTAACATCGCCAATCCTCGAGTTGCTTTTCGCTAAGTTTGCTGTTCGATCAAAAAAGCCGTCATCGTAAAATTCGTCTCCTTCATCATTGTCCGCGTCTTCATTTTCAGGAATATAGGCCACTTTGGATTCGGGTAAAATTGCGGCTGCTCGTTTTATTACTGCGTGTTCCTTATTTCTCCTTTTGACTCTTACTAATGGTGCCATATTTGAGCCGCTATAGTATCCCGAGTCTTCATAGGCGTTAGCATTAGAAAACGATTCCTGCAAAGACTTCAAAGGATCGGACAAGTCTGCATTGTTTTCTAGATTCAGCTCCCGTTTATGTGGATTATTATAGTCGTAATGTAATTGCGCCTCATCATCCATTAGTTGGGTCAAATCTTCATCTTGAGAATTAGCATAAAGCTCTTCTCGTAAGTCACTGATGGCCGATTCTTTGGATTCATTTATATTTAAATCCATTCCAGGAGAACCATCTTTGTTAAAATTAGAAAAATTTGCTTCTCTTTTATTATCACTTTTGCCTGTTGTAGTTTCAGTGCTCGTGTCAGTAATAGTCTTGACTTCCAATCTTTCTGAATTTTCTTCATCCGAGTCACTTGATCTCCTATTTACTTTATTGTCATCAGGCTTGGTGCTTGATACATCCTCATTTGTAGATGCTGTGATTCCAGATGCGTCATTATTTTGAGATGTATCACCTATGTTCAAATTTATAAGAGGATCTGAATTTGAATTAGAATCAGATTGAACCCCATCCATTAAATTATTCTCTTCGACTGCTCCTGCTTTTTTAGTTATTTCTCTTTTGCTTAAATTCATGGTTAGTTTACTTTCACCATTGTTAATAATCTGTGCTAAGAGACTTTTTTTGTCGGCTGAGAGTGTACTCATTAGCTCTTCCACTTCCTTTTTGTTTAGTTTTTTAATGTATTTCTGTATAATTGCCTGCTCCGCTTCATTTTCAAAGTTATTCAAGTCTATATTCTCTTTAGACTTCTGGTTAGAACCCTCATCTGTGGAGTCATTTGCATCACGTCGATCTCGGTTGGAAATATCAGTATTTAATTTTTCATGTGGATTATCGTCAGAATCTTTGTCTTTGGCTGGATACCGATTATAATAGCGATTATAAAAGTGAAACCGCCCAATCCGTTCAGCGTTGTCCTTGTTGTGTTTATTTTTATCAATCTTACTAGAGTGTTCTTGTTTATCATCACTGTTTTCGTAAACCATATCATTACTTTCGTCTACTTGGGAACTATCTCTATCTTGAATGTTTACTTGCTGACTGCGCAAATAACCTTTTGCTTCTTGGTTGTCTGTCTCGTGGATAAATTCATTATTGTCATTATTGTTCTCGCTACGTCCATCGGGTTTGTTGTTCGCCTCAGGTTGATTTTGATCATTTTCAGCAGCTTCGTCATCCTGACCTTTGAATCTTCTATCTGGCTTGTTCACTGAAAACTGTCCAAGACATTTTATACTGCCCATAGTAGGTTACATGAAATTGTTTAGAATATTATACTTATGACGTCTAAATGATTATTGTAATGAACTTTGTAAGTGTTAATAAAATACAGGGTGGGAACGAGTAACCCGACTAATTTTAACAGCGTATTCCTGCGGTCATTACAAATTATTTTGTTTATATTAATTTATATGTATGAGGTCAAGTTCACATAATTAAATCGATATTTTCGCATAATTAAATAATATCAATAAATTCGCATAATTTGTGTAGGTAGATATTATTATAATATGATTTTGATCCAGAACAATAATCAATTCGTTGTGTTAAGTCGTGTACAAAGGCATAGACTGATTATCGATTTACCTCGATAAATCAACGTAAATTGATAAAGTAGCGGGCCTATGATGGTTGCGTTTATCACGTGATAAATAAGTGACAAAGCATCTGTCACTCACACATTTTGTTAAAACGTGGCGGATGCTTTGTCACTTATTTATCGCGTGATAAAAGCAACCATCATAGGTCCGCTGATTACATGTTTTAATTATTTTATTACGTCGGGTTTGTAACGCAACACTTTATTACTACCACCGCTTACTTTCTTCAAATTAATAGGGCCAAAAATTTGGCACTGAAGGTATGAGTAGTCCTAAAGAGTTGCACTTCTACGTTATCATCAAAAGACGCAATTGCCTCTATAGTCGCAATTGCCTCAGGTAACCTTAACCGTTTTATCTGTGAGGGAGTATTCCGAACTTGATAAAATAATTAATTGTTGTAAAATGATCGGTTATTTTTTGTTATAACCAATTAAGACGGCGGTTAAGAAAGATAGGTTATTGCATTACCTATAATTCCTTTTCCAGGAATTTACTTGTGTGGGCCCTGCTACGCATCACGGCAAAAATTTGAACTATTAAATTATTATTTTAATACATTTAACAATTTAATTATTATTATTTACTATAGTTGTTATAATTATTATAAGAGGGCAAATTTCTAGTTGTCGAATTTCTTTTTTTCTTAGATTTCAATAAAATTTGGTGTGTTGGTAAAGTTGCTTATTCTGAACAAGGTAAGCTAAATTTCTCGATATGTCCTACAAAATTTTCCATTGAGTTACTAAAAATGTATGGATTTTTCTAACTAAATTCCATATTTTGTAATATAATTTAGTACAAAATGAGGAGCTCGAAATGAAAAATAAATAATTCGACAGCAAAATAAAAATTGGCCCATGGGCCAATTTCTGTAATACATTTTGTGTAACTCAATGGAGAAAAATTTGTAGGACGTATCGTGAAATTGGGCTTACCATGGTCAGAAGAAGCAACTTTACCAACTCACCAAATTTTATTGAAATCTGAGAAAAAAAAGAAATCGACAACCAAATAAATATTTGCCCATTAGGTATTTCATGAATTTATTATAGTTGTAAATGTATTATTACCCTTTCATCGACTGCTGCTTCTTCGTCCTCACGCGAAGAGTCTTCCAGCGCAGCCTCCTCGTCCTCTTCATCGTATTCGGCGTCGTCAGCGTCCCTAATCATTTGGATATGATTAATTACATAATAATTATAAAGAGTTTTGTTACTTAGGTGACAAAATCGCGTGGGTAACTTAGTACAGTCGAGAATTCGAAAATTAAATAAAGCAAAAAACCCGTAATGTGATTCCTTCACATTCGTTCGTTCAATACAAGAACACAGGTTTCAAAAAAATTGTCTGATAGGTAGACCGCTGTTTTCGCGAGGCGACGAATAGTATAGATACAATACATTACAACAGTACTTTAACCAATAAAAGTTTACAAAAAGGAAACAGAACAAATGCAATTTATAAATACCAGTAGACAACAGGCGACTTTATCACTAAAAAGTGACCTCTTTCAGACAACCTTTGGGTAGTGAAATTGATGAAAATTTAACTACAGTAGGTGTAGCAGAAGTCGAAGGGAACACATAATTAGATACCAACAGAAAACAAGTGCGCATATGGGTAAATATAATAAATATTAAGGGACAATCTTACACAAATCGACCTAGTCTCAAACTAAGCAAAGCTTATACTATAAATAAATAAATATCAGACAACCTCTCACAAATCGATCTAGTCCCAAATTAAGCTCAAGAAGGCTTGTGTTATAGGTACTATACGATGATATACATAATATATAAATACATATATAGATAACATCCATGACCATGACCCAGAAACAAATATTCGAGTTCATCACACAAACATTTGCCCTGGCCGGGATTCGAACCCAGGACCGCCGCCTCAGTCGGCAGCTGCACTCAAAACCGTGCCAACCGCGTCGTCCAAAATCAAAAGTCGTCGTCAAAAATAAACACATACATAAATAGATATACACATACATATAATGTAGTTCCTTACCTGTAATTTTCTTGGCTCTCCTGCTGGGCCTGCGGTCGTCCAATGGATTGTTGAAGTAAACAGCATATCAATAAAATCACGAAACATCGCATTTTGTACGTTGCCTGACGGAATTGTTTCTACAACCGTGACAGAAGATTGTCATGTGCGTGAATTCAAATGTAACTTTTTCTTTCAGCCAGCATCTACAGAGCGAATGTGACATAGATAAGTTACCTTTACTGGAATGCGAGTACAAATATAAAATAAAAACCATGTCGGGCCACGCTCAGTGTAGGGTTCCGTAGTTGCTTATCCTTCACAATAGACTTAAGTCAGTAAAGAATTCAAGCTCTATAAAAAGGTCGTAAACGCCAAAGTAACTGTATTACCTTCTGGAAGTCAACTTACGTCCTTTTAAGAAAATTATAAAATTTTGCGTAAACTCAAAAACGGCTCGACCGATTTTGTTCAATATAGTTTTCATTGAAAGTACTTATAAAGCCTCATTTTCATGAATTTTTCCATAATTTTTTGACCCGTGGTTAAATAGTTAGATGAGGGGCAGGGGGGGGGGGGGACGGGACGGGACGCTATTTTTTTTATTTTCGGAGCGATTATTTTCAAAACTGCTGACTTTATCAAAAAATTGTGTTTGGAGACCCCTATTATTTTTAAAAGTCCTATTCGACGACACCTTACACACTAGTGTTGGAACGAAAAAAAAAAATCACCCTCACTTTAGGTGTTCGAGAGGTACCCGAAAAAAATTTTTTTTTAGTTTTTATTTTACCGTTTTGTCGGCGTGATACAAACACATACTCATACCAAGTTTCAGCTTTCCAGTACTAATGATCACGGAGCTAAGCCGCGGACGGACAGACGGACATGGCGAAACTATAAGGGTTCCTAGTTGACTACGGAACCCTGAAAAGTGGCAATACCGTGGTGTCGTCGCTTTCTAATCAATGTAAGAAAACGGGACGACACTATACAGTATTGCCACTTTATACTTGTACACTTTCTTGTCGGACTGTAATGTTACACACGAATCAGTACGACCGCAACGCCAAAAAATTGAGGTATTGGGTTTTCAGATAGACAGGGAGTTTATGCCTGTACATTTCGTAGCTACTTTACAAAAAACTGAATGGCGGGATTACCTCCATAATTATTGTAATAATAATAACTTAAAGTAAGTACAAAATAGTACATTTGAAGTATTTTTTTGGCATAGTCGTATACAAATTCGGAATGGTACACCCGCTATTCTGACTCCCACCCTCAACCAGCAGGAAAGAAAAAGGAGTAAGTACTAAGTAGATATAAAAAAAAACCGAATTTAGGTACTTACAACAATTTTATTTTAAATGAGACCGTTTCATCTCTATCACACATATTATGTACATGTATTTTGGTTTAAATAAAACAAACCATTCAAACATTTTAATGCAAAATTCTCAATAACTTTGTGCATATTTGAGAAATAATGTCTAAGATTTTATGTCATACAAATTCATCAAAGGTTAATGATTGTAGATTACATCACACGATTTGGTGTATCGTTGCTTTCAAGACTTCCTTGTCACTGCACATACATTATTTATTATTACTATAGTTTATAATCTAAATCCAAAATGCGAACCCACGGGAAATAACGCTATGAATGTTACATTTAGATCGCGCGTATTATTGTTATTTTAAGAATGCAAGGTCCATATATGAATTAAAGTTGAAACTGAATCTCATTCGACGTAAGATAGGAGAAGGAATGATAGCTAAAGCTTGGGGCTACCTATAAACAAAATTCAAGATTTTATTAAATTTCATGCATTACATCAATTCAATAATTTAATTTTAGTAATAATTTAGTAGATAATGAAACAGAAAGTTTTAACTAATCCCTTAATTTAAAATAATTAAATGATCATTTTTATTGTAGCCATTCACTTCTTGGTAGGCTGAGATCTGTCGAGTCGAGCCTGTGGTTTCAATTGTCATTATTAATTGCTGTTTGATTCAGCATATTAAATATATTATTAATGTAATCAGAAAAAGGGATTTTTCTTTGTAGCTTTAGATTAATTATGATAAGAACACGCGATTTCTAGAAATGTAACATCCATGCGATTCATGTGCAATGTGACATCACAGCTAGCACAAATTAAGAATAATTTTATATATTAGATCTTTTTTTTTCTCTAACAGCCGCGGTAAACTTCACGGAGTGAAATATGATAAAGACGATAGTTAATGCTACATGAGCTGTTGACGGATTTAATATCGAGCCACGGATTCGTGTTACAAAATTGTATTGAACGTGATGCATTTCGCCTGGTGACAACTAAAACTCACTAAAATTTCTGTCACTGCTCATCAGTGTTCTTGTGCAGGTTTGCACGATGCACGGACGACGTTAAGATTACACTTTTTAAAGCCTATAAATACACGCAGAAAACATATATAATGACCTTCGTGTTCAATACAACAACGCGTTCCGGGTGTTGATGGGGCTGCCGCGGCGTTGCAGTGCGTCAGGCATGTTTGCCGAGCCCGAACGGATGGTTTTGTGGCTGTAATGAGAAAGAGATGTGCCTCACTTCTTCCTAGGTTACGCGACAGCCCCAACCGCATTTTGAGCGTGCTCGGTGACCGATGGGACTGTCCAATGTTTGCCCGCTGGACGTCCCTGCACATTAAATTCCTTTTTTAATACAGTTGCTCAAAAAGTGGTACTTTTCGTAGCTGCAAATCGTGCGAAAAGTTGGTTATTTCGAACTAGTGCTTTATACTTTTCAAATTTTTTTAATTTTCTGTTGTACTAACACGTCATGTCTCATACATCCAAAAAAAGGTCAATCACTTTCCGACTTTATTTATTACGTCATTGCATTGCAAGTGTATATCTTATAATTATGCTTAAAATATTTAAATTGCATACTGGATCAATCAAAGGGTTACCTATTAAATTATATACAAAAGCGGTTTTAATAATTTGTCTGAGTGACTATTATTTAATGAGCAAATGAGTATTATGCGTGCCTAAAAAAATTAAAAAGAAAGTATTGTCACAGATTAGAAAATACAGTATTAAGCGTGACCCACGCGCTGCTTTATAAATTCATAATAATTATGAATAATCGCTATTTTTATGTATAAAATAATATATTTATTTACAATTATATGAAATGTAAAGAACTAAAAACAGATTCACGATTTTTATTGTTTCGAATCAATTAAATTATATCATATCTCTTCTGAAATATTAAAACTACTTCTTTTGATTTGGCTGAATGATGACAGCCGACGCCATCTTAAAAAAAAATATTACAATTAAAAGTAAAACTTTCATTTTCATTCAGTATTGTTTTAATTATATGTAAATGACACGTAAGATTTATAAAATAAGAGTTTTTGATAGAAAATGATGGATTCTGATGTTATCAGAATAGATTTAACACCGCCCTATATAGCGAGCCAAGGCAAAAATTGCAAGTAAGAGTATTTTACCCGCAAAATCGAAAGAGAAATTACATTGCCGTCTATGAACATTTTATTGGCTGGAAACGAGAAAAAGAGAATTATTAACAACTTGAATAAAACTTTAAACTTACCAGCAAAGGCCTTAAATGCGACCCTTCACAATTACTCTAAAAATTGTAGGTATTACTCTTAATTTTTATCAGACAGAAATAAATATAATTGCCCCTTTCAATTACTGTTTTAAATTTGTATTATTGCAATTTTTCGCAAATGTATTAAAAAACGTTGTTTGGTACACGTGTGGAAGTGTCATTTTAACTCGTCCAGAGTCTTGACCCTCGCCTTGCGGCTCAGGCCAAGACTCCTTGGGACTCGTTCAAAATGACATACTTTCCACACTTGTATCAAAAACTACTATTTTAAATTATACTACTAAAATAGAATAAGTATCATTGTTACATATATTTTTTATGGGTCTATGACCCGAAATAAAAGTTTCTATTCTATTCTATTCTTCAAACCCTCGTATCTCCTACTGAGATTTGTAGTAGATATTTGTTACTTGAGTTTTGGTTGTCAACAGACGATTTGTGCACCGCCAAATCAGACTATAGTTAAATAGTTTTATATTGAGACGGGTCATTATTTCTCAACAGTACGATGCAGGATTTGTTTTGGCGCGCGGCGCCGGCGTTACAGCGCCACCTGTTGGTCATAAAACATTAGTCCACTCATCACGCCGAGACGGATGGACTCGTTTTAATCATTGGTACAGAACTGGACATCCATAGATTATAGGATGCACGCACAAAGTTTGGGGGATTTTTTATTTGTAAATAATGGCAATAATCTGTAATCTGTGCTAGCTGTAAGGCAGCGCTGATTTGGTCCATTATATCGTCGAATAAATTGGTAACTAAAATATATCCCTTAGCGTTCTAAAAACGATAGAAAATATTGCATAGCAAACGTGCTTCTTTGCTTTAATGTTTTCACACCGCATTGAATAGTCAGTAACATTAAAAAATATCGTCACACATCTTTTTCATACATTTTCAGAACTTTTACCATAACTGACGTACCGAAGGTATTGTTCACCCGGTAGTGACAGCATATGTTGTTTCAATGTCTGCCAAATTATTAGACGATATTAGGATATTGCATTCAACCCAATATCTGAAGTGAATAAATAATTACCACTTACGTCTTGAATTTTAATATACCTTGGACGTAAGTATAATGAATACTTTTATTCACTTCGTGCATAACATAATAAAATAGGCAAAGGTCAGACATAAGAATTTCGTAATAGGTTTACCTTATGGCACATATTATTGGAATCTGAAGAGTTTTCGCACTGCTATCGATCCCAACCTATTTATGGCATATAAATGACACTTTCTTTCAACGTTGGATTATTTTTCTATTCACGTAATTATACTAACCTTTGCCTATGACATTCAGTTTCTATAAAACATTTGTTTACAATTAGGTATAATATTTTCACAAATAGTAACATGTAAAGACTTCAACGACAAAACGAAGGAACAGACATCGGAAATCGGTGCCCCACACACCACCTTATTTGCCGCAATACAATTTCATACTAACTGCTATCAGCTTGGCGCCTGGGAGACAGTTTTCCGTTGAAAAGCTGATTGAATAGTCAACATATTTTATAGAAACTGAATATCGTATTTTTGTTGAAGAACTGACTAAATGACACTTGCACGAAAAACAATAATGAAGTTTCAACATTTTTAATATTCTTGATTTCTCATACAATGAATCGTGCCTCATGGCACGTCCATTAAATTTCAACATATAAAACCATATTGCACCGTATCCAGATTGGAACTAACCCATGACTTTTAGCCTATACGGCCTGAAGAGGGCTATTCTTCCAAATAAGTAAGTCTAAAATCATCTAAATCGTGTGGTACCAAATGTACAGAAACGACGAAATTGACAATCTCAAAGAATAGCCCTCCGCAGACGCCACCTTAGGTACATAAAATGTACGTAAATTACCAACTTTTAGAAAAAACTACGATGAACTTTCAAGAAAAGAACCTTACTTTATCATCAGATTAGGCTTCTCTACGATTTATGTTGTGCTTTTTTCCTTTATCACAATTATGATACAATAACTATTTATACAATTACCTGTTATACAGTACGAGTCACTATTGCGGTGAAATTAAACTTTAGACCACATCAACAATATTATCTGTGAATATATAAACGTAACTATATGTAAAATTTAAACAACACATTAAGCATTTGGTTCTTTGATTCTTTAGAGTTCGAATTAAAAGCAAGCTATACTTAAAATCTGTACACGTTATATCCCAAATCTTGTGAAAGATTTGGAATGATAAAACTATGCCTACGTGACGTAAAATAGTATAAAGTAAACTCGTGTAACATATTCAAGTTACACCCCACCAAAAACGACACAACATAACAAAAATACAGACACTGAAATTGTCATCATTTGCAGAGACGGAAGTATACTTGAGGAGCGTTTGCAGCCGAGACAATACATCTAGAACCCTTGCCGCCACACGAAAATTACCTTCACTATGTTTCATGAAATTTCAAGAACCAGTGAAGATTTCCTTAGGATTTTTTCGGGTTGTCGTAACGTTTCTACATTTACTGACCCACTTATACTTGTTCCACCCAGTATCAAAAATACACATTTTCTGTTGACGAATTGGGCTCGGTCGAGATGGACTCTATTCGAGATTCACTAAAATTTACGATGTCATAAGACTCATAAGAGTGTCATGTTATAGTGCGTCATCTTGGCGAGTACGCTTCACAAGTATGTCGCCGTCTTCCCCTCATTTTACTGAACCATTCCGCATTGAACTCACCCATAATGTACGCAATCAAAATTCAAATCGTGGAATGGAATGGAAGCCGCTGTTTGAACTTTCTATTTCGTTTGGAACTCATAACTTGCTGACTAGAATCTTAAAAAGTAATAAAATGAGCATTTTCACAAAACGAAAAATAAGTGTCTACTTGAACGTCAGTGCATTCGCAATATTCATAAAAATTTAAACTTTAAAATTAATTTGTACTTTCCGTGTCAAGTACCTACACCGATCAATATACAATACATATAAACTGAAAAGAAAATAATATTGCGAGTACATTGGGTTGCAAATGTTACAATAAACATTTAAAACTTAATACCTACACAAAGTTTAACTTCGGATGGTCTACTGATGCGAATTCGGCTTACAACAGGTATTCTCTCGAGTATTTATACCCATCACAAACATACAATTTACATGGCAAATTTAACAGAGATGGCTGTAAATGTCAACTGATAACTCCACTGTAATCCTAAGTTTAATCTAAGTGTTCCGACGTATCCCCGTCAGAGAATTGTATTCAGAAAATTGTAACGTTGGGAATATTATACAATAGTTGCAGTGCGCCTTTTTTGAACGCGGCAAAACTGCAGCTATTCAAACATATGAAGTACCGGAGCCAATAAAATGTCGAATAAACATGGAATGAGACGGCAAAGTCGAATAGCATCTGGCGAATGGCCAGTTAAAGTTTAGTTACAAAGTTCTATCATTAACGTGCTTACTAAAATTGACCTCCACACCGAAACGAATCTCGCAACCACACATAAGTACATAGATATGTTTTGCGACAAAAAGCTTATTAAAAATTTCAATAACAACTCTAAAATTACAACGAATGCCACCGGCCGCAGACAACGGAACGGGACCAAGGAAAATGGGAGATTGAATCCCTTGTAGTCATCGCTTCAATCTTACTGAATAAGAGAGTAAGAGATTAGTAGAGGAAGATTCAAACTCCATTTTCGAAACCCAGTTTGGACTTTCACACCAATGTAAGTAGTTTTTGTAATATATGTTTAGCATAGCAACAGTCAAAATGCTTTCCTCGGATGAATACGACACCGCTTGTGTCTTGTACCCAAGATATTTTCAAGGGAATTACAATTTCAATGTCAAAATAAGGATCTTTATGGTCCAAACCACTTACGCAGTTCAAAATTTGCGAGTCTTGAAATTATATTTACACGTTTGGTTGTTGTTATGCCTACTCTTTAAATGAACAATGATAACTAGATAAAGATTCAAGTTAACCTAGATAAGACGGTTTCTAAACGGCAGCTAGGACGAACCCCGTCATGACAAGCGGATACCGTAGGTAACACATTAAGACAAATTAAACATATTTAAAAACAAGAACACAACCACTTTTCATTATGGCACACAGTACCAAGAACAATATTTACAGAAAGCGGTTAAGTGTTTAAATTTGAACACAATTCGATGGCGATAAAGCGTGATCAGAGCGTCGAAGCTATCAGTTGTCGAAACAGTGGTAAATTGTCATGACAAAGTTTTCCTGGATTCCAAAGCCGATGGAATATATTTATTATGTATTGGGGCACACGTAGCCATGCTGTTGATGCTGTACAACATATGTGGTGCAGAACGATGATCAAATATAATACAAACGTGATGCGTCGCGTAAACGTTTAAATGCTTAGATCCGCGTCTCGCTAGTTCCGAATAGATCAGTCAACGCTTGAGCAATCGTTGAATGATAATTATCAAGATCAAAAGAGATTTAAGTTTCTTATTAAAAATTATAGCAGTCGAATTTTAACTATTCTTGGCCATTTGCTGTTATACTAGCATGCAACATTAGCGATTTAAATGCAATTTTAATAAAGTGAACACTTTCAAATTTACTTATACGGAGACAACCGAAGCGGCCTTTATACAAACGAAAATATCTCCATTAAATCCGAATCAAATTCCCTAATGATATTCGAGTAAACATTCACAATACCTATTTAAAAAATAATTACTCCACGCTGTACAAGAATCGTCGATAATCGATCCTTAATAAAAAAATCTATAGCCTACGTTACACCTAACCCCTCGATAAGAAACTTGAGTAAAACATTTAAAAACAACAGACACGCACTCGCTCGGCAGCCCGGAATGTGCCTCCTTCCGCGTCACTAAACACCGACTACGTTCACTAGCTCAGACTTGAAACGGGAGAAATTGTCATGAAGTTTAGGGAGTCTCTGTGTGTCCCCACTACAAGCGGTCGAGCAGCTCGTGCTTAGGGAGTCTCTGGGTGCGTCCCCACTACAAGCGGTCGAGCAGCTCGTGCTTAGGGAGTCTCTGGGTGCGTCCCCACTACAAGCGGTCGAGCAGCTCGTGCTTAGGGAGTCTGGGTGTGTCCCCACTACAAGCGGTCGAGCAGCTCGTGCTCGACGGCGGAGTCGGGCAGCAGCGAGCCGGGCTGGTCGAGCAGCGTGAGGTCGTCCAGGTCCAGCCCCGCGCGCAGCTGCGCCTCCTCGCCGCCGAAGATCCCCGGGTCCAGCTCGCCCGAGTAGTCTGGAAACGAATACTCTGCACATTACGTAATTATGCTAATTGGAAACAAATTGAAAAAAAAAAAAAAAAAAAAAAAAAAAAAAAAAAAAAAAAAAAAAATGGAAACCGGTTTTACCCCGATTTTTACTTAAATTAATGAATATGAGGTGGCAAGACAGCTGCGGTGGGAGCGGTGTTTTTGAAAGGATTATGTTATAACCGACCATAACGGACTGGAGGTCCATCAACTATACTCGTACTTTATATTCTCTGTTAAAAATTCCAAACCAATTTATTTTTTATGTTCGATATACGACGCGTTTGGCTCAGTTTGCGAGCACCTGCCCACTGAGCGGCGGTCCCGGGTTCGAATCCCGGCCAGGGCAAATATTTGTGTGATGAACTCGAATATTTGTGCTTGGGTCATGGTTGTTCCTATGTATTTAAGTATATATTTATCTATATAAATATGTATATCGTCGTCTAGTACCCATAACACAAGCCTTCTTGAGCTTAATTTGGGAACAGATCGATTTGTGTGAGGTTGTCTGATATTTATTTATATACAGCGGTCGAGGTATGTACCAAATTAGCAATCGCTGTTAACCGCCTCTATGATAAATCCAATCAAAATCATTTATTTTCAGGCAACGGTGGCCCTACTGTTATTTGCGTGTTAGTTTAACGGTGTTTAAATAATAATAATAAATAAATAAATAATATATCCTATAATAATCAAGATCTGCATTTAAACGAAACTGTTGATAAAAAATATCTGTCGTCATCAGTGCCAGTGCACATATATATAATAATAATAATAATAAATATCGGACAACCTTACACAAATCGATCTAAGGTCCCAAATTAAGCTCAAGAAGGCCTGTGTTATGGGTACTAGACGACGATATACGTACTTATATAGATAGAAAGAAAGAAAGAAAGAAAGAAATCATTTATTGTTCAATTGTGCATATACAAAGGCTGTTAATTAAAAATATGGGAGTGTCACAATCAACCGTTTAACGGCAAGGGTCTGACACGCTTTGATAGATAAAGATAGCCTTATTGCGATTCCTAAAAGAAGAAATAGAAAAGAGTGCCATGTTTTGTCTTTATCAGCGACCGAGCATTTTTTCATGGTCGGGTTATTGGCACACTTCAAATTCGAAGCAAAACAATCAGATAGTATCAAAAGCGGTATAGAAATAGAAGATTTTGTGTATGAAATAATTATTATTACCAGATAATTGACATATTAACGGATGTGGAGTGTTTGTGTGTAGCCTCAAAAATGGTGGGGTGTTCAGAGTTTGGTTGGAGAAGCAACAGTTAACGAAAATAAGCGGATTTTACATTTCATGCGTAAGTACACGTTTTTTGTGTTTTGATCACCTAGTTCTTTCTCAAATCTCACAAGAATCAAGTAACAATGTTAAATCATTAGTTATATCATGAAAAGACTTGATAAAATTAGAAAAATCTGTAAATTATTTTCAAAATAACTCGGAGCAGTTTGACATGTAAATATTGCAAATCGGTCAAATTGCGTAGCATAAATCTACGATAGAAGCCAGCTAACATAGACGTCTAAATAAATCAGTCGGTTTATAATCCAATTTGGGGATGCCTAGATATAAAATAAAAATTACCCCCATATTTGGGGAATCTATAGCAAATTGATATTTTCAGTTCTCCGATTCCGACAGAGAAAGAACCGTGTAAAACATGAATAGCAAGGCCTGAGAAAAATTAGATTTTTGCAACTATGGTGATATCCTATCTACTTATGTCGTTTACAATTTTACTATTTAATTTTGCTTTGTTACAGAATGTCCCAATAAGGCGGTGCGTCCATGAACGTGGACTGTCACGATGGATTAAAAGTATCCTGAGTAGAATAGAAGAAAAAGAAGAAAGAAGAAGTTTCACCCTATTTTTTTGTACCGGCCAGATAAATTCTACAGTATTCAAGAGCAAATCAAAATTTTTGTTTAGAAACAGTGTTGAAAATACATATTAATTAAAGTTTAAACTAATTTCATTATTTTTATTATTAGAGAACCCAAGTATGTTATTTTTATTTAATTATACGGACTAGTTTTGAAAATGCTAAAGATAAAGGTGAAAGCAGCGTCGTCTAAGACTCAAATCAATCAGCACTCAAATGACGACACCTTGTGGAAAATTGTCAGTCTTAGCCTATAAAAGAACAGCGCTTCAATTTTCACACTAAATCCGCCTTAGTAATAGTCCGACTGTATGATTTACTGCGCTGTGACCAGCTTACCTTTCGCCTATGGTCTTTTAAAATGAGGAACAAATAGATTTTAATCGTCAATTGGAATATTTTCAAAAATATAAAAAAGGGAATACATAGGTAATTTTTTTATCCTTTATTTGATGTTATTGGAAAATTAGTAAAAAATTAAATGCTGTGAATTCGAGTACTTGGAAGGTTTCTCTCTAACCACTTTTTATGAGTTTTTTTTTTGCGACCATGGCAACCCCACATTTTGACGTCATTATATGTCTTTCTCTTACGCCTGGTCGCTCTGTGGCAAATCTATAACTACTATACTATATCTATGTTTAACGGTATACAATAATATGTCAGCGACAGTGATTTTAAAGTCTACAATTTAATTACTTTAAATTTCGAGAAAACAAATAATCCTATATCTTACAATAATATAAATATAAATAAGTCCAATTATCACAAAAATCCATATACCTATTATTAATAAAATTATCTATATAAATTATTAATTCAATTAAATGTCCCTTACAATTTCTGCCATTTTAATAAAATAATCATTAATTGAATAAAAACATTCCTCAAGTAGCAATTTTTTTTAATTTTGAGAAGAATATTCTATTTGGAAGTTCTGTCCATGAAATAGGGATCGCATTATATATTTTTATTGCCATATGGTAACAATTCTTTTTATTTAATTGTAGGCGGCTTTTAGGAACAATCAAGGATTTGTGTGTGACTTTTCGTTTTCCCTTGTTGCATTTCATGTTAAAGAGTTCCAAATTATTTCTTACAAATTTACAAATTTCAAGAATATATAGACTAGGAACAGTCAGGATCCCAAATTAAAAAAAAAAATGGTTTACAAGTATCAGACTGTTTTATCCCGCTTAAAGCTCTGATGCACTTTTTCTGCGCTATGAAGATTCTTTGTATGTCTGTGGCATTACCCCATAATACCATTCCGTAGCGCAATGCAGAACAGACATAACTATGATATACTAGCAGAGCAGTGCTTTCAGAAGTTATAGATCTTAGTTTCTTTAGAGCGTATACAGATTTATTTATTTTTGCGGAAACTAAGTCAACTTGCTTTTTCCAATTGAGGTGTTCGTCAATAACAATACCTAAAAAGTTTGTGTGTGATACCTGTCCTATTTGGTCCAAGCCCGTGTTCACCTCTAATTTACTTTTTATTTTATTATTACGGGTTACAAATCGAATAAGTTTAGTTTTTGAAGCATTCATATATAAACCGTTATTTTCCAACCAATTTGATATCTGTGTCAATGTATTATGAATGTTTTCCTTTAACTCCATATCGTTTTTTCCTCTTATGACAGTTGTGTCATCGGCAAACAGAAGACAACGATGGGTAATACTGTTAGGAAGATCGTTGATATATAGCAAGAATAAGAGAGGTCCCAGAATACTGCCCTGGGGTACCCCACGGGGATTTGCTCGCGGAGTAGAGTCAACGTTTGAAGTGGTGTTTTTTATCGTACACGTATGGGTTATTCGCGTTATTTGCCTTCGGTCTGCTAAATAACTCTCTAACCACATGTATGCCGGCCCTCGGATACCATATTTTTCTAGCTTTTTTAAGAGGACCAGGTGATTAACAAAATCGAATGCTTTGCTTAAATCCAGGAATAGTCCTACCGCCATATCATTATCCTCCAACACATCAGTTATACTCCGAACCAAGTCAAAACCGGCATGTGTAGTTGACTTCCCTCTACGAAAACCATTCTGCTCAGGACACAGGATGCTATTTTTATTTAGAAAAGATAAAATTCGCGAGTACATTATCCTTTCAAACACTTTTGAAATGACGGGCAGAAGTGCGATCGGTCTATAATTTCCTGTGTCCATTCTATTCCCTTTCTTAAATAACGGCTTAATAATAGAGAATTTTAAGGCCTCTGGGAAATGGCCTTGCTCCAATGACAAATTTACCACGTGAGCTAGAGGCAAAGCTATGTTCTTAGCAACTGCCTTAAGTATTTTTACATTCAATTCATCAAAACCTGTGGCGTTAGTGTTCCGCAGGGACTTTATTATTTTGTCAATTTCATAGGGGTCCGTGGGTTCTAGAAAAATGGTTTTATCCTGACCAACGGTACAGGTATCAGAACTACACCTATTTTGGGTAATATTAATGAAACAATCATTGAAGGCATTGGCAATTTCCCGAGGTTCCGTTAATAGTATATTATTTAGTTCAATAGCACAAATTTCCGCCGATTTTTTGTTTTGCCCAGTGTTTGTTTTTATTATTTCCCAAGTAGCTTTCCCTTTATTGTCGGCTTTTTGCAAAATGTTCTTATAATGATTTTTTTTTGCGGTATTAAAACAATTTCTTAAGTGCCTGGAGTATTTTTTAAACTGTGTCTTGTATTCAGATCTTTTTATATTTTTTATATTTTTATAATACCGCAGCCGTAACGAGCATTTAGTTTTGCAACTTTTCCGCAGGCCTTTTGTAACCCAGGGTATTCTTTTTTTGTTCTTCGACTTACGAATTTTAATTACCGGAAAACATAACTTAAAAAATAGTGTAATTGTATCATGAAATACTTTAAAAGCATCTTCAGCAACTGTTATTGCCATTACATCGCTAAAAGTTAAGCATGCTATGTAATTTTGAAATTTGCTTATATTGTCTTCACAAAAGTCTCTTTTGTAAAAAACTACGGAATCTCTTTTTTGTGACGGAGAATTTAAATGAAAAGAAATAGTTTGAGCAGTGTCGTGGTCTGATAGACCTAGTTTATGGGTTTTCCCAGTGGCTTCCTTGAAATTGCTCAAAATATTATCGATACACGTTTTTTGGCGTGTGGGCTGAGAAATATGGAATTTGAATAAATAATTGGAAAGCAATTCAGTGAGACGTGACTTCTCCTTAGATTTACTTAAAAAATCTATATTAAAGTCTCCTGCTATCACTATCTTGCCGCTGTAACGACTTAAGGTTGTAAATAGCTTGTCAAGTAGTTGGAAAAACATCTGAATATCTGAATCGGGAGTTCGATATAAACATACTATTATGGTTTTCAACTTGCTTATTTTGATACCACATATTTCAAATACATTTTCTTTTACCAGCGGTTTTATCGAAATTAATTCTTCGAAATCTAAACTATCCTCGACCAATATACAGGTACCTCCTCTCTTATAATCTCTGGAATAAGAGGAAGCTAGTTTAAAATTTTGTATTGACAGTAGCTTTTCATCACCTTCTTTAATAAATGTTTCACTTAAACAGATTACGTCGACGTTAGTATTATTTTTCTCGAGTTCTGTAATTGCGACTTCTAGCTCCTCAGTTTTATTTAACACACCCGCTATATTTTGGTGAAAAATCACAAATGGCCTTTCTTCCTTATGGACGAAAAAACAGCGGACTATCTTTTTTTTTAGGGAAGTAGTCCGTTATTTTTTTTTTTTTTCTTAATTGCCTGTTGACCAATGTCAACTGGGTCGTTGGTTACAGTTGCCTTATGAGAATGACCTATATTTTTCTTAAAATAGAACGGAATAGTTCCTCTGGGTGGAGGATCAAATGATGGTATGCTACACTTTGTATCAGTAGATTTAAATTTCAGAAACTGAGATGAGTACCGTAAATAATCGATAGCTGAATTAATCTTATAACACGTTTCGTTTATGTATGCAACCTTTGATTTATAATAAGTCTGTGTTTCGATTATTTCACAGTTTGGAAAATTTTTAATAATCAACCTTAGATTAGTATTTAACAATTTCTCGTTAAGATGTGGATTGTACATGATCGGCAGAACATAAACGTTTTTAATATGGGACAACTTAAATAAGGCAATACTTAAATTAACATTGAATTTAGCTGGGTTCGAATCGTGGCTTCCTATACACAACACTACTATGTCCTCTTTCGAAGCCGACTCTTTTATTTTATCGCAGTAGGACAAAATACTATCTGACTTTGCATTGGAACAAATAAGTGCACTGGGTATATATTCGTCGTTCCATTTTCCTTGTCTAGAGTTGAATATAGAAGTTGCGAGTCCGGTTACTTGTTCGTCGCCAATTATATATATGTAGCGATTGCAGCGTTTATTTTGCGGATCAGCCTCATTTGTGTTTTTTTGAGTATTTGGGCACAGGCTGTCCCGTTGAGGGGCGCTTCTCACATTTGAGTATTCAATCGAGTTAGCATGACCCGACTCCGGCGTTTGAGAAACACTTCGTTTAGTTTCAAACCGCTCCAGCAATGGCTTACTGGTGATAAGACTGCGTTTCTTCTTTTTGCGACGATGGCTACTTAGTGGAGTAGACATATTAATAGGTATGCTGCTGTTGGTGATGTCCTCTATACCAATTTTTTTTAACAATTTTAGTTTATTCTCACACAAGGATAATTGATTTTTTAACTCTTTTATTTCTTCGCTTAGTTTTTCTATTTCCGCATTAGCTATGATTAATTCCGACTGCAGCATGTTAATTTTCTCCTCCATTTCAGCCTTTTGCGGGTAGTCATCGAAAGTGTCGGGTAGACTTAATAAAGTTTTTGTCGACAGTTCAGAGTCACTGTCATTCGACGCACTAGATAATGAGTGACTCTGCCTCACTGGATTTTGACGTTTCCGATCGGACACAAATCGGCGACTGTTTTCCATATTATTATATTCTTAAGAAAAAAATCACTTGTTTTGGAACGTACCTTGTCCAAAAATATCTTTCTTTAAAAAGAGAATCACCCTTTTGGAACGCACCCTCGCAACGCAATCGCGTTTGTTGCTGACAGCTTCGAAAAAACGCCCACGGCGTTTGTTTGTGTGCGCGACAAGTGCTGTCCTGATTGGCGGATCACAAACAAAGACGGACAAAACAAGTTTAAATTTTTAGCTGTCTGGTGCGCAGCGTAAAAGATTTTCGATTGTCACTCACGGTTCTGCTGGTTTACTCGCGTGTCACAAACACTGTATATGATAAATATATACTTAAATACATTGAACAACCATGACTCAAGTACAAATATTCGAGTTCATCACACAAATATTTGCCCCAGCCGGGATTCGAACCCGGGACCGCCGGCTCAGTAGGCAGGTGTCTACAAACCGAGCCAAACGCGTCGTCAAAATGCCCAACTAATGGCGCTTCAGAACTCCTTCTACTCTAGGTTGACTTTGCGAAGATGACACGTGACACCCTTTAAGAAAACCCGACCGATCAAATCGGAGGAGTCGGTCGGGCCGATGTCATCGGCCTCGTGGCTCACCTGTGAGTATGATGTCGGGTATGCTGGGCGGCGTGGCGGGCGCGGGCGAGGCGAGCGGCGCGAGCGCGAAGCCGCCGCCGCCCGGCACCGGGTCGCGCGCGTTGTGCCGCGACTGGCTCGACGTGCCCGACCCGTTCGCGCCGCAGTTGCCCGGCGACTGAAAATACATATCCTATGTTAACTCCAATAAAGGCAGATTTAGACGAAGACAATTTTGAGACGCCTAAATGACGGCGCCAGTGATTACCGCACAGCACACCTCCGACCGTTTAGACAATGACTATGTTCAGCCGCCTAAATCTCGCCGCCAGTCGTGTTTACACAGTGTTTTTTTTCAGTACCAGTTATTAGTGGCAGCGAGAGACGCGGAGGGGGGGTCACTGGCGCCAAAAAATAGGCCCGTGTTCTATTCCGCGCAAAATAACCATATTTAGCGCATCTAATCACTTAGATATCGGACCAGCCGCCTCATCTCATTTGCTGGCTGCCACACGGCGTCAACCAAACGTAAGCACGTAAGGCCATGTTCAGATGACAAGCGCTCAACGTGCGTTTTCATAACGCGCGTTTACAACTAAAGTCGCCGTCAATAGAACTTGCTAACTATGTAAACAAACCGCCATATTGAAATTGTCTCTGAATGAGGAATTCACTAGTGATGGGCAAGACTCTTACTTACTCCTTTACTTATGTCAAACTATATCGAATAATAAAATACCGAAATCAAAATCAAAATAAAATTGATGTATACTTTCCTCCTAATAGCTGTCAATGTAAAATTATCAAATTAAAGCCGTCACTGTTTTATTTTTTTATTAAAATGTAGGGTGACTTTTATTCCTTAAAACAGTCCAAAACGACCATATTAAATGTTCCGAAGCTTAAATAATATTAAAAAAACGGTGCGAAAGAATGGAAAAAGTTTATGAGAATAAGGGAATTAAAACAATTAATATTAATTGTTTACGTACTTATTGAAATTAAACTGTCAAATTACCGCGTAGTGTATACACCGCATTGGCCGTTACAGAGAGTGAGTTGGATAGTGTGTACTGGCTTTAATATATCGCCAATTTTGGTCACAACACTACCCACCATAGCCAATTGTAGAATTTAAAAGAAACAAAAACGTCATTCCATCAGGTCCTAATAACCTAACTTATAAAACCATTTTAAACTTATAATGAAATATCCAAGATACAGTTATATATTTTAAGGTTTTGTATTTTACGGCAACGACCGTTTCAATAGTGTATGGTTTCAATGATTTTTGATGAGGTGGTGTAAAAATTCAAGGAGAAACAGTGAAAAAACAAAGTTACGTCCTTTGTTTACATAGTTAGCAAGTTCTATTGACGGCGACTTTACATACATTTTGTTCTGGCCGTACACATGCCAACGCGCTTTTTTGTATGAAGTTGTAAACGCGCGCTAGCCAAACGCGCGTTGAGCGCTTGTCATCTGAACATGGCCTAACGTCACCGGATCAGCACCGCTGACATGACCGCACATCTAACCGCCAAGAAGTGCGACTTGCGACGAAATATCAACTTTTTGCTATTGTTTTTAAAAGCGCGGGAACCACGCTCAGTTCCCCCCTCCGATGGCTACAAACGTTTTGTCCACTTCACGTAAGCGCGGTGACGGCATGTTGTCCACGCTCCGTTAGCCAGTGTCGTAGCGAGCTGAGTTTTACATTTTATACAAAAAATACTGAACGAGTCTAGTTATATTGCGAAATAGGGAAGAAATACAAACCGTATGCTAAATATCTTGCTTCAATCCGGAAAAGGCATGGAAGGCATTATAATCACACCAAAACCCTCTCTAGTATTTATGAAATTTTAATCCAAGTGAATTTACAATAATTTTTTACAGTTTAGTGATGCGGGACTTTATGCAAATCTATATTTTTTTATTTCATATCATTGCATATGTTTGAGAAAAGCACTACATGCCTTAGCCGTGAAAAGGGCTTGCCGGCTTGGTATCACGATCCGGCCTCCCTACGGTCGGCCGTCTATACCTACTCAGCCGGCAAGCCCTTATTTCCCGGCGTCTGCAGTAATGTACTAATAAATTGTGATTACCTGGGGGTACGTGTGTTGTGAATTCGTTGTCTGCGGTGAACTGTGGTTGATGTACGTCGTGTTGTAACTCGACACCGGCGAATCCAGCTACCGAACAAAATCAACACATTAACAAACTCCACAGGGCAACACAAGTGGAACAAGCGAGAAATAAAAATACGATAAATGCAGCAAACCTGAAAAAATAAATGACATGACGGAACCACTATCTACCATGACAGGATATATTTAAAACGAAGTTATAAGCTAAAGATTGGAAAACATAAGTTGTCATCTGGTATTTGGAACCTTAATAAAACACGAAATACAACCTAGTCCCAGATTAAGGAACTAAATCCAAAAACTGTATAATAAAATATATATATATGAGAAGTTTTTAAAAGACAACATATATTTCAATCTATTATACAAAATACGCGAAACTACAAGATTAGGATATTTGACACAGAGTGTCCTTGTGCGAAATAATCCACATAACTATTAATATCCAAAATAAAAGTCACATAAACTGAATCGTAAGCGTTCATATGACCACAACGACGAAAAAGATCCATTTCAAGGGTGCCCGTTTGAGTGCTAAAGTGTAAAAGAACATGCTTGTTTGGAATGTGTTCTAAAAGACTTCCATGCCTCTACTATGACAATTGATATGTTTATATGGATTCTGAGTAACTACTTAAGTATGTAACTAACTTAAATATGTAAACCAATACGTACTAAGTCAAGTGAGACAATATTTCTACCTAGAGAAGAAAGAACCTTTAAACTAAGAGAGGTATACAAATGCAAATAATAAAATTAGACTGCGCAACATGCCGAATGTGAAATGTACGATATTGAGATATTTACTGAAGCTATGTAAGTGTTGCAGGTTTTAACAATATATCACTATTACCTGCTGAACCGCGTATTATTATTAATAAAGCCTTGTTCAACCACTTGACCACCCAGGTCGCTGACGAAAAACTGTGTCCCAAAAGCCAAGCCGATAGCAGATAGTATGGTATTGTATAGCGGCGAATGACATCGTGGCATCTGGGGCACAACTTTTCATCGACGTGATTTGGCGTCCTTGGCGCTCAAAGGGTTAATGACATGCGCAATACGGCTGGTTCGTCATTAAGAGACAATAGTGATATGTGATTGTTTGTAGTGTATGATCACATCTTGTATAAATGACGGCTTTAAAGCAGTAAGCGTTATATGCAAAATTTAATAGAAATTATAAAGTTAAATTTTGCGTAACAATTGGCTTAGGAGTCCCAATGTACACACTTATTGAGAATCGGCGGGAAAGGCACGCCGTACTCTTCGCAAGATGTAAACAAGAAAAAGACGACACGAATGCCTCATTCGTTCTCGGTAAGAGTGTACACATCCGGGATGTTCAGTGCAACACACTTTGATATATTTTTTTTGTTTTTATTTGATGTAGCACCACATTTATCTTTTATGGACAAATTGCATTATGAATTTGTATTTTGATTCAAATTCATCCATTATAAAGCTTTACAAGTTACTTAGTTTAAGCCTACAGTTACTTCAAGGTGTGAGTCATAAGATATTATTACTGTTGTCACAACTACAGAGATAACTTATGTAACTTCAGAATTATTGAGTTATTGGCGGAGTTATTATCGATGTTATTAATAGATTTAGCCCATTCATAAATATGTACCGTTTAACTACGTTAGTTACTTTCCATGAGGTATCAAAACGGTGGCTAATGGGAATTTAGGGCACATTTAAGGGAAATTTTATTCAGCTCTTATCAAATATGTGGTCGGATATACCTATCTCTTAGGTCTTTCCAGCTACCAAAGGCGGTGCTTCGGACATTGAATACGACAAAAACGGCTTGACCACTATTTCGCGTGACCATAGGTGAGAGTTCAGTGTCTCGTTCACTCCTATGGTCGCTCTCCGGTCAGCTGGTCTAACTAAGTCCTGCCCAAGCCGTAATAATCTATAGACTGAAACGTATAATTATAAAGAACATAATAAGTCATTAGTTTTAAGTGTTCCGAAATGTAGACTAATAATAACGGGTCTATCGCATTTTTTTTCTTATTTACCTTCATAATATTACGTTTCGGCGGGGTTGCACGCGCCGTGGTCTCAGATGTTAAATATTTGTACAACCCGCGAGAGTATAAAGTGTCATAGAACAATGAAATCGTCTCCGAGTTGTGACATCAGCTGTTGTGTTAGTGTGTGTGTGGGGTGTGGGGTGTGGGGTGGGGGTGAGTCGTACATTTTCCGCGACCTGGACGTGTGCCGTCCAGCCTGACTCCACCAAACTCTGCACCAGCTGCGCCCAGTCCTTGGCCAACATCCACCAACGTTATACTCAGGAATACTCACTAAATCGAACTCGCAAGCTGTCAATCATTTCGAAGTTTTGGAAAAGTTGGTTATTCGTTACGTCACTAAGGGTCTTTCAAACTGTCTATATCCGATTATCAAATTTTGACTAGAGCAAGCATTTGTGTAATGAGAATATTTGTTGATGGGTATCTTCGAATTTATGTGAAACATAGTCTAACCTTTTCGGAAAACTGCGTTATTAATTACGCCACTAAAGGCGGGTTGTTTTAAACCATCTGTAATCGTGTATCGAATGCCGTGAGATGAGCACATAAATGCTTGTATTAAAAGTTGCCCGAAACTTCGACCGTGTACTTTTTCTTAACCGTAGTCGGGTAAATAGTAATCTATAACCATCTAAGATGTCAAGCTATCTCTGTATCAAAATTGGTTAAAATTCGTCCAGCTGTTTCGGCGAGATGAGCGGACAAATAATTTATTACCAGGAGATGACGTTGTACGGCTACGCTGTTAAGACTTTTCCTAAAATAATGACCCCGCTCCACGATAAATGAATTTTCAATACAATTTTATAGATAAGATTGTCTCCAAAGATTTATTTATTCCGATAACAATCTGATAAGGTCAATCACTTCAACACTGTTTACCAATTAGCACATTAATCAACTTCATTCAACATCCTAGTAGACCGGCGGGGCTGCTAACCGTTAGTCTCGGATCGGTAGCCTAATATGGTTGAAAAAGCAATAATACAGTCACAAACAACGAATTCCATAAATTTTACAAATCGACCGAATCGGCGTCTATGTCTTGTTGGATGATGACATCCTATTTTTCTGTGCGATGACAAATGTCTGATCAAAAGTTAATCAATTGTAATAAAAAGTTAACCCTCTTTAATTTAAAAAGTCGATGTTGTTGACAGATTGCGAGTTAATTTTTCATTTGCTTTAACGATACTAAAAATACGTTTTACGATTAATATAGGCATTGAACACCCACCATTTCCAATTATAAGCGTAATATAAACATTATTGCCTCTACATTGTGCCTCTCATGATGGTAGTGCTAGGTTCTCAAATAGTGCATTTGGTCTCAGTGATTCTTCGTAAAATGGTGAGTGGGACTAATTGTCAGGTATTTAAACTGAATTTTGACCTATATTTAAGTTAGGGTTGTCAGGACATTTAGTATTAATGCTATGATTACTTACAACTCCTTGCTATTATTCCGTGGTAGCATAGTGATTTGTAACAGAGAAATATGGGTTATGGCCGGGTTTCTATAAACTAAACGGTAGGTCGCTACACAAGTACATCCCGTTGTAAAATCCCGAAGGATTTTGACAAAGATATATACTTGTTAAGGCTAGATCCGTGGTGGCTTGGTCACGACGTTCGCTACGGGAAAAATGGAGCAGCAAGCGACTAGAAAATAGGTGTCGCGAGTCGTGTCCAAGTCACAAGATGTATAAGAACCCGGCGAAAACATTTGAAAAAGGAACTGGCTGGATAGTTTCGAAAGATAGAAAATGAGCCAAGAATGAATTGATTATTAGTGGTATGATGCGGTTATTGTAGGCTCACCATCGTGATTTGCTCGAACGGCTGTAGTAACGTTTGGTGCAAGCTGTAGTCTGTTTGTGGGGACTCCGCCGGACTGCCTGGACTGTGCACCATCTGAAATTGCACAAACAAGATCAAAACCTGATAGAGACTTAGTGTCAGGAGGGCGTATACATAGCCTTCGCGTTTAAAAAACAAAGAGGAAACAGGACTAAAATTACCGCAAATTTCAAGTATTTTTTCAATGGAATTCAGTATTTATTTCGCAAGAAGGGAGAAGGATCGATCAGCATTGCGGTAAACAATGTTTTGAATCTGGTCAATGACAAATCCTTGACTGTTCGCTACTGACGTTTAATAATGCAAATATATGTCGTATGCTCATTATCGCCCTGTGAAAGCTGTTTGTAGCACCACTATCCCTGGGCCGGACCGATACTTGATAAACTATAAATGCAAGTTTCGTTGAAAGCATAACTTACCGTCGGTGAAGGTATATTGATATTCGAAGTGGAGGAATATTGCGAGGGCGGACTACACTGGGCTTGGTAACAACTCGAGGGTATCCAGTTGTGGTCCAATGGCGACATATTCTGGAACCAGGCAGAACGGGGCGCGTTAGCTGTGTGCAAACTTGAGTGAGACAGGGTCAAAAACTATGTGACACTCGAATACAGCCATTGATACAAAGATCAAAGGTAAAAGAAAAATTGAAAATGGTATCTTCCACCAGGTAACCCCCCTTTTAAATTTTTTCTTTAAATTTGATCTTTGTATAATATAAAAAATGTGGTGTGTCCCCACATAAAAAAAATAATGAGATGTTTCATTAATTTACTCAAATTTTGGTTTCGACGGCAACAGAATGAATCAACTGTATCATGCCTGGTTAGCCCTCACTACCAGTGAGTCGGAATACACACCCACTAACGGGAATGTCTCACGGCAAAGGAGTGATTCTAAGATCACTTGTGTACACCATATTAATAAACACATGAATTGAAAATTGCAGTAAACTACTTTCCGGATACAAGAGAAGATTTAAGACGACTTAAATACCCTGCCACGATTTTATTACTACAGATTTTATTTATTTAAACTTTATTGCACAAGAGTCAGTACAAATGGCGAACTTAATGTCGAATGGCAAACAAACCAGATCACTCAGATTAACAAAAAGGGTTAAAAAAACATTACGTTTTACTTCACTGATAGAACGGCGAAGATCATGTAAGGTAAAGTTTCATACATCGATAGTTAATTAGATACCATTCTGTTGCTGTCGAACCGTTAAAATGGAAAAAAATTACAAATTGATTATAATATTTACATTTCCACTTCAGTTTCATTGCAATTTTTAACCAACTTTTAGCGCATGAATAAGACAATTAGTTTTAGTTATTGGTTACAAACCAATCGAATAAACAACAAAAAAAACTAACTAATTTTATTGTCATAATGCTCACATTAACCGGCAAATGTGTCGACATAATTATAAAATGAAAACATTATTTTATTCTTACAATAGTAAATCATCTTACACGCGCGTTAAAAATAGGAGAAAAATCTGGAAAGTGAAGTTAAGCAATTAAGTAAAGTTAGTGATTTCAGCGGATTTCATGTTAACACAGTCACACGGTTTTTGTAAAGCGGTAACATGCAGTTAGAACCAGTGAATTAAAAAGCTATAAGCCGTGTACCCACGGACTAACAAAAACATAGTGACACGAACATGGCATACTGGTAATGTTTGATGTTCGTTAGTGGTACTCACGTGCGAGCAAAGTGTTCGATGGTCATGTTCACCACGTTTATGTTCGTACGAACGTGCACGGATTAAGATAAAACTGAAGCGACCCTCTCGGCAAAATATGTACATAACGGCAGCAGTAATCATAAATAAGGTGATATTTGATACCTAATTTATATATCATAAAGGTCCTTATAATGGATAATTCTAATAACGTTCGTTATATACCTAGTGCGTAAAGATTGTCACTGAGAAGAATCGAAAACTAGGCAAGTCCTGAAGTGTTACAAAGCGTACATTACATACTTAGGGCGGTGAATCCGTGAAGGACCCAAATGGCAGGTGTTTGTGGGCCGTAAATATGCGATCGGAGCTTTACGGATTACCGCCCGTGGTTTGTCTCAAGTTTTACGTCTTGCCTCGGCCAGGAATATTTTCTCCCCGCGTAGCCGTAATCGATTAGTTAATGTCCGTACGTTACATATACTTGGTTATAGATACTTCGGGACTTGTCAGGCTTTTGAGTATTCTCCATGGCAATTTTTATGCACCACATCTGTACCTCTCTGATCTGCCATGGATTATCAGGATTCGGATATTCGGCAGACAAGTTTCATCAACATTCCACGGAAATCAAAGTGGTTCGAACGCTTAATGTCCTAATAATATCTCATGAAATCACGATACGGCCGCTTTCGGGGCAGCTTTTTAATTAAAGTTACATTACGTGTAATTTAAGTGTGTGCGAGTTTTTTGAGATTACGTTGTACTAAAATTAATTTAATCACTGTAATGTCCAATGTTCTGTCAATTATTAACGGCTGATTATGCCAGTCAAACGGTTTACACTCTTCACTGATTTACATCAGCCGTGAATAATTAACAGAATTTGAAGGACACGAGTATTTCATTGATTGGATATAACTTTTTGGTGTAGTATTCTGATGCACTCACTTCCGTTTTAAATACTTATCCCTAAAGTATGTTTCCGGTCGCAAAAATGACTTTCGTATATGACAATTTTCTTATCTTTTAAATAACTCTATCGATATGTCGAATCATAGTGATGAATATACTATGTATTTTGAACCCAATGTTGTTGACAAAAATACGAAATGATACTAGAATACTCAATGCCCCCGCGGCAAGTTGTGTAAATACGTTGGCTCCTCGGTAAATACTGTCACCCCTTTCTAATCAATTTAAGAAAACAGGACGATGCTACAGTATTACCATTTATTAATTTCTACACTTCCTTGTCGGACTATATTAATACATTATTGGCATGGACGGTGAATGATCCATTGTCACAATTTTAAGCTGCAACAAGTCTCCGTAAGCTCTGGTTTCTTAGGTCAATGGTGGCGTCAGCAGCGAGCGGTAGCCATTTTAAGGATGTATTTGGCAATTCTTTGATTTAATTATTTTGATAAAACTAGTAACGTCTGCTAACGTAAAGCAAATGTTTACAATGCGGAAAATTGAAAATTTTGATGGTTCAGGCAGGGTTCAAACCTGCGTCTGCGGCATGGCTTTCCATGCCAACACGGCCGTCCCACCTGTTGGACCACCGAACCTGACGCGAGAGCCATTGAATCTTTCAATCAGTTACTTCTGCATGCCTTAGGGTGGCATCGTAGCGCTATCTACCTCTACCAATGTATTTAGTTATACCATAAATATAAATTATTGTTTCAAGTATGATTTGCGAAAAAATGACTTACTGTTGAGTTTCTTTCGGCTTTCTTCTCAACTGCGGTCTCCTCTTGGGGAATGCCGGTAGATTCACAATCTGACTTGTAAAAGTGCCCTTGTGGCCTACTTACTGAATAAATTATTTAATTTCATTTCATCTACCGTAAAGATTCACATTTTATAATCGGCACCATCGTCTCAAATTATGTTGAGAATCGATAGTAACGATGTGCTACACCCAAATTAATTCTTTTTATTAAAGCAGTAACGTCTGCTAAAGTAAACCATTTTTTCCATTTTTGGCTTCATTGTAAGTCACTGATTTGTTACGTAATTTTTTTTTTCGACACAACAGATTTGCTTGAAATTAATAAAATAGCGTATTGAAATATTATCTCGTTAAAGAAATAACGGACCAAGAATTAAAAGAAGTGTGTATAACTTTTAATATTAGAAAAAAAAAACATATTTAAAAAGGTTAAATCATACCCAAACACGGCAATAACGATTTAAAATAGTAGTGCGGTGATACAAGAATCATTTTAATTAAAGCGTTGTTAGTTTTACAGTTCAAAATGTGCTTTAAAATAAGCATTATTTATAAAACTGTTTCATGCAGTTCCCATTGTAACATTAATTATAAACCAATAAAAGCCTGAGAATTGAGATGTTAAAAACGATGAAAGGATTTGATTTAGTATAAATGTAAATCGGCAGCATGTTATGGCCTGCTTGGTGTTAGATTATGACCATATCCCTGGGTTTACGGTGCACGTATGATTTAACACTAGGCCTACGGGCCAAAACACAATTACAAGATACGACATCGTATCGTGGTACGACGCGACATCGTGCCACTATGCGACGTCGTGAGATTGTATAATTAATTTTAATTTTGCATTTTGTCGCATGAAGATAAAGTTCATTTTGGATTTGTGCATTTCCGTCGTACGACGATGCGATGTCGTGTCTTGTAATTGTGTTTTGGCCCTACGGTAGGCGTCAAATCACTCATGCACCGAAAACCACGGGATATGATTACGACAACAAACAGCATTTTGAAGCACTGAAGCAAAATTTCAAGTTGATGAACTGGAAATACTTTAAAAGGAGGTTAAAAAAGAAAACGAACCTTATTATGATGGAGATAATTATTTGTGTTTGGTACAGATAAGTGATTCTGAAATAAACAAAAAATGGTTTGTGTAGAAGGCAAATAAACACAAACAAAAACAACAAAAAAATGTTAAACGCCTATCGAAAACTAGTGCTTGTTGGAAACAACCAGGTTATATTCCAAAGCCATGTGTTAGGAATTACTTCATTTATTAGTTTAATAATATCTGATTATAATTGGATTTTACGTGAACGTTTCTATTAGCCAACCTAAATATATCGTTAAAGCATTGCTAAAAATCACAGCAAATTATTTTTGGGTACTTCTAAGTAGATATCCGAACGTGACTGGCGATTTACGTCACGCAAAGTAGAAAATTAGCACTTATTTACAAAATGTACACTTGGGCGTATACATGCAAAAGGGAACCAGCTCATATATCAAAACCATCTACATTGAACCCTGTAACTTTTTTTTTATGTCATAGGGGGCAAACGAGCAAACGTATCGCCTGATGGAAACTATGGGCTCGTCCAGAAATCATGTGATTATGTTTGGCTTACTGTTGACCCCCCTTGGTGATATTTGGCGGTATCCCCCTCCCACCCATTCAAAATCACGTGTATTTTTCGGACTTAGTATGAATTAAGTTAGTTAATTAAAAAAAACAGCAATAACTAGTTTTTTTTTTATTGAGTAATTTCGGTATTTGGCTATCCGACTGTGTAAAACTTTCCGCCTCCCCCATCGTGATCATTCGTGATATTTTGCTGACCCCCACTCCACCCCATAAACGATCACATGATTTCTGGACGAGCCCTATAGCATAAAGTACAAACTAAATGTTTACAAATGAAGCGAAAATTGAAAAATTTAATGATTCGGACAGGATTCGAACCTGCGTTTCCAACGGCTTTCCGGGCCAACACTGGCGTCCTCCCAATTGGACCACCGAATCAGATGTCAGAGTCATTGAATTTTTCAACCAGTTGCTTCGACATGCCTTAGGGTGGCATCGTAGCGCCATCTACCGTAAAGATTTAGACTTTATCGTCGGCACCATCGTCTCAAATTTGTTGAGAATCGATAGTAACGATGTGCTACACCCGAATTACTTATTTTTATTAAAGCAGTAACGTCTGCTAACGTAAACTAAATGTTTACAAATGAAGCGAAATTTTTCAATTTTCGCTTCATTTGTAAACATTTAGTTTACGTTAGCAGACGTTACTGCTTTAATAAAAATAAGTAAAGTACAAACGTTTAATGTGGGTTGGTTTCCTTTTGCATAAATACATCCACTTATACTACGTAATCCTTTGGAGATGCCACGTCTTTGCGGGACAGCGGCAGCGGTGTAGGTGCGTGTGTCTCGCTCACTCGTTATGTCGCCGCGCTCGGATCTCTCGCTCAACCGCGTGCCGCTGGTCACGCTAAGTCGTAGCATCTCCGTTATAGGTTGTATGGGCCAAATGTATAAAAGTAAAAAATTTACATTGACTTGGGCAAAATTATCAGATTGTATACTAAGTAACTGTTATCAAAATCGAAATATATTTAAATAGTCTCAGATTTAGATCACATAACTAGTACTTTTATATGATTAACCCTTACGCAAAGTATCACAGGTAAATCATTCGCTTCTTTTCGTCATATAAACAAATTGCGAGAAACGGACTCGTCATCTAAGGCGAGAAGCTGTTGAACGAAATTATTAATCCTTAAATGCATACGGTTTCAAAAATGATACCACATTTTTATTTCAGAAATTACAGAAATAAAAATCAATACCACGTCAATTAGGAATTTGTGACTCAATTTCTCAAAGTCTCAATTGAAAGTGTTATTTCAGTAGTATCGTTTTTGATACTTACACCTAAGGGTTAAGGTCGGGATAAGGGCTTGTGCACACATCACGCGAGGTTCAATAGGGGGGAGCGGGGGGTCACGAAAAAATCACGATATCACGCTGGGGGAGGGAGGGGTAAGGAGACCTCACGTGTATTTTTCTACAGTGAACGAACTAAGAAAAAATCGATATTTTTGGGGGGGTCAAAAAGTAGCCGAAAAAGCCTGACGTGATTTGTGCACAAGCCCTAGGTGCGACAGCGCAGCGAGATAAGCGCACCTACCATATAGAACAATCGAAAAATACTACTAACGCCATCTAACTTTTGCCAACTAACTATAGTTGCGTGGTCCCGATATGGCGTCACTTTTTAATATGATAGGTGCGCTAGCCCCGACGTCGTACTTGTCCCGACTGATCTTATAGTACTACACGTGAAATGTATCCGCTACGAGACGCGAATTTCATTACGTACCGCGCGAGAATCATGTTTCATGTGGAATACGGTATTTCACTATAGTGAAAACAAATTGTATCATTGTAACCACTAAACACACATTCAAAACTACTCGGAACTAAATAAACTACCACTAACTTTTGGACAATTTATGACTTTTTAGATTTATTTTTATTTGTTTTTATTTAGATTTATTTGGACAAAAACTTTAAAGGTGGGTTTTGACTACTGATTTTTATGACGTCACAATCCAGTATCTTCATAAAAACTTCATACTGATTTGAGCTGTCATTAAATACCATATTGTTTAGAATTACTTGTAAGATGGGCTCACTAGGCACCACGCATCGTGGTAGTAGCCCACACACCAGTGTGCTAGCCACCTTTATTCAAACGCTTCGACAAGACTTATTGCAGCTATTACACATTCGTAAATTAGTCACTGACGGGAGGGATGCAGCAATACGAAGGAGTGAGATAGAGCTATCTCCATACATGTCTAAAATAATCCTGCATCCCTCGTCAGCGACTAATTTAGGAAAGTGTAATAGCTGCCTTAACGCGTATTAGATAGCGACGCCAAGTACCACGATCAATAGCATCATATTTTACACAAATAATCTATCAAAATACAAAGTGCGCTATTTTCCAGACACTTTATACGTCAAAAGGGGTTATCCCTTTTGTAGTGTTTATCTTCTTCTCCTGTAGTGTGCTATGTTCGGGGTTAAATAGAATAGGTACCTGCGTGTCATAGAGCTGCGAGTGTTCGTGGTGGTGCATGTTGGCGGCGTGCGGCACGGTGGCGCCGACGGGCGAGCCCGAGGCGGGGGACAGCCCGCCCGTGGCCGGCGAGCCGCTGCCCGCCGCCGGCGACACCGCGCCCGGGGACGTGGGGCTCTGCGGTATACGTGCATCAACTGAATACATTCACGAGCGCCACAGAGATGAAACACGTTTCGACTCAAAAAATGCATACGGATCGTTCACTCTCGTGGATTGGACGAGACATACCTAAGGGCTGTTCTTTCTCATCATTCATTTATTCATTCATAAGTACTTAGTTTATAGTTCGTTCTTTCTTTAACAGACTTCATGTTTAGTATGAGGTGGCCAGTAATAGGCGATTTACCCTATTCTCTGCCGCCTGCTCGCCGCACGCCAGTCCGCCGCCTCCCCGATGTACCCTATCCTGTGGTTATACTCACGTATCTGTTCTGGTAGTCGGGCTCGGTGCGGTGCTGGGGCATGTACGGCGGGAAGTGCACGGAGGTGAGGTCTGGCAGCGAGCCGCCCGGCACCTGCAGCTCGCCGCACGCCAGTCCGCCGCCTCCCCGCTGTACCCTATCCTGTGGTTATACTCACGTATCTGTTCTGGTAGTCGGGCTCGGTGCGGTGCTGGGGCATGTACGGCGGGAAGTGCACGGAGGTGAGGTCTGGCAGCGAGCCGCCCGGCACCTGCAGCTCGCCGCACGCCAGTCCGCCGCCTCCCCGCTGTGCCCTATCCTGTGGTTATACTCACGTATCTGTTCTGGTAGTCGGGCTCGGTGCGGTGCTGGGGCATGTACGGCGGGAAGTGCACGGAGGTGAGGTCTGGCAGCGAGCCGCCCGGCACCTGCAGCTCGCCGCACGCCAGTCCGCCGCCTCCCCGCTGTGCCCTATCCTGTGGTTATACTCACGTATCTGTTCTGGTAGTCGGGCTCGGTGCGGTGCTGGGGCATGTACGGCGGGAAGTGCACGGAGGTGAGGTCTGGCAGCGAGCCGCCCGGCACCTGCAGCTCGCCGCACGCCAGTCCGCCGCCTCCCCGCTGTGCCCTATCCTGTGGTTATACTCACGTATCTGTTCTGGTAGTCGGGCTCGGTGCGGTGCTGGGGCATGTACGGCGGGAAGTGCACGGAGGTGAGGTCTGGCAGCGAGCCGCCCGGCACCTGCAGCTCGCCGCACGCCAGTCCGCCGCCTCCGCCCCCGCCGTCCCCGCTCGAGTACACACTGCGAATAAAAACGTCATATATTATTATTTTGTCTGAGGATAGTAGATTGTACAACAAGTGCATGAAACGCACCATTTTTCAAGAGACGTTTATCCATCCGAGCGAGCTTGCGAGCACAGCATTAAGTCGAACTTTTAGAGCATGAGAAGTGAAAATGGATTTATAGCCCAGCAGGGTGTTTTTCAGCCCACGCAATATTGCGAATTTTTAGTAGTACTCATTTATTTTACTGGGAATGACAAATTGTTGGTAAGTGACGTTGAAAATCACTGATGGGAACAATGCTTAGACAATTCATAGTTACATAATAAATTAAATTTTGAAAGATAAAAAAACATTTTACATAATCCATTAATTATACAAAAAATATATTTATCACAAAGTCATTCATAATTTGTTACATAAGCAAAAATAGTCGATTGATTAATAGACTGCAGTACAAAATAATCGGAAGATAGGGTTTGGGAGATACTATCAAAATCCTGCGGAATATAGAGCCGCCATGATTGCGAAATGTCATGATTCATCTTTACGATTATAATGAGAAACAATGACTTTGCCGTTAAATTCGCACTCGTACTAATTACAATTATTTTGCCAATAAAATTTAAACCACATAGATGCGTTAACGTCCTAATTGCAACTACTTTTTCCGAAAAGTTAGTACGATTGTGCTCTAAGGTATCGATCGATGTATATCACGCGACCCGCAGGAGATAGGGTCAAGATCGCACGATGCCATGATTCATAATTCATTACGTAGGTTACTATCTTGTACGCTCGCGCTGCGATATCTAGTAACGTTACGCCGTCTTATTTTCATTTAATCACATGTTTAAGTTGATAAAAACAATTCCCTAAATTGTTTACGTACAAATACGAAAGGATTTTAGGCCACGCTGAAACTGAGAGGCTTTGCTCGCTCGCTCTCTCAATAACGAACAACTTCACACAAATCGATCTAGTTCCACGGTAAGCTCTAGTAGGCTCTAGACGACGATATATACGTACTTATATAGATAACTAACTTTAAATACATCCATGACACCCAGGAACGAATACTCGAGTTCATCACACAAATATTTGCCCTTGCCGCGGTTCGAACCTCAGACCCCCGGCTCAGTAGGCAGTTGCACTACTGCTGCAAGTGCTGCACCAACCGCCTCGTCAGTTTATTTACGTAGTAGGTTTTGGTGTGAAGTTAGGCCGTGTAGTCAGAAGCTTGGCTCTACATGTGATCTGATAATGATATGATAACCTTGTGACAATGCGAGTCGGAAGTTCTCTTGGCGTCATTTTACATAAATATGTTTTTGGTGGGATGATATTATAATAACTGATAGTTCTAATGGGATACAAATGAGTGATGAATGAAAACACCGCAAAAATTATAATTAATTTTGACTTTAAAATTAGGTTTGTTACCACTGGGTATGTCGTTTTTAACAGGTGTCTCGAATTTGAGGAAAACCGTATCTAAACTGTTGAGATTTGAGAAATCCTTTCCTCTATGCATACTTATTAAAAAAGTAAACATATTTTATTAGTATCTAAAGAACAACGAGTTAGAAATAAGGAAAACGCATCGATCCTCAGAGGTTCTCTTACATTAGTAATGATACCTACAGAAGCTTGAATGAATTGTCTTTGGAGGCCGAATCATCTCATTGTGGCTAAAGTGTTATTCATACAAACTAGCATAAATAAACAGACGAATGCAGTTGTTAATGATAATGACTTATATTATTATTTAAAGCAGGAAGAAAATAATTGACAGACAGGCGTTACTGAACGACAGATCCTTGCTATTCCTCGAAAAAGCGTCTTTGTCAATACGGTATTTATGAAAGGTCAAATTAGCCACGTGAGTTGTCAAAAATGATCCTTTAGCATGAAGTTTCTAGGAAAATATCTGCCAATGGCGCCATAAAAATCCATAGTCAAAACAAGTCCCCTTTTTAGTATTTGTTCGATGAAAAATAATACAACAACCAAATATTTTGTTAAAATTTGTTTTCTTCCTGTTATTTGTCTTATGTGGGATAAGTGGTTAGATTGAGATAATTTACCCATCTTGTTAAATTTCTATAACAAGTTCAGATGTATTTAAGTATATATTTATCTATATAAGTACGATAATAAAAACTATAGATAAATATAAAAGAAAGGATAATTGTATGTACAATGGCTTAAAGCTAATTAGAAAATAAAATAAAAATAAAATTAAAAATATACATTTTCCTTTGAGTATTTAATGACAGGAGATGCCATGGACGGGCGACCCCCTCCGGCAAAATAACTGGTCAACTGGTCAAGCACGTTATATAAAACTACTTGAAGTCGCTTCACCGCCATTTTGCATTGATCTGTGTCGCGTGACACTTCTCTCTAAAAATGGTGAATTGTGCAGATATTTTCTTGTAAAAGGCGATCTGACAGCTCAAATACGTAACAAGATCGCGTTTCCTATCACAGGTAAGTATTTTTACGAAGTGTTAAATGTGTTTTAAAGTACAATCTCCATTTAAAGAAAAAAACCGTTGCGATACGTAAACGACAGAAAAATGTAAACATAAAACGGTGGTACAGGGGCGAGGGATGTGACAAAGTCAAAACTGCGACTCAACATTTGAATGAATCATTCATTCATTCGAACACTGCAGTTCGTTTAATAGTTAGGTAGTGTATTATTAGATACTTGCGACCCTCCCGGCTTCGCACGGGTGCAAAACTGATAAATTATGCATGTATTATACATATTATAAACCTTCCACTTGAATCACTCTATCTATTAAGAAAAACTGCATCAAAATCCGTTGCGTAGTTCTAAAGATCTAAGCATACATAGGGACAGACAGACAAACAGGCAGACAGCAAAAAGCGACTTTGTTCTATACTTTGTAGTGATTGAATTTAATAATAGGTATAGATGTATGCTATTTTTAAATCTTGTAAGGTGAATTAGAAATATTACCTTTCTCTAGACATACGATGTTGAAATTTCATATAAAAATGAAAATAATTGTTTGCTAAAAGTATATCTAGGTAAAAGGAACATTTAATGCTGGGCTATGAGTATATGCGTTATACATATACTATTATTTATAGACTTTATTTCATATTCTTTCCATCTTCACTGCTGCCTCCTTATTTCCGTATTCTTCTTTTCTTTTATAGAATGAGAAATGAGGATATGCCGCAGAAGAACCAAGGTAACCGGCATAGCTCACAGGACTGCACGATTGAAGTGGCAATGAGCAAGCCATGTAGTCCGGAGAATCGATGGCCGTTAGGTCAGCAAAGTGCTAGAGTGGCGACCACGTATAGGAAAGCGCAGCGTAGCGAGGGTTGTGACGATTCTTGTGGAGGCCTATGTTCAGCAGTGGACGTCTGTGGCTGATAGATAGATGAATATATTTACTTAATTATAACTTTTTTTTATTTTGTTTTATATATGGTAATTCTAATTAAATTAATAACAATTTGTTTTATTGTTTTCTCTTTACTTATTATTTACTCATATTTTTAAGTCACTTTATATGTGGTTTCATATAATCACCTTAATTTTTAGAGGGGCGTACGTTCTTTTCCTGAAGGTTATATTCACTGACCTCTAAACTACAAGCACGTTGGACTAAATATTCCATAGGGAATGACAGTTGTTTTCAGTGCCCATTCAAAGCATCATGCGTGAACGTCTACTAAAATTGACATTTCAGGCAAACGGTTCTTTGATCTGTGACGATCTGTGAATCTCTAATATTAGATCCATGGACGCTCACACAACTTGCACATAGCTATCGGCTCCAAAATAGCGAAAATTAAGTGGTTTCATTTTAGCAACAACAATATGAAGTCGAGTGTACCTACTTGTTTTAGAAGTCCGTGATTGTTTAAGCCCGACACAACCGCGGGCGACAGTTTTATTTCACAGTTTAGTTATGCGAGAGTGATAAGTACACAATAAATATAGACGGATAATTATACATAGAAACAAATATATTTATTGGATAACATCTTCAATATACAGAATTAACAGTTTTCAAATTTCACAATAAATAGTACCTATAAGACAATTCAGTTCATTCATTAAAATGATTTGACTCATTCTTTATATGTGTCCCATCACTATGTTTTTCTTATGTATGCTGCACAGTTACGTGAAAACAGTATCTGTGTGCATGTCATTTTTGATGTGTTGAATTTTGCTGTAGTGTGCGTTTATCGCAACAGCAAAATTTGTGTCTGTAGAGTTATTCGTCTTTTGGTGGTGTGCTGTACGTGTTTACCTCGCCCCCCGCTAAAATTGGCGAAAAAATTTGTTCGAAGAGTTTACGTTATGACATCTCCATTTGTCTATGCTCTAAGACATTTTCTATAAAAAGAATACCCCGTCCAGCAAGTCTGCCTGCGGCATGGTTCCCATTACGCTGGCGGCGTTACCTCTTTGGATCGCAAGAGCGATCCTCTGTGAGAGGTACGCGCCAGATCTGGGGTCCCCCGAGACACGTACCAACCGAGGCGACAGGGCCCTCATATCGGCCGACCAGGGTCCTAATGTCTCTACCGCAAGTGCCGCAAATTCATAATCTTTAGACAAAGATGAGTATTTGCGGCGCTTGAGGATTTGAGCCTGGTCGGCAGCTGCGCCGGCTTGTGAACGAGTCGCCTGGATGTGGGACGCGGCGAACGTGTCGACACATGTTGCGTCCCACACCAGGACACTAGTTCAGATTATTATAGGTAAGAACCTACATTACTAGGCAGCGATCAAAATCAGAGATGTAATTTCATAACAGTAGGTACCATATCAAATTTGATACTGTTATGGTGACCTCGTCCCCCGCGGCGCGAGTTTGCCTCATTTATTTCTCTGCTCCGTGGACTGACTGGCAGGACTGAGTATTTTCATTTAAAAAAAATTGGGCAAGTGCGAGTCGGACTCGCGCACCGAGGGTTCCGTACAAACACTTTTCATCCTTAAGTGGTTAAGTTAAGTTTGCACCTGGTATGTATAGCGCCCCATACAAATGAGGTGCCAAGTTAACGCAACCAACCCCTTAAATATTTATTTTATTTTATTTTTAGTATTTGTTGTTATAGCGGCAATAGAAATACATCATCTGTGAAAATTTCAACTGTCTAGCTATCACCGTTCTTGAGATACAGCCTGGTGACAGACGGACGGACGGACGGACGGACAGCGAAGTCTCAGTAATAGGGTCCCGTTTTTACCCTTTGGGTACGGAACCCTAAAAAATTATGATAATGATGATGAATATGTGTGTAGATAAAGTAGTGTATGCAGCTGTACATAATTAGGTCTTAAAACACTCGTGTGATCCTATTATGAAAGTCACATTTGGCTCGTTTCATAAAACCACACACGTATTTGAAAACTTCTCATTATGTAGCAGTTGCATAAACTACTATTTCGCTAAAGTGAAATACCGTAATGTGACAAAAAGTTATTATTATGTATACTGCATGAAGATATAGGCAGGTGTGCACGTGTTATCACAATTGGCTAAGACGATTTTATCGCGGAAGAATGGTTAACCGGTGTATTAATAATTTAGGAAAAGTTTGCAAATGTGACTTAGCCAGATCTTTGCCTACATTTGCTTTTATTTAATTTGGAACCTACTCACCAACTCTCTAGCTGGAGTTGATAAAACAATCAATGAAGCGTCAATGTGGTTATAAACTAATTTTGGCAGACGCACGCCTTGCGGTTAGTTAACACTTTCAACGCCGGTAACCCACTCTGTGGGCGCTATGCTCGTATAACTATACTTTAGTTACACATGCGTCGTTAACGATTTGTATGGAGAATAGGCTATTTGACTGATGTTGACTTCTACAGCGTACTGTAGTTATAAGAATAAAATTAGCTAAATATTTCACGAAACAAAGAAAAAAAATCCAGAAACATATATCTTTTTTGGAAAAATGTGACTTCAAAGGTACGCAAATTTTATGATATTTTTTTTTAATCCAAAATAAATTTTGATAATGTTTTCAGAATCCTCATAATTTTACGAAACAATAATTGTATGACAACTATGAACTTAAACGCACGTTTTCACGGTGAAAATGACAAATTTCTTAATTTTTCCATACAATTATTGGTACCTATACCGGCCTGTGACGTCACTAGCCTGACGCGTTTTGTATGGAGCGTTTTTAGCGCTACGTAGGAATGTTGAACTTTGACGGTCATTTCTGACTTTTAGAGCAGTTTAAATGTAGTCAGTCCCATATAGACATTTGATCACAATAAAAAATAGAATCGATTGACATCCTCAAAAAAGATTAGTCAACATGCCTATTGTAGTTCTACACAGTAACCACTACGGCTGCAGCACCCTACCACGAGTTAAGAGGGCGCCGAGCGTTTGCGACTGAACCATAGAGCGCGGGGAATGCGTATTTAAATCGGCGCGCGGCCGCCATAGTAAAAATGTATGGAGAATTAAAAGCACTTTTTGATAAATCTGGACCTTTAATACCAAACAATAATTGAATTATATTTGATGCGGACAAATTGTAATGTAAACATTCATCTTTTTTTTTAACTGAAAATCAGAATAGATTTCCATTGTTAAAGTATAAAAAAAACACTTAACGCCTGCTTACGATTTTACAATTTTCGTCCAACTTTACTTAGTTCTCTAGGGTAATATATTAATAATCTTATAATTTCTCCACGGAGAAGTTGTTAACACATTCTTCGAAATGCTAAATATATAGTTTAGAAATGCATTAAACAATTAGTGTTGACGTTATCTACTTAACGGCAACTGCCTATTTTTTCACATTTCGCTCGGTGCAGTCTTAATGTGACCGTATTCACTAGCGACAGGTTAATCAATTCGCTTAACGTTACTTTGTAGAACTACAACTCTCCATGCAAACCGTTTCGCTGCTAGCGTGTACGGTCACTGTAATCCTGGTAAGGGTACTGTACTATTCTCCATATAAATCGTTTATGCAGTCGCTAGCAAGCGCAGTCACATTAGCTCATGTTAAGAGAACAGTTTCCCATTTTATTGGCTACGAGCGTAACGTGAGCTAAATATTTGTTTGTTAACAACCAGCAAATGAACTGTCTCACATTTGAAAAGGCCTTCAACAGCAGATGTATTGCGGTTGAGACGATCATGAAACTTACTTGTTATTGTTTGGTATTCTGGGTATTTCGCACGACGACCGTGGTCGGTTTGAGGGGTTCATGCCCAGGGCGCCCAACACGTCGAGGTGGATGTCGTTAGCTGCAACAAAAATGATATTTTGGTATATTGCTAGAGAGTTTAGAAACTTTAGTTTTAAATAGAAGAATAACTTGAGATTCAAATACGGATAGCAGAGCGTCGCTCACTTCAATTTCACATGCAAAAGGACTCAAATTGTTCGCTTGATTTTAGTACGAAGTCATCTGGAATGCGTTTTTGATAGTCCAATAATTACTATAAATGGGCAATTCTTGTCTTAATTTCGTGGGAACGAAGACAAGTCATTACAATGGTTTGACTTAAATGTTTATATCGATGAAGTGAAGCCCACTAAATTCATAGTAAGGATGGATTCTATCGCATGCTTCGAGCAAAGCTCGGTCGCCCAGTTCTGTGTTGTTTACTTATGCGTGAAACGTACATGCGACCGAGGCGATTTCGTTAGCAATTTATTTTAGCGCTGATACAGCCAGAGTATCTGTCCAGCGGACTGGTACGCCAAGCTGCCACACACCACAGAACTAAGTGTACGGCCAGTGTGGACGCTCTATATACAGTAACCTGTACTTTATATAAAGTACAGGTTACATTATTTGTATGTGCATAAATCAAAGTACACAAGCCCACGCCGATTTCACGCCGATCGGCGCGGCGCACACGTCTAGCTCGGATAGATGGGGCGGTGTCCGTGGCATGCTTGCCACCCCGCGGGCGCCGCCCGCCGCTAAGACAGGAGTCATGGCCTGTCCCTATTGTCCCTAACACCAACGCGCGTCAACAACGCGAAAAACTGAATATGTCGCGAACTAAGCGAAGGCGCGGCGGCTGTATCTGCTCAGCTGTCCAGTAGGAATATCTCCCTCACCTCTCCGGTGGTTCTGTTGCGTGTGTGGGTGCGCATGTGAGTGTAGCGGATGGTGAGGAGATAGTGGCTGTGACGCCGCTGGTGCCTCGCCTCCACACGACTGGTGCAGTGCTGAATCGGAGTTGGTCCGCCGCCAGTTGCTGTCGGGCGGTGGACTGAAACAAAATAAAACATTTTATGAAGCTGAGATGTTTAAATATGACTCAAAATAGGGTGATTTAAAAGATCAACATAATGCTAGAAGGAGACAACGCGCCCAAAACTTCATCGCGCGGGGAAAAATCATAGTTTTTATTATGTCTTAATCCGATTGCCATAGTCTTGTCTATAAATAGCAATCGTTATTTTCATTCTGAAAAAAAAAGTAAGCCAAACCTGCATCCGCTTTACCAAGTAAAAGATTTACTACGTACGGCGTACGCAATTTCACTTACCTGATAAATAAATAAATATCGGACAGCCTTACATAAATCGATTCGTCCCACAGTAAGCTCTTGTAGGCTTGTGTTATGGGCACTAGTCACCAAGTAATATCATACTAGGTATTGCTGCTCTGTACTTGATACTATAGGATTGCAAAACGCAACGGTAAAGCTTCAAGATTTATTATTTTGGACATATCTACAACAAGTTTGAATGTCTTGTTGTAATTTATGTTGTATTGTAATAAATACGAGAACTCAGGTTTAGTCACTTAATAATAATAATGCTATTGCTGCTCTGTACTCGATACTAGGATTGTATAACGCGACGGTAATGTTTCAAGATTTATTATTTTGGTCGTATTTACAACAGTAGGTACGGCTAATATAAATAAACCCAAAACATTGGCTCCAAACCTACAACGACGTTCTTATTTAGAATGCACGTGAACTTGTTGATGTGACCTACATTATTTACTTCACAAGCAAATTTCTGCAATTGTTATTTAGTAAATCAAGAAGTCGGATAATTTTCACCCGGATGCCTTCATAGACGACTGGAGTTCTAATGCGCTAACTTTATTGTACAGTTAGTCAAAAAAATGTCTACCACTTTTCGACTATATTTCATGAATAAGGACTTAAATTAGTAAACAACGTTCTTGGCTGATTGTACATACGCAATTGACTGAAATTGAGTAGCGTTTACAAAAGGACCGGCCAAGTGACAGATACGCGCAAACATGGTTCCAGGTAAGTAAGCAAAAATACCGAGAAAAAAGTATCTGTGACAGAAAACAGATGAAAACACATACGGCTAAGGCTTAGCAATAGGATTCCTGTCGGTACCCTGAAAATTGGGATGATGAACACATGTTCGTCGATGATTAATAGACGCCGAGAAACGCGCTAAGAATCTTCCAAAAAATCAACTTAGGAATTGATTTTCTGGAAGATTCTTAGCGCGGAGGTGAAACGGTGGAGATGAAAGTTTACACGAAACAGTTGGAAACCCCACTCTGACGAAATTACGCAACTGAATTAAGTGGTCATATAAAATTAAGCGCATACTTGCATAATCAGGCGATTGGATTCTTGACCCAACTGTTGTCGGAGGTATGTATTCTAATTATATCGCTACAGCCTTGACAACCATGACAATGACATTCGTGCCTTCAAATGCAATTATCAAACGCAGGTACGTGCTCGAAACGGCGATAGTATAGGTACACGACTACACGAGGCTGAATCCACTGTACAGTTAACCAATTTGATTCCTAGGCCATTACGTACCTTGTCACTGTGAACGTCAATATGAAAGCCGCTTGCAATCTCATATCATTGTCATTGTGACAAGGTTCTATAGTGGCCTAGAAATCAAATTGGTGGAGTGTACAATTCGATCAGACACGGTGAATGACTTCTAATAATTATAGGTTTTTCTATAGAAAACCCCGATCAATACACATGGATGACTATACAGGTTTGTCCCTACGTATTAGTACTAATTATACCTAATTAATTTAAACACCGTGGGCGTAAGTATTCAAAACAAAATTAAAAAGGCCTATACGGAATTTATAAGTCATTGATTGTTACAATAGGCCGCGTGAAATATTTCCTGTTAAAATCTACACCGAAAAGGAAACAAATATGTATTAATTATGAATGAGGTATTGCATTGTCACCGACATGTAAAGACGTGCGTGTGTCATTGACTCATCACCGTAGAAGGCAGCGGAATAGTCAACTCTGGGCGTTTTTTTTTTAAAGACATATTTTAAGACTCATCTTACTCAAAATCGTATGTATATTAGAACATCAGACAGAAAAAAAAAAACGTCACGCTCATAAAAGTAAAACAAAACACATTATTTGATACAAAAACGTGAAGGTATGCAATGGAAATTTTGGGACACTTTTTTCGCATGAGATTTAAATTTACAAACGATTCTAGTAAGATAAAACAAAAGAAAAAACTAGTACCATTTATTTTTTAAAAAAAAAGCTCATCCACGTGTTTTGGCGTCTATCGTATAAGTTTCTGCGCATTTATTTCCTGCTAACTAAGAGCGTGAATAATTTGTTGTTGTTTGTTATATAACATAACGATTCGGAGATAATTGCGAATGAATAACAAAATACCTACTATAAAAAAAAACCTACGCTAGTCAAGTAGAGACGTAAAAAATGAAACGTACTCGTCATAATTAGTTACACAACTGTCAATTAAACGTTGTTTCAATGGGAATGGAGAAGTTACTAAAAAAATTATAGATCATTAAATTCATTAATATCGCAGTTACCATTACGGAATGACCATTGTTTCCCTGAGACATTTACCTATTACTTTGTAAAATCAGAACGCTCTGAAAATCCCAGTTGATAGAATTTTCCTCGTAGTTTTGTAAGTAGAGGGTATAGTCAAAGCCGTGACTGACCATCTTTGTACATAGTAACAATATTGTTGGGCGTTTACATGTTTATTAACAATGAGTCTGATGTTGTAGTGTGGTCTGGAATTCCCTACAATATCGTAGATGGCTAAGATTTTTTCGGAGTAGGTAAGTAGTAGGCACGCCTCATGAGAGATTCAACTTATATGAATTGTTGTGGATACATTTTTGATAACCTCTTAAATGCGTGCAGTAGCGCTGAAGACTTATCAAAAATTAAATACCAGTCATCGTTTTTCGCTTCTAAAACGGAACTGGCGGGCCCGATGCCCCCGCTACGATCTTCGGCTATTCCGTACTGCACTGCTAGCGTTAGCATTCCATACTACGCTAATGTCAGGACAAGCTCACCTTAGGTACACAGTGCTGCCGTAAGGACTGGTGTCGTGCCTGCGATCTGCCGGGCGCCTCATGGGTCCCACAGAACTAGAGGCGCGCCCTCGCTGCATCGGCGACTGTGATGTCCTCAATACGATCTTCGACCATTCCATACTGGGCTACTAGCGTTAGTATTCCATACTACGCTAATGTCAGGACAAGCTCACCTTAGGTACACAGTGCTGCCGTAAGGACTGGTGTCGTGCCTGCGATCTGCCGGGCGCCTCATGGGTCCCACAGAACTAGAGGCGCGCCCTTGCTGCATCGGCGACTGTGATGTCCACAATACGATCTTCGACCATTCCATACTGGGCTACTAGCGTTAGTATTCCATACTACGCTAATGTCAGGACAAGCTCACCTTAGGTACACAGTGCTGCCGTAAGGACTGGTGTCGTGCCTGCGATCTGCCGGGCGCCTCATGGGTCCCACAGAACTAGAGGCGCGCCCTCGCTGCATCGGCGACTGTGATGTCCTCAATACGATCTTCGACCATTCCATACTGGGCTACTAGCGTTAGTATTCCATACTACGCTAATGTCAGGACAAGCTCACCTTAGGTACACAGTGCTGCCGTAAGGACTGGTGTCGTGTCTGCGATCTGCCGGGCGCCTCATGGGTCCCACAGAACAAGAGGCGCGCCCTCGCTGCATCGGCGACTGTGATGTCCTCAATACGATCTTCGACCATTCCATACTGGGCTACTAGCGTTAGTATTCCATACTACGCTAATGTCAGGACAAGCTCACCTTAGGTACACAGTGCTGCCGTAAGGACTGGTGTCGTGCCTGCGATCTGCCGGGCGCCTCATGGGTCCCACAGAACTAGAGGCGCGCCCTCGCTGCATCGGCGACTGTGATGTCCTCAATACGATCTTCGAACATTCCATACTGGGCTACTAGCGTTAGTATTCCATACTACGCTAATGTCAGGACAAGCTCACCTTAGGTACACAGTGCTGCCGTAAGGACTGGTGTCGTGCCTGCGATCTGCCGGGCGCCTCATGGGTCCCACAGAACTAGAGGCACGCCCTCGCTGCGTCGGCGACTGTGATGTCCTCAATACGATCTTCGACCATTCCATACCGCGCTACTAGCGTTAGTATGCTATACTACGCTAATGTCAGGACAAGCTCACCTTAGGTACACAGTGCTGCCGTAAGGACTGGTGTCGTGCCTGCGATCTGCCGGGCGCCTCATGGGTCCCACGGAACTAGAGGCGCGCCCTCGCTGCGTCGGCGACCGCGACGGCGATGCCCCCCCGCTGCGACCTCCGGCCATACCATACTGCGCTGCTAGCGTTACTTCTTCAGGCTGCAACAAAATCCCGTGCGTTACGTGTGAACCCTCAATATACGTTACCAACCACCACTTAGATTACTGGATGAAAGTTTACTTTTCTTATTAATTAGATCAGATCATCAAAGGAACTATCGTCCGGTACTTTAATAAGGAAAGGAACATTTGAATCTATCAATAATTTATGATCAAAGTAAAAAACCATTGTAATTTATGACAAGCGATGTAGGAGCTAGGGCACACTGCAGCACTGCTTGTCATGAAAAATATCCAACTTATTATAGTCACCACATATTTCCGCGCGAATATTTTTCCGCAGAGCGCGAGTACTTATAACAAGTGCCTGTGGTGAAAAAAAACCTGTGCGGTGACACCTAAGCGAATTTCAGCATTTGAAACACATACCTTTTTCGCTCTTGCCACAGTGACAATAAGGGTCAAAAAGGTACTTGTTTCAGATTCCTTTACTACACTAATATAAACCATTGAACACCGTATTCCTAATACTTTTATGAACGTCACTAATATGCTAATTTACCGATATTTAATGAATTAATTCACAAATGGTAATTATAACATTTTAGGCCTTACTCATTGAGGTACAAAACAATAATTATATATTATATTAAATTAATTTTTTTATCATGATGATATAGACAGGATTTTAAAATACCATAGCTACCTATATCATATCAGATACATTTCTTGTCGAATTTTTACTTTTGAAGATGTGAAACAAGTAACTGATTCTATTTCTGAATCAAGTCTGGAACATTGCTACCAATCGTAATTAATTCGTAAGACAATGGTCCAGTCTGGGCAGAATCACGAGGGAATGATGATGTAACCCTCTCTGACTGACAGTCAGGACTGAAACTGACATCAGAATAAGCATGTGTCTCATGTATCACCCAAATCTATTCCTCCAACAAAAACAGTAACTGCAAACATAATACATGTTTTTTGCATAGACATGAAAATCAGTAAAAAAATCAAATTCGTTTGTATTTTCTTCCATGAGTACCAATATTTAAAACTGAAATAAAATATTAAGAATACATAAAAATATTAAAAATAATGTTTCAACCAATACACTTTTTGAACAGTCACTTCATGCTTAATAATAATTATAACATTTAAATGCTCAGACAACAATTTAGTTTAGAACATTCATTCAATAGTTCAATTAACACATCAATAAAATAACAAGGAAATACAATGCGAGGAATAATTCAGAAAAATTGTTTGAGACCCTTTATTTATATTCATTTATGAAAAGTTATAAAAATATTTTTTAATGCCTCAATATTACACCACAATCTGATTATTTATGAGTTATTCAGATAAAATGGCTGTATAATACAAAGAAAATGTAAGCCTCATTCATCAGGAACATTCATGAATCTATTAGCTATTAACAATCACATTGAGTGATTGATAAAACTGGCATAAGTTCCTGCTTCAAACAGTGCCATAGATCCAACAAGGTTATTCTAATTAACTTCTAGTTTTGATATGAATTTAAATTATATATTTGTAATACCAGCCACTTTGTTTACAAACGTTGTAAATTAAATTACATTTGAGCTAAAGAAATTTATTTCAAAATGTCTAGCGTAAATTAAATCTCTATTATGCTATAAAGGAATGAAAACACAGCTATGACAGCAACCAAAGTCGTACATTTTGAGCTTTACAAACATGCCCATAAGGATTACAATCACATGCTGTTCTTGTAAACTAGCACTTCCTAAAACATAAATACTAGCTTTGAGAAATAAACCAAGGGGACACAATATAACTACATGGCAACATTCCTCAACTAAAATAAGTACACATGACCAAATGTAAATATGGTAACCTTAAACACCATTCATGTGTTCAGCAATGAACAGATGAAGCCAATGCCATGAGCAAACAAAAAAACTTTTGAACCACATGGCACTAAGTAAATATGAGTCGAGTTATCTTTCTGTGCGCCTCACACATTTGTGAGCCTAACAATCTGTTTATTTTGACAGGCATAAATTTAAATTAGTAACTCTTATGCATATTTTATGAGGTGCTAACTCAATTCACACCTTTAATTTAAGTTGATTAATTTGTTCAACATTTGTATTACTTTGAGACACTCTTGTAACTGTTTACATTATGTAGTGTATTTAATTATTGCATTAAGCTTTACACTCACATGAAATTGTCAGGAACAGCCCAGCATGTTTAGAATTCGTATGGAGCTCTTCATTAGGGACTGCTACCTATACACCGTTGCGGTGTCAAAGTTCAAAACATGTTGGGACAATCCTGACAACTTCACATGAGTGTAAACCGCGTACTGCAATAATTAAATATGTCTCACAAAAGTTTTAATAAGATTATGTATTGTGTTATATGAATACATAATCATTGCAGTTCAAATAAGTGAAAAAATTAAATAGTGATAACAAAAGGGGGAGTTAACATAGCCATCTACCACTGCACCACTATCTCAAAGAAAAATATAGCAGTCTACAACAATGTAACTGTAACGAGCAAGAGTCCAGATGAGGAACCTTGGCATTTTCTGGCTCTGCACTGGCCTGTGGTGCAGCCACATTTGGCAGGGAGCCACTGCGGAACGAGCCCAGCCCCGGCAACGTGGGCTTGAGCATTGACTCATCATTCTCCACAGGTTTAGGGGCTTTGACTCTTGCACGTCTGCTACTTGAGTTCACCTGCAACCATGACTCCTCAACACTACAACTTCTTTACTAACAAATACTTACAAAACATACACTTGTATTGAACACTAGTGACCTTGATATGTACTCGTAAAGCGACACATTTACACTTTATATCGGCACATTAAGAGGTTAATATTCCAATGTTGATAAATGAAAACAATAAAAGTGAATTAGAATTACTTAATACTTTTGATGGCAATATTATTATTTACTTGTCACCAAGAACCAATATAAAAACTCACTGTAAACTCATTAAACTTAAAACGCTGTATTGTTGTCTTCGTAAATATGTTATAGCACTGACAATGACAATTATCTATTCGTGCTTGATAGAGCTGCTACAGAGCAGTTATTGTAGACCCTTTGTATTTAGATAACATTAATTAATCAGTTAGTTATTGAGTCGCAATATGAATATTGCAACGATTATTGTTTACGTCTCGGCCGCACATTTGACGGCCAGGAAGCGATTGCCTGAGTAAATAGGCGACATACCTTATTGGTTGCGTCTGAAACTTCACGCATAATCTTTTCAAAAGCGGCCGTCTCCTCGGCCTGCTTTTGATTGTGAAGGGCGATTTTTTCACTAAATTTTCTAGGGTTCGCCATGATGACCGACTAACAACAGTTTTTCCCTTTTTTACATCACAATTTTATTCGCTCGTAGGACCAAAACGCGCTTGCCTGTCATGTCGCACACAAACTTAATGTTGCTATTTTGCAAAACTCCTCCTATTTGTCTATACACAGACAAAGACAAAAAGAGTATGAACATTCCTTACTTTAAGAGTATGAAGTACAAAAAAGCAACGATATTAATAAAACGCCATATAAATTCAAAAGTAGTTTCAGTTTGGGGTAAAGTAATCACAAAAATATTTTCAAAATTGTTCTTGACTAATAAGACATAAAATGGTAAGTACACTATTAAGAAAATTATAAGGGGTACTAGCAGTAATGTTCCTCGATTGCTCTCATTTATGATTAAATTGCCCAGAAATAATTTAATTAGACATATAATATAAGAGAAAATAAAGTGATATAATTATTCAATTTTTGTTTTTGTCCATCCATCTGCCACTTGACAAAATATCTTTATCTCATCTGTCAGACTTACTGTCACTGTCAGTCGTCGTCGTACGTCATAATGACATGTGGGGAGCTGACATGTACTGTACTTGGACATCGCGTGTTACGAAAAATAAATTATGCAAATTAATTCATTATCTTTTTATTATTACAAAGTATGAAAATGTTGTGTTAGTAAAATACTGAACGTTTATACAGGAGTTCACGTTAAGCATAATGGCGAAAAAATACATTCTGACTCTGGACATTGGGACTACTACAATTCGCTCATTTATATATAATTCTAAAGCCGAAACTGTTGGAAGTGCAGTTGATCAGGTATGTTTTCGACATATTTATTAAAGTAGTCCATGAAAGGAACTCATTTAATTTGATAACTTTGAAATCTGTAGTCTTAAGAGGATGTATTTCCAAGTAAAAGCAAGGGCATTACAAATAGAAAAAAAAAACATAATATTAAACAAGGGTTGATTAAAAATAGCGCAAGGATATAAATAACTTGTTTACGAAATTGATTCAATACTTTGTTTACTAAGTAGATTCAATACTTTGTTGCACTTTCTTTTTCATTATATGTTCAATTTGGCATAGATTTGGTTTTTCTTTTGGAGTCATTAGTGTACACAACCAAGTTTTATCAGATAAGAAATTAATTATATACTGTTGATTGGTATAGTACTTAATATCCTCTAATCTCTAGGTACATAGTAATGTGGTTCTTATTATAAAATAATACATTATTTAGGCAATTTCTTTTCTGGTAGCTAAAATATGTTGCTCAAATCGCTGCAGTATCCACAGATAAATTTAAAGGATAAATTAATTAACTATTCAGTTTCTGTAAAAGCTAAGGAAAAAAATATACAAGCAAGTATTTCCACAAGAGCTGGAATGATGTGTACTGAAATCTAGCTTGTCAGTGTTTATATGCAGGGATTGGATATTTGGATGCTTTTATACCTACACTGAGTTATATAGAGGCGGACCCAATTTAATTTTAATTTTGTAATTGCCTGTTCACTTTACTTGTTCACTGTGTATCTTTATAATATAATTATATATATAATTAGTTATCATTTTATTGTATATTTAGGATAAAAATATTTCATAATAGTTGAATTAATAGCACCTTTAAAAGTACCCTCAATTAGTTAATTTTATTTCTTAAGTAGTATGTTTGAATGTTAGCCTAAACATTTAATGTAGAAATCCTGGGATTCATTAAATTAATTCGAGTCTGTCTCCATACAGCTCCAGGAACTTCGGTGCTGACACCGAAGTTTAGGTATAAAAGCATCCGGGTATCTGATGCCTGTTTATAATATAAGCCATAAAATATAGCCCATTTTGACATTATGTACATTGTTCATTTTCAATGTAGGTAACTCATTGCTGTAAACTTTTGTATTGAGAAAATTTGAAATGTCTTTTTTTTCATGGTATTGTCATTGCATTTACCAAAAAGATATGTGAACATTTTTAATAAAGAACACCTTATGTGCATAGTTAAGACATTGTTTCCCTAACACATATTATAGATTGGGATTAAAATGTGATGTTGTAATGATATTTAGTTGTTTTTTTATCTTTCATTGTTTTTTATACTGTTTTATGTATTTTTTATAAATAATTTGTTGTTATATATTAGGCCTGCTTGAGCTAACATGCCATATTAAATAGGTCATTTTATATTATAGATTTTGAATTTTAGGACAAAATAGCGTTTAGGGCACAAGAGCATTATGGCAAATTAACATTAGGTCAAAAGAGATTAGGACAAAGATATCAGGGCGAATGTTCTTAGGACAAACATTGTTAGGGATTTCTAGGGAGACCCGTCAGTCATTATGTGTCAGATAGTAAGTATAAATTTTATTACAGGTGAAGTTACACTATCCAAGTCCAGGATTTGTGGAGATCGACCCAGATGAACTATGGGCGTCAATAGTGCAAGTTGTGTTAACTTCACTCAAAGGTAGGTACAACTATGACCACCGACCACAGAATAGATAATAGTATTAATAGTACAAGCACAGAAGGCTCTCTCCTTGGCTGCTCTGGCTAAAGCGAGAGAGTGAACATTGCGGCGCTCAAAAAGTGAATGTTCATGGATTACACACGATGTGGCCTTACAGCCGAGCAGTCGGCAGATATTTTTTGTTGTACTGCTTAATTGCGTAGTGCGCTGCCACCTGCTACGGCAATAATAAATAATGCATTTTTTTCATCGAATACCCTAGCATTGCGTGCCGTGTCCAGGATTCACGCCTTTTGTATTTGACCCCAGTGTCAGTCGTCTAGCGGGAGTTTCTTATGAAAGTTATGATGTTGATAGGGACTTCGTTATAAGACCGTTCACCGAATCGATTATCGGGATAATGAATGATCAATCGATAATAAGATCATTAGGAACCCATTATGACTACGTAAATAAAAAGTATATGTTGAAGTAATAGATTATAGGTGGCATTTGATTCACGTTGCAACTTGACGGGGCCAAAGGTGAAGGATCAAACGTAGCCCAGTAATGATATTAGCAATCTGCGGCTCGCTGATCTCGTTTGTGTAGGTGTTCAATTGTGCATGGCATGATCTTATTAAACGCAATATTAAAATCTTAGAAGATATTTAAATGTTTAAATGTGTATAGTACTAAAGAACATGTTGATATATTAGGTATTTTTCATACGAGTATTACTATAACAATTTCGACCGAGTAGTAACAGTCAGTCGTGTCCCTGATGAAGGGTTCCATACTTCACATGAGTTCGAAACAAGTCCGTTCCTGTCAATTTTTACGTGTGTTCAAACCGTTTTTATAATTATTTAAGATGTCTCACGATAGTTTTATTAATATTATTGAGTTATAACAGTGTTATATTTAACGAGGTGTTAAATAGATTCTTCATGTTATTTAATTATGTAAAACGTGTTGATACTAGGTATTGTTGATAGGTACGACTCCGTCTATTGCACTTTTAACCAAGACTTAACAACGTGCTTTTCATGACCATTTACTTCGAAAAAAATTACAAAATGCCGTCGATTTTAGAATTAGGTAAGATGGAGACATTACCATTGAAAAAAAAAATCGTCGTGGGTGTTTTTCTAGGTTTTTGGGGGTGTAGATATGGGTTACTATTTTCCGGGCAGCTAATATGATGTATAATATGTTAAGGATAAAAAAGTAGCCTATGTGTTAATCTAGGGTATGAGCAACCTCCATACCGAAGTGTATCAAAATCAAAATTGGTCCAGCCGTTTGAGCGTGAAGAAGGATATAACAATCATAAAAACATACCTACAAACTTTCGCCTTTAAAATATTAGTGTGATAATAAATTGCAAGCTTAAATAATAACTTGGCATTGGTCGCCCTGGGAACACACGCTGAGTTACTAATTTAGCTGTCAATTTTTTTTTGTAGGTTAGGCTAGGTTAGACTTCCATTTTTTTTAGCTGCCTGGTTAAATATGTTATTACCTGTGATATTCCCTTTCCCGTGTTATGCTTCCACACAAAGGCCGACTCACCGCGCCGGTAGCTAGGGCTAACCAGCCCTGATACAGTTCAAATCACAGTCAGTCTTAAAAAAATCTAGCATAGGAAGTTAAATAAAAGCTTGTAAAATATCAAATGCATTGTTACTATTTACAAAATATCTTCATAGATGCCGACCTGACAGTAGCACAAATAACGGCAATGGGTATCGCCACTCAAAGAAGCACCTTCATCACATGGTCACGGGAGACTGGCAAGCCCTTCCATCGGTTCATCACGTGGAAGGACCTGAGGGCAGACAAACTAGTCAACCAATGGAACGAGTCGTATTTATGGAAGGTAGGATACATTAAGTTTCTTGAAGGGATTGGTCATTGAAAACTCCGCGAAAAAAGATAGCATAAGTACAATCTACAATGAATACTAAAGCGGACAATCGATTGAACATTAGTAATCCTTTAGACAAGAAAGACAAATGTTATAGCTATATATTAAATACCTATACCTAACACTAGTAACACACTCGTACTCGTCGTATTTAGCACTCCTACAGGACTGGCGAGTTCGCAGTCTTAGGGTCGTCACTCAATTGAAACTAGCACGAAGGTAGTGGTCGCTTGTCGCCGACTATACCTATGTATTTAGCTTCAGCAAGATGTAGTAAAACTAATTGGTATAAAGTTCGAAATGTAACGAACGGTGGACACCCTTAACATTTTTATGCTACTGACTTATATAGGTACATACCTACGATGCGATATTATATTGCTAATGTGTTTTCAGCTATTCAAAGCCGGCGCTTACTGTTTGTATCTAATAATGAGAAGCCAAAAGTTCCGAGCGGGCAGTGTTTTGAAATTTATGAACACACAGGTAAGATTTTTATCTCCAACACAGATGTGCAAGTTTCGGAAAGTTTCCAAAAAGTTGAGAATATTTTCGGAATTTTCTGGATACTTTTACGAGAATTAATAAGAAGAAATCCTCTAGGGAATTTTGAGAAGTCACCAAAATGTTCCAGTTTCGCAATTTTGGAAACTTTCCATCGGCACAGTTTAAGTAACTCTATTTACGTAGGTACAGTGAGCAGCAAAAGTAGCTAAGCATTATAACACGCTCACAATGATATGAACACCCTTACATTTTGAGACCTGGCGTGCGTAGCAAGTTAGCAACTTCTGCTGCTGACTGTACAGCACATTAAACGACTGTCGATCGCAAAGTGGGTTATTTGGATTTTGCAAAAAATTGTTTCTTCAACTGTAGGAACAAAGGAGCGACCGTCATCTCAATGGGCCTTATTTTGATATGTTTCTGTAGTTTTTGCAGTTTTTGATAAAAGATAGTTAGGTATAATACAGTCACATTACCAACAGTAAATATTAAGGTTTGGTGGAAGTAAACAAAAATCACTATATTTATTGTAGTCATAAAAAACCATCCGATAAGATACTTCATAAATTATCCTCTGTCTTTAAAGCGTGCATTATCTCCGCACTGATAAAGATTCAACTTAAACTACATTTCAAGTTAAGAGACGGTCACTATTTCACAAAATAAATACCGATTTCAACAAATTCAAATTGTAAGTATTTCCAAGAACAACTGAACGAGTTTCATAAATACAACCGAATTGAGAAACCTCCTGCTTTTTGAAGTCGGGTGATGAAGATTAATAATGACAAGTTTTTAAGTTGTTTTGTTACCAGACGCCAAGGTTCTTCGGTTACCTGCGCATTCATTTGTATGTTAATGTTTGTAAATTATATGCTGCAACCTTTTACACCTCTGTTGAGATGTATAAATAGGTAGGTATTATACGTCACTTTTTATTATTATTGACTACATATACAGAAAAAATGTCACCAAAAGGAACAAACACTGGAAAAGTTTTAAAAATTCAATTGGTCGCAACGCAAATTCATGAATGAGTAGGCACATAGAGATCCTAAGGATATCCGCAGAAAGCGAGAAAGCGTCTTCTTGGTAACGAAAGAGTTGCTTTGCTTCGAACAACTATGTGGTCTATATTTCGTGATTCGGTGATGATACCAACCGGCAAACCATGTATACCTAATATCAGTCAGTATGTTGCCTTTTGGTCACCTGATTTTGCTGATTGTATACAAAAACTTAGGTCTAGCCAGCAAATAGCTTGCAATCACGGCCGAGTGGTTGCTTGCTACGATTTTCTACGGAAGTCTATTGATGATAATATATATCTAGGTATTATATTATGTGTAGGTATTATACGACTGCATTGTGCATCGTATACAATGCGATAATGACCGCCCGACGACCCGTATTGTATACGAGTTGAGAGCTCTGTTGCAAGTGAAGTCTGTCAAGGATCGGCCTTACGAATAATATACAAAGGCTACTTTGACTAATATTAATGTCTTTTTATGTTTCGTATGTTATTTCTTTCTTTTAATTTGTCCTTTGTATTACTTTGTTTTGTGTACCGTGGAAATGTTTTGGTCTCATCACTGTCAAATTATACGTTTTTTTATTTAATATATACATTGAACGAGAGTGCAATAACATTAAAAATAGCGAATTTACTGTAAGACAACGATGTTTTTGTCTTCATAGATATATCGCGTTTTTTTTCCATCAGGAATTGTTGTTTACAAGTTATGATGTCTCGACTTGATATTTAAAAATACAAATTTTGTCGATTCTTGTTTTTTTTTTAATGTAATAATTACATAATATGCAAATTACACCAATGCACGACTATTCTTGGGCTAATTTGCTTATAAGTACTTCCTGGCAGATAAAAAATAATAATGTATTTATACAGTAATTTAGCATACTGAAGGTTGGTCTCTATTTAAAGTATCTAATCTGATACATGTGCTAGTTAAGAGGCAACCTCACATTTGAAAATGAAGGTGAGTTAACTATTATAAAACTCTAAAATTGTATTGAAAATCAGTTATCCTATAGAAAGGGGTTATTATTTCATGAAGGTATCAGCTTTATTCGTCCCAATCGCTTTTCGTTCAATTCTTATTTCGTCTCATTCTGCATTCGTCACTCATTCTTTATTCGTCGTGTTCGCCATCTATTCCTATCTTCCTAAGTCCAATTCTATAACTTGTCTCATTCTTAATAAGTTTTATTCGTTATTCGTCACATTCTTCTTTGGACTCATTCTTCATTCCTCCCTTTCGAATTTAGTCTCATTCACACTTTATCTTTAGTCACATTCGTTATTGGTCTCTCTCTTATTTTGGCGTTACTGGCAAATCGTCTCGTTCTTTTTGGGGTACGTTCGCTACTCGTCTCACTAGATACACGTTTTATTCGCTATTCATATTTCTTTTGACTGGATCGGTTATTCATAGTTGAACAAATTAAACTTTATGATTTTGACCTATGATTACTTACCTACTTTTGAATGCCTATTTATGAAGCGACGTTTCCTGGTGGTGTGTAAAGTTAGGTTTACCTTAAGTTTTTGAGATAGCTATGTATGCAAAACAAACATTATTTTATTTGTCAAGATGAAAATACCGTACTGCATCCATATATTTATGAAACATGTAATGTCTAAAAATATCTGAACACGACTTTATGCTCCTGACCTGACAATAGGGTCGTGTTCAGATATTTTTGTGCTCGTAAGTGTGTAGATGTAAATGAACTCGACTGTACTAATGATCACGGAGCTAAGCCGCGAACGGACAGACAGACGGACATGGCGAAACTATAAGGTTTCCTAGTTGACTGCGGAACCCTAAAAATGATACATAGTTGCAATACTGTAGTGTCGTCCCTTTCTAATCAATCTAAAAAACAGGGACGACACTACAATTAATTTCTACTCTTTTTGGTCGGACTGTACATGAATTTTGATATTTAGACGTAGTTTTATACATATTTTGGGTTGATCTAAATAGGTTTCATAACCTAGCAAAAATCAGTCGCCCAAATATTGATAATTTAAGATTGACATGAAAAGATAGTTACAATTACAAATAACTACTGAGACTAATAACGAATATATCGAACTTCGAAATAGACTCAAAACGAAAGAGACTAATAACGAATGTGACCAGCATCGAACTTATCGAAATAAATGAGGCAAATAAGTAAATGAGACTAAATTCGAAAGGGAGGAATGAAGAATGAGTCCAAAGAAGAATGTGACGAATAACGAATAAAACTTATTAAGAATGAGACAAGTTATAGAATTGGACTTAGGAAGATAGGAATAGATGGCGAACACGACGAATAAAGAATGAGTGACGAATGCAGAATGAGACGAAATAAGAATTGAACGAAAAGCGAATGGGACGAATAAAGCTGATACCTTCATGAAAAATCGTAGCAACGCGTTGCAGTATTTATATGGGAGTGCGGTGCCAGCCTTACTGCGCCATCTGATGTTAAAAATAAATACCCGACTGGTTAACACATTCACTGCCAGGGGGCGTGGCCTAGGAACAAAACTTGTATGACGATGAACACATATATGCGATTCGGGCAGTAAATGCGTTAAGAAAAAAAAAACGCGGACGAAATTTCGGGCACATTCTAGTTAAGATGTAAAAGTGTTTTTCTTTTTCAGACAACATTAAGACTGACTTGGGCACTGCAAAACATCGCGCCACTGCAGGATGCCGTGAAAAAAAATGACGTCATGTTCGGTACTTTGGACACTTGGCTACTGCACAAACTAACAGGTAAACTTTACGGATAAAACACGATCATTTGTCTTGTACCAAATTAGAATCCCTGTCAAATAGCTTTGTACCTCTGACATCTGTCATCTCAGTACGTTTTATAACCTAAATCTCCAAGTAACAGAATTTACTGAGATATCATCTGTGACGTAAAGCTACCTGGCAATAGTAGTTTATGCAACTGCTACATAATGAGAGGTTTTAAAACAGGAGTGTGGTTTTAACGAGCCGTAGGCGAGTTTCACGATAGGATCACACGAGTGTTTTAAGACCTAATTATGTACAGTTGCATACCTACACTACTTTATCTACACACTACACACTACATTATCATAGATTTTCTTTTATGAAAATATGAAACACTCAGTCCTGCCAGTCAGCAGAGGAATACATGAGGTGACTGGGCGGCATCGGCAACCGGGTCAAATGCGATGGCTACGGTACTGTTATGAAATGACATCTCTGATTTTGGTCGCTGCCAAGTAATGTAGGTCCTTACCTATACCTAATATAGTTACCGGCAAACTTTTTGAACAAAAATGGCGGATCTGCGTATGTACCTACATATTTACGTAAATCGGCTACTGCGCAGTCAGGGTTATGCTCAAAAAGTTTGCCGGCAGCTGTATCTTAACTTGTTATAGGAATTGAACAAGATGGTTGTAGATAAATAATATAATGTGTTCATCTTATTGTCATTCGAAACTTTTTATCCAACCGATGATCCGACTCGATCAACGACATACATTTGAAATCCCATACACAATGATGATAGTTATCGTATTATTAATATTTGATATTATTTATTTATCGCTCACCATGACACCGGAACTGACCAATAACCTTGTCTGTTTACAAGGAAACTTCTAAAGACATTAACGCGTATATCAGTACCGCATCAGTACAGAGATACGAGCTTTTGAAGCAGTGACACATTCTTAAGGGTTTTTTGTAGTGCGTTTTTTTCCTTAATATTGTGGATGTTGCAATAATATGTTCCACGAATGTTAGTGTTACCGATATCGTCAACATTCGGAATACTGGTTTTACTTGTTATAATGGGTTTATGATATTTTATGACTTCTCGGACTCGGCACTAAAACGCTGGTTGCCCTTGAGCTGGTCTTGATTGAAATACGCATTTCAACATTTTTTTATTGTATTTTCTAACTCCGACCAAAATATCATCTGCCTACTCGTAATTGACATGTATAGGTAATGCTGAATAACCTAAATTCAAAATTAAAATAACCTCCGACCCAAGTATCTGGGATATATACGAGACTGTCATTTAATCATCATACATTTAAGAGCCTAGTCGGTGGGATAATTTACAGCTTTTTCTACATTTGGATTTTCTTTCACTTCTTGATATGATTAAACATTTAACGAGTGGCATAGAAATGGTAATATACTTAAACATAATCACGAAGATAGGCATTCTTAACTGCAATATTGCCTAAGATCCTGTCACTTGTTTCAATCAAAGCTGAAGATCTTGGAAACGGCTGCGGTCATTTTCATCAACCATCTCGACAGACAAGGCTTGCGATAAGAAAACCGCAATAGAATCGTTTGGGAGCTTTGATGCCACATAACACACATACACATGTTAAACTTATAACACCCCTCTTTTTGGTCGTGGGTAAGAAAGTCCTAATTAAAGTTTAGCTACAAGATAATTTCAAATGCCAATCGACTTTTTTATTCGAGATAATATATATCTTCAAAGTAATTTTTTTATGTAAAATGAATTATCATGTTTGTCTACGATAGCGCAATAAATATTGTATTTCTTCAAAGTTATTTTGTTTTTTAATAATGTGATTTTTATCATTATACAGGTACTTATTTACTTGGTCTTTAAGTCCGATTTGATATTTCATGTGGGATCACTATGTTTTGTCCTCCGATATCGATCACGTGCGAAAATACGCAGATTGAGCCGACTTCTCTGAATGATATTGATAGTTTTTCCAAACTATCCTATTTTTTTTTTCCAGGAGGCAAAGTCCACATGACTGACGTATCGTCAGCGTCTGCCACGGGCTTCTTCGATCCATTCTGTATGGAGTGGGGTGGCTGGGCGCTGTCGCTCTTCAAATTTCCCCGAAGCATGCTGCCAAGTATCGTGGACACGGCGGGGAAGCACTTCGGGGAGACCTCGCCCGATGTGTGGGGGCACGCGATACCTATCATAAGCTGTGTGAGTAGAACATTCTCGAATAGTCTGTCTTCAGCCTCTGCTAGTAGTAGCTTGGACCTGCATGGAATGCGGTGGATGGGCGTTGTCGGGTGAATATTCAGCGACTTTAAGGCGTTTTGTTTGTCATTCCGATTTCTACAAAATATTGTTAAAATAGTATAATTTTATGTATAATTTTGTTCAGCCGTTTCTGCGTGATTTATTTGCTCAGATTAGTTACACAGCATTACAGTAATTAAACCAAGGCACTGTGAACTTCAAAATTACATAAAAAAAGCCAGTGATGCGAGGACAAAGGAAGTTATGAAAACGGATGGCCCCTGGCTGGGATGGCGCCGCGCTCCCATACAAAACAAATGACGATCCTGCATCACGCTATTAAGATTTTTCCTGAAATCATGACCCGTCTCCGTAGAAAACTGAGTTTCAATACAAATAAAGAATTTTATAATAGTATAGAAGATATCCTTGGGGATAATGTAATCCGCGTAAATAACAGCTGTCGTTAAAGTTCTCATTTCAATAAAATACTTAGCATTTGTTTGAATATTGATTCGTATCTACACTTGTTACTTACGCGGTATTGCACTATCCTCGACGATATGCCTCTATAAAAGTAGTTACAAACTTAAACAGGGAAAGAACTCATTCGTTCTCAGATGGCAGACCAGACGGCATCAATGTGGGGTTCCTGCTGCTTTGACGTCGGCGACGTGAAGTTGACCATGGGGACTGGGACTTTCTTCAACATCAACACGGGGTCCGTGCCGCATGCCAATGTAGCCGGCCTTTATCCTATCGTCGGCTGGCGGCTTGGAGACGAGCTGGTGTATTCCGCTGAGGGGTCCAATAATGATACGGCTTCTATTATAAAATGGGCGCAGAACTTAGGTAATTACAATCTTGAAAATTGGTTGTCTGTTAAGTCGGTATACGGACGTTAATTTTAAGTACAGTCGCCATCAGATATATCGCAGCATATAAGGCGTTCATAAATATGTGAACATGTACTGTAACGCCAAGTCAATAAGAGTCGTGTTCCGATATTTATGAACGCCTTATATGCTCCTATATATCTGATGGCGACTGTACGTGATAACGTCATAAGAAAACATCGATGAAAAATTGCATACTTATAAGAATTGAATGACGGCCGATGGAGTGGAAGAGAGATAGATGCGTCACAAGCCGAACGCTTAGGCCGATCGTGCCTCTCTATCGCTTGTTCCGCGCTCTCGCTTGCAAGCTCGGCTCAGGCGAAACGTGACAATGAGTCATGCTTTTTCGGGCGTGCAGTCGGCGTTCATCGATTTATAAGACGTTATCGCGTCAAAAAATTGAAGTGTTTAACCTGGCGGAAGAGACCGGGAATCGAACCCGGTACCTCTAAATTACGGGTCCGGTATCAATGGGTTAACGTATATAAAAACAACTGGGGCGCGTACCCACATTAATACACACACATAATGAGACATGTTTCATAAATTTATAAGAGTACAATACTCTACCAGAATGTCTAGCATAAATAACTGTGACACGCGACTCCTTGACGCGCGACAACTACCTGTTACTTTCCTTTCAATACCGCGCGCCGCGCGAGCAAGACAGGCGATGGTGAGTCGCGCGACAAGCGAAGTCGCGGCAAGATATGCTAGCCCTGCAGGTATACCAACGTTCAATGTTAAGATCACATCTTCGAAGTCCTCGTATGTACTAGAAACAAAAAATAAATCTATTTTTTCTCTATCCCAATTGGTCGAATCTATCCACCTCGCACACCTAACCATTTTGTCGTCAAACAAAACCACGTACGAAAATGTAATCAATTTGTTTTTTTCTCAATCTACATTAATTTCACTATACATACCCTAAACATACCCGGAAATGTCGGTGCACAATCAATTTGACGCGGCCTAGTGTTATAATTAAAATACGTGCCCCGGGTATGAATATTAATAGTATCTAGAAGTAAATCAGAATCCTAAAAATATTTTCTTCCAGGTCTGTTTAACAATCCTCAAGAATCCGCGAGCATAGCAGAATCGGTCCCTGACACAGACGGGGTTTACTTTATACCGGCCTTTAGTGGATTAGGGGTGAGTACCTACATACATGATCATTTATTTTTTGTGAAGCAAAGGTGACCGGTGTTCAATCAGCCTTATTATTGAAGGAGGCGCAAAATCATACGATGATTTGCATAAACTTTTTATTTGTCTTTCTAGTTTAAACAGTACTTGTCACTTAAAATCTAAAATAAGATTTTCTTTTAAATAAAACAATTTAAACGGATAATATCGCGTATATTAATTATTTGAGCCTCCCTGACGTTTCGGTTGCTTTCCAATTATTTAAATGTGTGACAGTCAGGCGAAGAAAATATTAAGATTCCCTTTTTTTTTGCAATCGGGGCACTATCTTACGGGAGCCATGCTTCTTTGAATCTCTAAATTGTATGAGATGAATCTTACTCTAACTACTTGCCGCTACTGTGACATTTCTTCGAGCCTTACTTAGCTTAACTTAACTTACACTTATGTAATATCTATTTCAGGCGCCATACAACGATGGTTCCGCGGCGTCAGGTTTCGTCGGCATGAAACCTTCGACCACCAAAGCGCATTTAGTGAGGGCTGTTTTGGAGTCGCTTGCTTTTAGGATAGCGCAGCTCTACAACTGCGTGCGGGAGGAGAACAATTATGAATTCAACATTATCAGGTAGTTCATTGGTTTGTAATTAGCCGAGCGAGGGAAGCGAGCGAATCTTCTATGTTTCGGTTTCTCCAAAATTTATTTCAGATGCTTGGATGTTAGGATTTCAGACTGTTCTCGCCTCAACCGATTCTCATGAAATTTTGTGAGTAGGTTCGATGTGTATACTCGATGATTTTTAATCGGTGATCAGCTGATCAGGTATCAACTTTTCTAACTCAGTAATTGATGGCGGTCACGTTGAAATTTTTATTTTGCCACCAAATTTGACTTAAATTCCTTGTCACCCTACTAATCTGTATCTGTGAGCTTACAACCTCTTTAATAATTTAATGGCAATGTTATTTTATGAGTAATAACTTGTCATTACATTAACAAAGTCGTAGAAAATGTTGTCAAATTTCCCGCCAAAGCGATGGCACTTGACGTAGGTATCGTACTTCAATAATTTATGTAGGATGACCATGTATCTAGTCAAGTGGTTATTAGTTTAATACTTTTAATTAATTACACAGTGAGGTAAGTATAAGGTCGATTCACTAAAGCTGGCGCGAATGGATTGAATGAGTGAATGATAATATTTATGTGTGCGTCACAAAATGATTACATACAGGTTGATACAATAAGTGATTAGATTATTGAAAACGTATTTGTAGACAAACTAGACGCATAACCGCCCAAATTCAGCAGTATAAAGAATACTACAAAATATTATCGAACCAAATTAAATTCAAAATGAATGGCTTTTTTTCCCAAAATTTCAAATTGGTGCTAGGAAGCTGAAACTCGGTATCGGGGGACCTTTGGGGCTCACAAATATGAATCTGAAATCGGTGTCCGAAAATTCGGTCAAAGTCGGAAAATATCGAAAAAACCAAGATTTGTATGGAGATTTTTTTTTAAGAGTCCCGTATCTCGTAAACGACTGGAGATGGGTAGGGGGATGCTCAAACAAATATCGTTGGCGACCCCCACCCGAGTACAGGCGTGGAAAAAAAAATTCAAAATGGCGACTTTTTTTTTTCGAACATTTCTAATTGGTCCGAGGGGGCTGAAACTCGGTATTGGGGGGCTTTTGGGGCTCACAAATATGAATCTGAAATCGGTGTCCGAAAGTTCGGTCAAAGTCGGAAAATATCGAAAAAACCAAGATTTCTATGAATTTTTTTTTTTAAGAGTCCCGTATCTCGTAAACGGCTGGAGATGGGTAGGGGGATGCTCAAACAAATATCATAGGGGACCGCCACCCGAGTACAGTCGTGGAAGAAAAAATCAAAATAGCGACTTTTTTTTTCTTCGCGAATTTCAAATTGGTCCGAGGGGGCTGAAAGTCGGTATTGGGGGGCTTTTGAGTCCTCCGACTCAGAATATGAAATCGGATTTTGAATATTCGGTCAACTTCGGATAATATCGGACAAACAAAATTTAGTAATCTATTAGCTCGACGGAGGGCCGAGCCATTTCTGAGCATAACTTATTGAATCGAATGGGTCTTAGCCTCGGATACTAGTACTTTTAATGAAAACTATATTGAATAAAATCGGTCGAGCCGTTTTTGAGTTATTGCAAAATTTCATAATTTTCTTTAAAATGACGTAAGTGCCGCGCGGTGTCCCTACACTTCGAACGTTACACATATTGGTTAAGTGCCAAACTATATTAAAACATTTCGCTCAATCTGTCGCGTATAATAGATAACTTCCAAAAGATAATAAGTAATTAATGTTTCTAGGCGTGTACGACCTTTTTATAGGGCTTGAAATCTTTCTCGTAATTTTCGTCTATTGTGAAGGACGGGCAACTATGGGACCCTACACTGAGCGTGGCTCGACTATGCTCTTGGCCGGTTTTTTATAATTCGAACTAGTCGTCCGTCACCTATTAATTCTTGACATTAACCCTTTACCAGGCCGCGAAGAAAAGAAGAAAATGTGGGTTACGTTAATACCATTGCATAGTCCCACATGGTCAAACTCATACGATACAATGGAATAGTATCATCCCACATCCTAACTCTGGTCATACACAGATTGCATGAATATTAAGCAATATGTACAATTACACTGCCTTACAACAATCAGAATCTAAAGTATGTCAAAAACTAGCGTCTGCATAAAACACCATGATAGTAAAATATTTTTGTATCAAACAATTAAATATACCTTTCGGACATATATATTACTTGTTTAGTCTAAATATTGTGCAGATTATGCTTATATTATACCTAATAATTTTAATTTTTCTTGAATAACAAAAACCCATTTTGTTGTTGTTTACAAAATATTAGGAGGCCCCTGTATAAGAACGGCACTCACACTAACACTCGAAGTGACAAGTGACATAACTTTCATTCAATCCATTCGCGCCAGCTTTAGTGAATCGACCTATAATTGCGTGAGACCTCGCTTATTAAGTTTAATTTTAGCTAGATATTAATATTTTTCTACTCTTGATAACCGATTAAGAATCACCGTGTAATAGTCGAAACTGTTTTTCGAAATGGCTGAGTTATGGGTTATGGGGGTTGACAACGCATGAAAAAAGAACAAATTTCAGCCAGAAATGAAATAAAATAATTTATTCAGTAGGTAAGTAGGCCACTAGGGCATTTTTACAAGTCAGATTGTGAATCTACCGGCATTTCCCAAGAGGAGACCGGAATTCCGGAATTTCCGATACTGCCCATACTAACTAATTCCGGAATTGCAAACCCTAATGGTATCTGTAGGGCTTCCAATGTGTTTTATTTTTAGATTTTTTTTGTATGAACACTCCCGGATTTAATGTGGAAATGCCACATTTTTATTTTTGTAAATAATTGATACAAAGTCATAAGTCATAAGTTGTACGATTCTATTAAACAATTGGGCAAGTGCGAGTCCGACTCGCGCATGAAGGGTTCCGCACCTATATTATATGTATATATAGGTATAACAAGTTTGTTGTATGGGAGCCCCCCTTAAATATTTATTTTATTTCATTTTTAGTATTTCTTGTTATAGCGGCAATAGAAATACATCATCTGTGAAAATTTCAAGTGTCTATCACCGCTCTTTAGATACAGCCTGGTGACAGACGGACGGACGGACGGACGGACAGCGAAGTCTCAGTAATAGGGTCCCGTTTTTACCCTTTGGGTACGGAACCCTAAAAAGCGTCGAGTCCTGTTTACAATTACATTTATCTTTCATAATTTACCTTTGTGTCAATATTTATAATGTGATTTGTTATTGTCAGAGTGGACGGAGGAGTGTCAAACAACGACTTCATCGCTCAACTGGTCGCTGATCTGACGGGGCTTCGCGTGGAGAGGCCTGTGCACACGGAAATGTCGTCCCTGGGTTGCGCGCATGTCGTCGGCCTCCAGCTTGGTATGTTGTAGACCGTCTGACATCCAAGTAGCGGTGTTCACTTGTTTTATAAAAAATTGGGCAAGTGCGAGTCGGACTCGCGCACCGAGGGTTCCGTACAAGCACTTTTCATCCTTAAGTGGTTGAGTTAAGTTTGCACCTGGTATGTATAGCGCCCCATACAAATGAGGTGCAAAGTTAACGCAACCAACCCGTTTGTTGTATGGGAGCCCCCCTTAAATATTTATTTTATTTTATTTTTAGTATTTGTTGTTATAGCGGCAATAGAAATAGATCATCTGTGAAAATTTCAACTGTCTAGCTATCACCGTTCTTGAGATACAGCCTGGTGACGGACGGACGGACGGACGGACGGACGGACGGACGGACAGACAGCGAAGTCTCAGTAATAGGGTCCCGTTTTTACCCTTTGGGTACGGAACCCTAAAAAACAGTTCATCGAATGCTCCAGTTCACCGAATGCTTCAGTTCATAAAATTTAAATTTCTTAGGATAAAAACCTCGGAAGTCATAAACTTTTCAGAAATCTTGAAAATGTTAACCTATAGATTAGGTTAGGTTAGGTTTGTGTTATAATATAACTAGACATAGACTTTCGTTAGCACGGTAGGACTTTAGAGAGCTATGGAGCCGATAATAAAATACAATTGATACTCATACTCATAAGTTTCATTCGCAATTTTAATTTTATAGTCAAGGACAGAGTCAGAAGAATATACATACAAAGACCTGATTTCTATAGAGGCATTGTTTTTTTTGCCACCATAAACTTTTTCCCTGTTTTCTGGACTAAATTGGGTTCTATATTGATCGAATATCCATTTATGATTAGAAAATGCATGATATTGACAATTAATACAGTTAAATTAGGAATTTGAAATATTGTAAAAAAAATATTTTATTTATAATTTTAGTCATTGAATGCTTGGGAATGTTAACTACAATAACCATAAAGGCAGTTTTGAATTAAATTGACGAATGAGTATGAGTTTGAATTGTATTTTAACGTTAATATCGGCTCAATAGCTCTCTAAAGTCCTACCGTGCTAACGGAAGTACGATGCCTATTATAACATTCCAAAATATTTTATGGTTTAAGAAAAAAAACGCTTTTGATGAAATTAAATTTCTATGAAATGAAAATTAGATTAAAATCCCAAGCAGCATTTAGGCCTTAGGAAGATGCCACGATACGTTTGTCTCGCTCACTCTTATGGCCACCGCGCTTGGATCTCTCGCTCAACCGCTTGCCGCGCCGCTGGTCGCGCAATGTCATGACATCTCCGTTAATTTCATGTGATTTGGTTAACGGCACGGTAGCTCAAAGGTTTGAGTACCACTCCGTATAAGTAGACATCGTGAGTCAAACCCCCACCTGCTATTGCGCAAAATTTTGTATTTGTATTTCATCTTATCTGCTTTGCCCAATAGTTGACTGGTAGGGAAAACCCAATGGCATTAAGTCCGCCTTTTGTACGATCTGTTTTTTTGTGCAATAAAGATAAAATAAATGAGTAAATAAACCTCTGGATCAATATTGAAATAAAAAAAATGGGCAAGTGCGAGCCCGACTCGCGCATGAAGGGTTCCATACCTATACATATATATAATCTATAACAAGTTTGTTGTATGGGAGCCCCGCTTAAATATTTATTTTATTTTATTTTTAGTATTTGTTGTTATAGCGGCAATAGAAATACATCATCTGTGAAAATTTCAACTGTCTAGCTATCACCGTTGTTGAGATACAGCCTGGTGACAGACGAGACGGACGGACGGACGGACGGACAGCGAAGTTTCAGTAATAGGGTCCCGTTTTTACCCTTCGGGCACGGAACCCTAAAAAAGAGTATTGTTTCATTTCAGGCATATGGAAATCAAAAGCGGAGCTGAAATCCTCCCGCCAAGTCGCCTGCGTGTTCAGCCCGCGACCTCACGTGAAGAAATCCTACGACGCCACCATGACTCGATGGGAGGACGCCGTCAAGCGAATGTGCGGTTGGTACACCGCCAACAAGTCTTCGCAGACCCTAACCACAGTGTCAGACTCCAGCAATCCCATCACACCACAGAACAGCTTCAAGGTCACGTCGAGAAAGAAAAACGGTAAGTACACGAAATAGCGGTGGCTTTTCTGTTTTCTGGCAATACTTGTTGCGTGCTTTCCGATAAGTAGGTGATATATGTCTTGCCCTGACTTTTTTATTGTTTGATTGTTTTTAAGTGTTGTCTTTTTTCAATACCTCATGAATCTCATTATTGGCGTGGTATTTTCATGTTATCGATAAAGTATCGAAGGTAGATATGGACCAATAATAATTCAAGAGCCTACACAAAATCGAATGCCCTATCGTAGCAAAGTCTCTGTCCCATATATATATGGGACAGAGACTAAGTCATATATGACTTAGTTTGCTTAGACCTCCACTTAACACACCAGCGCCATTTTAGTAGATTAGACAAGTAAGGATGAATAGACAGTGCAATAGCAGCTGGCAGGCCAGTCGTCTATCGGCACCAAAAAATTCTAAGCAGACCGGGACAGAGAACCCACTGACTTCGCTGGTAGGTATTAGGCCTCTAAAATTGTTGATCCATTGTATTTACTACATCAAAAGTAGTTGAAAGTTACTACTAGCATATCACTGGCACAATACATCAGGGTTCTATGTTACTCTTTTGACTAATTGAAATTAGAACGTTGACATCGTGATATAAAGTTTAATTTGAACTACTCAGGGAATGTAACAGAAAGCTGTAATACTGGGCCAGCGATATGTCAAATTGCATATTAATATGGCAGCTACTTTTGATGACTGTACCATCATATGCGACGTCTGTATGGGGTATAATTAAGGTATATGCAACAATGTTTGACAACCTAATTCCAATAGTGGACACCCTGTTTGATGTTATCGATTACTGATTAGGATTTAGGATGACAGCTATTGGGACAGAGTCAAGCACTGGCGCTTTTACCGACTAATACTATAAGATTTGGACGCGGTACACGTGTAAGCTCTCTTATAAGGTGCCATCCTGGATTTCCCGTTTTTATACATAGTGTGTAAGGGTTAATATGTATAAGAATAATAGATAACTGTATTAAAGGCCGAGTTGTATTGTACATACCGATTGTAATCTAGGAATCATTAATCGTATAGTATTTAACGAGTTTTTGTTATTATGGTTTACTGCGGCTTTTTTATTCCTAATATTTTATTATAAAGATGATATAGTTACTTGTTTATTAAAGAGACCATATTTATGTATAATAAGTAATACATTACGACCTTGAATTTATTTAAACTTACACGATTTTACATTAGTTAATTAAATTGCTAGGCCGTTGGTTGACTGCCGGCGTACAATTGAATGCCTAGGCAAATTGTAAAATATTAGTTATCACAAATAACTGTAAATAGGGGCTTTGTTGTATGCAGACATTCTTTTGGTTAAAAGTCCTTCATATTACATTTAAGTAGATAGGTAATATTTAAAACCAAGGAACAGGTTCAAAGGTCAACATACCTGCGGACCTATGATGGCTGCGTTTATCGTGCAATAGATAAATGATAAGGGATATACAACATTTCTAAGCATGGAATCTCTCATCACGCCGAAATGGCTGGACAAATTTTGACAAATGTTGGTACAGGAATAGCTGGTCATTCAAAGTTGGTTATAGGATACGTTTTAACCGCTTACGATACTATAAAAAAAAACGCGGACGAAGTTGCACCTAATAGTAACTAAAAAAACAGCCCTTACAGCTACTTATACTAAAACGATTTTTATGAAATTTGCCAATTAGATTTGATTGCAGGCCTTTTGTGCTTCGGAATTTTCTTTATTATTTATCTATCATAAACTCTATCAATACAAGCCTTGTTTTGATTTATTTTAGCTATAGAGACTGATAGCGTTAAATTGCTTTTGTACTGGTTGCATTATTCTTATGCTACAGGCTGTCTCAATAGACTAATCACGTAGGTACCTATTATTATTATCTCCTGAGGATGAATCGCGTACCGATTCGAAACATGTCGAGCGTTATTCGACTTCTACGACGTGAGTAAACCCGTTTAAGTATTTTAATATACCTATTATTATACTCAAAATTCGCTAAAACTAAAAAAATACCCTCGACACAACTCGTAGCGGCCGGAAATATAATAATTAATAACGGAAATGAATAGTACATTACTGCGGACGCCGGGAAGGAAAGGCTTAGGGAGGCCGGATAGTGATACGAAGCTGGCGAGCCCTTTTCACTGCCAAGGCGTGTATATTGCTTTTCTAAAACATGTGCATTAAAAAAAAAAAAAAAAACTATAACTCAGCTGTAATTACAGGCGCCACTATTGAAAAAAAGAAAATGCTTCCCGGTCAAGGCCTTTTATTTTGTATGAAAGTTATCTCGAGTTGTTCCGGCGGAGACGTGATACTTCGAACTCTTCGAAGCCACGCAGGTTTATAACGCACGTGTTATGACAACATTCGAAATAGTAGTTTATGCAACTGATACATAATGAGAGGCATTAAAACACGAGTGTGGTTTTATGAAACGAGCGTCAGCGAGTTTCATAATAGGATCACACGAGTGTTTTAAGGCCTAATTATGTACAGTTGTATACACTACTTTATCTACACACATATCATAAGTATTTTAAGATGGGTTCAGAAGCCATAAGGAAATGACCGGCACCACTAGTGCTACCTGTAAAATATCTAAAAACGACATATACTAATGCAGTAAGAAATAAATCTGAACAAATATATAAACAGATTATTTATTGTAATAGTTGTAATTTAATTAACATTGAAACAATATTTTCAACTAAAATGTGAATTACAATAAACTTTTCTCAATTCTACTTTCGTAACAGCAAAGAACCAACAAACAAATGACAACAATAATGGCGGCAATTCGGACCTCCGTCAAGACGAATGTTTTTTTTTTCTAAATCATATACCTACAAACGAATGTATCCATATTCTCATGTCACTCGAGATCAAATGTCGTGCGGTTTTTATAAAAAAACATACTGAATTGACGTTTCGTATCGATAACAATATTAATATCTATGGATACTAGAATAGAGACCTACTTCAGTTTTGACAGCTGTTCCAAATTTAAACTCATAACCTTACAAAAATTGATAGCGTTATAACATTACAGTACAAATTTTACCTACTGCCACAGATAAGAAAGTTCTCATAGTAAAATTGGTTGTAGTAATGCTGGTCATTTCCTACGGTTTCTGAACGCATTTTGGAGCACTAATGATATGTGCGTAGATAAAAGTTATTAACATTGAGCCAATACGTGAAATAGTACCTACATTACTGCAGACGCCAGGAAATTAGGGCTTGCTAGCTTCGTATCACTATCCGGCCTCGCTCACGGTATAGTGCTTTTCTTAAACATATGCAATGAAATATTAAAAACTCTCAAAAAGACATAATTCAGCTGTTTGGCCCGTTCATGAACACAGACGCCGTGTTTAAAAAAAATACTTCCCGGCCTTCAATTTTGTATGAAATTCCTTTATAGTTCTCTCGAATTGTTCCGCCCGAAACGTGACACTTCGAAGCCTGTTTTAAAGCACGTTATGACGATATGTTTAAGACAAAAAGTTCGGGTGTGGTTCGCGTTTTCATCCTTCCTGTGATCGTGAGCTGCATATCTTGCCGCGACTTCGTTTGTCGCGCGACTCAGCATCACCTGTCTTGCTCGCACGGTATTTAAAGGAAAGTGACAGGTAGTCTATATTATGTCGCGCGACAAAGAGTCGCGTGTCAAAGTTGTGATAGGGGTGCTGTTCTTCATTTCATCGCTTTTTATTCATGGATTTAAACATTTATAGCCCAGCAAGCGTCGGTCCGGCCCAGGGATAGCGGCGCTACAAACAGCTTTCATATGGCAATAATGTGCATACGTCATATTTGCATTATTAAACGTCAGTCAAGGATTTGTCATTAATTCATTATCAAAATTCAAAACATTGTTTACCGGAATGCTGCTTAATCCTTCGTTCTTCTTGCGAAATAAATACTGAATCCTATTGAAAAAACTTGACTTTCATCACTGTGGAGAGTTTTAGCTTTATTATGCAAAAAATACTTTAAATTTGCGGAATATTTTAGTCCTGTTGCCTCTTTGTTTACATCAGTGTGTTTGACCGACTTTCAACGTCAGTTACCAAACATTGATCGTTGCCAGTAAAATAATTTAGTACCTCTGAAAATCCGCACTTTGGCGTGGATTGTAAAACCCCTTGCAGGGCTATAAATGTATCATTACGATATTGAATATGATAGCGTTATGGTGACGTCGCATTTTTGTTCTTATTTGGTTATTGTTGTTTGGCAGCGAATTCAAAGGGTAGTATTATAAAATCTTTTGCTAAAAACGGATTAATTTGGCTTTTTAGTTATAGTGCTGATTTTTAACGCAGTTTTTGTTTTAATTTAAAATTTTAATTTTTTATTTTAGAATGAAGTCATCGTTGGTATAAGGGACTTAAAATTAATAGTAAGTAACCAACTGAAAAGTTTTATGAAGAAAAAATAGGTATACTCTGTCCACCTTCTAAGATTAAATTAAGTCACTTTGGCACAAGGTACCAACAACCGTATAAATGTCAATTTAAGGTCGTTTTTCACTTGTGACATAAATTCAGTTTGACATAATTTGTTCTTAGAATTCCGGATAGACTATACACCCTTCACCGTCGACGTACTCATTGGCGTATATAGGGGGGTGGCCGGGTGGACCGTGCCGTATGGTCTAGTGCCCACCCCAAGATTTTGGGTTACCGATAGAAATTAATGGCTTCATCTCATAGGCCATGGCCAGGTCCCCCTGCAGCCCCCCCCTCCGAAAAATTATATATACTTATCGGACATACTCACAAAATTTCATGAAAATCGGTTGAGAAATGCGACCACTAGGACAACATCCGGAAATGCGGACAAACGTACGTCCGAACATCCAAACATCCGGACATATGAAAGAATTTTAGGCCAAGCTGAAATGGAGACGCTTCGCTTGCTCTGTCAATAACATCGTGGTCGTCTCTGAAACGAGGACCATTGTGTTTCGTTAGCGAAGTAATTTTTTTAAATCAATATATCGTTTTTATTCCTGTAGGCTTGAGACAGCCTGGTTTTGAAAAGGGTGGTAGTGAAAAGGCCTGACTAAATATATCAAGAAATGTAGTTTTAAACGATTGAAACAGTTTTTATATATTGAAATGAACTACTAGAAAAATTGTAATATATCATAAATAAAATTAATAAATAATTTGTACGCGTAAAGTTTAAATGCATTTAAAGTTACTAATATTGTTGATTCCGTGTTAATCATTGAGAATATTTAATATTGTAAACAACACCCGAAACGAACAACTCAAATCTGTCTCTTATTAGATTAGATTAACGGCAAGATTAGATGTGCAAGTTTAGAAAAGTTCTCGGAAATTACTGTAAACTTTTACAAGAGTTTTAGTAGGGTGAAATTAATTTGGAAATTTACGAATAAACTTTCACAATTTTGGAATCTTTCCTTCAGTTCCACTTATATTTAAAACATTAACTTTTTATTTACATTACGCTCGCTCTCTCTCAACATTTTGTGCTCAAACTATTAATTATTGGTAATGAAAAGACAATGTTAGGGCCAAGTATTATTTTAAGATTCTAGATCTAGGTTAATTATTGTATTTATTGCAAAACGGTGTAGGAAACATAAACGGAATGAATAGTCAAAATGGGTTAATATAGAAACATCTAGAAATAGTAATATACGCGACGTGTTAATTTGCCTACTCCGATTTTAGAATTGAGAGTATTGATCAATGTTAAAAATAGTACTCTTAATATTATAGTATTTTTTCTTATGACAGCAATTGATATTATCTGTAAACAACACCCGAAACGAACAACTCAAATCTCTGTCCTATTAGATTAGATTAACCTCAAGATTCGATGTGCAAGTTGCAGAAAGTTACCAAAATGTAGGAAAGTTCTCGGAAATTACTGTAAACTTTTACAAGACTTTAAACATGGTGCAATGAATTTGGCAATTTACGTATAAAAATACGAATAAACTTCCACAATTTTGGAAACTTCCCTTCGTGGATCCACTTTTATTTAAAACATTACTGTTTAATTCCTTTACAGTTCATGAGCTCTCAGATTGCGATTCGGGTTTGGGTGAAAACTTTTCATTTGCATCGCATAAGAGCGAGCGAGACAGGTATAAAACGCGAATGGCATTCTGCCAGCTCACGCACTGTACCTACGCTCTCTCTACATTTTATGCTCAAACTATGAATTATTTACACCCCAGGCGAAAAGGCATGGAAACAAAGTTCTTTAAGTTTCCAATAATTATTCCTTGTGTAAGTGTTAGTAACCGTTAGGCCACCCCCAAAAGATAAAAAAATAGAACATCCACTATTAAAACATCTGCATATTGTAAAAATATATATATACTTACCAAACTCCGGGACGTCGTTTTTTTATTGCCTTTCTACAAAATGTTGCACTGGCAATTTTCATAAGCAGAATTTGCGTTATTGACTTTCAAAATGTTTATAATCATTTTTATATTGTGATTTTGTAATTTATTCCGTAAGGAAATCACAGGTTTGTATAGTAATATAAGCTTGTTTCCATACTTTTGGCCTGGAATGTATATGAAACTATTGGTAGTGGAAAGACAATGGTAGGGCCAACTATTATTTTAAGATTCTAGATCTAGGTTAATTATTGTTTTTATTGCAAAACGGTGTAGGAATTTTGTTGCAAATGCAAACATAAACAGGGTGAACAGTCAAAATGGGTCAATATGGAATCATTTAAAGCAATAAAATACAGAATGTTAAATACGCGACATGTGAGTTAAGGTGCCTACTCCGATTTTAAACATGAGAGTATTGATCTATGTTAAAAATAGGACTTAAAATTATCGTAAGTTCGCTTATGACAGCAATTGTTATTATCTATACACAACTCTTCATATAAACCCATCTTGATGGGTCCGTCATCTTAATGTCGTATTCAATAATATTAGTATACCTACCTTATTTCACGCATGAAGCGCGGTTTTAAACTCATTCCGCAGTATAAAGTACTACTGCAGAAGGAGGTTGACACAGCTCTGTTTACGTGAGACTAGGTTTAAACGGGCTGTAAAAACGAGGTAAAATGGTTTAATATGTTAATTGTAAGTAGGTACAAATATTGGAAGGTCCTCGACGGCAAAGCTTTGAAGGCACAGAAGTATTTTTTAAATAGTTTGACTTTATGGAAAAGTATACTTCCTTCACGAGAGAACAATAAATGAGCAACGCTTAGAAATTTCCTAAAAATTATTAGGTATTTCTGAAATGCACGGGATGTAAAGAAAGTTTCTATATTGGATTCTTTTTATGCAAAATTTCAGAAATTACCGTTAAAAGTTTCGCAATTTTGAAAACTTTCGGTCGGTCATCAGTAATTAATGGAAACTTTGCGTACATACGAAATTTTATTAATACAGAGACTAGTGAAATTTTAACTTTTAATTGCATACAATATCAAAAAACATTCCATCAAAAATAGTAATAAAGTAAGGATAATAATAAAGGTTCCGAAAAATAAATGAATGTCCAGCGATCTGTGGCAGATTGTGTAATACTATCTAAGCTGCGTTTAAATGAATTACTGAAAAAAAACTAAACTTCCGAAAAAAACTAAACTTCCCAAAAAAATACTTAACTTAAAAATTAATGACTTAACTTCCGAAATAAATACTAGCGCCAGAACCGAATTGCTACCACAAATGTAGTTTAATGGGTTAGGTTAGATCTGCGACCACAACAGCGCGGGAGCCGAGCGAGCGAAGCGAGCGTGCCGCGGCATCGGCCGGCGTAGCGCCAAAACCGAACTGCTACCAGTTCGTTTCTATATTTTTATTAGTACATAAGTTTTCGGAAGTTTAGTAAAAGAAGCAGTAAAAATCATATTTTAAATGAGCACATTTTTTATTCATTTTCCGGTGGTTTTATTACTATCCATAAAGTAAAAATAAACATAGTTCTAAACGCTAATTTGAACTGTTAGTGACTCGTGAGTCAGATGTATAGTTTTTAATTTACTTGGGTGAAATTATTATATGGGTCTAAGAATTACATTTTCGCTTTAGTAAAACCCGCTACAGTAACCATATATAATCTAATAAAATAAGCGCAAAATTATACTAAATACTAGTCACAAAAATTAAACAAAATGGCAAAATCATGACATTTACCATTAAGTATTTGAAATGTATTTGTAAAAAAATATTATATTTGATTGATGACATAATATGAATGAATTAAAATGTACATCTTCTCTTATTTAACCTCTGTCTATACACCGCCATACTAAGGAATAGAATACTTAGTTTTCCTGTGATATAAGATACCATAGGCTGTAAAACAGTTTGAAAATGAGTTATCATAAGACTTTGTATTTATATAATACTAGATTTAGAGAAACAAATCGGTAAAGTCATGACTCATGTCTACTGCATCAAGATACGACATTTAATTAATATTAACCTGTCATAATACCTATACGACAATTGCTATACCTAGTGGCGCTAAATGACAGCTAGCTAGCTTAGCTCTCGATTCCGTGAACACATCACATTGCATACTACTCTAGCTTATGTCAAATTGACAACATTTCTGTTTAAAGGTTAAAAAATTAAATATATCCACATTTTTATTTTTATAAATAATGACACTAAGGTAAATTAAGAAAGAAAAATTGAATGCGATCTTCTACAATCGAAGCGGGGCAAAAATGTGGTATTACCACATAAAAAATATGAATCGATAAAAAAATTCTATACAAATATATATCCACATTACTTATTACATTTTCGAAAATATCCGAATTAAAAAATCTATTTGAAAAGTTCCTCATTCTAAAAGAGCGTAGGCGACAAGCAATTGGTCGTGCATGTTCTTTTTGTAGGTTGCGACTGTCTGCTATCACCTTTTAGGGTTCCGTAGTCAACTAGGAACCCTTATAGTTTCGCCATGTCCGTCTGTCCGTCCGCGGCTTAGCTCCGTGATCATTAGTACTAGAAAGCTGAAATTTGGTATGAGTATGTATGTATATGTATCACGCCGACAAAACAGTAAAATAAAAACTAAAAAAAAAAAATTTTTTTTCGGACACTTGAACACCTAAAGTGGGGGTGATTTTTCGTTTTAACATTATTGTGTGGGGTGTCATTAAATAGGTCTTAAAAATAATAGGGGTCTCTGAACATAATTTTTTGATAAAGTCTGCAGTTTTGTCAATATTCGCTCCGAAAATAAAAAAAATGGTGTCCCCCCACCTCTAACTTTTCAACCACGGGTCAAAAAATTATGGAAAAAATCATGAACATGAGGCCTTATAAGTACTTTCAATGAAAACTATATTGAATAAAATCGGTCGAGCCGTTTTTGAGTTATCGCAAAATTTCATAATTTTGTTAAAAGGACGTAAGTTGACTTCCAGAAGGTAACAAGTAATAACAGTTACTTTGGCGTTTACGACCTTTTTATAGAACTTGAAATCTTTCTCGTAACTTAAACCTCGGGCTTAAAACCGCTGTTATAAGTCCGTCTCTTGTGAAGGATGAGCAACTACGGAACCCTACACTGAGCGTGGCCCGACATGCTCTTGGCCGGTTTTATATTTTCAAAACTAGACCGAAACAAAAAAATAATAATTGGAGTTCTGCGGTAATAAAGTAATTAAATTAGATTAAACTTAACACTATTTATTTGAAAATTTGAAATGTTGTCAATTGCATACTAAAATAGTCAGCCAATTTTGATGTTAACTTTAATACTTACCTACCTACTGGTAGGTCACGATTACAGAAGCTATTCAAATTAATCATTTGTGTCAATTTTCTTTCGATATCTACCAAACATACCTTGTAAAATGCATACTTGTCAATGTTTTCACAGAATCATATGTTGCTTCTGTTATTTTTTGTGAAAATTAATTTTATTTTCATTTTTATACAAAGCCTTGTGTTGGTAAAAGAAATTGAAACACATAATCTTTCAATTTAACCCTTATCGTCATTGTGACAAAAAGTAATTATGTGTTTAATTTTTTTTGAAATTTTGACCTGAATTTGCCTTCTTAATTAACCTTTGTATCAAAATTTAAATAAAATGCATTTGAATTAAGCAATAAGATTTGGAATAGTTGTAAGTAGAAATGCTCAGCCCTTCGTGTTGGTATCCGTATATTGCCTAGCTGTATATCATGTAATTATTGTAATATAATATTAAGCTAGATAGAAATAGATGACAATATATTGGTTTAATATTTAGTAATACGATTTTTTACCTAAATGCTCAAGATATTGTATGATATTATCATTAATGTTTATTATAATAGTATTTTTATTTATATTTATCATTTCGGTTGATTTTAGTTTAGACGGTTGTTTATCGGTTATTGCCATTGTAATGAAAGGAGTAATGTAAATTCATAAATTACCTAAGGTTTTGTTATCACATCATTGTTAAATTATATATTTTGGAAATAAAAATTGACTGGACAAAATACATCGTAGTATTTCATTGTAATGCCATCCTCAAATTATATCTGCCATACTTTATTCTCTTATATATACAAATAAAATCTACATTGACAAGGTGCAGCTTCCAATAAGTAATTTTATTTATTTCTCTATTCCCGTTATAACTACATGCTACATGCGAGGCTACATCTCTACGCAGCGCCAATGAGCTAAGCGCCCGCGTCCAGGCGTATGTTTAGGGTACAAACGGATAAATCTGTTGTCTAGACCAATAGATTTCGACAATAAACGCAATCACAGACAAGGCGTATCCCACCATTAATACGCTAAAGGGTATGATCTGTTGGCCCATGGATATTTTGTCCGCGGGCCGCGGCTCTGAAGAGATGCTGGGTAGATACGTATTCAGGCCCAGGGCCCGGCTGGTCCAGGTGTAGTACATGTTAGGTAGGCCTGTCTCTACGAGACGCATCATGAATACATGGACTTGCACGTGGAAAGGAAATTCTGCAAAGATAAATTGTTATTGTGTTTTGGTTATTTTGTGACATGTTGCTCATTGATCTTATTGTGATGTCTGATGTCCTTACTCGAATGCAATATTTACTTGCCGCGGCAAGCCCGGCATGCCGGGCTCAATATTTTAATGATCTCTTCTTTTCAGATTTCATCAATACAGAATGGCCGATGTTGGCCTTGATTACATAAAAAAAAACATTGTCACATTGGCATTTTACATCTACAACAGATGAGTTAAGCAGTGTCTAATAAACTGCGGCATTTACGAAGATATCCCGATACGAGAGCGACATCCGAAAAAAAATACATAATAGGTATCTATCATCTATACAATTCAGTTTTCCTAAGTTTACGAATTAGGTAATTTTAATGAGAAAAAAGGAAGGCTTTTTTCTTCTTAATTTCTAATAGTCGATCGTGTCAAGTTATTTCATCAAGAGTACCTACCTAAGTAGCTAATTTGATAGCCAGATGAGTCGTGAAAGTGGATATCTTACTGCAATAGCTGATGATAAAATAACTTACCTAAATTAGAGATGTAAGACAAATAGAACACACGAAGACACTCGTTAACAACATAAAGCAAAGGCTTCCCATCGCTATCGGTGTATTGCATCAGCGTCAGCATTATTGCATCAGTTTGTCGCTCCAATGTTGCAGTGTTCGGGTGGTTCATGACGTAGGCAAAAGAGTCCATGTTTGATAAAACTATCATATGTGACAGCAGAGCGAAATTCAGCTCGTTGTAAGACTCGTTTATCAGACTGTATATGGATGGAGAGGTTTGAGTCACAGTTCCTGACTCTGCGAGGTCTGATAATGTTTTTAACTTGTCGTACTGGCAGCGGGTGGTGAACGTGTAGTTAATATAACCCTGAAAAAGTCGTGGCTCCTATTAGATTTGTCTTACATTTGCAGATAAAGTAACTAAGTACAATGTTAAATAAGCAGACTTACCTGATACGTCGCCAGTATTATAATCGAATAAAACAAGCAGGTGGCTCTCAAAAAAAGCAAGTCTTTTCTTCGTCTTAAGAAGAACCCAAACAATCCAGCATTTACAGATGTCAATATATAACAAAGTAGCGTAGATGTTTGTCTAGTGTGCATACTGTTTTTGATCCTCGCAAACACCCACATGATCACGCCAATGCAAATAAGACAGGCGAGTATAAACAGCCATTGCGGCCAGGTATAAGAGTTTACTGGGTACTGCCATAAGGGCTCCTCCCCCGGCTGCCTTAAAATAGCGCAGAGGGCATCTCTTGAGACGACATGCAAGTAATTGTATCTCTGGAGCCCGAAAGTATATTTCGCCATAAATCTGGAGTTAAATGATATGTCCACGTCTTGCCGTACGGTATGTCCTAAGATGCCAGTTAAAGCTCCGTCGGCCTGCTGATACCCATACTTGTTGTAGCCCGGTGACAAGGTGGGTAAAGATAGATTAAATTCGAAGTGTCTTATTATGTCAGACATAACAAGTCCATCCATTCCACAAAACCCACCGCTAGTTTCTTGGGCTGTCTTTACGTAAATATCAGTGCCTGAACAATTCTGGATAGCCGTTGGAAACCGATAAAAAATATTGCCTCTAAGAGGATAGTTTTTAGTCAGCAATCTTCCAGCTTTTTTTGATACTGTGTCTAAAAATTCTTCATCCGTATTGATGAGTTTAATTGTCCTATTGTATAGCCCACCATCGGTCGGTTTTGTGTCATTGAAAACTACGTAATAGTTTGGACATACGTATGGTAGATTTAGGAAAACGTGCATTGTTCGATGTTTTTGCCACAAATAATTAAAAAACTCTTCAATGTTATTCAGAGCATCTTTACCCAATTTTCCATTCTCACAACTGTACATACTGTCGTCAGTAGATACTATAATAAATAGTATGGACCATTGTAATTTTAGCATGAACAACATTAATGGATTTTGGAGCATGCTTGGATTTAAATACTTTGTAGTGAACACTATGTTCTGGTTTCTTTTTATTAATACTTTGTTATATTCGTCATTCTGTGCCAGGAAGTCTGGCATACTTGTTCCGCTAAATATCGTAACGGACTGGTCGCGATGTATGCTTTTCATTACACTATTTTTAAAGGTAACACTACTGTCATTATCGACATCGAGAAAAATAGTTTCGTCGCATGTTGAAATGTTTAATATGTTTCGCCACGGTGTCTCCCTTTCTATAGAAAATTTCGATACCAAGTTTGTTTGAGAGGATATTGCAATAAAAATTATAATCATGCTGATTTGACGATAATCGGCCTTCATTATTCACCCCCAAACTTCCCGCGCAAAACCCCCAATCAAAAGAAATGTTCAGAAATTACTGTAAAATATCCGAAACTCGTTTGGTTTTATACAATCTTGAACGTATAAATAAATTATAACGTTAACATCATAACCATTAAATTGATTATTTTCGAAAAAATGAAAAAGATGTCAAGTACTTTATTTATTACTGTTGTCCTTATCATTTTGTGAATTGTGTTTCATATTCTACCAGACAAACAAGTAGGTTCGAAAATCTATTCATATTATGATTTAAATAAATAGCCGTCCATCAAGGAAGGTCAATATTTGCCTTCACTGAAAGTTTAGCGGTCAGTTCTGTTTGCCCATCAAGCTCGACCTTATCACCACTTTATCAGCGTTTAGTTTGATTGTCTGTGACATGGTAAAATTTGGAAGCGTTATTTGCATTTGTACGTAATCCTAATCTCCTTAAGGGAATGTAAATACCTACTTTTTTTTTTGGGAAGAAAACCTACGAACCCAGTCATCGGGAAAAGCGGGTTATGTGTTATTCCGGCTACTGAAAAGTCCACGAAGGAGGAATCCGGAATCTCATAACTCAAAACATGCCATTATGCCGTGCCATGCCCATGGACTTGACCTGAAAGTACGCCCCTGGCAAAATTAAAGACATGGAGTAACCATTTCTCATCTACCTACAGTAGGTACAGTACCATCGTACAGATTGACAATTTCAAAGGAAGTGATCTCTTGGCCGAAACAATGGTCGGTTCGCCAGTTTCACTGAGTCATTAAAGTTCAAGAACATTCAGGATTTCAGGCGACAGAAATCGCACGTATAAATTTACTCTTGGCTTACACGATGAGTTTAGATATGTCTGACCGTATGCATATAAAACTTGCGGGATTTTATTTAATCTGGAAAATTCGGAAATACCTGATCTGATGGAATTAAAAACTTGTTAGTAGCAATTTAAGCGCCACAAACTCTAGTGAATGCGTTAAAAAATTGTGATGAAAAGAGGCTTGATGATTCACACATTAAAGATTGATCCCACTTGAAACAAAATTATGGGTTGTTATAAGTTGTGGTACCATAATTGCTAAGCAGTTGAACTTGGTGATTTGAAAGAGTGGTCTTTGCTATAATTCAGTTCAAGATTGTTTATATGTTCTGCTGTTTGAAGATCGTCAGGTGTTTCATTATTTAGGCTGTTATTGTTGTTACTGTATTATTCCAAACTTGTTTTGTCACCTCTGTAATTGAACCAATCATGTTTGTTTTCAATAGGTATATTGTGCGTAGTTCAGGCATATTGATATCATAAAAACCAATAAACAGGATGTGATTTATGATATCGTGCTGCGCCGTATTTGCACTAACAGTTAGACTTCCACATTTCCACTTACTTAATCCTTATATGTAGATCATTATTTGTCAGCAAATACATGGAGTTTAGACTGGAATTATCACGTCTATAGTATAAAACCTTTGTATTGAAAATTTTGTCTTATTCATTCTATTGACGCCGAGGATGGCTAATATCTGGATACTACTAAGCCTGTTGATCGGTATCGCAAATGGAAGGATGTTGGATGGTTTGTTCATCCATCCTGAGATGATGAAGAATAGAGTAGAAATAAGAAGTGGAAATGATTATTTGGACTACAATCCGGAGCATTATTCTAAGGATATCATCGTGGTAGAAGTGCCGGTGGGGGGAATTGAAGTCGATACAGTTATTGAAATAAAGCAAGAGAACGATGACTCGGAGAGTGAAGAACACATAAGTGAGCCTCAGCCACAAGAAGTCATCATTATATCTTCGCCTTAATTATTGTTTACCTGCAGCCTGCATTAAGACAAACTGTAAATATTTTTACATTATATAAATAAATAATTCATAAAACGTTTTATTTTACCTGTTTCTTTTTTCAATATTTAATATAGTTATTGTGTTCAAAAGGAAGAAGTTATAATGGGCATATTGTGCGTTAGCCAAATCCACGAAAAGACGTAAAGATCTAAGATCCGACAGGAAAGAGAGAAATATCTAAGATTAGACAAGAAATATCTTTAGATTAAAGTTACTCTATCTCGTAAGGTAGTCTAGTCATCCCCGTGAAGAAATTTACTGTTATGATAAGTTTATCATATTAGTTTAACGCTGTTTTACAAATGAGACGCAAATCGACCCAATCCCTAATTAACCTCGATATTTTTTAGTTTTATGTGTAAAATAAACTCAATACCTGATGTAGGTACCTATTAACATCCAAAAGCCAAAAATAAATATTTATAGATGATATACATTTTTTAATACAACAATTTTATTCTGGTAAAGGTTTACCGTAACATTAGCTCATTTTTTTATTTTAAAACACCATTCAATAAAATAAGTATATTTTGACAAAAAGGGATCTATGGAAACTGGTTCTTAATAAATTCGATTAAAGAAATGAAGAGGGACCTGGGGACAAGTTGAATCGCAGATATGATCCTGATGATGACATGACTGTTTCCACACGACGAGTCGTTATGGAAATCCTTGGAAAAATCTTTCTTCTGCAGTTAACGTCCTTTGGCTGATATATATGATGATGATGCAGGCATATTTTGTGAAATCAAAAAATCAATTACGTAAAAAATAATTTTATTAAAATATGAATAGATATTGCACACCTATTGGAGTTTTAAAATATAATTAGCTCCATACTAAACTTAAGTTTTATAACATATACTTTGGCAAGTTTGATCAAACTCAAGGTTTATTCCGAAAATCAATATCTAAATTTAATCTTAGAATACCTTTGGATTGGTTTGATCGAACACAGCCTTGATATCTTATACACTAGGTTACACTAGGTTAGCCCAAGAAGGTGGGAAGGAACTTGATCCTGCGGCCGGCCAGGCTGGAGAGTCCACTCTCGTACTGCTGCACTTCAATATCCGACAGGAGATCGTTGCTAGGGTTGTCGCCACGCAGGGATCTCTTCTCCACCTTGTGCTTAGGAGCTTTGGTTTCAACTTCAGTGGTAGTCTCCGAATCTGTGATCAGCGGCACCAATATGGGAACTGCGTCTATCACTTCTATCACTTCGACCAGAGCCACATCAGGTGCGACCGTGGTAGTCTCGCCGTCGTCTGAGGGAACTGGGACTGCGGTGGTCACCGCAAGCACCAGCGAGAGAAGGACACACAACGAGGAAGCCATGGTATTGATGGGCTTCTAGAAACTTCTCTGCCAAATGGGAATTAAACCCACGAAAATGCTCTTGGTATTGAGTCTTCCGACTGTGTTATGATTTTGCCAATCTGGTCGTATGCGTTACGTTTTATACTCGATCGATCCGGTGGGTGCATAATTGTGCTAACTGAACTATTGTCCAGAAATGGATGTATTGACGTATTGTGCGCCTTATGTCTGATAATGACATTTGTAAATATGTTCAATATCATAATGACCATGAATGTGTTTTGTTGTGGATTACTATGAAAAATGATGAAGAATGGTTTACATAATGTCTCACTTCAGTACTGGAAATAACATTCCGTGAGATTGTTGTCCTTCTATACACGTTATTGTTGTATTTCTTGTTAGAATCGCTTCCGATTCTTGTTATTGTTAGTCACGTTTACTCGTATTTTTATGCATCTCAATGGCATACTAAGAAATAGCAAGCTTACCGCTATGTAGGTATTAGAACTTCTTCTCCTTAATTGCAATAAATAAATAAAAAAAATAATAAATAAACCGAGCTAGCGAAGTGTCTCCGTTTCTGCTTTGCCTAAAAAATTTTTTTCAGGTGTTTGGATGTCCGGATGTCCGAATCTCCAGCTGTTCTCGCCAGAGGTCGCATTTCTCAACCGATTCTCATGAAATTTTGTGAGTAGGTTCGTTAGAGATAGATTTTTTGTCGATTCAGCTTTCAAAATTATTCAAAATGGCGGAGAAACGAGGGTTTGGGAGGGAATTAAAAATATTAAAAAAAAATGCAATTTTCTAAGCAAACTCAGAGCTTAGTTTAGTATTAGTTGTAGGTATTAATACTCGTACTTACAATTAAATACCAAGATGTAATAGAAATCCCGGAAAGCTCTACTTTGTAGACACACTACTTCTACGTACATTTACGTGTACCTATACCTACATATAGTTTTTTTTTATATTTGTGGTGTTCTTGCGGCCTTATCTCGCCAAAATAGCTTTTATATTTCAACTATGATGGGGTGGTTACTTTTTACCAGACTGTAAGCAGTAGAGCGAAATAGGAGGGTCATAATAACTTTTTTTTATGGGCTTTTCCACAAATCGTTTTAGGGTTTCGTAGTACTCTTGGCCGGATGTTACTAGAATCTTAGAACTCAGTGTTCAGTATTCTTAGTCAGTATAAGCTAAATTTTCTCTAGATGCAATAAACAAGAAAATCAACTAATCATTTTAGCAATAATCTTTACAGCGCGATGCACTTTATCTTGTGTTTCGTATTTTATTTTATTTTATTTTTAGTTTATTTCTATGACATAAAAATAAAATAAAATACGAAACAAAAGATAAACTGCATCGCGCTGTAAAGATTTTCAAACTAGGAAACGGATCGCCTGATGGAAAGTGATTATATACCGTCGCCCACACCTAATACAACACCAGAGGAGTCACAAGTGCGTTGCCGGCCTATCAGGTGGAAGTACGCTCTTTTCTTGAAGATTTAAAGGTCGTATCGGCGGTCGTATGAGATTTTTTGACCAATGATGTATCCTTATCGCTTTGCACTAAACGAGCGGTACCGTACCGGGGGGTAATAAGCCTGGTGGGAGAAAAAGTCGTATATTCTGTGGGGTGACAAAAAACCAAATAACTAGACCTAATTTTACTTGATTCACTTTGGTGTCATGAAAAACAAAGTATATGAAAACTGGCTAAATGTGGAGCACAACTTGAGATGCACTTTATGCGAAATAAAAGCTAACATATATAATTTTTAATATGTAAACTTGTGAATGTAAAACAATACCAACCATTCCACTAACAATTTTCAATGGACACATCATTGTTTATATTTATACTTTTATGAGTAAAGAATAAGTAACCTAAAACGTAAACTCATACACAATTAAGTATTGCTATTACTTTATTGGAGAATTCATAGAAGAGACAAATATCTAGTACCTACCTAATACTATTTAACTTTTTTGCTTACAGTAGGTATATACCTATGTACCTATGATGTTTGCTTATCATATAGTTATCTTATCATAAATAGCTGTACTGTACTTATGTAAAACAAAATAAAAACTACTGAGTAGTAATAGCCTAGTTTGTTTGTTATTTTCTATATAAGGTCTAGTAAGCTAATCCAGAAAATGTTAACTAAATATTGGCTACGCCCTGAACTTTGCTACTTAAACCTATGTACGAGTACATGGACCCTATATGTACCTAGGTTTGAGTATACGTGGTTGCAATAAATCATTATTATCTCTTTTATTTATCTTGTATCTTATTATTACATATAGATTTGTATTGAAATAATTTCTTTGTCCTCTCATCATTTCATCATACATGTGATGTTGTAAAAACATTGATAACTAATTAGACAATGGTGATACTATATATGGCTCTATAAGTGAGGTTCATTACGTAAGGTATAGTCACGGAATGAGAAAGTTCGTCACTTTTGGACCTTAACAATTTAATACCATCACAAAAAAAGTGACTACACTTTTCATTCTGACTACCTACACCTTGAAATCCCCGAAGGGCAAACTGCCCAGAAATACGAGTAGGAGCCCCGCTGCGCGCCGCAGCCCTTCCATCGATTTGTTGAAGAAGAGTCAAAACTGCTTTTGACCCCTTATTTCGTCACAGTTGCGTATTTATGGCGTCGTATTGTGGCGCGGCGCACGATGCGTCGTCGTCTCGTAACCCTGTAAACTAAGTCATATCACCCAAGATCCATTTAATAAAATTCGGACGGTCGTTGACTCGTTGGTCTGGGATGCCACGTGCGTGGATACATTAGCGCCGTCCCACCTTCCAGTAACCTCAACCAAAGCCGGGGCTGCTGCGGACTCAGCCGAAACCTCAAGTGGCGCAAATATGCAGCCATTGACAATATCTGGCTACATGTTTGAGCCGTTTGGGGTATAAACGCTCGGGCCCTGGCGACAAAGTGCCTAATAAGTATTTCGGGACCTGGCGTAGTGACCAGAGGGCTGGTTCACACCTATGCCAAAGATTAGCCCTGACTATTCAGCGTGGTAATGCTGCCAGCCTCTTGGGCACCAGTGTTCTATTTATTTATTAAGTTACATTTTTATTCATATGTTCTTAATTTTGATTGTTACCTGTACCTAAACAGGTTTTTTATTACTCCATAAAGACTCTTAATAGATTAGGAGAACTCAACGTGTTATTTGGAACAATTTAATTTAAATCAAGTAGGTTTCAAACAATATATAATAAATAAGCATTGCACCATATAACATTCGTCTGAGTGTTCAAAATATTTAAGAGTTTACCAAAAATGGGCCTGCGAGCCAGGCGCTAACTTGCATGTTGCCTTTTCTTATCAATTTTATCAGACCATTTTTGTATCGCATTAACGCCTCTTACGAAGCAGTCAGCAGATCGGAGCTCGTGCGTCAAACCATCATCTACAAACAACAGCTCCTATTGTGTAGTTTACAGTTTCAATAACTATAATGCCTTGTGTAAATCTCCGATTTACTTATAAGCTGCATCGATAAGTGTTAAGTATGTTATTTCGAAGATTAAGTCGAGCAATATAGGATCTATCGGAAATGCGTTCAATGTTCTTTGTAGTCGCGTCGCTGGCGCTGCTGGCCGTCTGCGCCTGCGCACCAGCCGACCACGATGTGATCCAGCACATCCCCCAAAAAGCAGAAGAAACACCGTCAGGTACAGGAAATGGTGCTGCTCCATCTGGTGCTGTGGGAGGAAGTGGATCTGAGCCCAAGAGCCCAGCCGCGAGGGCCCGCCGTGACGTCGCTGGCCAGGAGAGTGACCTTCTACCTTCGGCTAACGAGATCGAGGCCTCGCCTTTCGGAGAGAGCTCCCTGGTCGGCCGTGGAGGCATCAGGGTGCTCCCCGCGTACCTCGGGTAGATTACTGATCACTGAAGATAAGAGCTTATCCATGGACCCCGACCGAATCAAAGATGCCATTCTCTTACTTTAAGTATGTTTAATAACAGCAATAGATTTATGTAAGCCTTAAACTTAGACCTATTAAGAAGTTGTTAAATTTTCCTTTTAATTTTTGGGTTTTTATTCAATAAATAGAAAATACACACACAAAAAAGTTGTTAAATTTGCTTCCACTCGTTACTGCGTTATTAGTGCTGAGTTTACTTTTCTTTGAAATGGATAGCCAGTAATACGATAATCCTAGTTAGAATGATGCTAATTGATTTAAGTGAGTTACTAGTAATTAGCATGTTGTTTCTAATAATGGATATAAAAGCAAATACGACTCACTTCCCATCGAAGTTCTGGTTTCAACCTGTTTCACGATGAGTGTAGTTAAAATTATGTTAATTTTTGCTGTCGTATTTTGCTCCGTTTTTATTGGTAACGCGCTTAATATACCTAACAATTTGGAGGAAAATGAGTCATATGTCATCATTCCTGATGACAGTCATCAAATAAACGGACATGCTGTTAAAGAAGTGCGTGATAAAAGAAGTGAAATGATTGACAGAGTTAAAGAGCCAAATCTCATAAAAGAAGACGACATTTTGGAAACAGCTGAGAGTAGCAATGATTTTGTATATCGCCCCCTGTTCGTATACAGACGCATTGAACATAGTAAACGGAGAATAAATATGTTCAACTCATTTGCTGGATAAATAGAAATAAACAGTTCTACAGTTACGACATTGTTAGGTGAGTGATAAAATAAAAATCAATGCAATAAAAACTAATTGGCAATTACTATAACGAAGCATATTCTAGTATTTCGATATGGATTTAATAACATTTTGCGAATGTTACCTTAAGAGAAGCACGGGAACTGTGAACAATGGGTAGAGTTCGCAATTGTGTCAAAATTGTGATGGTTTTAGTAAGTTTTAGTGTTTAAACATTGGTTTTTTTTTTCCAAGTCTAAAAACTAGCTTTAATAATGATTATTTATTTTTATTTAGATTACCGCTGCATCTGCTGGAATATCTCCCGTTCACGATTTTAGATCAAAATTAGATGCGAAAGCTATCGGTGAATCTTTTCTACTAAATTCGCCCCATAATGTTCTCAAGCATTTGGATAACTCTATATTGAAAGTAACAAAAAATGTAACGCAGAATCCTCAAATGGAAGAGAACCTGTATCAGATTTCAAAGGATCTCGTTTCTGCTATATTATCAAAATTAGAAATTCAAGATAAAATTACAAGAGTAACAAGAGAGGCTCTGGAGGCACCAGGAAAAAACAAGGGCATCACGGCTATAGAAACTCGCAGGATTTTGGATTATATATCTCGGACACTGTCAGGGCATATTCTCACTATTACTAGAGCGTCCACTGAACCAGAACTACATCGTCTAGTATACGGCTTAGCCCAAATTGCTGCAGAAGTATCGATAGTATCGGCGTTGAAGGACATCACGTACGCGAGTGCGTTATCGAAAAAACAATCAGTGGATTTATCATTGCGTAAAAAGAGGGAAATCCAGTCGGGTTCTGGGAATGATATTGCATTACCCGCGCCGCTACCTATCACTAGTACTATGCCGACGATCTATGACGCAATATTAAATAAATCAGCTAATGCTGTCACACCATTGGTGCCTTTAATTGATGGCAATATCACGATACCTGAATCAGCATATTCTGTTTTACCTCGCAGCAGCTCGATTCATATATTTAATTCTCAACCAGCCATAGTCACTGAAGTAAAGGGGTTCTTAAATCAGACTGTATTAGATATGGAGAATAATGAACGTAATAAAAACAAAACTAATGAGGCAATTCTACTTGAAAAATCTGTGAACGGAACTCATGATTTAGTAGCCGATACACCAACCTCTGACAGTCAAGATACTTTGACAGACGACTGGCTTGATACAAAAGATAATATATACAAACATGACCTAAATCCGGATATCGTAGCTGAGATCAATATTGACCAGCCTGAGTACGATGACGAAGCTAAAAATGAAAAAAGAGCTAAGCAAAAAATGGACCGACTTGAGGCTAAAGCGAAGAAAGCTATTCTGTTCGCTGGAGATGTAGCGTATTTGACAGCCGCCAGTGTCGTTGCAATGCGACGGGCTTTGACTGCGTCTATCGAAGTACAGATGTCTGTGAGGTACGCTAAGAACGGTATGTCGAACCACCAAGAGCTGATGATGAATTTGGCTAAGACTGCAGCACAGCAAGCTGGTAAGGAAGCCAAGAGTGCTAGTTCAAAGTCGCTGGCATGCGAGAGAGTAATCAAACTAGCACTGAAGTATACAGCTCAGTCGCACGGTGCAAAGTTGAACCATGTCGCAAATCGAATTATAATGGATTCCCTGTCATTAGCTACGCTAGCCAAGTCGATGGCGTATGTGTCGTCAGACATTGCCATAAATTCCCTATATCAAGCGACGGATGTCAAACCCCCATCGTGAAATCAGATTCCTTAATGAATGTATCCTGGTATATACTATTTCAGTATTTATAGTATGTATAATATTTTATTTTCCATAGGTTTGTTTAAAATATAACATATTTAAATATTTACTTTGGTATTGTGATTAAACAATTAACCCAAAATACTTGGTCATGTCGTATTTAATCGTAAACACAACTCCTATAAATATTATAATTTTATTTGTTATCTGAGCATTTGATATCAAAAATAAGGAAAGTAGGGGCAAATACACCAGCGGGGCAAACGTACCTTTGGTAGGTGCGACGAACTATGGAAAAGTACAAATTACATATTACTAACAAACGCCCTCTTACACCCAGGCAACTAAACTTAGTTGGGATTTGAAGATACTTTTCAAAAAGTGAGTCAAACAGGACAATTGGAAGGCCATTGAATATATATTATTAGGATAAGTATATCGTACATTTGACCGGCTTAAGAAATTTTATTATAGACATACAGGCAGGATGTTGTACACCAGGTAAGGTAGGTTAAACTAGGGTAAAACTAAATAAAAGCTTGTAATAATACTTGAATTTTACAACATTTAATTATCGATCATGCATGACTGATAGTTCGGTGAATAGAGACTAAAGCACTATGGGTGACCTTACAAACGGTCCGGTAGTTTTGAAGTTTTGATATGTTGTCTAGGATGGTTAGTCAGTGTTTAAAATGCAAAATTCACAATTCCCCCACCCTCCGCGCCCGATGAAGAAAGTGCCGGTTTTTTCAACATGGCGGCATGTTGAAAAAACCGGCACTTTCTTCATATTTTTCCTCATATCTTCCTTTAGGAGCATTTTAGCTAGAAGAAAGCTTAGACAATGTTATAGAGAGTTAAATTGACTATATTCTCCATTTATATTTTGTTTCTAGAATAGATAGTTACGGAGATATGAACATTTAAAAAAACGTGCAAAATCGCAATTTCCAACTTAAAAACCAAATTTTGGATTATATCTAAGCTTTCTTCTAGCTAAAATTTGCATTTTAAACACTGACTAACCATCCTAGACAACATATCAAAAATTCAAAACTACCGGACCGTTTGTAAGGTCAAACTCCTTTATTAACTGGATTATGAATTGAATATGTTATAAAAGAGGTACTTGGAGTTGTATAAAATCCTTTTAGGAGTCTGGAACCGCCGCGCTGTCAGTTGACTATCACCAGTAGTAATATCTGTAGTATGACCTGAAGTTAAGAAAAAGATTATCGTTAATGAACGTATTAAATCTTGTATTACATTTAATTCAGTTTTGGAGAAGGTACCTGGAAGAGGGCATAAAGTGGGTTAAGATTGGTTTTAAGGATTGCTACAGTGGTGATCACAGGGTAAAATGTTTTTTTCATGCCATTTTTATGTTACACCCTAGATATGTTTATAGGTTTGTGTTTGTCCAATGTTATTCTGCGTAATCTGATGCTGCTTACTCCATTTCGTTAATTATCAAACTAGGCGTAGTTTTAGTTTCCACCATTTTGTTGCTGATTCACAACCGAATCACATAAAGTGATTTGCCTTTACTTATACATTCAAGACGACCAAAGAGAAAGTCTGTTCCAGCAAACCTTTACTGAACCCCCTGAACATTATAACTTTGATCTCTTCAAGGCGAGAGAGTGAGAGCCTTATGATAATAACACTGGCGATTTGCGCGAGCGTGGAAAGCGAGTCAAGCGTGCAGCGATTTCGCAGCGAGCGCGCAACGATTTCGTTCCGAGCGCTCAGCAAGCTTGCTGGATGGAAGCCATATTGTGTACTCAACGAGCTATCTCGATTTGCGGCAGCCGCTGCGAAAACGTTACGCGCTCGCTTTGCTTTCAACCTGCCCGCAAATCGCCAGTGTGATAACGCTCTGATTAGGCACCACCTAGGTAAGCATGCTCCATCGTCCGCTTCATTGTCACATTTAAACATTATACTTATACTCATATAAATAATGATTTTTATACAAACCTTGGCCGGTAATATCTGTAGTATGGATATGTCCAGTAAGTCCTACGTGTATACGACGGATATCCCCAGACAGACCTGTAAAAAGGCCAAAATGTCGCGTCAGTCTTTAGATCTCCCTCTGGTTTTGGGTCGTGCTCAGGAGCAGAGACGTCCGCTGGGCCTTCTGCAGAGTCTGGAACATTCTGGGCAGAAAATGGGCCTCTTTCTGGGTCGACAGCGCCTTCTGAGTCCACAGGACCCCTTTCTGGGTAGAGAGGGATCGTTTCTTGGTGAACTCTTTCTGGATCGGCAGGACCACTTTCTGGGTCGAACTGACCACCGTCTCGGCGTGGCGGGTCTATTAACCCCTTAGGAGGAAGGGGTCCGATTGTGCTTTCGGCGTCGTGTGGATAGGCGCTACATGCGCCTGCGATTAACAAGAGGGCAACAATTTTTTTGAACTGAAAAGATAAAAAAGATATATAAGGATCTGAGATTTCTTGACGTAACCACACGTAACTAGTCTATTCTATGGGGTATATCCATTTTATCCAGTTATATACATATGTGGACGACGACGTTATTTGTTTTGGGAATGATATAACCAATTGCGGTGGGAGTCGGTTCTTATTTACCAAACATAAACAAAAAAATGTGTTGTTGGTCTGGAGTTACTTACATTAAAGGGGTAAGATTTATCACTAAATTTGCAACTATTAGATATTTTAAATGCGTTCGAAAACAATATAGTGGGCAGTGTTCGCTTAAATATACCTACGGCATTTGATAATCAAAAGGTTTGATGGATCAAAATCAAGATTAGAATCTTGAATTTTAGAAGATAGCTCTTCTTCTTAAAACGTTAGGGTGCAGAAGGTTCATCCTGCCAAAGGAAACCGGCTGATCATCAAATGCTGGATATCATTAATATGTCGTACACACTGCCCAGCCCAATTAAATGTAGGTAGCTTAGGTATTTCGGTTTTAATATCGGTTGAGGAGATCCATCGATTCTTTATTCTCCATTATCAGATCTCAGTTTTGACAAGATAAACCAAAACTGGCTTCACTCTGAAGCGCTGACTAGTTTTCTATTTTACATGCTTACGAATTTTGAACCCCAAAAAAAAATTGAGTATCTAAAAATACACGATTTTACAAAAAATTTTAACGTGCAGAAGGGAATGGATTCTATACCCTTTTTAGGGTTCCGTACCCAAAGGATAAAAACGGGACCCTATTACTGAGACTTCGCTGTCCGTCCGTCCGTCCGTCCATCCGTCTGTCATCAGGCTGTATCTCAAGAACGGTGTTAGCAGTTGAAATTTTCACAGATGATATATTGCCGCTATAACAACAAATACTAAAAATAAAATAAATATTTAAATAAATATTTCCCATACAACAAACTTGTTATAGATTATGGTACGGAACCCTTCATGCGCGAGTCGGACTCGCACTTGCCCAATTTTTTGTATCACCATAGCTAGGTATTTTATTTATTTATTTATTGGTTTATAGACATTATCAAACCGCGATAATAGGATTGAAGCAAGTGGGCGTGTTTCTCAAAACGGGTGTATTTTTTTTTGTATGAGATTCGATGTACAAACGATTCTGTGTAAGATGTAAGATGAGCCTAAAAATAAATTTCCGAAAAAACGTTCATGTATACTTTTTTGAACGCAATCTTAACCTCATTGCGCTCTTATGAAACTTAACTTTCAATGCAGGTACCGAAAATTATTGAAATCCACCCTGATGCTTTGGCATAACGTGATTGATGAGGACGTACAGACATGTGTTTATATAATAACTTAGAAAAACTGACTAAAACAAAAAATATCGTCCTTCCGTGGAAAACTGAACGATAACAAAAAAAAACACTGAAATCGCCATAGATGTGCCTATAATATTTAAGGAGCTTCTTTGATTATTCATGGATACCGTTAATCGTTATCAGACCAAAATATTATGGGATCAACTTGGATGCCTCTTCTCAAATTAAAAAACTCTTTCCAAATTGGTTTTTTATATAATGACAGTAACAAACATTAAAAAACATGCAACTAAATTAGGATCCTTTTCATTTTGAAAGTCGGATGAAAAATAACACAATTTTTTATTCACTGATCTCCAAATAGGTTATTTTCATAAGTATATTTTTTTTGATTAAGAATCTTCAATGTATCTAATTTTTACAAATTCTTTATTTCAATCAGATAAAGAAAAAAAGGCAACAACGCGAGAGAAATATTAAAATGAAAATTATTAAAATAAAAATATATAAGTAATTAGTAAATATAAAAAAGATATCAAAATCCTTACCATTTTCCTCCAAAAGTGACTTCGTACAACCACAGTGCTTACTCACAATGTCACGCATTAGCCTGGGACGTCTCCTTATATCTAAACTGAGAAACAGAGACACACGATACCCACCTGACCCCTCCAGGTTCCATGTTGAGATATTTTTGAAAAAACCAGTTCTCAGGCCACAAAAATACACATCCAGGTACACTTCTAATCCAGTCTCATAAATTACAATTTTAGTGTTTTCGATTGGGACTAAATTTTTACTACCGCGTTCGCTTTGGTCTAATTTTAGCTCTTTCTGGTTTAACATTCAAAGGTTTAGGCAATTTTGAAATGGATATGGCCCTAGGAAAGAAGTAAGTAACTATCCTATTAACCATGGAAGAAAGAGACTACCTACGACTGTTGTGGTGAAGAGGTTTTCATTCTCATATAACCCTGAAAATGAAACATAAAATATGTATACTTCCTATACAGTAACAGTAATATTATCTTATCTTATACTAGGGGTCCTATCAGATATACTTCGACCCCTCGTTGCATCACTTACAACTAGACAAAGGACTGTTCCACCACCACTTGTCATTATATTTTTTTCAACTGACTTAAAAAAGAGCAAGTTCTCATTTCGGTTGTACTTCCATTTTTTTTTAATTCTTGTCATCTCAGAATTCCGTTGTCAGTATCAGTTAATCTAGTAATTGGACTGTGTAGCAGTCTTCCCTCGGTGATAATCTTACCCACTCTCTTATGCTAGTAATTAATAACTTAGTCGATCTAACTCTATACATATAATAAAGCTGAAGGTGTCGAAAATCTGTACATAGAAGAATTCAATCAATTCATAAGAAGATATTCGAAAAAAAAATTGGCGGGGGATACTTAGAATCGATAACAGAACACGTTCCAACAGTTTTTAGAATTTTTGTCTGTTTATCTGTTTGTCTGTTTATTTGACCGCGCATTACGTGAAAACGGGAGAACGGATTTTGATGAAAACTTCATTAATTTGTCGAGAAAATCCCCGGCCATTATTATAGGCTATAAAATTGTAATAATAAAAGGGCGGGTAGCCACTACACTTAATTGAGTTAAGTTTGCACCTGAATCTTATGGCGCTACTTTGGAATGAGGTGCAAACTTTTTTAAAACATGTGCTACGATTATCGAGTACCCTGATAAACACAGATGACGCTGAAATTAATATGTTGTGACACGAGTAACCTACTGAGGAATGAGGAATTACTGTGTGAAAACATTGACGCTCGTCAATTTTTACAGGCTACGCTACCTGTACGGTTCGGTGGCCTCGGCGTAAGGCAAATCTCAGGTGTCGCCCTTCCAGCGTTCTTGTCCTCGACACATAGCTCGCTACCTCTTATCGGTAAAATATTATCCCCTTTACTTTCCGATTCTGAGGTGGCCTGTTTGTCAGAGGCCAAGGACGCTTGGAAAGAGGCCTGCTCTGGTACACACTTTCCGACGAGTACAGAGATCAAGAAATTGTGGGACATGCCGATAAATCTAAGAGTACACAACCACCTTACTGACACAAGTCCCACCCCGAGAGACAAGGCCAGGCTCCTTGCAGTTTCTGCTCGCGAGTCCGGTTACTGGCTTCACGCACTTCCCTCAGTTAATTTCGGCACTTTATTAGATGATAATTCTTTCAGGGTGGATGTTGGCCTTCGTCTAGGCCTAGACATCGTTGTTCCACACCAATGTCGTTGCGGATACCAGGTAGATCGTTTGGGTCACCACGGCCTTAGCTGCCCCAAAAGCGCCGGCAGACTCTCCCGCCACGCTTGTCTAAACGATATCATACGTCGGGCTCTTGTCAGCGTCAACGTGCCTGCGGTACTCGAACCAAATGGCCTCGCACGAGATGATGGCAAGAGACCCGACGGAATGACGTTAGTACCGTGGCGGTTGGGGCGGCCCTTAGTGTGGAACTCCACCTGTGTGGACACTTTGGCACCATCACACATTGCAACAACGTGCCAAAATCCAGGTGGGGCGGCCACAAACGCGGAGGCGGCTAAACGCCGAAAATATATGTTAGGTGACAACTATATTTTCGTGCCGTTTGCGGTAGAGACTCTAGGCCCATGGGGCCCAGCCGCTCATAATTTGTTTGATTCCCTTAAAAAAAAGTAATACGAACTACCTGTGATCCCAGAGCTGGCGCGTTTCTCGGACAAAGGCTCAGTATTGCTGATGTGCAGCGGGGAAACGCCGCCAGCATCTTGGGATCATTTCCGCCAATGACCGACCTTGGCTAGAGTTAGGTTAGTGTAGGTTTTAAGTTTTTTTAATTTGTTTTACCACTTTAATTCGAATGTTTTTTTAATAAATAAAAATCTGAGGAAGGATTTCGCCGAATTAATTCTTATATAGTTTATAAGAGGGGGTACGGATATCAACAAATTTGGCAAAACGACTCGCACAACTTTTAAGATCCTAATAGATTTGGACAGCACGGAAAGTCCTGTCTGCGGGGTATCAAAAAACTGTGATAAAGCAAAACTGATACATACCGATTTCCACGCGTGCGGAACCGCGGGCACAGCTAGTACTTCTATAAGTATATCAGTCAAGTATGCCTAAGTCACTGTTTACTTAGGTATTGCATCTACAGTATATCGCAGGGAAGTACCAATCAACAAATAACACACTTTGTTGTGCATATGCATAAATTGCTGACCGATTGCATTCTCATCGTATTCGCAGTAAGGATGGGCGAGTCTTTTTTGACGTCATCACGCTATGATTGGTTGGTTGGTTCTGTCATCCTGTTCCTGTGTTGCTAGTGGTGTAACATAATACTCCTCGATTCCCTTGTTATTATTATTATTTATTTATTTATTAATTTTACAACAAAGATTACATAAAATCTAAAGCCCTGCGAAACTGTTATGACAGTTTGTCTACAGGAAGACTTTTTTTTTTCGAGACGGATGTCCTAAAAATGTATGGCAGGCGTTTTTTTAGTGTCCTGTCTCCGTATTAGTTTTTAACTCTAGGCACATCAAACTTACCCGCGGACACCGACCTCGTGCCATGTTCCTGGGTAGTTCTGTACAGGTTATGCTCACGACTGTCATAGTTGTTAATAGCCAGGAGGTATTTGTGCGTTAAGGTGACGGGAAGTATTTTACCTGTATGGACAACATTTAGTCAAAGAACATGACAATTGTACTAATGCATTAAACGCATAATAATTATTTTTTGTACGACTGGCGGTAAACATGAATTTCCTTATAAATGTCGTAATAAATTCGGCGATATTAATGTTCTGTCATATAAAATTATGTGAGATAAAAGTCGGTGATACTAGTGTTCTGCCATTTAAAATTATGCAAAATAATAGTATGCTAACTGACAATTATGATACACTAGCTTTTGCCCGCGACTTCGTACGCGTAGAACTTGTTAATTGATATTGACAATTTAAAAAAAAAGCAATTAAACTTTCAGGTATTCAAGACTCGAATGGAATCTAGTTAGTTGTTTCTGGGCTATTGGGTGAAAGTGATGGGCAAAATGCAAAACGTCCTTTTTAAATATTTTTGGCTAGGCTAAGTCCCGTTCGTTTCAATAAGTTATCCGAGGCTAAGTCCCATTCGATTCAATAAGCTATGCTCACAAATGGCTCGGGATAGGACGGTCCATAATCAACTGACGAAGAAGGTATGGTTCTATTTACCAAAGAATTTCGTCACATTATGAAATCGGGACAAAATAATTATTAGTTAGGTACTATTTTTTTTTTACTTGGTTCTTACAACTTAGTTTATTGAAGTATAGTTCAATAAATTATCTTAAATGATTTATTTCGGTCAGTAAAAACATGTACATTTTTTTAATTTCGATACACGTGAGCAAGCCACATACTTTTCATGAGAAAAACATGGCGTGTCCAAATGTATTCCTGCTACTTTAAACGTTTGCCCCTGTGATTTATTAATAGTCATAGAAAATGCTGAAAACTTTTAATGGAAACTGAAGACCTTTAAAATTAAATGGTAAATTATACCCTATAATTGGAATACGTGGTATAAGTACACTTTGTCTTTGGCTTCTCCCGTTAAATCGTGCCCTTCACAATGTACTTCCCTAATTCGGTGATTCTCAATCCAGCGCTGTTGCAAAATTTGGGTGCGTCTAACTTGCGCTTTAACAAGACTGGTACTTTTTTGTTGATTTTGAAAACAATATCATTTTTGGTGCCAATATGGTTCTCTCACACTGCCAGTATTCGTCATGAATATGTGTGCGTGTGCCTATAAACCGACCATGAAAAAATGCTCGGTCCGTGACAGAGGCAAAAAATGGCACTCTGTTCTATTTCCTCTTATAAGTATCGCAATAAGGCTATCCTTCTCTATCAAAGCTAAGCACGTCGATTATCTAGACACGCGGCAGCGTGTCCAGCCAAGTTCACCGCAGGAACTGGCGAGCAGCAGCCGTGTGTTATATTACACGAACCGTTTGGAGCCACTTTTGACCCCCCCATAACTCCAAATCTATTTAACATAAAAAAATGAAATTTGGCTTATGTATTAAGATCCTTTAGAACAAGTAGAACCCCAAATTTCATTAATATAGATTAAATAGTTATTGAGATATTAAAGTCCAAAAAACGGTATTTTTATCACTGACTGACTGACTCACTAGTAATCAAAAACCTAACCCACTTCCAGGTGACCTAGAAAGGTGAAATTTGGCATCCAGCTTAGTAATTGTGTGTGTATACATATAAAAATCTAAAACAGTGATTTTTTAATTTTTTTTATTATTATTATTATTGATGGTTGTTGCCTCAGAACTCTGTCATTTATAAACCGATTTGGAAAATTCTTTTTTTGTTTGAAAGATATACTAGAATAGCATACCTATACACTCACACGCACACACACATACATGCACATAAAAATCCAATACGTACTAACCGTTTTGGAAAATTCTTTGTTTATTCAAAACTTTCAAAAGATGTACTAGAATAGCACACAGAACTAATTAACAAATAATAATTAAGTAATTTACACATCATAATAATTTCTGTACAAAAAGTAATGATATCCCATCAAAAACATAAATGTAAAATGAGAGCCAAGTTCAATATCGCGTGCACTTCGCCGACAAAAGAATTGAGATCTGCAAGGGCGCCAAGTTCTTTGCCCTAAAATTTTAAGATACAAGGACATGCGACATACTCGATGCATTTATTTTACTTGGGGTGTAATTCAATATCAAGACTTGACTTGGCTAGTTTTAAAATATAAATTTATATTATAAATCAAAATCAATCAAATCATTAACCTATTTTCGTAAAGGTAAGTACGCAAGTTAGTGTACGTCTTGTTACTTATACCTACTGTTAGCTTGATAATGAACTATGACTATGTTTCTTTTATAAAATTTAGTTAGTTTGTGAAAACTAGCCAAGTCAAATCTTGATATTGAATTACACCCCAAGTAAAATAAATGCATCGAGTATGTCGCATGTCCTTGTATCTTAAAATTTTAGGGCAAAGAACTTGGCGCCCTTGCAGATCTCAATTCTTTTGTCGGCGAAGTGCACGCGATATTGAACTTGGCTCTCATTTTACATTTATGTTTTTGATGGGATATATTATACTTAGCACAATTGATTGACTATTCGGGTATTGTCGAGTATCTTGTCTAAGATCCGAGTAATATAAAAACTGTATGCACTAATACTGTACTCGGCGATAAATATTGCCCATCGGTCTTTAGAAAGAGACAGTTCAAAAATTGGCTGTTTACGACGATTCTCGAACACAGGCGACCGTCCATCAATCATCGTTTAAAATTAAGACGAACAAACGTAAATACTTTCACGTTTATAATATTATTAGGATTATTTATATATGTTGATCATCCTATCTTTGCATACTCAGTTATTTACTACTTTATTTATATTCAGTTACCAAGGGGGTACGTAATCAAACCTCATACTATTTTCAGATAATGTGCGTATCGGAACGTGATACCTACCTGAAGGGCTACTCTGATGTTCGTAATTTTACCGTCGTATAGTGCTATTCCATTCACTCAAATATACTTTGACAGGAGATCGAGAAGGATGGCACTATTCGACAGTCGAATTTTGAACATTGCAGTAGCCCTTCTGGCATCACTGGTTTGACATGTCTTGCCAGATGTGTGTGTGACGTTTGTCAAATCAAATGTGATTGCTTCAAATTTGTAAAATTTTATGTATTTGATTCTTGAAATTACGTGATTATTCGAATTTTGCGGATACGTGTTCCCATATCAGAATTTATTGTTTTTTTACAAAGAATAGTTTGCTATGCGTTTCATCTATCTTAGGCCCAGACGAAATCATTAATAATTTGATTAGTTTACGTCAAAACGACGACATGTAGGGAGTTGTTGCAACTACAATGATTTGCTCTCCATACAAAGTTGAATCCCGTTTTTCTTTCCTAAAAGGGATAAAACTTGATATAAATGATAGCCTATGTCCTATTCTGATATATAAGGTACATAACCAAGGGCGTCGCCAGCCCAAGGTCCAGGGGGGGGCAAGTTGATATAAATGCAGGATGAGGAAAAAAGGAAGGAAGGTACAGCCTTGCTAGATGATAGGAAGCTGCACCCAGCACGTAAAAATAGAAGTGGATTTCGGGTTAAAGTCATAATCATAAAATGTCATAATATACGGAGACGGAAACGCGAGCGTAGCGAGCGCGAAATTTTTTGAAAGGGGACGGTTGTTAATGCTTGTTCAGATCAAAAGCGAGCGTAGCGAGCGCGACATTTTTTGGAAGGGGACGATTAATAATACTTATAGACAGATAAAACGCGAGCGTAGCGAGCGCGACAAGTTTTTGGAAGGGGACGGTTAATAGTACTTATAGTCAGATCAAACGCGAGCATAACGTGACATTTTTCGAGAGGAAGGGTCAAAATAAATCTAGATGAAAACTTTCGTTGGAAATAACATAAATTGAAAGACAATCATTTTATAAGTACATTTTGATGCAAGTGCGGAAAATCACGAGTCACGGGACCGAGAGATCTGGCCACGAACCGAAGATCCACTGGACGCGAGCAAAGACTCAAATTGATAGACCGCAAAATCACAAAGCTTCATCAACCGAGCGAGTGAAGCATCTCCGTTACAACTTGGTCAAACATATTCATTCGTATTTTCTTATGTTCTCACCTTCGGTCGCATTTCTTGTCAAAATGACGGGTAGTAATGGGACTAGAAACGTAAAAAAAAAAAACAAATTTCAGTAATTTCGGAACAAACTCGCGAGGTCTTCAGCTCACAGAGCCACTAGAGTAGTTCTATTATTTTTTATTTTAGTACCTATGCTATGCTTTATAGACCAGTTCTTCTTCGGTACTCTCTACAAAGTGTAACCGAGGTGTAAACTGTCAATGTCGCCACTCGTTTCGTAGAGTCACTTTCCGTGAGCTTTACTGACGGTAACCCAACGATCTTCCTTTAGCCCCTGACCTGGCCTGGTACTCAATTCATTTGAGTTTCGATGTGCAAGAATGATCGATCAGACAAGTCAAGTGACTGGACATATTTTTGGATCTCTAGGGGGGGGCAGCTGCCCCCCCCCCTGCCCCCCCTTGGCGACGCCCATGTACATAACTGGAAAGTTTCATCATAATACGTCCAGTAGTTTTTGAGAATAAGTGGAACGTACATCCATCCATCCATCCAAACTTTCACGTTTATAATATTATTAGGATTATAACCAACTTTAGACCTCGGATCCTTGTAAAAAAATTGTTACAAGTATCACCTGCGAGAAAGCCATTTTGGTCAAGCATTTTGGCCAATTTATTTAACAACAAATCACTTGTACCTATTAAAATATAAAAAAATATTTGAAGGGCATTTATTTTTCTAATTATACTTAGGACCTTACCTAAATAAGCATTATTCAAAATGACGAATGTCGGTGTAGGTAATAAAACATAAAATGCACCGAAGTTGCATTTTATGCAAGTCGGGGTTAAAAATAATATGCGATGAGATCACTGCTTCATGTTTGCTCTTTTTTGGCTCATCCTGCTTGATGATGCTGTGTCGATGATCTTTAAATTGCACTTTAAATATAGGTATTAAACACGACTCGAGTGCGTAGGAGTTTTGTGATGCGTTTTTATTATGTTTTCATACCGATACCGAACCCACGATATTTACCACGAGTTGACTTTAAGATATTTACACCTTATTGTGGTGACGCATCCCTAAAATTGGACACCCACATGCTTGCTTATATATTTGCCACGTGATTGCTGGGGGCTATAAAGAGGCTATCCTATCATATAAAGGAGGGTGCCACAAAGGATTAAATGCACCTGCCATAAAAAAAAAAAAAAACGAAAAATACACACGTTATACTCTCCATATTGCAGCCACGCAATTATATTGTATAGTACCTAGTAGCATAACATGTGTGTACTTTTCCATGTATCACTTACGCCTCCGGTGAGGTTGTCCCGACTGATCCTATGGACTGATCTTAAATCATGCATAATCCCATAGTATAAGAAAATAAGATATAACACTCCGGCTAGTGATACTTTCTACGTCACTAAGTAGTTGCCGCTTTATGGTAACAAAATAATTATAAGCATACCTAGGATAACTCGGGGCACGTTCTAGGGATAGGATATCTATAAAAAGGATGTCGATATAATTAAATTAATATATGTGCTCAATGAACATTTTGGATTACTATAAAGAGGTTGGATGTCATATGTGATCTGATATCGAGCCTCTTACATTAAGATAATAAAATTATGAGGATGTCATTTCAATCAAAAATGACAATTTATGTATATTATGAAAATTATTTTAAAATAAATACAATACAGAATACAATACAATACAAAGTGCTTTATTGCACACCAAAAGAAGTTTATAAATTAAACACAGAAACAATAATTTTAATAACGGTAGATAACAGGCGGTCTTATGGCTAAAGAGCGATCTCTTCCAGACAACCTTTGGGTAGTGGAGTTGACCAGTATCAACCACACAATGAGTAGGTGATGCAGAACGGGTTCCCTTTATCTTGCATAATATCGATTCTCCGAAATACATTTCGCATAGCAGCTATCTCCGAAAAATTCTTAGCCGAATGATTCTTTAGCATAATCATATATCCTAATAATATTATAAACGTGAAAGTTTGGATGGATGGATGTACGTTCCACTTATTCTCAAAAACTACTGGACGTATTATGATGAAACTTTCCAGTTATGTACCTTATATATCAGAATAGGACATAGGCTATCATTTATATCAAGTTTTATCCCTTTTAGGAAAGAAAAACGGGATTCAACTTTGTATGGAGAGCAAATCATTGTAGTTGCAACAACTCCCTACATGTCGTCGTTTTGACGTAAACTAATCAAATTATTAATGATTTCGTCTGGGCCTAAGATAGATGAAACGCATAGCAAACTATTCTTTGTAAAAAAACAATAAATTCTGATATGGGAACACGTATCCGCAAAATTCGAATAATCACGTAATTTCAAGAATCAAATACATAAAATTTTACAAATTTGAAGCAATCACATTTGATTTGACAAACGTCACACACACATCTGGCAAGACATGTCAAACCAGTGATGCCAGAAGGGCTACTGCGATGTTCAAAATTCGACTGTCGAATAGTGCCATCCTTCTCGATCTCCTGTCAAAGTATATTTGAGTGAATGGAATAGCACTATACGACGGTAAAATTACGAACATCAGAGTAGCCCTTCAGGTAGGTATCACGTTCCGATACGCACATTATCTGAAAATAGTATGAGGTTTGATTACGTACCCCCTTGGTAACTGAATATAAATAAAGTAGTAAATAACTGAGTATGCAAAGATAGGATGATCAACATATATAAATAATCCTAATAATATTATAAACGTGAAAGTATTTACGTTTGTTCGTCTTAATTTTAAACGATGATTGATGGACGGTCGCCTGTGTTCGAGAATCGTCGTAAACAGCCAATTTTTGAACTGTCTCTTTCTAAAGACCGATGGGCAATATTTATCGCCGAGTACAGTATTAGTGCATACAGTTTTTATATTACTCGGATCTTAGACAAGATACTCGACAATACCCGAATAGTCAATCAATTGTGCTAAGTATAATATATAATCGACGTGCTTAGCTTTGATAGAGAAGGATAGCCTTATTGCGATACTTATAAGAGGAAATAGAACAGAGTGCCATTTTTTGCCTCTGTCACGGACCGAGCATTTTTTCATGGTCGGTTTATAGGCACACGCACACATACTCGTATTCATAACGAATACTGGCAGTGTGAGAGAACCATATTGGCACCAAAAATGATATTGTTTTCAAAATCAACAAAAAAGTACCAGTTTTGTTAAAGCGCAAGTTAGACGCACCCAAATTTTGCAACAGCGCTGGATTGAGAATCACCGAATTAGGGAAGTACATTGTGAAGGGCACGATTTAACGGGAGAAGCCAAAGACAAAGTGTACTTATACCACGTATTCCAATTATAGGGTATAATTTACCATTTAATTTTAAAGGTCTTCAGTTTCCATTAAAAGTTTTCAGCATTTTCTATGACTATTAATAAATCACAGGGGCAAACGTTTAAAGTAGCAGGAATACATTTGGACACGCCATGTTTTTCTCATGAAAAGTATGTAGCTTGCTCACGTGTATCGAAATAAAAAAAATGTACATGTTTTTACTGACCGAAATAAATCATTTAAGATAATTTATTGAACTATACTTCAATAAACTAAGTTGTAAGAACCAAGTAAAAAAAAAAAAAATAGTACCTAACTAATAATTATTTTGTCCCGATTTCATAATGTGACGAAATTCTTTGGTAAATAGAACCATACCTTCTTCGTCAGTTGATTATGGACCGTCCTATCCCGAGCCATTTGTGAGCATAGCTTATTGAATCGAATGGGACTTAGCCTCGGATAACTTATTGAAACGAACGGGACTTAGCCTAGCCAAAAATATTTAAAAAGGACGTTTTGCATTTTGCCCATCACTTTCACCCAATAGCCCAGAAACAACTAACTAGATTCCATTCGAGTCTTGAATACCTGAAAGTTTAATTGCTTTTTTTTAAATTGTCAATATCAATTAACGAGTTCTACGCGTACGAAGTCGCGGGCAAAAGCTAGTTTTAAATAAATTGGTTATGAAACCATATAACGACTACACTTAAAATTATAAAGAGATAGAGTCATAACACAAGCCTTCTTGAGCTTAATTTGGGACTAGATCGATTTGTGTGAGGTTGTCCGATATTTATTATTATTATTATTATGTCCTTTATTTATTTGAATTCTTAGGCTAGGTTTTTACAATATCTGTATATAAAAAGTAAAATACAATAAAGAAATTACAAAATATATAAACATATTATAAAAAACCTAACCTAGGGTGCCGCCGGCAGCGGGGCAGGGCCCAGGCTACCGGTGGTTAGGGCTGCAGAGAGAGGAACCTCCTGACAATGCGCGCCGTGTCCAGGAGTACCGCCTTTTGTATCTGGCCCTTGATCCAGCCATCTAGCGAGAGCCTCTTAAGATGTTTGTCGAGACTCTTCGCTATAAGACCGTTCGCCGAAACGACTATCGGGACAATGATCGTCGAGTCAACATCCCACATGGCGGTCACCTTGTGAGCCAAGTCAAGGTACCTACTTGCTGAGTTTGTCCTTCTCGGCCTTCACGAGGTTCTCGTCATGGGGGATGGTGATGTCGGCGAGCACTGCCTGGCGCTTGGATCGATCTACCAAAACGATGTCAGGCTTATTGGCTACAATAGTCCTGTCCGTGATGATAGATCGATCCCAATAGTGCGTGGCACGACCATTCTCAAGAACTGGCATCGGTGCGTACTTATAGTACGGCACCTCAGACCCCACAAGACCGTATTGAAGAGCAAGTTGCTGGTGAATGATCCTGGCTACTTGGTTATGTCTTTGCAAGTACTCGCCGTTAGCAAGATGAGAACAACCGGAGATTATATGCCTGAGTGACTCACCGGGACGGCGGCATGCCTGACAAATGTCGACCGTACCGTCCTTCAGGATATATCTCCGGTAATTGTTCGTCATCATTACTTCGTCCGTAATTGCATAGACAAAACCTTCGGTTTCCCCGAAGAGATCCCCGAAGCGTAGCCAGTTCACCGACGCGAGCAGATCTACATCGGGCCCCGTAAGGGCCTTGTAGAACCGCCCGTGTAGCTCCTTGCTCTTCCATACAGCCCTGCGGTCATCGATGCTAAGCACCTTTGGTCTGCGCCAGTTCTCGTTTGTAAGGAGCGAGAGGTGAGGCCTTCGTCAACTGCTACTACATCGCGATGAATCCCACACTCGTTGTTTAGGAAATACTCCCTAAGACTGCACACCTCGCGGTTATGGAGGTCCTTGGCGTTTAAAAAGCCACGGCCCCCACACTTACTTAGTGAGCAGCTGACGGACCCTCGTATCCAGGGCGTCCAGCTCAGTCTGAGTCCACCTTAGTATGCCAAAGGAGTAAGTGAGCAGAGGCATCACCCAAGCGTTGAAGGCGCTTGCCTTATTGCCACCGGACAAAAGACTGTTAAGTACTTTTGTCAAACGACAAAAGAAACGCTCCTTCAACGCCTGTCTAATGTCTCCGTCCGCAATACCCAATGACTGTGACATACCAAGGTACTTGTAGGTTTCAACTTTGGAGATAGACCTGAGGGTCATTGTCTCAGAAAGCTGTAAGTTCCCGGAATTTACGACTTTCCCCCGCTGTACATGCATGACTGCACACTTGTCTACACCAAACTCCATTTTGATGGCGCTACTGAAGGTTTCAGTTACTTCCAGTAGTTCCACCAGATCCTGGCGTTTTGGTGCATACAGCTTAAGATCATCCATGTACAGCAGATGAGAAATGACCTCACCTCCTCTTCGAAGCCGGCAACCTAGTACTGAATCCTTCAGCAGAGTGCTGAGTGGATTCAGGGCTAGGCAGAACCACAGAGGACACAAACTGTCACCCTGGAAAATACCTCTCTCAATCCTTATCAAGTCCCGCGGGCCAGGGGGGCCATCCCCGCCTCCTGGTTGACGAAGGACTGTGGTCCACTGCCCCATACACGCGCCTAAGAGGGATCTTAGAGCTGTATCGATTTTATACAGCTCTAAGATCCTCTCCAGCCATGAATGAGGCACCGAATCATAGGCCTTCTTATAGTCAATCCAAGCGGTTGAGAGGGACCCCTTGTTCCGCCGGACTTGTTGGCAAATGGTCGTGTCAATGAGGAGGAGCTCTTTAGTACCACGGGACCCAAACCTACACCCATTCTGAGAAAAGGCCAAAACGTTGTTCGCAACAATGTGCGTGTTAATTTTTGTTCTCAGAATGGATGTAAGGAGCTTGTATAAAGTGGGCAAGCACGTGATGGGTCTATAGTTTTTCGCTTCCGTGGTACTACCGGACTTATGGAACAGGAAGGTAACACCAGTAGTCATGAAAGATGGCAGGGAACCAAGCTCGAGGGCGTCTTGAAATTGTGTTGCCAGACGTTCGTGTGAGGATCGAAACCACTTGATCCAAAAGTTGTGCAACCCGTCTGGCCCAGGACTTTTCCAGTTCTGGGTCGTACGGGTCGCACACCTTACATCATCGGGGCTGATAGTCACAGCCCCCATGGCTTCGATCGGCTCACACTCACGTCTGACAACATTCATCCATTCGCCCTCGGTGTGCTCGACTGGCACCGACCAGATACTACGCCAGAAGTTAATCATGGCAGTTAGGATCCGGTAGTTGCCCGTCGCTCACACATTGGTTGGTTCCCTCCCACTTTCAGTATACCTTCCTTTGGTCACTTTGGAAGAGACGATTCTGCTGGAATCGATCCACACGCTCTCTGTAGCGACGAATACGGCTTGCCCATGCATAAAATTTCTGCTTTAGGTAGTCGATGCGCTCCGTGACACATGCCATGTAATCGCAGGGCCTGGTGCCAGTCCCCGCGAAGGCTTGTGCGTCACGTAGCGCATCACACGGGGGCGGTTATTATTATTATTATTATTATTAGAGTCAGACTACGCTAACTCTTCCAAGCAAATAAATAAATAATAAATATCAGACAACCTCACACAAATCGATCTAGTCCCAAATTAAGCTCAAGAAGGCTTGTGTTATGGGTACTATATAACTAGACGACGATATATATACTTATATAGATATATATATACTTAAATACATAGAACAAGCATGACCCTAGCACAAATATTCGAGTTCATCACACAAATATTTGCCCTGGCAGGGATTCGAACCCGGGACCGCCGGCTCAGTAGGCAGGTCTCTACAAACCGAGCCACGAGCCAACCGCGTCGGCAAATGAACTGTCAAACCTAGTTTTCTTATGGTCTGTTGTCAAACCATACAAAGTGAGTCTAATCAATCACTTTTAACAAAAAATAACCGACTTTGTTCAATGAAGATAAATTGAATATAAGAGAGAAACTGAACGAGTTGAATTCACACTATTAAAAATGTTTAAGAGTTCCTTGGATTTTCGATTAGGATCCCATCATCAGATCCTGACCGGATTGAATGGAAACCTAGAAACAACATTTACTTTTTACACTCAAATAATCGCTTAACAAATAACGATTCACAAACTATTCTTTTCACAAACCTGCCATTCCCTAAAATGCTTATTTTATAAATAATTACTCGACAAATTTAATATACATTTAGTAACTTTGACGCTTTATAGACATATTGAAAGACAAAATATTTTTTTTAAACTGTTCACGAATAAATCGTTTTTAAAATCAGTCAAATTGCAAAACGGTAATTGATTGATATGATAACCTATTGTTTCATAAAAATAACTTCCTATATAACGAAACCTTTCTGGTAGCGATTCGGTTTTATTGGGGTCACAGTTCAAACCTAACCTAACCGAACGGAATCTACGCTACTTTTCTGGCAGCGGTTCGGTTTTGTTAGGGTTGCAGTTCACAGCTAAACTAACTAAGAAACCCACTATTCTGGCAGCCGATCCGTTGGGTACCTATTGAGTATACATTGTCATTGTACCTATCTTATAATCTTTATACGAAAGATATTGTTGAGGATAATCACTCAACACTGCCTCTTCGGTAGCTCACGAGTGAGCACAGTGGACTGTATTATCGGCTCTCGGAATTCGTGGCTCCAGTTCGGTCGCCGTGGCTATCCCAGTCGTAGGCACGGCGGTTCAGACGCGGCACGTAGTTGCCACGTAGATGCTGCGTAACACGTAGCAAATCGTACGTTCGTAGCTCGTAGTACAGGTTCGGTTTCGTAGCTCCGGATCCGATGCGTAGCTGCACGACGTGAATGTCACGTAGATATCACGTAGGGCACGTAGACCGAAGTTCGGAGATCAACCAAACGAATGGGACCTCAGACGAACTTGGTTACGGCAGCAGGTCGACGCAGGTTCGATGCAGGTTCGAGTACGAGTTATAAAAACACTGGTTGACTTGTTCGTTCTTTAATTTTCTTCGGCAGTATGGTAAATAATCGAAAACAATAATTCCTTATAAGCTATTTCCTTAAGATCTAACAAGACTCAGGACTCGTAAGCAAACTACTGGCTCGCAGGCCAATAGGAGGCGTCGAACCGTACATTCTACGGCCGGCACGCCCCTTTCGTCAAGTGCGTTCTTTTCTAAGAGTCGTTGTATGGAAAAGTGAACTGGCTACGTGATTGGCCGTTCATTTTCCCATTTTTCAGCCCTAACGGCTTTTCTGGTCTACGGGATGAGCGGTTCGGGGAGGGTCGTGTCTACGTTTACGGTTCGATATCTACGTGAGATGTCTCATTCTGTAGCTTTCATTGCACCGCATTAAATGGCCTTACGTTTTATAAGATAAGAGTTACGGTTCGTTAGCTATTAAGTCGGATCGATCGATAAAGTTAATTTTACGTTGTGCTGGCAAGTCGCGGAAGGCTATAAAAGGTAAGTGCAATGAGTCCAGATGCATTTCTAAGTGTATTCTAAGCGATTAGGTCATAGTGAAGTTAATTTGAATTGTTAAAACGAAATTCCGATACGATTTCGTACTGAAAATGGGCTCTAATTGGACGGTTCATAATTCACGTTAATTTTACGTTAACGTGAATTGCGGCTGACCCAATTACTTTAGAAACATAATAAAAACGGATTCCTGATGGGATTATCCGTTGCTATCGCTTGGCACTATTGCGGAAGCGATAACAGGTGATGTAATATTATCATAACATTGCCACGTGGTTCGGCACCACGTGAATATCTTATGCAATATTCATCGCTATCGAATTGTGATTTTCGGATCGGGATTGGTTTGGGATTAGACCAGTTACATACATATGTCTCTTTTACGGACTGTTATATACATTTGGTACATAATAACTCGACTTATAGCGTCTTTTATGCGCAATAAAATAAATTAAATAAATTAACGTTATGTACATCAAATTTCGCTTATAAATTAACAGTTTTCGGCTTGTGTCCGTAACAATTCTCCCCCCGATCGCAGAGTCGATCCCTCGGTGATGGGCAGGACCACAAGCCGGCTCGTAGCTCGCCTGAAGACTCCTCCTCTTGTCCTGACGTCCACGTTCCGTACTGCGCCGTCAGGGCCGGGGTAGGTCGCCTCCACGATGCCGCGCGGCCACACGTTGCGGGGCGCGCTGGAGTCCGTGATGAGCACGTAGTCACCAACGGCGACCGTAGGCTCCCGTGACATTGAGGATTGTCGTGGGGCTAAGGTCGGCAGGTATTCTCGGATCCACCGGTTCCACCAGTGGTCGGCGAGAGCTTGACTTGCTTTCCATGATTTGCGATCTGCCTCGTCGCAGGGGCCGGTTAGTGGGACCCCCGCCGGGCCGCCCAATAAAAAGTGATTGGGCGTTATCGCTTCGCTCTCGTTCGGATCAACGCTCACGTGTGTTAGGGGACGTGAGTTGACCGAATATTCAACTTCGGCTAGAAGTGTAATCAGGATTTCTTCTTTCGGGCTTCGTGTGTTTAGTGTAGCGGCGAGTGCAGTCTTGACGCTTCGTATGAGGCGCTCCCAGGCGCCGCCCATGTTCGGTGCGCCGGGTGCGATGAAACGCCAACTCATTCGGTGTTGCACGCCGTGTTCTTGTAGCGCCGGTATCCAGTCGTGGTAGGCGGCGCGTAGCTCAGCATCCGTGCCCCTCAGATTTGTACCGTTATCACTCCACATAACGGCGGGCCATCCTCTGCGGGCGGCAAGGCGGCGTAGCGACATGACGGCGCTGCTCGTAGACAGGGAGTACACGAGCTCCATGTGTACAGCTCGGGTCGTGAGGCACGTGTAAAGCGCTACCCAGCGCTTCTCGTGCCGGCGGCCCACAGTGACTGTGAGCGGGCCGAACAGGTCCACCGCACAGTAAGTGAAGGGCCGTGCGTGCGGCTGCAAGCGATCAGAGGGCAGATCGCCTAAGGGCGGCACGCGTGGGCGCGTGCGGCGGAGCACGCAATGCATGCACGCTCGAGCCACACTGCGAACGGTTGGTCGCAGGTGCAGGATCCACAGTTGTTGCCTTAAATCATTCACAACTGTTTCGTTAGAACAATGATGCGCTCGCTTATGAGCGCGCAAAATTAAAAGTTTCGTAAATGGATTCCGCCCGTCCAATATGACGGGTTGCTTGTTTGTAGTCGTGGGCGCGGCGTCGATACGCCCGCGCATATGTATGAGGCCGTCGTCTTGCAGCTGCGGGTCTAGCTTGTACAGCCGACTGCTACGGGCAATGGCCTCCCCCCGTGAGAGAGCTCGGAGTTCCTCGGGAAAATCCCGCCGCTGGGCCCACTGCATCCACAGGTTTTCAGCTATTAAATAGTGACGTGTTTCTAACGGTACCTGTGTTTTCTTTTTCAGTCGCTCTATGAAAAGAAGTGCTCGGGCCGTCGCGCCGATCAAGCGATCGTAGTTGCTGAAACGCTCGATTTTCGGCAGCGGCGGGTCTACGTGATTCGTCACGTAACATCGTTCTGTCGGTACCTGCTCGGTTATTTCGATCGATGGCTCTGCTTGCGGTGCTCGAGTTTCTTGCGGCCATTCGGGTTCGGGTTGTCGCAGGAAATCAGGACCCACGTACCATCTATCGGTGCTCCTTACCACGCGATAGGGGTCCGGTCGAGTACCGTCGTCGGCCGGGTTCAGTTTTGTAGGGACCCAACGCCATTGTTCGGGTTCGGTGAGCTCCGCTATCTCGCCTAAGCGGTGGCTCACGAACGCGCTGTATCGGCGCGCGTTCTCGCGTACCCAGTGCAGTACGGTTCGGCTGTCGGTCCAGTAGACGATCTGCACGGGTTTCACGCGATGCTCGTTCTGTAATGTCTGCGCTAATCGGGCTCCTATTAAAGCGGCTTGAAGTTCGGCTCGCGGTATGGACAAGCGACGAACGGGAGTTACCTTAGATTTCGCTGCAGCTAAGTGTACTCGCGGCTCGTTTTCGCCCGTCTCCCCTTCCGTCCTCCAGTACGCGGTAGCGGCGAACGCTTGCTCTGACGCGTCCACAAACACGTGCAGTTGATGCCGCACGCCTGTACCTAGCTGGATACAGCGTCGCGGTAATCGCAGCTCGGCTACGTGTTTTATGTGCTCCAACCACGTAACGAAAGCGTTGTTTAACTCGCCTGGCAGCGGCGAGTCCCAGCTCGTTCTCAGGGCCCACACGTTCTGTAGCAGGACCTTTCCCGTCACGGTGTACTGCGCTAAGTACCCGAGCGGGTCGAACAGGCTCATCAAAGCGCTGAGGGCTTCGCGCTTCGTGGGGCCCCGCTGTAGTTCTCGTACCTCGGGCGGCACGCGAATCAGCGATGTATTGAAGCTCAACTCGTCGGTCCGAGCGTTCCAATATAATCCCAATACCTTTTGCTCTTTGTTGCCTAAGCTTGTGAGATCGTCGGCGGCTCGTTGCTCGGGCGGGATCTGCTCCATTAACCTCGTCGAATTCGAGGCCCAGCTTCGCAGGACGAAACCTCCCATAGCGTGTGAGGCTGCTACTTGCTTAGCGGCGTCGATCGCCTGCTGCTCCGTCTCGTATCCCGCCAAGAAATCATCCATATAATGATTCGTCTGGATATCGTAAACGGCGTCCGGATACAGCTCGGCGTTGTCCTGGGCGTTCCTGTTTCGCACGCTATGTGCTAAATATGGAGAAGACGTATTCCCGAATATCATCGATTTCATACGATATACTTGCGGCGGTCGCTCCCGGTTCATTCCCCTCCACAGGAATAGCTGCGCCATTTGATCGTCGGGTCTCATCTGGATCCGTAAAAACATCTCCTGTATGTCGGCGCTAACTGCGAACTCACCTTCGCGGAATCTGCACAGGATACCCGGGAGTGACTGCAGTAAATCCGGGCCCTCCAGCAGCTTGTCGTTCAGACTGACGTTCTGCGAGGTCGCCCTGGAATCGAATACTAACCTGATTTTATTGCCCTTGTTTATGTTGCGTACAGCAAAGTGCGGCAAAAACCAGGTTTTATGACCGTCGTAATCGCCTATGTGTCGCACGGCGTACTCCTTGGTCAGCAAGTTATCTATTTGCGCGGTGTATTCCGCTGCAAATGTCGGATCCTTATCCATGCGTCGTTCGATGCCGCGCAACCTATTATACGCCATTGTATAACTGGGCGGCAAGCAGGGTTCGTCGTCGCGCCACAGTTGTCCAACCTCGTAGCGCGGGCCGTCGATGCGTTTAACTGTCGCGTTAAATATGTCGATAGCGCGTTGATCCTGCGGGCTCCTTTTGTCGATCAACTTCACGCCTAGCGCTTCGACGTCGAAGTACCTTTTCAACGCCATGTTTATTTCTCGGTCTTCATCCGAGAAAGCGTGCATGACCACCTCTCGATCGCTCTGGTTTCGTAAGTAGCGTGGGGCCATACCGTATATCGTCCATCCGATTTTCGAACGGATCGCCACCGGGTCGCACTGCCTTCCTGTCCTCGTCTCTAGCGGCAGCGTCAGGTGCCAGTGGTCCGCGCCCAATAGTATTTTAGGCGCGGCATGCTCGTAGCAGGCTTCGTTCAAGTCGGCTAAATGTTCGAAGTTGAGTACCGCCCTACGCGGCATGTACTGCTCGCGTAGTCCAAGTTGCGGTACAGTGCGCAGCGTAAGCGAGTGTGACGGGCCTCCATTCGTAGCTCGGACGCTTACCTCTACGCGCTGACTCGGTTGCGTTAGGCATATCGAGCCTACGCCTTGTATGACGAGAGGTTTTTCAGGTCCCGTTGCTCCTAGTTGATCCGCCAGTCCCTGATCGATGAGAGATATCGTGCTCCCCTCATCGATCATACAGAATGTTTCGATGCTTCCGCATGGTCCGCTAACGACGATAGGCATTATCTTAAGCATTACCTTCGTGTTTGCGTCGACGGTATTGGCAGTTAGCTCCGCCGTAGTGTGCGCGTGCTCGCTCTGCACGGGCGTCTCGTCTCTACGCGCGGGGCCGGGCGCCGCTTGCGCTGTGCTACGCGTCGGGCGGGCTGGGCGGTCGAGTGCTACGTCGGGTGCTACGTGGGGCGCTACGCGGGGCGGCGCCTTACTCGTAGGCGGCGTCGTATCGTGTAGCAATTTGTGGTGCGAGTGTGGGCAGTTGGGCACGCCGCAACCTTTCGCCGTGCAGTTCTCGCGGCGGTGTCTTTTGTCGAGACACTTATAGCAGATGCGTGCGTCTCGAGCCCACTCCCATCTCGCTCCTATCGTCATACCTAATAACTTGCGGCAGTCCGTGGTTCGGTGTGTGTTGCCGCAACACAGACAGGCGTCCACTCGTTCTGTGGCGTATGTCTGGGCTCTTACGGGTGCGGGGCGTCGTATCGCAGCTCCGCTGTTCACAGGGTTCGGGCGTCGGGACGGCAGCGGCTGGTGATTCACGTTCGTAGCGGCTGGGCGTCGCGACGCCGGGGCTCGTGCGTGCGAGAATTGTAATTCGGCGTCGGATTCGTCGAGTAGGAATTCCGCTAGCATTACGATCTCGCACTCACCTGTTCGCATGTGTTCACGTGCGTGTGTGCACCATCTCGATCTCAGGTGCGGGCTCAGACGGTCGGTAATCTCTCGGATCAATAATGGATTACCTGCGTAGTGTGACTTATCTAAGTCCATGAGCGTCGCGACGATGTTCATTACTTTTATGGAAAAAGTGTTGAGGTCAGTCGCGCTCGGTCCTAGGGCGGGCAATCGTTTCAAGTCCTCCAGCGCCCTGTCGACGAGAATGTCGGTCCTACCGAAATTCTTTTTTAATATTCGGATGATTAAGTCCGGACTCGATCCCGACGCCAGCATGTGTTGGACGCATTCTCGCGCCTCACCTTTCAGCGCTGCGCGGAGTCGAGCCATGTTCTCGAAATTTGAGAACTTATACCGCTGCGTGCTCTCGGTGTACGAGTGGTAAAATGTTAACCACTCGTTCGGCAGTCCGGTATAGATCGGGAGTTCGTATACCTGTTTCGGCGGCGGACGAGTTATACTCTCGATGCGATCGGCAAGTCGGTCGATGTCCTCGTTGCGGCTCGCGGTTCGGCTTCGGCTCGGACGTAAGAGTTCGCCTCGTTCAGGCGTGACCGTGCGCTGCCTCATCGGCGTCGGTTTAGCAGGCGCGATCTTGGCTCCGTCACTCACCTCGGTTCGTTGAAACCACGCATCGATACGCTGCGTGGTTTCTTGGTCGGTCGGCGTCCGTCGACCCGCCTGTGAGCCGCCAGCCTGGGACCCCTCAGCCTCGATCTGTTGCAGCTCGGACTCGAGTCGCTTCCTGACGAGGTCCTCTTCGACGCGGAGTTGTTGGCGGCGCAGCTCTGCGATGCTTTCGGCTGCGGCGAGTTCGGCTTGCTTCCTGCGGGCCTCGGTGGTGCTGCTCGTCGCGGACGTGACCGTAGGCGCGCGGGTGTTGCCGATGTTGAAGCGTACTTGGTCGAAAGCACGTTCGCGATCGGCTCGTTCTCGGGAACGATCGGCGGTGCGGGTCGCGGCTTGAGTCGCAGGCGCGCGGGCCGCGGGTGATTCGATTTGCGCATGCGCGGCGAGGGGCGCATTAAACGCGTGGTGCGCGGAAAACGCGAAAGCCTCGGGGCCCTCGCGGTCGCGGTTGTGGCCGGGCGCTCGTGCTTCGGGGCGCGCCGGCAGGTGAGTCGTCGGTGTCGAAAAGCCGGCTGCGGGGTCGTCGCGTTGCCCCCGTAGGCTGGCTCGTCGCAGGTGCTCCTCCAGTTTCTGCCGCCATTGGGTCGTGTCCGTGGGCGGCGATTCCGGGTTCGATCTGCGGCTCGGTTCGTCCAGGGCGGCGTGTTGTGGCTCCCTGGTGTCCGACAGTCGTCGATGCGCTTCGTGCATCTTCGCAGACGTGGATTCCCCTCGGTTCGGTTCGCTGGGGGCTCGGCCGTCTCGTGATGCCTGGCGTCTCGTGTGGACCATCGTTGTCGGTTGGTTCGGCGGTTCTTCTGATCCGGTTCGAAGGACCAAAATGTTGAGGATAATCACTCAACACTGCCTCTTCGGTAGCTCACGAGTGAGCACAGTGGACTGTATTATCGGCTCTCGGAATTCGTGGCTCCAGTTCGGTCGCCGTGGCTATCCCAGTCGTAGGCACGGCGGTTCAGACGCGGCACGTAGTTGCCACGTAGATGCTGCGTAACACGTAGCAAATCGTACGTTCGTAGCTCGTAGTACAGGTTCGGTTTCGTAGCTCCGGATCCGATGCGTAGCTGCACGACGTGAATGTCACGTAGATATCACGTAGGGCACGTAGACCGAAGTTCGGAGATCAACCAAACGAATGGGACCTCAGACGAACTTGGTTACGGCAGCAGGTCGACGCAGGTTCGATGCAGGTTCGAGTACGAGTTATAAAAACACTGGTTGACTTGTTCGTTCTTTAATTTTCTTCGGCAGTATGGTAAATAATCGAAAACAATAATTCCTTATAAGCTATTTCCTTAAGATCTAACAAGACTCAGGACTCGTAAGCAAACTACTGGCTCGCAGGCCAATAGGAGGCGTCGAACCGTACATTCTACGGCCGGCACGCCCCTTTCGTCAAGTGCGTTCTTTTCTAAGAGTCGTTGTATGGAAAAGTGAACTGGCTACGTGATTGGCCGTTCATTTTCCCATTTTTCAGCCCTAACGGCTTTTCTGGTCTACGGGATGAGCGGTTCGGGGAGGGTCGTGTCTACGTTTACGGTTCGATATCTACGTGAGATGTCTCATTCTGTAGCTTTCATTGCACCGCATTAAATGGCCTTACGTTTTATAAGATAAGAGTTACGGTTCGTTAGCTATTAAGTCGGATCGATCGATAAAGTTAATTTTACGTTGTGCTGGCAAGTCGCGGAAGGCTATAAAAGGTAAGTGCAATGAGTCCAGATGCATTTCTAAGTGTATTCTAAGCGATTAGGTCATAGTGAAGTTAATTTGAATTGTTAAAACGAAATTCCGATACGATTTCGTACTGAAAATGGGCTCTAATTGGACGGTTCATAATTCACGTTAATTTTACGTTAACGTGAATTGCGGCTGACCCAATTACTTTAGAAACATAATAAAAACGGATTCCTGATGGGATTATCCGTTGCTATCGCTTGGCACTATTGCGGAAGCGATAACAGGTGATGTAATATTATCATAACATTGCCACGTGGTTCGGCACCACGTGAATATCTTATGCAATATTCATCGCTATCGAATTGTGATTTTCGGATCGGGATTGGTTTGGGATTAGACCAGTTACATACATATGTCTCTTTTACGGACTGTTATATACATTTGGTACATAATAACTCGACTTATAGCGTCTTTTATGCGCAATAAAATAAATTAAATAAATTAACGTTATGTACATCAAATTTCGCTTATAAATTAACAGTTTTCGGCTTGTGTCCGTAACAGATATTATGCATTATAAATTATCGTTAATACGTTATGCATGTTATGTTAGGTATCCAAACTGAAATTATCTAGTTATTAAACGAAGTGTTTACCAAACAATGTATTTTACTAATGTTTTTTTACCATGCGTTATTTTGTTAATTGCCGTGAATAATAAACGAATAATTTGTCAAATAAGGTTTTGTAATATGAAGTTTTATCAAGTAAATAATTTTTATTATGTGTATAACAATATTTTATGCAACGTCTTATTTGGGAATCGTTAATTTGCCTACTTAACGTTGTTTGTAAAATGAATATTTTATGAAAAGTTGTTTAGCAAGTGATTGGATACCGTTTGAGGTACTAAACTTATAATATAACTTCCCTACACTTTGTAACAGCATGTGACACTTTGTTAAGCTAATTAAGGTCGTGTATCCTAATGTAGCTGACAGACTGAGTTCACTCTTAAATACCCTTGTTTTACCTCTATATACCTATCTCCGTTAGGTAGTAGTGGACACTGCACAATACATAACCAGACTAAGGGTTGATCGGGTCACAGGCTTCCCGAAGGAAGGGTTTGAACCCCCAAATCCCCCCTGGCTGCGCCCGTGTCTTCTAACCAGACCCATTCACCATTGATAACGGGGTCTGCTCCTAACTTGTGTTTTTCTATTTACCGATCGACTGATACTTTCACTTTTGGCACTGCACCGTTTTAAAATTGTTGATATGTGATTGCTTAGGCATAATTTCAATTGCAATGTATAAAATTTCATGTTTTATTATATTAATCTGTGGTTTTCGGCGGCTTAGTTATTTTTACTAGGTATTAGTTGCGCCATCTATGAAATCTATTGTGAAATATTTTCACTACAACCGAAACTACATACACGTTACTATACTTCAAGTCCAGCTACGAGTCTTGCAAAATAGTTAAGGGACTCGGCGATAGGTGGCGTTAGTGGAGGCACTAGTTTATAACAGTGCAGTTCTAAAGTAATATGGTTAACTTTCTGCTTGGTTTTTTAGGCTGATCAGAAGTCGTTATTGTTTTTAATTTGTCCATATTTCATTTCACGAGTTGTAATGTTGATCTTACACTTCTTAGCTCTTTGTTTTTGTTATTCGATATTGATGTTCACCTTCGGTTCGGGTTACAAACACCTGCGATCAGATCGCGATCGGGACATTCACTAATTGACCGCCCAAAATATTATTGGCTCCAAATTACCACTAAAAGTTGCAAAATGAAACTACAAACCTAACACAGTGCTGTTAAATAGTCTTAAAACTTGTAATGAAAATGATGGCCAAAAAATATGTATATCCGCGGCTATAGGTACATTGTAAAATTAAGGGTTGAAAACTAAAGTTATCACACTCTTGTTGCGCATCCCATATCTAAATAAATAAAAAAAACTATTGGCATTCTTTGGAGTAAGTACTTATTTTCATATTTAAGAGGAAATATCACTGCTAAAAATTTCCTTCAAACGTTCTCGACTGTTTCCTCTCAGGTTTTTGTCGCTAGATGTGTTTTTATATAATTTCAATATCGTCGCTATCTATGTCTGTACCTTTAGATATTTTTGGTATTTTCTTTTCTTGTAATTGACATGTAGTTTTCAAACAAATTGGCCGCAAACAGACTAGTGAACAGCAGTTAGTTCACACATATTATAATGATAAGCATAGGTCGAACTAATCATAGCAAATCTTACAAACTGTTGGCCAATTTTGGGTTTCATTTATAAATATAAGTATGAATTATATTTTTAAACTAATTTTGGCCAAAAGTTTGTGAGCTTTTCCGTATATTTTTTCTTAACTCTTGTTTTGCTATGATTAGTCCGACCTATGATTGATAAGCGAAAAAAGGGGTTTAGTCAGCACATTGCCTTCCCATTCATTTTCCAAAATTTCGTTACGATTGATTGAGTATTGAAAGAGGAAAAAATCGAGCACGAAATTTCAATATGTATGAAAAAATAGCTGTGATAGGGACGTGCACAACGAAGGTGCTGTCAACTCGTGGCTCCAATCCGAATCTTTTACCTTGACATTGATATTGATAGTGCTGCAGTGCTACCTACAGTTCCTGCACGTTCTAATGTACCTACAACGATGTACAATAGAACACCGATCGTGTTGCCAACTGGTGCCGCCAATATAAATCTTTCACCTTATCAGTACTTGAAATTGTCATTTATAGTGCTGCCCCTTATAGTTCGTGCACGTTTCTTATAGAGCAGAGACATTTCATCTTAACACATTTTACAATGCACAGTTTCTATAGGTAACTCAAACGCGCACGATCTACAGTGATTATATAGATACTAGTATACTTAGTAGGTAGCTCTTGACGAAATTGATGTAATTTCCCATCGCGACCGTGGCAAATGAACATTACAAAAGTTATAACAGTTCTAAGTACGTATTAGGATGGTATTTTGCAACCGCCTAAGAATTATGAACATTACCCAAAATGGAGTGGAAATTTCGACATACAGTGGTCAAGTTTGTTTAATTTTAAAGTTGACATTGTTGCACGTACATAGGTAAAACTTATTTTTATTGGCAAATATTCAATGAAAAAATGTAAATGAGAAATGTTTATTATGGTTTTTGTAAATGTTTCACAAAATAGGCAAGGTTGGAGCCTCCTACTAAGCATTTAATTATGCTTGTGTCAGGAGACACCGCTCTTTAATAGCAAGAATTAAATAAATAAAATAAATAAATATCGGACAACCTCACACAAATTAATCTAGTCCCACAGTAAGCTCTAGTAGTAGTAGTACCTACTATACTGGCAGCAGTTCGGTTCTGTTGTGGTCGCAGTTCTAACCTTTTTTTTTTGGGAGGGGAAAATGCATTACTCATAGGGAAAATGCATTACTCATACCACCAGGGTGTAGGGACGGACCCCGGTGGTTATGGTGGAACTCCCATGTCGCCTAATGAAACCTATGCTTTACTGGCAGCAGTTCGGTTCTGTTGTGGTCGCAGTTCGAACCTAACCTAACCCATTTTACTGGTATCAGTTTAGTTAATAATCGCCTAATCTAACCTAAAACCTAAACTAGTTTCTTAGCACTCGTCTGTTCCGTAAACTATGTCTTTATGTCGTAATAAATTCGGCGATATTAATGTTCTGTCATATAAAATTATGTGAGATAAAAGTCGGTGATACTAGTGTTCTGCCATTTAAAATTATGCAAAATAATAGTATGCTAACTGACAATTATGATACATATATGATTATGCTAAAGAATCATTCGGCTAAGAATTTTTCGGAGATAGCCGCTATGCGAAATGTATTTCGGAGAATCGATATTATGCAAGATAAAGGGAACCCGTTCTGCATCACCTACTCATTGTGTGGTTGATACTGGTCAACTCCACTACCCAAAGGTTGTCTGGAAGAGATCGCTCTTTAGCCATAAGACCGCCTGTTATCTACCGTTATTAAAATTATTGTTTCTGTGTTTAATTTATAAACTTCTTTTGGTGTGCAATAAAGCACTTTGTATTGTATTGTATTCTGACTACGTTATTAGGTACCTCGTGCAGTTGATTCCTTTGTAAATGATAATGCTACTTTAGTTAAAATATTGGATTTAGGTACGTAAGGATCCATATAGCATTATTCAGCATACTGAGACGTATCTGTAGGTATGTTTTGTTCTACTCCCAACGCTGTAGTCTGCGACGATTTTCCCAGTCATTTTCCGCTACCTTATCTGAGGTGAGAAAGGACGTTACCATGACATGTCCACACTTACGTACAATGCGTACGTGCCTATCAATTGTAATGTACCAATTATGCAACAGATCACTGCGATAGGTCATATTCTAATTGATTGCTATTGTTATACTCGTACTCGTTTCTGTATAACGTCAACTGATCCGACTAAGTTAGTCTTTTCGTTATTTGTTCATTTGAGTAGCTTTAAAATACCTATAGTTAATAATTGTCCATTCATGTAATGATTGAATTTCGGGCTAATATTTAATCCATTAGAATTAATATTAAACAATGAATGTTTAAGCTATTATTATATTATCTCATTTTTATCTTTATGACGATCATAGTATAAATGCATGTAAATTGTCTTAGCGTAATTTACACTGACATTTTATATTATGAAATAAATAAATATAAATCTAAATCTAAATCTATTGTAAGGTGAATTAACCATATTATCACGCTTTTCCCCATAGGGGAAAAAAATATGTACCCAAGCTTGCAGATTGCTCCAGCAACTATCATCAAATTCTTCATACCCATGCCCTTCTTTAGAAAGTCTCCGCCCGCTTAGGTATTTCTCTTCCAATATGTCCACCAACAATCGCTACATAAATATGTTGAGGTTTCAACGAAACCTGAATGTTACTTACTAACAACGAAATGTGAACTTTTTCGGTGACTAAGTGATGCAATGTTAGAAATGTAATATTCATTCCATGGATAAACCTTTCCTGTCATTCCACTTTGGTCGAATATAGCCGTCGTCAGTAAATAGTAATAGTTTTAATGTCTAGATTAATGAACAATGTATTGGACATGCACAGGTTTTTGTAAGGATATCGGTTTCGGCACCTTTATCGACCAAATTAGAATTCACGAAGGCTAACGTGTAGCGCAGTTACTTTTACTCACAGTAATTTATTTCACGTCACCCTGGGCCGTAAGTGGTATTTTCTGCCCTAGGCCGTAATCGCATAAGCGGGGGAATATCTCACTTCATGGCCAAGGCAAGACGTAAAACTTTAGGTAAACTACGGACGGTAATTCGTAAAGCCCCAGATCACATATTTATGGCCCTGACCTTCGGCTCGGATCACAAACACCTGCGATCTGGGATATTCATGAATTCTCCGCTGGGTGTGTAATGTACCTACTATAGAATTCCGTGACCGTTTTGGAATTGGAATTTCTTTGATTATTCATATCACTTGACTTTCTTTCGTCATGAAGAAAGGGAATGAATACATAATTATGTGTGGATCAACTTTTTCTTGCTGTTATTCTGTCCGTGACCCAGGGGATAACAGTGATTAAATTTCTTAGAAAAGTGTTGATAATTGATATTTACTGGTATTGTCAGGAGATAGTCTACATAAGAATGGGCTTATAACTGCTTAAATTACAAAGCTTTTGCTAAATATAAACACGGAAAATCGTAGTTATAAAAAGTGACCCAGTGGCATCACCATGGCAACGAGTGGCAGAAAATAGTTGATTGACCCAATTTAACATTTTCACAGCAATCCGAATGCATAATATTAAGTTTAGTATATAGTATTTTAATGATCTACAATCAAAATTCGATACAAATTTATATGACTCCCATTGGTCAGTTTTTTAACTAGGTTAAGTAGGTATTTTAATTAACCTTATTCACGGAGGCTATCCATTTATGAAAATTTTGTGTGTGAGGCTTTCCACCTGTAAACACTTTGTATGTAATAATTATAGGAATGACCTAATAGAATTGTATTTATTATTGATCAATTGTATATCGCGTGTGAGTATTTTTTTACACTTAAATAAATTCTTAATGACACAAGTAACAATTAACAGCGATGCATCTCGATATCTCGCATAAGATGCGGTAGTATTACACTACTTTGTGATAAAAAAAACTCTACGTATTACATACATGTGGTATGTTTTCTTTTGGTCTGTTAGGTACAGTCAAGTTCTATCAATGAGCAAATATGTGATCAAAAATGAATTCACCTCTATTATTAACGGCAATTAATTAAATGCGTGTTCAGATAATTTTAATCACATATTTTCCCATTTTAACAACTCGACTGTAGGTACAGACATTTATTAAATCAGTCATCCTGCGTGCAAAATAGGTCACATTATCAAAGAATGCAGTTCTGCGCTGCTGCGTACAAGATAAAGTTGATGCGTAATACGCGACATGGGTGTCAGGTGTGGCAGTCTGGCACTTATCTCTGTAGGTTTTGTTGCGATGTACCTACTGTAGGTACCTGGTACCTACTAGGGGTATAACAAAAATCGAGTTTTGATCGTACGCGAATAAGCAATCGAACACTAATATCTCTCTGGTATTCTATATTCTTTTCATCACATTTGCTCGTAAAAGATGTTATTACATACAGGTGTACTGATGGACAAAAGCTTAATATAGTTCCCGCGGGAGTTATGGATTGCACTCGTACAGTTCTGAAGGTTTCAATTCAATCCAGCCAAGGTTTTTGTTTGTGTCACCAAAACTGGACTACAAGCAAATTTTATTGTGTATTGAACTAAAACGGTATATTTAACTGCATATTTATGCTTTACAATTATTTAAGTGTATTTTGCTATTAATTTATTAAATTTCATTTTGAGCGTTCGGCGTCGGGCTTCTAATAGACCGTTAGTAATCCCCTTCTTACCTTTTGACACAATATAATATACTTAGTGGTGGCGTGACGTTCATAGAACGCGATTCTCACCGGCATGCCTATTTTCAGTAATCGGGCATCGTATTCCTCTGCTCTAGAAGAATAGGTACACGCGCTATAGCCTGTTCACTGGAGATTTAAAGCACTTTTTAGGGCTTCACAAAGAGGCAACCTGATTGGTCATTTTCTACGCTCCGCTTCAGTGGATAGACAGCCTAATCTGCTCCGGCTTTACCAAGAACTTCTTTGACGCCACGCTACTGGCCCACAATCTTTACATTTATTATTTCACGGTGTGTGCGATCGTTTACTAACCCTACCATGCACTTCTTACAGAATTCCATAGTGATTATAATCATTCCCTCTTTACTGACATAAAAAGAGGAGGTTCTCAATTCGTATGGATGTTTGGTTTTATCTAAAAAATGTCTGCTCTGGTGAGTGTGATGCCGCACCGCGTTTGTTTACGTTGCGTAAGTTGGCGGTATTTGATGTGGCCTTCAACCTTCAACTGTTCGGGTCGGTCACTTTTGCAACGTCTAGATCAGTTTGCATCTGTATAAAGAACAGATAAAAATAAACTTTAGTTAGTATAAAATATAAAGAAGGAGTAGCTTAGTACCTAACTTACTTAATGATTGGAAATTCAAGGGAGGACGGTTCAGTTAACCTTTATCAATCGGCCCCAATGCACACTTGATAACGAGATTGGAATCTTTAAATAACTATTCGCTTCCATTTTTACACATATATTTTTTTTGGGTACCTATTTTAAATAAGGATCTTTTAATGATAGTGTGAAGTGTAACTTCTGCTTTTCTTATTGTTGTTTTCGTTGCTCCGAGGTAGCCATGTTTTATTGTCAGGCTCAATGCCTAAATGCCCAACATGTTCAGAATTTAATAACACTTGATCGCTGAATTATCTCAGAATAGACGCTGATACTTCCTGCACGTTTTTACATCAATTGTTAACAGCGCTACACCCTGAGAGTTAGTAGGTACTTACTCGTAGGTTGTTGTGTTACTTTTACGTTTCACGGTTGCCCTAGCATTAGCCTATGTTTCAAGTTTACTGACATAAATGTCTTTATTAATATTTTCTTTACATTTGTATATGTACAGGTAAGGTTACACAGAGGTACCTAATCTGTAAAATACTTTAAGTTTTCGTAGTTGTCTTAAAATTTAAAAATTTTTTTGCATTGCAACTATTTAATTTGTATCCGGGCGTGTTTGGTAAAACGTCCAATTGTTCGGGTTTTATAAAGATGTAAACTCGCCTTTATGAAAACCTGAACAATGGTAGGTACCGCTAGGGGATGGGAACACTACTATCACATATTAGGAGTGTATTTTCATTAAGGGCTTATTTATCTATGAAAACCATACCAAAATAAGTCCTTTTGAAAAGACACTCCTCATATGTAAATAATTATATTTTTCTTGATGGACAGTCGAAACGCAGTCCGGTTGGACTACCTAGTCAATAAATCTGCCCACAAGTGGAGGGGTAATATCGGTTGCGTGGAAACTTCTAGAAGCAAGCGAAAGGACGGTCAATGTCCTATGGTGTTACATATATACCTCATGTATCACGTATACCTCTCATGTTTATACAGAGGGTACTTGTATGACGGTCCAGCAGTCTTCAAGTGATCGAGGAACATAAGGTTATTGGCCCGTATTATTTGAAAGCTAGTGTATATAATGTTCCTCGTACTAGGTATTAAGAACTTAAAGAAAATGCATTGTTTTTTTGGAAACAAAAATGTAATGAATGACAATACGGCAATAAAAAGAAAAGTAAAGAAAAAGGGTAAAAAACATAGACAATCAAAATCTTATAAAAAGGATATGTGCATCCTGCACACTACAAGATATTACATAGGCAGCCGTTGTTTCATACCTTTGATGGGATGATACAAATATCTCAAGCAATTAAGATTAAGACTAAGAACATTTTTTGTTTATATTTTAACGTTAAGTTGATATAGATTTAATGCGAATCGAACTATCGGGAAAATCCAAACAGTAGCATCAGCAAGTACCTACAATCAACTGCAGAAAATACTCGTACCTACTTATCTAGTCACAACTGATCAGCACAGAACTAGGAACTGTCCCCACCACGGAAGAAGGAACTTGAAAAATAAAGTAACACTCTCATAGGAAACCTAATTTTTTTGGAGCTCATTGCTTGGTCGATTGTACACACATTAAACCTCGACCAAAAATCTATGCAAATTTATTCACTCAAATATGTAGGTACAAACGGAAGTATGTTCTAGTAGATTCGTATAATAATGAGCAAGCGTGATTATGAAGGCGAATTTAAAACCGGATTTGGATAGGTATAGATGAACCTGATTACAATAATTAAAATAACTTCAGCCAAAAGTATCGCATCGGGTTTGTCCAAGTTCGGATAGGTTATGGGTCTTGAAAATAGGCATGACGATTTTTTTTGTTGAGGGTGTCTATCTATATAAAAGCCAGAAATGACCATCAAAATTCAACATTCACGGATCGCTATAATAACGCTCCACACAAATGGCCACCTCGTGACGTTAAATTATATGTTATGGCTACTAATATTTGTATGGAGAAAATAAGTAATTTAGCATTTTCACTGTGGAAAAGTGCGTTTGAGTTCATCGTTTGTCATACAATTATTATGATATTAAATTATGAGTATCCTACAAACAATTTTCTATTGATAAAAATAAAATATAAAATTTGCGTACATTTGAAGTCACATATTTAAAAATATCTATATTATTTTTTGTTTCATGACATTAAGCTAATTTTATTCATATAACTATAGTATGCTGTAGCGTTTGACATCAGTCGTCACCCCTATGAATTAACAATAAATTAGGCCCTAAAGTTTAGTCTCGTCAAAACTTGGCATTGTCTACACAAATAGTACCAATTTGGGTATATGTTTTTACCAAACGCAAACAAGCATGCAAAAGAAAACTAAAACTGCAAACTAACATGGGCAAGCTAACCTGTTGCAAATGCGATTCGCTTCATGTTGACTACAAACTTAGGAAATTTATGACTCATTGTTTTCTAACAAGTTGGTACCTAATACTGTTTTAGGTAAGTCCGTAAAATATGGCCATAAACAAGTTTTGCATCATCGGCTCCGGTGACAATAATATGTGAAAGCTAGCAAAGCAGTCACACGGGATGTTAGACAAGTTCCGTTCATATCCATAATAGAAATTTGGATTTGTTGACTGTGACTGTATAGTTGGACTTTTTGACTTCAAGCCGTATTAGAAAATTTGCATCTCTTAACGTGGGACGAGTGAGCGAGACACCTCGTTCGGACCTTCGGCTCCCACCTCTGGCCACCGCTGGCCGCTGCCACTTGCAGCCGAAGTCGTGGCCGGAGGAAAATATAGTCTACGGGTGTACTTTTTACATTTGTATATGTACAGGTAAGGTTACACAGAGGTACCTAATCTGTAAAATACTTTAAGTTTTCGTAGTTGTCTTAAAATTTTAAAAATTTTTTGCATTGCAACTATTTAATTTGTATCCGGGCGTGTTTGGAAAAACGTCCAATTGTTCGGGTTTTATAAAGATGTAAACTCGCCTTTATGAAAACCTGAACAATGGTAGGTACCGCTAGGGGATGGGAACACTACTATCACATATTAGGAGTGTATTTTCATTAAGGGCTTATTTATCTATGAAAACCATACCAAAATAAGTCCTTTTGAAAAGACACTCCTCATATGTAAATAATTATATTTTTCTTGATGGACAGTCGAAACGCAGTCCGGTTGGACTACCTAGTCAATAAATCTGCCCACAAGTGGAGGGGTAATATCGGTTGCGTGGAAACTTCTAGAAGCAAGCGAAAGGACGGTCAATGTCCTATGGTGTTACATATATACCTCATGTATCACGTATACCTCTCATGTTTATACAGAGGGTACTTGTATGACGGTCCAGCAGTCTTCAAGTGATCGAGGAACATAAGGTTATTGGCCCGTATTATTTGAAAGCTAGTGTATATAATGTTCCTCGTACTAGGTATTAAGAACTTAAAGAAAATGCATTGTTTTTTTGGAAACAAAAATGTAATGAATGACAATACGGCAATAAAAAGAAAAGTAAAGAAAAAGGGTAAAAAACATAGACAATCAAAATCTTATAAAAAGGATATGTGCATCCTGCACACTACAAGATATTACATAGGCAGCCGTTGTTTCATACCTTTGATGGGATGATACAAATATCTCAAGCAATTAAGATTAAGACTAAGAACATTTTTTGTTTATATTTTAACGTTAACTTGATATAGATTTAATGCGAATCGAACTATCGGGAAAATCCAAACAGTAGCATCAGCAAGTACCTACAATCAACTGCAGAAAATACTCGTACCTACTTATCTAGTCACAACTGATCAGCACAGAACTAGGAACTGTCCCCACCACGGAAGAAGGAACTTGAAAAATAAAGTAACACTCTCATAGGAAACCTAATTTTTTTGGAGCTCATTGCTTGGTCGATTGTACACACATTAAACCTCGACCAAAAATCTATGCAAATTTATTCACTCAAATATGTAGGTACAAACGGAAGTATGTTCTAGTAGATTCGTATAATAATGAGCAAGCGTGATTATGAAGGCGAATTTAAAACCGGATTTGGATAGGTATAAATGAACCTGATTACAATAATTAAAATAACTTCAGCCAAAAGTATCGCATCGGGTTTGTCCAAGTTCGGATAGGTTATGGGTCTTGAAAATAGGCATGACGATTTTTTTTGTTGAGGGTGTCTATCTATATAAAAGCCAGAAATGACCATCAAAATTCAACATTCACGGATCGCTATAATAACGCTCCACACAAATGGCCACCTCGTGACGTTAAATTATATGTTATGGCTACTAATATTTGTATGGAGAAAATAAGTAATTTAGCATTTTCACTGTGGAAAAGTGCGTTTGAGTTCATCGTTTGTCATACAATTATTATGATATTAAATTATGAGTATCCTACAAACAATTTTCTATTGATAAAAATAAAATATAAAATTTGCGTACATTTGAAGTCACATATTTAAAAATATCTATATTATTTTTTGTTTCATGACATTAAGCTAATTTTATTCATATAACTATAGTATGCTGTAGCGTTTGACATCAGTCGTCACCCCTATGAATTAACAATAAATTAGGCCCTAAAGTTTAGTCTCGTCACAACTTGGCATTGTCTACACAAATAGTACCAATGTGGGTATATGTTTTTACCAAACGCAAACAAGCATGCAAAAGAAAACTAAAACTGCAAACTAACATGGGCAAGCTAACCTGTTGCAAATGCGATTCGCTTCATGTTGACTACAAACTTAGGAAATTTATGACTCATTGTTTTCTAACAAGTTGGTACCTAATACTGTTTTAGGTAAGTCCGTAAAATATGGCCATAAACAAGTTTTGCATCATCGGCTCCGGTGACAATAATATGTGAAAGCTAGCAAAGCAGTCACACGGGATGTTAGACAAGTTCCGTTCATTTCCATAATAGAAATTTGGATTTGTTGACTGTGACTGTATAGTTGGACTTTTTGACTTCAAGCCGTATTAGAAAATTTGCATCTCTTAACGTGGGACGAGTGAGCGAGACACCTCGTTCGGACCTTCGGCTCCCACCTCTGGCCACCGCTGGCCGCTGCCACTTGCAGCCGAAGTCGTGGCCGGAGGAAAATATAGTCTACGGGTGTACTTATTTTAAGATATGTAGAAACCTGCCGTTCTGAACATTTCACATGTAACAAATTGGGAAACGTTCTCGAGAACGGCACATCTCTAGGTATGACTGGTTCGATACCTACCTGATTCCTGGCTATTTTCCTTCAGTCATTACCAGCCATCTTGCGCACCTATATCATTGCTTCAGCTGCAATGCAAACTGGTAGTAGGGCTCCTTAGACTATGTTTGGTGGGCTGTGTTCGCCAATACCCACCCTAGAATTGTCTACCCTAACTAACGTGTGACTACGTCTCTGCTATTTCAGCTTGGTATTGCCCGTTGACCCATATCGTAAATAACTAGAAGTCCAAATAGGCCATTAGTTATATAATTCTATGTCAAGTTTGGAAAAGGTAGAATTTATGAAATTGACTGATACCGAAAGAGCTACCTACCAGACATTTCTTACAATTTTGACAAAACTGAGTAAATCTACGTTGATCCTATTCTTGATTTTTGTGTTTCCGAAATTAACATGGTAACTAAAATTGATATTAAATCAATTTTAGGAAAGACATTGCAAGACCAAGACCAAGTTAATGGTAGAATAACAAGTATAACAAGCACAATTTGTGGAAATGCAAACCCAATTATACTGGCTTTTGCGCGCTATTTATTTCTCGTTAAATCACGTATGCACACAAATACACACCTCGCTGGGTTCTAGAAGAACTGTACAAATCGAAAATCCACCAATCGCTTTCGCAATCTCGTCTCAACAACTAAAATATATTAAATCCAACTTTACTGTGCACAGATTAAGGTGTAAACATCCAAGAAAAGATATCGAGATGTGACGATGGGAAGGTAAATAGTTGGAAATGGACTTTGATCGACCTTGCCGAGTCGCGAGAGTTGGTTCAAGCCAGTTCTTGCCATCGGCATTTTTGCGTTGGTTTTATGTATTGCGAAACTTATTTAATTATGGCCGGGTTGGTTCCTAATTTAAGCAGTACGAAAATAGCTGGGTCGTTGTCCTTGGTGGCTTATTTACAAATAAGTGCATTGTTTGAAGAGGTTTAAGGCTGGTGACTTATTGTTTAGACGCAATTTATATTACAACGGAAGGTGCCCGCAACTTTGCGGAGGAGAAAAACAGGCATGGAAACGTAGTCGGAACTAGTAAAAATGATCCTTTGTAAGTACCTAGGATACTTTTGATCATCCGAGTATATTTAGATATTATCGACTATCGTGTAGCCCGGAGTTTCTCAACCTGGAGCCCTCCTGAGGACAATAAACAGTTATTTTCGTTTCTAATATCCCCTTATATTTTTTAATGTTTTATGTGGTATTCTGACTGACTGATTCTAGTTGTATGTTATAAAAAAAATATTAATTCATGTGTGGCGTATTCACATCTTTATATAGGTTAGGTAATAAAGTGTCCCCGCCACCTGCCCGCTGCTGCCATTACTACGACTGACGTCAACGGGAGCGGGCAGGTCGTTGTCCACAGTAAACCCATTAACATTTTTAATTGAATCTTTTCCCGCCCTGAAACCCTGGACATCATGGACCAACAAATTGTTTCTTTCGAATTTATTTAAAATCTCAATTTATTTGATTTAATACTGTTCGGTATATAAACAATTTTATAAAAATAGGTACACATAAAGATTATGGATGAATAGATCATTTCAGGTGTGAAAAGAATATCTTCTTGGTTATTTATTAGCATTATTGCGTTTCTGTGACGAGGTCTGCCTTTAATGGATTGCGTGAGTTACTTACGTAAGTGCATTTGAAGATCAATTCGTATGTAGATTACGATTAACTACGTAGAGAAATCAACTATGAAGGTATTTCTACGCGGTTTGGCGTAGTAGTAAAGCAGCTGCCTGCTGAGCCGACGGTCCTGGGTTCGAATCCCGGCAATTGCAAATATTTGTGTGATGATTGATGAACACGAATATTTGCCTGGGTCATGGATGTTCTATTTATTTATCTATACAAGTATGTATATCGTCGCCTAGATCATAACACAACCCTTCTTGAGCAAAATTTGGGACTAGATTGATTTGTGTGAGGTTGTCTGATATTTATTTCTTTCTATTTACCAGTACATATTTCAGAATCCTCTTAAGAATAGATACTGTTCCACAATGCTACCTCGTTAAAAGACACATACGTGCGTGGCAGAAGTCAGAAGTGCCTAGTTGGTTACCTATTTTTCTTCAGAGCTAACTAAACCCATTCACGAAACACAATGGCTCCTGTCTACTGACCACAATTATTGCTCGCATATTATGTGAATAATCAATTCTGTATTGATAAGTTTACATATTTTTTATTTGATTCTTTATTAAATGAAACCTCAGTTTCCAATGATACGTACTCATAGCACCGGTAGATGATGCACGCCGCATCCAAAATCGGGCCCTAGTGATTACTTCAGTCAGTATGAAATAGAAGCCGATGTAACGCCAGCAGGCCTATAAATGAGAGAGTTGATCTATGCCACGTGGATTTTAGTTTATTTTAGCTATAAGTAAAACCAATTAACCACTTATATATTAGACCACACGAATCACTCAATAGTCTGTGGGAAACCTGGACTGGACAGTGGAAGATGTCCCCTTAGAGCTGACTTTTGATTTAGTGTTGATCTTCTGCTGGTACGTGATCGGTCGTAATTGTATTATTATGAAATAATAAACTTTATTACATGTCTGAGTCCGGCATTTCACAAGAGGAGACCACTGTTGAGAAGAAGTGCCAAAAGAATCTCAACAGTTACTCATTTTTTCGTACAGAATACTTAAATATGTTTGTATTGATATTGAGGTTTGTCGAACATTGTGTCGCGATGTACCTATAATCAAGATGTTTAAAAACATTGGCTTAGAGCTAAATTTTAATAAATGTGAACTCTATAACCAAAGTTTGTTATTTAATCAAGATGTTTAACATGATTTGGAATTCAGATCAAGTATTTACAAAGTTCCGTCTGATTATTCATCCGAAAGACGTCATTGGCAAACCCACTTAATTTTATTGTTTATTTAGATGTTTGTTTGGTCACAGAAGTCTCGCCAAGTCGGCAAGTATTTCAAAAACAAGGTTTGTTAAAGTTCACTGTAGATAATTCGCACCCTTGGTAAAACAAAGCCACATCTGCAAAATGTGTACTTTACAGGAGAGCAGTTTAAAAATTCTCCAAGTGATTTTTGCTGATAACATTTTTGCGTTTCGTCGAATTGCCATGTACTTTTGCATATAGGTTTATATTAATGTAATCAATTAAATGTGTTATGTCCCATTTAATTTAACGCATTATTTTTCAAAATAATGTAACGGATGTGCACATACGGCTATTTATTACCAAGCATCAGCCGACGTATCAGCAGATCCGTCATTATTTTACAAAAATCTACGTGACGCATGTGCACATACGTCTTTGTTTTATGAATACCCCTTGAAATTATGAGGACGTATATGTGTAAAATATCATATTTCTATAGAATCTAAAAGATTTAGGTATCTGTAAATGAATATTATTTCAAGTGAACTCATTTTACAGAATTATTTACTTAAATAACTAGGCAGCAATGAGTAAAAATACTGTGGTTTGCTACTAGAACACAGTAAGTGCAAGAAGATAAAACAATGTTATTAATTTTAATACATATTAACTTTTTATCGGCATGATAAGGTATTATCAATTACATAATATTTTCCATAAAATATGTACTCCATAAATAAAATAAGCGTTAAAAACTGAAAGTAGTAAGTAACAACTCGTTCATACTAAACACTATATACATTTTATTTATAAAATACCCGTACTTGTATTATATAACTTAATAAACGAATAGATAAGAATATTAAACTTTTTGATAGTAATATATACAACTGTTACTTAATGATAAGCCATAAAACATGAGCATTGACCTGAGCTTGGTTTTACGAAACACACGAGTGTTTTAAAATCTAATAATTATATAAGTCATAAACTGTTTTCATCACAGGCCTTAAAATTTGTATCAGATGATTATTTTACTATGCAGCGTTTTTGTGGCAGTGTTAAGATTAAGAATGACTATAAAGTCCGATGCGGGAGTGACAGTGATGAAGATTGACATTTCGATAAAGGGTCGTTAGATGATCGAGCTGGTGAAACAACCCTCCTCTGATTATGGCGTCTCCTCTCGCGTTTTGCGGTTAAAACCTGAAACAAGCTTTGATTTCTCAGTCTTACAGTCTTCGGCTAAAGACTTTCTCCACTTGCTATGCTTGTCGGCTAGAGTTTCCTAGTCTGCTGGGCTGATGCCAAATGCCGGCATTGCTCGCTAAGTGCAGTCCTTGAAACGCAACATGGGCCTCCCCACATTTCAGGGTACACAGTAAGCGAGTGGCATCCATACGTTGCACATGCTTCCCCAGCCATCACAATCTACGCTGTTTAAGCATTGCAGAAATCCTGGAAAACTGCGCGACTTACAACACTCATTCGTGACCCTGTCTCGCCAAGTGATGTTTAGACTGCTACGAAGGCACCGCAAGTGGAAAATATTCAGCCTTATTTCTTGCTTGGCATACGACGTACTGGTTTCAGTTCCACACAAAACTATACTCAGAACACAAGTTTGATACACAAACACTTTGGTCTTGATTGTCAGACAGTGACTAGTCTAGACTCCTGCACTGAGCCTCCCAAACATTGTAACCGCTTTACCAAGCCGGTTCCCGATATCCACATTCAGTGACAGATTGCTTGACAAGTGGGATTGCTAGATAAGGGAACTGATCAACAACATCAAGGGACACGACACTATCCAACAAAATAGTTGGTTTCTGGTGAAAACCTTGCGCCAGAACAACTGTCTTCTTAGCATTAATGGACATGGAAAAGAGAGAACAAGGGTGTGCGAACTTATCGAAAAGAATCTGTAACTCTTGGGAAATTTTTGGCAACGAATGCGGCATCATCGGAAAATAACAGTGAATCGATGTATACGTTTACGACGAGACCTCAACAGGAAAAAATAAAAAAGTTTCCCTTCTGCTCTTGTGTATAAAGTGTATCCCCTTAACTAAAGTTCCCAAATGCAACCTTCAGAAGCAGGGAAAAAGATGTCGAAAAGTATTGGTGGCAATACTCGGCCGCAGTCCCTCCGCATGTCGAACAAAGCAGAAGTCCGGCTGTCATGAACAACAGCACCGTGCGTGGAAACATTTAAGATTTAAAATTTTGAGAGCAGGGCCTTCCTTCTTATCTTTTTTTGCTTTTACTGTTACAAGCACATTATATGCTAGCATGATGAATGCAGTAGTAAGTAGTAACAGGTTATTTTTTCGCTGATAGGGTCGGGTAGAGCAGATTCTTCTAAGTTCGCTTTGTCGCAGATTTCCTCGTGTCCCAATATTTCGAGATTCCTTTAGAAACTTCAAATAACGAAAAGAATAATCACTTCTCTAAAAACGGCATCATAGAAATAAATACAATATGATAAATATGTTAAGATCTGCAAATAAGTAGATTTTATTAGTAGGTAAAGTTCGTACAGTTCATATAGGTAATAAAAATAAAAAAAAGATAAATTTCATAGTTTAAAATGGTTGGAATTACAGGTAAGGCATTTAGTTATTACATATTAATAAAATGTTAGATTTTTTTTACAACAACATGCTTTTTCTTACCTTCAAACTTTTTGATAACGACGCATCTTAAACTACGACCTAAAATAACGCAACATGTTACGATGCGACTATGAATAGTTTGTACAACAACGACGCAAATTAATATACGACCATAATTTTAAAAAACAATTAAATTACCTTAAACTCTTCTTATACCATTATGGCAATATTGTCTAACATGTTTGTTAAAAAAATATTAATTAGTTAAAAATCGATAAATAACGTCGAATGTGATCATGCGACTGGCTATTTAATCTCAATAATTAGAACTCAAACAGTCGTATGTGCACATACGATTGTTTATTACAAGATAATTTTCTTGACCTGTAAAAAGTACTTATCATTACCGGTTTCGTTTTACGCATCCATTCTCGCCGATTTAGATCCAAAACGCACCGCATGATCACAGTCCGGTAACACCGACGCATCTGACTTTACGACAACGCGCTCGCCGATATGCGCTCACAGGAACGACGTCAAAAAAAGACGCATACGCATTTGTAGCATTATTTTACGTCGCCTCTTCACTTGCGTCGTTTTCCACTTAAAATATCTCAGAAACGACCAAAGATAAAATTATAAAAAAAATCTACCATGTAGAACGCATAATTCTAAGGATATTTCCGTAATAAAACCACTTTTGACGCAAAGTCACATGTTGCATTATTTTACCAAGCGTGCGAATTATCTAAAAATAAACCTAAAACATAATATTAAGTTTGCAATTTGTACTAACTTTTGTTGTTTGCAATAAAGTTTAAAAATAAATAAGGTATACCTACCTACTCAGTAGAAATTTGAGAGAGTTACCTACCTAACTGTGGAACAGTGAAATAATATATAATTCTTAAAACGACGAACCAATAAACAGGGTGAAATAGATGAAATATTCAAACTTTTGCATTTGCACCTAAATTATTAATTTGATGAATAGATATGAATATATCGCGACAATTTGATATCATTTAGTTTTCTTTTTTGTTAGGTATTTATGTAGGTATACCTATGTATATTACTCGACTTCCCAATAGCTAATGATATGTTTTTAAAGAACTAACAACCTATTGTCGTTTTTCATGGAAATCTTTAAGTAGTTACGTAACGTATTTTTCGTCATCCTAGGCCGTAAGTGGTATTTTATGGAGAGAAAAATCTCACTTCCTGGCCAAGGCAAGACGTAGAACTTTATGCAACTCCACGGATGATAATTGACAACATTTCATAATTTTAAGACTATCATTTTATTACTTTTCTGAATTCTGCTTAAAAAGATGAAGTAATCTCTGTTTTTATTTATTTTCTGAGATGATTATTTATTTTATTATTAATTTATAAAAACATACTCATTTTAAAATGTGGCAACACCAAAACCAGAACTTAATGGAACGGTTACTTTAGTCGGTTTTCTTATTAAAAAAAAACTTAATAAATCTCGGTATGCATCTGTCATCTGTCAACGTCAAATAAAAAAAAAATCTATGTTTTCGCTCTTTGGTTTAGACAACAACCCTATTCAGCCCGTATTGTCTTAGATTGCAGTTATTTGATGTATTTTCTTATATTTCCTTAAATACAGAAGAATAAATTCCAATATTTTTTTTTAAGGTTCACGACATAAAGCCCTGTCGATCTCTATATTAATTTCCACCTGTTATAAATATGAAATGTTGTCAATTTGTGAAGCCCCTGATACATATTTATAGCCCTTACCTTTAATTAGGGCCGCAAACACATGCGATCTGGGACATTCACGATTCGAACGTATTCGATTCGAATTCATCGCCCTAGGTATGTAATATACTATTAACACATAGATACGTTGCATGTGCGCAATTCACGATAAGTAAAGCCTGACCAGAAATATTTGTCATTTGGGCGTCATAAGGATCGTCAAGAGGGCGCTATTTATAGGATTTATATGGCAAAAATTTTGCAAACAATCGCAACCGCACTCTAATGACATTAGTTTAAATACCTATCATTTCCTATGGTAACCTCGTAATATCATTTAATGGAATGTACTCTTTTCCTGGCTGTTTCTCGTGTAGTAAACACATGTACCTACACTTTATTTATAATATTATGTTCACGATTGTGAATGGTTTTAGGCATTTTCTTTGGATATTTTTAAATATTTGTCTTTTAAAGAAAGCACCACGAATGACATTGACATTGTTGAAACCATCGTAAAATCATTGCCAGTCTAAGAAATTAGTTCTATTGAAATTCCGCAATATGGCGCATCCTCATAATTATATTTCTGGTCAGGCTTTAGATATAAGTATCCACAAAACATTGGTGTTTACGACGTTGTGGTATTGATAATTGATAGTGAGGAAAATTAAGGCTTATCAGAATAACAGTAGTCAAGGAAACGACGACTTCAGTTTCGGAAGATAACTTAGTCTAGACTATTCTAGGGTTGAACTTTGGACAATCTTATCTGAACTATATAGTCACACTAATAGTAACTATTAGAGTGACAATGTATGATATCTTAAGGTTCCATTGGTTTTCTTTTCGACTGGTTACTTTTGTTCTTTCTTTGGCAGTACTTATTTGACTGTCTATATACTAGAACACAGAGAAGATGTTCCTTATGAAGTCCTACTAAAGGAAAGTCCTGAGGAGGAAAATATGAGAATCTAACTGAAAAGTTTCCTACGAATTGAAGTCGATTGAAAATTAGGATACTGTATTGGATGCAGTGAAGTAATATATTTAAAAAAGTGAGGGAAAACGTTATTGATCTAGGAGAGCAATACTTAGCCATATTTTTCAATTTACGTAGTTAATTGCCTATATTTGGGTTTTTTTAAAACGCTCTACTGCATCCCATATAAGTACATATTTCCACAGCTCCGGTTTTCTTTCTTTGTAAAGGTACATTATTTAGCAACTCCACAATAAGTTGAAGAACAAATAGTAAAGATCTAAAGATCAACAGAAAACAAATAATGAAGTCATCACTCTTTAAGATAGTAAAAGGTAACACATTTAATTTAACGTTAGAAATTATCAGTTTTGATGTAAAGTATTTCAATATAACTTGTTACAGTGGATGTATACGTTGTTAATGAATTCTGAACCTTGAACGAGATCATTAAGTACGAGTAAGTCGGTCAAGTTTTGTTGTTTCATCATTAATTCGCATTAAGTATAACTATTTCGTCTCACAATAGTAAGTAACAATTTGTAAAAAGCTACGGTACGAAAAAAGTAAATTTCCAATAAGGTATTATAATTATTACCTACTTGAAGTAATTTTCAGGTAACATTCAGTCCTTCCGAATGACGTTGAGATGATAATAATATCATGACGTTGAGATCCTATTTTGTGGCCATTCCCGATATTCTTACAGCAATAATTGGGATAAACCTAAAATATTTTTTATTCCCAAGCATACCGTATCCTACGGCGAATGAGATCCCTGAGGACACATTATTTAAAAACTCACCTTGTAATGACGACGATCAACATTTTTGATAAAAATACACTCATTTTTTTGTATGCATTTAAGCAATCCTTCCGTGCATCGTAAATATCGTAATCCTGATTGCTGAGGGTCGTGACATCCACCATGGATTAGCTTCCTCCGGATAATGTTGCGCTACTTTCCACGGTCCAGTATTCAAGAAATATTAGAAACTTATCACATTTTGTGAAATATCTTTAGGATCATCATTTGCCGACCGGAGTATAACCAATAAAGACCTCCGAGTGAGTATGAAATGGAATAATTATATTTCTGCGAATATGGCACAAGCTTTGGAATAGAAGTATGCCGAACTACTCACAGAAACTTATTCTAGAGAAAATACGGAACCGGAAAGCGAGTGAGCAGGTGGTGTACCGAAGGTTGGACCTGCAAAGTACAAGACCGGTTGTATTGTAGTATCGATCCTTAGTAAACTACGTCGTAAATAGTTGTCTGGTGATAATCACGATCATCGCGATGGTGAGTTGAATGATAGCAAAGTGCCTATAACCATGTATGTATATGTCTTATAACATAACGGTACTGTCATATTTTAAAGTCCCGTTTTATTTTACTTGGCAGTTACATACCTACTCGAGAAAAAAAACCCGTCAAGTAAGTACGACTCAGAATTCACGGATAGAACCTTTCTCCATCGGTTGAACTTAAAGATAAGATAATATTAAAATACTTACCTATTTATTT